>OY770263.1:254295497-255727997 GCA_963669355.1 Chorisops tibialis
AAAAAAAAGGCATTAGATAGCTTTTAAACGCTTAAAAAAACGCCAAAAAAAATTCCAGATATAAAAAAAAAAACTTTAAATTGAAAAAAAAGGCATTAGATAGCGTTTAAACGCTTAAAAAGGCCAAAAAAAATTCCAGATATAAAAAAAAAAACTTTAAATTGAAAAAATAAGGCATTAGATAGCTTTTTAAACGCTTAAAAACGCCAAAAAAAAATTCCAGATATAAAAAAAAAACCTTTAAATTGGAAAAAAAAGGCATTAGATAGCGTTTTAAACGCTTAAAACGGCCAAAAAAAATTCCAGATATAAAAAAAAAAACTTTAAATTGAAAAAAAAGGCATTAGATAGCGTTTAAACGCTTAAAAAGGCCAAAAAAAATTCCAGATATAAAAACAAAACTTTAAATTGAAAAAAAAGGCATTAGATAGCGTTTAAACGCTTAAAAAGGCCAAAAAAATTCCAGATATAAAAACAAAAACTTTAAATTGAAAAAAAAGGCATTAGATAGCGTTTAAACGCTTAAAAAGGCCAAAAAAAATTCCAGATATAAAAAAAAAAACTTTAAATTGAAAAAAAAGGCATTAGATAGCGTTTAAACGCTTAAAAAGGCCAAAAAAAATTCCAGATATAAAAAAAAAAACTTTAAATTGAAAAAAAAGGCATTAGATAGCGTTTTAAACGCTTAAAAAGGCCAAAAAAATTCCAGATATAAAAAAAAAACTTTAAATTGAAAAAAAAGGCATTAGATAGCGTTTTAAACGCTTAAAAAGGCCAAAAAAATTCCAGATATAAAAAAAAAACTTTAAATTGAAAAAAAAGGCATTAGATAGCGTTTAAACGCTTAAAAAGGCCAAAAAAAATTCCAGATATAAAAAAAAAACTTTAAATTGAAAAAAAAGGCATTAGATAGCGTTTAAACGCTTAAAAAGGCCAAAAAAAATTCCAGATATAAAAAAAAAACTTTAAATTGAAAAAAAGGCATTAGATAGCGTTTAAACGCTTAAAAAGGCCAAAAAAAATTCCAGATATAAAAACAAAAACTTTAAATTGAAAAAAAAGGCATTAGATAGCGTTTAAACGCTTAAAAAGGCCAAAAAAAATTCCAGATATAAAAAAAAACTTTAAATGAAAAAAAAGGCATTAGATAGCGTTTAAACGCTTAAAAAGGCCAAAAAAAATTCCAGATATAAAAAAAAAACTTTAAATTGAAAAAAAAGGCATTAGATAGCGTTTTAAACGCTTAAAAAGGCCAAAAAAATTCCAGATATAAAAAAAAAACTTTAATTGAAAAAAAAGGCATTAGATAGCGTTTAAACGCTTAAAAAGGCCAAAAAAAATTCCAGATATAAAAACAAAAACTTTAAATTGAAAAAAAAGGCATTAGATAGCGTTTAAACGCTTAAAAAGGCCAAAAAAAATTCCAGATATAAAAAAAAAACTTTAAATTGAAAAAAAAGGCATTAGATAGCGTTTAAACGCTTAAAAACGGCCAAAAAAATTCCAGATATAAAAAAAAAAACTTTAAATTGAAAAAAAAGGCATTAGATTAGCGTTTAAACGCTTAAAAACGGCCAAAAAAATTCCAGATATAAAAACAAAAAACTTTAAATTGAAAAAAAGGCATTAGATAGCGTTTAAACGCTTTAAAAAGGCCAAAAAAATTCCAGATATAAAAAAAAAAACTTTAAATTGAAAAAAAAGGCATTAGATAGCGTTTAAACGCTTAAAAAGGCCAAAAAAATTCCAGATATAAAAAAAAACTTTAAATTGAAAAAAAGGCATTAGATAGCGTTTTAAACGCTTAAAAAGGCCAAAAAAATTCCAGATATAAAAAAAAACTTTAAATTGAAAAAAAAGGCATTAGATAGCGTTTTAAACGCTTAAAAAGGCCAAAAAAAATTCCAGATATAAAAAAAAACTTTAAATTGAAAAAAAAGGCATTAGATAGCGTTTAAACGCTTAAAAAGGCCAAAAAAATTCCAGATATAAAACAAAAACTTTAAATTGAAAAAAAGGCATTAGATAGCGTTTAAACGCTTAAAAAGGCCAAAAAAAATTCCAGATATAAAAAAAAAACTTTAAATTGAAAAAAAAGGCATTAGATAGCGTTTAAACGCTTAAAAAGGCCAAAAAAATTCCAGATATAAAAAAAAAACTTTAAATTGAAAAAAAAGGCATTAGATAGCGTTTTAAACGCTTAAAAAGGCCAAAAAAAATTCCAGATATAAAAAAAAAAACTTTAAATTGAAAAAAAAAGGCATTAGATAGCGTTTAAACGCTTAAAAAGGCCAAAAAAAATTCCAGATATAAAAAAAAAAACTTTAAATTGAAAAAAAAGGCATTAGATAGCGTTTAAACGCTTAAAAAGGCCAAAAAAATTCCAGATATAAAAACAAAAACTTTAAATTGAAAAAAAAGGCATTAGATAGCGTTTAAACGCTTAAAAAGGCCAAAAAAAATTCCAGATATAAAAAAAAACTTTAAATTGAAAAAAAGGCATTAGATAGCGTTTAAACGCTTAAAAAGGCCAAAAAAATTCCAGATATAAAAAAAAAACTTTAAATTGAAAAAAAAGGCATTAGATAGCGTTTAAACGCTTAAAAAGGCCAAAAAAAATTCCAGATATAAAAAAAAAACTTTAAATTGAAAAAAAAGGCATTAGATAGCGTTTAAACGCTTAAAAAGGCCAAAAAAAATTCCAGATATAAAAACAAAAACTTTAAATTGAAAAAAAAGGCATTAGATAGCGTTTAAACGCTTAAAAAGGCCAAAAAAAATTCCAGATATAAAAAAAAAAACTTTAAATTGAAAAAAAAGGCATAAGATAGCGTTTAAACGCTTAAAAAGGCCAAAAAAAATTCCAGATATAAAAAAAAAACTTTAAATTGAAAAAAAAGGCATTAGATAGCGTTTAAACGCTTAAAAAGGCCAAAAAAAATTCCAGATATAAAAACAAAAACTTTAAATTGAAAAAAAAGGCATTAGATAGCGTTTAAACGCTTAAAAAGGCCAAAAAAAATTCCAGATATAAAAACAAAAACTTTAAATTGAAAAAAAAGGCATTAGATAGCGTTTAAACGCTTAAAAAGGCCAAAAAAAATTCCAGATATAAAATGAAAAACTTTAAATTGAAAAAAAAGGCAATAGATAGCGTTTAAACGCTTAAAAAGGCCAAAAAAAATTCCAGATATAAAATGAAAAACTTTAAATTGAAAAAAAAGGCATTAGATAGCGTTTAAACGCTTAAAAAGGCCACAAAAAATTCCAGATATAAAAAAAAAAACTTTATATTGAAAAAAAAAGGCATTAGATAGCGTTTAAACGCTTAAAAAGGCCACAAAAAATTCCAGATATAAAATGAAAAACTTTAAATTGAAAAAAAGGCAATAGATAGCGTTTAAACGCTTAAAAAGGCCAAAAAAAATTCCAGATATAAAAAAAAAACTTTAAATTGAAAAAAAAGGCATTAGATAGCGTTTAAACGCTTAAAAAGGCCAAAAAAAATTCCAGATATAAAAACAAAAACTTTAAATTGAAAAAAAAGGCATTAGATAGCGTTTAAACGCTTAAAAAGGCCAAAAAAAATTCCAGATATAAAAAAAAAAACTTTAAATTGAAAAAAAAGGCATTAGATAGCGTTTAAACGCTTAAAAAGGCCAAAAAAAATTCCAGATATAAAAACAAAAACTTTAAATTGAAAAAAAAGGCATTAGATAGCGTTTAAACGCTTAAAAAGGCCAAAAAAAATTCCAGATATAAAAACAAAAACTTTAAATTGAAAAAAAAGGCATTAGATAGCGTTTAAACGCTTAAAAAGGCCAAAAAAAATTCCAGATATAAAAACAAAAACTTTAAATTGAAAAAAAAGGCATTAGATAGCGTTTAAACGCTTAAAAAGGCCAAAAAAAATTCCAGATATAAAAAAAAAAACTTTAAATTGAAAAAAAAAGGCATTAGATAGCGTTTAAACGCTTAAAAAGGCCAAAAAAAATTCCAGATATAAAAACAAAAACTTTAAATTGAAAAAAAAGGCATTAGATAGCGTTTAAACGCTTAAAAAGGCCAAAAAAAATTCCAGATATAAAAAAAAAAACTTTAAATTGAAAAAAAAGGCATTAGATAGCGTTTAAACGCTTAAAAACGCCAAAAAAAATTCCAGATATAAAAAAAAAAACTTTAAATTGAAAAAAAAGGCATTAGATAGCTTTTAAACGCTTAAAAACGCCAAAAAAAATTCCAGATATAAAAAAAAAAACTTTAAATTGAAAAAAAAGGCATTAGATAGCGTTTAAACGCTTAAAAAGGCCAAAAAAAATTCCAGATATAAAAAAAAAAACTTTAAATTGAAAAAAAAGGCATTAGATAGCTTTTAAACGCTTAAAAACGCCAAAAAAAATTCCAGATATAAAAAAAAAAACCTTAAATTGAAAAAAAAGGCATTAGATAGCGTTTAAACGCTTAAAAAGGCCAAAAAAAATTCCAGATATAAAAACAAAAACTTTAAATTGAAAAAAAAGGCATTAGATAGCGTTTAAACGCTTAAAAAGGCCAAAAAAAATTCCAGATATAAAAAAAAACTTTAAATTGAAAAAAAAGGCATTAGATAGCGTTTAAACGCTTAAAAAGGCCAAAAAAATTCCAGATATAAAAAAAAAACTTTAAATTGAAAAAAAAGGCATTAGATAGCGTTTAAACGCTTAAAAAGGCCAAAAAAAATTCCAGATATAAAAAAAAAACTTTAAATTGAAAAAAAAGGCATTAGATAGCGTTTAAACGCTTAAAAAGGCCAAAAAAAATTCCAGATATAAAAACAAAAACTTTAAATTGAAAAAAAAGGCATTAGATAGCGTTTAAACGCTTAAAAAGGCCAAAAAAAATTCCAGATATAAAAAAAAAAACTTTAAATTGAAAAAAAAGGCATTAGATAGCGTTTAAACGCTTAAAAAGGCCAAAAAAAATTCCAGATATAAAAAAAAAACTTTAAATTGAAAAAAAAGGCATTAGATAGCGTTTAAACGCTTAAAAAGGCCAAAAAAAATTCCAGATATAAAAACAAAAACTTTAAATTGAAAAAAAAGGCATTAGATAGCGTTTAAACGCTTAAAAAGGCCAAAAAAAATTCCAGATATAAAAACAAAAACTTTAAATTGAAAAAAAAGGCATTAGATAGCGTTTAAACGCTTAAAAAGGCCAAAAAAAATTCCAGATATAAAATGAAAAACTTTAAATTGAAAAAAAGGCAACAGATAGCGTTTAAACGCTTAAAAAGGCCAAAAAAAATTCCAGATATAAAAAAAAAAACTTTAAATTGAAAAAAAAAGGCATTAGATAGCGTTTAAACGCTTAAAAAGGCCAAAAAAAATTCCAGATATAAAAAAAAAACTTTAAATTGAAAAAAAAGGCATTAGATAGCGTTTAAACGCTTAAAAAGGCCAAAAAAAATTCCAGATATAAAAAAAAAAACTTTAAATTGAAAAAAAAGGCATTAGATAGCGTTTAAACGCTTAAAAAGGCCAAAAAAAATTCCAGATATAAAAAAAAAAACTTTAAATTGAAAAAAAAGGCATTAGATAGCGTTTAAACGCTTAAAAAGGCCAAAAAAAATTCCAGATATAAAAAAAAAACTTTAAATTGAAAAAAAAGGCATTAGATAGCGTTTAAACGCTTAAAAAGGCCAAAAAAAATTCCAGATATAAAAACAAAAACTTTAAATTGAAAAAAAAGGCATTAGATAGCGTTTAAACGCTTAAAAAGGCCAAAAAAAATTCCAGATATAAAAAAAAAAACTTTAAATTGAAAAAAAAGGCATTAGATAGCTTTTAAACGCTTAAAAACGCCAAAAAAAATTCCAGATATAAAAAAAAAAACTTTAAATTGAAAAAAAAAGGCATTAGATAGCGTTTAAACGCTTAAAAAGGCCAAAAAAAATTCCAGATATAAAAAAAAAAACTTTAAATTGAAAAAAAAAGGCATTAGATAGCGTTTAAACGCTTAAAAAGGCCAAAAAAAATTCCAGATATAAAAAAAAAACTTTAAATTGAAAAAAAAGGCATTAGATAGCGTTTAAACGCTTAAAAAGGCCAAAAAAAATTCCAGATATAAAAACAAAAACTTTAAATTGAAAAAAAAGGCATTAGATAGCGTTTAAACGCTTAAAAAGGCCAAAAAAAATTCCAGATATAAAAAAAAAAACTTTAAATTGAAAAAAAAGGCATTAGATAGCTTTTAAACGCTTAAAAACGCCAAAAAAAATTCCAGATATAAAAAAAAAAACTTTAAATTGAAAAAAAAGGCATTAGATAGCGTTTAAACGCTTAAAAAGGCCAAAAAAAATTCCAGATATAAAAACAAAAACTTTAAATTGAAAAAAAAGGCATTAGATAGCGTTTAAACGCTTAAAAAGGCCAAAAAAAATTCCAGATATAAAAAAAAACTTTAAATTGAAAAAAAAGGCATTAGATAGCGTTTAAACGCTTAAAAAGGCCAAAAAAATTCCAGATATAAAAAAAAAACTTTAAATTGAAAAAAAAGGCATTAGATAGCGTTTAAACGCTTAAAAAGGCCAAAAAAAATTCCAGATATAAAAAAAAAACTTTAAATTGAAAAAAAAAGGCATTAGATAGCGTTTAAACGCTTAAAAAGGCCAAAAAAAATTCCAGATATAAAAACAAAAACTTTAAATTGAAAAAAAAGGCATTAGATAGCGTTTAAACGCTTAAAAAGGCCAAAAAAAATTCCAGATATAAAAAAAAAAACTTTAAATTGAAAAAAAAGGCATTAGATAGCGTTTAAACGCTTAAAAAGGCCAAAAAAAATTCCAGATATAAAAAAAAAACTTTAAATTGAAAAAAAAGGCATTAGATAGCGTTTAAACGCTTAAAAAGGCCAAAAAAAATTCCAGATATAAAAACAAAAACTTTAAATTGAAAAAAAAGGCATTAGATAGCGTTTAAACGCTTAAAAAGGCCAAAAAAAATTTCAGATATAAAAACAAAAACTTTAAATTGAAAAAAAAGGCATTAGATAGCGTTTAAACGCTTAAAAAGGCCAAAAAAAATTCCAGATATAAAATGAAAAACTTTAAATTGAAAAAAAGGCAATAGATAGCGTTTAAACGCTTAAAAAGGCCAAAAAAAATTCCAGATATAAAATGAAAAACTTTAAATTGAAAAAAAAGGCATTAGATAGCGTTTAAACGCTTAAAAAGGCCACAAAAAATTCCAGATATAAAAAAAAAAACTTTATATTGAAAAAAAAAGGCATTAGATAGCGTTTAAACGCTTAAAAAGGCCACAAAAAATTCCAGATATAAAATGAAAAACTTTAAATTGAAAAAAAGGCAATAGATAGCGTTTAAACGCTTAAAAAGGCCAAAAAAAATTCCAGATATAAAAAAAAAACTTTAAATTGAAAAAAAAGGCATTAGATAGCGTTTAAACGCTTAAAAAGGCCAAAAAAAATTCCAGATATAAAAACAAAAACTTTAAATTGAAAAAAAAGGCATTAGATAGCGTTTAAACGCTTAAAAAGGCCAAAAAAAATTCCAGATATAAAAAAAAAAACTTTAAATTGAAAAAAAAGGCATTAGATAGCGTTTAAACGCTTAAAAAGGCCAAAAAAAATTCCAGATATAAAAACAAAAACTTTAAATTGAAAAAAAAGGCATTAGATAGCGTTTAAACGCTTAAAAAGGCCAAAAAAAATTCCAGATATAAAAACAAAAACTTTAAATTGAAAAAAAAGGCATTAGATAGCGTTTAAACGCTTAAAAAGGCCAAAAAAAATTCCAGATATAAAAACAAAAACTTTAAATTGAAAAGAAAGGCATTAGATAGCGTTTAAACGCTTAAAAAGGCCAAAAAAAATTCCAGATATAAAAAAAAAAACTTTAAATTGAAAAAAAAAGGCATTAGATAGCGTTTAAACGCTTAAAAAGGCCAAAAAAAATTCCAGATATAAAAACAAAAACTTTAAATTGAAAAAAAAGGCATTAGATAGCGTTTAAACGCTTAAAAAGGCCAAAAAAAATTCCAGATATAAAAAAAAAAACTTTAAATTGAAAAAAAAGGCATTAGATAGCGTTTAAACGCTTAAAAAGGCCAAAAAAAATTCCAGATATAAAAAAAAAAACTTTAAATTGAAAAAAAAGGCATTAGATAGCGTTTAAACGCTTAAAAACGCCAAAAAAAATTCCAGATATAAAAAAAAAAACTTTAAATTGAAAAAAAAGGCATTAGATAGCGTTTAAACGCTTAAAAAGGCCAAAAAAAATTCCAGATATAAAAACAAAAACTTTAAATTGAAAAAAAAGGCATTAGATAGCGTTTAAACGCTTAAAAAGGCCAAAAAAAATTCCAGATATAAAAACAAAAACTTTAAATTGAAAAAAAAGGCATTAGATAGCGTTTAAACGCTTAAAAAGGCCAAAAAAAATTCCAGATATAAAAACAAAAACTTTAAATTGAAAAAAAAGGCATTAGATAGCGTTTAAACGCTTAAAAAGGCCAAAAAAAATTCCAGATATAAAAAAAAACTTTAAATTGAAAAAAAAGGCATTAGATAGCGTTTAAACGCTTAAAAAGGCCAAAAAAAATTCCAGATATAAAAACAAAAACTTTAAATTGAAAAAAAAGGCATTAGATAGCGTTTAAACGCTTAAAAAGGCCAAAAAAAATTCCAGATATAAAAAAAAAAACTTTAAATTGAAAAAAAAGGCATTAGATAGCTTTTAAACGCTTAAAAACGCCAAAAAAAATTCAAGATATAAAAAAAAAAACTTTAAATTGAAAAAAAAGGCATTAGATAGCGTTTAAACGCTTAAAAAGGCCAAAAAAAATTCCAGATATAAAAACAAAAACTTTAAATTGAAAAAAAAGGCATTAGATAGCGTTTAAACGCTTAAAAAGGCCAAAAAAAATTCCAGATATAAAAAAAAAACTTTAAATTGAAAAAAAAAGGCATTAGATAGCGTTTAAACGCTTAAAAAGGCCAAAAAAAATTCCAGATATAAAAAAAAAAACTTTAAATTGAAAAAAAAGGCATTAGATAGCGTTTAAACGCTTAAAAAGGCCAAAAAAAATTCCAGATATAAAAAAAAAAACTTTAAATTGAAAAAAAAGGCATTAGATAGCGTTTAAACGCTTAAAAAGGCCAAAAAAAATTCCAGATATAAAAACAAAAACTTTAAATTGAAAAAAAAGGCATTAGATAGCGTTTAAACGCTTAAAAAGGCCAAAAAAAATTCCAGATATAAAAAAAAAAACTTTAAATTGAAAAAAAAGGCATTAGATAGCTTTTAAACGCTTAAAAACGCCAAAAAAAATTCCAGATATAAAAAAAAAAACTTTAAATTGAAAAAAAAGGCATTAGATAGCGTTTAAACGCTTAAAAAGGCCAAAAAATATTCCAGATATAAAAACAAAAACTTAAAATTGAAAAAAAAGGCATTAGATAGCGTTTAAACGCTTAAAAAGGCCAAAAAAAATTCCAGATATAAAAAAAAACTTTAAATTGAAAAAAAAGGCATTAGATAGCGTTTAAACGCTTAAAAAGGCCAAAAAAATTCCAGATATAAAAAAAAAACTTTAAATTGAAAAAAAAGGCATTAGATAGCGTTTAAACGCTTAAAAAGGCCAAAAAAAATTCCAGATATAAAAAAAAAACTTTAAATTGAAAAAAAAGGCATTAGATAGCGTTTAAACGCTTAAAAAGGCCAAAAAAAATTCCAGATATAAAAAAAAACTTTAAATTGAAAAAAAAGGCATTAGATAGCGTTTAAACGCTTAAAAAGGCCAAAAAAATTCCAGATATAAAAAAAAAACTTTAAATTGAAAAAAAAGGCATTAGATAGCGTTTAAACGCTTAAAAAGGCCAAAAAAAATTCCAGATATAAAAAAAAAACTTTAAATTGAAAAAAAAAGGCATTAGATAGCGTTTAAACGCTTAAAAAGGCCAAAAAAAATTCCAGATATAAAAACAAAAACTTTAAATTGAAAAAAAAGGCATTAGATAGCGTTTAAACGCTTAAAAAGGCCAAAAAAAATTCCAGATATAAAAACAAAAACTTTAAATTGAAAAAAAAGGCATTAGATAGCGTTTAAACGCTTAAAAAGGCCAAAAAAAATTCCAGATATAAAAAAAAACTTTAAATTGAAAAAAAAGGCATTAGATAGCGTTTAAACGCTTAAAAAGGCCAAAAAAATTCCAGATATAAAAAAAAAACTTTAAATTGAAAAAAAAGGCATTAGATAGCGTTTAAACGCTTAAAAAGGCCAAAAAAAATTCCAGATATAAAAAAAAAACTTTAAATTGAAAAAAAAAGGCATTAGATAGCGTTTAAACGCTTAAAAAGGCCAAAAAAAATTCCAGATATAAAAACAAAAACTTTAAATTGAAAAAAAAGGCATTAGATAGCGTTTAAACGCTTAAAAAGGCCAAAAAAAATTCCAGATATAAAAAAAAACTTTAAATTGAAAAAAAAGGCATTAGATAGCGTTTAAACGCTTAAAAAGGCCAAAAAAATTCCAGATATAAAAAAAAAACTTTAAATTGAAAAAAAAGGCATTAGATAGCGTTTAAACGCTTAAAAAGGCCAAAAAAAATTCCAGATATAAAAAAAAAACTTTAAATTGAAAAAAAAGGCATTAGATAGCGTTTAAACGCTTAAAAAGGCCAAAAAAAATTCCAGATATAAAAACAAAAACTTTAAATTGAAAAAAAAGGCATTAGATAGCGTTTAAACGCTTAAAAAGGCCAAAAAAAATTCCAGATATAAAAACAAAAACTTTAAATTGAAAAAAAAGGCATTAGATAGCGTTTAAACGCTTAAAAAGGCCACAAAAAATTCCAGATATAAAAAAAAAACTTTAAATTGAAAAAAAAGGCATTAGATAGCGTTTAAACGCTTAAAAAGGCCAAAAAAATTCCAGATATAAAAAAAAAACTTTAAATTGAAAAAAAAGGCATTAGATAGCGTTTAAACGCTTAAAATGGCCAAGAAAAATTCCAGATATAAAAAAAAAACTTTAAATTGAAAAAAAAGGCAATAGATAGCGTTTAAACGCTTAATTAGGCCAAAAAAAATTCCAGATATAAAAAAAAAACTTTAAATTGAAAAAAAAGGCATTAGATAGCGTTTAAACGCTTAAAAAGGCCAAAAAAAATTCCAGATATAAAAACAAAAACTTTAAATTGAAAAAAAAGGCATTAGATAGCGTTTAAACGCTTAAAAAGGCCAAAAAAAATTCCAGATATAAAAACAAAAACTTTAAATTGAAAAAAAAGGCATTAGATAGCGTTTAAACGCTTAAAAAGGCCAAAAAAAATTCCAGATATAAAAACAAAAACTTTAAATTGAAAAAAAAGGCATTAGATAGCGTTTAAACGCTTAAAAAGGCCACAAAAAATTCCAGATATAAAAAAAAAACTTTAAATTGAAAAAAAAGGCATTAGATAGCGTTTAAACGCTTAAAAAGGCCAAAAAAATTCCAGATATAAAAAAAAAACTTTAAATTGAAAAAAAAGGCATTAGATAGCGTTTAAACGCTTAAAATGGCCAAGAAAAATTCCAGATATAAAAAAAAAACTTTAAATTGAAAAAAAAGGCAATAGATAGCGTTTAAACGCTTAATTAGGCCAAAAAAAATTCCAGATATAAAAAAAAAACTTTAAATTGAAAAAAAAGGCATTAGATAGCGTTTAAACGCTTAAAAAGGCCAAAAAAAATTCCAGATATAAAAACAAAAACTTTAAATTGAAAAAAAAGGCATTAGATAGCGTTTAAACGCTTAAAAAGGCCAAAAAAAATTCCAGATATAAAAACAAAAACTTTAAATTGAAAAAAAAGGCATTAGATAGCGTTTAAACGCTTAAAAAGGCCAAAAAAAATTCCAGATATAAAAAAAAACTTTAAATTGAAAAAAAAGGCATTAGATAGCGTTTAAACGCTTAAAAAGGCCAAAAAAATTCCAGATATAAAAAAAAAACTTTAAATTGAAAAAAAAGGCATTAGATAGCGTTTAAACGCTTAAAAAGGCCAAAAAAAATTCCAGATATAAAAAAAAAACTTTAAATTGAAAAAAAAAGGCATTAGATAGCGTTTAAACGCTTAAAAAGGCCAAAAAAAATTCCAGATATAAAAACAAAAACTTTAAATTGAAAAAAAAGGCATTAGATAGCGTTTAAACGCTTAAAAAGGCCAAAAAAAATTCCAGATATAAAAACAAAAACTTTAAATTGAAAAAAAAGGCATTAGATAGCGTTTAAACGCTTAAAAAGGCCAAAAAAAATTCCAGATATAAAAAAAAACTTTAAATTGAAAAAAAAGGCATTAGATAGCGTTTAAACGCTTAAAAAGGCCAAAAAAAATTCCAGATATAAAAACAAAAACTTTAAATTGAAAAAAAAGGCATTAGATAGCGTTTAAACGCTTAAAAAGGCCAAAAAAAATTCCAGATATAAAAAAAAAAACTTTAAATTGAAAAAAAAGGCATTAGATAGCTTTTAAACGCTTAAAAACGCCAAAAAAAATTCAAGATATAAAAAAAAAAACTTTAAATTGAAAAAAAAGGCATTAGATAGCGTTTAAACGCTTAAAAAGGCCAAAAAAAATTCCAGATATAAAAACAAAAACTTTAAATTGAAAAAAAAGGCATTAGATAGCGTTTAAACGCTTAAAAAGGCCAAAAAAAATTCCAGATATAAAAAAAAAACTTTAAATTGAAAAAAAAAGGCATTAGATAGCGTTTAAACGCTTAAAAAGGCCAAAAAAAATTCCAGATATAAAAAAAAAACTTTAAATTGAAAAAAAAAGGCATTAGATAGCGTTTAAACGCTTAAAAAGGCCAAAAAAAATTCCAGATATAAAAAAAAAAACTTTAAATTGAAAAAAAAGGCATTAGATAGCGTTTAAACGCTTAAAAAGGCCAAAAAAAATTCCAGATATAAAAAAAAAAACTTTAAATTGAAAAAAAAGGCATTAGATAGCGTTTAAACGCTTAAAAAGGCCAAAAAAAATTCCAGATATAAAAAAAAAAACTTTAAATTGAAAAAAAAGGCATTAGATAGCTTTTAAACGCTTAAAAACGCCAAAAAAAATTCCAGATATAAAAAAAAAAACTTTAAATTGAAAAAAAAGGCATTAGATAGCGTTTAAACGCTTAAAAAGGCCAAAAAATATTCCAGATATAAAAACAAAAACTTAAAATTGAAAAAAAAGGCATTAGATAGCGTTTAAACGCTTAAAAAGGCCAAAAAAAATTCCAGATATAAAAAAAAACTTTAAATTGAAAAAAAAGGCATTAGATAGCGTTTAAACGCTTAAAAAGGCCAAAAAAATTCCAGATATAAAAAAAAAACTTTAAATTGAAAAAAAAGGCATTAGATAGCGTTTAAACGCTTAAAAAGGCCAAAAAAAATTCCAGATATAAAAAAAAAACTTTAAATTGAAAAAAAAAGGCATTAGATAGCGTTTAAACGCTTAAAAAGGCCAAAAAAAATTCCAGATATAAAAAAAAAACTTTAAATTGAAAAAAAAAGGCATTAGATAGCGTTTAAACGCTTAAAAAGGCCAAAAAAAATTCCAGATATAAAAAAAAAACTTTAAATTGAAAAAAAAGGCATTAGATAGCGTTTAAACGCTTAAAAAGGCCAAAAAAAATTCCAGATATAAAAAAAAAAACTTTAAATTGAAAAAAAAGGCATTAGATAGCGTTTAAACGCTTAAAAAGGCCAAAAAAAATTCCAGATATAAAAAAAAAAACTTTAAATTGAAAAAAAAGGCATTAGATAGCTTTTAAACGCTTAAAAACGCCAAAAAAAATTCCAGATATAAAAAAAAAAACTTTAAATTGAAAAAAAAGGCATTAGATAGCGTTTAAACGCTTAAAAAGGCCAAAAAAAATTCCAGATATAAAAAAAAAACTTTAAATTGAAAAAAAAGGCATTAGATAGCGTTTAAACGCTTAAAAAGGCCAAAAAAAATTCCAGATATAAAAAAAAAAACTTTAAATTGAAAAAAAAGGCATTAGATAGCGTTTAAACGCTTAAAAAGGCCAAAAAATATTCCAGATATAAAAACAAAAACTTAAAATTGAAAAAAAAGGCATTAGATAGCGTTTAAACGCTTAAAAAGGCCAAAAAAAATTCCAGATATAAAAAAAAACTTTAAATTGAAAAAAAAGGCATTAGATAGCGTTTAAACGCTTAAAAAGGCCAAAAAAATTCCAGATATAAAAAAAAAACTTTAAATTGAAAAAAAAGGCATTAGATAGCGTTTAAACGCTTAAAAAGGCCAAAAAAAATTCCAGATATAAAAAAAAAACTTTAAATTGAAAAAAAAAGGCATTAGATAGCGTTTAAACGCTTAAAAAGGCCAAAAAAAATTCCAGATATAAAAACAAAAACTTTAAATTGAAAAAAAAGGCATTAGATAGCGTTTAAACGCTTAAAAAGGCCAAAAAAAATTCCAGATATAAAAACAAAAACTTTAAATTGAAAAAAAAGGCATTAGATAGCGTTTAAACGCTTAAAAAGGCCAAAAAAAATTCCAGATATAAAAACAAAAACTTTAAATTGAAAAAAAAGGCATTAGATAGCGTTTAAACGCTTAAAAAGGCCAAAAAAAATTCCAGATATAAAATGAAAAACTTGAAATTAAAAAAAAGGCATTAGATAGCGTTTAAACGCTTAAAAAGGCCAAAAAAAATTCCAGATATAAAAACAAAAACTTTAAATTGAAAAAAAAGGCATTAGATAGCGTTTAAACGCTTAAAAAGGCCAAAAAAAATTCCAGATATAAAAACAAAAACTTTAAATTGAAAAAAAAGGCATTAGATAGCGTTTAAACGCTTAAAAAGGCCAAAAAAAATTCCAGATATAAAAACAAAAACTTTAAATTGAAAAAAAAGGCATTAGATAGCGTTTAAACGCTTAAAAAGGCCAAAAAAAATTCCAGATATAAAAACAAAAACTTTAAATTGAAAAAAAAGGCATTAGATAGCGTTTAAACGCTTAAAAAGGCCAAAAAAAATTCCAGATATAAAATGAAAAACTTTAAATTGAAAAAAAGGCAATAGATAGCGTTTAAACGCTTAAAAAGGCCAAAAAAAATTCCAGATATAAAATGAAAAACTTTAAATTGAAAAAAAAGGCATTAGATAGCGTTTAAACGCTTAAAAAGGCCACAAAAAATTCCAGATATAAAAAAAAAAACTTTATATTGAAAAAAAAAGGCATTAGATAGCGTTTAAACGCTTAAAAAGGCCACAAAAAATTCCAGATATAAAATGAAAAACTTTAAATTGAAAAAAAAGCAATAGATAGCGTTTAAACGCTTAAAAAGGCCAAAAAAAATTCCAGATATAAAATGAAAAACTTTAAATTGAAAAAAAAGGCATTAGATAGCGTTTAAACGCTTAAAAAGGCCACAAAAAATTCCAGATATAAAAAAAAAAACTTTATATTGAAAAAAAAAGGCATTAGATAGCGTTTAAACGCTTAAAAAGGCCACAAAAAATTCCAGATATAAAATGAAAAACTTTAAATTGAAAAAAAAGCAATAGATAGCGTTTAAACGCTTAAAAAGGCCAAAAAAAATTCCAGATATAAAAAAAAAAACTTTAAATTGAAAAAAAAGGCATTAGATAGCGTTTAAACGCTTAAAAAGGCCAAAAAAAATTCCAGATATAAAAAAAAAAACTTTAAATTGAAAAAAAAGGCATTAGATAGCTTTTAAACGCTTAAAAACGCCAAAAAAAATTCCAGATATAAAAAAAAAAACTTTAAATTGAAAAAAAAGGCATTAGATAGCGTTTAAACGCTTAAAAAGGCCAAAAAATATTCCAGATATAAAAACAAAAACTTAAAATTGAAAAAAAAGGCATTAGATAGCGTTTAAACGCTTAAAAAGGCCAAAAAAAATTCCAGATATAAAAAAAAACTTTAAATTGAAAAAAAAGGCATTAGATAGCGTTTAAACGCTTAAAAAGGCCAAAAAAATTCCAGATATAAAAAAAAAACTTTAAATTGAAAAAAAAGGCATTAGATAGCGTATAAACGCTTAAAAAGGCCAAAAAAAATTCCAGATATAAAAAAAAAACTTTAAATTGAAAAAAAAAGGCATTAGATAGCGTTTAAACGCTTAAAAAGGCCAAAAAAAATTCCAGATATAAAAACAAAAACTTTAAATTGAAAAAAAAGGCATTAGATAGCGTTTAAACGCTTAAAAAGGCCAAAAAAAATTCCAGATATAAAAACAAAAACTTTAAATTGAAAAAAAAGGCATTAGATAGCGTTTAAACGCTTAAAAAGGCCAAAAAAAATTCCAGATATAAAAACAAAAACTTTAAATTGAAAAAAAAGGCATTAGATAGCGTTTAAACGCTTAAAAAGGCCAAAAAAAATTCCAGATATAAAATGAAAAACTTTAAATTGAAAAAAAAGGCATTAGATAGCGTTTAAACGCTTAAAAAGGCCAAAAAAAATTCCAGATATAAAAACAAAAACTTTAAATTGAAAAAAAAGGCATTAGATAGCGTTTAAACGCTTAAAAAGGCCAAAAAAAATTCCAGATATAAAAACAAAAACTTTAAATTGAAAAAAAAGGCATTAGATAGCGTTTAAACGCTTAAAAAGGCCAAAAAAAATTCCAGATATAAAAACAAAAACTTTAAATTGAAAAAAAAGGCATTAGATAGCGTTTAAACGCTTAAAAAGGCCAAAAAAAATTCCAGATATAAAAACAAAAACTTTAAATTGAAAAAAAAGGCATTAGATAGCGTTTAAACGCTTAAAAAGGCCAAAAAAAATTCCAGATATAAAATGAAAAACTTTAAATTGAAAAAAAGGCAATAGATAGCGTTTAAACGCTTAAAAAGGCCAAAAAAAATTCCAGATATAAAATGAAAAACTTTAAATTGAAAAAAAAGGCATTAGATAGCGTTTAAACGCTTAAAAAGGCCACAAAAAATTCCAGATATAAAAAAAAAAACTTTATATTGAAAAAAAAAGGCATTAGATAGCGTTTAAACGCTTAAAAAGGCCACAAAAAATTCCAGATATAAAATGAAAAACTTTAAATTGAAAAAAAGGCAATAGATAGCGTTTAAACGCTTAAAAAGGCCAAAAAAAATTCCAGATATAAAATGAAAAACTTTAAATTGAAAAAAAGGCAATAGATAGCGTTTAAACGCTTAAAAAGGCCAAAAAAAATTCCAGATATAAAAACAAAAACTTTAAATTGAAAAAAAAGGCATTAGATAGCGTTTAAACGCTTAAAAAGGCCACAAAAAATTCCAGATATAAAAACAAAAACTTTAAATTGAAAAAAAAGGCATTAGATAGCGTTTAAACGCTTAAAAAGGCCAAAAAAAATTCCAGATATAAAAAAAAAAACTTTATATTGAAAAAAAAAGGCATTAGATAGCGTTTAAACGCTTAAAAAGGCCACAAAAAATTCCAGATATAAAATGAAAAACTTTAAATTGAAAAAAAGGCAATAGATAGCGTTTAAACGCTTAAAAAGGCCAAAAAAAATTCCAGATATAAAAACAAAAACTTTATATTGAAAAAAAAAGGCATTAGATAGCGTTTAAACGCTTAAAAAGGCCACAAAAAATTCCAGATATAAAATGAAAAACTTTAAATTGAAAAAAAGGCAATAGATAGCGTTTAAACGCTTAAAAAGGCCAAAAAAAATTCCAGATATAAAATGAAAAACTTTAAATTGAAAAAAAGGCAATAGATAGCGTTTAAACGCTTAAAAAGGCCAAAAAAAATTCCAGATATAAAAACAAAAACTTTAAATTGAAAAAAAGGCATTAGATAGCGTTTAAACGCTTAAAAAGGCCACAAAAAATTCCAGATATAAAAACAAAAACTTTAAATTGAAAAAAAAGGCATTAGATAGCGTTTAAACGCTTAAAAAGGCCAAAAAAAATTCCAGATATAAAAAAAAAAACTTTATATTGAAAAAAAAAGGCATTAGATAGCGTTTAAACGCTTAAAAAGGCCACAAAAAATTCCAGATATAAAATGAAAAACTTTAAATTGAAAAAAAGGCAATAGATAGCGTTTAAACGCTTAAAAAGGCCAAAAAAAATTCCAGATATAAAAACAAAAACTTTAAATTGAAAAAAAAGGCATTAGATAGCGTTTAAACGCTTAAAAAGGCCACAAAAAATTCCAGATATAAAAACAAAAACTTTAAATTGAAAAAAAAGGCATTAGATAGCGTTTAAACGCTTAAAAAGGCCACAAAAAATTCCAGATATAAAAAAAAAAACTTTATATTGAAAAAAAAAGGCATTAGATAGCGTTTAAACGCTTAAAAAGGCCACAAAAAATTCCAGATATAAAATGAAAAACTTTAAATTGAAAAAAAGGCAATAGATAGCGTTTAAACGCTTAAAAAGGCCAAAAAAAATTCCAGATATAAAATGAAAAACTTTAAATTGAAAAAAAGGCAATAGATAGCGTTTAAACGCTTAAAAAGGCCAAAAAAAATTCCAGATATAAAAACAAAAACTTTAAATTGAAAAAAAAGGCATTAGATAGCGTTTAAACGCTTAAAAAGGCCACAAAAAATTCCAGATATAAAAACAAAAACTTTAAATTGAAAAAAAAGGCATTAGATAGCGTTTAAACGCTTAAAAAGGCCAAAAAAAATTCCAGATATAAAAAAAAAAACTTTATATTGAAAAAAAAAGGCATTAGATAGCGTTTAAACGCTTAAAAAGGCCACAAAAAATTCCAGATATAAAATGAAAAACTTTAAATTGAAAAAAAGGCAATAGATAGCGTTTAAACGCTTAAAAAGGCCAAAAAAAATTCCAGATATAAAAACAAAAACTTTAAATTGAAAAAAAAGGCATTAGATAGCGTTTAAACGCTTAAAAAGGCCACAAAAAATTCCAGATATAAAAACAAAAACTTTAAATTGAAAAAAAAGGCATTAGATAGCGTTTAAACGCTTAAAAAGGCCACAAAAAATTCCAGATATAAAAAAAAAAACTTTATATTGAAAAAAAAAGGCATTAGATAGCGTTTAAACGCTTAAAAAGGCCACAAAAAATTCCAGATATAAAATGAAAAACTTTAAATTGAAAAAAAGGCAATAGATAGCGTTTAAACGCTTAAAAAGGCCAAAAAAAATTCCAGATATAAAATGAAAAACTTTAAATTGAAAAAAAGGCAATAGATAGCGTTTAAACGCTTAAAAAGGCCAAAAAAAATTCCAGATATAAAAACAAAAACTTTAAATTGAAAAAAAAGGCATTAGATAGCGTTTAAACGCTTAAAAAGGCCAAAAAAAATTCCAGATATAAAAACAAAAACTTTAAATTGAAAAAAAAGGCATTAGATAGCGTTTAAACGCTTAAAAAGGCCAAAAAAAATTCCAGATATAAAAACAAAAACTTTAAATTGAAAAAAAAGGCATTAGATAGCGTTTAAACGCTTAAAAAGGCCAAAAAAAATTCCAGATATAAAAACAAAAACTTTAAATTGAAAAAAAAGGCATTAGATAGCGTTTAAACGCTTAAAAAGGCCAAAAAAAATTCCAGATATAAAATGAAAAACTTTAAATTGAAAAAAAGGCAATAGATAGCGTTTAAACGCTTAAAAAGGCCAAAAAAAATTCCAGATATAAAATGAAAAACTTTAAATTGAAAAAAAAGGCATTAGATAGCGTTTAAACGCTTAAAAAGGCCACAAAAAATTCCAGATATAAAAAAAAAAACTTTATATTGAAAAAAAAAGGCATTAGATAGCGTTTAAACGCTTAAAAAGGCCACAAAAAATTCCAGATATAAAATGAAAAACTTTAAATTGAAAAAAAGGCAATAGATAGCGTTTAAACGCTTAAAAAGGCCAAAAAAAATTCCAGATATAAAATGAAAAACTTTAAATTGAAAAAAAAGGCATTAGATAGCGTTTAAACGCTTAAAAAGGCCACAAAAAATTCGAGATATAAAATGAAAAACATTAAATTGAAAAAAAAGGCAATAAATAGCGTTTAAATGCTTAAAAAGGCCAAAAAAAATTCCAGATATAAAATGAAAAACTTTAAATTGAAAAAAAAGGCATTAGATAGCGTTTAAACGCTTAAAAAGGCCACAAAAAATTCCAGATATAAAATGAAAAACTTTAAATTGAAAAAAAAGGCAATAGATAGCGTTTAAACGCTTAATTAGGCCAAAAAAAATTCCAGATATAAAAAAAAAAACTTTAAATTGAAAAAAAAGGCATTAGATAGCGTTTAAACGCTTAAAAAGGCCACAAAAAATTCCAGATATAAAATGAAAAACTTTAAATTGAAAAAAAAGGCAATAGATAGCGTTTAAACGCTTAAAAAGGCCACAAAAAATTCCAGATATAAAAAAAAAACTTTAAATTGAAAAAAAAGGCATTAGATAGCGTTTAAACGCTTAAAAAGGCCACAAAAAATTCCAGATATAAAAAAAAAACTTTAAATTGAAAAAAAAGGCATTAGATAGCGTTTAAACGCTTAAAAAGGCCAAAAAAATTCCAGATATAAAAAAAAAACTTTAAATTGAAAAAAAAGGCATTAGATAGCGTTTAAACGCTTAAAATGGCCAAGAAAAATTCCAGATATAAAAAAAAAACTTTAAATTGAAAAAAAAGGCAATAGATAGCGTTTAAACGCTTAATTAGGCCAAAAAAAATTCCAGATATAAAAAAAAAACTTTAAATTGAAAAAAAAGGCAATAGATAGCGTTTAAACGCTTAATTAGGCCAAAAAAAATTCCAGATATAAAAAAAAAAACTTTAAATTGAAAAAAAAGGCATTAGATAGCGTTTAAACGCTTAAAAAGGCCACAAAAAATTCCAGATATAAAATGAAAAACTTTAAATTGAAAAAAAAGGCAATAGATAGCGTTTAAACGCTTAAAAAGGCCACAAAAAATTCCAGATATAAAAAAAAAACTTTAAATTGAAAAAAAAGGCATTAGATAGCGTTTAAACGCTTAAAAAGGCCACAAAAAATTCCAGATATAAAAAAAAAACTTTAAATTGAAAAAAAAGGCATTAGATAGCGTTTAAACGCTTAAAAAGGCCAAAAAAATTCCAGATATAAAAAAAAAACTTTAAATTGAAAAAAAAGGCATTAGATAGCGTTTAAACGCTTAAAATGGCCAAGAAAAATTCCAGATATAAAAAAAAAACTTTAAATTGAAAAAAAAGGCAATAGATAGCGTTTAAACGCTTAATTAGGCCAAAAAAAATTCCAGATATAAAAAAAAAACTTTAAATTGAAAAAAAAGGCAATAGATAGCGTTTAAACGCTTAATTAGGCCAAAAAAAATTCCAGATATAAAAAAAAAACTTTAAATTGAAAAAAAAGGCATTAGATAGCTTTTAAACGCTTAAAAACGCCAAAAAAAATTCCAGATATAAAAAAAAAAACTTTAAATTGAAAAAAAAGGCATTAGATAGCGTTTAAACGCTTAAAAAGGCCAAAAAAAATTCCAGATATAAAAACAAAAACTTTAAATTGAAAAAAAAGGCATTAGATAGCGTTTAAACGCTTAAAAAGGCCAAAAAAAATTCCAGATATAAAAAAAAACTTTAAATTGAAAAAAAAGGCATTAGATAGCGTTTAAACGCTTAAAAAGGCCAAAAAAATTCCAGATATAAAAAAAAAACTTTAAATTGAAAAAAAAGGCATTAGATAGCGTTTAAACGCTTAAAAAGGCCAAAAAAAATTCCAGATATAAAAAAAAAACTTTAAATTGAAAAAAAAAGGCATTAGATAGCGTTTAAACGCTTAAAAAGGCCAAAAAAAATTCCAGATATAAAAACAAAAACTTTAAATTGAAAAAAAAGGCATTAGATAGCGTTTAAACGCTTAAAAAGGCCAAAAAAAATTCCAGATATAAAAAAAAAAACTTTAAATTGAAAAAAAAGGCATTAGATAGCGTTTAAACGCTTAAAAACGCCAAAAAAAATTCCAGATATAAAAAAAAAAACTTTAAATTGAAAAAAAAGGCATTAGATAGCTTTTAAACGCTTAAAAACGCCAAAAAAAATTCCAGATATAAAAAAAAAAACTTTAAATTGAAAAAAAAGGCATTAGATAGCGTTTAAACGCTTAAAAAGGCCAAAAAAAATTCCAGATATAAAAAAAAAAACTTTAAATTGAAAAAAAAGGCATTAGATAGCTTTTAAACGCTTAAAAACGCCAAAAAAAATTCCAGATATAAAAAAAAAAACCTTAAATTGAAAAAAAAGGCATTAGATAGCGTTTAAACGCTTAAAAAGGCCAAAAAAAATTCCAGATATAAAAACAAAAACTTTAAATTGAAAAAAAAGGCATTAGATAGCGTTTAAACGCTTAAAAAGGCCAAAAAAAATTCCAGATATAAAAAAAAACTTTAAATTGAAAAAAAAGGCATTAGATAGCGTTTAAACGCTTAAAAAGGCCAAAAAAATTCCAGATATAAAAAAAAAACTTTAAATTGAAAAAAAAGGCATTAGATAGCGTTTAAACGCTTAAAAAGGCCAAAAAAAATTCCAGATATAAAAAAAAAACTTTAAATTGAAAAAAAAAGGCATTAGATAGCGTTTAAACGCTTAAAAAGGCCAAAAAAAATTCCAGATATAAAAACAAAAACTTTAAATTGAAAAAAAAGGCATTAGATAGCGTTTAAACGCTTAAAAAGGCCAAAAAAAATTCCAGATATAAAAAAAAAAACTTTAAATTGAAAAAAAAGGCATTAGATAGCGTTTAAACGCTTAAAAAGGCCAAAAAAAATTCCAGATATAAAAACAAAAACTTTAAATTGAAAAAAAAGGCATTAGATAGCGTTTAAACGCTTAAAAAGGCCAAAAAAAATTCCAGATATAAAAACAAAAACTTTAAATTGAAAAAAAAGGCATTAGATAGCGTTTAAACGCTTAAAAAGGCCAAAAAAAATTCCAGATATAAAAACAAAAACTTTAAATTGAAAAAAAAGGCATTAGATAGCGTTTAAACGCTTAAAAAGGCCAAAAAAAATTCCAGATATAAAAACAAAAACTTTAAATTGAAAAAAAAGGCATTAGATAGCGTTTAAACGCTTAAAAAGGCCAAAAAAAATTCCAGATATAAAAACAAAAACTTTAAATTGAAAAAAAAGGCATTAGATAGCGTTTAAACGCTTAAAAAGGCCAAAAAAAATTCCAGATATAAAAACAAAAACTTTAAATTGAAAAAAAAGGCATTAGATAGCGTTTAAACGCTTAAAAAGGCCAAAAAAAATTCCAGATATAAAATGAAAAACTTTAAATTGAAAAAAAGGCAATAGATAGCGTTTAAACGCTTAAAAAGGCCAAAAAAAATTCCAGATATAAAATGAAAAACTTTAAATTGAAAAAAAAGGCATTAGATAGCGTTTAAACGCTTAAAAAGGCCACAAAAAATTCCAGATATAAAAAAAAAAACTTTATATTGAAAAAAAAAGGCATTAGATAGCGTTTAAACGCTTAAAAAGGCCACAAAAAATTCCAGATATAAAATGAAAAACTTTAAATTGAAAAAAAGGCAATAGATAGCGTTTAAACGCTTAAAAAGGCCAAAAAAAATTCCAGATATAAAATGAAAAACTTTAAATTGAAAAAAAAGGCATTAGATAGCGTTTAAACGCTTAAAAAGGCCACAAAAAATTCGAGATATAAAATGAAAAACATTAAATTGAAAAAAAAGGCAATAAATAGCGTTTAAATGCTTAAAAAGGCCAAAAAAAATTCCAGATATAAAATGAAAAACTTTAAATTGAAAAAAAAGGCATTAGATAGCGTTTAAACGCTTAAAAAGGCCACAAAAAATTCCAGATATAAAATGAAAAACTTTAAATTGAAAAAAAAGGCAATAGATAGCGTTTAAACGCTTAATTAGGCCAAAAAAAATTCCAGATATAAAAAAAAAAACTTTAAATTGAAAAAAAAGGCATTAGATAGCGTTTAAACGCTTAAAAAGGCCACAAAAAATTCCAGATATAAAATGAAAAACTTTAAATTGAAAAAAAAGGCAATAGATAGCGTTTAAACGCTTAAAAAGGCCACAAAAAATTCCAGATATAAAAAAAAAACTTTAAATTGAAAAAAAAGGCATTAGATAGCGTTTAAACGCTTAAAAAGGCCACAAAAAATTCCAGATATAAAAAAAAAACTTTAAATTGAAAAAAAAGGCATTAGATAGCGTTTAAACGCTTAAAAAGGCCAAAAAAATTCCAGATATAAAAAAAAAACTTTAAATTGAAAAAAAAGGCATTAGATAGCGTTTAAACGCTTAAAATGGCCAAGAAAAATTCCAGATATAAAAAAAAAACTTTAAATTGAAAAAAAAGGCAATAGATAGCGTTTAAACGCTTAATTAGGCCAAAAAAAATTCCAGATATAAAAAAAAAACTTTAAATTGAAAAAAAAGGCAATAGATAGCGTTTAAACGCTTAATTAGGCCAAAAAAAATTCCAGATATAAAAAAAAAAACTTTAAATTGAAAAAAAAGGCATTAGATAGCGTTTAAACGCTTAAAAAGGCCACAAAAAATTCCAGATATAAAATGAAAAACTTTAAATTGAAAAAAAAGGCAATAGATAGCGTTTAAACGCTTAAAAAGGCCACAAAAAATTCCAGATATAAAAAAAAAACTTTAAATTGAAAAAAAAGGCATTAGATAGCGTTTAAACGCTTAAAAAGGCCACAAAAAATTCCAGATATAAAAAAAAAACTTTAAATTGAAAAAAAAGGCATTAGATAGCGTTTAAACGCTTAAAAAGGCCAAAAAAATTCCAGATATAAAAAAAAAACTTTAAATTGAAAAAAAAGGCATTAGATAGCGTTTAAACGCTTAAAATGGCCAAGAAAAATTCCAGATATAAAAAAAAAACTTTAAATTGAAAAAAAAGGCAATAGATAGCGTTTAAACGCTTAATTAGGCCAAAAAAAATTCCAGATATAAAAAA
The DNA here is from genome assembly GCA_963669355.1 of Chorisops tibialis. NCBI lineage: Eukaryota > Metazoa > Arthropoda > Insecta > Diptera > Stratiomyidae > Chorisops > Chorisops tibialis. Next base: position 254,320,463 of record OY770263.1, read on the forward strand.
AAAACTTTAAATTGAAAAAAAAGGCAATAGATAGCGTTTAAACGCTTAATTAGGCCAAAAAAAATTCCAGATATAAAAAAAAAAACTTTAAATTGAAAAAAAAGGCATTAGATAGCTTTTAAACGCTTAAAAACGCCAAAAAAAATTCCAGATATAAAAAAAAAAACTTTAAATTGAAAAAAAAGGCATTAGATAGCGTTTAAACGCTTAAAAAGGCCAAAAAAAATTCCAGATATAAAAACAAAAACTTTAAATTGAAAAAAAAGGCATTAGATAGCGTTTAAACGCTTAAAAAGGCCAAAAAAAATTCCAGATATAAAAAAAAACTTTAAATTGAAAAAAAAGGCATTAGATAGCGTTTAAACGCTTAAAAAGGCCAAAAAAATTCCAGATATAAAAAAAAAACTTTAAATTGAAAAAAAAGGCATTAGATAGCGTTTAAACGCTTAAAAAGGCCAAAAAAAATTCCAGATATAAAAAAAAAACTTTAAATTGAAAAAAAAAGGCATTAGATAGCGTTTAAACGCTTAAAAAGGCCAAAAAAAATTCCAGATATAAAAACAAAAACTTTAAATTGAAAAAAAAGGCATTAGATAGCGTTTAAACGCTTAAAAAGGCCAAAAAAAATTCCAGATATAAAAAAAAAAACTTTAAATTGAAAAAAAAGGCATTAGATAGCGTTTAAACGCTTAAAAACGCCAAAAAAAATTCCAGATATAAAAAAAAAAACTTTAAATTGAAAAAAAAGGCATTAGATAGCTTTTAAACGCTTAAAAACGCCAAAAAAAATTCCAGATATAAAAAAAAAAACTTTAAATTGAAAAAAAAGGCATTAGATAGCGTTTAAACGCTTAAAAAGGCCAAAAAAAATTCCAGATATAAAAAAAAAAACTTTAAATTGAAAAAAAAGGCATTAGATAGCTTTTAAACGCTTAAAAACGCCAAAAAAAATTCCAGATATAAAAAAAAAAACCTTAAATTGAAAAAAAAGGCATTAGATAGCGTTTAAACGCTTAAAAAGGCCAAAAAAAATTCCAGATATAAAAACAAAAACTTTAAATTGAAAAAAAAGGCATTAGATAGCGTTTAAACGCTTAAAAAGGCCAAAAAAAATTCCAGATATAAAAAAAAACTTTAAATTGAAAAAAAAGGCATTAGATAGCGTTTAAACGCTTAAAAAGGCCAAAAAAATTCCAGATATAAAAAAAAAACTTTAAATTGAAAAAAAAGGCATTAGATAGCGTTTAAACGCTTAAAAAGGCCAAAAAAAATTCCAGATATAAAAAAAAAACTTTAAATTGAAAAAAAAAGGCATTAGATAGCGTTTAAACGCTTAAAAAGGCCAAAAAAAATTCCAGATATAAAAACAAAAACTTTAAATTGAAAAAAAAGGCATTAGATAGCGTTTAAACGCTTAAAAAGGCCAAAAAAAATTCCAGATATAAAAAAAAAAACTTTAAATTGAAAAAAAAGGCATTAGATAGCGTTTAAACGCTTAAAAAGGCCAAAAAAAATTCCAGATATAAAAACAAAAACTTTAAATTGAAAAAAAAGGCATTAGATAGCGTTTAAACGCTTAAAAAGGCCAAAAAAAATTCCAGATATAAAAACAAAAACTTTAAATTGAAAAAAAAGGCATTAGATAGCGTTTAAACGCTTAAAAAGGCCAAAAAAAATTCCAGATATAAAAACAAAAACTTTAAATTGAAAAAAAAGGCATTAGATAGCGTTTAAACGCTTAAAAAGGCCAAAAAAAATTCCAGATATAAAATGAAAAACTTTAAATTGAAAAAAAGGCAATAGATAGCGTTTAAACGCTTAAAAAGGCCAAAAAAAATTCCAGATATAAAAAAAAAAACTTTAAATTGAAAAAAAAAGGCATTAGATAGCGTTTAAACGCTTAAAAAGGCCAAAAAAAATTCCAGATATAAAAAAAAAACTTTAAATTGAAAAAAAAGGCATTAGATAGCGTTTAAACGCTTAAAAAGGCCAAAAAAAATTCCAGATATAAAAAAAAAAACTTTAAATTGAAAAAAAAAGGCATTAGATAGCGTTTAAACGCTTAAAAAGGCCAAAAAAAATTCCAGATATAAAAACAAAAACTTTAAATTGAAAAAAAAGGCATTAGATAGCGTTTAAACGCTTAAAAAGGCCAAAAAAAATTCCAGATATAAAAAAAAAAACTTTAAATTGAAAAAAAAGGCATTAGATAGCTTTTAAACGCTTAAAAACGCCAAAAAAAATTCCAGATATAAAAAAAAAAACTTTAAATTGAAAAAAAAGGCATTAGATAGCGTTTAAACGCTTAAAAAGGCCAAAAAAAATTCCAGATATAAAAACAAAAACTTTAAATTGAAAAAAAAGGCATTAGATAGCGTTTAAACGCTTAAAAAGGCCAAAAAAAATTCCAGATATAAAAAAAAACTTTAAATTGAAAAAAAAGGCATTAGATAGCGTTTAAACGCTTAAAAAGGCCAAAAAAATTCCAGATATAAAAAAAAAACTTTAAATTGAAAAAAAAGGCATTAGATAGCGTTTAAACGCTTAAAAAGGCCAAAAAAAATTCCAGATATAAAAAAAAAACTTTAAATTGAAAAAAAAAGGCATTAGATAGCGTTTAAACGCTTAAAAAGGCCAAAAAAAATTCCAGATATAAAAACAAAAACTTTAAATTGAAAAAAAAGGCATTAGATAGCGTTTAAACGCTTAAAAAGGCCAAAAAAAATTCCAGATATAAAAAAAAAAACTTTAAATTGAAAAAAAAGGCATTAGATAGCGTTTAAACGCTTAAAAAGGCCAAAAAAAATTCCAGATATAAAAAAAAAACTTTAAATTGAAAAAAAAGGCATTAGATAGCGTTTAAACGCTTAAAAAGGCCAAAAAAAATTCCAGATATAAAAACAAAAACTTTAAATTGAAAAAAAAGGCATTAGATAGCGTTTAAACGCTTAAAAAGGCCAAAAAAAATTCCAGATATAAAAACAAAAACTTTAAATTGAAAAAAAAGGCATTAGATAGCGTTTAAACGCTTAAAAAGGCCAAAAAAAATTCCAGATATAAAATGAAAAACTTTAAATTGAAAAAAAGGCAATAGATAGCGTTTAAACGCTTAAAAAGGCCAAAAAAAATTCCAGATATAAAATGAAAAACTTTAAATTGAAAAAAAAGGCATTAGATAGCGTTTAAACGCTTAAAAAGGCCACAAAAAATTCCAGATATAAAAAAAAAAACTTTATATTGAAAAAAAAAGGCATTAGATAGCGTTTAAACGCTTAAAAAGGCCACAAAAAATTCCAGATATAAAATGAAAAACTTTAAATTGAAAAAAAGGCAATAGATAGCGTTTAAACGCTTAAAAAGGCCAAAAAAAATTCCAGATATAAAAAAAAAACTTTAAATTGAAAAAAAAGGCATTAGATAGCGTTTAAACGCTTAAAAAGGCCAAAAAAAATTCCAGATATAAAAACAAAAACTTTAAATTGAAAAAAAGGCATTAGATAGCGTTTAAACGCTTAAAAAGGCCAAAAAAAATTCCAGATATAAAAAAAAAAACTTTAAATTGAAAAAAAAGGCATTAGATAGCGTTTAAACGCTTAAAAAGGCCAAAAAAAATTCCAGATATAAAAACAAAAACTTTAAATTGAAAAAAAAGGCATTAGATAGCGTTTAAACGCTTAAAAAGGCCAAAAAAAATTCCAGATATAAAAAAAAAACTTTAAATTGAAAAAAAAGGCATTAGATAGCGTTTAAACGCTTAAAAAGGCCAAAAAAAATTCCAGATATAAAAACAAAAACTTTAAATTGAAAAAAAAGGCATTAGATAGCGTTTTAAACGCTTAAAAAGGCCAAAAAAAATTCCAGATATAAAATGAAAAACTTTAAATTGAAAAAAAGGCAATAGATAGCGTTTAAACGCTTAAAAAGGCCAAAAAAAATTCCAGATATAAAATGAAAAACTTTAAATTGAAAAAAAAGGCATTAGATAGCGTTTAAACGCTTAAAAAGGCCACAAAAAATTCCAGATATAAAAAAAAAAACTTTATATTGAAAAAAAAAGGCATTAGATAGCGTTTAAACGCTTAAAAAGGCCACAAAAAATTCCAGATATAAAAAAAAAAACTTTATATTGAAAAAAAAAGGCATTAGATAGCGTTTAAACGCTTAAAAAGGCCAAAAAAAATTCCAGATATAAAATGAAAAACTTTAAATTGAAAAAAAAGGCATTAGATAGCGTTTAAACGCTTAAAAAGGCCACAAAAAATTCCAGATATAAAAAAAAAAACTTTATATTGAAAAAAAAAGGCATTAGATAGCGTTTAAACGCTTAAAAAGGCCAAAAAAAATTCCAGATATAAAATGAAAAACTTTAAATTGAAAAAAAGGCAATAGATAGCGTTTAAACGCTTAAAAAGGCCAAAAAAATTTCCAGATATAAAAAAAAAACTTTAAATTGAAAAAAAAGGCAATAGATAGCGTTTAAACGCTTAAAAAGGCCAAAAAAAATTCCAGATATAAAAAAAAAAACTTTAAATTGAAAAAAAGGCATTAGATAGCGTTTAAACGCTTAAAAAGGCCAAAAAAAATTCCAGATATAAAAAAAAAACTTTAAATTGAAAAAAAAGGCATTGGATAGCGTTTAAACGCTTAAAAAGGCCAAAAAAAATTCCAGATATAAAAAAAAAACTTTAAATTGAAAAAAAAGGCATTAGATGGCGTTTAAACGCTTAAAAAGGCCAAAAAAAATTCCAGATATAAAAAAAAAACTTTAAATTGAAAAAAAAGGCATTGGATAGCGTTTAAACGCTTAAAAAGGCCAAAAAAAATTCCAGATATAAAAAAAAAACTTTAAATTGAAAAAAAAGGCATTAGATGGCGTTTAAACGCTTAAAAAGGCCAAAAAAAATTCCAGATATAAAAAAAAAACTTTAAATTGAAAAAAAAGGCATTAGATAGCGTTTAAACGCTTAAAAAGGCCACAAAAAATTCCAGATATAAAATGAAAAACTTTAAATTGAAAAAAAAGGCAATAGATAGCGTTTAAACGCTTAAAAAGGCCACAAAAAATTCCAGATATAAAAAAAAAACTATAAATTGAAAAAAAAGGCATTAGATAGCGTTTAAACGCTTAAAAAGGCCAAAAAAATTTCCAGATATAAAAAAAAAACTTTAAATTGAAAAAAAAAGGCAATAGATAGCGTTTAAACGCTTAAAAAGGCCAAAAAAAATTCCAGATATAAAAAAAAAAACTTTAAATTGAAAAAAAGGCATTAGATAGCGTTTAAACGCTTAAAAAGGCCAAAAAAAATTCCAGATATAAAAAAAAAAACTTTAAATTGAAAAAAAGGCATTAGATAGCGTTTAAATGCTGAAAAAGGCCAAAAAAATTCCAGATATAAAAAAAAAACTTTAAATTGAAAAAAAAGGCATTGGATAGCGTTTAAACGCTTAAAAAGGCCAAAAAAAATTCCAGATATAAAAAAAAAACTTTAAATTGAAAAAAAAGGCATTAGATGGCGTTTAAACGCTTAAAAAGGCCAAAAAAAATTCCAGATATAAAAAAAAAACTTTAAATTGAAAAAAAAGGCAATAGATAGCGTTTAAACGCTTAAAAAGGCCAAAAAAATTTCCAGATATAAAAAAAAAACTTTAAATTGAAAAAAAAGGCAATAGATAGCGTTTAAACGCTTAAAAAGGCCAAAAAAAATTCCAGATATAAAAAAAAAAACTTTAAATTGAAAAAAAAGGCATTAGATAGCGTTTAAACGCTTAAAAAGGCCAAAAAAAATTCCAGATATAAAAAAAAAAACTTTAAATTGAAAAAAAAGGCATTAGATTGCGTTTAAACGCTTAAAAAGGCCAAAAAAAATTCCAGATATAAAAAAAAAACTTTAAATTGAAAAAAAAGGCATTAGATTGCGTTTAAACGCTTAAAAAGGCCAAAAAAATTCCAGATATAAAAAAAAAAACTTTAAATTGAAAAAAAAGGCATTAGATAGCGTTTAAACGCTTAAAAAGGCCAAAAAAAATTCCAGATATAAAAAAAAAACTTTAAATTGAAAAAAAAGGCATTAGATAGCGTTTAAACGCTTAAAAAGGCCAAAAAAAATTCCAGATATAAAAAAAAAAACTTTAAATTGAAAAAAAAGGCAATAGATAGCGTTTAAACGCTTAAAAAGGCCAAAAAAAATTCCAGATATAAAAAAAAAAACTTTAAATTGGAAAAAAAGGCATTAGATAGCGTTTAAACGCTTAAAAAGGCCAAAAAAAATTCCAGATATAAAAAAAAAACTTTAAATTGAAAAAAAAGGCATTAGATAGCGTTTAAACGCTTAAAAAGGCCAAAAAAAATTCCAGATATAAAAAAAAACTTTAAATTGAAAAAAAAGGCATTAGATAGCGTTTAAACGCTTAAAAAGGCCAAAAAAAAACTTTAAATTGAAAAAAAAGGCATTAGATAGCGTTTAAACGCTTAAAAAGGCCAAAAAAAATTCCAGATATAAAAAAAAACTTTAAATTGAAAAAAAAGGCATTAGATAGCGTTTAAACGCTTAAAAAGGCCAAAAAAAAAACTTTAAATTGAAAAAAAAGGCATTAGATAGCGTTTAAACGCTTAAAAAGGCCACAAAAAATTCCAGATATAAAAAAAAAACTTTAAATTGAAAAAAAGGCATTAGATAGCGTTTAAACGCTTAAAAAGGCCACAAAAAATTCCAGATATAAAAAAAAAACTTTAAATTGAAAAAAAAGGCAATAGATAGCGTTTAAACGCTTAAAAAGGCCACAAAAAATTCCAGATATAAAATGAAAAACTTTAAATTGAAAAAAAAGGCAATAGATAGCGTTTAAACGCTTAAAAAGGCCACAAAAAATTCCAGATATAAAAAAAAAACTTTAAATTGAAAAAAAAGGCATTAGATAGCGTTTAAACGCTTAAAAAGGCCAAAAAAATTTCCAGATATAAAAAAAAAACTTTAAATTGAAAAAAAAGGCAATAGATAGCGTTTAAACGCTTAAAAAGGCCAAAAAAAATTCCAGATATAAAAAAAAAAACTTTAAATTGAAAAAAAGGCATTAGATAGCGTTTAAACGCTTAAAAAGGCCAAAAAAAATTCCAGATATAAAAAAAAAAACTTTAAATTGAAAAAAAGGCATTAGATAGCGTTTAAATGCTGAAAAAGGCCAAAAAAATTCCAGATATAAAAAAAAAACTTTAAATTGAAAAAAAAGGCATTGGATAGCGTTTAAACGCTTAAAAAGGCCAAAAAAAATTCCAGATATAAAAAAAAAACTTTAAATTGAAAAAAAAGGCATTAGATGGCGTTTAAACGCTTAAAAAGGCCAAAAAAAATTCCAGATATAAAAAAAAAACTTTAAATTGAAAAAAAAGGCATTAGATAGCGTTTAAACGCTTAAAAAGGCCACAAAAAATTCCAGATATAAAATGAAAAACTTTAAATTGAAAAAAAAGGCAATAGATAGCGTTTAAACGCTTAAAAAGGCCACAAAAAATTCCAGATATAAAAAAAAAACTATAAATTGAAAAAAAAGGCATTAGATAGCGTTTAAACGCTTAAAAAGGCCACAAAAAATTCCAGATATAAAAAAAAAACTTTAAATTGAAAAAAAAGGCATTAGATAGCGTTTAAACGCTTAAAAAGGCCAAAAAAAAATTCCAGATATAAAAAAAAAACTATAAATTGAAAAAAAAGGCAATAGATAGCGTTTAAAACGCTTAAAAAGGCCACAAAAAATTCCAGATATAAAAAAAAAACTATAAATTGAAAAAAAAGGCAATAGATAGCGTTTAAACGCTTAAAAAGGCCACAAAAAATTCCAGATATAAAAAAAAAACTATAAATTGAAAAAAAAGGCAATAGATAGCGTTTAAACGCTTAAAAAGGCCACAAAAAATTCCAGATATAAAAAAAAAACTATAAATTGAAAAAAAAGGCATTGGATAGCGTTTAAACGCTTAAAAAGGCCAAAAAAAATTCCAGATATAAAAAAAAAACTTTAAATTGAAAAAAAAGGCATTAGATAGCGTTTAAATGCTGAAAAAGGCCAAAAAAATTCCAGATATAAAAAAAAAACTTTAAATTGAAAAAAAAGGCATTGGATAGCGTTTAAACGCTTAAAAAGGCCAAAAAAAATTCCAGATATAAAAAAAAAACTTTAAATTGAAAAAAAAGGCATTAGATGGCGTTTAAAACGCTTAAAAAGGCCAAAAAAAATTCCAGATATAAAAAAAAAACTTTAAATTGAAAAAAAAGGCATTAGATAGCGTTTAAACGCTTAAAAAGGCCACAAAAAATTCCAGATATAAAATGAAAAACTTTAAATTGAAAAAAAAGGCAATAGATAGCGTTTAAACGCTTAAAAAGGCCACAAAAAATTCCAGATATAAAAAAAAAACTATAAATTGAAAAAAAAGGCATTAGATAGCGTTTAAACGCTTAAAAAGGCCAAAAAAATTTCCAGATATAAAAAAAAAACTTTAAATTGAAAAAAAAGGCAATAGATAGCGTTTAAACGCTTAAAAAGGCCAAAAAAAATTCCAGATATAAAAAAAAAAACTTTAAATTGAAAAAAAGGCATTAGATAGCGTTTAAACGCTTAAAAAGGCCAAAAAAAATTCCAGATATAAAAAAAAAACTTTAAATTGAAAAAAAAGGCATTAGATGGCGTTTAAACGCTTAAAAAGGCCAAAAAAAATTCCAGATATAAAAAAAAAACTTTAAATTGAAAAAAAAGGCAATAGATAGCGTTTAAACGCTTAAAAAGGCCAAAAAAAATTCCAGATATAAAAAAAAAACTTTAAATTGAAAAAAAAGGCATTAGATAGCGTTTAAATGCTGAAAAAGGCCAAAAAAATTCCAGATATAAAAAAAAAACTTTAAATTGAAAAAAAAGGCATTGGATAGCGTTTAAACGCTTAAAAAGGCCAAAAAAAATTCCAGATATAAAAAAAAAACTTTAAATTGAAAAAAAAGGCATTAGATGGCGTTTAAACGCTTAAAAAGGCCAAAAAAAATTCCAGATATAAAAAAAAAACTTTAAATTGAAAAAAAAGGCAATAGATAGCGTTTAAACGCTTAAAAAGGCCAAAAAAATTTCCAGATATAAAAAAAAAACTTTAAATTGAAAAAAAAGGCAATAGATAGCGTTTAAACGCTTAAAAAGGCCAAAAAAAATTCCAGATATAAAAAAAAAAACTTTAAATTGAAAAAAAAGGCATTAGATAGCGTTTAAACGCTTAAAAAGGCCAAAAAAAATTCCAGATATAAAAAAAAAACTTTAAATTGAAAAAAAGGCATTAGATAGCGTTTAAACGCTTAAAAAGGCCAAAAAAAATTCCAGATATAAAAAAAAAACTTTAAATTGAAAAAAAAGGCATTAGATGGCGTTTAAACGCTTAAAAAGGCCAAAAAAAATTCCAGATATAAAAAAAAAAACTTTAAATTGAAAAAAAAGGCAATAGATAGCGTTTAAACGCTTAAAAAGGCCAAAAAAAATTCCAGATATAAAAAAAAAACTTTAAATTGAAAAAAAAGGCATTAGATAGCGTTTAAATGCTGAAAAAGGCCAAAAAAATTCCAGATATAAAAAAAAAACTTTAAATTGAAAAAAAAGGCATTGGATAGCGTTTAAACGCTTAAAAAGGCCAAAAAAAATTCCAGATATAAAAAAAAAACTTTAAATTGAAAAAAAAGGCATTAGATGGCGTTTAAACGCTTAAAAAGGCCAAAAAAAATTCCAGATATAAAAAAAAAACTTTAAATTGAAAAAAAAGGCATTAGATGGCGTTTAAACGCTTAAAAAGGCCAAAAAAAATTCCAGATATAAAAAAAAAACTTTAAATTGAAAAAAAAGGCAATAGATAGCGTTTAAACGCTTAAAAAGGCCAAAAAAAATTCCAGATATAAAAAAAAAACTTTAAATTGAAAAAAAAGGCATTAGATAGCGTTTAAATGCTGAAAAAGGCCAAAAAAATTCCAGATATAAAAAAAAAACTTTAAATTGAAAAAAAAGGCATTGGATAGCGTTTAAACGCTTAAAAAGGCCAAAAAAATTCCAGATATAAAAAAAAAACTTTAAATTGAAAAAAAAGGCATTAGATGGCGTTTAAACGCTTAAAAAGGCCAAAAAAAATTCCAGATATAAAAAAAAAACTTTAAATTGAAAAAAAAGGCAATAGATAGCGTTTAAACGCTTAAAAAGGCCAAAAAAATTTCCAGATATAAAAAAAAAACTTTAAATTGAAAAAAAAGGCAATAGATAGCGTTTAAACGCTTAAAAAGGCCAAAAAAAATTCCAGATATAAAAAAAAAAACTTTAAATTGAAAAAAAAGGCATTAGATAGCGTTTAAACGCTTAAAAAGGCCAAAAAAAATTCCAGATATAAAAAAAAAAACTTTAAATTGAAAAAAAAGGCATTAGATTGCGTTTAAACGCTTAAAAAGGCCAAAAAAAATTCCAGATATAAAAAAAAAACTTTAAATTGAAAAAAAAGGCATTAGATTGCGTTTAAACGCTTAAAAAGGCCAAAAAAATTCCAGATATAAAAAAAAAAACTTTAAATTGAAAAAAAAGGCATTAGATAGCGTTTAAACGCTTAAAAAGGCCAAAAAAAATTCCAGATATAAAAAAAAAACTTTAAATTGAAAAAAAAGGCATTAGATAGCGTTTAAACGCTTAAAAAGGCCAAAAAAAATTCCAGATATAAAAAAAAAAACTTTAAATTGAAAAAAAAGGCAATAGATAGCGTTTAAACGCTTAAAAAGGCCAAAAAAAATTCCAGATATAAAAAAAAAAACTTTAAATTGGAAAAAAAGGCATTAGATAGCGTTTAAACGCTTAAAAAGGCCAAAAAAAATTCCAGATATAAAAAAAAAACTTTAAATTGAAAAAAAAGGCATTAGATAGCGTTTAAACGCTTAAAAAGGCCAAAAAAAATTCCAGATATAAAAAAAAACTTTAAATTGAAAAAAAAGGCATTAGATAGCGTTTAAACGCTTAAAAAGGCCAAAAAAAAACTTTAAATTGAAAAAAAAGGCATTAGATAGCGTTTAAACGCTTAAAAAGGCCAAAAAAAATTCCAGATATAAAAAAAAACTTTAAATTGAAAAAAAAGGCATTAGATAGCGTTTAAACGCTTAAAAAGGCCAAAAAAAAACTTTAAATTGAAAAAAAAGGCATTAGATAGCGTTTAAACGCTTAAAAAGGCCAAAAAAAATTCCAGATATAAAAAAAAAACTTTAAATTGAAAAAAAAGGCATTAGATAGCGTTTAAACGCTTAAAAAGGCCAAAAAAAAATTCCAGATATAAAAAAAAAACTTTAAATTGAAAAAAAAGGCATTAGATAGCGTTTAAATGCTGAAAAAGGCCAAAAAAATTCCAGATATAAAAAAAAAAACTTTAAATTTAAAAAAAAGGCATTAGATAGCGTTTAAACGCTTAAAAAGGCCAAAAAAAATTCCAGATATAAAAAAAAAACTTTAAATTGAAAAAAAAGCATTAGATAGCGTTTAAACGCTTAAAAATGCCAAAAAAAAATTCCAGATATAAAAAAAAAACTTTAAATTGAAAAAAAAGGCATTAGATAGCGTTTAAATGCTGAAAAAGGCCAAAAAAATTCCAGATATAAAAAAAAACTTTAAATTGAAAAAAAAGGCATTAGATAGCGTTTAAACGCTTAAAAAGGCCAAAAAAAATTCCAGATATAAAAAAAAAACTTTAAATTGAAAAAAAAGGCATTAGATAGCGTTTAAACGCTTAAAAAGGCCAAAAAAAATTCCAGATATAAAAACAAAAACTTTAAATTGAAAAAAAAGGCATTAGATAGCGTTTAAACGCTTAAAAAGGCCAAAAAAAATTCCAGATATAAAAAAAAAAACTTTAAATTGAAAAAAAAGGCATTAGATAGCTTTTAAACGCTTAAAAACGCCAAAAAAAATTCCAGATATAAAAAAAAAAACTTTAAATTGAAAAAAAAGGCATTAGATAGCGTTTAAACGCTTAAAAAGGCCAAAAAAAATTCCAGATATAAAAAAAAACTTTAAATTGAAAAAAAAGGCATTAGATAGCGTTTAAACGCTTAAAAAGGCCAAAAAAAATTCCAGATATAAAAACAAAAACTTTAAATTGAAAAAAAAGACATTAGATAGCGTTTAAACGCTTAAAAAGGCCAAAAAAAATTCCAGATATAAAAACAAAAACTTTAAATTGAAAAAAAAGGCATTAGATAGCGTTTAAACGCTTAAAAAGGCCAAAAAAAATTCCAGATATAAAAACAAAAACTTTAAATTGAAAAAAAAGGCATTAGATAGCGTTTAAACGCTTAAAAAGGCCAAAAAAAATTCCAGATATAAAAAAAAAACTTTATATTGAAAAAAAAGGCATTAGATAGCGTTTAAACGCTTAAAAAGGCCAAAAAAAATTCCAGATATAAAAAAAAAACTTTAAATTGAAAAAAAAGGCATTAGATAGCGTTTAAACGCTTAAAAAGGCCAAAAAAAATTCCAGATATAAAAAAAAAACTTTAAATTGAAAAAAAAGGCATTAGATAGCGTTTAAACGCTTAAAAAGGCCAAAAAAAATTCCAGATATAAAAACAAAAACTTTAAATTGAAAAAAAAGGCATTAGATAGCGTTTAAACGCTTAAAAAGGCCAAAAAAAATTCCAGATATAAAAACAAAAACTTTAAATTGAAAAAAAAGGCATTAGATAGCGTTTAAACGCTTAAAAAGGCCAAAAAAAATTCCAGATATAAAAAAAAAACTTTAAATTGAAAAAAAAGGCATTAGATAGCGTTTAAATGCTGAAAAAGGCCAAAAAAATTCCAGATATAAAAAAAAAACTTTAAATTGAAAAAAAAGGCATTGGATAGCGTTTAAACGCTTAAAAAGGCCAAAAAAAATTCCAGATATAAAAAAAAAACTTTAAATTGAAAAAAAGGCATTAGATGGCGTTTAAACGCTTAAAAAGGCCAAAAAAAATTCCAGATATAAAAAAAAAACTTTAAATTGAAAAAAAAGGCATTAGATAGCGTTTAAATGCTGAAAAAGGCCAAAAAAATTCCAGATATAAAAAAAAAACTTTAAATTGAAAAAAAAGGCATTGGATAGCGTTTAAACGCTTAAAAAGGCCAAAAAAAATTCCAGATATAAAAAAAAAACTTTAAATTGAAAAAAAAGGCATTAGATGGCGTTTAAACGCTTAAAAAGGCCAAAAAAAATTCCAGATATACAAAAAAAACTTTAAATTGAAAAAAAAGGCATTAGATAGCGTTTAAACGCTTAAAAAGGCCACAAAAAATTCCAGATATAAAATGAAAAACTTTAAATTGAAAAAAAAGGCAATAGATAGCGTTTAAACGCTTAAAAAGGCCACAAAAAATTCCAGATATAAAAAAAAAACTTTAAATTGAAAAAAAAGGCATTAGATAGCGTTTAAACGCTTAAAAAGGCCAAAAAAATTTCCAGATATAAAAAAAAAACTTTAAATTGAAAAAAAAGGCAATAGATAGCGTTTAAACGCTTAAAAAGGCCAAAAAAAATTCCAGATATAAAAAAAAAAACTTTAAATTGAAAGAAAGGCATTAGATAGCGTTTAAACGCTTAAAAAGGCCAAAAAAAATTCCAGATATAAAAAAAAAAACTTTAAATTGAAAAAAAGGCATTAGATAGCGTTTAAATGCTGAAAAAGGCCAAAAAAATTCCAGATATAAAAAAAAAACTTTAAATTGAAAAAAAAGGCATTGGATAGCGTTTAAACGCTTAAAAAGGCCAAAAAAAATTCCAGATATAAAAAAAAAACTTTAAATTGAAAAAAAAGGCATTAGATGGCGTTTAAACGCTTAAAAAGGCCAAAAAAAATTCCAGATATAAAAAAAAAACTTTAAATTGAAAAAAAAGGCAATAGATAGCGTTTAAACGCTTAAAAAGGCCAAAAAAATTTCCAGATATAAAAAAAAAACTTTAAATTGAAAAAAAAGGCAATAGATAGCGTTTAAACGCTTAAAAAGGCCAAAAAAAATTCCAGATATAAAAAAAAAAACTTTAAATTGAAAAAAAAGGCATTAGATAGCGTTTAAACGCTTAAAAAGGCCAAAAAAATTTCCAGATATAAAAAAAAAACTTTAAATTGAAAAAAAAGGCAATAGATAGCGTTTAAACGCTTAAAAAGGCCAAAAAAAATTCCAGATATAAAAAAAAAAACTTTAAATTGAAAAAAAGGCATTAGATAGCGTTTAAACGCTTAAAAAGGCCAAAAAAAATTCCAGATATAAAAAAAAAAACTTTAAATTGAAAAAAAGGCATTGGATAGCGTTTAAACGCTTAAAAAGGCCAAAAAAAATTCCAGATATAAAAAAAAAACTTTAAATTGAAAAAAAAGGCATTAGATGGCGTTTAAACGCTTAAAAAGGCCAAAAAAAATTCCAGATATAAAAAAAAAACTTTAAATTGAAAAAAAAGGCATTAGATAGCGTTTAAACGCTTAAAAAGGCCAAAAAAATTTCCAGATATAAAAAAAAAACTTTAAATTGAAAAAAAAGGCAATAGATAGCGTTTAAACGCTTAAAAAGGCCAAAAAAAATTCCAGATATAAAAAAAAAAACTTTAAATTGAAAAAAAAGGCATTAGATAGCGTTTAAACGCTTAAAAAGGCCAAAAAAAATTCCAGATATAAAAAAAAAAACTTTAAATTGAAAAAAAAGGCATTAGATTGCGTTTAAACGCTTAAAAAGGCCAAAAAAAATTCCAGATATAAAAAAAAAACTTTAAATTGAAAAAAAAGGCATTAGATTGCGTTTAAACGCTTAAAAAGGCCAAAAACATTCCAGATATAAAAAAAAAAACTTTAAATTGAAAAAAAAGGCATTAGATAGCGTTTAAACGCTTAAAAAGGCCAAAAAAAATTCCAGATATAAAAAAAAAACTTTAAATTGAAAAAAAAGGCATTAGATAGCGTTTAAACGCTTAAAAAGGCCAAAAAAAATTCCAGATATAAAAAAAAAAACTTTAAATTGAAAAAAAAGGCATTAGATAGCGTTTAAACGCTTAAAAAGGCCAAAAAAAATTCCAGATATAAAAAAAAAACTTTAAATTGAAAAAAAAGGCATTAGATAGCGTTTAAATGCTGAAAAAGGCCAAAAAAATTCCAGATATAAAAAAAAAACTTTAAATTGAAAAAAAAGGCATTGGATAGCGTTTAAACGCTTAAAAAGGCCAAAAAAAATTCCAGATATAAAAAAAAAACTTTAAATTGAAAAAAAAGGCATTAGATGGCGTTTAAACGCTTAAAAAGGCCAAAAAAAATTCCAGATATAAAAAAAAAACTTTAAATTGAAAAAAAAGGCAATAGATAGCGTTTAAACGCTTAAAAAGGCCAAAAAAATTTCCAGATATAAAAAAAAAACTTTAAATTGAAAAAAAAGGCAATAGATAGCGTTTAAACGCTTAAAAAGGCCAAAAAAAATTCCAGATATAAAAAAAAAAACTTTAAATTGAAAAAAAAGGCATTAGATAGCGTTTAAACGCTTAAAAAGGCCAAAAAAAATTCCAGATATAAAAAAAAAAACTTTAAATTGAAAAAAAAGGCATTAGATTGCGTTTAAACGCTTAAAAAGGCCAAAAAAAATTCCAGATATAAAAAAAAAACTTTAAATTGAAAAAAAAGGCATTAGATTGCGTTTAAACGCTTAAAAAGGCCAAAAAAATTCCAGATATAAAAAAAAAAACTTTAAATTGAAAAAAAAGGCATTAGATAGCGTTTAAACGCTTAAAAAGGCCAAAAAAAATTCCAGATATAAAAAAAAAACTTTAAATTGAAAAAAAAGGCATTAGATAGCGTTTAAACGCTTAAAAAGGCCAAAAAAAATTCCAGATATAAAAAAAAAAACTTTAAATTGAAAAAAAAGGCAATAGATAGCGTTTAAACGCTTAAAAAGGCCAAAAAAAATTCCAGATATAAAAAAAAAAACTTTAAATTGGAAAAAAAGGCATTAGATAGCGTTTAAACGCTTAAAAAGGCCAAAAAAAATTCCAGATATAAAAAAAAAACTTTAAATTGAAAAAAAAGGCATTAGATAGCGTTTAAACGCTTAAAAAGGCCAAAAAAAATTCCAGATATAAAAAAAAACTTTAAATTGAAAAAAAAGGCATTAGATAGCGTTTAAACGCTTAAAAAGGCCAAAAAAAAACTTTAAATTGAAAAAAAAGGCATTAGATAGCGTTTAAACGCTTAAAAAGGCCAAAAAAAATTCCAGATATAAAAAAAAACTTTAAATTGAAAAAAAAGGCATTAGATAGCGTTTAAACGCTTAAAAAGGCCAAAAAAAAACTTTAAATTGAAAAAAAAGGCATTAGATAGCGTTTAAACGCTTAAAAAGGCCAAAAAAAATTCCAGATATAAAAAAAAAACTTTAAATTGAAAAAAAAGGCATTAGATAGCGTTTAAACGCTTAAAAAGGCCAAAAAAAAATTCCAGATATAAAAAAAAAACTTTAAATTGAAAAAAAAGGCATTAGATAGCGTTTAAATGCTGAAAAAGGCCAAAAAAATTCCAGATATAAAAAAAAAACTTTAAATTTAAAAAAAAGGCATTAGATAGCGTTTAAACGCTTAAAAAGGCCAAAAAAAATTCCAGATATAAAAAAAAAACTTTAAATTGAAAAAAAAGCATTAGATAGCGTTTAAATGCTGAAAAAGGCCAAAAAAATTCCAGATATAAAAAAAAACTTTAAATTGAAAAAAAAGGCATTAGATAGCGTTTAAACGCTTAAAAAGGCCAAAAAAAATTCCAGATATAAAAAAAAAACTTTAAATTGAAAAAAAAGGCATTAGATAGCGTTTAAACGCTTAAAAAGGCCAAAAAAAATTCCAGATATAAAAACAAAAACTTTAAATTGAAAAAAAAGGCATTAGATAGCGTTTAAACGCTTAAAAAGGCCAAAAAAAATTCCAGATATAAAAAAAAAAACTTTAAATTGAAAAAAAAGGCATTAGATAGCTTTTAAACGCTTAAAAACGCCAAAAAAAATTCCAGATATAAAAAAAAAAACTTTAAATTGAAAAAAAAGGCATTAGATAGCGTTTAAACGCTTAAAAAGGCCAAAAAAAATTCCAGATATAAAAAAAAAACTTTAAATTGAAAAAAAAGGCATTAGATAGCGTTTAAATGCTGAAAAAGGCCAAAAAAATTCCAGATATAAAAAAAAACTTTAAAGTGAAAAAAAAGGCATTAGATAGCGTTTAAACGCTTAAAAAGGCCAAAAAAAATTCCAGATATAAAAAAAAAACTTTAAATTGAAAAAAAAGGCATTAGATAGCGTTTAAACGCTTAAAAAGGCCAAAAAAAATTCCAGATATAAAAACAAAAACTTTAAATTGAAAAAAAAGGCATTAGATAGCGTTTAAACGCTTAAAAAGGCCAAAAAAAATTCCAGATATAAAAACAAAAACTTTAAATTGAAAAAAAAGGCATTAGATAGCGTTTAAACGCTTAAAAAGGCCAAAAAAAATTCCAGATATAAAAACAAAAACTTTAAATTGAAAAAAAAGGCATTAGATAGCGTTTAAACGCTTAAAAAGGCCAAAAAAAATTCCAGATATAAAAACAAAAACTTTAAATTGAAAAAAAAGGCATTAGATAGCGTTTAAACGCTTAAAAAGGCCAAAAAAAATTCCAGATATAAAAAAAAAAACTTTAAATTGAAAAAAAAGGCATTAGATAGCTTTTAAACGCTTAAAAACGCCAAAAAAAATTCCAGATATAAAAAAAAAAACTTTAAATTGAAAAAAAAGGCATTAGATAGCGTTTAAACGCTTAAAAAGGCCAAAAAAAATTCCAGATATAAAAAAAAAACTTTAAATTGAAAAAAAAGGCATTAGATAGCGTTTAAACGCTTAAAAAGGCCAAAAAAAATTCCAGATATAAAAACAAAAACTTTAAATTGAAAAAAAAGACATTAGATAGCGTTTAAACGCTTAAAAAGGCCAAAAAAAATTCCAGATATAAAAACAAAAACTTTAAATTGAAAAAAAAGGCATTAGATAGCGTTTAAACGCTTAAAAAGGCCAAAAAAAATTCCAGATATAAAAACAAAAACTTTAAATTGAAAAAAGGCATTAGATAGCGTTTAAACGCTTAAAAAGGCCAAAAAAAATTCCAGATATAAAAAAAAAACTTTATATTGAAAAAAAAGGCATTAGATAGCGTTTAAACGCTTAAAAAGGCCAAAAAAAATTCCAGATATAAAAAAAAAAACTTTAAATTGAAAAAAAAGGCATTAGATAGCGTTTAAACGCTTAAAAAGGCCAAAAAAAATTCCAGATATAAAAAAAAAACTTTAAATTGAAAAAAAAGGCATTAGATAGCGTTTAAACGCTTAAAAAGGCCAAAAAAAATTCCAGATATAAAAACAAAAACTTTAAATTGAAAAAAAAGGCATTAGATAGCGTTTAAACGCTTAAAAAGGCCAAAAAAAATTCCAGATATAAAAACAAAAACTTTAAATTGAAAAAAAAGGCATTAGATAGCGTTTAAATGCTGAAAAAGGCCAAAAAAATTCCAGATATAAAAAAAAAACTTTAAATTGAAAAAAAAGGCATTGGATAGCGTTTAAACGCTTAAAAAGGCCAAAAAAAATTCCAGATATAAAAAAAAAACTTTAAATTGAAAAAAAAGGCATTAGATGGCGTTTAAACGCTTAAAAAGGCCAAAAAAAATTCCAGATATAAAAAAAAAACTTTAAATTGAAAAAAAAGGCATTGGATAGCGTTTAAACGCTTAAAAAGGCCAAAAAAAATTCCAGATATAAAAAAAAAACTTTAAATTGAAAAAAAAGGCATTAGATGGCGTTTAAACGCTTAAAAAGGCCAAAAAAAATTCCAGATATAAAAAAAAAACTTTAAATTGAAAAAAAAGGCATTAGATAGCGTTTAAACGCTTAAAAAGGCCACAAAAAATTCCAGATATAAAATGAAAAACTTTAAATTGAAAAAAAAGGCAATAGATAGCGTTTAAACGCTTAAAAAGGCCACAAAAAATTCCAGATATAAAAAAAAAACTTTAAATTGAAAAAAAAGGCATTAGATAGCGTTTAAACGCTTAAAAAGGCCAAAAAAATTTCCAGATATAAAAAAAAAACTTTAAATTGAAAAAAAAGGCAATAGATAGCGTTTAAACGCTTAAAAAGGCCAAAAAAAATTCCAGATATAAAAAAAAAAACTTTAAATTGAAAAAAAGGCATTAGATAGCGTTTAAACGCTTAAAAAGGCCAAAAAAAATTCCAGATATAAAAAAAAAAACTTTAAATTGAAAAAAAGGCATTAGATAGCGTTTAAATGCTGAAAAAGGCCAAAAAAATTCCAGATATAAAAAAAAAACTTTAAATTGAAAAAAAAGGCATTGGATAGCGTTTAAACGCTTAAAAAGGCCAAAAAAAATTCCAGATATAAAAAAAAAACTTTAAATTGAAAAAAAAGGCATTAGATGGCGTTTAAACGCTTAAAAAGGCCAAAAAAAATTCCAGATATAAAAAAAAAACTTTAAATTGAAAAAAAAGGCAATAGATAGCGTTTAAACGCTTAAAAAGGCCAAAAAAATTTCCAGATATAAAAAAAAAACTTTAAATTGAAAAAAAAGGCAATAGATAGCGTTTAAACGCTTAAAAAGGCCAAAAAAAATTCCAGATATAAAAAAAAAAACTTTAAATTGAAAAAAAAAGGCATTGGATAGCGTTTAAACGCTTAAAAAGGCCAAAAAAAATTCCAGATATAAAAAAAAAACTTTAAATTGAAAAAAAAGGCATTAGATGGCGTTTAAACGCTTAAAAAGGCCAAAAAAAATTCCAGATATAAAAAAAAAACTTTAAATTGAAAAAAAAGGCATTAGATAGCGTTTAAACGCTTAAAAAGGCCACAAAAAATTCCAGATATAAAATGAAAAACTTTAAATTGAAAAAAAAGGCAATAGATAGCGTTTAAACGCTTAAAAAGGCCACAAAAAATTCCAGATATAAAAAAAAAACTTTAAATTGAAAAAAAAGGCATTAGATAGCGTTTAAATGCTGAAAAAGGCCAAAAAAATTCCAGATATAAAAAAAAAACTTTAAATTGAAAAAAAAGGCATTGGATAGCGTTTAAACGCTTAAAAAGGCCAAAAAAAATTCCAGATATAAAAAAAAAACTTTAAATTGAAAAAAAAGGCATTAGATGGCGTTTAAACGCTTAAAAAGGCCAAAAAAAATTCCAGATATAAAAAAAAAACTTTAAATTGAAAAAAAAGGCAATAGATAGCGTTTAAACGCTTAAAAAGGCCAAAAAAATTTCCAGATATAAAAAAAAAGCTTTAAATTGAAAAAAAAGGCAATAGATAGCGTTTAAACGCTTAAAAAGGCCAAAAAAAATTCCAGATATAAAAAAAAAAACTTTAAATTGAAAAAAAAGGCATTAGATAGCGTTTAAACGCTTAAAAAGGCCAAAAAAAATTCCAGATATAAAAAAAAAACTTTAAATTGAAAAAAAAGGCATTAGATAGCGTTTAAATGCTGAAAAAGGCCAAAAAAATTCCAGATATAAAAAAAAAACTTTAAATTGAAAAAAAAGGCATTGGATAGCGTTTAAACGCTTAAAAAGGCCAAAAAAAATTCCAGATATAAAAAAAAAACTTTAAATTGAAAAAAAAGGCATTAGATGGCGTTTAAACGCTTAAAAAGGCCAAAAAAAATTCCAGATATAAAAAAAAAACTTTAAATTGAAAAAAAAGGCATTAGATAGCGTTTAAACGCTTAAAAAGGCCACAAAAAATTCCAGATATAAAATGAAAAACTTTAAATTGAAAAAAAAGGCAATAGATAGCGTTTAAACGCTTAAAAAGGCCAAAAAAAATTCCAGATATAAAAAAAAAACTTTAAATTGAAAAAAAAGGCATTAGATAGCGTTTAAATGCTGAAAAAGGCCAAAAAAATTCCAGATATAAAAAAAAAACTTTAAATTGAAAAAAAAGGCATTGGATAGCGTTTAAACGCTTAAAAAGGCCAAAAAAAATTCCAGATATAAAAAAAAAACTTTAAATTGAAAAAAAAGGCATTAGATGGCGTTTAAACGCTTAAAAAGGCCAAAAAAAATTCCAGATATAAAAAAAAAACTTTAAATTGAAAAAAAAGGCATTAGATAGCGTTTAAACGCTTAAAAAGGCCACAAAAAATTCCAGATATAAAATGAAAAACTTTAAATTGAAAAAAAAGGCAATAGATAGCGTTTAAACGCTTAAAAAGGCCACAAAAAATTCCAGATATAAAAAAAAAACTTTAAATTGAAAAAAAAGGCATTAGATAGCGTTTAAACGCTTAAAAAGGCCAAAAAAATTTCCAGATATAAAAAAAAAACTTTAAATTGAAAAAAAAGGCAATAGATAGCGTTTAAACGCTTAAAAAGGCCAAAAAAAATTCCAGATATAAAAAAAAAAACTTTAAATTGAAAAAAAGGCATTAGATAGCGTTTAAACGCTTAAAAAGGCCAAAAAAAATTCCAGATATAAAAAAAAAAACTTTAAATTGAAAAAAAGGCATTAGATAGCGTTTAAATGCTGAAAAAGGCCAAAAAAATTCCAGATATAAAAAAAAAACTTTAAATTGAAAAAAAAGGCATTGGATAGCGTTTAAACGCTTAAAAAGGCCAAAAAAAATTCCAGATATAAAAAAAAAACTTTAAATTGAAAAAAAAGGCATTAGATGGCGTTTAAACGCTTAAAAAGGCCAAAAAAAATTCCAGATATAAAAAAAAAACTTTAAATTGAAAAAAAAGGCAATAGATAGCGTTTAAACGCTTAAAAAGGCCAAAAAAATTTCCAGATATAAAAAAAAAACTTTAAATTGAAAAAAAAGGCAATAGATAGCGTTTAAACGCTTAAAAAGGCCAAAAAAAATTCCAGATATAAAAAAAAAAACTTTAAATTGAAAAAAAAGGCATTAGATAGCGTTTAAACGCTTAAAAAGGCCAAAAAAAATTCCAGATATAAAAAAAAAAACTTTAAATTGAAAAAAAAGGCATTAGATTGCGTTTAAACGCTTAAAAAGGCCAAAAAAAATTCCAGATATAAAAAAAAAACTTTAAATTGAAAAAAAAGGCATTAGATTGCGTTTAAACGCTTAAAAAGGCCAAAAAAATTCCAGATATAAAAAAAAAAACTTTAAATTGAAAAAAAAGGCATTAGATAGCGTTTAAACGCTTAAAAAGGCCAAAAAAAATTCCAGATATAAAAAAAAAACTTTAAATTGAAAAAAAAGGCATTAGATAGCGTTTAAACGCTTAAAAAGGCCAAAAAAAATTCCAGATATAAAAAAAAAAACTTTAAATTGAAAAAAAAGGCAATAGATAGCGTTTAAACGCTTAAAAAGGCCAAAAAAAATTCCAGATATAAAAAAAAAAACTTTAAATTGGAAAAAAAGGCATTAGATAGCGTTTAAACGCTTAAAAAGGCCAAAAAAAATTCCAGATATAAAAAAAAACTTTAAATTGAAAAAAAAAGGCATTAGATAGCGTTTAAACGCTTAAAAAGGCCAAAAAAAAATTCCAGATATAAAAAAAAAACTTTAAATTGAAAAAAAAGGCATTAGATAGCGTTTAAATGCTGAAAAAGGCCAAAAAAATTCCAGATATAAAAAAAAAAACTTTAAATTTAAAAAAAAGGCATTAGATAGCGTTTAAACGCTTAAAAAGGCCAAAAAAAATTCCAGATATAAAAAAAAAACTTTAAATTGAAAAAAAAGGCAATAGATAGCGTTTAAACGCTTAAAAAGGCCAAAAAAATTTCCAGATATAAAAAAAAAACTTTAAATTGAAAAAAAAGGCAATAGATAGCGTTTAAACGCTTAAAAAGGCCAAAAAAAATTCCAGATATAAAAAAAAAAACTTTAAATTGAAAAAAAAGGCAATAGATAGCGTTTAAACGCTTAAAAAGGCCAAAAAAAATTCCAGATATAAAAAAAAAACTTTAAATTGAAAAAAAAGGCAATAGATAGCGTTTAAACGCTTAAAAAGGCCAAAAAAATTTCCAGATATAAAAAAAAAACTTTAAATTGAAAAAAAAGGCAATAGATAGCGTTTAAACGCTTAAAAAGGCCAAAAAAAATTCCAGATATAAAAAAAAAAACTTTAAATTGAAAAAAAAGGCATTAGATAGCGTTTAAACGCTTAAAAAGGCCAAAAAAAATTCCAGATATAAAAAAAAAAACTTTAAATTGAAAAAAAAGGCATTAGATTGCGTTTAAACGCTTAAAAAGGCCAAAAAAAATTCCAGATATAAAAAAAAAACTTTAAATTGAAAAAAAAGGCATTAGATTGCGTTTAAACGCTTAAAAAGGCCAAAAAAATTCCAGATATAAAAAAAAAAACTTTAAATTGAAAAAAAAGGCATTAGATAGCGTTTAAACGCTTAAAAAGGCCAAAAAAAATTCCAGATATAAAAAAAAAACTTTAAATTGAAAAAAAAGGCAATAGATAGCGTTTAAACGCTTAAAAAGGCCAAAAAAAATTCCAGATATAAAAAAAAAACTTTAAATTGAAAAAAAAGGCATTAGATTGCGTTTAAACGCTTAAAAAGGCCAAAAAAAATTCCAGATATAAAAAAAAAACTTTAAATTGAAAAAAAAGGCATTAGATTGCGTTTAAACGCTTAAAAAGGCCAAAAAAATTCCAGATATAAAAAAAAAAACTTTAAATTGAAAAAAAAGGCATTAGATTGCGTTTAAACGCTTAAAAAGGCCAAAAAAAATTCCAGATATAAAAAAAAAACTTTAAATTGAAAAAAAAGGCATTAGATTGCGTTTAAACGCTTAAAAAGGCCAAAAAAAATTCCAGATATAAAAAAAAAACTTTAAATTGAAAAAAAAGGCATTAGATTGCGTTTAAACGCTTAAAAAGGCCAAAAAAAATTCCAGATATAAAAAAAAAACTTTAAATTGAAAAAAAAGGCATTAGATTGCGTTTAAACGCTTAAAAAGGCCAAAAAAATTCCAGATATAAAAAAAAAAACTTTAAATTGAAAAAAAAGGCATTAGATAGCGTTTAAACGCTTAAAAAGGCCAAAAAAAATTCCAGATATAAAAAAAAAACTTTAAATTGAAAAAAAAGGCATTAGATTGCGTTTAAACGCTTAAAAAGGCCAAAAAAATTCCAGATATAAAAAAAAAAACTTTAAATTGAAAAAAAAGGCATTAGATAGCGTTTAAACGCTTAAAAAGGCCAAAAAAAATTCCAGATATAAAAAAAAAACTTTAAATTGAAAAAAAAGGCATTAGATTGCGTTTAAACGCTTAAAAAGGCCAAAAAAAATTCCAGATATAAAAAAAAAACTTTAAATTGAAAAAAAAGGCATTAGATTGCGTTTAAACGCTTAAAAAGGCCAAAAAAAATTCCAGATATAAAAAAAAAACTTTAAATTGAAAAAAAAGGCATTAGATTGCGTTTAAACGCTTAAAAAGGCCAAAAAAATTCCAGATATAAAAAAAAAAACTTTAAATTGAAAAAAAAGGCATTAGATAGCGTTTAAACGCTTAAAAAGGCCAAAAAAAATTCCAGATATAAAAAAAAAACTTTAAATTGAAAAAAAAGGCATTAGATTGCGTTTAAACGCTTAAAAAGGCCAAAAAAATTCCAGATATAAAAAAAAAAACTTTAAATTGAAAAAAAAGGCATTAGATAGCGTTTAAACGCTTAAAAAGGCCAAAAAAAATTCCAGATATAAAAAAAAAACTTTAAATTGAAAAAAAAGGCATTAGATTGCGTTTAAACGCTTAAAAAGGCCAAAAAAAATTCCAGATATAAAAAAAAAACTTTAAATTGAAAAAAAAGGCATTAGATTGCGTTTAAACGCTTAAAAAGGCCAAAAAAAATTCCAGATATAAAAAAAAAACTTTAAATTGAAAAAAAAGGCATTAGATTGCGTTTAAACGCTTAAAAAGGCCAAAAAAATTCCAGATATAAAAAAAAAAACTTTAAATTGAAAAAAAAGGCATTAGATAGCGTTTAAACGCTTAAAAAGGCCAAAAAAAATTCCAGATATAAAAAAAAAACTTTAAATTGAAAAAAAAGGCATTAGATTGCGTTTAAACGCTTAAAAAGGCCAAAAAAATTCCAGATATAAAAAAAAAAACTTTAAATTGAAAAAAAAGGCATTAGATAGCGTTTAAACGCTTAAAAAGGCCAAAAAAAATTCCAGATATAAAAAAAAAACTTTAAATTGAAAAAAAAGGCATTAGATTGCGTTTAAACGCTTAAAAAGGCCAAAAAAAATTCCAGATATAAAAAAAAAACTTTAAATTGAAAAAAAAGGCATTAGATTGCGTTTAAACGCTTAAAAAGGCCAAAAAAAATTCCAGATATAAAAAAAAAACTTTAAATTGAAAAAAAAGGCATTAGATTGCGTTTAAGCGCTTAAAAAGGCCAAAAAAATTCCAGATATAAAAAAAAAAACTTTAAATTGAAAAAAAAGGCATTAGATAGCGTTTAAACGCTTAAAAAGGCCAAAAAAAATTCCAGATATAAAAAAAAAACTTTAAATTGAAAAAAAAGGCATTAGATTGCGTTTAAACGCTTAAAAAGGCCAAAAAAATTCCAGATATAAAAAAAAAAACTTTAAATTGAAAAAAAAGGCATTAGATAGCGTTTAAACGCTTAAAAAGGCCAAAAAAAATTCCAGATATAAAAAAAAAACTTTAAATTGAAAAAAAAGGCATTAGATTGCGTTTAAACGCTTAAAAAGGCCAAAAAAAATTCCAGATATAAAAAAAAAACTTTAAATTGAAAAAAAAGGCATTAGATTGCGTTTAAACGCTTAAAAAGGCCAAAAAAAATTCCAGATATAAAAAAAAAACTTTAAATTGAAAAAAAAGGCATTAGATTGCGTTTAAACGCTTAAAAAGGCCAAAAAAAATTCCAGATATAAAAAAAAAAACTTTAAATTGAAAAAAAAGGCATTAGATAGCGTTTAAACGCTTAAAAAGGCCAAAAAAAATTCCAGATATAAAAAAAAAACTTTAAATTGAAAAAAAAGGCATTAGATTGCGTTTAAACGCTTAAAAAGGCCAAAAAAAATTCCAGATATAAAAAAAAAACTTTAAATTGAAAAAAAAGGCATTAGATTGCGTTTAAACGCTTAAAAAGGCCAAAAAAATTCCAGATATAAAAAAAAAAACTTTAAATTGAAAAAAAAGGCATTAGATGGCGTTTAAACGCTTAAAAAGGCCAAAAAAAATTCCAGATATAAAAAAAAAACTTTAAATTGAAAAAAAAGGCAATAGATAGCGTTTAAACGCTTAAAAAGGCCAAAAAAATTTCCAGATATAAAAAAAAAACTTTAAATTGAAAAAAAAGGCAATAGATAGCGTTTAAACGCTTAAAAAGGCCAAAAAAAATTCCAGATATAAAAAAAAAAACTTTAAATTGAAAAAAAAGGCATTAGATAGCGTTTAAACGCTTAAAAAGGCCAAAAAAAATTCCAGATATAAAAAAAAAAACTTTAAATTGAAAAAAAAAGGCATTAGATTGCGTTTAAACGCTTAAAAAGGCCAAAAAAATTCCAGATATAAAAAAAAAACTTTAAATTGAAAAAAAAGGCATTAGATTGCGTTTAAACGCTTAAAAAGGCCAAAAAAATTCCAGATATAAAAAAAAAAACTTTAAATTGAAAAAAAAGGCATTAGATAGCGTTTAAACGCTTAAAAAGGCCAAAAAAAATTCCAGATATAAAAAAAAAACTTTAAATTGAAAAAAAAGGCATTAGATAGCGTTTAAACGCTTAAAAAGGCCAAAAAAAATTCCAGATATAAAAAAAAAAACTTTAAATTGAAAAAAAAGGCAATAGATAGCGTTTAAACGCTTAAAAAGGCCAAAAAAAATTCCAGATATTCCAGATATAAAAAAAAAAACTTTAAATTGGAAAAAAGGCATTAGATAGCGTTTAAACGCTTAAAAAGGCAAAAAAAATTCCAGATATAAAAAAAAACTTTAAATTGAAAAAAAGGCATTAGATAGCGTTTAAACGCTTAAAAAGGCCAAAAAAAAATTCCAGATATAAAAAAAAAAACTTTAAATTGAAAAAAAAGGCATTAGATAGCGTTTAAATGCTGAAAAAGGCAAAAAATTCCAGATATAAAAAAAAAAACTTTAAATTTAAAAAAAAGGCATTAGATAGCGTTTAAACGCTTAAAAAGGCCAAAAAAAATTCCAGATATAAAAAAAAACTTTAATTGAAAAAAAGGCATTAGATAGCGTTTAAACGCTTAAAAATGCCAAAAAAAATTCCAGATATAAAAAAAAAACTTTAAATTGAAAAAAAAGGCATTAGATAGCGTTTAAATGCTGAAAAAGGCCAAAAAAATTCCAGATATAAAAAAAACTTTAAATTGAAAAAAAAGGCATTAGATAGCGTTTAAACGCTTAAAAAGGCCAAAAAAAATTCCAGATATAAAAAAAAAACTTTAATTGAAAAAAAAGGCATTAGATAGCGTTTTAAACGCTTAAAAGGCCAAAAAAATTCCAGATATAAAAACAAAAACTTTAAATTGAAAAAAAAGGCATAGATAGCGTTTAAACGCTTAAAAAGGCAAAAAAATATTCCAGATATAAAAAAAAAAACTTTAAATTGAAAAAAAAGGCATTAGATAGCTTTTAAACGCTTAAAAACGCCAAAAAAATTCCAGATATAAAAAAAAAAAACTTTAAATTGAAAAAAAAGGCATTAGATAGCGTTTAAACGCTTAAAAAGGCCAAAAAAATTCCAGATATAAAAAAAAAACTTTAAATTGAAAAAAAAGGCATTAGATAGCGTTTAAACGCTTAAAAAGGCCAAAAAAAAATTCCAGATATAAAACAAAAACTTTAAATTGAAAAAAAAGGCATTAGATAGCGTTTAAACGCTTAAAAAGGCCAAAAAAAATTCCAGATATAAAAACAAAAACTTTAAATTGAAAAAAAAGGCATTAGATAGCGTTTTAAACGCTTAAAAAGGCCAAAAAAAAATTCCAGATATAAAAACAAAAACTTTAAATTGAAAAAAAAGGCATTAGATAGCGTTTAAACGCTTAAAAAGGCCAAAAAAAATTCCAGATATAAAAAAAAAACTTTATATTGAAAAAAAAGGCATTAGATAGCGTTTAAACGCTTAAAAAGGCCAAAAAAAATTCCAGATATAAAAAAAAAAACTTTAAATTGAAAAAAAAGGCATTAGATAGCGTTTAAACGCTTAAAAAGGCCAAAAAAAATTCCAGATATAAAAAAAAAACTTTAAATTGAAAAAAAAGGCATTAGATAGCGTTTAAACGCTTAAAAAGGCCAAAAAAAATTCCAGATATAAAAACAAAAACTTTAAATTGAAAAAAAAGGCATTAGATAGCGTTTAAACGCTTAAAAAGGCCAAAAAAAATTCCAGATATAAAAACAAAAACTTTAAATTGAAAAAAAAGGCATTAGATAGCGTTTAAACGCTTAAAAAGGCCAAAAAAAATTCCAGATATAAAAAAAAAAACTTTAAATTGAAAAAAAAGGCATTAGATAGCGTTTAAACGCTTAAAAAGGCCAAAAAAAATTCCAGATATAAAAAAAAAACTTTAAATTGAAAAAAAAGGCATAAGATAGCGTTTAAACGCTTAAAAAGGCCAAAAAAAAATCCAGATATAAAAACAAAAACTTTAAATTGAAAAAAAAGGCATTAGATAGCGTTTAAACGCTTAAAAAGGTCAAAAAAAATTCCAGATATAAAAAAAAAACTTTAAATTGAAAAAAAAGGCATTAGATAGCGTTTAAACGCTTAAAAAGGCCAAAAAAAATTCCAGATATAAAAAAAAACTTTAAATTGAAAAAAAAGGCATTGGATAGCGTTTAAACGCTTAAAAAGGCCAAAAAAAATTCCAGATATAAAAAAAAAACTTTAAATTGAAAAAAAAGGCATTAGATGGCGTTTAAACGCTTAAAAAGGCCAAAAAAAATTCCAGATATAAAAAAAAAACTTTAAATTGAAAAAAAAGGCATTAGATAGCGTTTAAACGCTTAAAAAGGCCACAAAAAATTCCAGATATAAAATGAAAAACTTTAAATTGAAAAAAAAGGCAATAGATAGCGTTTAAACGCTTAAAAAGGCCACAAAAAATTCCAGATATAAAAAAAAAACTTTAAATTGAAAAAAAAGGCATTAGATAGCGTTTTAAACGCTTAAAAAGGCCAAAAAAATTTCCAGATATAAAAAAAAAACTTTAATTGAAAAAAAAGGCAATAGATAGCGTTTAAACGCTAAAAAGGCCAAAAAAAATTCCAGATATAAAAAAAAAAACTTTAAATTGAAAAAAAGGCATTAGATAGCGTTTAAACGCTTAAAAGGCCAAAAAAAATTCAGATATAAAAAAAAAAACTTTAAATTGAAAAAAAGGCATTAGATAGCGTTTAAATGCTGAAAAAGGCAAAAAAATTCCAGATATAAAAAAAAAACTTTTAAATTGAAAAAAAGGCATTGGATAGCGTTTAAACGCTTAAAAAGGCCAAAAAAAATTCCAGATATAAAAAAAAAACTTTAAATTGAAAAAAAAGGCATTAGATGGCGTTTAAACGCTTAAAAAGGCCAAAAAAAATTCCAGATATAAAAAAAAAACTTTAAATTGAAAAAAAAGGCAATAGATAGCGTTTAAACGCTTAAAAAGGCCAAAAAAATTTCCAGATATAAAAAAAAAGCTTTAAATTGAAAAAAAAGGCAATAGATAGCGTTTAAACGCTTAAAAAGGCCAAAAAAAATTCCAGATATAAAAAAAAAAACTTTAAATTGAAAAAAAAGGCATTAGATAGCGTTTAAACGCTTAAAAAGGCCAAAAAAAATTCCAGATATAAAAAAAAAAACTTTAAATTGAAAAAAAAGGCATTAGATTGCGTTTAAACGCTTAAAAAGGCCAAAAAAAATTCCAGATATAAAAAAAAAACTTTAAATTGAAAAAAAAGGCAATAGATAGCGTTTTAAACGCTTAAAAAGGCCAAAAAAATTCCAGATATAAAAAAAAAAACTTTAAATTGAAAAAAAAGGCATTAGATAGCGTTTAAACGCTTAAAAAGGCCAAAAAAAATTCCAGATATAAAAAAAAAACTTTAAATTGAAAAAAAAGGCAGTAGATAGCGTTTAAACGCTTAAAAAGGCCAAAAAAAATTCCAGATATAAAAAAAAAAACTTTAAATTGAAAAAAAAGGCAATAGATAGCGTTTAAACGCTTAAAAAGGCCAAAAAAAATTCCATATATAAAAAAAAAAACTTTAAATTGGAAAAAAAGGCATTAGATAGCGTTTAAACGCTTAAAAAGGCCAAAAAAAATTCCAGATATAAAATGAAAAACTTTAAATTGAAAAAAAAGGCAATAGATAGCGGTTAAACGCTTAAAAAGGCCAAAAAAAATTCCAGATATAAAAAAAAAACTTTAAATTGAAAAAAAAGGCATTAGATAGCGTTTAAACGCTTAAAAAGGCCAAAAAAAATTCCAGATATAAAAAAAAACTTTAAATTGAAAAAAAAGGCATTAGATAGCGTTTAAACGCTTAAAAAGGCCAAAAAAAAACTTTAAATTGAAAAAAAAGGCATTAGATAGCGTTTAAACGCTTAAAAAGGCCAAAAAAAATTCCAGATATAAAAAAAAAACTTTAAATTGAAAAAAAAGGCATTAGATAGCGTTTAAACGCTTAAAAAGGCCAAAAAAAAATTCCAGATACAAAAAAAAAACTTTAAATTGAAAAAAAAGGCATTAGATAGCGTTTAAATGCTGAAAAAGGCCAAAAAAATTCCAGATATAAAAAAAAAAACTTTAAATTTAAAAAAAAGGCATTAGATAGCGTTTAAACGCTTAAAAAGGCCAAAAAAAATTCCAGATATAAAAAAAAAACTTTAAATTGAAAAAAAGGCATTAGATAGCGTTTAAACGCTTAAAAATGCCAAAAAAAAATTCCAGATATAAAAAAAAAACTTTAAATTGAAAAAAAAGGCATTAGATAGCGTTTAAACGCTTAAAAAGGCCAAAAAAAATTCCAGATATAAAAAAAAAACTTTAAATTGAAAAAAAAGGCATTAATAAAATTTGCGTTGTATATTTAGACGATATACTTATATTCGCAACATCATTAGATGAGATGAAGTTAAATATTGAAAAAAAATTTTTCAAGTTAAGACAGAACAAGCTTAAAATTCAAATAAATAAATGCAAGTTTTTCTCGAAATCCACGGAATATCTAGGACATATTCTAACTACCGACGGAATCAAACCCAATCCCAAACAAAATAGAGACAATACAAATAAACTGCCAACAAGTCGGGCGAAACTTATTCTTGGGACAAGTTGCGGATGTGTGGAAAGTCAATATGCAGGTTAGAGTGGTTAGGGAAGGCTAAGTGAAAGGGAGTTCTTGGGCAGGGCTGTTGTCAATTTAACAATATTTCATTCATTTCTGCAAGTTTGGGTTTTTATGAGGGGAGGAGGAGGGGTAAGGGTGGGTGGATGTTAATAGCTTTTTAATTAATTGCTTGAATCGCGTCCAATATCCTCTGTATAGAATGTGTTTCATAGACGAAGTTGCATAGAATTTTCATAGGATTCGGTGCATTTTACATTCACGAAACCAAACATTTGTATGGGAAGGAGTAGAGGAGGTAGGGGAATCGTAAGATTTGTGACGCAATTTTATTCCCTTTCTCTTGTAGTGTGCTTGTACAAAATTTCAAGCTCGTAGCTTTTAATTTGATGGTTATTAGTTGATTCAATGAAATAGGTAGAAATGATACTTTTGTATGGGAGGGGGTAGAAGGGCAAGCGCGATTTCAAAACTTTTAAAAGAATTTCATTTCAATTATTTTTATAAGTTTTTAGGCAAAATTTGAAATGGATAGCTTTTAAGAGTTAGCTGATAACTGATTTCTTAAAAATGCTCGAAAAAATAATTTTGTACGGGAGGGGGTAGAAGAGGTAGAGGAATTGCAAAATTTGTGATGCAATTTTATTTCCTTTCTTTTATAAGCTGCTCGTACAAAATTTCAAGTTCGTAGCTTTTAATTTGTTGGTTATTAGTTGATTTAATGAAATTGGTCGAAATCACACTTTTGTATGGGAGGGGGTAGAAGGGCAAGTGTGATTTTAAAACTTTTAAAATAATTTCTTTGCAAATATTTTTTTAAGTTCTTATGCAAAATTTCAAATGGATAGCTTTTAATAGTTAGGTGATAATTAATTTCTTATAAATGGTCGAAAAAATAATTTTGTATGGGAGGGGGTAGAAGTTTTAAAGGTATTCGACCAGTTAATATTTTATACTTTTAGGAATTTTTTTTAAATGTATTTCCCAAATTTTCAAGTTTCTACCCTAAAATTACATCCAAAAATTTTCAGTTTTCGTGTTTTTTTCGTTGCACATGAAACAGCTTGTGCCCATTAGACCGGGGTGGTCGGTTCATAACAATTGTGGATCAAATTATTATTTTTTTTCTATGTATATCAAATAGATGTATTCACATGCAAAATTTAAAGTTTCTATCTTTGAGCAGAGTCCTAAAAAATTCACTCAAAATTTTCGACATTTTTGCTTACCACCTCCCTCCCTTTAAACGCCCTAACTTAAAATTTTTATCAAAACTATAAATTATGTAGTTCTATAATCTGACGAATTTTCAATTCGATATCTGTACTCAATTTTGAGATATAATGATTTCTAATTTTGAAAAGTGCACCATTTCACCCCACTACTATTATGACCAAATTTT
Source organism: Chorisops tibialis (assembly GCA_963669355.1). Lineage (NCBI taxonomy): Eukaryota > Metazoa > Arthropoda > Insecta > Diptera > Stratiomyidae > Chorisops > Chorisops tibialis. The sequence goes on from OY770263.1 coordinate 254,353,243, forward strand.
ATATTTTTTTGTATTTCGCTAGTATAGCTTAGTATATGTTTTAAATTTCAATTACATAGCTTAAGAGATAGTTGAGATATTAATTCTTAAGTGTTTTTCCTTGCACCCCCCCCCCCCCCCCCGACCCTTCCCCTTACAATAATAAGCCTATTTCTAAGCTGATTCTGGTGGATCTATACGCCATCTTAATTGTCCCAAAATATGAATTTTTTATGGTAAGTAGTTTCGAAAATATAACCATTTCAAAAAAAGGTTCGGCCAACAATTTGTTTTTAGCCCCCCCTTTACGGACGCCAATGGATAAAAAAATTAAATTATTTTTGAAATATGTCCCACAGCTCTCTCTATACGTGTGCTGATTTTCATCTTTCTATCTGCATTCGTGGTGAAGATATTAGCAAGTGTATATTTCGACTTTTTCCATCCCCCCGCCTCCCCCTTCCACCCCACACTCCCCAAAATTTGGATAATGGAGCTCATTTACCAAGTTAATAACCCACCCAAAAATCAACATTCTACCTTTAACGGTCTTGGAAGTACGAGTCCATATGTACGGCGTACGGCGGGACGGATTTTTTTTTTTGCTTTTTAGGCTAATTTAGTCATGAAACGCGAAAAAACAAAATTTCAGGGTAGCAAATTTTTTTTTTTTCTGTGTCGATCACAATACTTTATTATTAAAATAATAAAGTAAAATTGAAAATACCATCGACGCAAAAACAAATAAAATCATTTCTAGGAATAACCGGTTACTATAGGAAGTTCATTAAAAACTATGCTCAGATAGCAACTCCATTAACAGCAGCACTAAAAAAAATGCTAAAATAAATACTGTTATAGATCTGGCAATCACGTAATTAATCTTTCTGGAATATACAAGAACAGTATCCCCTAATATGTAAAACGTCATCTAGAAGCTTCAAGTATTCACTCGACTGAACTGTATACTCCAAAATGTAGGCAATTAAAGAACTAGAATAGTCGAGACACAACCAACGACACCTGACGGAAGCTTCGAGAACTGGGGCAAATTAGTATAAAAGCGCGAGGCTGTCAGACGGCAACCAGTCAGCGATATTCATGAAAGACGCGAACCAGTAAAGTGCGATAGTAGATCACGCGACGGTGTTGTCATAAAAAGTGATAGAAAAACACGCAGCGGTGTTGTCAACAAAAACTAAGTGAACGGGAAATTATATTAGAGTGCGAATAAATAAATTATCCTTTATTTTTAAAACGAATTGTGTTTTACTTGAAATCTCGGCGAACCCCTAGCTCGCAACCATTGGTGTCAGAAGTAGGAATTTCAAGGATAAATTCGGGTTAAAAATCGCGAGTGAAATTAAAATTCTCGAACGGAGAATTGTGTGAAATCGAATATTCTCGAGTGCTTTAGTGAGCAGTGACTTTAATTAGTGAAGAAAATTTAAGTGTATTCGGATCGCGGAAAAACTTGAAATAATCGGTAGTGAAAATGCCGCGTTATTTAAAGGACTTAAAATTAACGGAGCTGAAGGAAGAGCTCAGTAGACGCGAGTTATCTACAACAGGGACAAGTCTGAACTTGTCAGCCGTATGATCGAGACACTGGAGGCTGAGGGTGAGGATGCAGACAGTTTTGAGTTCCAAATCAAAGAAGCTCGTGGAGAGGAGTATGCTGGTACAACGGATGCTCTAACACAGTTAATGCAACAAATGATGAACAAATTAGAGCAACAATCAGTGGACATTAAACAACAATCAGTGGACATTAAACAACAATCAGTGGACATTAAACAACAATCAGCTGTGACAACGGACATGAATTAGAAACTAGAGCAACAATCTGCAGACATTAATCAGAAATTAGATCAGACCTCGAATGACCTCAACCAAAAATTAGAGCTGCAAAATAATAAAATAGACATCATGGAAGAAAACGTAGAGAAGAAACTTCGAATCTTCGAAGAATGAATTACGGAAAAGACATCCAGGATTGTAGAAGAAGTCGAACGCCTAAAAAGGGACTTCGATAACGTGAAAGCGACTGGAGTCATCAAGACAGAACACGTTACGCACAAGGGTCTCAAGGCTCCAATCTTCGATGGACAAAAACCGTGGGCTATTTATAAGACCCAATGTAAGGCTGCCGCAAGAAACAACCATTGGAATGATCTGGAACGAGGAACGGCTCTTATATTGGCGCTAAGAGGTCCACGAGCAGAAGTTCTTCAAACGATTCTGCAGGAGCAACAACAAGATTTTTCAACGTTAGTCCAGACATTGGATCTTCATTACGGCAGTGACCACATGCGAGAGATCTACAAAACACAGCTGTACAACCGAGCCCAGAAGAATGGTGAAACACTTCAAGAGCTGGCACGCGATATTGAACGACTCACACTATTATCGCTTCCTAATGCGCAAGCAGAGCAACGCAACGATACAGCTGTTTTCGCATTTAACAATGCTGTACAGGACAGAGAGCTGCAACAGGCGTTAAAATTGGCAGGTAAGAAAACGATTGGCGAAGCATTAGTATATGGTCTGAAGTTGGAAGCTGCCAAACAAAGCTCGCGGAGTAACTATCGAGTCCGAGAAATAGTAGAAGAGTGTGTGTGTCAGAGAGCAGAGTACACCAAGTCAAGCGAAGGATCTGGTGCCCCCCGATGTTGGAATTGTGGACAGGCAGGACACTTGAGACGCGACTGCCGTAAACCCAGGAAAGCGACCAACTATTGTTCCGGCTGTGCTGCTAAACAAAGGGGAGGAAGGGGCGAACCGTCACGAGAGCACGCTTTGGATAGTGACAGTCCGGGCAACGAGTAAAGGCCAACTTCATGGGGCAAAAGTTGGCTGGTAGAATCGACGCCCCCGGAACCATCATCGCAGTTTCTCGGTTACATCGTTGTGAAAATTATTTATGCATGAATGGTCGAGTCGGCAAATTAAACTGCATCATAACAGTTGACACGGGCGCAACACGGTCGGTGCTAAGATCTGACCTCGTAGACCGTACTTGGCTTCACAATACCAAGAAGTACGCACTTCGCACTGCCACAGGAGAAACTACAACGGTCCATGGAGAAATAGCTCGTGACATACAGCTTGGAGATGTGACCTTCTCGCATGTATTCGTGGTAGCTGACATTACCGATGAGTGTATCCTTGGAATGGATTTTCTGAAACCACACGGTATACAGCTGGACTTAGGACAACGAATAATGAAGTGGCGGAATATAGAAATCCCGATGGAAATAACATCCTCCAACACAACAAGCTGCGAGTTATATTCTGCGACGATGCGGATATACCAAAGTCATCTGAGAATGTTATTTGGGCAGAGGTCGATGGTGATCCCGGGAACCACCGATTCTACCACATAGAATCAGAAACGATACCTGCATTACGAAGTCTAATACTAGGAAAAACGCTCGTAAAAAGGAATGAGAAGATGATGTTTCGGACAGCATTACCAGCGTAAAGAAAGGAGATATAATTGGCAGCTGTGAACCAATATCGGTGGTGACGAGTATCGACAAGGCAGAACCACATGACGTACCCTCTAAAAATAATCCAAGAAGGAAGGGCAATGTAACATCAACACTTCTTCAGTCAAGCAACCTTAGAGGAGAACAACACAATCAAGCAGTAGATCTAATCGAAAGATTCAGTGACGTCTTTTTCACAGGTGATGACGACTATGGCGGAACAAACTTAGTGAAACATCGTATAGATACCGGAAGTGCTACACCGATACGTCAACCTCAAAGAAGAGTACCATTAGCGAAACAAGGAGAAGTCAATTCAACGTTCAAACTATGGAGCATCAGGGAATCATCGAAGAATCAAAGAGCCCGTGGATATCGCCAGTGGTGCTGGTAAAGAAGAAGGATGGCAGTACCCGTTTTTGTGTGGAGGATAGCTCTCCACTACCTAGAATCGACGATATCATGGACACCCTGACTGATGCTAAATGGTTCTCAACGTTGGATCTGAAAAGTGGTTACTGACAAGTGGAGATAGATGAAAAAGATAGAGAGAAAACAGCATTCTCTGTTGGCAGTGGACTATGGAAATTCATCGTAATGTCATTTGGCCTGTGCAATGCTCCAGCTACGTTTGAAAGACTAATGGAATTCGTTTTGCGTGGCCTGAGTTGGACAACTTGTCTCGTCTACCTGGATGATGTGATCGTTATCGGCAAAACATTCAAAGAACATCTAAAAAATCTACAGGAAGTCTTCCACCGATTGCGAGCAGCAAAATTAAAGCTGAGTCCGAAAAACTTTGTTTGAAACACTTTGTTTAGTGCAGAAGTCAAGTACTTGGGCTACATCGTTTCAGCGGATGGTGTAAAGACGGATCCGGAAAAGATACTGGCGGTGAAAAATTGGCCTACTCCGGGTGATAAACACCAGTTGCGCAGCTTCCTAGGCTTAGCGACATATTACCGTCGATTCGTAAAAGACCTTGCCAATACGGCGAAATGTCTGCATCAGTTAACAGAAAAAGGAGAGCCGTTTGCATGGAGTCAACAGTGCCAGGAAGCATTTGAGAAAATAAAAGACCAACTCTGCGACTCCCCAGTTCTGGCGTATCCAAAACCAGGTCACGGTTTCATCATAGACACTGACGCCAGCAATGTCGGTATCGGAGCAGTACTATCACAAGAGATCGACGGGCAGGAGAGAGTGCTATCATACTACAGCCGAGTACTCTCAAAATCAGGAAGGAACTATTGCGTAACTCGCCGAGAGCTATTAGGCATTGTAGAAACAATAAAACATTTTCACAAATATCTCTATGGTCAAAAGTTCCTTCTTCGAACGGATCATGCATCGCTTAAATGGCTACTTCAGTTTAAGAACACCGAAGGCCAAGTAGCCAGATGGATCAAAAGGCTCGAATCCTACGATTTTGAAATTGTTCACCGAAGAGGAAGAATCCATGGTAATGCCGATGCGCTTTCACGTCGTCCTTGCCCACCGAACTACAAGCATTGTCACCGTGTAGAAGGAAAAGAAGCCGGAGAAACCTTTCAGAGGATAACGACCGAACCAAAGGATGAATGGAATCAGCAAGAACTGAAAGATGCCCAACGTAAAGATCCAGATATTTCACCGATCATGTCATGGAAGGACGAAATGAAACGGCCTGAGTGGAAAGACATCTCACAATTCAACGAAACCTTAAAGTGTTATTGGGCACAATGGAACTCCCTTCACCTAGACGGTGGATTATTAAAACGGAAATGGGAAAACGCTGACGGAAAATCGTATCACATGCAAACCATCGTCCCGCACTCTAAGGTCGAGGAGGTTTTGAAGGAATATCATGGAGGTACCTCCGGTGGGCATTTCGGTGTAAATAGAACCTTCGCAAAGATACGAGAAAGGTTCTATTGGATCCATCTCCGAGATGATGTCGAAAATTGGTGCCGTAAATGTACTACGTGTGCATCGAGTCAGGGCCCACAACGCAGATCAAAGGGAGAAATGCAACAATACAACGTGGGAGTCCCATTCGAGAGAATTGCCGTGGATATTGCTGGACCATTTCCGGTATCAGAAAATGGTAACCGCTATATTCGAGTGGTCATTGATTATTTCAGCAAGTGGCCTGAAGCTTACGCAATTCCAAACCAAGAAGCAGTAACCGTCGCAGAACAAATTGTTACCAACTGGGAGAGAAGATTTGGAGCTCCACGTGAACTACACTCCAATCAAGGGCGCAATTTTGAATCTCAAATATTCAAACACGTGTGCCAAATGCTGAAATTATCACTTATTTTTAAACGAATTGTGTTTTTACTTGAAATCCCGGCGAACCCCTAGCTCGCAACAATATCTGTACTCTTTTTTGAGATATAAGGATTTGTAATTTTTAAAAGTGCGATATTTTTGAAATCCCCCCCCCTACTATTATTTCAACATGTTATATTTTTTTTGTATTTTCCTAGTATAGTTTAATATATGTTTTAAGTTTCAATTACATTTTTAATTGTTTTTCTTTGTTTTATTTGTTATTGTGGAAGGTTTTTAAGCCATTTGCACAACTCTCCATCTATGAACTTTTCATTTTCGATTAGATTAAGCTAACACAGATATACCCACATAGGCAGTATGATAAAACTATGCGTCGACCGGGAATCGAATTCACGACCTCCGCATTGTAAACCATCAAGCTCCAATTAAGTCCTTCTAAAAAAAGCATTTTCTTTTCAAAAATATGAGAGCTATCGACTTTGAAATTGGATCATAAGATCATAATAACAATATTGATAAGCAGTTCTAAAATCGTTCAAAACCTTCTATACCTTCTACTAACTCCGACATAAATGATCAAATTTCAGTAATTATTAAAGCTTAGAACGTTACATTCAGCAACATTTGCATACCACGGACAGTGTTATATTCAAAAATTATCAACCTTCTCCACTCCTTATACCACCTCCCATTCACAAGCTACTATTTACTATTTCAAAGGTCAATGGGTTCCGCTCCTCTGTTCAACTTTTTGAAAAATTAAGAGCTGCGCAAATTAAAACTTCCTATTTTTTTTAATATTGCTGAAGTGAATTTTTAACGTATGATACGAGGAACATATTTCAAAAATATTGATCAATCTGAAAAGAACATTATTTCCTTATTATATTTAAATTCCTGTGATACTAAAACTTATAATATCGACTCACTTTTATTCCTTCCATTCATTAATTAATCGAATTATGTTTATTACCTGACCAATTAACCACTTATTCTGATTTGCTTGAAATATGATTCCTTTGGCTTTACGATGAACTATTATGCTGCTTCAGGTTTCTGGTGATTTTTATTGCCCAACTTTATGACCTTCGTGCAGTCAAGTCGTCTACTTACGAACTCATTCTAATTTCTGAGAATTTCATCGATAGAATAAGCTAGTCTGGATTTATTAGAACCTAAGAAATATAAAATATTTTTAGAACTCCTACTTAAAAAATAACTTTACTCGTATCAAGTACAAGTCTGAATAATTTGGTTAATTAGTCCTTTTCAATTAATTGAAACTTTTCACCCTAGCTAACTCGATAATAATTACAAATCTCACCTGTGTAATTTGCCATGAATTTCGAATAATTATACTGACCGTCGAAATTAAGGACAATGCATTAAACAGTTGAAGCTCAAGCGAAAAGGAAATCATCGGCATTAGTGATTTTTCCTGAAATGAATATCGAAAAACATCAACGAATTCGACGAAGTCCCGCGTTTCGAGCCAGTTTGGCTCGAAATCTAAGCCGAGCTCGAACCAATATCATGTTGCGGTCGATCGAAGCAACAGGGATGGACTTTTGTCAGGAGACGAGCATTCACGGATGTCGATTTTTCGTCGAGCATATCGATAAGCATGGAAATACTTACATAAGGTAAGACCGTTCTGAATCCTTAGTTGAATTTGAAGAGCATCGTCAGGCGCATTATTTTCAGACGATTGCGTCGAGCAGTGAGCCTAATGGTTTGGGTTCCGGTTGTATCGTTCGGAGCAGCTTTTGCTATTTACCTAATGATTTTGGTTTGGAATCGATATCAGACAACTCCGACCATTACCACCATCGAAACCAATAATTATCCGATTTGGAATGTTCCCTTCCCGGGTGTTACTATTTGCAATGTAAATAGCGTTTATAAGCCCAGGATTCGGAACATCACATTGGAACTGTTAGCTATTTAATTTTGGATCTGGTAGTATTTATCCACCTTAATTATTCGCAGGCTCAAGCGAGGATTTTCTGGTGCCGGAATCGAGCTATTTTTTCAGAGTTTAGCTGCATTGGTGAATTTTCGTGAAGTGGACAGTGCGTTTCTGCGGATTTCACAGGCCTTGGAGGAGTTAGGATATACAACGGAAAAACTGATGTTCGAATTGGCTCAACCATGTGAAAATTTGATTAAGGAATGTTCCTGGCTGGGAAAGGTGGTACCATGCGAATCGCTATTTCGACTGGCGAAAAGTGCTTTTGGATTTTGTTGTTCGTTTAATTACAAGGCATTACGGTCTTCATTGGAAATGTAAGTATCTAGGAAATACACATTGCGAATAGTTACGAATTTTGCAGACTACTTCGATTTTAGAACTCATAAACATGTGAAAAAAGACGGTTCGTTACATCTTTCAGACAAATTCGTGTACATTTGAACAACTATTATTTAAAAAAAAGCCGATGTATCTGTTTCTCGTATCATTTAGGTCTTAAGATCACGGGTGATAAGCCCATGATCCAGTGAGTGTCCATTTGCCATTTTTAGAGCAAGCAGGACTGGCTGTGGGTGAATTCTACAGCCCCCATTCCAGAGGGGGATAGTTAGCTCAGGTTCGTGGAGTCGCTAGGCTCCAAAGATAGTTACAGGAATTGGTAAAACCTCATCCTACAACTACCCCCTTGCGGGGAAACAGCTTAAGGCCGATGCTCAGGATCGCGCCTTGTGGAAGAGAGTTGTTTCTGTCCTATGCCCCTATAGGGGGTCTTAACAGGAATTTGATTGATTGATTTAAAAAAAAATGATTTTCATATCGCTCATTATGCTAACGAATTACAATTTCACAGTACGTCTAAGAGTAGGTTACATCGAGGGTTCAACCAAATTTAGTACTACACACGTATAAAGCGTTGTAGTAACATCTGGAAAATTACTACAATAATAGAGCAACTTAAGACTGTATTCGATGATCTTCGATTTATTTCTCTTACTTTATTGCAGAGAAACTAAAGCAGATGACTACTATCAAATTAACACTCCAGTAGTTCGAATATCTGGAGCTGGTGAAGATGTTGGACTGATATTACTATTGGACGTCGAAATGGAGAGTTACATGGCACCGAAGAGATATTTTTATGGAACCGAGATCTTAATTCATGATGCTGAAGATTTCCCAGAACAAGGACTTCTTAGTGCTTTTGGGCAACCGGGAGACGAAGTATCTGTTGCAATCGTTCCATCCGTAGTTGTAACGGAAGAGAGTGCTGAAAACTTACCAACAAGTTTGCGATTTTGTCGATTTAGTAATGAGGTGAACATAATTTATGGATAAAGCCTTGGATTTTTTTCGAGTTAGCATTATTCCGTATTTTGTCATTCTAGAAACCGTTAAGGATAACAAAGAAGTATAGCTTTCAGTCTTGCATGACAGAGTGTCGAGCCGATTCTATAATTGAAAAATGTGGTTGTTTGCCATTTTTTTATCCGCCCATACGTAAGTAATGCTAATAGGTTTGTGCTAAGCTAATTTTACTGTGCATTGAGGCTTTGGGGTGCGTTGGTTCCGAATTGGTAGAGGGTGGAGCCCATTCACGCTATACTCTGATTAGAGTTCCTATATATGAATGGACCCTCTATTATTAGTGGTTGCAACACAAAGCGGAAAATTTTCAGGAAGCGCTTCGTTTGTATACAGTAACTCTACTCTAGATGTAATAGGAAAGATTTTAAAGTGCCGTAAAATAATTCATCTCGAATTCCTTAGTGTAGTGAATAGTGACTTTTGTATATGAGGTGGTAGAAGGAGTGAGTAGAGGTTAAACATTTTCGAATGTAACACTGAGCTTGGTATGCACACACACCGTGACGAATTTGATGTTTGTAGTTTATATAATCAAATCATGGCTAAAGTAATTCTCAATAGGATAAGTGATGTCCTAGAGAGCACTCTAGAAGTTTATCAACTGGGCCGGCCCTCCAAAGGTGCGAATGGATCAGTTATACCCGGCGGTATTCTTCTTCTTCACGCCTCAACTTGCCATACAATTTCGTACCAGATGGTTTGGTGAATGTGTTCACAGTGCATTTCAAATTGAAAGGAAAAAGTTCCGGATTCTACACTGTTTCTCTTTATTATTCGTTTCGTGACGTTTCATTCTCTGCAGAGACCACTGTTATGCTTTATTATTCGTTTCGGTCTCTGCAGAGACCGAAGCGACACGATTACGCTTTATTATTCGTTTCGGTCTCTGCAGAGACCGAAGCGACACGATTAATAAAGCGTAACAGTGGTCTCTGCAGAGACCGAAATTTCACGAAACGAATAATAAAGCGTAATAGTGTAGAATCCGGAAATCTTTCCTTTCATGTCGAACCAGATTTTTGTGTCAGCCTTGACGCTCACTATTTCACAACAATTTTGTAGCTTTGTCGTAATCGAAGAAAAAAAAAGAAAATTATAAAATTTCTGTCCAAATTGTTTCCGATAAGGAGCTTCCTCAGCATTGTATACGTGTAAAATTTATGCTTTCGTATTTCCATTAAAATATCGCCCGCCTTGTGTTCAAAGTTTGTCATGACTTTCAAATGCGACAATTTTTCACGCAATAGTGGTTCAAAATTTATTGTTCAAAAATTTTTTTCGAAAATTTCCTTTCGAAGGTAAAAAATTACATTTTTTGTATTTTCACAGAAATACAGAAATTTGTAGTTAACATATTCATGATCCGACACTGTTATATTTCTTTCGCCAATTGTAATTTATATTTTTATCAAAAAAAATTGTGGAAAAAATGTCACAAATTTAATCTCAAGTGTCACAGATTGAAACTCTTTTGTCACACAATTTTGTAGAAGAAGACCTTTTTTCATAGCAACTTTGTCGGAATTTTGTGACGTTTTTTGTGAACATTCAATACAAAAACTACGGCGAGATCAGTGTTGCAAAGAAATGTACTAAATGTTCTGTAGCAATATGTGATAGAATTTTGTTGTTTTGCCTTTCATTCTAACGATTAAAAAAGATGAAACTTTGAGTACAAATTATGCATTAAATCGTTATTGTTGTGCGTTATAATGATTGAGTCACCACATAGATGGAAGACAAAAAATGGGCACTATGTTTTGAGAAAAGTTATATGGAAAGGCGCACTATCAATAAAATGATGATAATCACTTGTTTGCGGAACTTTGAAAAAGTAAGTGATTTTGATAAAAGTGGACCCCCCAAGTAGTTTGTTAAATTTTTATTTAACTTATGTATGATAGAAATAAAAATCATGAAATCTACATGTCGAAATTTGAAAACGCTGTCTGGTAACACCGTAGTTACAATTTAACAACAATATGTCTTTTTCAAACATATTACTTAGCTTCGCTTAAAAATGAGATAGCACCATCAACTCAAATTTCTTATTCACGTAAGACAGAGGGAGACAAATATACACATGTCACCATGTGAAAAGAGTGACAAGAGATCTTGTACGTTTTGTTTTATAGCTCCGAACATAACTTAGGGCAGGAACTTAGGAAGTTTTTGGAGGGGAGAATCTAAAATGCCGGTGGATATTAACCTTGTTAACACTGAATTCTGTAATTTGATGGGAATACGTGGGGCACATTCAATAGTCTTAATGTTTGGGTGATGAAGGACTGCCTACACTTTACTGTACGCATTGATAAAGACAGTGAACTCTTGGGCGTGTAAGGTTTACCGAGTATTCCTGGGATAGTTGCACACAAGAGGGATGAGGTTGGCCAGTTTTTCGCTGCATTTACCGTGAGAATATCAATAGTAAACGCTGACTACCGCAACGTTTCTACGATGTTCGAGGGAATTTAAAAAGCTGTTGTGTGTATCACCTTCAACTAGACGAAACTCATGATTTTAGATTCGATCGAGTACCGCAAGTTGTTTGGGTTCCCCTTTCATATCTGTGAGTTATACTCGAGACTACAGTATATACGTCGTTTGAAATCACTTTTGGTCAGAGTATTCCTAAAATGTGTCGGAGGTATTGGTTCACAAAAATTTGCAGTTTCTTGGTTAGTCAAACGGTCACTTTCCACGTAGTACAACCATATAACAACACAGATTTGACGCAAGCGTCACAAACTCGCAGTTTCGTGCGAAGGGAGATCTCTCTTAATCTCCAGAAAGGGGAAAGGATACCGAAGGCCTGACGAGCTTTATTTAACCGAGGCTCAATATCCTTTTCGGCTCCGCCGTCCATGCTGACAATGCTTCCAAGACAGCAGAAATCTTGCACCTCTTCCACATCTTGCCCATTAAGAGCAATCGGTGTGTTTTGTTCGAACCCATGTGCATGTACTTGGTTTTACGCACATTTATTTTCTATCCTACCTCTTCGCATTTAGAATGCAACGAGCGAACATTTGACTCTAAGTCCGAACGGGTATGTGCAAGCAAACACACGTCATCAGCATAATCAAGGTGACTTAAGATGTTAAATAGTCTCCATTGAAGACCTTTACCTTCCAGTGCAGCTTTCAAGATGTCATTTATTACCACCAGAAACAGGGCTGGTGATAATATGCAGCCTTGTCTGACACCCGTTCGCACAGGCAAGCTCTCGGATTGCTCTCCTCTAGGTAAGACGCGAAACCCCTTGCATCTTCGTAGGATCCTTTAATCATAGCTATGACCTTACCTGGAATACCTCTCCTACGCAAGCATTCCATATGTAATCTCTCTTAACGATGTCGAAAGCTTTCTTGAAGTCCACAGACATGAGATGTAGTGGCGAACCCATTTCGGCTGACTGCTCCTTCGAGAGAGCTCTCCACGACATCACTAATCCTATTGAGAATTATCTTAGCCATGTTTATCGATACGACAGTAAGTAGACATATACCACGTCAATTGCCACAATCCCGAAGGTCGCCCTTCTTCGGAATTTTTACAATGACGCCCTGCTTGCATTCAGTCGGATATCTTCCTTCATTCCACACCTCAGTAAAGAGTGGAAGGAGTATATTGGCTGTTATTTCCGGGTCCGCTTTGAGGAGTTCGGTTGGTTAGCCGTCTATACCCGGGGCTTTCAATGGCGGGAAGCATTGACTGAATGGCGGGAACTATCTCTTCTATATCCAGGGGATCGTCTCTTCTTCTTCAATGGTGCTATAGCCCAAATCGAGCCTTGGCCTCCTGACCTTCAGGTTGCTTAACATTTTCATTATTTATTGCGGAAGAGTTGTTAGCTCTTCGCACAACCCTCTATCTACGAATTTTTCATTTTCGTAGATTGAGGTAAACAAGGTATATTCAAGCAGGTAGTATACTGGAATCATACGTCGACCGGAATTTGAACTCACTACCTTCGCATTGTAAACCCAACACGCTACCCACTAGACTACACCCTAGCTTAGGGATCGTCCCTAATAGAGGATTGTTGTGGTTTGATGTTTGGTAGTTGTTCTGTTTCTGGAATATCTTCCTCTAACAAGATGTTTAAAATATCATAGAAGTGTTCCATTCATCCTCACAACTGGTGTTCACTCATATTAAGGAGAGTTCCGTGGACATCTTTCACCAGGTGGTTGGCGGTGAAATTCCTGTTCGTCAACTGTTTCATAATTTTAAGTAGTGAGCCGATATTCCCAAGATAAGCCGAAGTTTCTGCCTTATTGGCCAGATCTTCAATGGATGACTTTTCGCGTAGAATGATGGTGTACTCGTGCTTTTTGTTGGGGTCTCTAAGCCTATCTACATTAAGCTTCCATTTCATTTGAAGAATTTGTGGTCGTAGGATAGCTGCTGCACACAATCTCAAGCAGGCAACCATCAAGTGGTGATCGCTCCGCACGTCAGCTGCACGCTTCGCTCGCACATCGAGGAGACATCTTCTCCATCGGTGACTTATAGCCAAATGGTTGATCTGGTTCTGAGTAACACCATCAGCGGAAACCCAAGATGTTTTATGGTGACCCTTGTGTGGAAAAAGGGTCCCACCAATGATCACTTGTCGAGTACTAAAAAACTCTACAAATAATTCGCTGTTTTTCAGGTCTCTTAATCCAAGGTCGGGACGCGTCGACTCAAGGGTCACCATGCTTCCCCATGACGTGTTCTAGTCCAGTGTTTTCAGAGCCATCGTGGGCGTTCACATCTCCTGAGATGATAATAATATCACCTCTTGGAACATGTTCGAACGTGGCACTCAATTCGCTATAAAACTCCTCTTAGTCACCAGGTGTTGCGGTATTAGTTGGTGCGTAGCACTGTAGAATTGTTACGTTTCTGATACTGGTCCTGAGTCTGACGACGATAATTCTATCCGATATTGGTTTCCAGCTGATGAGACTCGCTCGCGGTGTAAGGACGCCACACCGTTTTTGGCAACACTCTCAGGACCAACGTACGTAATGGTGTTTCCGCTCGGGGCTCGTTCTTCTCCTGATCTTGTCCACCTGACCTCGCTCAAGCCCAAGATTTGGATGTTTTAGTGCTCCATTTCACGATCGATCACTGATTGGCGGTGCAAGAACCGAGTGATCCCAGCCCTTCACCCGTCATTCAATGTTCAAATGTTCCAGAAGGCAATCATAGTCCATTTTCAAATGCCAATCTATCCGTATCCGAGGTATTGTATCCGTTCCTCGTATCAGTTAGGCCTTAAGTTCATGGGTGACAAGCCCATCATCCAGTGAGTCTCCATCTCCCATTTTTAGGGCAAGCAGGACTGGATGTGGGTGGGTTCTACTGCCCCCATTTCACAGAGGGATGGTTAGCTCAGGTCCGTGGTGTCACTATTCTCGAAAGGTAGTTGCATGAATTGGTAAAGCCTCATAATACAACTACCCTCCTGCGGGAAATGGGATGGTTAGGTCAAGTAATTTTAAAAACATATAATACTAGTGGAAATGCAGAAAAAATAAGTTTGCTCTATATTTATTTAGATTTAAGTGACTATGAAGGCTTAGCTACACTTTCCATTAATTGTGTCCTTTTCACAAAATTCACATACTTCGAGTAGAACAGCCCCTTATTTTCGCTATCTATTCCGCTACAGGAATTGTTCGCCCATTTTTTTGCACTTGGAATAATTGACCCAACCTAAAACTGGTTTTGAATGAAATTCTGCGCAATGTAAGCAATTCAGTGGCGTGACGTGACTTTATAGCTGGGGAAGCAATTATTTTGCGTCAAGCTACAAGCGCTGCGTCAATATGCATGACTTCACAAGTTTACATCATTATTTGAAACACTTCTACTCATTGGAGGGGGTGCGGTTTTCAGCAATCGATTTAGAATCCAGTTTACATTACCAACCGAAAATAAAAAAATGTTTTTTTCTTTTTTTTTTAAATTTTTTAGGTAGTGCTGCCCTGAAACCGACTCTTTTCACTAAAAGCACGACAAATCTGGGCAATATTGCCAGATCTACCTCTTCACATTTTTCTTCCTCATAATTTTTCAGCCAGTACAGAAATTTCAATACTGGTAACACTTCAATTGAGAGCCAGAGCTTGCGACTAAAAGCACCGGCTGGAGGCAATTGCATTAACGCATCTCTCCTTCGTATAGAAGTGGAACTTGAGCTCGCTGTGAGCGAAAATTTTACTGGTATTGGCCGGCGGTATCGTTCTCTTGTATATGCGACTAAGAGCAATGAGAGGAAGGGTGGAAGCATTTTAATGCGACGCATCTCCCCTTCATATTGAAGTCGAACTTGCGCTCGTCGCGCGAGAAAATTTTGCTCGTATTGGTCGGCGGTCTTGTAAATGCATTTTTAAAATCGCATTTTTAAAATCGGATTTTTAAAATCGCATTTTTTTCCCTCTGCAAGGCTTTCAACTTTCGTTGGTCAGAAAAAGCGTGAGAAAAGCTGTCTTGATTACGTAAATGCTGTGAACAGTGGTAGATGAAAATAATTTGCGCTTTCTTTTAAAGAAATTTTCATATCCGTGCTGAGTTCAGTTTAAACTGAATAAAGGGCAAAACGTAAGGGAAACATTGCTTCCCTTGCATCAATGGACGCCACGCTACTGAAGCAATCACTGTAAGAATAGAGTACTTCCCCATTTTGCCCCAGGAGGTAAGGTCACTTGAGTAAAATACGTAAACTGACGTTAAACTACACAAAACTAAAGACAATTAAATGGATTTCAAGCATGTACTAACTATAGTTGTAAAGTGAATAAGTATATATACCTTACCGTGGTTACAAAATCGTAGAAAGTTTCAATACAGAAGCGCAAAAAAAAACACAGAACGAAAGCTTCTCGCACCAGTGCTCAAGAACACTAGAGTAAAATGGCTGCAGTCGTTAAGCAGTAACAGGATGGTCTAGTTCCACTTATTGCCGCTTGCTGGCAGCACCTTTTTGAGACCGAAAAACGTCGAACTTTATTCCGCCCCGGTACCCTGTTCTTCCCCGGGTTCCCCTATCTATAAAAATACCGACATTTATAATAAATTGATGCGCAACTAAATATGTAATTGATATTGGCAGCACTGCGGCTCAGACTTAAAATTTCGCTTGCTATGGAAACGGAAATACCATATTAAATGTTCACTGTACGCTAACAATTGTCTGTTTTCGAAACCAATACCGATATTTTGCTGAGTACTTATACTGGGTATACTGTGGACGAATGTAGGTTTTATAGATATTATCTTGATCGTGAGGCGTAAAATACTTTTTACATCATCGAACATCGATCAACACCAAGGTGTTTGTAGGCTTCAGGTGCAACATCAAAAATATATTTCTTCCAATTGAGATGCTTGTTAAGTTTTATTCAGAGTGAGGAGTGTAATTGTACGTAACTGAAGGCTACATTCGACGAACCCACTGGAATATCCTTTTTAAGGGATAGATGTTAGGCCTGAGTTTTTGGGGCATTGAACTTTATTTTATTTTTCCTGGCTCATTCCCGGATTAAGTTGAGGTCTGAGTTCAATGAATTGTACAATTCGATGCGTTTAGAATTTACAGAAGCACGATGAGCTTCAGTAATAGAGTCGAATTCCAGAGTACTGTCATGGAAAGCTTTTACTAATGTCAATATCCAATACAGAATTCAGCCTACTTCAATCAAAATTTTGAGTAAAAGTATATTAACTCGATAAAGTAACTATTTGTTACACGAGTACTCGTTGTTGAACAAAGTCCAAAGTAACGACTACTGACGCAGATTTGTATTCGTTACTTAAGTAACGAAATGAGCTCCCAAAAAAAGTATTTGAACTGTCAAAACGTTTCGTTACTCGAGTGTTCCAGTCCCACATACAAAAAAAGTACCTATACCAAAAGTTAGTTACTTTTTTTGTTACAGGGAAGCCTACACTTATGCATAGCACCGTACCTCCATTCCAAAGAAAGAACGAGAAGATATACTCTTACTCTACGCTGATAAAGGGATTTTTTCCAGAAAAATTTCGATTTAATAAAAGTTATTGCCTTCACATTGTCATTTTATTTACGTTAGTGTTTAAAAGGGATTTTCTATTAAGAAGAAGGAGATTAAAAAATTGGACTTGGCATTATTGTGTTGATACTTGTATTAGGGCAACGAAATCGCGAGGGACTCACAAGCGATTTCTTGTTGCATATAGTTATTTGAATTTATAATTTGCAAAACTGGCTTAACCATCCATCCAACATGATATGTCGCTCATTTTATATAAACGAGTACCTCGTAACGAATAAAATGTAACGATTACTTTCCTTAAAGTAACGAATAGTTACTGGTACCGAAGAATAATGAAACTTGACATTAATAGTGTCACTGTCATAAACA
This sequence comes from Chorisops tibialis, assembly GCA_963669355.1. Lineage (NCBI taxonomy): Eukaryota > Metazoa > Arthropoda > Insecta > Diptera > Stratiomyidae > Chorisops > Chorisops tibialis. The sequence continues at coordinate 254,370,729 of OY770263.1, forward strand.
TGATAAAATGCTTGCATAAAAAGCTAATTTTTATCTGATCCAAACAAAATTTAACCAATTTAGTTTTAACGAAATAAATAGAGCTAGAGGATACGATTATACCATATTATATTCTTTACAGATCCCAGGAATGGTAGTGAATTATACCGACAATGCTCGTTGAAAGACATAAAATGTTTAAGCGATAATAAACGTAAGAGATAAATTTTCATCAAGATTTTTGATTTTTAACATTTTCTATATTTATTTATCTCAAATCTTTCTAGATTTCTTTTCTAGCATCGAACCATCGCGTGATGTAAATTTTGATTTTAATCTGACAAATATTGGGATGTCCTGTGATTGTTTGCCTAGTTGTTCAGAACAAGTTTATAACGTGCAAACGTTTATTTCAAAGAGGTTTCAGGATTTGAATCGAACATTCTTGCACTTGTAAGTATTAGATACATGCATATATCTTGATATTCAATACAAATTTACTTTTATTTTAGTTCCACGCAAGATGTATCAAGTGACTTAACACTGATTAAAATCTACTTTAAGGATTTAAGTTGCATAAAATATCGTCGGGAAATATTCATGACTTGGGATGATATGTTGGGTACGAGAGGTTTTATTTTTTCCCAAAAGTTTGTGTCGTTTTCGTTATAACAGCTATTGAGGTCAAATTGAAGTATATAGTATATAGAACCATATCTTGTTTGGATTAACTTGGACACCTATCTCTGGGTCTTTATATTTCGGTTTGTTGAGACCTATCACAAGAGGCAGAATAAACATTTCGCTTCACAATTGCAAGCTTGATGTGTATTAATGGTGTAATCAAGTCCAATTTCAATCCCTCCTGCCTTTTGCTGAAATCCGGTTGACATGGAACTTTACGTCTACAAAGAAGGAAGCGGGTTCCAGGAAACTGTGCTCGCGATGAGAATAACAACCACAATCACTACGTGCACCATAAAAAGACGTCAACCATGGCAATGCCGAATACGCCTGCTTATGTTGTATCAATAAGCTTCAAGCTAGGGTGTAGCCTAGTGGGTATCGTGTTGGTCTTAAAATACGAAGGTCGTGATTTCAAATCTTGGTCCACGTCATATAATTCCTGCACACTACCTGCTTGGATATACCTTGGTTACCTAAATCTATAAAAATTAAAAAATTCGTAGATAGAGCGTTGTGCGAAGGACTAACAACCCATCTACAATAAATAATGAATAAAAATGTCAAGGAACTTGAACCTGAACCTGTCAGGAGGCCAAGGCCCAATTGTGGTGGTAGTGCTATTGAAGAATAGAATAGAACTCACCCTTTGGTCCGGTACTTTATTGTTATTTCACCGTTCAATACTCTCTTCTACTATTTGCTTCCAATTACGATCCCTATAGGGAACAGTACCCCAAGTTTTCTTCTCTTTAATGGCAATGCAGCCCAAATTGGGCTTTGGCCTCTTGACCTTCAGGTTCCTTAACATTTTATTTGTTATTATCGTAGGGTTCTTGGCACTTCGCATAACCCCCAACTACGAATTTTCATAGAATGAGATGCGCCAGACATACCCACGCTGGAATTATATCTTAACCGGAATTTAAACTAAGATTCGCATTGTAGATCAACACACTCACTTGTCTACATCCCGGATATCTTTTTACAGTCATCGAATGGCCTTAAATGCTTATATTCTTATAATTGTTGTGTATTTAGGATTTTTAACAATCGTGATACCGTAACCCGTATAAGATCTTATCTAATTGTGAAATTTCGCCAAATAATAATGATACAGTGGAACTTCCATATAACAAAGTTATTTTACTTTATTATGTTAATAATAAAGTGTGATCGATTTGGCAAAAAAACATAATAGGACTACTACTAATCGCTCAAGGCAAACTCATAACTCTGGAGACGGTGATCTGTGACACTACCCAATGTAGTCACGAAGAAGGTTGACTAGGTATGAGAAAGAGGGGTTATGAGCCTACCCAATGTAGCCTCATAACCAGATTTACGCATTATTGCGGACTGCGGGCCTACTCTATGTAGAATTACAGTCGCAGGGGGTCTCCAAGAACAGGAGACAAGGACTCTGAGCCCACCCTATGTGGCCTCATAGACATCAAAGAAGTGGCGGTCTGGGTCTACTGTATGCAGGATCCCAATCGCGAGTACTAGATTTTAAATGAGTTCACCGGAACTCCGGGAGGGTAGGGACTACCTGGTCAAGTGTCCTGAAAAGGGCCAGCCGTACTGGTTGGCTCTAAGGAGCCATGGACGGACCAGGATTTATTTAGACTCTGTAAATGGAAAGAAGGTTAAAATAGAACTCTAAAATAATACCTCCATTTTGTATTTCTCTAGTTGCTTTATTTCGAGTTGTTCAAGACTTTTACAGAAACCGTTTTTTTAGAATCTTTTGAGAGCGCTAGGTAAGCTCTGTTATAAGATTTCTAGAAAAAGGCCTCGATTCTAGATCGGTGCCTTCATTTTATACTTTATTTTTGCTGAGGCTAGCTATTTTTTCAATATACAATCGTTGCCTCGGATGAGCTAGTTACCATCAATTGCAAAGTGCATGCGCTGCATGATTTGCCCAGTAAGCAAATTTCGAATCATCTTCAGTGTATATTCCTCCCGACAAAAAGTTGGGTGTGGTAACGCGAAACCATAAGGTACCTTGACCGTCGCTTCATGTCTTCCTCTTCTTCTTCTTATACATTATTTTTCTTTCGCATTGCAAGATGCACTTACCTTCTTACGACTGATTCTTAGCCGCGCATGCTGATATACATACATAGTATGCGCATGGGGCATCTGTTCTTGTTTTTGTATACAAAATCTCATAATCTCGAGCTCGGGCATAGCGCTTGTCATTGTTTACAGAGATCAGGTGACCGAACGACAGGCATGTACTTAGCTCGATATCGAAATTCTGTTAGTGCAACAACGTTGAGTTATGGCAGAATGTTTATGCCCCCTGAATGAGTTACGTCAGAACCGTGACCTTCCTTGCGATAGCGAATGTTTGTCTGATAACGACTGTCCTTTTGGTCAATGCTCCAGTTTCGCGTCAGCACAAGGGCACGACCTTTGAAGAAATAACTATAAACATCATTTAATTGACGAGTTTCAAATTACAGATCAATAGCCTTCACACTTTTCAGGAAAGTCGACTATTTGTAAATTTGTGAAATTGTGTTATATTATATGGGAGGGGGGTAGAAGGAGTGAAGCTAATCATCTAATTTTCCTCGGCTACAATTTCAGCTCGATAGACTTTATACGTACTGGTTAAATTTGCTTAGAGTATTTCATGAAAAGTGCGGTTTGTATAGGAGGTGGTGGAAGGAAGAGGAGGACTCAAATGACTTTTATACAGTAGAGTGAAATCATCATAAAAGTATCATGTTCCAAATTTCACATCAATAGCTTTTCAAACAAATTCATTTAATGTCGAATTGCGAAATTTCGTGGAGGGGATAGAAGGGATAAAGCTAATCGTCTAATTCTTCTTGGTCGTACTAATAATTATAAATAAATATTTAGAACACAATTTGAGCTCTATAAATTTTATACGCACTGAGTTAAGTGGCTTAGAGCAATGCAGTATGTATGGGAGGTGGTAGAAGGAGGGATGACACAAATAATCTTTACACATGGTTAGGTGAAGGTTTTGATAGTGCATTTCGAATTCAAAGAAAATATTTCCGGATTCTATACTGTTACGCTTTATTATTCGTGACGTTTCGGTCTCTGATGAGTCCTTTATCAAACTGATCGACAATTACAGAAGATTATTATTTTATACACAATGGGGTTAATTGGGTGTTAGGGATAAAATTAGTGAATTAAGTTTAGTTAATATGTAACAGGTAGTTAAATTAGTTAAGGATTTTGGGGTACGGATTTTGTTCTTACCAATTTTTAAAGCAGGTAGCCAAACTGCTGATCATTTGTATCTGGTGTCTCGATTGAAGTTCTGTGGATATTTGGAAATTTCGATGGCTTCTCGTCCTATCCGTTTAAAATATTGATTTGTCTTGGCTAGAATTTGCACATTATCGAAATCGATTGTATGATCCGCTGTAGTTGCATGTTCGTTTTTCCGAGTGCATCGTTTATGTTCGTTGGTCCTTGTTTCGTCTGTGCGTCCCGTTTCTCTTATGTTTACTTTATCGCATGAACTACAAGGTACTTTGTACACTGCTTCAGTCTCCAATGATTTTTTATTCTTTTCGGATTCCGAAAATTCCATGGATAGTAGTTGGTGTAGAGAATATTGTCTTGATGTTGGACTTGCGAAGGATTTGCCCCATCTTTTCCGTCGTGCCCTGGAAGTAAGGTAGTCTTACTCATCGTTTCTCTTCGTCAGTGTCTTCTCGTTCTTTGGTTCATAGATGCTTCGGTTTCCGCGCCCTGTTTATTTCGCTCGTTTTGTATCCATTTGCTGGGAATGACCGATTCAACTGTTCCTTTTACTTTCGATAACTGCGCGGATTTCATTTAGTTATGTATCTGGCTCTGTGTATAAGGGTCTTCAGTCTGTTTTTTGACTTGGGTGGTGATGTGAATATGTGTGGAGATATCTATTGGTGCGAGTTGGCTTGGCTTCCTATATACCCCGAAGATTAACGACGTATTATTCCTTTCTATTAGTACATCCAAGAATGGCAGTTTCCCGTTACTTTCCATTGCCATCACACATTCAGATGTTAAGACCCCCATTCTGTCCATAGGACAGAAACAACTCTCGACCACATGGCGCATCGGTCTTAAGCTGTTGCCAGGACTTGTTTATTCCTCTGGCTTCCTGCTCAACTGCTCGCTTCCATGTGTTACATGGTCGACCGATCCGCCGTCTTCCTTGAGGATTATAATCCAAAGCCTGTTTGGCGATGTTTCGCTATGATTTCCTCAAAGTATGACCGATCCACTGCAAAACGCCTTTGAATCTCAATACCTGTTTTAGTCTGGCCAGTTGTACTCCAAAGTTCTTAAAACCCTTCTCGGCTCCGCCGTCCATGCTGACAACTATTCCGAGATAACAAAAATCTTGCACCTCTTCCAAGTCTTGGTCGTTAAGAACAATCGGTGTGCTCGAGCTCTTCTTTTTCATGTTGTCAAATAATGAAGGTGTCATCCACATAACGTAGATACAATTTTTTTAATGGAGCTGAGTCCAGTGTGTTTTCAAATTCCTCTATGAAAATTTCTGCTACCACTGGTAAAATTGGAGATCGTATTGCCGCTCCTTCCGTTTGTTTGTAGAGTTTTCCTATAGTTGAGAAGAAAGTATTGTTTAAACAAAATTATATTAAGTCTTACCTGTTATCCGGGATGAGTTTCCTGATGATACTTAAGGTATCCTTAATCGGGATGTTGATGAGTAGTGATTCCACGTCCGGGCTAACTAAAACATCCGTTATTACCAAGTTGATTTCTTGCAGTATCTCTACTAGATGAGCGGAATTTTTAACTGAGTGCGATGTGTTACCTACTAGTGGACGTAACTTCGTCGCGTGAGTCTTAGCTAGTTTTTGTATAAGTGATTCTCCTTATGAATTTTTGGAAGTCCGTACATTTTTGGTATATGCGAGTCTGAAGGGATTAGTTTGAAATATTTTTCCGCTAGTGTTGAATTTTTCTTGATGGATAGGGTCAATTTCGGGTGGAGGGCAGCGGTTGCATCTCTCTTAATTTCGGTATAGAGTCCTGTTTCTAAAATATCTAGTATCTTCTCCTCGTATTGTTACTTATCCATAACTACAGTTGCGTTTCTTTTGTCCGCTCGCATAATGGCTATCACCTTCATTTCCTTAAGATCCTTTAGAGCTTTGCGTTACTTCAAGGGAATATTGGTAGCAGGTGGCACTACCCGTTTGATGATGTGTCTGATTTCAATCGCTTGGAGGAGACCTCTGGTTGTTGGCTCTATTTACTGAATAATTTTCTTGGTTGGAATATTTGTTGGAGTAAGCGCAAAGTTGAATCATTTGCTTAACACATCCTCTTGTTCCTGGGTTAACGGCGTTGATGAAAGGTTGACTAGTACGTTGTTGCTTCTCAACTGCATTTGAGCCAATCTAATTATTGTAAGGGGGACTCTAAACTCTTGAATTTCCGTCTTTATTTCGTTTCTTTCTTGATGAATTCGACTTCCCTGCGTTCTGAAATGAAAGAATCAAAATAATTAAATGTATCCTCAGTAGAAGGCTACCGAGGAGGAGGTGAAGGGATAGGGTTTTCTTATTGAAGTAGTCCAGCTTAGATTTCGTGAGTTTGATGTCATTCCTTAAGAGTTGCTGGCTCGCTTTCTTCAAAATAGTCTTGCTACGATGATTGTCCCATGTGCCCACGATTTTAAAGCCTTTTGGGACTTATTATCTCTGCTTCGTTTTTCGAAGGCTATTTAATTGAGAATAGTGTCGATCTTGTATTTTGTTACCTTTCCCACACCCAATTAACCCCTTTCTGGATAAGATAAGACTCTTTAGTAGTTTGTCAATCAGTTTCATAAAGGTCTCAGCAGAAACCGAAACGTTACACATAATAAATCAAACAGTGTAAAATTCGGAAATCTTACTTTTTAATTCAAAATGCACTGCGAAAACATTCACCAAGCCAATTGTATGATGTTTATAGTCGTTTCTAAAAAAAATAATTGGTTTTCTTAAAGTATTAATTTTTTGAATCTTACGTTTTGTAAAAAAATGTTGATGCTATCTCTTCTTCCACTACTTCCTCCTCATATAAAATGTCCTAAAGTTACGAAAATTTCTATTTCATCTAGGGTATTGCATGATTGGAGAATGGGTGTAGTATAGTGGGTAGCGTGTTGGTCTGCAATGAGAAGGTAGTGAGTTCAAATCCCGGTCGACGCATAATTGCAGCACAATGCATGCTTGAGTATACCTTGGTCACCTCAATCTACGAAAATGAAAAATTCAAAGATAAATGGTTGTGCGAAGGTCTAACAACCCTTCCACAATAAGTAATGAAAATTGTTAAGGAGCTTGAAACGTAGGAGATCAAGTCCCGGCTTGGGCTGTAGTGCCATTGAAAAAGAAGAAGATTGTATGATTGGGCTTTAGGCGCAATAATAGTCCTGTTGCATTAAATTAAAATTTGTTTTAATCTCATCGCCTAAAAATTTGCTTAAATATTTCTCTACATCCGAATAAATTTAAAACTTCCTTAAACGAAGCAGTTTTTCGAACAATTAGTTGTTTATTACAGAGAAATTGTACTGCAGCTTCACTTGAATAAACTGGACATTGCAAATTATTATAAATAGCTTAGTGCTTTTCACGTGAACTCTTCTCCGTCAAAGAAAACTTAAACAAAACAAACTGTCGCGATTGTTACTCGTACTTAGTTCAACACTCATCACTTCTACAATTAAATAAACTTTAAATCTTAGCTTCATTCGGCGGAATTTTTGGACTATGTTTAGGCGGATCAGTATTAAGTCTCATCGAAATCGCTTACTATGCAACATTTAAATTATATGCGAAATTTCTCTCCAACAAAGCTAAATTGGATGCTGATGCGCAATTTAAAAACAACCAACAGGAAATGATTATTAATTTCAATAAAGTTCGTTTTACACCGGTACAACATAAAAACAAACGACAACTTCAAGCGCGCGAACAGTTTTTATGGTAAAGTGGATTATTACAATAATTGGAAACTAATTTATTTCATATTTTTAACTAGAAATTCTTTACAATGTTTTATGTAAAAAAAATAAAATAAAAATTTTAATACTTTACGCCCAGTCGTAGTCCTGTTATGTTTTTTTTATTGTGCTGTTTTCAAGCTCACGTATTCGATATACGTTGACAATGTCAAGTCGTTGCTGCTGGATTCGCCGTATATATTTTTTTTTTTTTTTTTTTACAGAATGACCTGTGTTATAGGCAATTTCGGCCTTTATGTGCAATGCACAAACACAGTCATGGAGGGAAGGAAGGGGATTGGGAAGGTTGGGGAAGGGGAGTAAGAACGACCGTAGCGAGTGGAGAAGCTGGTATATTGCTCAGTTGTACTGGCTGCTTACTGACAAATATTTGCAGATGTTATGGAGGACTGAATGATAGAAAGCGAACAGAAACCATCTACTGAGTATCTAGGCCTTCTTGAAGTGGAACTGTTTCACTTTTACACCGTTTCCCCATTTAATTGCGAATAATTTTTTATCACCAGTAGCAACTGAAAAATTTGCGCTTAGAAAAATCCCATCTGGAGTGGGAATCGAACCCACGACCTATTGACTGAGAAGCAAGCACGCTGTCCACTACGCCACGGAAGCCTCATAAGGCGGTTGAATCCATAAAACTATCGGCAACGAAACATAATCCACGGTGTCATTCGTCAGCTTTACGTTGGGTATTTTGGATGAAGCCGTGTGAAGTTCGGTTACGGAGCCCGTGTTGCAGGGATCAGGGTCGGGCTGCCTTGATTCCAGCATGGGCTGGAAGTCAGGTCAATTGCTGGTGAGTACACATTCTCTCCGACTTTGAAGCGTCGTGGTTTCAATAATGAAGTTTCTCACAATTTTATTGGTATAATGGTTATATTTGTCCGTGGTTTTAGTCTATTTAGGTTTGGTTCCAAATTGCCGTGAGATCAGTTGGAGGTTTGGGAGGCACCTCGTCTCATCTGGCTGGTTGTAGCCTCTTTAACAGAGCAGATGCAGTCTTGACGGTGGCCACGCGCATCCGTCAGCCCTTCCCGGATGTACGGCAACGATTCGTCCGAGGTTCCATTTGAGTGGACGAAACCGTTCGTCGCGAACGGTTGTTACTAAATTGTTTAGTTTGACGTCGGTTTGGCTATCAGTCCATTTAAGGCGCTGTTTCAGACGCGAAAGATATTTGCCGGACCACTTTTGCCAAAAGTCCTGGAGCAAATTTCACGGTAGTTGCCACTTCCGAACGCAATGAGGATTAGTATCAAGTAAACTTCCATGCGACCACACAAATACCCTACGGATAATATTAGAGCAGTCAGCTGAAATGGGTTCGTCGCTACATCTCATGTTTGTGGACTTCGAGAAGGTTTTCGACAGCGTTAAGCGAGATTACATATGGAATGCTTTGCGTAGGAGAGGTATTCCAGATAAGGTCATAGCTATGATTAAAGAATCCTACAAAGATGCAAGGTGTCGCAACTTGCATAGAGAAGAGCTGTCCGAGAGCTTCCCTGTGCGAACGGGTGTCAGACAAGGCTGCATATTATCACCAGCCCTGTTTCTGATGGTAATAAATGACATCTTAGAAGCTGCACTGGAAGGTGGGGAAGGTAAAGATCTTCAATGGAGACTATTTAACATCTTAAGTCACCTTGATTATGCTGATGATGTGTGTTTGCTTACACATAACCGTTCGGCTTTAGAGTCAAATGTTCGCTAGTTGCATTCTAAATGCAAAGAGGCGGGACTGAAAATAAATGTGCGTAAAACCAAGTACATGCACATGGGTTCGAACGCAAGCACACCGATTGTTCTTCACGGACAGGATGTGGAAGAGGTGCAAGATTTTCGCTATCTCGGAAGCATTGTCAGCATGGATGGCGGAGCCGAAAAGGATGTTGAGGCTCGGCTAAGTAATACTCGTCAGGCCTTCGGTATCCTTTCCCCTTTCTGGAGGTTAAAAGAGATCTCCCTTCGCACAAATCTGCGAGTTTTTGGTGCATGCGTTAAATCCGTGATGTTATATGGTTGTACCACGTGGAAAGTGACGACGAACTTTGGAGTACAACTGACCAGACTAAAATAGGCATTGAGATTCAAAGGCGGAAGTGGCAGTGCATCGGTCGTACTTTGAGGAAACTGGAGCAAAACATAGCCAAACAGGATCTTATAATCCTCAAGGAAGACGTCGGGTTGGTCGACCATGTAACACATGGAAGCGAGCAGTTGAGCAGTACGCCAGAGGAATAAACAAGTCCGGGCAACAGCTTAAGGCCGATGCTCAGGATCGCGCCTTGTGGAAGAGAGTTGTTTCTGTCCTATGCCCCTATAGGGGGTTCTTAACAGGAATTTGATTGAAATTTCCATGCGGCGGAGATACCACTGGCGCTGATTGCTTCTGTGGAGAGCATACTAATGGAGCTGTAGTGCGTTTACAAAAATCGCTTATTCTTTTAAATATGTAGATAGATTGTACTGTCTGTTTGTTATCTGATAGTAAATGGTTGGTGAGCTTTACTTTCTGGTAATTTAAGAGATTTTTGTCAGTTACCTTTCTTGATTTATCATAGCTCTAGCGAAGTTAATGAATAATTTTTATTCGCAGCCCGAGGAATGTTTTTTGTACATGGAACCAGCTTCAAGTGTCCTTCTTGAATGAATCAGATGGACGGACGGACATCCGGTTTTCAGATTTTTGAGTGATTGTATGAACTTCTGCATAATTCATTTTTTTTTCTCCGAGCCTTATTTATAAGCGTTACAAACTTTAGAGCAAACTTATAATACTCTCTGATTTCATCTAGAGTATAAAAAATGTGATGCCATCCAGCTTTAAGAAAATGATATGGAAAGTGTGTACGAGATCATTTCAGATCATCATCTTCATCAATGGCGCGACAGCCCAAGTCGGGCTTTGGCCTCCTGAAGTCGTCGCCTCCAATCGTCTCGATTTATAGACTGCGTGTATAAAAATAATATATTCTAAATTTCAGATCAATAGCAAAAGTATAAGACTTTTCGAGAAAATCGGCTTACTGTCAAATCTCGAAAATGCTTCATTTTGTATGGGAGGGGGTAGAAGAGGTGGAGCGATTTGGCCCGTTCACGAGCTTTACCTTACTTCATTGTCAAAAACTACGCGTACAAAATTTGAACGCTCTAGCTCAACGTGTTCTCGAGCTAGAGAGCGAACAGACGGACAGAAAAACGGACAGACGGACAAACAGACAGACGGACAGACAGACATCCGGTTCTGAAATTTTTGAGTGATAATATTAACTTTTGTATCATTTATTTTTTCTCCGAGCCTTATTTGTTAGCGTTACAAACTTTAAAGCAAACTTATAATACTCTCAGATTTCAGGGTTGCATTTTTTTTTGTGTCCATCACAATACTTTATTATTAAAATAATAAAGTAATAATAAAACTAGTTTACTTTAGCTTAACCGCAAACTTTATTTATTAGTTTTTCAACTAAATTGCTTAACACTTTTCGCTCGCAGCAATCTAACGTGGAACGATCATATTTTATCCAATATAGGAAAATTTCATGGGATTCTTTGAACCTTACTTAGTACACGTCACTATGTACCAATGGATGTGAAACTTATGCTGGTGAAAATTTTAGTAATGCAAATTTTGATTTTTGTACCCAAAATTTTCTGCTGAAATCGACTAAATGTAGCGTTAAACTCTACTGTTCGCTATATGTTTCTCCTTATGCTGGTAATGTATTTGGTTGCTCTCTAGGACGCTATACTCAATTTCGCTGCTTGATATTTCTTTTTAAGATAATTCATTCCAAAAGGCCTGAGAATCTTTTTCAACGAACTACGTTCGTCAGGTCTTCTAGGACTCGTCAATTCTTCGTTTATGTCATTCAACAGTGGAATCAACTACCAGTCGAAACTCGTAAATCAGGAGGGGATGGTGGTTTTTGCAGGAAGCGAATTTGAAATCCGGGTTTTTCTTATTTTTTTCATTTCTAATTTAATTTTCACTGCTTTTATTTTCTTTTTTTCTATTCTTCATTTTATTAACTATTATTAATGTAGAACTAATTGTATCTTAATTGTGTTAAGTGAAATAAATAAATAAGTAAACTAAACTAATATTTCGACTTAGTCCTCGCATTTAACGCTCTGTCGGTCACAATCTTTCGCTAATCAATCTTTACCGTCGATCACACGACGTATTCATTTCACACAGGACTTAGTCCAGCCTGTCGATCAAAGGGCTTAATTGCTTACTCATACCAACCGCCGACCAATCGCTCACTCATCTCGGTCATCAATTGCAGTCGCCTACCGTCTCCTCTACTCGATTCCCTGCTTCGACTCGCTTGTACAAATATCAACTCAAAACTGTTCCATTACCAACGCTCGCCATTTTTATTACGATCTTGTCGACCGCTTTCGGTCGAATCATTTACTTGTCGACCGAATCATTTCCTTGTCGTGCGCTCGTTGTCAGTTGCTTCTATAAATCATTTGTAGTCCGAATCACAGTCGAGCGAATCATTTTCTTTTCGGTCGCTTGCCGTCGGCCACTTCTGAACATCACGCTCGTGTAGTATTTGTTTTTATAAATATAATATTATATAATTTTATTTTAATCCAATTAGCACTACTTCCCCTTTTAAGATTGTAACCTTGAATTGGGGGTTAGGGGCCAATTCATACTTCCATACTTCATAGAAAACACTTAAAAACTAAATAATTATTGCCATTAGCAAATTGTTTACTACAAAATTAATAAGTAGTAATATCAATGTAAATAAACAATAGTTATCGGTTTAAATTTCAAACATCACTAGAGTATAATAGTTATTTTCAATAATTCTTAATCAATGGTAATAATAACTTATTGCGATAAATAATTTATAACGCGTTTTATACAGAATATCATAATTTTCATAAATGCTTAGTATAACGAAACAATTATTGTTATTATAAATATCTCGAAAGATTTAGGTTTCCTAATTGTAGTATAATTTCTTGAAATCTATCTTAAATTTCTTTAAATTTCGACTTCTTTTAATTTCATTTGGCAATTTATTAAATAATTTGATTCCTTTATGAGTATAATGCTTTTGGACTACATTGGTCGCTCGTAATGGAAACAGTAGTTCTCCTTTTGAGCCACCTCTTGTATTATTCTTACTTTTCGGCAAAGAACTTACAGCTATTCTTCTTTACTGCAAAATTGTTGTTGGTTGAAGACCTTGTACATATATTCGATGAGTGGCATAGTGTGGGAATGTACATGATCGAAATTTGTGTGCGCGTATATTTCTTGTTGGTAGTGAATAACTGAAAGCATACGGCGAGCGACTAGGGCTGACATGTAACAATATTATTATAATTCTTATGCGTACGAAGTCGCGGGCAATCACATGTCTATACAGATAAATATAATTGTGGTGTTTGTCTATCTGATAATAAATTCCTATAGCACACCAACCGCTTTAGTTGCTGGTACTTTAGTTACACAGTAATTAAGCATAAAAACACGTTTTTGAGATTTTTCTCTATCACCCTTTTTGATTTCTCATAACACTAGCGAAGTTAGTAACCGATTCTGATTCGGAGCCTCGGAAATGTTTCTTGCGCATGCAACCAAACAATTTCAAGCGTGCTTCTTGGATGAAAAATGAAATGCTGATTGTTTCAAACATTGACATCACATCTCTTCTGCCCTCTTGCTCTTCGACCCACTAAATAAAATAACAGCGAAAACTGTACCAATATTGAGAATGTTCTACTGTATGTAATATATTATAAAAACATAACAGAATTATGATTGGGCTTAAAGCCTAATCATATGATACTCTAGATGAGATGGAAATGACTTTAATATACCGGAAAATATGTCATCACAAATTCTTTCGAATAGTGAATAGAGACTTTTGCATGGGAGGTGGTAGAAGGGGGAGGTTTGTATTTTTCGTATATGACACCGAACATGCAAAATGTTTTTTGCTGAATTTAAAGTTTTTAGTTTTCATTATTTTTAAAGAAATTGGTCATAGTTTTCCAGAAATTTGGGGCATTTGTATGGGAGGTGGCAGAGGAAGTGGAGCGTTTAAGATAATTTTGGAACTGCTTATCATCATCCTTATCATCATGCTTTGATTCAATTTCAAAGTCGATAGCTCTCATATACTTGAAGGAATAATATTTTTTTGAATTTATAATACAGATATTTGTATGGGAGGTGGTAGAAGGAGTAAAGCGGAGCTGATAATTTTTTCTAACACTTATTTCAATTATTAAGAATCAAATTCTGGAAAAATTTTAAGTTTGTGCTTTTTCTAGTTTGAATGGAAATCGATAAAATGCATTTAACAAAAATTAGTCATTTGTATGGGAGGGGGTAGAAGGAGTGTACGGATCAAAACAACTTTTTTTCGCATTTTATTAATATTTTATTTGTATACTTTATACAAAATATGAAGTTGATAGCTTTAACAGTTTCGAAGAAAAATAATTTAATTTAAATTTCAAAATTTCGTAAAATTTGTAAGGGAGGGGGTAGAAGGAGTGAGGTGAAGGTGATAATTATTTTTAAAATAAATTGCAATTATAACAGAATTAATTCTGACAAAATTCCGTCTTTTTAGCTTTACTAGTTTCAATGAAAATCGAAAATATGTATTTTTCAAAATTGTCCATTTGTATGGGAGGGGGTAGAAGGAGGAACGGATCGGGTCAATATTCCGTGATATTAATGACATCTATATCATAATACTTTGACCTAAATTTCAAGTAGATAGCGTAAATAGTTTCAAAGAAAAATCAATTTCTTAATATTTCGAAATTCCATGAAATTTGTATGGGAGGGGGTAGAAGGAGTGGGGGTATGTAGCTCATTCACGAACTTATAGTTACTTTTTTGCTAGAAATGACACACAAAAAGTTTTAGCACTATAGCTCAAAGCTTTCGAGAGTTATGCTGTAGACAGACAGACAGACAGATTGACAGACGGACAGACGGTCACTCGGAATCGAGGTTTTTGAGCGAAAACAAATATTTCTGTACCCTTGGCGGCTCTGAGCGAGCGTTATTTCTTAGCGTTACAAACGGTAAGGCAAACACAATATACTCTCAGACTTCATCTAGAGTATAAAAATGTGATGCCATCAGGCTTTAAGAAAATGATTTCATTGTAAAAAGTGTGTAAGAGAAAAAAAAGTGATTTCTTGTAAAATTCTAGCAAGACAAAAAATCTAAATAAAATATTCAATCTACCAATTTGATGCAGACAAAAATTGTTGTGTTGTATAATAAACGGCTTTTTACACTGAAATATCGCACTATGTTATCAATAAAAATAGTTAAGAGTTATGTTGATAGCAATCAACATAACTATTAAGCACTTATTGCTTATCAGTAACATTAATAAAGTTGCTGCTTTGAAAGGTTAATTCGAATTTTATTGTTTGGTGTTATTCTTTTCGAGTTTTACTTTCCCACAATTTTACTAATTGACTAATACTACGCTATATAAGTACATATTTATATACGTCAAAACCAAATAGAAAAAGGAACTAACATTGCTTTTAATTCAGATTCAATGTCAATGCATCATTCGATAAATTAGTCCTTATAAATCTGGTTCACGTTCTAGCTAATTTGAAAATAATAACAAATCTCATCCATATAATTATTCCACTTAAGATAGATAGTAGAAAAACGGATCATGAAAATTTAGGACAACGCAATAAACCGACACAGTTCAAGCAGGAACAACCTATTTCTTCTGAAATGTTCATCGATAGAAATCAACGACTTCGACGAGGTCCTGCATTTCGAGCAAGTTTGGCTCGAAATATGAGTCGGGCTCGCTCCAATATCATGCTGAGGTCGATCGAGGCAACTGGAATGGACTTTTGCAAGGAGACCAGCATTCATGGCATCCGATTTATTGTCGAGCATATCGATAAACATGGGAATGCTAACATAAGGCAAGAGCTCGGCGAATTTAAAGTGCATAATTTAAAGCTTTATTTTCAGACGATTGCGACGGGCAGTAAGTTTGATGGTTTGGGTTCCAGTGGTATCCTTAGGCGCAGTTTTTGCTATTTATCTAATGATTTTGGTTTGGAATCGATATCAAACCACTCCGACCATAACCACCATCGAAACCAATAATTATCCGATTTGGAATGTTCCCTTCCCCGGCGTTACCATATGCAATGTGAACAGTGTTTATAGGCCCATGACACTTAATATCTCCTTGGAGCTGTAAGCTACTGGAGTTTAAATTTTACAGAATTTTCCAACTTCTTTTTTGCAGAATCAAAAGAGGATTTTCAGTTGCTGGTATCGAGTTATTTTTTCAGAGTTTAGCTGCTCTTGTTAACTTTCGGGATGTCGATAGAGCATTTTTGAGAATTTCACAAGCTTTGGAAGAGTTGGGATATACAACGCAAAAATTGATGTTTAAATTGGCTCAACCGTGTGGAAATCTAATCAAGGAATGCTCGTGGCTGGGAAAGGTGGTACCATGCGAATCGCTATTTCGATTGGCGAAAAGTGCAAGTGGATTTTGCTGTTCGTTTAATTATAAAGCGCTACGGTCTTCATTGGAAATGTAAGTTTTATGGTTACGACAAACTGCAAAATTTTGCCGTACGTCCAGAACTAGGCTAAGCACTTTGATATAATTTGTTTCATGGCACCAATCAGAGCTTATTGATCAATATTCAAAGCTATGTATGTCTGCACAGTTACGTTGGAAGTAGACAACAGAAAAAATGGGCTATATCGAAATTTACTAAAATCTTAATCCTTGAGCCTGTGCTTGTTGATCTCATAGTTATTTCTGATACTTTTATTGCAGAGAAACTAATGCGAATGATTCTTTCCAAATTAATGCACCGGTAGTTCGAATATCTGGAGCTGGCGAGGATGTTGGACTGATATTAATATTGGATGTCGAAGTTGAGAATTACGTGGCACCGAAAAGATATTTTTACGGAGCGGAAATCTTAATTCATGATGCTGAAGATTTTCCAGAACACGGACTTCTCAGTGCTTTTGCACAACCGGGAGACGAAGTATCCGTTGCTGTGGTTCCATCCGTAGTTGTAACAGAAGCAAGTGCTGAGACCTTGCCAACAAGGCTGCGATTTTGTCGATTTAGTAATGAGGTGATAAATTTTTGGTTCCAGCAATTACGTGATTTGTTTTTAGTTAATATCATTGTATTTTGTGTAATTCTAGAAACCGCTAAGGATAACAAAGAAGTACAGCTTTCAGTCTTGTATGACAGAGTGTCGAGCCGATTCTATTATTGAAAAATGTGGTTGTTTGCCATTTTTTTATCCACCTATACGTAAGTTATACCATTGCTTAGTTTCATATTTAACTATTTTTACTCAGTATACGACTTGACGTTGGTTCAATTTGAGAAATTAAAAACATTTTCGAAGTTGTGTAGCTTGTTCTTCATCCTTGGTTGCTAGAAAATAAAGCTTTTTTACAGATCTCACAAATAATAGTGCAATACACCGCCAATGTTCGTTGAAAGACATAAAATGTTTAAGCGACAATAAACGTGAGTATTCATTTCGATCTAGATTTCTGTATTTATCTAATTTTTTTCTAGATTACTTCTCCAGTATCGAACCATCACGTGATGTGAATTTTGATTTTAACCAAACAGATCTGGGAATGTTGTGTGATTGTTTGCCCAGTTGTTCGGAACAAGTTTATAACGTTCAAACATTTGTTTCGAAGAGATTTCAGGATTTGAACAGGACATTCTTGCAGTTGTAAATAATAAATTAATTCAATTTTATTTAAAGTTTATGCACTTCTTTCCGTCTTAGTTCTACACAGGATGTTTCAAGCGATTTAACGCGTATTAAAATCTACTTCAAGGACTTAAGTTGCATAAAATATCGTCGCGAAATATTTATGTCATGGGATGATATGTTGGGTATGACAAGCCTTTCCCAATAGTCTGCTAATTTGAATTAGTAGCAGCTCATATGATGCACTTTATTCCGATTTTTTCACATTGTCAAATTAAACAATTTTGAATTTCAGCTTCTTTCGGGGGAATATTTGGACTATGTCTAGGCGGATCAGTATTAAGTCTCATCGAAATCGTATACTTTGCAACATTTAAATTGTATGCGAAATTTCTTTCCAACAAACCTAAATTGGATGCGCAACCTAAAACTAACCCACAGGAAGTACATGCTTTTAATAAAGTTCGGTTTACACCGGTTCAAAATAAAAAGCAACGACGACTTCAAGCTCAAAAACAGTTTCTGTGATAAAGCGGATTACCGATTTTAATATCTATTTAATATTTTTGATTGGAGATTATTATCGTAACTTATCTATACATATAAATATAATTGTTGCGTCTGTCTGTTATTTGTTTATAAATGACTATAAGTTAGTGTTTTGCTTTATTTGGACAATAACTAAGCAGAAACACACGTTTTTAAAAATTTTCTCTGTCTGTCTGTCTTTCCGGCTTTCACGCAAAAACGGCTGAAGCGATTGTAATGAAACTTCCACAGATTATTAGGAGTGCCTCGATATGTAATCTGCGTGTGGTCTTATTTAAATAACCCACGCCTTCTACCACCTCCCATACAAAATGACTCATTTTCAAAAATATGTAATAATCAAATTTTCTCGAAAGCCATTGGGGCGAATTATTTTGAAATTCAGAATATATTATTGTTACTGTAAATCTGATCTATGGTATCTGACTTATGGTATATTGAATCCCCCACTCCTTCCACCTCCTCCTGTACAAACTGCCCTTTTTTTTAAATACTATAAGCCAATAGCTAGGATATAGCCTAGTAGGTAGCGTGTTGGTCTTGTAATGCGAAGGTCGTGAGTTCAAATCCCGGTCGGCGCAATATATAATTCCGGCACATTGCCTGCTTGGATATACCTTGGTCACCTCATTCTAAGAAAATGAAAAATTCGTAGAAAGAGAGTTGTGCGAAGGGCTAACAACCCTTTCACAATAAGTAAGTACCTGAATATCAGGACGCCAAGTTTCGATTTGGGCTGTAGCGCCATTGTAGTAGATAAACCAATTTGCTCAGTACGTATTCGTCGAGCTCAAATTTTGTAATAAATCCTTAAGTAGTATTGTAATTAATATCTGGGATAAGTAAACCGATTAGCTTCTCCCCTTTTACCCCCTCTCATACAATGTCCCACAATATCACGTCTTTTTAAAAATTCGGTTTTGTTGAAAAGTATGAAAGTTACTGCTCTGAAATTTAAAATATATTAATTGCATAATGATTATAGTTGTATCACAAAAAATCAGCAAGAACCCCTCACACCTTTCACCACCTCCCATACAAACTGCACTTTTTCATGAAATACTCTAAACCAATTTTCTCAATACGTATAGCTTTCATCGAGCTAAAATTTTCTAGTAATCCTTAATTAGTATTATTATTTATATCGGGAATAAACATACAGATAAGCTTTACTCCTTCTACCTCCTCCCGCACAATATGACACAATGCCGCGATTTTTCAAAAATTCGATTTCCTTGAAAAGTGTGAATGTAACTGATCTGAAATTTAAAAGATATCAATTTTATAATGATAATAGGTGTTTCTCGAAAAATCACCGAAACCCCCCCCGGTTGAGTGGAAAGAGACTGTCCTTGTAAAATTCCGAAGAAGGGCGACCATCGTGACAATTGTAATTAGCGCGGAATATTTCTACTTGTTGCCGTATCCAAAATCATGGCTGAGGTAATCCTTAGTAGGAGTAATGATGGCTTAGTGAATGTTTTCATTTCGAATTGAAAGGAAAGATATTCAGATTTCTCACTGTTTGCTTTATGATGTATGACGTTTCGGTCTCCGCTGAGACCTTTTTCAAACTGAGTTTGATAAAAGTCTGAGCAGAGACCGAAACATCACTCATAATAAAGCAAAAATGGGAAAATCCGGAAATCTTTCCATTCAAAAGTACTAATGATGCTATACAGAGTTTTCTCGAAGTGAATCAGGCTATATAAAATTTAGCCTGATTCACTTCGAGAAAACTCTGTATAGCATCATTAGTACTTTTGAGGTTCGATTCTCCTCTAAACCCAACTGCATGTACGCTTTTCAGGCTCTTTTCATGTTTTCCGTGGATAGTACGCGCGTAGTACACGCATAGCCCCTAGATATATTTCTTATTGGAACCCCTACTAAAGCCCTTCCAAACGAACGTGGCGCTACGCTTCCTAGAATTAACTAATGCATATAAAAGTAATTATCTGGAACAGGAAATCTCATTTTCTATAAAATTTGCAGAAAAAGGATCAACAATCGATACCACGAAAACCGTTGCTTCGATCTGGATGAATTTTCCAGTAAAGTTATTTGCTGTAATGAAACAAAAACTAGGGCGTAGTCTAGTGTGCAGCGTGTTGATCTACAATGCGAAGATCGTGAGTTCAAGTCCCGGTCCTGCTTCCCTTAAAAATTGCAAATGGACACTTACTGGATCATGGGTTTATCACCCGTAATCATAAGACCTAAGTGATATGAGAAACGAATACAGCGCCTCGGATACGGACGGATTCTATGGTAACGACTTTTGGCATTCGAAATCGGACTATGATTGGCTTCTGGAACGTTCGAACATTGAATGACGGGGAAAGGGCAGGGGTCACTCGGTTCATGCACTGCCAATCAGTGATCGACCGTGAAATGGGCTTGAGCGAGGTCAGGTGGACAGGATCAGGAGAAGAACGAGCCCCGAGCGCAAACACCATTCTGTACGTTGGTACTGAGAGTGAAGCCAAAAATGGCGTTGCGGTCGACCTTAAACCGAGAGCGAAAAACAGTCTCATCAGCTAGGAACCAATCTCGGATGGGATTATCGTCATCAGGCTCAGCGCGACACAATTCTGTGATGCTACGCACTAACTCATACCGCAACACCTGGTGATGAAGAGGAGTGCCACCTCCAATCGTGTTCTAAGAGGTGATTTTAGAATTATCTTAGTGGATATTGTTATAGATCTGGCAACCATGCAATTTGATCTTTCTGGAATATCCAAGAATTATGTAGAACAGTATCCCCCAATATGTAAAAAGCCATAATTAAAGATCTAGAACTTTCCAGTATAGTTGAGACACACACCCGACGACATACTCCACGGAAGGTTCGAGAATTGGGGGGAAAATTGTATAAAAGCACGAAACTTTCAGACGGGAGTCAGTCATTCAGCGACATTTATGGAAGACGCGAACCGGTGCAAGAAAGCGATAGTAAAATACGCGACGGTGTTGTCATAAAGTGCGATAGTAAAACACGCGACGGTGTTGTCATAAAGTGCGATAGAAAAACACGCGGCGGTGTTGTGATAAAGTGCGAAGTGATCGGGAAATTATATTAGAGTGCGAATAAATAAATTATCACTTATTTTTAAACGAATTGTGTTTTTACTTGAAATCCCGGCGAACCCCTAGCTCGCAACAATATGAACGCTTATGCTGGCTCTGACAACAATGGATTACAATACGTACGATCACCACTTCATGGTTGCCTACTTGAGATTGTGCACAGCAGCACCCAATAAAAAGCGCGGCTACCATTCTACGCGGAAAGTCATCCACATTGGGCAGATATACACACATTAGACGTCAATTGGGAGGCAACCAGAAACTCGTTTCTAACTAGTGTTATTGAATCTGTGAGATATGTGCAAAGTGGTGAGAAACCCTGGATGTCGCAAGATACATGGGACAAGGTTGGCGTTCGGAAAAGAAAATTGGCAATCATCTCTCAACCCTATGTCAAACAAAAAACTTCTGAGTTAAGACTGAACTACCGCGATGCTCAGCTTAAAAAGGTTGTTAGACGCGACCTGAGAAAGGCCATTGAAGATCTGGCCAAGGCAGTATCTGCAGCTTGGGGATATGGGTTCACTATTTAAAATTATGAATTCAGTTGAAGAACAGGAATTTCACCGCCAACCACCTGGTGAGAGATGTCAACAGAACTCTCCTTAATATGAGGGAATACCAGTTGCGACGATGGAAAAAATACTTCTCTGGTATTTTAAAAATCTCTCAGGGGCAGATATTCCAGAAATAGAACAACTACGAAACATCCAATCGCAACAATCCTCTATTAGGAACAATCCCCCAGATGAGGAAGAGATAGTTTCCACCATTCGGTCAATGGCGGGAAGGAAAGTCCCAAGTATAAACGGACAACCAACCGAACTTCTCAAAGCGAACCCAGAAATTATCGCCGATATACGCCTCCCCCTCCTTACTGAATCGTGGAATGAAGGAAGATTTCTGACTGAATGGAAAGAGGGCGTCATTGTAAAAATTCCAAAGATGAGCAACCTTCGGGGTTGTGGCAATTGGCGTGGTATATGTTTACTTACTGCCGTATCATGGCTAAGGTAATTCTCAATAGGATTAGTGACGTCGTGGAGAGCACCCTCGAAGTTTATCAGGCTGGATTCCGTAAAGTGTCGTCTCTTACCGACCATGTAAATACCCTACAGATAATATTGAAGCAGCCAACCGAAACGGGTTCGCCACTACATCTCATGTTTGCGGACTTCGAGAAGGCTTTCGACAGCGTTAAGAGAGATTAAATATGGAATGCTTTGCGTTGGAGAGGTATTCCACGTTTTACACAGAGGAGAACTGTCCGAGAGCTTTCCTGTGCAAACGGGTTTCAGTCAAGCCTGCATATTATCATCAGCCCTGTTTCTGTTGGTAATAAATGACATCGTGAAAGCTGCACTTGAGACTACCTTATTTAACATCTTAAGTCGCCTTGATTATGCTAGTGACGTGTGTTTGCTTCAACATAACCGTTCGGAATTAGAGTCAAATGTTCGCTCGTTGCATTCTAAATGCAAAGATGCTGGACTGAAAATAAATGTGCTTAAAACCAAATACATGCACGTTGGTTCGAACACAAGTTCACCGATTGTTCGTAACGGGCAAGATGTGGAAGAGGTGTAAAATTGTGTTCTCTCGGAAGCATTATCAGCATGGACAGCGGAGCCGAAAAAATATTGACGCTCGTCTAAATAAAGCTCGTCAGGCCTTCGGTATCCTTTCCCCTTTCTGGAGGTTAAGAGAGATCTCCCTTCGCACGAAGCTGCTAGTTTTTGACGCATTGGCATTGAGATTCAACGGCGGAAGTGGCGGTGGATTGATCATACTGTTGCGAGCTAGGGGTTCGCCAGATTCCAAAGAAAACTCAATTCGTTTTTAAAATATAACGATAATTTATTTAATTGCACTTTTTCACAATTTCTCGATCACTTTGCCTTTCAGAACACTGTCGCGTGTAATACTATCGCTTTCTTGTACCGGTTCGCGTTCTTCCACCGATAGGTGTCGGTCTATGACTAATTCTTGTCTGAAAGCTGCGGTATTTATATTGGGTTTTTCCCAATTCTCGAACCTTGTGGTGTATTCTTCGGGTGGGTATGTGTCTTCGAGAAGTTACTAGAATCTTTTACTATGGCCCTCTACATGTTGGAAGAATATTCTATAAAGTTCTGGCAAATTTGAGAGAGATCATTGCCAGATCTATAACGATACTAGAAGATTATTCGAAAACTTTCTTTTAAGTAGAGAAAGTTCATATTGCGTGATGGCCAGATCCATAACATTACCCTCTCCTTAGTCCCTGTTCGTCCCGAACAGAGTCATTCACTTCCGCAATGGCACCGTGGTACTTTGTAATTCGGTCGAGATGTACCACTTTCATTTTTGTACGGGGTTTTTGATGTAATTGAATCCGATAGACGACATCGTTTAACCGGTTGATGATCTGGTAAGGGCCTTCCCAGTTGCGCTGTAGTTTCGGCGATCTGCCCTTCTGTCGTTTGGGATTGTATAGCCAAACTAAATCACCCTCTTGGAATCCTGATGAATTCGCCCGTTGATCATACCTCGTCTTCATGCGGTCGGTCGCCAAATCAATTTTATCTCTGACCAGGTTATAAATTGTGTTTAGTCGACATCGAAGATCCGAGACGTAATCTTTGGCATTCGTTGGTTGGTCTGGTGGCACTCCAAACATTAATTCCGCAGGGACTCGAATATTCCTTCCGAAAATGACTCGGGACGGGGTTTCTCCTGTTGTTGAATGCACCGATGTTCTGTAGGCCATTAAAAATAGAGGGATGTGCTGATCCCAGTCCTGTTGCCTCTCGCTGACGAGTTTGGATAGGTTTGAGTTCAATGTCCTATTGAAACGTTCCACCATTCCATCGGACTGTGGATGTAATGGAGTTGTCCTGGTTTTGTTTATTCCCAGCATTTGGCACACGTGTTTGAATATTTGAGATTCAAAATTGCGCCCTTGATCGGAGTGTAGTTCACGTGGAGCTCCAAATCTGCTCACCCAGTTGGTAACAATTTGTTCGGCGACGGTTACTGCTTCTTGGTTTGGAATTGCGTAGGCTTCAGGCCACTTGCTGAAATAATCAATGACCACTAGAATGTAGCGATTACCATTTTCTGATTCCGGAAATGGTCCAGCAATATTCACAGCAATTCTCTCAAATGGGACTCCCACGTTGTATTGTTGCATTTCTCCCCTGGATCTGCGGTGTGGGCCCTGACTTGATGCACACGTAGTACATTTACGGCACCAATTTTCGACATCATCTCGGAGATGGATCCAATAGAACCTTTCTCGTATCTTTGCCAAAGTTCTATTTACACCCAAATGCCCACCGGAGGTACCTCCATGATATTCCTTCAAAACCTCCTCGACTTTACAATGCGGGACGATGGTTTGCATGTGATACGACTTTCCGTCAGCGTTTTCCCATTTCCGTTTTAATAATCCGCCGTCTAGGTGAAGGGAGTTCCATTGTGCCCAATAACACTTCAGGGTTTCGCTGAATTGTGAGATGTCTTTCCACTCAGGCCGTTTCATTTCGTCCTTCCATGCCATGATCGGTGAAATATCTGGATCTTTACGTTGGGCATCTTCCAGTTCTTGCTGATTCCATCCAGTCTTTGGTTCGGTCGTTATCCTCTGAATGGTTTCTCCGGCCTCTTTTCCTTCTACACGGTGGCAATGCTTGCAGTTCGGTGGACAAGGACGACGTGAAAGCGCATCGGCATTACCGTGGATTCTTCCTCTTCGATGAACAATCTCGAAATCGTAGGATTCGAGCCTTTCGATCCATCTGGCTACTTGGCCTTCGGGGTTCTTAAACTGAAGTAGCCATTTAAGCGATGCGTGATCCGTTCGAAGAAGGAACTTTTGACCATAGAGATATTTGTGAAAATGTTTTGCTGCTTCTACTATGGCTAGTAGCTCTCGGCGAGTTACGCAATAGTTCCTTTCTGCTTTTGAGAGTACTCGGCTGTAGTATGATAGCACTCTCTCCTGCCCGTCGATCTCCTGTGATAGCACTGCTCCAATACCGACATTGCTGGCGTCAGTGTCTATGATGAAACCGTAACCTGGTTTTGGGTACGCCAGAACTGGGGAGTCGCAGAGTTGGTCTTTTATTTTCTCAAATGCTTCCTGGCACTGTTGACTCCATGTAAATGACTTTCCTTTTTCCGTTAACTGATGCAGACATTTCGCCGTGTTGGCAAAGTTTTTTACGAATCGACGGTAATATGTCGCTAAGCCTAGGAAGCTGCGCAACTGGTGTTTATCACTCGGAGTAGGCCAATTTTTTACCGTCAGTATCTTCTCCGGATCCGTCTTTACGCCATCAGCTGAAACGATGTGACCCAAGTACTTGACTTCTGCACTAAACAAAGTGCACTTTTTCGGACTCAGCTTTAATTTTGCCGCTCGCAGTCGCTGGAAGACTTCCTGTAGATTTTTTAGATGTTCCTTGAATGTTTTGCCGATAACGATCACGTCATCCAGGTAAACGAGACAAGTTTTCCAGCTCGGGCCACGCAAAACGAATTCCATTAGTCTTTCAAACGTGGCTGGAGCATTGCACAGGCCAAATGGCATTACGATGAACTGCCACAGTCCACTGCCGACAGAGAATGCTGTTTTCTCTCTGTCTTTTTCATCTATCTCCACCTGCCAGTAACCACTTTTCAGATCCAACGTTGAGAACCATTTAGCATCAGTCAGGGTGTCCATGATATCGTCGATTCTTGGTAGTGGATAGCTATCCTTTTTCGTAACATCATTCAGTCGCCTGTAGTCCACACAAAAACGGGTACTGCCATCCTTCTTCTTTACCAGCACCACTGGCGATATCCACGGGCTCTTTGATTCTTCGATGATTCCCTGCTGCTCCATAGTTTTAACCATTGAATTGACTTCTCCTTGTTTTGCTAACGGTACTCTTCTTGGAGGTTGACGTATCGGTGTAGCACTTCCGGTATCTATGCGATGTTTCACTAAGTTTGTTCTGCCATAGTCGTCATCACCGGTGGAAAAGACGTCGCTGAATCGTTCGATTAGATCTACTGCTTGCTTGTGTTGTTCCCCTCTAAGGTTGCTTGACTGAAGAAGTGTTGATGTTACATTGTCCCTCCTTCTTGGCTTATTTTTAGAGGGTACGTCATGTGGTTTTGCCTTGTCGATACTCGTCACCGCCGATATTGGTTCACAGCTGCCAATCACATCTCCTTTCTTTACGCTGGTAGTGCTGTCCGAAACGTTGAGGACTCTTATTGGTACCATCATCTTCTCATTCCTTTTTACGAGCGTTTTTCCTAGTATTAGACTTCGTAATGCAGGTGTCGTTTCCGGTTCTATGAGGTAGAATCGGTGGTTCCCGGGATCACCATCGAGCTCTGCCCAAATAACATTCTCAGATGACTTTGGTATGTCCGCATCTTCGCATAATACAACTCGCAGCTTTGTTGTGTTGGAGGATGTTATTTCCATCGGGATTTCAATATTCCGCCACTTCATTATTCGTTGTCCTAAGTCCAGCTGTATACCGTGTGGTTTCAGAAAATCCATTCCAAGGATACACTCATCGGTAATATCAGCTACCACGAATACATGTGAGAAGGTCAAATCTCCAAGCTGTATGTCACGAGCTATTTCTCCATGGACCGTTGTAGTTTCTCCTGTAGCAGTGCGAAGTGCGTACTTCTTGGTGTTGTGAAGCCAAGTACGATCTACGAGGTCAGATCTTAACACTGACCGTGTTGCGCCTGTGTCGACTGTTATGATGCAGTTTAATTTGCCGACTCGACCACTCATACATAAGTCGTTTTCACAACGATGTAGTCGAGAAACTGCGATGATGGTTCCGGGGGCGTCGATTCTACCAGCCAACTTCTGCCCCATGAAGTTGGCCTTTACTCGTTTCCCGGACTGTCATTAGGCGAAGCGTGCTCTCGTGACGGTTCGCCCCTTCTTCCTCTTTGTTTAGCAGCGCAGCCGGAACAGTAGCTGATCGCTTTTCTGGGTTTGCGGCAGTCGCGTCGTAAGTGTTCTGCCTGTCCACAATTCCAGCATCGAGGAGCACCAGATCCTTCGCTCCGCTTGGTGTACTCGGCTTTCTGGCACACACATTCTTCTACTATTTCTCGAACTCGATAGTTACTCCGCGAGCTTTGCTTAGCAGCTTCGAACGTCAGCCCATATACTAAGGCTTCGCCAATCGTTTTCTTACCTGCCAGTTTTAACGCCTGTTGCAGCTCTCTGTCCTGTACAGCATTGTTAAATGCGAAAACAGCTGTATCGTTTCGTTGCTCTGTTTGCGCATTAGGCAGCGATAATAGTGTGAGTCGTTCAATATCGCGTGCCAGCTCTTGAAGTGTTTCACCATTCTTTTGAGTTCGGTTGTACAGTTGTGTTTTGTAGATCTCTCGCATGTGGTCACTGCCATAATGAAGATCCAATGTCTGGACTAAGGTTGAAAAGTCTTGTTATTGCTCCTGCGGAATCGTTTGAAGAACCTCTGCTGGTGGACCTCTTAGCGCCAATATAAGAGCTGTTCCCCGTTCCAGATCATTCCAATGGTTGTTTCTTGCGGCAGCCTCAAATTGGGTCTTATAAATAGCCCACGGTGTTTGTCCATCGAAGATTGGAGCCTTGAGACCCTTGTGCGCAACATGCTCTGTCTTGATGAATCCGGTCGCTTTTACATTATCGAAGTCCTTTTTTAGGCGTTCGACTTCTTCTTCGAAGACTCGAAGTTTCTTCTCTACGTTTTCTTCTATTGCTTTACCCATGGTGTCTATTTTATTATTTTGTAGTTCCAATTTATGGTTGAGGTCCCTTGAGGTCTCATCTAATTTCTGGTTAATGTCCGCAGATTGTTGCTCTAGTTTCTGATTAATGTCCGCAGATTGTTGCTTAATGTCCACCGATTGTTGTTCAAATTTCTGATGCATGTCCGCTGATTGTTGTTCTAATTTCCGATTCATGTCCGTTGTCACAGCTGATTGTTGTTCTAATTTCTGATTAATGTCTGCTGATTGTTGATCCAATTTGTGCATCATTTGTTGCATTAACTGTGTCAGAGCATTCGATGCACCAGAACACTCCTCTGCACGAGTTTCTTCGATTTGGAACTCAAAACTATCTGCATTCTCACCCTCAGCCTCAAGTGTCTCGATCATACGGCTGACAAGTTCAGACTTGCTCCCTGTTGTAGGTAACTCGCGTCTACTGAGCTCTTCCTTCAGCTCCGTTACTTTTAAGTCTTTTAAATAACGCGGCATTTTCACTACCGATTATTTCCAGTTTTTCCGCGATTCGAATTCACTTAAATTTACGTCACTGCTCACTAAATCACTCGAGATTATTCGATTTCACCAAATTCTCACTGTCCGTTCGAGAATTTTAGTTCCGCGATTTTACTTCGCTAATTAAAGTCACTGTTCACTACAGCACTCGAGAATATTCGGTTTCACCAAATTCTCACTGTCCGTTCGAGAATTTTAGTTTCACTTTTCCGCTCTCACAAAATTATCCGTTCCGAGAATTTTTAATTTCACTCGCGATTTTTAACCCGAATTTATCCTTGGAATCCCACTCTTCTGACACCAATTGTTGCGAGCTAGGGGTTCGCCAGATTCCAAAGAAAACTCAATTCGTTTTTAAAATATAACGATAATTTATTTAATTGCACTTTTTCACAATTTCTCGATCACTTTGCCTTTCAGAACACTGTCGCGTGTAATACTATCGCTTTCTTGTACCGGTTCGCGTTCTTCCACCGATAGGTGTCGGTCTATGACTAATTCTTGTCTGAAAGCTGCGGTATTTATATTGGGTTTTTCCCAATTCTCGAACCTTGTGGTGTATTCTTCGGGTGGGTATGTGTCTTCGAGAAGTTACTAGAATCTTTTACTATGGCCCTCTACATGTTGGAAGAATATTCTATAAAGTTCTGGCAAATTTGAGAGAGATCATTGCCAGATCTATAACGATACTAGAAGATTATTCGAAAACTTTCTTTTAAGTAGAGAAAGTTCATATTGCGTGATGGCCAGATCCATAACAATACTTTAAGGAAACTTGAGCGAAACATTGCCAATCAAGCTCTGGATGACAATCCTCAAGGAAGACGTCGGGTTGGTCGGCCATGTAGTACATGGAAGCGAGCAATTGACTAGGATGCCAGAGAAATAAACAAGTCCTGATTTGATTTTTGAAAATAGTATTCTACAGTATAACTACTACTGCTACTGCAATGGCGCTATGGCCCAAATCGGACTTTGCCTCCTGATATTCAGGTTCCTTAACATTTTTCATTACTTATTGTGGAAGGGTTGTTAGCCCTTCGCACAACCCTCTTTCTTTTTCAGTTTCTTAGATTGAGGTGACCAAGGTATATTCAAGTAGGCAATGTGCCGGAATTATATATTGCGCCGACCGGGATTTGAACTCACGACCTTCGCATTACAAGACCAACACACTACCTACTAGGCTATACCCTAGCGCTAGGGTATAAACATTATTAAAAATCTCTGCTCCTTCCACAACCTTCCTTAAGAACTTGACCATTGCATAAAATAAAATAAACTCATTTTTCAAGTTTATCGAGCTTCCTTTGCAAGTATAAGATCTGTAAATCTAAAATTTGAATTTTGTCTTTTTTACGATTCTAGTAGTTGTTTCTATAAGAATCAGAAAAATGATCACTGACCATCTATCCGTCTCTCCGTCTGTATGTCTAGCCGTCTGCCCGCCTGTTAACAACATAATTTTCGAAATTTTTCACCTTTCGTGCTGAAATTTGTTATGTGTCATTTTTAGCAAGAAAGTAACCTTAAGTGCGTGGACGTGCCATATCCCCCACTCCATCTACCGCCTCCCATTCAAATTTCATAAAATTTCAAAATATAAAGAAATTGATTTTTCTCCAAAACTGTGTATATCAGCTATTGACTTGAAAATTAGGTCATAGTATAATAATGTAAATATCATTAATGTCAAAAAATAGTGATCTGTTCTCCTTAATTCTTCTACCCCTTCCCATCTACATCTACAATGGCACCATAGCCCAAATCGGGCCTTGACTTCCTGACCTTCAGATTCCTTAACATTTTTTATTAATTATAGTGGAAGGATTGTTAGACCTTCTCACAACCCTCTATCTTCGAATTTTTAATTGAGGTTTACCCGAGCAGGTAGTGTGCTGCTGCGTCGACTGGGGTTTGACCTTACGACCTTCGCATTGTAATCCAACACGCTACCCACTAGGTTACACTCCAGCACCCGCTTCCATACAAAATCTCAATTTTCAAAAATGCATTTATTCGGTTTTCGTTGCAACTAACAAAGCAAAAGTAACCAATTTTTATCAAAATTAATTTTATCACAATTGCAACGAATTTTGGCAAAAATTATCAACTTCATCGCACTCTTTCTACGCCTCCCGTACAAATTTCACGAAATTTTGGAATTTCAGCTAAATTATTTTTCTTCAAAACCATCAAAGCTATCAACTTTAAATTTT
The DNA here is from genome assembly GCA_963669355.1 of Chorisops tibialis. Classification (NCBI taxonomy): domain Eukaryota; kingdom Metazoa; phylum Arthropoda; class Insecta; order Diptera; family Stratiomyidae; genus Chorisops; species Chorisops tibialis. The sequence continues at coordinate 254,401,323 of OY770263.1, forward strand.
GAGAAAAGTATACTATTACAAATATTATTGATGTCGAAAAGTTTGGTCTTCATTCGAACACTCCTTCTACCACCTCTCATACAAATGCACAATTTTTGTAAATGCATTTAATCAATTTTCATTGAAACTAGAAAAAGTAGAAACTTAAATTTTTGCTAGAGTTTGTCCCTTAATGATTTCAATGAATGCTAAAAGAAATGTGATCTTCGCTTCACTCCTTTTACCACCGTCAATACAAATTTTTGTATTGGATATTCAAGAAAAGTATTTCCTCTTCGATCATATGAGAGTTATCGACTTTAAAATTGTAACAAAGCAATGTAATTAGGATGTTGATAAGCAGATTCAAAATCATACAAAATTTTCCACTTTCTCTGCCCCCTCCCATACAAACGCCATAAATTCAGGCAAAAATTGTTCAATGTCCTCGAAAATTATGAAAGCTGTGAACATTAATTTCAGCATGAAACAATTTGCATACTACGTTCTGTGCTATATACAAACATAACAGTACTACGATTGGTCGTAAAGTCCAATCGTGCAATAATCTAGATGAAAGAGATTTTTTTTAATTTTAAGAAATTTTGTGGGGAAGTGGTGGAGGAGGTGACGACATTGAACTAATTTTATCACATCACGCTAGAGTGGCCATCAAAATGTCTTATCTAAAAATTAGGATTCAAAAATTGAATAGGTACTGAGGAAATTAATGTATTGGATTTAATGAAATTGTGCAGTTTGTATGGGAGGTGGTAGAAGGAGAGGCGGGTTATTAATGACTTTTCAAAACTAACTATAAACATCATGCTTTTGGCACGCTGTAAATTATAGATCAGTAACATACATAATTTTAAGGAAAATCGACATTTTGTAAAGTTGTGAAATTGTGTCAGATTGTATGCGGGGGGGTAGAAGGAGTAAAGCTAATCGTCTTTTTTTTGGTCTTACTAATAATTCTAAATAAATATTTCGAACACAATTTCAGCTCGATAAATTGTATACGCACTGAATAAATTAGTTTAGAGCATTTCATGAAAAAGTGCAGTTTGTATAGGTGGTGGTGGAAGAAGAGGGAGGACAGAAATAATTCTTATGCAGTAAATTGAAATTATCATAAAAGTATTACATTCCAAATTTCAGATCTATAGCATTTATACTTTTCGAACAAATAGCGAAATTGTGTCATTTTGTATGGGAGGAGAAGAAGGAGCGATTTGGCCCGTTCACGAGCTTGTCCTTACTTTTTTGTCAAAAACGACTTGCACAAAATTTGAACTTTCTAGATTAACGCGTTCTCAAGCTATAGAGGACACGGACGGACAGACGTACATCCGGTTTTGAGATTTATGAGTGATAATATGAACTTCTGTATCATTCATTTTTTTCTCTGAGCCTTATTTCTTAGCGTTACAAACTTTGTTGCAAATTTATAATGCTCTCAGATTTCATCTAGAGTATAAAAATGATAAACCTCCCTCCTCTGCATCTACCACCTCCCATACAAAAGTCTTTATTCACTCTTCGAAGAATTTGAGGAGAAAATTTTTCCAGTAAATTAAACTTCATCTAAAATATCGTATGATCGGGCCTTACACCCAATAATATTTCTGTTATGTTCTTATGCGGGTTTTCATTTTTATTCTCTTTGTGAAGATTTTGGTGATTGTCCCTAGCAGCTATAGAGTATTCAGCTGTTTTTTTTTGTGCAAAACTCCCTTCTGGCTCGTGATTCAGGCCCGGAGGTAGATCAGACGAACGTGACCTTAAAAAAAGAGTCACTGGCGCTCACGACCCATCTCCACAGGTAGGCCGAACAGGCACGTTCCGTCCCTGCTATACAAGGGGTTGCTTTCTACGATTTCCCAGTCGGGAATAGTGTGACAATTGTTAATACGTATTTCAATTTATTGTTCTACTAAGTTGGGACTGTGGCTACTTCTATATCACTGCTAAATCATGTGCTTCAGAAAGTTTATGTAAATTTAATTTTAGGGGTGAAGAGTCCAGTCTTTCAGTTACCGTGAACATGGTTCTACTATAGAAGTTTCGCAAAAAAAAAAATTTTGAAAACCTGCAAAAGTATAAATTGGTTGGAACAAAGACTGATTGAAATGATAACACGCAGTTAATTTTTCGTGGAAGAGGAGGGGGCATTTAATGTTCCCCCGAAATACTACCTTCAAAAGTTTTACGGAAGGACCACTTAGTCATCCGATTTGAGTTCTTATTTTGTTATGTTGCTACATCTCTCATTGATATTCCCACAAAATTCCAGCAAATCGCATTTGTAAAAGTTATTCCATCTACAGTACATCCACCCCTATGCCGTCTTCAATTTTTCAGCCTCTTGGCTGGTAAAACGCGTTAGCCGAAGCAGATTTTTGAGTCGACAGAACAGGAGGAATTCACCAGAGCCAAATCAAGCAAATTCGGTGGCTTGTGGATGGATCGTTCCATTATTGGTCAAAAAATCCTTCCTGAAACTTTTTGATCAAGGTGGTTTCGGTTTAATTAAGCAGATTTACTGCCAATCAAATAATTAAAAAAAAACTACAGAACATTTAGTTTATTGTTCATACAAATTACATGTCGCACTATCTTGAGTCGAAACATGCTTCTGGTCATTAATAAGTTTGTCCCTAATTATGTTTACTGCCATGACTATTGACCACTTATTGGTTATCAGTACTCTCAATAAAGTTGCTCCCTTTAAAGTTTAATTTGCATTTTTCTAGTTTTTAATTCTCTTTACGGCCTTCTCTAATTCCAACAATTTTAATACACTGACAAAAAAACTAAGACTATTGGATTCTTAAAGCATTGCCATGAATCTAAAGTTAGACTTAATGCGTCAATATTGAAAATAGAAAAATAAATTAACATTTTTTCTGATTCCTTCCAGAAGTCAATTCAATAGGACATAAATTTTTCCTTATTAATCAATTAACAAGTTTTCGTTCTAGTTAATTCGGAAATAATTACAAATCGCATCCATATAATTATTTTTTTTAATACATGTGAAGTTAAACAGGACTAAGGATGAAGAAAATTAAGGATAACGCATTGAACAAATATAGTTCGACCAGAAAGTACCTATAGTATTTCTCCTGAAATGATCATCGATAGACGTCAACGACTTCGGCGAGGTCCTGCATTTCGAGCAAGTTTGGCTCGAAATATGAGTCGGGCTCGCTCCAATATCATGCTGAGATCGATCGAAGCAACTGGAATGGACTTTTGTAAGGAGACCAGCATTCATGGCATCCGATTTATTGTCGAGCATATCGATAAACATGGAAATACTCACATAAGGTAAGATCGTACTGAATCCTTAATTGAAGAGTATCCTTACAATCTATGCTTTCAGACGATTTCGTCGGGCCGTCAGTTTAATGGTTTGGGTTCCAGTGGTATCGCTAGGCGCAGCTTTTGCGATCTATCTAATGATTTTGGTTTGGAATCGATATCAGACAACTCCGACCATTACCACCATCGAAACCAATAATTACCCGATTTGGAATGTTCCATTTCCCGCTGTTACCATATGCAATGTGAACAGTGTCTATAAGCCCATGACTATTAATATCTCGTTGGAGCTGTAAGCTATTGGACTTAAAATTTTGCAGAATAACATATGATGACCTCATCTTTGCAGAATCAAAAGAGGATTTTCAGTTGCCGGTATCGATTCATTTTTTCAGAGTCTAGCAGCCCTTGTGAATTTTCGAGAAGTCGACAGTGCATTTCTGAGGATTTCACAAACTTTGGAAGATTTGGGATACACAACGGAAAAATTGATGTTTGAATTGGCCCAACCATGCGGAAATCTGATCAAGGAATGTTCGTGGCTGGGAAAGGTGGTACCATGCGAATCGCTTTTTCGATTGGCGAAAAGTGCAAGTGGATATTGTTGTTCGTTTAATTACAAAGCGCTACGATCTTCATTGGAAATGTAAGTTGTATTGCATTAATGCTGCTTTTATAGTATTAGTTTTGGTATTATCTATATGTAGTGGTCATGGTAACATCAAATCATAAAATTTCATAGTACGTCCAGAAGTAGGCTACGTACATTTATACATTTTATTTTACAGCATTAATCAGAGGTTATCGTTTTCGAGTTTATCGACCTTCATTTATTGAAACCTTAGTGCACCTTTAGTCTGCACTTGAGGTTATAGTTATTTCTTTTCCATTGCAGAGAAACTAAAGCGGATGACTACTTTCAAATTAATGCACCGGTAGTACGAATATCCGGAGCTGGTGAAGATGTTGGACTGATATTACTCTTGGATGTCGAAATTGAAAATTACGTGGCACCGAAAAGATATTTTTACGGCACTGAAATCATAATTCATGATGCTGAAGATTTCCCAGAACAAGGGCTACTTAGTGCTTTTGCACAACCGGGAGACGAAGTATCCGTTGCTGTGGTTCCATCAGTAGTTGTAACAGAAGCGAGTGCTGAAACCTTGCCAACAAGGCTGCGATTTTGTCGATTTAGTAATGAGGTGATAAATTTTTGGGTCCAGCAATTACGTGATTTTTTATATTATCGTATTCTGTGTACTTCTAGAAACCGCTAAGGATAACAAAGAAGTACAGCTTTCAGTCTTGCATGACGGAGTGCCGAGCCGATTCCATAATAGAAAAATGTGGCTGTTTGCCATTTTTCTTTCCACCTATAAGTGAGTATTGTAACACAATCGTTAACCAAGTGTAACATATTACAGCTCATGGGAGAAGTTCATGGCGACCATTGGGACTTGCTATATATCACTGATGCTATCCTGGTAAATCTGCCATTCTCTAAAACTCTATGTACAGTCCCAATGGCATTTTAATACCAGCCCATCCTAAGGAAAGATTCACATAAAACCCGTGGTTTCAACATCTACACTTCTGACTTGCCTCAAATACCTCAATGCGAAATCGTTTCTTTTGGCTGACGACACTGCTGCTTATACTAGCTCCACTGACCCTTCTGTTGTAATTAATATTATTGAATTACAACTTAAGAAATTTTACCTATATTTTACAGGCTGGAAAATTAAATTAAAATTCACATTGCAAAGAGCCAAATCCATCTCTAAATATCCTAGGGGAAATATTCAGTTATTTCGGTATAGGAATTGGAATTGGAATGAATCTAATTCAGGCGGGGACAGACGCAAGTGATGGTGGACATCTTTCTTGAAGCACCGTAGGCTTTCCTTGTTGGGAAACAAACTAACCGACCCAAATGGCAAAAGGTGTCGTGCACGCATGGAAAGTGGACAGGCTCAGGAAAATAACAATTCTGTACGTTGCTTCTGAAAGTGAAGCCAAAAATGGCGCAGCGGTTGTCCTTACACCGAGTGCGAGAAACAGTCTCACTCTCTCTGGGAACCAATCTCGGGAATGATTATCGTTGTCAAGCTCAGGACCAGTGTCAGAAAAGTTACAATTCTGCAGTGCTACAAACCACGGAAGACGTCGGGTTGGTCGACTATGTAGCAGTTGAGCAGAAGGCGATCAGTCGAGCAGGAGGCCAGTGGAATAAACAAGTCCTGGCAAGATGTTGAAGATGTTGAATAGGTGCAAGTTTTTTGTTATCTCGGAAGCATTGTTAGCATGGACGACGGAGCCGAAAAGGATATTGAGGCTCGTCAAAATAAAGCTCGTCAGGCCTTCGGTATCCTTTCCCTTTTCTGGAGGTTAAGAGAGATGTCTCTTCGAACGAAGTTGCGAGTTTTTGACGCATGCGTCAAATCCCTGTTGTTATATGGTTGTATTACGTAGAAAGTGACCGTTCGACATACCAAGCAACTACAGACTTTCGTGAACGAATGTCTTCGACGCATTTTAGGAATATTCTGGCAGAAGTGATCTCCAACGACGAGCTTGGGAGTAAAACTGGTCAGACTAAAATAGGTATTGAGATTCAAAGGCGGAAGTGGCAGTAGATCGGTCATACTTTGAGGAAACCAGTGCGAAACATCGTCGAACAGGGTGTGGATTATAATTCTCAAGGAAGACGTCGAGTTGGCCGACCATGTAACACTTGGAAGCGAGCATTTGAGCAGTAGGCCAGAACAATAAACAAGTCCTGCCAACAGCTTAAGGCCGATGCTCAGGATCGCGCCTTGTTGAATAGAGTTGTTTCTGTCCTATGCCCCTATAGGGGATCTTAACGGGGATTTGATTTGATTGATTGGCAACAGGTTAAGGCTGACGCTCAGAATCTCGCCTTGTGGAAAAGAGCTGTCTCTGTCCTATGCTCCTATAAGGGATCTTAACAGGAATTTGATTGTTTGACGCACCAACACCTGGTGACAAAGAGGAGTTTTAGAACCAACTGAGTGCCACCTTCGAGCGTGTTCCAAGAGGTGATATTACTATCATCTCAGGAGCCCTGGTTGACTCTGACAGCACTGGACTAGAATACGTCATGGGGAAGCATGGTGACCCTTGGGTCGACGCGTCATGACCTTGGATTAAGTGACCCGAAAGCGGCGAACTATTTGTGGAGTTTTGAAGTACTCAGCAAATGATCATCGGAGGGACCTTTTTTCCACACAAGAGTCACCATAAAACATCTTGGGCTTCCCCTGATGGTATTACTCAGAACCAGTTCGACTATTTGGCTATAAGTCGCCGATGGAGAAGATGTCTCCTCGATGTGTGACCTAAACGTGAAGCTGACGTGGGGAGCGATCACCACTTGATGGTTGCATCCTTGAGATTGTGCACAGCAGCCAAATTGGCAACATTTTTTCATTATTTGTTGTGGAAGGGTTGTTAGACCTTCGCACAACTTTCCATCTACGAATTTTTCATTTTCGTAAATTGAGGTGACCAAGGTATACCCAAGCAGATAGTGTGCTGGAATTATAAAATTAAAATTATGAAGCACAGACGAACAGGAATTTCACCGCCAATCACCCAGTGAGAGATGTCAACGGAAATCTCCTTAATATAAATTAACACCTGTTGTGACGATGGAAGGAATATTTGTCTGATATTTTGAACATCTTGTCAGAGGTAGCTAGGGTATAGCCTAGAGGGTAGCGTGTTGGTCTTGTAATGCGAAGGTCGTGAGTTCAAATCCCGGTCGACGCAATATATAATTCCAGCACATTGCCTGCTTGGTCACCTCAATCTACGAAAATGAAAAATTCGTAGAAAGAGGGTTGTGCGAAGGACTAAGAACCCTTCCACAATAAGTAGTGAAAAATGTTAAGGAGCCTGAATATCAGGAGGCCAAGGTCCGATTTGGGCTGTAGTGCCATTGTAGAAGAAGAAGAAGTCAGAGGTAGATATTTCAGGAATAGAATAACTACCGAACATTGAACCGCAACAATCGTCTATTAGGGACGATCTTCCAGATAAGGAAGAGATAATTTTCACCATTCGATCCATGGCGGGAAGGGAAGCCCCAGGTATAGATGGACTACAAACTGAACTCCTCAGAGCGGACCCGTAAATAACAGCCGATATACTCCTCCCACTCTTTTCTGAGGTGTGGAATGATGGCAGATGACCAACTGAGTGGAAGGAGGGCGTCATTGTGAAAATTCCGAAGAAGACGACCTTCGGGATTGTGGCAATTGGCGTGATATATTTCTATTTACTATCGAAATTCATGGCTAAAGTAATTTTCTATAGGATTAATGATGTCGTGGAGAGCACTCTCGAAGTTTATCAGGTTGGATTCCGTAAAGGGTCGCCCTGTTCCGACCACACAAATACTCTGCGGATAATATTGGAGCAGTCCGCCGAAATGGGTTCGCCACTATATCTCATGTAAGTGGGCTGCGACGAGGGTATCCACAACGTTAAGCGAGATTGCACATAGAGTGCTTTGTGGAGGAAAGGTATTTCAGATTAGGTCATAGCTATGACTATAGAATCCTACGAAGATGCAAAGTGACGCGTCTTACATAGAGGAGAACAGTCTGAGAGCTTTCCTGTGCGAACGGTTGTCAGACAAGGCTGCATATTATCACCAGCCCTTTTTCTGGTGGTAATAAATGACATCTTGAAATTTGCACTGCAAGGCGGGTGTTTTGGCGGCAGTTGATCTCCTCCAGGTGATGATCCTGTGCAGATAATTTAGTATCTCCAGTCGCTAACCGTAGTGTTTGAAAGCTAGAGGAGCGCGTTTTGTATCAGCTGTACTCAGCCGACCTCACCAGTCGTTGGTACAGAGGAGGGAATTCGTGTATCTTAATGGTTTTAAGGATACACGATTATATGAGTTGAACGATCGAGCATTATTCATGTGCGTAAAATGCTGACACTTTCATAATTTATTTTTAAGCTCGATCGTTCGTTTGGGTTGAATGATCGGATATGCTTTAATTAAATGTGATTATGTTGCATGTTCGATCATTAACCCAATTGAATTAAATTCTTAGATTCTATGTATGTTCGGTGTCCGAACAGTGGGGGAGATAAAGGTTTTCAATGGAGACTATTTAACATCTTAAGTCACCTTGATTATACTGATGACATGTGTTTGCTTCAACATAACCGCTCGGAATTTGAGTCAAATGTTCGCTGATTCATTCTGAATGCAAAGAGGCTGGACTCAAAATAAATGTGCTTAAAACCAAATACATGCACATTGGTTCGAGCACAAGTACACCGATTGTTCGTAACGGACAAGATGTGGAAGAGGTGCAAGATTTTTGATATCTCGGAAGCATTGTCAGCATGGACGGCGGAGCCGAAAAGGATATTGAGGCTCGTCTAAATAACGCTCGTCAGGCCTTCGGTATCCTTTCTCCTTTTGGAGGTTAAGAGAGATCTTCCTTCGTACGAAGTTGCGAGTATTTGACGCAAGTGTCAATTCTGTGTTGTTATCTGGTTGAAACACATGAAAAGTGACTGCTCGACTTACCAAGAAACTGCAAACTTTCGAACCAATGCCTCTGATGGATTTTAGGAATATTCTGGCCAGAAGTGATCCCCAACGACGAGCTTTGGAGTATCACTAGACAGACTAAAATATTTATCAAATTGTTTGTTAAAGGTTTCAGGGGAGCCCGAAAATTCACAAATAATAAAGCGTAACAGTGTGAAATTTGTAAATCTTGCCTTTGAAGTGATATGAACTGACCTTGTATGGAGAGGGCGGTGCATTCACTACCAACTTCTGGCTGGGTATCGAAGAGCTTAATTGCCTAATATTAGTGGGTTTTTATGATATTTATCAAGTTCAAATCATGAATTAATGTTATAAATTTAATAAGATAAGTCAACGAATTGCTTATTTTCAAAATTGATACTCCTTCACTCAATTATTCCAGGACCTGTGTGTAATGTAGCAGTAGCTATTGCCGTTTACAAGAATGAAATAAATTGATACTCAATGATATAGAAAAATAGTTCTACTTCTGAAACTTTATACTTAAATGATTAATACGGATTGACCTCACATGATTCCATCCCCATATTATAGAGATTCAAAAAATATTCAATTTACTAGACTAGGTGTCTTCAAGTACTTTTTAAATCAAAACGTTTGCAATATTGATAGTGGGTGTTTCGGCGGTATCTAAAATATTCAACACTGAAATTTATTTCAGCTCCGAAGAATGCCACCATAAAACTCAGACAATGTTCGCTGAACGATATAAAGTGTTTAAGTGATTATAAACGTGAGTCAATTCTAATTTCTTGTTTCTTTTTTCTTTTTTTTTTTACATTTAACACACATATATCTTTTAATAATATTTTCTCAGATTTCTTCTCCAGCATTGAACCATCTCGAGATATCGACTATAATTTTAATACATCAAATATTGGAATGTCCTGTGACTGTTTGCCTAGTTGTTCGGAACAAGTTTATAATGTTCAAACGTTCGTTACGAAAAGATCGCCGGATTTAAATCGAACTTTTTTGCACTTGTAAGATATATTTTCATGGAATTTTAATATTTTTAAAATATTATAAAGTTTCTGTTTATTTCAGTTCAACGCAGGACATTTCCAGCGATTTGACGCTTATAAAAATCTTTTTTAAAGATTTAAGTTGTATAAAATATCGTCGTGAAATATTCAAAACTTGGGACGATATGTTAGGTAAATTATTTCATTTAAGGGTTTTTTTTTATAGCTAGGGTGTAGCCTAGTGGGTAGTGTTTTGGTCATCGATGCGAAGATCGTGAGTTCAAATCCCGATCGACGTATAATTCCAGCACACTGTCTGCATGGGTAAACTTTGTGTACGAAAATGAAAATTCGTAAATAAAGGGATGTGCGAAGGGCTAATAACTCTTCCACAATAAATAATGAAAAAATGTTAAGGAACCTGCAGGTCAAAAGGCCAAACCCCGATTTGGGCGGAAGTGCCATTGTGGAAGGATTTTTTACGTACAATAATAATTTCATATGAAATTTATATTTTAGCTTCGTTTGGCGGAATCTTTGGACTTTGCCTTGGCGGATCAGTACTGAGTATCATCGAAATTGCTTACTATGCAACATTCAAACTGTACTCAAAAGTTCTATCGAATAAAGAAAATTTGGAAGCGGAAAAACGCAATCAAAACAATCAACAAGAATTTCTTATAAATTTCAATAAAGTTCGCTTTTCACCAGTCCATCATAAAACGAAACAATCGCTTAATGTTCACGATCACTTTCTATGGTAGAATTGAAAAACCGATTTGAATTTTATTGAATATTTTTATTTAAAAAAAAATTATTTACAAAATAAAAAAGAAAATTTTATAAAATTATTAAATCTAAAAATATGAATAATTGTAATTGCAAATTTTTTGTAATTAAAATTCTAAGTGGTTAGAGGCGTTCGTTTGCAAAACCATCTATATTCGAGAAAAACGCACGATTTCAGCGAAATTTTCCGATATTTGCAAGATAAGAAAAGCATATTCAATGAAAACGCCACCACTTTTAAAAAATATTAGTGATTGGATTTATTGGTTGCATAAGTTAGCATAGTTTCGTTAATTCAGTTTCCACCAATATGAAATGAGAGAGTTTTAAAAGCGAACGCCTCTGCTTAAAATAAGCTTAGAGCTAAATATTTTCAATAATGTTAAATATTTCATGATTTCTTAGAATCTATACCTAACATAAAATACTTTCAAGTTTTTTTTTATAAATAGCGAATTTAGGTAGGAAGAAAATATTTACTAAACCATAACCAATTTCATACCCAAATTAATATTTTTTTTTTTGTCAAACTAAATTTCAGCATTCTGAAAAACAGCTATTTGAAGATTGTATTCTATTATATTTCTATAATTAAAAAAACGTATCTTAATAATGCTGTTTATTTTGGTTTTTAAACCTTACTTAAAGCTAATCTTAATAAATTTGTGATGGTATAGTTATCACGATTAAAAATAAAATATCATTATTGCAGCTTGATGAAGCGATTGTTTTATCGTATTTTAATTTGATCGATTTTCAAATTTCTTCTTTTCATTTACCTTTTTATACAAAATTTAAAATATCAACTAAAATTTATTAAATTTTATATTATTGTTTATGTAATAATGTTAAAAAAGACAACTCCTTGAATCAGGATGAAATTATCAATGATATAAATTGTTAGTTTTAATATTAAATAAAATTTTGGTGACATTTCTTTCTAGTTTTGCGAATCAGATTTCTTTTTCAAAATCAATTCCACCTGAACCAGATTATAATCTTTATTTATACTAATACCGTGCTAAACTTTAATGATAGATTAAAAAAAAAAAATGCTCAGTCATGAATATTATGTAATTTGAACTCAGAATAGATTTAATCAATTTGTCCCTTATGATTTATGTAGGCATCATATAAATTACTTTCTTTTTTCCGGTATCGTAATTTAGCACAGGTTATCATCAAAGCGGCTGAGAGGACACAAAGGATTACCGAGGCGCCTGCAGATAAGGCCGATAGTACTGTCGTTCGAATACATGTTTCAGTTGGAACTTGTTGTCCTAAATAATGGGAAACAAATTTTAAAACTCCTTTTCGCTAAAATAATTAGAATTTAAACATTACTTATACTTTCACTAGCCACTGCTTCATCGCCTTCGCCTTCCTGAAGGACTCGTAATGATTGGAATAAGTTGACATTTTCCGAAAGCGAAACATCGGTTTTTTGTTTTTCATCGATTTCGGCATCTGTTGGTTCTGTTTGATTAGAAATCTCACGCTTAGCGACACTTTTCAGATTTCTCCAGTGGCAACGTTGACTCTGCCAAAATAAAGACGAATGAAATTAAAAAAAAATAAATAAATAAAACGATCTAGCTGTTCTGGGTATCAGCGCTTCAGGGCTGCTAGCACTGCCTTCTATATCAACAGGTCTGGCAGTGGACCAATTCGCACTTAATTGCCCAAAAACTTTAATGTTCCATTTAAGTCGACAGAAACTTGAAATGTTTTCGTTTATTAATTTTTTATGGTTCTTAATTTGTTTTGAACACAAAATCATCCCTGTTTCTCTCTGGGAATGCAGTTAGAATTATTACACAGCCAACCCTTTTGTATCGTTACTACAATGGAGATTGTCCGGACGAAATATCTAAACTCTTACCAATATGCACGCCTTTACCCCGTATTAGTCGAGATGCTTCACGCGCTCATAAGTATTCTCTCAACCCTATCTTCGGTCGCACTGTCAAATGTCGTGATCCATTTTTAAACAATATTCAACAATTCAAAGGAAATATTCATAGCCACTTCCGTAATTTTTCCCTTAATTCCCAAAAACCAATATCCTTCACACCTCATCGGAGCTGCGCTTCAGTATGGGTAACCCCTCTAGTTGCAGTGTCACATAAAAAAATGGGGGATGGAAGACACACTACCGCACAGACAGGCTCTGGCAACACTGGATTAGAAAACGTCATGTAGTACCAATCAGTGGACGCTTTACAGCCTGGTTACTTCATGCGCGACCCACGCGCAGAGCTCACGTGGGAAGCAGTCACCACTTGATAGTTCAATCAATCAATTAATTTCCTGTTAAGAATCCCTGTATGGATAAAGGACAGAAACATTCTCTTCCAAAAGACGCGATCCTGAGCAACGGCTTTCAGTGTTTGCTAGGACTTGCTTATTTCTCTGGTCTCCTGCTTAACTGCTCGCTTTCATGTGGTACATGGTCGACCAACCCGAAGTCTTCCTTGAGAAATACAATCCAGAGCTTTGTGTTGCGCTCTGGTCTCCTGAGAGTATGACCAATCCATTGCCATTTCCGCCTTTAAATCACACTGCCCACAAACTGAACCTGGAGATAAACTGCCCATTGCTCACACCTATGATGGAGTAGAGACAGCCCCTCATAATTTAAGATCGAACAAGGCGGAATTGACGGAATATATGCATAGCTCTTGAGAGAAGGTGGAACAGTCGAATATTGAAATTAATTGTTAAAATCTGGACAAATGAATTATCCGACAACTGGCGGAAAAGCATTATATGTCCTTTATACAAAAAGGGTGACCGTCTGCGTTACGAGGAGGAATTTGATTGTTGTGTACGTTTTACAAAATTTTAACGAATGCAATCAAGCGAAGACTCAGTGAATACGCTAACAACATCGTCGGAGAATATCATATGATATTAATGTGCACCAACTATTCGTCGATTTTTCTCAAACATACGATAGTGTCGACCGTAATGCTCTGTACAGAATAACGATTGAACTCGGTGTCCCACCGAAACTAGTTCGGTTAATAAAGGCCACGATGGAAAACAATGACTGCCAAGTAAAAATTTAAAACGAGTTAGCTCAAAGCTTCCTAATGGAGTCAGGTCTCAAACAAGGAGACGGTCTCGCCCCAACTTGGTGCTCGAGTATGTCGTCAGGAAGGCAACGTCAGTAATCTCAGTGGACACCAGAGGTACGCTACTCATAAAATCCGCACAGTTGGGGACGTACGCAGACGACGTGGATATTCTGGCCCAATCAATACTTTGTATTAAGGAGGTATTCCAGGAGTTGGAGTCGGCAGCTGGTGAAGTAGAGCCCAGGATGACTGAAGCGAAAGCTAAATACATGACTCAGATAAGAAGGGCTATCCCAGGGAGGCAGAATATTACTATGGCCGAATACAACTTTGAGCAGGTGGATGAATTCGTATACCTGGGAGCTCTTCTCACAAAGGACGGCAATGAACGACATGAAATTCAAAGAAGAACCGCGACAGCTAACAAAATATTTTATGCGGTCCTCCCCATAATGAAATCAAGGAAGTTCCATCGAAACAATAAACTACGCATCTACTTACAAGATATTAGTTCGTCTTGTGCTGCTATATGGATGCGAAACATGGACCTTGACGCGGGTGTCGAAGAATTTAATCGACACCTTTGAGCGAAAAATTCTTCGGAAGGTGTACGGAGCAGTTAAGGAAGAAGAGACTGGTGAATTCGATACAACCATGGGCCGTATTAACTATTTGACGACCCACCAGCATCTATCGTGATCAAACTCCGCAAGCTTCAATGGGTTGGTTACGTGGAGCGAATGCACGAGGAACGAATCCCAAAACGAGTGCTCAAGGGCAAAGCTCAAGCAACCGACCAGGGAAAGCCACTCAATCGACGCAGATTGCAGATCCCTTCTCGATTTTTCAAACTGGAGTGTGCGGTCGTTGGAGACAACTGGTGGAAGTGCATCGGGGAGGTCAAGGCCCGATATGAGCTGTAGCGCCATTGAATCAAGTTATATTCCAGGATTCGTAGTTGATAATCATATTTGGCTGAAATATCCCTACAATGCGTCAGAGGCAAATAAACGAAAGTTTGCAGTTTAATCACTTTCCACATAGAATAACCTTATAACAACAGGGATTTGGCGCATGCGACAAATACTCGCAGCTACGTGCGAATGGAGATCTCTCTTAGCCTCCGGAAATGGGAAAGGATACCGAAGGCCGACGAGCTGTATTTAGTCGACCCTCATTATCCTTTTCGGCCTCGCTGTCCATGCTGGCAATGCTTCCGAGATAAGAAAAGTCTTGCACCTCTTCCACATCTTGTCCGTTAAGAACAATCGGTGTGCTTGTATGCGAACCCATGTACATGTACTTGGTTTTACACACATTTATTTGCAGTACTGCCTCTTTGCATTTGGAATGAAACGAGCAAACATTTGACTCTAAGCCGGACAGTTATTTGCAAGGAAACAGGCGTCATCAGCACAATCAAGGTGACTAAAAATGTTAAACTGACTTCACAGAGGACCTTTATTTTCCCCATCTTCCAGTACAGCTTTCAAGATGTCTTTATTACTATCAGAGAAATTAGAATGGCGGAGACTATTTCTTCTTTGTCTAAGAGATCGTTCTTCTACTACTACTCCTCTTCTACAATGGCGCTACAGCCAAAATCGGACCTTGGCCTCATGACATTCAGGTTCCTTAACATTTTTCATTATTTATTGTGGAAGGGTTGTTAGCTCTTCGCACAACCCCGCATCTACGAATTTTTCATTTTCGTAGATTGAGGTGACCAAGGTATATCCAAGCAGGCAATGTGCTATATATCGCGTCGACGGGAATTGGAACTCACGACCTTCGCATTACAAGACCAACACGCTACCCACTAGGCTACACCCTAGCTAATAAAGGATTTTTGCAGTTGGATGTTTCTAATGAATTAGTTTCTCGAATATCTTCCTATGACAGGATATTTAAAATATATGAAGTATTGCTTCCTTCGCCGCAATTTTTCTTCACCTGTTGGTTGGGGGTGAAATTCCTTTTCATGAACCGTCTCAGAGTTTTCAATAGTGAAACGATATCCTCAAGATAACCCGCATATCCCGCTTTATTGGTCATAGCCCTTCTTTTGTCTCGTCTATGCTGTATATGAGCATTGTTCCATTTTAACTCGAGAGTTCTTTGGCTGCCATAAGATTGAAGAGATAATTGCCAAATTTTTTTTCGATCGCCAAACTTGTTCCTTCTGGCATGCAACTTCCAAGATTTCTCAACGCTTTGCGCATATCCCTCAGATTCTTCAGCACTTGTTACAAATGTGTTTGTGATTGCCTCTCAATTGGCATTTCATTTTTTATACTCTAGATGGAATCTGAGAGTATTAAAAGTTTGCTTTAAAGTTTGTAACGCCCGGAAATAATGCTCACACCGAGGCGCCAAGGGTACAGAAATATTTGTTGTCGCTCAAAAACCTCGATTCCGAGTGATCGTCTGTCCGTCTGTCTACAACATAACTCTCGAAAGCTTTGACTTATCGTGCTTTGTCATATGTCTTTTTTTTTAGCAAAACAGTAACTTTAAGTTCGTGAACGGGCTACATCCCCTCTACCCCCTCCCAAACTAATTTCATGAAATTTCGTAATATAAAGAAATTGATATTTCGTCAAAACCATTTCAGCTATTGACTTGAAAATTAGGTCATAGTTTAGTGATGTGAATATCATCTGATCCTTCTACCTCCTTCCATACAATTTTCAAAAATGCATCTATTCAGTTTTCATTGCAATTAGAAAAGCTAAAGGCGTCAATTATCGCCATAATTAATTTTATTACAATTGCAACTAAGTTTGAAAAACTATCAACTTCACCCCACTCTTTCTACCGCCTCCTACAAGTCTCTCGAAATTTCAAAAAAATTATTTTATTCAAAACCGTCAAAGCTATCAACTTTAAATTTTGAAAAAAAAAAAATACTATTCCAAATATCATTGATGTCGAAAAATTTGGTTTTGATTCGAATACTCCTTCTACTCCCTCCCATATAAATGCATAATTTTCGTAAATGCATTTAATCGATTTTAATTGAAACTAGAAAAAGTACAGATTTATAATTTTGCCAGAATTTGTCCCTTAATAATTGCAATAAATTCTGAAAAGAAACTATGAACTTCGCTTCACTCCTTCTACCACCTCCCATACAAATTTTTGTATTGGAAATTCAAGAAAAGTATTTCTCCTTCGAACATATGCGAGATATCGCCTTAAAATTTTTGCTAAGCAATGGGATTAGGATGTTGATAAGCAGATTTTCTCACTTTATCTGTCACCTCCCATACAAATGTCATAAATTCAGATCAAAATTATTCAATTTCTTTGCAAATTATGAAAGCTACAAACTTTAAATTCAGCATGAAACATTTTGTATACTACGTTCGGTGTTATATACAAAAATTACAAACCTCCACCCTCTGCTTTTACCACGTGCTATACAATAGTCAAAATTCACTGTTCGAAAGAATTTGAGATGACATATTTTCCGGTACATAAAACTTTCCCCTTTCATCTAGGGTATCATACGATTGTGCGTTACGCCCAATAATGTTTTATCTAATAGAGCAAAAGCCCTAGAACAAAAAATAACAACGAAAAGCGACAAGGATCTGAAGTACATATAATGATAGTATACCGAGTAACTAAGACGAAGGACTAAAAATTAATTTTCAAATTCGGTGCCAAAATGGTCCTGTGTATTGGAACGAAAAAATATTTTCAAAGTTAAGACACAAACTTGGTGTCATTTGTAAGGTCACTTTACGAAAATATAGTTTGTTTCCTGATAATTTGTTCCCTTCGACACAAGAACGGTAAATTGATATTATAAATTTAATAAAATATTGTGTAAAATTGTTACAAAAAAGTTTGTAACTGCTAAAAAAATCGGATTTTCGAACAGAGCTCCTCAAGGGCATTCTAATGACACCAAGTTTTTGGCGATAACTTCGAAATATTTTTTCGTTCCACTACGCAGAATCTGTTTGGCACCGGATTTGGAAATTATTTTTTTATCCTTCGTCTTAGTTACACAGTGTACTATCATTATATGTACCTTATACCTTTGTCGCTTTCCGTTGTTATTTTTCGTTCTAGGGCTCTTGGACTACAAAAAGACAGCGGCCCGTAACTATTCCTGCTAGTGTCCGAAGGGAGTTTTTGTCGAGTCACAATATTTTATTTTATTTCCCTCTATCAAACCCACCCCAAAGTATCTGGTGGCTATCATTTAATAATTATACTTTTCAAACTTACCGGACAACGTCCATGACACATCCTAACATCACATTCGATATAAAGAGCTGGCGATCCTGTAAATCGGAAGGTCTTCATATACGCATAGACTTGTGTCTCATAAACTCCTGATTCCGACCATGTACCACGAAATCGTGATATTAGCTTATCGTCTTCCGGACAACCGAATTCGTCGATCAATTGTATCCGTTTATTAGCACCATTATGAGCATAACAATCGTTAACCACAATATCGAAACCATCTGTATTAATCGAAAAATTCATCATTTAATAAAGTAGAATTAAGAACTAAACTTATTTCTCCTTACCATATTTACTCCTCATGTAAATAATTAAAGTCAAAGGATCACCAACTCGTACCGGGCCAGTAACTCGAGTTCCTCCAACTCCATAGCCATTTCGAATTTCCATGTAGCATTCGGGTGGACTCAATGTGAAAACTACTGGATTTCCCGTTGCCACTCTTCAAAAAATTATCGAAGGTAGTTAATTAAAATCTTAAGCGATTATCAAAAAATTGTATTACTCGACATCCAAAAATGGAAAAGTTACTGTCTTCCAGAAATCGTATCCGTATTCGCACGTTACTTTAAAATGTTCATCGAATTCCTCTTCGATCAAAGGATTATACTGGACTGTGATTGTGTTCCACATAAAATTCTTCTAGATAAAATTTTTAATGAAAACATATTTTTGTTTGAATTAGTTAAAATAAGGAGTAAGGATTTGTATGGAAATCATACCGTGGGGTTTTTTCGATTATCTTCGTGTAATGCATTTTTTCCTAAGGTTCCACAACGATTCAATTGAATGTAAAATTCGTAGTAGTCACGTCCGGAGCCATTGATGTACATGCAATCAGGATCATAGGCATATCCTTGAAAATTGCAAAAAGTATAACTTTGCATTGATTTCGATTTAGATTAAAGTGACTTACCTGCTGAATATAAAAGTCCTGCAAATGATCCGTTAAATCCGATTCGGATTTTCATATAGTCGTCCTGGCATTCAGCTTCGATATCTAGAATGGAATAATATAAGAATTATTTACTAATGAAATAGCAATTTCATCGTGTGTAATTACGTTGTACACGAGTATTATTGAGTCGCAGCCTTTTGCTGTAGTCGCGATCCCACGTATCTGGGCGCCAAGTATCTAAATCGATAGTACCCACATGGTAACCGGCACTTCCACTCGGTGATATTGCGCCAGGTGCTGACAACGGTGGCGGAGGAGGACGTTCGCCACCGCGAAACGACGTTACCGGAATGTATCCTGACGTATCGGACAAGTAAACCACCTGTAAAATTAAATGAAGGTAATTAGGCTGCTGCAGTGATAATTGCATACTCCAAGCTTAAGTAGTCAGAACGCATTCTGAGTGTGAAAAATTAACAACAAACACAGAAAAACTGATTCCTTTTCAGATATACGAAGGTAAATTGTGATTTAATTGAAGGCGGTCTAAATGAACTTGAGAAATGGACAAGATGAGTTGTGAGTTTATTATGGCAACAGGTACAGACGTGGAATTAAGTCATACAGTACGTACGCCGCTTAGTACTTAAATCATTTTTTGTCCTGAATACTTCGCATACCGCCTAATGACACAGTGAAGCCTTTATTAGTCTTTTAATGAGAATAAAATTGGCGTAATGTGCCGACATTATTTAATGTGTTTAACTTGTCATTACTATCGAGTAGGCAGCTAAGAATGAAAAAGAATGTGAAGAAGATTCAATATTGTGGATTTCGTTGGGACTTGAATGGAAAATTTCAATAAAATGCAATGACTTTGCATTCTACGCAACGCTTTATATAAATAAAAGAATTATTTTATAAAATTTTGTCAAATGATATTCTTAATTTGAAATTTTGAAGATGCCCGAGATTCAAGATTCAGGACGAATTTTTTTTGCATATCGATTTTTATAAATCTGAGAGTATGTTAAGTTTGCCGAAAAGTTTGTAACGCTAAGAAATAAGGCTCGGAAAAAAAATGAATGATACAGAAGTATTTACTTAGAATTATTAGTAAAGCTGAAAAAGATTAGATGATTAATTTTACTCCCTACCCCCTCCCATACAATTACAGAACTTTTCAAAAAGTAGATTTTCCTGAAAAGATTGAATGCAACTGATCTGCGATTGAAAACATATTAAATGCATGATGTTTAGAGATATTTTTGGAAAAAAAAAATCACAAAGAGCTCCCCACTCCTTCTACCACCTCCCATACAAAGTGCACAATTTCACTAAATCAAATACACTAATTTTCTTAGGACCTATTACATTTTTGAAGCTTAAATTAACAATAAAAAATTCTGTTAGCAACTCTAGCATGATGTGAAAAAATTGGTTCCATCCCGTCAGCCCTTCTACCACTCCTCATACACCATTTTTTAAAATTCAAAAAATTTATCTTCATTTCTTAAGGCCCAATCGTAGCCATGTTGTGTTTTAATCACAAGTTTCAAAGTAAATTGTATAAGGAATCAAAATCTGTAATAATAAATAAAAACTGTGTATATTGTAACATTCGGACCTGGCAACGCCGCCGCTCGATCTCTCTCGAAAAGACCAGAATATCTTCGAGAACTGCCTACACCTAGTTCACACACATACACACTGAAGGAAGTTTCGAGAACTGACAGATGATGAATAAAACCACGAAAGCTTTCAGCAAGTGTGAGTTGGTCAGCGACTGTGACTCGTAAAAGACGTAAACGTCAAAAAAGCGATAAGCACGCGGCGGTATTGCAATAAGGGCGAATTATTCGGAAAGTGAATTAAAGTGCGAAGAAATAAATTATCACTTATTTTTAAACGAATTGTGTTTTACTTGAAATCTCGGCGAACCTCTAGCTCGCAACAATATATTTGAGGTCACCTGACTCTAATGAAATAGTAGATGGGTAAATTTTCCTTTCCCCCTGTGGGATGGGGGCTGTAGAATTCACCCACAGCCAGTTCTGCTTGCCCTAAAGATGGCAAATGGACACTCACTGGATCATGGGCTTATCACCCGTGATCTTAAGACCTAACTGATTCAAGAAACGGATACATCGCCTCGGATACGGACTGATTCTACGGTAATGACTTTTGGCATTCGAAAACGGACTTTGATTGGCTTCTGGAACGTTCGAACATTGAATGACGGGGGAAGAGCTGGGGTTACTCGGTCCATGCACCACCAATCAGTGATCGACCGTGAAATGAAGCACTATAACATCCAAATCTTGGGATTGAGCGAGGTCAGGTGGACAGGATCAGGAGAAGAACGAACCCCTAGTGGAAACACTATTCTGTACATTGACCCTGAAAGTGAAGCCAGAAATGGCGTGGCGTTTGTCCTTACACCGAGAGCGAGAAACAGTCTCATTAGCTGGGAACCAATCTCGGATAGGATTATTGTCGTCAGGCTCAGGACCAGTGTCACAAACGTCACAATTCTGCAGTGCTATGCACCAAATATTACCGCAACATCTGATGACAAAGAGGAGTTTTATAGCCAACTGAGTGCCACCTTCGAACGTGTTCCAAGAGGTGATATTATTATCATCTCAGGAGATATGAACGCTCAGGTTGGATCAGACAACACTGGACTAGAACACGTCATGGGGAGGCATGGTGACCCTTGGGTCGACGCGTCTCGACCTTGGCGAATTATTTGTGGTGTTTTGTAGTACTCGACAAATGGTCATCGGAGGGACCCATTTTCACACAAGAGTCATCATAAAACATCCCCTGATGGTATTTGAGATTGTGTACAGCAGCTTTCTGACGACCACAAATTCTTCAAATGAAGCGCAAGCTTAATGTGTATAATACTTAGAGATCCCAACAAAAAACGCGAATACACCACTATTCTACGCGAAAAGTCATCCACATTGAATGAATATGAAATGCGCACACTGGACGCCAATTAGGAGGCAACCAGAAACACTTTTCTAACTAGTGCTGAAGAATCTGTGGGATATGTGCAAAGCGATGAGAAACCCTGGATGTCGCAAGATACACGGGACAAGGTGGGCAATCGGAAAAAAGTTGGCAATCATCTCTGAACCCGATGTCAACCAACAAACGCCCGACCTGAGGCAGAACTACCGCGATGCTCATATACAGCTTAAAAAGGCTGTTAGACGCAACAAAAGAAAGGCCATTGAAGGTCTAGCCAACAAGACAGAATCTGCAGCTTACCTTGGGGATATGGGTTCACTATTCAAAATCACGAAACAGTCGGCGAACAGGAATTTCACCGCCAACCACCTGGTGAGAGATGTCAACGGAACTCTTCTTAATATAAGTGAATACCAGTTGCGGCGATGGAAGGAATACTTCTTTGATATTTTGAACATCTTGTCAGAGGAAGATATTCCAGAAACAGAACAACTACCAAACATCCAACCACAACAAACCTCTATTAGGAGCGATCCCCCAGATCAGGAAGAGATAGTTTCCGCCATTCGGTCAATGGCGGGAAGGAAAGCTCCAGGTATAGACGGACAACGAACCAAACTCCTCAAAGCGGACCCGGAAATAACAGCCGATATACTCCTCCCACTTTTTACTGAGGTGTACAATGAAGGAAGATATCCGACTGAATGGCGGGAGGGCATCATTGTGAAAATTCCGACCTTCGGGATTGTGGCAATTGGCGTAGTATATGTCTACTTACTGCCGTATCAAAAATTATGGCTAAAGTAATTCTCATGATGTCGTCGAGAGCACTCTCGAAGTTTATCAGGCTGGATTCCGTAAAGTGTCGTCTTGTACCGACCACACAAATACCCTACGAATAATATTAGAGCAGTCAGCCGAAATGGGTTCGCCACTACATCTCATGTTTGGTGACTTCGAGAAGGCTTTCGACAGCGTTAAGCGAGATTACATATGGAATGCTTTGCGTAGGAGAGGTATTCCAGATAAGGTCATAGCTATGATTAAAGAATCCTACGAAGATGCAAGGTGTCACGTCTTGCATAGAGGAGAGCTGTCCGAAGGCTTCCCTGTGCGCACGGGTGTCAGACAAGGCTGCATATTATTACTAGCCCTGTTTCTGGTGGTAATAAATGACATCTTGAAAGCTGCACTGGAAGGTGGGGAAGGTAAAGGTTTTCAATGGAGACTATTTAACATCTTAAGTCACCTTGATTATGCAGATGACGTGTGTTTGCTTGCATATAACCGTTTGGACTTACAGTCAAATGTTCGCTCGTTGCATTCTAAATGCAAGGAGGCGGGACTGAAAATAAATGTGCGTAAAACCAAGTACATGCACATGGGTTCAAACGCAAGCACACCGATTGTTCTTAACGGACAGGATGTGGAAGAGGTGCAAGATTTTTGCTATCTTGGAAGCATTGTCAGCATGGCGGAGCCGAAAAGGATGTTGAGGCTCGGCTAAATAAAGCTCGTCAAGCCTTCGGTATCCTTTCTCCTTTCTGGAGTTTAAGAGAGATCTCCCTTCGCACTAAGCTTCGAGTTTTTGACGGATACTTCAAATCCGTGTTGCTATATGGTTATACTAAGCGGAAAGTGACCGTTCGACTTACCAAGAAACTTCAGATTTTCGTGAGCCAACGCCTCCGACGCATTTTAGGAATATTCTGGCCAGAAGTGATCTCCAACGACGAACTTTGGAGTACAACTGGCCAGACTAAAATAGGTATTGAGATTCAAAGGCGGAAGTGGCAGTGGATCGGTGATACTTTGAGGAAACCAGAGCGAAACATTGCCAAACAGGCTCTGGATTATAATCCTCAAGGAAGACGTCGGGTTGGTCGACCATGTAACACATGGAAGCGGGGAGTTGGGCAGGAGACCAGAGGACTGAACAATTCCTGGCAACAGCTTAAGGCCGATGTTCAGGATTGCGTCTTGTGGAAGAGAGTTGTTTCTGTCCTATGCCCCTATAGGGGTCTTAACAGGAATTTGATTGATTGATTGATTGATGCATTTTTTCCGAGTTTTGGCTATTAGGGTTGTTTCCCTTGTGGGACCGATTTTGAAATATTGCTGTGAAATTTAGGATCCTGATTATCTGATTCATTTCTTGCGAATTGAATGGACTCAACGTAACTATTCAAGATATGCTCTACGTAAATTTAACTGGACATTCGAACGTACGAAACCAGATTAATTGGCTTAAAATATTTTGTTACAGAAAGTTCCAATTAAGGAGATTCATTTTACTATCAAAAGCTTTTCGTGGAATGATAATGGTAGCGAAAAAAGTTTAATTCATAGAAAATTTCAAGCTATGGAAAGTTTAAGTAAAAGTGGTTTGACTGTACTTTCGATTTCTGAAAAGAATATTTATTCGCATCTTAGTTAGAGAGGTTTTGTTAATTTCAATTCCTCTGAATTTATAGTAAATTTTCCGGTTTTATTTGGCCCGGGTTAAAGGTTCGTTATTTGTAATTAAATCAAATTTATGTTGATAAAAATATCACTGTAATATAAACAACTTCACTGCTAACTGAAAAAAAATAAACTGCCAACAAGTCGGGCGAAACTTTATTATTCTTGGGACAAGTTGCGGATGCGTGGAAAGTCAATATGCAGGTTAGAGTGGTTAGGGAAGACTAAGTGAAAGGGGTTCTTGGGCAGGGCAGTTATCAATTTAACACTTTGTAGAAACGTTCAAAAGCTCCAGTATATATAATCAATATTTCGTTCGTTTATTTATGCAAGTTTGAGTTTTGTGAGGGGAGGGGTGAGGGGTGATAGTAAGGGTCGGTGGATGTTAATAGTTTTTTAATTGATTGCTTGAATCACGTCCAATATTCCTTGTATAGAATGTCAGTTTCATAGACGAAGTTGCATAGAATTTTCATTAGATTCTATGTATTTTACATTCACGAAACCAAACATTTGTATGGGAGGGGGTAGAGAAGGTAGGGGAATCGTAAAAATTGTGACGCATGTCTTTTTCATGTAGTGTGCTCGTACAAAATTTCAAATTCGTAGCTTTTAATTTGTTGGCTATTAGTTGATTTAATGAAATTGGTCGAAATGATACTTTTGTATGGGAGGGGGTAGAAGCGAAAGCGCGATTGCAAAACTTTTACAAGAATTTCATTTCAATTATTTTTGTAAGTTTTCGTGCAAAATTTGAAATGGATAGCTTTTAAGAGTTAGCTGATAACTGATTTGTTAGAAATGCTCAAAAATATAATTTTGTATGGGAGGGGGTAGAAGAGGTGGTGGAATTGCAAAATTTGTGAAACAATTTTCTTTTTCTTCTTTTGTAAGGTACTCGTAAAAAATTTCAAGTTCGTAGCTTTTAATTTGTTGGTTATTAGTTGATTTAATGAAATTGGTCGAAATCATACTTTTGTATGGGAGGGGGTAGAAGGGCAAGTGCGATTTCAAAACTTTTTAAATAATTTCATTTCAAATATTTTTATAAGTTCTTATGCAGAATTCCAAACTGATAGCTTTTAATAGTTAGGTGATAATTAATTTCTTAAAAATGGTCGAAAAAATGATTTTGTATGGGAGGGGGTAGAAGTTTTGAAAGTATTCGACCAGTTAATATTTCACACTCTTAAGGATTTTTTTTAAATGTATTTCCAAAATTTTAAAAATTCTACCTTAAAATTACATTCAAAAATTTTCAGTTTTCGTGTTTTTTTCGCTGCACATGAAACACCTTATGCCCATTAGACCGTGGTGGTCGGTTCGTAACAATTGTGGATCAAATTATTATTTTTTTTTCTATGTATATCAAATAGATGTATCCACACACCAAATTTAAAGTTTCTATCTTTGACCAGAGTCCTAAAAAAATCACTCAAAATTTTCGACATTTTTGCTTACCACCTCCCTCCCTTTACACACACCTAACTTAAATTTTTTATCAAAATTAACTATTGTATAGTCCTAGAATCTGACAAAATTTTGATTTGATATCTGTACTATTTTTTGAGATATAAGGATTTGTAATTTTGAAAAGTGCGCCATTTTTGAAATGCTCCCCATTTCTCCCCACTACCATTATTTCAAAATATTATATTTTTTTTGTATTTTTCTAGTATAGCTTAATATAAGTTTTAAGTTTCAAGTACATAGCTTAAGAGGTAGTTGAGATATTCATTTTTTAAAGTTTTTCTTTCCACCACCCGTGACTCTCCCTCTTACAATAATTAGAAATTTTCTAAGCTGATTCTGATGAAACTTAATGCCACCTTGATGGTTCCAAAATATGAATTTTTCACAGTAAGTATTTTCGAAGATATAATCATTTGAAAAAACAATTCGGCCGACAATTTATTTTTAGCCCCCCTTTTTCGGACGCCAATGGATAAAAAAATTTAATTATTTTTGGAGTTTGTCCCACAACTTTTTTTATATGTCTACTGATTTTCAACTTTCTATCTGCATTCGTGAGGGAGATATTAGCAAGTGTAGTTTTCGACTTTTTCCCTCCCCCTGCCTCCCCCTTCCACCTAGAACCCCCCAAAATTTAGAAAATAGTGCTCACTTACCCAACCAACAATCCACTCAAAAACGAACATTCTACCTTTAACGGTCTCGGAGATGAGTCCATATGTACGGCGTACGGCGGGACGGATTTTTTTTTTTTGCATTTTTAGGCTAATTTAGTCATGAAACGCGAAAAAAAAACATAACAGAATTATGATTATATATGATACTCTAGATGAGATGGAAATGACTTTAATATACCGGAAAATATATCATCTCAAATTCTTTCGAATAGTGAATAGGGACTATTGTATAGGAGGTGGTAGAAGTAGAGGGGGAGGTTTGTGTTTTTCATATATGACACCGAACATGGCATGCAAAATGTTTTTTGCTGAATTTAAAGTTTTTAGTTTTCATTATTTTTAAAGAAATTGGTCATAGTTTTCCTGAAATTGAGGCATTTGTATGGGAGGTGGTAGAGGAAGTGGAGCGTTTAAGATGATTTTGAAACTGCTTATCATCATTCTTATCACCATGCTTTGATTCAATTTCAAAGTCGATAGCTCTCATATGTATACTTGAAGGAGAAATGCTTTTCTTGAATTTATAATAAAGATATTTGTATGGAAGGGGGTAGAAGGAGTGAAGCGGGGCTGATATTTTTTTCTAGCACTTATTTCAACTATTAAGAAACAAATTCTGGCAAAATTTGAAGTTTGTACTTTGTCTAGTTTGAATGGAAATCGATAAAATGCATTTAACAAAAATTGTGCATTTGTATGGGAGGGGGTAGAAGGAGTATACGGATCAAAACAATTTTTTGTCGTATTATTAATATTTTTATTTATTTGTATACTTTATACAAAATATCAAGTTGATAGCTTTAATAGTTTCGAAGAAAAATAATTTAATTTAAATTTCAAAATTTCGTGAAATTTGTATGGGAGGGGGTAGAAGGAGAGAGGTGAAGTTGATAATTATTTTTAAAATAAATTGCAATTATAGTAAAATTTATTCGGAGAAAATTTCGTCTTTTCAGCTTTACTAGTTTCAATGAAAATCGAAAATATGTATTTTTAAAAATTGTCCATTTGTATGGGAGGGGGTAGAAGGAGTAAAGGGATCAGATCAATATTTAGTCATATTAATGACATCTATATCATAATACTATAACCCGAATTTCAAGTTGATAGCTTAAATGCTTTCAAAGAAAAATCAATTTCTGAAAATTTCAGAATTTCACGAAATTTGTATGGGAGGGGGTAGAAGGAGTGGGGGGATGTGGCCCGTTCACGAACTTAAAGTTACTTTTTAGCTAAAAATGACACACAACAAATTTCAGCACGATAGCTCAAAGCGTTCGAGAGTTATGCTGTAGACAGACGCACAGACGGACAGACGGACAGACGGACAGACAGCAACTCGGATTCGAAGTTTTTGAGCGACAAAAAATATTTCTGTACCCTTGGCGGCTCTGTGCGAGCATTATTTCTTAGCGTTACAAACGGTAAGGCAAACACAATATACTCTCAGATTTCATCTAGAGTATAAAAATTTCAGGGTAGCAAACTTTTTTTTTTCTTGTGTCGATCACAATACTTTATTATTATAATAATAAAGTGAAATTAGTTGCTATATTAAGATTAGTATGCCTATTTAATCAGATTAGGTCAAAAACTATAATTAAATACAAATACCGCTTAATTTTTGAGAAACTTAGTGAGAGGTTATTATTAAGCAAAATCATTTTTAATAATAAACAAGCGGTTAAAATCACGGATTCTTTGAATTATTAATAATAAACAAGTGGTTAACATTTAAAAAAAATAAATAAATAATAATACCCCGGCGAAAGGAAGTAATATAAATTCATTTCGTCACAACACTATACTCAAAGAATCTTCAGTATTCGCGTGTTTATCCAAGCGTATAACCACCTGGAGACAAGGCAAACCGAATCCAACATGCTTTTTGTGCCTCCCCACACCGAGATATTCACCGTAACTCAGTTAAGATTATGCTCCAAAGTCGGCTGTCGGTCTTCTACGTCAACTTATCCACACTGCAATCGAAGACACAATTCTCCGCAGCCGCACTACGACTCACCTTATCCACCTGATCCGAGTAGTATACAACCGAAACAGTTCATCATGAAAATTTTCTTTGTGTACCGCGGATGGATGCACCAGAGTATGACGAGGTTACGTTGCTGCGCGGTCCGCCAAAAGTAAAACCGGGGGCGCCTTACCTAAACAGCCGGAAAATGCCCGACGATAGTGCTGCGGGCGGGAAAGTATCGCACGCTGCCGCCGGCAAACTTAAATCTGCGATGGCCCTCCTCAATGTTATCTAACTTTTCATTCATAAGTTCGCCGATATGCGCGGATTTTCAAGAATCGAACCGATATTACTCAGGGATTCATTAACTTTTAAGTTTCCATTGATGATCGCGATGGATTATTAAATATTTCGAAGGACATGACACATGGGGGGTGTTGCACAAGGCACTCACTCATTCGAGATATCGCATAGTTTACTTACCGTTTCGCGTTCGCTTCCTTCATGGGAGAGTGCTTCACGCGAGCGGTTTTGCGGTGTTGGTTGAGCTTCTTTGGCGGCCATTGTCTTCTGAAATTACGAAATAACGCATTAAAAAATGTTTATAAATACACAAGAATAGTATAAGTAGTAATAACAAATCAGAATTTATATTTTCACTTTATTAAGTAACCTAAATTCCCGGTGGATAATCAAAGGAGGAGGGCATGAGGTGTTCGCTATGCTAATGAACTTGACACTGTTTTTAGGAGTTAAGCTGGCATGTAGGTTCTAGCTAGCGTGATAAATTTACTTTATTGCGCTTGTGTCGTGGCCTTCATGTTGAAATAGCAATAACGGAAATGCAATAAATATACAAGAAATATCTGATAAATATTTTTTTTGAAAAGAATTGGTTTCGAACTTGTCCTTCAGCAATATTTATAAAAATTCGAAGCGAAACTGTCGAATATTTTTTATTCATATGTGAATACCTGTAATTTGGTACTACGAACGTGAAATTATGAACGCAACAATTTGGTAAGTTTTTAACAATAACATGCCGTGTCAAATAAACAGTAGCTAACTCAAAGTCAGAATATATTAGTTGCCTTGTGGTAAGTCGCTAGTAATCAGGATTTATTTGGTCAGTTTTTATTAGGCACGTTTCACACAGGAGGAAAATGCCAGCGCTCATTATTGACAAATCATTCACATCCCGTCAGTAAACTTAACCTTTGAGAATGCATCGCAGCAAATGCACTGCTCTTATCACAAAACTTATTGCTCCTGCTCTTACAGATATTAGCGATTCAAAGTTCTCTATTATTGTTAATTAGTCAACATTGTTACAATGTACTTTAAAAAAATAGATCAGTTATTTGCACTGATGTCTTAGGTATAGTTAAACTTAATGAAACGAAAGAAGAAGACATTTTCAATCAGTTCAAGTTAAGATCCCATATAGTTCTCTTCCAAAAGGCGTGATCCTGTGCATCGGCTAAAATATCACTAAAATGCGGCTGAGGCATTGGTGCACGAAAGTTTACAGTTTCTTGGTAAGTCAAATGGTTACTTTTCATCTGTTACAAAAATTTGACAACACGAATTTGATGGTCAGGAGTTAAAATCCCGGTCGATGTATAATTCCCGCACATTGCTTACGTGGGTATATCTGGATCATCTTAATCTGCGAAAATAATAAATTCGCAGAAGAACTTTTCTGTACTATTCTGTCGACAATAGAGTGGAGAATGCTACAGAAATTACAAAGGATAGTAGACAATATGACAAACTGGACACAATAGTGGAACATTAATTTAAATGAAATGAAATCGACACATATTAACTTTGCTTATAAAAATATCACTACTCTTCCAAAATTTATCAACAATCTAGCTGTTCTCTACTCGAATACAGCTACGAGGGTAGGTCAAAAATTTTGCGGAATGACAGGGAACGGCGGTAAAATTAAACAAGTTATTATTTTTACTTTTCAATGTATTCTCCCTTAAGCCTAATTCCTTCTAAAAAATGTTATATCAAGGCCTTCAAAATAGGCTGAAATTGCCAACTTCACCTCTTCATCGTTGGTAAATTTTCTTCACTGAAGTTCTTTATTCATTTTTGTGGACAAATAGTAATCGGAAGGGGCCAGATCTGGACTATAATGGGGGTGGTTTAATATTCCATAGCTGCATTTCTGTACGGCAGCCATTGCAACGTGGCTCTTGCGAACAGGTGCGTTGTCATGCAAAAGCAGCACACCTTGAGTCCACTTTCTTCTTCTTTTTTCTTTGATGACATGCTTTAATTTTTATAGCAGATTGGTATATTATACCCCTGTGATATTTTGTCCTTTTGCTTTATAGTCGATTATCAAAACCTCTCTGAATCCCAAAAAGTGTGGCCATAATTTTTCCGGCGGATAGTGAGACCTGGATTTTCTTGAGGAATGAAGCGCCTTTACGGAGCCATTGTATTGACTCCTGCTTTGATTCAGGCTCATAATAATGAACCCAAGTTTTGTCTATACATTGTAACAATGCGGGTCAAAATTTCATCCCTGTTCTAGCTACAGAGGTCCAAAAACTCGCATGAACACGCGACGCGCTGCTTTTTCTTAGCCGCTGAGAATATTCTCGGTACCTATCTTGCGCTGACTTTAGACATGCCGAGATGATTGCGAATATTCAAAATGGTTGTATCTGATACCCCAACCATTTTTGCGATTTGTTTCTTCTTTAAACGAGCATCTTCGAGAACAAGTTTCGCCACTTTTTCGACGATTTTTGTGGAAGTGGCCTCAATCGGCCGGCCCGAGAGTTTATTATATTCAATCGATTCTCTGCTTTGCCTGAAAAAACTAAACTAAACTAAAAACTATGCCCCGTAAACAGATGGCATTTTTTCTAAAATAATTTATGGGTTTTCCTTGCTTGGTAAAGAACTTAATGACAGAATGAAACTCAATTTTGTCCATAGTTAGCGTTTTTTTCCGATTGACTTGTTGATTTGTTCATTCCGCGAAATGACCTCCTCTCATAAGTATTTGGGTATGAATTAAGATGCTAAATTAAAATGGAGCACATGAAATAGAAAACATAAAAGAATTATGATTGGGCGTAAAGCCCAATCATATGATACTCTAGATGAAATGAGAAAGAGTTCAATGTACCGGAAAATATGTCACCTCCAATTCTTTTAAATAATTAATAGTGACTTTTGTATGGGAGGTGGTAGAAGGAGAGGAGGAAGGTTTGTAATTTTTGGATATGACACCTAATGTGGTATGCAAAATATTTCGTGCTGAATTTAAAGTTTGCAGCTTTCATTATTTTCAATTGGACATAGTTTCCCTGAAATTGAGGCATTTGGATGGGAGGTGGCAGGAAAAGTGGAGCGTCTAAGATGATTTTGAAACTGCTTATCATATCATCCTTATCACCACGCTTTGGTTCAATTTCAAATTTGATAGTTCTAATATATTCGAAGGAGAAATGCTTTTCTTGAATTTAAAATACAGATATTTGTATGGGAGGGGGTAGAAGGAGTGAAGAGGAGCTGATAACTTTTTTAGCATTTATTGCAATTATTAAAAAACAAACTCTGGCAAAATTTTAAGTTTATACTTTTTCTAGTTTTAATGGAAATCGATATAATGCACTTAACAAAAATTATACATTTGTATGGGAGGGAGTCGAAGGAGTGTACGGATCAAAACAATTTTTTTTCTCGTTATTGATATTTCTGTTTTTATACTTTATGAAAAATATCAAGTTGATAGCTTTAACAGTTTCAAAGAAAAATAATTTAATTTAAATTTCAAAATTTCGTGAAATTTGTATGGGAGGGGGTAGAAGGAGAGATGTGAAGTTGATAATTTTTTCAATACTGATTGCAATTGTATTAAAATTAATTCTGACAAAAATTAATTTTTACAACTTTGCTAGTTTCAATGAAAATCGAAAAAATGCATTTTTCCAAATTTTGCATTTGTATGGGAGGGGGTACAAGGAGTGAAGAAGAGCTGATGGTTTTTTTAGCATTTATTGAAATTATTAAAAGACAAATTCTGGCAAAATTCTAAGTTTATACTTTTTCTAGTTTTAATGCAAATCGATATAATGCACTTGACAAAAATTATGCATTTGTATGGGAGGGGGTAGAAGGAGTGTACTGATCAAAACACATTTTTTTCTCGTTATTGATATTTCTATTTTTATACTTTATGCAAAATATCAAGTTGATAGACTTAACAGTTTCGAAGAAAAATAGTTTAATTTAAATTTCAAAATTTCGTGAAATTTGTATGGGAGGGGGTAGAAGGAGTGAGGTGAAGTTGATAATTTTTTCAATACTAATTGCAATTATATTAAAATAAATTCTGGCAAAAATTCGTTTTTATAACTTTGCTAGTTTCAATGAAAATCGAAAAATTGTGTTTTTCAAAATTATGCATTTGTATGGGAGGGGGTAGAAGGAGTGACAGGATCAGATCAATATTCTGTCATATTAATGATATCTATATCATAATACGTAAATCTAAATTTCAAATCAGTAGCTTAAATAGTTTCAAAGGAAAATCAATTTCTGGAAATTTCGGAATTTCGTGAAATTTGTATGGGATGGGGTAGAAGGAGTGGGGGGATGTGGCCCGTTCACGAACTTAAAGTTTCTTTTTAGCTAAAAATGACACACAAAAAATTTCAGCACGATAGCTCAAAGCGTTCGAGAGTTATGCTGTAGACAGACGGACAGACGGACAGACAGACAGACAGACAGACGGACAGACGGACAGACAGCAACTCGGAATCGAAGTTTTTGAGCGACAACAAATATTTCTGTACCCTTGGCGGCTCTGTGCGAGCATTATTTCTTAGCGTTACAAACGGTAAGGAAAACACAATATACTCTCAGATTTCATCTAGAGTATAAAAAGAAGAGCTAAATATAAAATACAGAAACCTATGTATATTGGCTACTCCAAAAGTAGTAATCGGTTGGCGGGAGGTCTGGTGAATATGGTGGATGAGGAAGAGTCTCATACTGTAATTTATTTATTTTTAGACTGTTACATACATACATGAGGTCATTTTTTGCTCAGTAAGCTCAAGCGGAACCCACTTATCAAGCTTCTTGACGTTTCCAAGCTGTTGCAAGTGGCGAGAAACTGTCTAATAGTGTACGCCCAGTTTCCCTGCAATGTCCCTTACAGTTTGGCGTGAGCCAGACTCCACTAGTAAACGGAGCTCGTCGTTGTCTATCGATGGTCCTGCGTGACCACATGGCTCACTTTGAAGGGTCATATCTCCTGATCGGAATTTTTCGAACCAACGCTGTGTGGTTCGTTTGCTTACTGTGTTAGGTCCAAATGTCTTGTTGATGTTTTTGGTTGCCTACCTTGCTGTGTGGCCAAGTTTGAAGTCCTAAAGCAAAAGTAACCGTTTTTAACTCGACCAAATGTAGGAGTATTTATACTTCAAGCGGCAGTTTCAGATATGAAAATCGCAACTAACTTCACTTCATCGCGAAAGTTGTCATTTCATCTGCAACAACCTAATACTTAAGCCTGGCCAAGGCTTCTTTTATCGCCATCACTTCCGATTCGAATACACTACAATGATTTGGAAGTCGGAAAGATATACTCAAGTTAAGCCGAGAAAACACCTCCTTCCTCACCACTTCTAGTTTTGGAGCCATCAGTATAAAAGGCTATGGGCTCTTCCTCCCGTAGTTAAGCTGCCTCTCACTCTTGTCTCGAGGGGATGACGGTGAGGAAATTATTATCAAAATTAAAACTTGGTAGGGTGTAGTCTGTGTGTTCGGTTAAATTCGCGAAATCTTCCAGAATTAAGGAGTAACCAGTTTGAATGCAGGTCCACTGACGAGTTTCTTTGAGACGGGCAGCTGCACTTACAGCCATCTGTTTGCTAATAATATCGAGAGGTTGCAGATAAAAAAGTACATCAAATGCTGAAGACGGGTTGTTCTCAAAGCCCTACTTATACATACACATGCTGTTCTCTGCACTTTACCGAGGAGAGTGCGTTTTGTCTCGGTCTTTAGGGCAGTCCACCACACAATCACACCATAAAGCAAGATGAGTCTTATGACGGCGACCTAGAGCCAATGCACTACTTTGGGCTGCTTTCTTCATTTCTTACATATTGCTTTCTTACAGGAGTAAAGCGCAACAGTAGGTTTGTTGACACATTCTTGAATATTAGATTTCCATCTCAGTTTTCTATCCAAAACAAGACCCACATATTTTGGTCTATCTGTGAAAACAAGGCTGGTACCATCCAGGTTAGGAAGGTCAATATGGGGAATTTTGTGTTTCCTTGTTAAAAGGACTAACTCGCTTTTGTGTGGGTTCACTCCCAGTCCACATTCACGAGTCCATTTAGAGAGTATAGAGAGGATTTTTTACATAACCTCGCTCAGAGTACTCGGGTGCTTGCTGGAAATGGCTGCAGCAACATCGTTCGCATGAGTAATCAGCCTGCCTCTTCCAGTTTTCAATCAATCAAATTCCTGTTAAGACCCCCTATAGGGGCATAGGACAGAAACAACTCTCTTCCACAAGGCGCGATCCTGAGCATCGGCTTTAAGCTGTTGCCAGGACTTGTTTATTCCTCTGGCGTCCTGCTCGCTTCCATGTGTTACATGGTCGACCAGCCCGACGTCTTCCTTGAGGGTTATAGTCCAGAGCCTGTTTTGCGATGTTTCGCTCTGGTTTCCTCAAAGTATCACCGATCCACTGCCACTTTCGCCGTTGAATCTCAATACCTATTTTAGTCTGTCCAGTTGTACTCCAAAGTTCGTCGTTGGATATCACTTCTGGCCAGAATATTCCTAAAATGCGTAGGAGGCATTCACGAAAGTTTTTCAGTTTCTTGGTAAGTCGAACGGTGACTTTCCACGTAATACAACCATATAACAACACGGATTTGACGCATGCGTCAAAAACTCGCAGCTTCGTGCGAAGGGAGATCTCTCTTAACCTCCAGAAAGGGGAAAGGATACCGAAGGCCTGACGAGCTTTATTTAGCCGAGCCTCAACATCCTTTTCGGCTCCACCGTCCATGCTGACAATGCTTCCGAGATAGCAAAAATCTTGCACCTCTTCCACATCCTGTCCATTAAGAACAATCGGTGTGCTTGCGTTCGAACCCATGTGCATGTACTTGGTTTTACGCATATTTATTTTCAGTCCCGCCTCTTTGCATTTAGAATGCAACGATCCCAGATGTCAACATCAAACCATCAGAATTGAATGTGCGTCTGTAATTCCTTCTGGTCTTACGTTGTTGAAAGTTCCCTCGATATAAAAGCTTCCATAGAGTGCTCTTTAATACTTAGAGATTTTTCGATTTGGCATACGAGTGTTTCTAGGGCCGTTTCAATCGATTTCCCTTTCCAGTATGCGTTCTGGGCTACTGACATCTTTCACCCCAAAAAGTGAAGCTATTATCTGTACCCCTTCTACTTCCTCCCATACAATCTGACACAATTTCACAACTTTACAAAAAGCGGATTTTTCTGTAAAGTATGAATGCTATTGATTTACAATTTAAAACATGTCAAAAGCATGATCCTCCTTGTACTACCTCCCATACAAACTATACAATTTGGATAAATCCAATAGCCTAATTTTCTCAGCAACGACTAAATTTTTTAATCCTAAATTTTGTGTAAAGCATTTTGATAACAACTTTAGCGTGATGGGAAAAAATTAATTCAATGTCGTCAACACCTGTACCACTTCCCCTACAAAATTTCTTGAAATCAAAAAATATCTCTTTCATCTAGAGTATCGCACGATTGGACTTTATGCCCAATCGTAGTCCTATTATGTTTATTTTGAGATCTCTAGTATTTCACTAAACTAAATTCAAAAACTAGAAAGAGGTTTGATTGCAGATAATCAGACCTTTTATTTGAGTGTTACATAGTTAATTTTGGTTTATCTAAACCTTAGAAGATGATTTTGAAAGAATAACTGATTTTAGAAAGAAATGAGTATCTTACAAACGGTAGAAAATATATTTAACTAAAGCTTGAACTTTAAATAATTGGATCTAAATTCAGCCCTTATTTAGCTGATTTCATTGAAATTTCATCAGATATTGCAGAATATATTTTCGAGCAAATTATTTCTAAATACCTTTTTCAAAAAAATATCGTTTAAATCAAATCTCCAACTGACCTCTTCTACAATGGCGCTACAGCTCAAATCAGACCTTGACCTCATGACAATCAGGTTCCTTAACATTTTTCATTATTTATTGTGGAAGGGTTGTTAGCCCTTCGCACAACCCTCCTTCTACGAATTTTTCATTTTCGTAGTTTGAGGTGACCAAGGTATATCCAAGCAGGCAATGTGCTGGAATTATATATTGCGTCGACCGGGATTTGAACTCACGACCTTCGCATTATAAGACCAACACGCTACCCACTAGGCTACACCCTAGCTGCAACTGACCTCTAGTCAGGTTATATGTATTATTGTCATCCTGACGAAAAATTTGACCCATCCCGAGTCGCGACATCCATCTTTATTTTCCAGATTTAAAATTTTTTTTATAATTATGTTAATTTTACCCATAAAAATTGCTTATAGGCTCCCAGACTTTTTTCTTCAAAATGTCCATCTAGCTGGAACTTAGCGGATGTCATTACAAAATTAAACAAAAGGTTTGTTTACATAAATGCAGGTCTTATTCTTTTGTTACAGATTTTCCGAATTTTCCCTTAATTCCACGGGTTCTTCGCTATTTACGTCTTCGATTCTTAAGTTAGTTTTATGTACTATCTCAGTATACTCCCTTAGTTCATTTTGTATTACCTCACTATTTAATCATGCATTTGCCAAGCATAGTTGACAAAAAATATTGCATTTTTCTGCATCTGTATCGTTGTAGACCCCCAGTTTATCAGCCAGAACTATAATCCGACTGGGCTATCAGTGTTACGTCAGTACTCTATAGTTTATTCTTTTTAAATAATCATTAACCAGAGTATAGGTTGTTCGTATTCAATGTAACGAGAATGCTTTAAGTATAAACTTAGAAAGCCACATTTTAATACGACGTGAAGTTCTGTCGCCACAAGCATTGGTATACTTTTTGGGCAATATTGAACGAATTTTGGCGAATTTGGGCATTTTGGGCTCCTTTTTTTTGGCGAAATAATATGAAACAAATCTGATAACCCTGCTTCCAAGATCCTGAAATATAAGATGCTTTCCATAAATGTCTTACAGCTTACCTTCAATTTTGCCTCTGCTAAACTGCCCGATCTTTTCGTGATTTTTGGTGGTGGCTGTGTCACGGGAACATACGATTTCGTTGATGAAGCTGCTGCCGCACTCGAAGAACTGCTCGTTATGCTACTGGTCTTGCCAACAACACTGTACTCGGTTGACCCGTCCAAGGGTTCCGCGGAACATCCGATTGAAGAAATCTGCAATGAAACAATGAGCAAATCGAATAAGACACGTGCTGAGTGCCCAACCTGTAGGCAGGAAAAAAAACCGACTCCGATAATTACGAAATGAAGCATTACAAAGGTACAGAAACGGTAAAAGGTGCATTGCCAGCTGATTTGCATTTCCTCATGTGTATATGGGCGCCCAGGTATGGAGCCGCGACTTTTCAACCTCTCCCTGCGATAGTTCCAGCCATCGTAAGGTTTCGCATTAGATGAGAAGAAGCGTTATCTTGGGTTGTGTTTGCAGTATACGAACCAAAGGAATCATGCATGTAAGATGTAAGTAAGTACATGAATCTCAGGCACTTTACCTTGTCTGGATTACACGGCGGCGGTAAAGATAGTCGGCCGGAAATTAAGAGATTCGAACAATCGGAATTTGTAACATTCGAGCGGCCACATTGCAGAATGTTGTTTGGGAGTCATAAGAAAAAGGTAAGAACGTCGTACTTACAGGCAAAGTACTTGAGTTTCAGTGTTTTAGCCCGCCGCCGACGTCGATAAGATTGAGAAAATTTACAGAAGAAAACAATTCATACCTGGATCAGAAGGAGGATGGTTCCGATGACGAAAGTCATTGATGCTGATGATGTTCCTCTGGTTATTGTCGGGGTGGAAGCTGATAAAGTTGCTGTGGCCAGTGATGGACGTGATGACGACAGTGATGACTTCTTATGGCGAAACCTGCACAATTCAAACAAATTTTTCACGTTATGGATCGATAATTTCGGTTGGTTTTAAGTAAATTATGCAAAAATTTGGATTTGGAAGCATGCGAAAATCAGATACTTAGTTTATTTCTACGTAAATTTAGCAGAATTTTGTTGGTTTTCGCATGATGAAAATTAATGTTAATTTTGTGTTAATGGCAGTAACGCATATTTGTTTTAATATTTTCATAATGCTTCTTGCAAGGCTGAATATTTTCATAGTCCATGTGAAATATGAGAGCATGTTGTGTATAAGCCAAAGTTTGTAATGCAAAGAAAAATTACGAATAGCACAGAATCTCCTACTAGGGTATAGAAATATTTATTTTACTGCTCGAGCTTTTCGAGCTATCGAGCTGAAATGTTCTTCTGTTGTCGTTAGCAAAAAGGTCCCCTTAAGTTCGTAAACAGGTAACATCTCCCTTTTCCATCGCCTTTCTTCCATACGAATTCTTCATTCAAACTTTAAAGAAATAATTTTACCTTCTCAAATGCATGGGCACGAGCACAAACTCGAGTTAAACTACAAGTTTTTGTATAGATGTAGGATCATATTTAGACAGCCCTGATTTCATGGAGCTTCCATTACGACTAACATGTTCTTGTTCGATCTCTTCTTACGACAATCGAACAGCAGCGTGGACGTGGGTCAGAAACCTCTATAACTAAAACTCAAGAAACTGGAACCAAAAGCTGTCGTTGAATTGAATTAAACGCATTTCGCTTAATGGGGATAAACTCAGAACAAAAAACGCGAGTACAAAACCATTCTACACGAAAAGTCATCCACATTGGACGAATATGAAATAAGCACACTAGACGCCAATTAGGAGGCAACCAGAAACACTTTTCTAACTAGTGCTGAAGTTTCTGTGGGACATGTGCAAAGCGGTGAGAGGTCCTGGATGTCGGAAGATACATGAAACAAGGTTGGCGATCGGAAAAAAGCCAAGCTGGCAATCATCTCTCAACCCGATGTCAATCAACGAACGCCCGACCTAAGGCAGAAATACCGCGATATACAGCTTAAAAAGGCTGTTAGACGCAACAAGAGGAAGGCCATTAAAGATCTGGCCAACAAGGCAGAATCTGCAGCTTACCTTGGGGGTTATATGGGTTCACAATTTAAAATCATGAAAGAGTTGACGAACAGGAATTTTACTGCCAACCACCTTGTGAGAAATGTCAACGGAACTCTCCTTAATATGAGTGAATACCAGTTGCGGCGATGGAAGGAATACTTCTCTGATATTTTAAACATTTTGTCTCAGGAAGATATTCCAGGAACAGAACAACTACCAAACATCCAACCGCAACAATCCTCTATTAGGGATGATAAAAGATAAGGAAGAGATAGATCCTCCCATTCGGTCAATGGCGGGAGGGAAAGTCCCAGGTATAGACGGACTACCAACCGAACTCCTCAAAGCGGACTAGGAAATAACAGCCGATATACTACTACCACTCCTTACTGAGGTGTAGAATGAATGAAGATATCCGACTGAATGGAAGGAAAGCGTTATTATGAAAATTTGGAAGAAGGACGACCTTCTCGGGATTGTGGCAAGTGGCGTGGTATATGTCTACTTACTGCCGTATCAAAAATTATGGCTAAGGTAATTCTCAATAGGAATAGTGATGTCATCGAGAGCACTCTCGAAGTTTATCAGGCTGGATTCCGTAAAGGGTCGTCTTGTACCGACCACACAAATACCCTGCGGATAATAATAGAGCAGTCAGCCGAAATGGGTTTGCCACTACATCTCATGTTTGTGGACTTCGAGAAGGATTTCGACAGCGTCATATGGCTACCGTAGCGGGCGCGAACGTGGCGTAATTTGGAAGTTTAATTTTCACACTTTCTTCGCAGTAAATTAGGTTGTGTTTCGGCAACAACGCGTCGATTGTTGGCTTCCAAGCGCTCAATAGTTTCGAGTTTATCGGCGTAGACATGAAATTTTACATATCCTCAGAGAAAAAAAAATTAATGGCGTCAAATTGCACGAACGAGGTGGCCAGTTAACAGGTCCATTTCATGAAATTAATCGATCATCAAATGTTTCTTTCAGTAAATTAATTGTATAGTGTGGTATGTGACGTTTTTCTGTTGAAACCACACAGCTGCAACACTAATGCCTTCCACTTGAGGTAGGAATAAGTTAGTAATTATGTCTCTGTACCGCTCACCGTTGACTGTAACGTTCTGATCATCATCAGTTTTGAAGGCATACGGACCAATGATTCCACTGGCCCTTAAAGCGCCCCAAACGGTGACCTTTTCTGGATATAATGGTATTTCGACAATGACTTGTAGATTATCATCTCTCTAATTGCTTATTGAAATAACCATTTAGCTGAAAGTGTGCTTCATCACTGAACAAAATGTGTGTGTGAAAATTAGACTTCCAGCTTACGCCAAAATCATATTTAAACACTAATGTCGTAAAATTATGTTTAAATAAAGTTAAATAATATATTTTGAACTAAAGTCATGACATCTTTGAACACGGTAAGAAAGCCGAACATTTATATATATAGAGTAATATATATAGCTGGCTCAATGGGTAGAACGCTGGGCTCTCACTCAAGAGATACAGGGTTCAAATCCCTGACGGACCCCCTTCCCCTCCCCAATCCACTCCCATTCCTAATACTAACACCACACCACCCACACCACCCACCCACTAACCGCTACCCCTTACCAACCCGCATCGAGACAGCGTGGTAAGATATCGTCTCACCCCCCCCCCCCCAACATGATAGTACACCAAAACAAACAGCCCTCATTCTCCATAGGCCCAAGTGGACCTAGGATAGGTAGCTCACAGGAACCATACACAAGGGCAGAGGGTGTTAAGAATCCGCGGAGGTTAAACCGCTACCAAAAAAAAACAACAACTAACAACGATAAACATAGCGACATACAACTGCCGATCACTATCCAGCCAGGTAAGACTCACCGAGTTAGAAGAGGAAGCAGAAAAGATTAAGTGGGACGTCATTGTTTTGAGCGAAA
This sequence comes from Chorisops tibialis, assembly GCA_963669355.1. Classification (NCBI taxonomy): domain Eukaryota; kingdom Metazoa; phylum Arthropoda; class Insecta; order Diptera; family Stratiomyidae; genus Chorisops; species Chorisops tibialis. The sequence goes on from OY770263.1 coordinate 254,442,999, forward strand.
CTAGGCGCAAAGACGAAAACCTATTAACACTAGCGTCCGGCAATACCCTATACCATCAAGGAACCCAATCAGGCAGAACTAGCGGAGTAGGATTCTTGGTTTACAAAAAATGGAGAGACAAGATAATTAGCGTCACAAGCACGTCAGATCGAGCGGAGACTCTCAGGCTGTCACAGAGATACACGATGCAAATAATACAAGTCTATGCACCAACAGCTAGTCATTCGGACAACGAAATCGAGGACTTCCATAAAGAAATAACTCAAGCCTGGGACAGCAATAACAGTCATTTCAAATTCCTTATCGGAGACTTCAACGCTATAGTAGGAAAAAACGAAGAACAAGAAATATTGGTAGGGAAATTCGGACTGGGCCAAAGGAACGAAAGAGGGGAGAGACTGGTCCAATTTGCCCACCAGTACAACCTCTACATAGCGAACTCGTTCTTTAAGAAACAACCAAGCAGGAAATGGACATGGCAAGCCCCAAATGGGTCGACAAAGAAAGAGATTGACCTGATCCAAACGAATAAAATAAGGACAATCAAAGACGTCTCCACGCTTAACAAATTCAAGACAGGTAGCGACCATCGTCTAGTAAGAGCAAAAATAACCTACGATCTGAAAGGGCAAAATTAGTCAGGAAGCCAACATAACCAGGCTTCAACAACGACAACATCAAAAATGACATTGATCGATACCAGTCAATGCTAGAAGATGAAATGAGAGACAGGGGCGCTTCACACCTCGCAAATGCCATCTCCAAATGCGCCAAGGAAGTGGGCGGACCACGGACAGAAACCAAACATCACAAACTATTAAACGAAACAAAGGCACTACTTAAGAAAAGACGCGAAATGAAATCATCTTCAAACATCCAAAGAATAGAGTACACGAAAGTGTGTAAAACAATTAGAAAGAAGATAACAGAGGGCATCGCCAAGTATAACGAAAGATTAGTAGAGAATGCCATCGAGAACAACAACAGCCTAAGGAAAGCAAAGCAAGCGTAATTGGCAAAAAACAGGTGATAGCACTTAGTTAAGGGAACATCAGGGTGACAGATAGGCTAAAAATAGTAGAAATGATAACTTCTACAGTGACCTATACAAGTCCCCAGAAGAGGCTCCCAACAATACAACAACAACAACAGGAACAAAAGACGATCCCACCCCTAAAGTTCTTATAGATGAAGTGGAATCTGCGGTCAAATCAATGAAAACAGGCAAAGCGTCAGGCAATGATGGCATCACCGCTGAACTGTTGAAGTACGCTGGCAGAGGAATCTGGAAAATACTGGCCGAGGTATACACCAACTGCCTCAGAACCAGACATATTCCTGAAAGTTAAAACAGCGCAAACATAATACTGATCCACAAAAAGGGTGATAAGGAAGACATCAAAAATTACAGACCAATAAGTCTGCTACCTGTATAGGTATAGAGAAAACATTCGTTGAAACGCTCTCAAACATCTACAGGAACGCCAAGGCAAAGGTCAAAGTGTTTGATGACACTCCAGAATTCCCCACACAAAGAGGTATTAGACAGAGGGATACAATTTCTCCATGGCTATTCAATGCCACCCTGGAAAACATCTTTCGAGAACTACATTGGGAAGAGAAGGGTCTGCAAGTCGACGGGGAACGCATTAGTCACTTGAGATTTGCCGACGATATAGTTATAATTGCTCAGAGCCAAGAAGAATTGCAACTAGTATTAAATGAACTTTGCGAAGCCAGCGAAAAAGTAGGCCTAAGAATGAACCTGAGTAAAACTTATGCCCAATGAACATCTAGGAAGTGACGTTGAAATAACATTGAAAAACACCAGGCTAGAAATAGTAGAGGAATATGTCTACCTTGGCCAACTAATACATCAATCAGGAGATTTAATACCTGAGATTAATAGGCGAATCAAACTAGCGTGGCGCGCATTCGGGAGAAACTCCATCATATTCAAATCCAGAATGAAACTTCACTTGAAAAAGAAAACGTTTGATCATTGTGGCTTCCGTGGTAGCGTGCTTGCTTCTCAGTCAATAGGTCGTGGGTTCGATTCCCACTCCAGACAGGGGATTTTTTTAAGCGCAAATTTTTCAGTTGCTACTGGTGATAAAAAATTATTCGAAATAAAATAGGGAAACGGTATAAAAGTGAAACAGTTCCACTTCAAGAAGGCCTAGATACTCAGTAGATGGTTTCTGTTCGCTTTCTATCATTCAGTCCCCCATAACATCTGCAAATATTTGTCAGTAAGCAGCCAGTACAACTGAACAATATACCAGCTTCTCCACTCGCTACGGTCGTTCTCACTCCCCTTCCCCAACCTTCCCAATCCCATTCCTTCCCTCCATGACTGTGTTTGTGCATTGCACATAAAGGCCGGAATTGCCTATAACACAGGTCATTCTGTAAAAAAAAAAAAGTGTATTCTACCCGTCATGACATACGGCTGTGAGACATGGATGTTAACAACAGGAGTCACACGGAAACTACAGGTGGCGCAAAGAGCTATGGAAGATGACTGACTTGACCATGCTATGCCGTCCGGATGAAGCCTATTATCTGTTGGCGGAATCATTATCCTCCATTTCGCTGCAATGATTTTAACGTTGTGGTCTTCTGATAATGTCGCCTTCCTCAAACATGCTGCTCAGTGCAACTGCTCTATGTGTACCTTGGTAAGACCAGCCCTGGGGATGAAAGCTAATCTATCATAAAATGGTAGAAAAAATGGCGGCAGCATCAAGAAATCGAAATTAATGACAACGCTCTTAACACCTTAACGTTCATTAACATTTTTTCCATTTCTCGCAGCACTTTTAAGACAATTTTCAAAATTTTTGTCAAACTTTTTTGACAGTTTTTCCTTCGAGTCTTTATTCATTCATCAATGGCGCGACAGCCCAAATCGGGCCTTGGCCTCCTGAAGTCGTCGCCTCCAATCGTCTCGATCCAAAGACCGCGTCCTCCAGCTGCTAATTTTTAAGATGGCTTTGCTATCTTCATCAACCGAGTCTTCCCATCGCTTACGTGTCTTGCCTACTGGTTACCACTCGCTTTTCCTTTCAGAGCACGTTTGGAAATTCTTCTGTCTTCCATTCGCTCTACATGGCCAGCCCACTGCAGTTTAGGTAGCTTGATGAACGCTGAAGCTTCTGGCTCGTCGTAGAGTTGATACAACTCATGGTTGTATCTTATTTACCATTCCGTTCCTTCCTTCACAGGTCCCAAAATTTTCCGGAGGACCTTTCTTTCAAATACCTTAACTGCTTTTTCGGAAGTTCGCATTAATGTCCACGTCTCGCTGCCATAACAGAGCACAGGTCGTATAATAGTTTTATATATCCGCAGCTTATTGTTCCTACGTACTTTCTTGGATTTCATTATTGGAAGTACCGAATAATACGTCTTATTTGCTAGTATTATCCGTCGTTTGAATTCGTCTGTTTCATTACCGTCCTTTGTTAGATTAGCCCCAAGATATATGAAATTGTCCACATTCTCCAAATTATATTCCGCAATTGTTATGTTTTGTCTGATAGGCGCTCTCCTTCTTGTTTGCGTCATTACTTTTGTTTTGCTTTCATTAATGCGCAACCCGACTTCTTTTGCGGCGGAGTCAAGATTGACAAATACCTCCTTAGCACTAGGGAATGATCTTGCTAGAATGTAAATGTCGTCAGCGTATGCTACTAGTTGGGTGGACTTGAATAGTAGTGTCCCGTTGGTGTGGACTGGGATTTTTCGGACGACATACTCTAGTGTCAAGTTGAAAAGCATGAGGGCTAGACCATCTCCCTGCTTTAAGCCACATTCCGTTCGAAAGCTGGTTGTGGAATCGGTTTGTATTCTCACTTGGGATTCAGTGTTCGTCATTGTAAGTCTTGTTAGTCGGACTAGTTTTGGAGGAATTCCAAAGTCAAGCATGATTTGGCACAGTACGCTCTGTCGATGTACGACAGTATGTTTAAAATCTACGAAGATTTGGTGCACGTCTGTGTTATATTCCCAGCATTTCTCAAGCACCTGTTTCACCGAGAATATCTGGTCTGTTGTAGATCATCCGGTTCTGAATCCGCCTTGGTATTTGCCAATTATTTGATTAGTATAGGGCTTAAGACGATGTTCAATTATTTTTGTCAGTATTTTATAGGACGTACACAACAATGATATTCCTCTGCAATTCTCACAGCAGAGTTTGTCTCCTTTCTTGTAAATTGGATATATAATGGTTTTTCGTCAATCGCCGGGTATGATTGTCCAAATTTTGCATATCATGTTGTGCAGTATTTCAGCGACACAATTTTCACCGTTTTTCAGAAGTTCAACTGGTATTTCGTCAATTCCCGGCGCTTTGCATAGTTTCTGGTCACATAGGGCTGCTTTGATTTCAGCAATCGTGGGTAGTGTCGATGATGGTTCATCTTCTTCAGTTGAGGCTTTAATTGAAATGTTGTCTGTTGTAATCGGTGCTAATGGGGTGGGATTCAAAAGATGTTCAAAGTATGAAGTCCATCTCCTTTTGATTTCTTCTGTGTCGCTGATGATGTTGCCCTCTGCGTCTTTGCAGAGACTGGTTTTCGGCTTATATGCCTTTTTTAAGTCTTTTACTATTGCGTATGCGTCCCACGTTTTATTTTTTCCCATGTCGTCGTCCATTTTACTTTATTATTATAATAATAAAGTATTGTGATCGACACAAAAAAAAAAAAAAGTTTGCTACCCTGAAATTTTTTTTTTCGCGTTTCATGACTAAATTAGCCTAAAAATGCAAAAAAAAAAAATCCGTCTGTCTGTACGCCGTCCGCCGTCCGCCGTCCGCCGTACGCCGTACGCCGACGTGTACGCTCAGCGCACATTAACTCCCAAACCCTTCAAGATAGAAAGTTCATTTTTGGGGGGATTGTAGATAGTTGCGGATCTCAGGCGGATACCCATTTAGGGGGGTGTACGGGTTCAGGGGGAGGCGGGGGGAGCGCTTAAACCGAAAAATACGAATTCAAATATCTCAACCATGGTAACAGCTAGGAAGCTAAAACTCAATATACATATAGAGGGGTTTGTGGGACAACTTTTAAAAATAATTTAATTTTTTTATCCATTGGGGTGCGAAAAGGGGGGGCTAAGAACCAATTGTCGGCCGAATTTTTTTTTCAAATGATCATATCTTCTAAATTACTTATCGTAAAAAAATTATATTTAGAGACCGTCAAGGTGGCATATAGTTTCATCGGAACCAGCTCAGAAAGCGGCTAATTATTGTAAGGGGGAGGGTCAGGGGGGGTGCAAAGAAAAACACTTAAAAATTAATATCTCAACTATCTTTTAAGCTATGTAATTGAAACTTAAAACGTATATTAAGCTATACTAGACAAATACAAAAAAAATATAACATGTCGAAATAATAGTAGTGGGGGGAAATGGGGAACATTTCAAAAATGGCGCACTTTTCAAAATTACAAATCCTTATATCTCAAAAAATAGTAAAGATATTACATCGAAAATTTGTCAGATTGTAGAACTACATAATGGTTAATTTTGGTAAAAATTTTAAGCTGGGAGGTGTAAGGGGAGGGAGGTGATAAGCAAAAAGGTCGAAAATTTTGAGTGATTTTTTTAGGGCTCTAGTGAAAGATAAAAAGTTAAAATTTTGCATGTGAATACCTATATTTAATGTACATAGAAAAATAATATTAACTTGATCCATATTTATTATAAACCGACTCCCTCGGTCTAACGTGCACAAGGTGTTTCATGTGCATTGAAAAAAACACATAAACTGAAAATTTTTGAGTGAAATTATAAGGTAGAAACTTGAAAATTTGCGAAATGCATTTAAAAAAAATTCCTAAATATATGAAATATTAACTGGTCGAAAATCTTTAAAACTTCTACCCCCTCCCATACAAAATTATTTTTTCGACCATTTTCAAGAAATCAATTATCACCTAACCGTTAAAAGCTATCAAATTCAAATTTTGCGAAACAACTTACAAAAATAATTAAAATGAAATTGCGTTAAAAGTTTTAAAATCGCGCTTGCCCTTCTACCCCCTCCCATACAAAAGTATGATTTCGACTAATTTCATTAAATCAGCTAATAACCAACAAATTAAAAGCTATGAGCTTGAAATTTCGTACGAGCATCTAACAACAAAAATGAAAGAAAATTGCATCACAAGTTTGACGATTCCCCTACCTCCTCTACCTCCTCCCATACAAAATTATTTTTTCGAGCATTTTTAAGAAATCAGTTATCAGCTAACTCTTAAAAGCTATCAATTTAAAATTTGGCATAAAAACTTATAAAAATAATTCAAATGAAGTGCTTTAAAAGTTTTAAAATCGCGCTTTCGCTTCTACCCCCTCCCATACAAAACTATGATTTCGACCAATTTTATTAAATCAACTAATAACCAATAAACTAAAAGCTACGAACTTGAAATTCTATACAAGCACCTTACAAGAGACGCGAAATAAAACTGCGTATCAAATTTTACGATTCCCCTATATTCTCTACCCCCTCCCATACAAATGTTCGGTTTCATGAATGTAAAATACACCGAATTTTATGAAAATTCTATGCAACTTCGTCTATGAAACTGACATTCTATACAGAGAATATTGGACCTGATTTAAGCAATTAATTAAAAAGCTATTAACATCCACCCACCCTTACTATTACCCCTACTCCTCCCCTCATAAAAACCCAAACTTACAGACACGAATGAAATATTGTTAACAGTCCTGCCCAAGAACTCCCTTTCACTTAGTCTTCCCTAACCACTCTAACCTGCATATTGACTTTCCACTCATCCGCAACTTGTCCCAAGAATAATAAAGTTTCGCCCGACTTGTTGGCAGTTTATTTTGTATTTTGTCATTATGGTACTTCCTTTGTTTTCGTCTGCAGGTCTTTTTCGCATATCGCCTAAGCTCGTCATATCTATCTTTTTTGGCTCGTGTTGGTCGTTCAGAAAAATTTTTGTAAGCCTCGTTCTTTCTATCTATTGCGTCGCGATATTCTTGGTCGAACCAATCATTATTTTTTCGCCGTGCTTGATATCCTAGTACCTCTTCTGCGGAGGATTTGATGCCGTCTCATATTTTCATCCACGCATTCTCCACTGGCATATTTTGGATATTTTCAAATATTGGTGTTAGGTGTTTATTACATGCTAATATGTAAGCCTGCGCCACCGTTTCGCCGTTAAGCATGTTGACATTGAATTTGCGAGCTTTACTCGTTTTCGAATATCCACGACAAGCTATTCTGCATCGAAACTTAGCTCTGACTAGATAGTGATCATAGTCACAATTCACACCACGTAGAGTTCGTACATCAAGTATGCTGGAAGCAGCCCTTTTCTCAATTAGAACGTGGTCTATTTGGTTGAAGGAGTGACCATCTGGTGATGCCCACGTTCGTTTGTGAATATCGCGATGTGGGAAGTATGTAGAGCTTACTATGATATTTTTGCTGCTTGCGAAATCAATAAGACGTTGGCCATTGTCGTTGGTTATATCATGGAGACTGTGTCCTCCTGTTGTTCTTCTATGAGCCTCCTCTCTTCCGACTTTTGCATTAAAATCCCCTGAAACAACTTTTAGGTCATTCGAGGGCAGTGAATCATAGTTTATCTCTAGGGTGACATAAAATTCGTCTTTAGTTATATCGTCCTTGTCTTCGGTTGGTGCGTGAACGTTGATCAACCAAGTGTTGAAAAATTTAGTCTGTATTTGGATTGCATACAATTTTTCACTTAATGGTTTGAAGCTCGTGACCTGCTGTTTAAATTTTTTGTCAACGACAAAAGCTACTCTAAACTCTCTGCTTCCCGACAATTTTCGACTTGGATAGATTGTGTGTCATGTCCATGATTTCTTACCGAGCCATTTCGGTTCTTGGATGGCAGTTATGTTGATGTTGTGTTTTGCCACTTCTCCGAGACACTCTTTCAGAGCTTCTGTCCTAAATAAGGATCGAACGTTCCAAGATCCAATAGAGTAGTCCATTTTTCGTTTGCGGGGTCGTTGCCGTTGAGTCCATCCTTTCCGAGGCTGTTCTTCAGGTTTCTGGACAGTGTTCTTTTTCCGGTGATGCGTTGTCGGCGCCTCGCCTGGAGGACCGGTCCTACTTATTTATTACACCCTAGTGTGAGAGTTTTAAGCTAAATATGACATGCTGAAGTTCTCAGAGCTATGCTGCGAGTAAGGATGTCATACTTTTTGCCTACTCCCTGAGACGCACTGGTGTTACTGGCCATTCAGGTTAACTCCAAGTTCCCTCCTCCTTTCTCAAACCGGCCTTGGGACCGTCTATGGCGGAGTTCGAGTCTTTATGGAGAAGCGATTTTGTCCTGAAGAGTGTGGACAAATTTCGTTGATATGAGTGAACATTATGTTCGAAATAAAATTGTTGTAATATCAGCTTACATAACTTAAGAAAAAAAAATGTTCACCATTATTAACTTCCACTGATGAAAGTGGGTTCACTTTCTTCAACGTTTCTCTCAATTTTTTTGATGAAAATTTATTTTTACGAAACAATGCCATTTAAATTACTGAATATTCGAATTATGTTCATTATTTTACGTGAGTGTAAATCCGCTTATAAATTGTTGACAAATTTTAGCAATTTTTAATGAGATAAAATCAGTCTACAGCTCCAACATAATCAATTCCATTTTTCCTCATAAGATTCTACCAGAATCTTTTGAGACGGAAGTAATTTTTGGTTTTTATACATGACCTTGATAATGTCCCAATTTTAGGTCGAGATTGACCTAGGTCTAAGCGGCCGAATAAAAGTTAGGTGACCCACTTGAGCATAAACTAAATATTTCTAGCTACCTGTAGATGTACAGTATACACACATGTATGGTACATAACTAGTACACTTTTCTTTAATAGAGTTCCAACCATAGTATCCCATTCATGTCCAAAAAAAACATGACCTATTTTGCATTCCAATTTAGTTAAATTCGAAATCATTTTCACCATTTAAACTCCATGACAAACTTTTTCCACCCGATTCTCATGTTCTATGAAAAATACTCGCACCTAAAGGTTCTAAGATGGAAATTCTGCTCGAAAGAAAACATTGAAAACTAGTTTATTGATGTAATTACATCACTGACGTTGCATAAAATCCGATTATAAATTACGAGATGAAGATGAAGAATCCGCAAACGACTGGCATCGACGACTGAAACATTCATACGCCTGGTTTCACCGAAATCGTTAAGTCGTGATCTTGGGCGTTAAAACTGGCACATTCAACCGTTTCTTCTCCTATCAAAATATGTAGAGAGATACAACGTTCTGACAATGATGACTTCCGTATTTGTGTTCTTACTTGACACGATATCGGATTATATCGTATAAAAGTCGTCGATGCAAAACGGACGGTCAGAAGAGCAAACAGAAAAACGATCCGAACAGAAGGAATAATTTTCACCGAAAACGTGAGTATGACCTTATAGATTTTTCATCGAAAATGGCGCTATTATCGCTACTAAGTCCAAAGAAGGAAAAGACTTCGACTTCTATTCGAAGAATTATGATAATAAGTAAAATTCCCATGATCACGTGACCCTGCTATCGATCGTTTAATATCGTAATGATCGGTCATTTTCAATATTCACTTTCGATCGTATAATCCACAAATAACTCAAATACTATGCAATTAAAATAAAAACACTGACTAATTAATCATACTCGAAACCCTCAAATTATCTTTATAGATCGTGAATCTAAACCACCCTAAACTCTCCTCATGAAGGTATTTTCGATCAATTTCTCAAGACACCTGTAATCATAACTAAGCCAACAGCAAGCAAATATTGGCCAGGTAATTGCCTGTAAAACTAGACTCACGTTTAAGCAAACAGCTTAGAGCTTATAGAAAACACGATCGTCCTTGCTGAATAAAAAAGAAAAACATACACACATGCAAACACATGCTATAATAATAATAAATTATAATCATAGCCAATAAAAAGAAATTAGTCTCAGAGATGTCTGATTGAAATCAATTTTTATAAAAGATCGAATCCATGATCTATGAATTTCATGTATGGTAGAAATAATAGTTGGAAAAAATAACCTACAATCCTCGTTGAAAAAAAAATTAAGATCATAGGAGAAGAAAAAAATCTTATAAATTGGCAGAACGTCGTATAGTACACGTGAATCTTAAGTGTCAAATTATAAGATCTGCGCGAATATAAATAACCCAGTAAACGAGATCACGATCAAGATCATGTTGAAAACCATAACGGTCCTTCTTTGTGGTTTTCTTTCATCTTAAAACAGATCGGTTTCCCTCGTTGTGCCTTTTGTCTTCAATCTGAAATTATCCATCCAACGGTGGGCAGATCGTTATATATCGTATCTATATATACGTAACAAACTTGAATGTTTATGCAATATAACAAATATGATGCGATCTGTGATATTCTGGAGTGTGTGAAAAAAATAAAGAACAGCGAACCTACAACGAAGGTTCATAAAATGTGCCTGGCTTTAATGAGTTTTCACCCATCATAGAGTTTAGATAAGAATGCACCGTGTTGTCGTCGCCGTGACCTAGTCTTCGAAACCATATGAACTGTTTTCAAACATCGGTTTTTCCCATCTTGACGATCAAGGAAATTAGGGTTTGTCTTAAATCGCAATTACAAAGCGAACAAGCTGTTTTAATTCGACATGCGTGCCAAGTACAACTAATGTGCTGTCACATCAGAGAGAAATGTTTGAGTTCTAATGTGCGTATCGTCCCTAACTAAATCGAATCATAATTATCATAAATGTAATTTCATTGTTACTAATTGAACAATGCAAGAGTTGACACAAATCCACGAATGAATGATTCTGTTGTTACAAATGCAGTTATCTAAATGATAAAATGTTAATACGGATAGTCTTGAACGATATATTTGTGGGTGATAGGATGGGTATATATATATAGGGTAGGCATCTGATCGGTGTCATTAGGCGACGCCCAGTGTTATAACTATCATATACACATCAATTGTGCTCATCATACCTCCACGTAGTAGCCACCGGGTACTGGTCTCGTCCATCCGGACTTGACTTGATGAACTGATAAGTGCGAGTGCCAATGAAACAGAAAAACTCTAGCATATGGCCCTCCAAGTTGGGGGTTGGGAGATGTGTTAACAAATTATCCTTGGAAAAACTAGACTTGTTCCGAAACCTCAAGCACCGCCACGGACTGGATTGATTCAACGGCAACGACCACGCAATCGAAAAATGGACTATTCCTTCAGATCTTGGAACGTGCGATCCCTGTACAGAACAGAAGCAGTGAGAGCGCTTCTGGAACAGGCAAGCAAATACAATATGAACATCATTGCACTCCAAGAAACTAAATTGTTAGGTAGGTTTCTAACATTGGATCGCACAGAATTTTCAAAGCTAGGAAAAAATCGGGAAGCAGGCAGTTTGAATTCACGTTTGTCGTCGACAAGAAGTTCAAACTTCAAGTAACCAACCTGAAATCTGTTAACAAACGATTGTGTGCAATCCGCATCAAAACAAAACCCTTTAGTGTTTGGCTTATTAATCTCCATGCTCCAACGGAAGATAAAGACGATCTCCACAGCACTTTAGAATAAACATTCGACTTCCATCCGTCGAACGAGGTTAAAATAGTATTAGGTGAATTTAACGCGAAAGTGGGCAAAGAAGAAATTTACATAGGGACAATTGTCCCTATCTTGTGGACCAGTATCTTCCAATTGGCACAGCCTCCATGACACGATATGGCTAGAGGCCAACTGATTTTGCCAGCAGCAAAAACCTTATTGTAAGCTCGACATGCTTCCCCGTTCGTGACATTCATAACAAAATCACCCGACGGACGCACATTTAACCAAATAGACCACGTTCTAATACAGAAAAGGACGGCCTCCTGTATTCCCAACATGCGTTCATGACGAGGAGCAAATTGCGACATTGATCATAGTTTGTTTTTTATGACTAAGTTCTAATGTAGTATCGCAAATCGAGGACACTCAAGAATACAACCGGTTCCTAAATTCGATATTGGAAAACTGAAAGACTTGAAAATCGTAGCGAAATATGTATCCGCCTTGGAGAGGCACTTCGGGATAACGCTAAACAACAACGCCAGCATGCCAATAGAATAAATGTAGCAAAATATCAAAGATGGCATTACATCTGTCGCAGAGGAGGTGATAGGACAACAACCCTGGCGCAAAAGAAATGCTGCCAAGATGCCTTAGAGCGAAAAAATGAAGCTTACAAAATATTAACAGAACGGCCGACACGAGCCAAACAGGACAAATATAGTGATATTAGACGATTTATAAGCAAAATATGCGGACCGAAAAAGTGGAAGTACAATAATGACGAAATAAAACAGTTCACTGTTGGGAAATTTATTGAACAGTTGGCAATCAACGGGGTTTTGACCATACACGGTAAATTTTTTTGTTTCTATCGAAGTGAAGTTTTTAGAGTTCAGTCCATTTTCAAGCGAATTGGACAGGAAGTATAGAGAGAAGTAAAGAGAATAGAGTTGATCAAAAGTCCGAGTGTGCCAAGTATCAAGTTGGTGTAATAGGAACATTTATCTGAGTGTGGAGAGTGTTCCATTAACTCCGGGACTAACAGGACGAGGAGGAAAAATTCTAGAGGGGGCAGATAGACTTAAATATATAAAAGAGAATTTGGAGATTGAATTTATTCTGTAATAATTAGAATTTGCTTTGTTTTTTTTTCTTTCACTCTTTCTCACAAAAAAGAGGGGAAAAATGGAAAAGGCGGAAATTAACCGACTCACGGCTGACGAGTTGCATTACGAGCTCGCCATCTTTGGATTAACCGGAACGACTGTAGACGAGATGAGGAAATTATTGCGGGCAGCCTTAAGTCGTCAAGCCAGCTTCTCGCTATCAGAATATCCTTTTGCTTTTGAGGAAGATAAAGCAGCGGTGGACGAGAAGCTAAAGGAAATTGAGGACTTAGTGGCCGTTTTCGTTGGCAGTGAAAACTCGGCGGAGTTTAAAAAAATTAATACCAAATTGGGGTGGATGGTAAGACGGGTCAATAGAGCCATCGCCGTAGAGCCAGAACAGCGAGAGTTTGTAGTAAAAACGAGGCAAATAGCAGCCAAGATTTGTATGCAGATCGACGTAAAAGCGATTGGAGACGAAGGTAACGTCGAAGAACAACTTGAGGAGGACCTTAAGATTCCGCAGGGCTCATCGTCGCCAGTACAACGCAAAAGCAGCTCCATCGCTGAACATATGTATCCTGATTTCACGGCGCAGCAGAGGGAGAAGCCGCCAAAACAAGCAAGACATGACACGTCGGAAGAAGAAGTTCCGAAAGCAGACGATGGAAACACTAAACCACATTCAGCAATGCCAGTCTGTAAGTGGGGAATCAAATTTGCAGGAGCAAATAGAGAATCAGTAAGCGGTTTCCTGGAGAGGGTGGAGAAGCTAAGGGAAGCAAGGGGGTGCTCGGAAGCGGAATTGTTCAGGTCAGCGGTAGACCTGTTCGAGGGAAAAGCACTGATCTGGCTACGAGCAAACAGACCGTATACAAGGAATTGGGCGGAATTAGTCTGGAGGCTGAAGGACGAATTTTTGCCTCCAGATTACAACGACCGCCTGTTAGAAGAAATACGTCACCGCACTCAAGGCAACAACGAAAGTATCGGAATGTTCGTGAGCATAATGCTCAGAATGTTCGGGAGATTGTCCGGGTCGTGCACCGAGAGTATGAAGCTGTCATTTATAAAAAAGAACTTGGCACCGTTCTACTCGGCGCAGTTAGCTCTGCTGGAGATAGACACGATCGAATAGCTAGTAAGTACGGGCAGAATACTGGAGGAGGCCAGGTTTAAGGTGGAAAATTACGTACCACCACCTCGTAGGCACAATCTATTCAGTGTATTCAGCTCCCTCAACATCATCGTCTAATGTTAGACTCATCGATAAATCTGGCATAGCTAAACGCCTTCGATCTGCTGTGTCATCATCACCATCTGAAAGCGCAACCATTACATCTCCGTCAGTTCCATCGAAATTAGCGACTCGTGATGTTCATCCTAAGAAATTTCAAGATACCAAGTCTGTACCTAAACGTATCGACAAAGGCCTCGGGCCTAAGCTGAACTGTCATCTAGACCAACACTCGGATGGTCTTGATAAGCTTCAGCCAGTTCTCTCGGTTCCTGTCGAGGGCCAGCAGCAGCAACTACAACAACAACATGCTGCTAGCACCACTTTTGCTTCAAGTTCTCTTGCTAGCCCACCGGTATCGGCTCTCGCTCTATCAGCTGCTCCTTTGGATCGCTGGGTATATGTCTCCCGATGCCATAAAGAGACCTCAGTTGATTGTATTCTAAACTACACTCGAACTAAACTTGATCTACCTACGATAACTTCTCCGGCCTTCAAACTAACACGCAAAGATGTAGATGAGGAACGCCTTAACTTCGTCTCTTTCAAAATCAAAGTTGCGGACTGTTTCTACAAGCAACTTACTTCTGAGAATTTTTGGCCTGACGGTATCATCGCCAGAGACTTCACTCCGAGGAATTCTAAGAATACAACTTTTCCGCTGGCTCCTCAAGCATCGGCAAGATCTTAGCTGCTACTAATTCTAATTCTAGAACTAATAATTCTTCAAACCTCAATATTTTTTATCAAAATGTACGTGGTCTAAAAACCAAGCTGCAGGATTTCTGGTCTTCAGTTTATGTAGATGCACCCGACCTATTTTGTGTTTCGGAAACTTGGTTAAATGCTTCCATTAGCGACTCGGAATTGATTCCCGATAATTATAATCTCTTTAGATGTGATCGCGATTTGGCAAGATCTGATAAGGAGGATGGTGGTGGAGTTATGGTTGGTGTCAACACCCGGTTTACTTGTCATTCCTGCCCTGGCCTCGACACATTCCCGATTGAAAACATTCTGGTTAAAGTCTGTTTGTCCTCGTCACATTCACTCTACCTGTGCTGTGTATACATCCCTTGTCAAACCGAGCTCTCTGTTTACGAAAATTTCGTTGACCTATTTTCAAACTTCATCAATAATCTTAGTGCCTATTCTTCGATTTTTATCTGTGGTGACTTTAATATGACCGCCACCTCGTGGTCCAACAATTACACACTGCCTATACCTACAACTTCTCGTCTAACGTTTGTGTTTCGTCTTTTATCGAACTATGTTCCCTCCAACAACACAATAGTATACCCAACTCTAACGATAAGCTACTTGACCTTGTATTTTCGAATACGGATGCTTCTAATGTGTTTATCTCGTCTTTCGATGGGTTTGTTCCCATTGACTCCCATCATCCACCTTTAAACATTATTGTTACTATTCCGCTCAAAGTCTTTTCGCCTTTTATCTCGATGACATCTAAAAGAAATTTTAGGAAAGCTAACTACAGCGCCATAAAAGCGGAACTTGGCTTGGTTGACTGGGACGCTATATTAAATGATCTTCCGTCTAAGAATGCTTTGACACTCTTTCTTACTATACTTGACGAACTCATTGCACAACATGTTCCACTGCAAATCTCTGCTAAGAGAACTTATACTGACTGGTTTTCTAAATCTACAATTCAATTACTTCGAAAGAAAACGATTCTTCGCCGCAAGTACAAGCAATCAAATCTTATTTCTGACTACCAAAACTATTCTTCGCTCAGATTGCTTGCCAAGAACTCCATTAAAAATGATTGGAACCATTACCTTAGTTTCATTGAGTCTTGTTTAGCTCGTAATATGACTAAGCCCTTCTGGTCGTACATTGAGAAAAATAGAAAGACGTCCCCGCTTCCCTCTATTATGCGTTATGGAAACATCTCTGCTGGGGATCCTCAAGGTATCTGTGATCTTTTCGCTTCATACTTCAGCTCTGTTTTCTCTTCCACCGACAAGGATCTTAATTACGATTTCTTTGTTGAGAGCCATGAACCTTTGGGCTTCATCCCTATTTCTTCGGTCGATGTTGCAAATTGCATTACTCTGCTGGATCCAAACACGAATGGTGGACCGGATGGTATTCCCAATTGGTGCACCAAATCTCTTTGTGATGAATTATCTTCTCCACTTGCGTTGATTTTCAACAAATCTCTCAGTGATGGTTTCTTTCCTAGTGCTTGGAAGCTAGCTACCGTGATCCCAATTTTTAAAAAAGGAGACAAGAATAATGTTACAAACTATCGGCCGATTTCAACACTTAACTGCTTCGGAAAAATATTCGAACGATTAGTTCATAACTCGATCTCAGAACATCTTTCTCATCTTATTTCTTCAAAGCAACATGGGTTTCTTAAAGGCAAGTCCACGACTTCAAATCTCCTCGAACTTACTAATATTGTTGCTAAATCCTTTGAAAGCCGTAGATCCGTGCACACCATATACACTGACTTTGCCAAAGCATTTGACTCTGTGAATCCTAAGATACTCATATCTAAATTAAAGAAGTACGGTATCTGTGGTTCGCTTCTAGCTGGATTTCTTCATATTTGTCTGATCGAAGTATGAGAGTGACTTTTCTCGGCAAATTATCACCGATTTTTTCGGTTAACTCCGGAGTTCCTCAGGGTTCCATTCTCGGTCCACTCTTATTTCTTGTTTTCATAAATGACTTACCATCATTTCTATCTTCTGACTGCCTTTTATATGCTGACGACCTCAAAATATTCCGAGTGATCGAATCTCTTTCTGACTGTCTGGCACTGCAAAGTGACCTTTATTCTCTATCTGAGTGGTGTCTTAACAATGACATTTCTCTTAACATTGAGAAATGTCTTTTCATGAAGTTCACTTGCCAACTTAACCCCCTTAACTTTACCTACATAATCAACTCGACTCGTCTTTCTGAAGTTAGCACTTATAAGGACCTTGGTGTTCTATTTGACAGTAAGCTAAAATTTACGCATCACTACGCTGAAATCTCTGCTAAAGCCTATCGGCTCTCTGGTTTTATATTGCGCTCCACTAAATCCTTTTCGAGTATAACCGTTGCTGTTTTGCTGTTTAAAACGTTAGTTCGTCCTATCTTAGAGTACTGTTCTCCCATTTGGAATCCCCATTACCAGTGTGATATTGACCTTATTGAGTCTGCCCAGCGTAAATTCACTCGATTTCTATTCTTTCGCTTTGAAATTCAGCAAGTTTCTTATGCAAATCGTTTGGCCGAACTTGATCTTCCATCCCTTTATCAGCGACGTATTTTAATAGATCAGTGTACACTATACAAAATCGCTAATGGTATCATCACTTCACCTTTGATTATCGAACTATCATTCCGGGTTCCTACTGCTACGAGGAATCGTGATACTTTCAATCTCCCTCGTGCACTACATAATGTTTATTATCATTCGCCTTTTCCTAGATTTCAAAGGATGCATGATTTCCTGCAGCTTGGTTCTTTAACTGTTCCTTATAGTTTATTTTTACGCACACTTAAACACATTCTTGACGTATCTTGATTAATGTAATTTCTAGTAATCTTTAATTTTGTTGTTTATATTATTTTTATTTTATTTAGTTTTATTATTATTATTATTACTATTGTTTCTTCTTTTCTTTTAAATTTGATCGTACTCATTGTTATCATTTCCTTTTAGTCATTTGCTATTATAGTAAGTCTTATTTGTTCATAAAATTTTGCTCCATTTCTAAATGGCGGCTTTACATTACTGGAGCTATCTGTGTTAAAGCTAATAATAAATAAATAAATAAATAAATCTTCTGGAACCCGATCTAGCGTATGTAGATTTCGCAATGAAACCCAGACAGGAGGGTCATAATTCAGAGCACCGTCCATCACTTAATACTATGGAAGCACTACATAACGAGACTTCGACGTCAAGATGGCAAAACCAATTCTCGGCAAGGACCTTCTGTTGCTTTAATTGCAAGCAGGAAGGCCACCTGGCCAACAGGTGTACAAAACCCAAGCGCTGTTACGGATGTGGGAGAGAAAGCGCGTTGAGGAAGAGCTGCCCGACGTGTTCGGGAAACGAAGGACGTGTTCATTAGACGGCGGGGAAGTGAACACGAAGAAGGAAACCGCATCGGATGTTCATGTGAATTTTGCCCTGTCTTCGGTGAAAGGAGATCCTCGGCCACACTTAACAGTGTCCATCTTCGATCAAGAGTTCGTGGGCTTATTAGATTCGGGGGCATCGAGGACAATTGTAGGAAAGTATGGTTGGAGGAGATTGGAGGAATTGGGAGTGGAGTTGGGCAATTCTAACGTGACGGACGTAAAACTGGCGAATGACGAGAAGTGTGGAGTGGATGGAACCGTGTGGGTTCCGATTGCGGTGAATAATCGGATGCGGTGGGTGGAGTGTTTGGTTGTATCCAAACTCCCACATGTGTTAATTTTGGGGGCCGATTTTTGGAGACAATTCGGGTTGGTGGTGGATTTGCGCAAGGATAATTGCTATTTGGCGGACGAATTAGACGTGGCCGCCATCGATTTCCTTCGGCCGAGATCTAAATTGGATCATAACCAAATGAAAGAATTGGAAGCAGTTGTAGAGACGGAATTTGAACGGATGGGGGATGGTCTCGGACGCACATCGGAGGTTGAACATACAATTTTGATCGATTCTCCTCCGATTAAGCAGAGATACTATCCAGTAAACCCCATAGTCCAAAAGGATATTGACCGGGAAGTAGATGAGATGTTGGCTGGGGGAATAATACAGCCATCGAACAGTGCATGGTCATCACCGATTCTCCTTGTGAAGAAAAAAGATGGTAAATTTCGGTTCTGTGTGGATTTTAGGAAGGTCAACAAGGCCTCAGAGCGAGATGCGTATCCAATTCCCTACGTGACGGACACACTGGATAAATTAAGGGATGCCAAGTACCTTTCCTCCTTGGATATCAAGTCAGCGTACTGGCAGGTGCCTATGGCCGAATCCTCTCGTCAATATACCGCTTTTACGGTACCTAGACGAGGCTTATTCGAGTTTACTCGAATGCCTTTTGGGCTGCAAAATGCGCCGGCGACCTGGCAAAGACTGATAGATAAGGTGCTAGGAGCTGAAATGGAACCGTACGTGTTTGTTTATTTAGACGACATCATTGTGGTGACGCAGACGTTTGAGAAACACATGGAAGTGCTCCAAGAGGTGTTTTGAAGGTTAATTTCGGCTGGAGTGAAGGTCTCGAGAGAGAAGTGCGAGTTCTGCAGGGATGAATTGCGATATTTAGGGTACATCGTGGATGAAAGTGGGTTGCACGTAGATCCGGAGAAAGTGGAGTGTCTGAGGAGGTTCCAAACCCCTAAGAATGTGAAGGAAGTACGTCAGTTTCTTGGAATGGTGTCATGGTATCGGAGATTTATTCCGGATTTTGCCACCTTCGTCTCACCTTTGACTTCGTTGCTCAAGAAAAACAAGAAGTTCGTTTGGGATGAAGATTGCGAGCGCGCTTTCGCACAAGCGAAAGTGAAACTCGCCACGGCACCAATCTTAACCTGTCCGAATTATGACCTGCCGTTCGTAATTCAGACCGACGCCTCGAATTTCGAGTTGGGTGGGGTGTTGACACAGCTGCAGCTGGATGGAGAAAAGGTGATCTGCTACTTAAGTCGTTCGCTAACTAGCTCCGAACGTAAGTTTTCAACTACTGAGAAGGAGTGTTTGGCGGTCCTGTGAACCACCACGACGATTGCCAGTCGGCTTGATGGTTTCACGGAGCGGGGAGGCCAAACATCCGTGGAAAATGGTCTGCGTAGACGTGGTGGGACCACTTCCTCGTTCGTCGCACGGGTATACGTATATCTTGACAGTCGTTGATTATTTTTCGAAATTCCCTTTGCTTTCCCCTCAGGGCGGCTACGGGTTCGGCTGTAACGAGGGCTTTAGAGGATAATGTATTCCTTCTTTTCGGCGTCCCAAAGTGGATTGTGTGTGACAATGGTGTCCAATTTAGGGCGAAAGAATTCAAATGGATAAGTTCATTCATAAAAACTCAAATTTGCATAAATAAACGAACGAAATATTGATTATATGTACTGGAGCGTTTGAACGTTTCCGCAAAATGTTAAATTGACAATTGCCCTGCCCAAGAACCCCCTTTCACTTAGTCTTCCCTAACCACTCTAACCTGCATATTGACTTTCCACACATCCGCAACTTATCCCAAGAATAATAAAATTTCGCCCGACTTGTTGGCAGTTTATTTTTTTCTGTGTCGATCACAATACTTTATTATTAGAATAATAAAGTAAAATTACAATTTTCCCCTCCTGCTTCTACCACTTTACAAAAGTCACTATTCTTTATGGCAAAGAATTTATGATGACATGTTTATACTCTAGATGAAATCTGAGAGTATATTGTGTTTGCCTTACCGTTTGTAACGCTAAGAAATACCGCTCGCACAGAGCCGCCAAGGGTACAGAAATATTTGTTGTCGCTCAAAAACCTCGACTCAGAGTGACCGTCTATCCGTCTGTCCGTCTGTCCGTCTGACCGTCTGCACGTTTGTCCGTCTGTCTGTCTGTCCGTCTGCGCGTCTGTCTACAGCATAACTCTCGAAAGCTTTGAGCTATAGTGCTAAAAATTTTTGTGTGTCATGTTTAGCAAAAAGTAACTTTAAGTTCGTGAATGGGCTACATCCCTCCACTCCTTCTACCCCCTCCCATACAAATTTCATGAAATTTCGAAATATTAAGAAATTGATTTTTCTTTGAAACTATTTAAGCTATCGGCTTGAAATTTAGGTCAAAGTATTATGATATAGATATCATTAATATTACGGAATATCGACCCAATACCCTTACTCCTTCTACCCCCTCCCATACAAATGGATAATTTTGAAAAATATATATTTTCGATTTTCATTGAAACTATTAAAAAATTTTGTCAGAATTAATTCTATTATAATTGAAATTTATTTTAAAAATAATTATCAATTTCACCTCACTCCTTCTACCTCCTTCCATACAAATTTCTCGAAATTTTTAAATTTAACTTAAATTATTTTTCTTCGAAACTGTTAAAGCTATCAACTTGATATTTTGTATAAAGTATACAAATGGAAATATTAATAATACAAAAAAAATTTGTTTTGATCCGTACACTGCTTCTACCCCGTCCCATACAAATGCATAATTTTTGTTAAATGCATTTTATCGATTTCCATTCAAACTAGAAAAAGTACAAACTTAAAATTTTGCCAGAATTTGTTTCTTAATAATTGAAATAAGTGTTAGAAAAAATTATCAGCTCCGCTTCACTCCTTCTACCACCTCCCATACAAATATCTGTATTATAAATTCAAGAAAAGCTTTCTCCTTCAAGTATATGAAAGCTATCGGCTTTGAAATTGAATCAAAGCATGGTGATAAGGATAAGCAGTTTCAAAATCATGCTAAACGCTCCACTTCCTCTGCCACCTTCCATACAAATGCACCAATTTCAGGAAAACTTTGACCAATTTCTTTAAAGACAATGAAAACTAAAAACTTTAAATTCAGCAAAAAACATTTTGCATGTCATGTTCGGTGTCATATACGAAAAATACCAACCTCCCCCTCTACTTCTACCACCTCCCATGCAAAAGTCTCTATTCACTATTCGAAAGAATTTGAGATGACATATTTTCCGGTATATTAAAGTCATTTCCATCTCATCTAGAGTATCATGTGATTGGGCTTTAAGCCCAATCATAATTCTGTTATGTTTTTCTGGTACATTAAACTCCTTCACTTTTCATCTAGAGTATCGCATGATTGGACTTAGCGATCAATTTTATTTTTTTAAAAATTAACCACAGGGACAGTTAGCCCAATTTACTTTCAAAATCAACGCCAGGCTTAGATATTTTGCAAGAGCAATAGTAAGTTATTATTACCCATGGAACAGAGCAAAAACCTTTGATTACGATAACTTCAAGTCTTGTGCATTTTAGTAAATATCACGGAAAAGTTTTTTATGCAAAATATCAAGCCAATCACTCTTATCCACTTACGAGAATCGAATGGATCCATTCGATTCTATCCAGTAATCAAATTGAAAATACCACTTAAATTACTTATAACAACAAATTGAATTATGTCAACAACCAGTGTCATCCATCCGATAGATGATGCAACATTCACACACATTCTAAATAATGTGAAAATAAAAAAATTAAATTTGTTCCACATTTCACAAATTAATATTTTTGACAATAAATAGGTCGTACTTCATTTCCTAGTCCCAATAATATACGATTGCTCTCTGAGACAAATTCAAATTCAAGAGATTGAATATCTTGCAAATCATTTCCCATGGAATTTGATTTCTTAAGTTACCGATCAAAAAATCAGTTTAATTGAATCTATAGATCGCGTTCTAAAGTATTTAACCAGGCAGAATATTATGCGAAATCATGCTGACTTTGCCGTTCTTTTTTGATCACACAAGCGAATTGACCCTTGCCGGAAAAAAATGTCTAAATTAATGAGCGACAAAATCATTTCAACTCTTATACCGAAACGAAAGACTTAAGCCAGAAACCCGAAATCATTTTCTTGAAGGATTTGCTACCGATTTTGACATAGTTTCGGATTTTACTAGAACAAACGGAATATTTAATTCATAACAAATAATTATCGGATTGTATAAAATAATCTCTTGTATTTCAAAGATGGATTAGCATTGAAAAGGTTCTAATCAAGTAAGAAATCAACATTGAGAAATCGCCTTGGCTCCGAACCACAATACTTTCCGTTCGGTTTCCTTATCTCAATCCAGAGCCGACTGATCTTTCGCCCAGAAATAAGATCAACAGAATCCATAACAATAGGCAGGCTGCACTCAAATATGCATTGCAAAGATGCATCGGTAAGACATGTAATGGTCGGCAAGGTGAACTGGAAGCTCCGGGCTCGAGATTGTTCAGTGCACTGCGAGATGATGATATTGTTCGATGCAAGTAGTTCGTAAATTGAAAATTCCGGTTACCGTTGTTCTTGCAATTGTTCTAATCTGATCTGCCAACACATTTTGATCAGAACCTTAGCACTTCCCGTCCCGGGGGGAATTTCTTTATTATGCATCATTTCGAGCACTGCCGATGATAGGTGATAAGTGAATGACTTTATCAGATATGGTCTAATCAAAACGACCTACGGAGATTTACGGATCGATCACTCGATCTTCCGATTTTGGAATCAATCTGGATTGAATCTGTTTACAAAACTCTGATTGGTCGCAATCACCCGCAGTATACGAATTGGGTCGAAACCACTGAACTACAAACACGAAGAGCACCTTAAATGATGTTGTCCCGACTTAATTGCGGAACAAATTCGGTCGTCGGGAAGACAATGCTGATGGTGATCATTGCCAGCTGCTAATAATGTGGGACAGTGGAATTCCGTTTCTATTCCGAGAAAAGACAATCCGACAGATAGATATTCTCATTATCTGTAATTACTAAATAAAAAGAAATTGTCATGTCGTTTGGCAACTATAGATTATAATTTTTCGGTATTTTCTTTTTCCGCAGAATTCTAGACGACCTTTTCCAGACTATTTATAATACTTAAAGGAACAGTAAGTAACGGGTAGATACGCGATTTTCGACCGGAACAGTAAATTTTGGGGAATTCTCTCTACTTTGGTTTTTCTTCGCTTTGTGTAATATCATGATATAATTTTCAATGTTATAGGCATCTCGAACACAAATTATTTGACGTTTTATTTTTTAAGATATGCGTCTTTTAAGATGATATCCATGGCGTTTAATGCGATGATGTAATTTTTGTAATTCGCCGTTGAAAATTGTTGAAAATAAGACGTAACTGAACGGTAAATATGTAAAATTTATGAAGATATTAATTAGAATCCGGTTACTCTTTTATCAGGTTGACATGCAACAAATATTCTTTTCGGTTTTCTATTTTGTAATGATATTTTAATGAGATGTCACATGTTCGGTAATTGATGCAATGTGCAGTTTTATTTTGTTCATTTTGAAAATTACGTGGAAAAGTAGAATTAGGACAAATGTAAATTGTTGTGTTCCACAATTTTTCGAATGTAAATATTTTTGTTTCGATTTAATAAAACTAATAATTGTTCGGTGCTAAAAGTTCTGTACATTGAAGATATTTTCGAAAAAAGAAATAAATGGTAACGATTATTTTAGTGTTATAAACCTGGGGAGTTACCATTAACCCTGAGAAATCAGTAGCTATGTGCTTCAGGAAAGCAAGTGAGAGAGGTTATCGGATTACGGTTAAAAAGTGTAAGGAACATTTCTTAGATCTTAACGGAAAAATTGTACCAATTAAGACTAATATTAAATACCTGGTGTTAGCTAGGGTATAGCCTAGTAGATAGTGTGTTGGTCTTGTAATGCGAAGGTCGTGAGTTGAAATCCCGGTCGGCGCAATATATAATTCCGGCACATTACCTGCTTGGATATACCTTGGTCACCTCAATCTACGAAATTAAAAAATTCGTAGATAGAGGGTTGTGTGAAGGGCTAACAACTCTTCCAAAATAGGTAATGAAAAATGTTAAGGAACCTGAATGTCAGGAGGCCAAGGTCCGATTTGGGCTGTAGTGCCATTGTAGAACAAGAAATACCTAGGAGCTCACCTGGGTTGAAGGATGGATTGGAACCCATCGAAATTAAAAGAAGGATAATGACGGCAAATAAAACGTGTTATTTGGTACTTTCAATAATCAAAAACAAGAACGTACACAGGAAAACTAAACTAAAAATATATAAAACAATTATAAGACCTGTGCTATGCAATGGCGGCAAAACGTAAACATCAACTCAGTCATCCGAAAATTTAATTAACGCCTTAGAAAGAAAGTTCCTCAGAAAAATCCTCGGACCTGTGAGGGAAGACTCGATCTGGAGAATACGATACAATAGGGAACTGTATGCCATCTTCGACAATCCAGAAGTGTCGATCCTCATAAAATTTAAGAAGCCACAATGGGCTGGTCATGTGGAGCGGATGGATGACGGAAGAATTCCCAAACGCACACTAAACGGGAAAGTTAATGGACAAAGACCAGTCGAAAAACCATGGAAGCGCTGTGAGGATTCGATTGACGTAGACAGCATATCCCTGCTAAGATTTTCAAACTGGAGAACGAGGTTACTAATCCAAGATGAATAGAGGCGAAGTATTCAGGATGCCAAAGCCCAATTTCGACTGTAGCGCCGTCTTAAGTAAGTAAAGTACGTATAATTCACTCGAAATCAAAATTTAATAAAAACATAACAGGGCTACGATTGCGCGTAAAGCGCAATCTTACAATACTCTAGATGAAATAGAATTTTTTGTGATCCCAAGAAATTTTGTATGGGAAGTGCTAGAAGGGATGATAGCATTGAACTAATTTTTCCCCATCATGCTAAAATAGCTACAAAAATGTTTTATACAAAATTCTTACTCCAAAAATTGAATGGGAACTGAGAAAATTAGTGTGTTAGATTTAGTGAAAATGTGCAGTTTGTATGGGAGGTGGTAGAAAGAGTGGGGGAATTCTAGTGATTTTTTAAGAAATAACTAGGAATATTATAAAATTGACTTCCCTCAAATTTCAGACTAGTTCATACTTTTCAAGAAAATCGATTTCTTGTAAAGTTGTGAAACTGTGCCATAATGTATGGGAGGGGGTAGAAACAGTGCAGCTAATCAAATATGTTTTTCTGGTCTTAGTGATAATACTAATTAAGTATTTATTACAAAATATGAGCTCAATAAATGTTATATGTTCTGAGAAAATCGTCTTGGAGCATTTCATGAAAAAGTGATGTTTGTATGGGAGGGGGTGGAAGGAGAAAGAGGGCGCAAATGATTTTTCTACTATACATTTAAATTATTATGAAAGTAATATATCCCGAAATTCAGACTAATAGCTTTTATACTTTTCGAGTAAATCCATTTAATATCAAATTGCGAAATTATGTCATTTTGTATGGGAGGGGGTAGAAGGGGTAAAGCTAATCGTCTAATTTTTTTCGGCCTTACTAACAATTTTAAATAAATATTTGGTGCACAATTTCAGCCCGCTAAATTTTATTCGCACTGAGTAAATTGGCTTACAATAATTCATGACAAGTACAGTTTGTATGGGAGGTGATAGAAGCAGAGGGAGGAGACGCAAATTTTTATACAGTAGATTGATATTATCATAAAAGTAATATATTCCAAATTTCAGGTCAATAGCTTTTATACTTTTCGAGCAAATCCGTTTATTGTCAAATTGCGCAATTGTGTCATTTTGTATGGGAGGGAGTAGAAGGGGTGAAGTTAATCGTCTAATTTTTTTTACCTTACTAACAATTTTAAATAAACATTTGGTGCACAATTTCAGCCCTCCAAATTTTATACGCACTGAGTAAATTGGCTTAGAGTAATTCATGACAAGTTCAGTTTGTATGGGAGGTGGTAGAAGGAGGGGGAGGACACGCATAAGTTTTTTACGGCAGATTGATTTTATCATAAAAGCAAAATATTCAAAATTTCAGGTTAATAGCTTTTATACTTTTGGAGCAAATCCGTCTATTGTCAAATTGCGCAAAAGTGTCATTTTGTATGGGAGGGGGTAGAAGGGGTGGAGAGATTTGGCCCGTCCACGAACTTGACCTTACTTTTTTGTCAAAAACGACGTGTACAAAATTTGAGCTTTCTAGCTCAACGCGTTCTCAAGCTAGAGAGCGAACGGACGGACGGACGGACGGACGGACATCCGGTTTTGAGGTTTTTGAGTGATAATATGAACTTCTGTATCATTCATTTTTTTCTCCGAGCTTTATTTCTTGGCGTTACAAACTTTAGAGCAAACTTATAATACTCTCAGATTGCATCTAGAGTATAAAAACTAAATAACTTCCTTACAAACAACTGATCAGACTAATCATCACCTCTGGGTTTCCAGTTTTGTGCTCCATCTCTACAACTATTGCCAATGAGCAAGTAAAATCCTGCGGCGCTGTATTTCCAAAAACTATAAAACTAAGAAAAAATGTTACTCCAACCACGATATATTCGGACTCGAATATAACTCCGCTCATGACATACGTAACCAAACTGTGGTCAAAGGGAATCAACAAACTGAGACAACACGGTAACAAAATTATTAAGAAAATTCACGTTAACAATATAAATGATTCAGCTTTGGATAAATTTTACTTATTACCTTTCATATTAATGAAAAACGATAAACTTATAAGAGCTATGGTGTAGCCTAGTGGGTAGCGTGTTGGTCTTACAATGCGAAGGTAGTGAGTTCAAATCGACATAACATTCCTGCACACTGCATGGTTGGATATAACTTGGTTACCTCAATGTAAGAAAATGAAAAATTCGTAGATAGAGGGTTGTGCGAAGGGCTAACAACCCATCCACAATAAATAATGAAAAAAAAATGTTAAGGAATCTGAAGGTCAGGAGGCCAAGGACCGATTAGGGATATAAAAAAAAATCGAATTAGCTCATCTGTTGCCAATTTGCTAAAATTTTCATTAAGTAATAGTTTTTTTTTATCTAGAATTTTTTTATTAATTAATATTGTAACTTATATAAATCATTCAGCCCTAATAAGTACTTCAAGAAAACATTAAAATAAATGCTAAGACAATTTCCTCAACATTATAAATTATGTACAATGTTTTGGGTGTAGCCTAGTAGGTAGCGTGTTGGTTTTGTAATGCGAAGGTCGTGAGTTCAAATCCCGGTCGACGCAATATACAATTCCAGCACGTTGCCTGCCTGGATATACCTTTGTCACCTCAATCTACGAAAATAAAAAATTCGTAGAAAGAGGGTTGTGCGAAGGGCTAACAACCTTTCCACAATAAGTAATATAAAAAAAATGTTAAGGAACCTAAATATCTGGAAGCCAAGGTACGATTTGGGCTGTAGCGCCATTGTAGAAGTAGAAGAAGAATGTTTTGGTGAATGTTTTCATAGTGCATTTCGAATTGAAAGGACAAATTTCCGGATTCTACATTGTTACGCTTTATTATTCGTGACGTTTTGGTCTCTTTTGAAACCTTTATCAAGCTGAATTTGATAAAGTTCTCAGCAGAGACCGAAACGTTAAGAATAATAAAACTTAACAGTGTACAATCCGGAAATCTTTTCTTTCAATTATTTACAATCTTTTTATTATATCTCGCAACAAATTTAAGTTGAAGTTGAAATTTTGGCATTAATACACTCGATGAGACCAAATTTAGAATTTTCGTTTGATTGTTTGTTTATTTGTATCAGCAGCATGCAAAAACTACTCAAGGGATTAGAATTTGAGGCTTTAACTGGAGTATATGCCATTTTATTATCAAATAGCTTTACAACGCGAATCATGCTTTCAAATTTCAAACCATTGGAATGGAAAAAATGTTATAAGGTGTTTAACTCAATGTGATCCAATTATTTTCATTTACGTTTTTTTTTGACTTATAATTATTGGGTTGAATGGGTTTTAGATTCTGTTTCTTCATTCTGTAGCGTTCTCAAGCTAGAAACTTCGAATTTTGTGGAAGTGTAGGTCGTTCTACTAAACAAATCGAGACCTAACTTACATCTCTGCCACCTATTTAACAAATACAAAAAAAAAAAAAAAAAAATTGCTCGAATTTCGATTCAAATCAAAGTCGAGTGGTTTGAATGCTAGATCTTTCTACTCCTTCTGCCATCAATCTTAAAAAATTACACATTTTTACAACTTCATGATAAATTTACAATATTTGCGCTCCGTGTTGTATTAAATATATTATTATTATGTTGTGTTTGCCTTACTGTTTGTAGCGCTAAGAAATAACGCTCGCACAGAGCCACCAAGGGTACAGAAATATTTGTTGTCGCTCAAAAACCTCGATTCCGAGTAACCGTCTGTCTGTCTGTCCGTCTGTCCGTCTGTCTACAGCATAACTCTCGAAAGCTTTGAGCTATAGTGCCAAAAAAATTTTGTGTGTCACTTTTAGCAAAAAAGTAACTTTAAGTTCGTGAATGGGCTACATCCCCCCACTCCTTCTACCCCCTCCCATACAAATTTCATGAAATTTCGAAATATTAAGAAATTGATTTTTCTTTGAAGCTATTTAAGCTATCGACTTGAAATTTAGGGCAAAGTATTATGATATAGATGTCATTAATATCACGGAATATTGACCCGATCCTCTTACTCCTCCAACCCCCTCGCATACAAATGGATAATTTTGAAAAATACATATTTTCGATTTTCATTGTAACTAGTAAAGCTGAAAAGACGAAATTTTGTCAGAATTAATTCTACTATAATTACAATTTATTTTAAAAATAGTTATCAACTTCACCTTCACTCCTTCTACCCCCACCCGTACAAATTTCACGAAATTTTTGAAATTTAAATTAAATTATTTTTCTTCGAAACTGTTAAAACTATCAACTTGATATTTTGTAAAAACTATACAAATAGAAATATTAATTATGCGAAAAAAATTTGTTTTGATCCGTACACTCCTTCTACCCCCACCCATACAAATGCATAATTTTTGTCAAATGCATTTTATCGATTTTCATTCAAACTAGAAAAAGTACAAACTTCGAATTTCGCCAGAATTTGTTTCTTAATAATTGAAATAAGTGTAAATTATCAGCTCCGCTTCACCCCTTCTACCACCTCCCATACAAATATCTGTATTATAAATTCAAGAAAAGCATTTCTACTTCAAGTATATTAGAGCTATCGACTTTGAGATTGAATCAAAGCCTAGTGATAAGCAGTTTGAAAATCATCTTCAAGGCTCCACTTCCAATGCCATCTCCCATACAAATGCCCCAATTTCAGGAAAACTATGACCAATTTCTTTAATAATAATGAAAACTAAAAACTTAAAATTCAGTAAAAAACATTTTGCATGGCATGTTCGGTGTCATATATGAAAAACACACCTCTCCCTCTACTTCTACCGCCTCTATTCGTCTCTATTCACTATTCGAAAGAATTTCAGATGACATATTTTCCGGTATATTAAAGTTATTTCCATCTCATCTGGAGTATCACATGATTGGGCTTCTGTTATGTTTTTATTTTAAATTTATGAAATCAGTATAACGCTTCCTAATGGCTCAAATTATCAATATATATCAGCCCCAACTACTAGTCACAAACCCACGCCTTCCATATGGAAAATAAAACAATGATCACAGGCGATCAAATTCAGGGACGACCAAACGACACGCATTCTGAGAACAGTTTCAATGAAAAAAAAACATAACATAATTATGATACTCTAGATGAAATAGAAAAGAGTTTATTGGACCGGAAAATATGTCATCTCAAATTCTTTCCAATAGTGAATAGTGACTTTTGTATGAGAGGTGGTAAAAGCAGAAGAGGAGTTTTGTAATTTTTGTATGTAACACCGAACGTAGTATACAAAATTTTTTCATGCTGAATTCAAAGTTCGTAGCTTCACAATTTTCGAGGAAATTGAAAAATTTTGTCTAAATTTATGGCATTTGTATGGATGGTGGCAGTGAAAGTTGGTGATTTTGGATGATTTTCAATCTGCTTATCAACATCCTATCCACAGTGCTTTATTACAATTTTTAAGTTGATAGCTCTCATATGTTCAAATAAGAAATACTTTTCTTAAATTTCCACTACAAAAATTTGTATGGGAGGTGGTAAAAGGAGTGAAGCTCATATTTTTGCAATTATTAAAAGATAAAATCTGAAAAAATTTTATGTTTGTAGTTTTTCTAGTTTTGATTAAAGCATTTACCAAAATTGTGCATTTATATGGGAGGGGGTAGAAGGAGTATTCGAATCAAAACCAAATTTATCGACATCAATGATATTTGTAATAGTAAACTTTTCTCAAAATTTAAAGTTGCTAGACAGTTTTGGAGAAAAATAATTTAAGTGAAATTCCGTCATTTGGTGAAATTTGTATGGGAGGGGATAGAAGGCGTGACGTTAATAGTTTTTCCAAAATTTTTTTTTGCAATTGTAATAAAATTAATTATAACAAAAATTGGTTCGTTTAGTTTTGCTAGTTGCAATGCAGACGGAATAAATGCATTTTCGAAAATTTTGCACTTGTATGGGAGGGAACTTAAGGAGTAGGGGGATCAGATCAATATTTTTTGACGTTATTGATATTTACATTATTATACTGTGATATAATTTTCAAGACAATACCTGAAATGGTTTCAGAGAAAAATCAATTTCCTTATATTTCGAAATTTGTATGGGAGTGGGTAGAAGAAGGGAAGGGATATGGCCTGTTCAAGAGCTTAAAGTTACTTTTTTGCTAAGAGTGACATATGACAAATTTCAGTAGTAAGGTTGAACCTTAGCTAGGGTGTAGCCTAGTGGGTGTGTTGGTCTTGTAATGCGAAGGTCGTGAGTTCAAATTCCGGTCGACGCAATATATAATTCCAGCACATTGCCTGCTTGAATATGCCTTGGTTATCTCAATCTACGAAATTGAAAAATTCGTAGAAAGAGGGTTGTGAGAAGGGCTAACAACCTTTCTACAATAAATAATGAAAAATGTTAAAGAACCTGAATATCAGGAGGCTTAGGTCCGATTTGGGCTGTAGCGCCATTGTAGAAGTAGAAGAAGATTGAAGCTTTTGAGAGGTATGTTGTAGACAGACGGACAAGCGGTCACTCGGAATTGAGGTTTTTGAGCGACAACAAATATCTCTGTACTCTTGGCGACTCTGTGCGAGCATTATTTCTTAGCGTTACAAACGGTAAGGCAAACACAATATACTCTCAGATTTCATCTAGAGTATAAACATACTAGGACTACGATAGGGCGTAAAACCCAATCATGTGATGCTCTAGATAAAAGAGCAGTTTTCTTGATTTAAGGGAGTTACTGAACTGAACGTTTTCCATATAAAATGCGCTACCATTTTCTCACGAATGGCTTGACCGATCTTACCAATTTTTTGTACACTTATTACTTTAGTGAAACTAATGCTAGGTAGCAGAGGAATATCAAAAGTATTCAAAACTAAGTCATGGCTAAGCTCAATTTTTTTCATGTTGTCTTGCAAAAAAAAAATATATTTATATCGAATTAATTGAAATTTCCTCTGTACTGTAGTTAGCTAGCACTGGTGGTACCTATCGACAAAAAAAGTCATACTGATATCTGTTATCATTATCAAGAAAAATCCCTCTTTTTCATCTTTTAAACAAACGGAACAATTTCATGAATTACAATAAACCAATTTTCTGACTACATATTAAATTTATGTATCTTAAATTCAGAACTTTCGGCAACAATATTTGTAAGTAATGCCAGAATTTCATATCTACGATGTATTATACTAATCCGTTTTTTTTGTTTTAAATTTATGATATGTATATGTGGATAAAAATGCGAAAATAAAAAGTATTCAAAAGAGCAAAAAAACCAACAGACTGGTAGTACGTTTTACACCGACCTTCCTGACTTTGAATTAATTTTTTGACGACTTTTACTCATCGGAAAAAATCTGTGGTTTGTTTCATTTTGTATTAAATTGAATGAAGAATGATAATTCGCACAAAAAAATCGATTTTTTTATAGTCAATAATCCCCTTAAACAAAATTTCAATGGGGAGTGCTATAAGGAGCTCTGAATTAAATTGTTCACATCATGATAGAGTTGCTATGAAAATGTTTTGTACAAAACTTAAGTTCCGAAAATTTGATAGGTTTTGAGAAAATTGGTGTATTAATTTTAGTGAAATTGTGCAAATTGTATGGGAGGTGGTAGAAGGAGCGGGGGCTTTCAGTATTGTTTTCAGAAATAACTACGAAGATTGTGCACATTACATCTCCCCAATCGCAGACCAATAACTTTCATACTTTTCAAAAAATCGCTTTTATGCAAAGTTCTGAAAAGGGGACACTATGCATGGGAGGGGATAGAAGGAATAAAGTAAATCCGTTAATTTTTTTTCGATATTACTAATAACTCGAAATAATTATTTAGTGAACTTTTTCAGCTCTATAAATTTTATAAGTACTGAGTAAACAACAATAAGTTCAGTTCGTATGGAAGGTGGTAGAAGGAGTAAGACTTTTTGAATACTTTGTGTGGATTGATGACATTAAACAGTTTGATAAAGGTCTCAGCAGAGATCGAAAAGTTATGAATAATAAGGCGTAATAGCGTAGAATGAGGAAATCTTTTCCTTTATTGAATTTTACTTATTTTCGTATCTTTTCGTAAGATAGGAAAGTATATCTTTTTTCTCCATTTTTGTCTCGATCAATCAACATCTTTTTTCTCCGATGAACTTCTTGTTATTATAAAAATTATTTAATTACTATTCTTATGAGCTTAGCTCAGGGATTATATTAAATGAAATTTATCAACTTTATTTACTTTTCTGACAATCTGTACAATTATTTACAACCCTTCATTTTTGTAACTGCCAACAGGCCAAGGTACAAGCATGTATGGTACCTAACCCCTTAAAGCTTTTTATTGGGTCAAAAATGACTGAAAATTATTTTTTCAACACGTTTTTATATTTGCTAGAAAAGCAATAGGTCCAAGGTGCATGAATTTCCGGTATATATCCATAATAATTTTAAAATCCACTTGAAAACAAAAAAAGAATTAGACTCGTTGTACCACTTTAACTTCGAATCAGACTCATTTGAAATATTTTAATATAATCAAAAACTAAATTTGCATTCTTTTTCGTTAAAACATGACTTAAGTAGTCTGAGTTGAGACTACGGACTTCGCAGCAGCTACTTGAAAATATTCTGAGTGCATTTTTGGGGAACTAGAACAAGTGCAGTGACTAACATGCATTAATGTAGTAATAACTTTAAGATCAGCCGTGAAGCTAACTGTAAATGTAAATAGCCTTTGTTTCATTTGCTTGAAACTCGTAATAGCCTTCTTTTGATAAGTGCATTTTGAATAGAACTCAAATTACTGTAAAGAACTAACTTCTATAGATTGGTTGAAATACACTAAGATGATTTGTTGCTATTGTCGAAATTTAATTTTTCGATAAATAATGAATCAGAGAATTTTCAGGTTTAATTTATAAAACTCTTCGCAACCAGTCTTCTTCTTTAGTGTTTTTGCTCAATTTTGCTATTCTAATATTTAAATGTTTACTTTCGGCGAGTATTACCCGGTCTTACATCAGATACCGAGTTTTTATAGTTTGAATCATCAAGAAAGCAGAAGTGTCCACGTTTTAATTCGAACATTAGGAATATAATCTGGCTGCTTCCTAATTTTCAAATTACGGCGTGGTTAACTCAGCTTTCACTGCGAACTAAATTATAAATTTTTTGTAATTAATGTAAGAACCCTTAAGACTAGCTGAATGTGCACATTTAAACTTCAAGAAAGTAAAATTTAGCAAAAAACTGAAAGGAGCAAGAAGACTTGTATCGAAGAGCATTAAGAGGAATTAAGAATTTTAGGAGCATATTAGCTTTTCCGTGGTTCAATAACCAATAACTAATAACCAAAATATCTCCCTTACAATTTTCAAAGGGAAATCCTGGAATAAATCTGTTACAATGAAATTTAAGTCCTGGTTATGATGAACGCATTTCGCGTAAAACAAAAACAAATACAGTGGAATTGTAGAAATTATATTGAACATTCGTTCAAAGGATTTCTCACTGATGTATTTTAGCATGCAAAATGTTCAAGAGAAAACTGGAAGTAAAAAGTTCAATTTAAAAACATAACAGAATTATGATTGGGCTTAAAGCCCAATCATATGATACTCTAGATGAGATGGAAATGACTTTAATGTACCGGAAAATATGTCATTTCAAATTCTTTCGAATAGTGAATAGAGACTTTTGCATGGGAGGTGGTAGAAGTAGAGGGGGAGGTTTGTATTTTTCGTATATGACACCGAACATGGCATGCAAAATGTTTATTGCTGATTTAAAGTTTTTAGTTTTTATTATTTTTAATGAAATTGGTAACAGTTTTCATGAAATTGGGACATTTGTATGGGAGGTGGCAGAGGAAGTGGAACGTTTTAGATGATTTTGAAACTGCTTATCATCACCCTGATCACCATGCTTTGATTCAATTTCAAAGTCGATAGCTCTCATATATTCGCAGGAGAAATGCTTTTCTTGAATTTATAATCCAGATATTTGTATGGGAGGGGGTAGAAGGAGTGAAGAAGGGCTGATAGTTTTTTCTAACACTTATTTTATTTATTAAGAAACAAATTCTGGCAAAATTTGAAGTTTGTATTTTTTCTAGTTTGAATGGAAATCGATAAAATGCATTCAACAAAAATTATGCATTTGTATGGGAGGGGGTAGAAGGAGTGTACGGATCAAAACAAATTTTTTTCACATTATTAATATTTCTATTTATATGTTGTATACAAAATATCAAGCTGATAGCTTTAACAGTTTCGAAGAAAAATAATTTAATTTAAATTTCAAAATTTCGTGAAATTTGTATGGGAGGGGGTAGAAGGAGTTAGGTGAAGTTGATAACTATTTTCAAAATAAATTGAAATTATAATAAAATTAATTCTGACAAAATTTCGTCTTTTCAGCTTTACCAGTTTCAATGAAAATCGAAAATATGTGTTTTTCAAAATTGTCCATTTGTATGGGAGGGGGTAGAAGGAGTGGGGGGATCAGGTCAATATCCTGTGATAATAATGACATCTATATCATAATACTTTGGTGTAAATTTCAAATTGATAGCTTAAATAGTTTCAAAGAAAAATCAATTTCTTTTTATTTCGAAATTTCATGAAATTTGTATGGGAGGGGGTAGAAGGAGTGGGGGGATGTAGCCCATTCACGAACTTAAAGTTACTTTTTTGCTAAAAATGACACACACAAATTTTTAGCACTATAGCTCAAAGCTTTCGAGAGTTATGCTGTAGACAGACGCACAGACGGACAGACGGACAGACGGACAGACGGACAGACGGACAGACGGACAGACGGACAGACGGACAGACGGACAGACGGACAGACGGACAGACAGACAGACGGACAGACGGACAGACGGTCACTCGGAATCGAGCTTTTTGAGCGACAACAAATATTTCTGTACCCTTGGCGGCTCTGTGCGAGCGTTATTTCTTAGCGTTACAAACGGTAAGGCAAACACAATATACTCTCAGATTTCATCTAGAGTATAAAAAAATTAAGTCCACATCTATTTTTCTTATCACCTTATCAGTCTACCCACTTTCATCCATCATGAAGAAGAAAATGAAAAATCTTACAAGAAATATTTAATTATAAATTGAAAGGAAAGATTTCCGGATTCTACACTGTTATGCTTTATTATTCGTGACGTTTCGGTTTCTGTTGAAACCTTTATCAAACAGTTTGATCAAGGTATCAGCAGAGACCGAAACGCTATGAATAATAAGAATCTGGAAAGCTTTCCTTTCAATACGCAATGCACTGTGAAAACATTCACCAAACCATTGAATTATAAGTTTTTGGTAAAGGGGATTTTGAAATCAAATTATTAAGCAACTGTTTGATACAATTCCCTTGCATCAAAGTGAAACATTGAACATTGAAACATTGAAATTTTCAAAATATTTTTCAATTGTTCCCATAAAAGTTCAAACATTTCATATCTAAAAATATCAACAATCAATTTTCAGTAGATCAGTTTTATTTTAATTTATGTGTTGTCGCCTCAATGCTATAACTTGATGTCTAAGATTCAACAATAGTAAGTTGAAAAATGAATTAAATTTTGAATTTTATAAGTGACCGCCTGAACGAAGTGGCCAGCTTAATGTGACCAATCTTTATCAGTCCCAAATCTTTTTGTATATGATCACTATATATTGTATAGTAACCACCTCCCTGTTTTGTTTAATGCACACAATATAACAACACTCATCGCATTTAATAGGATACGTAAGGAAACCACTTATGCAACGAATTCCGTTATTTATAATCATATGGTTACAAAAGTGAACGCACCTTTTATGCGTGTTACTTGGAAATTTTTCGGTAACGTTACCAGTGGTGTAACCAACAGCAGTAGCGCACCCGTGTAATTTTCAAACTTCGAGTATGAGTTCCTTTCAACTTCCTTTAGGTATCACCACTCCTCGGCGCCATTGAATACCAGCGCAACGCGGGGTCAGCGGGGGTCTATTTACGCCACTGCACTTTACCTTGCTGCTAAATCAATTCGGACCATTCTTATTGCATTATATTAACCATCCTATTCCCAAGATTCTCGTATTTAGTTCTCTTTTCGTACTTTCATTTAAAAAAAATTCAGTATAATTTATTTCAATGTCGAGAATGCGTAAAAATTTTTTTTTATGGCACCAAGTTGAACTTAGGGGTCACATTTTAATACTTTAATACTTTAATTTAGCGTACAGTCCAGTTGGTTTAGGAAGGGATAAAACAAAATGAAAATAAACAAAATATACAATTAATTGAATAGGACAGATAGAATAAAATAAATCGGTGAATATTGCTTTTAAATTGAATAATGTTATAGTTAGTAGGAAAAGCGGGCGCGGGTAGTGCATTTCACATTTCACAACGACTGCCCATATTTCACTGTACGCGATTTGAGTGGCTCAACCGTATACTCACGAGCGCATTCAGTAGCACGAGTATTACACGGGAATTTATATAAAAGAGAGATAAATCGACTAATTTCATTACTGCGATGTTCAAGGGAGTCTAATGATGCCGTTATGGCATCCTCTTCAATAAGTTGAAATGCAAATCTCTGAATTCGATCCAGTATCTTGAGCTGATTTTTGGGTGCCCCAGACCAGATATGCAAATTGTACGCGAGTCGGGGCCTGATGTACGACTTGTGGATGGTTGCAAGATGAGATGGTGCAAAATACTTCTTGAACCCTCGGAGAAAGCCTAAGCACTTTGAGGCGTCTGGAGCTAGCACATCCTCAATGTAGCTTACATTGAGGATGTGCTAGCTCCAGTCAATTCTTAATGTGCATACCCAGAAGGTAGAAATTCTACGAATGATCAAGTGTTACACCATCACGGATTAAGTCAGGCACCGACATGCTGTATTTAAAAGGAAGATGACAGACTTTTGTTTTAGTGTCATTAAACTCTACTCAATTCGTCCTGCCCCATTGCAGGATTATGTTGAAGTAAGAATTTAATAAATTAAATATCTCATTGCGCTTAACAGGCACAGAAGATTGGTGCGCCTCAGCTGTTGAGTCGAGGCTGTAAGCGTTTTTAAGTGTACGGTCATCTGCGAAGCTGCGAGTTGGGTTGGGAGTCGACGATAGAAGGTTAATAGAGATTAAAAAATATAATAGAATTATGATTGGGCGTAAAGCCCAATCATATGATACTCTAGATGAAATGGGAATGACTCTAATATGCCGGAAAATATGTCATCTCAAATTCTTTCGAATAGTGAATAGAGACTTTTGCATGGGAGTTGGTAGAAGTAGATGGGAGGTTTATATTTTTCGCATATGATATCGAACATGGCATGCAAAATGTTTTTTGCTGAATTTAAAGTTCTTAGTTTTCATTATTTTTAAAGAAATTGGACATAGTTTTCCTGAAATTGGGGTATTTGTATGGGAGGTGGCAGAGGAAGTAGAACGTTTTAGATGATTTTGAAACTGGTTTTCATCACCCTTATCACCATGCTTTGATTCAATTTCAAAGTCGATAGCTCTCATAAAGGAGAAACGCTTTTCTTGAATTTATAATACAGATATTTATATGGGAGGGGGTAGAAGGAGTGAAACTGAGCTGATAATTTTTTCTAGCATTTATTGCAACTATTATAAAACAAATTCTGACAAAATTTTAAGTTTGTAATTTTTCTAGTTTTAATGGAAATCGATATAATGCATTTAACAAAAATTATGCATTTGTATGGGAGGGGGTAGAAGGAGTGGAAGGATCAATATAATTTTTTTCCCATTATTGATGTTTCTATTTTTATACTTTATGCAAAATATCAAGTTGATACCTTTAACAGTTTCGAAGAAAAATAATTTAATTTAAAAATTTAAAAATTTCGTGAAATTTGTATGGGAGGGGGTAGAAGGAGTGAGGTGAAGTTGATAATTCTTTTTAAAATAAATTGCAATTATAGTAGAATTAATTCTGGCAAATTTTTGTCTTTTCAGCTTTACTAGTTTCAATGAAAATCGAAAATATGTATTTTTCAAAATTGTCCATTTGTATGGGAGGGGGTTGAAGAAGTAAAGGGATCGGATCAATATTTCGTAATATTCATAACACTTATATCATAATACTTTTAGCCAAATTTCAAGTCAATAGCTTAAATAGTTTCAAAGAAAAATCAACTTCTTTATATTTCGAAATTTCATGAAATTTGTATGGGAGGGGTAGAAGGAGTGGGGGGATGTAGCCCATTCACGAACTTAAAGTTACTTTTTTGCTAAAAATGACACACAAAATTTCTTAGCACTATAGCTCAAAGTTTTTGAGAGTTATGCTGTAGACAGACGCACAGACGGACAGACGGTCACTAGGAATCGAGGTTTTTGAGCGACAAAAAATATTTCTGTGCGTAGGGTGTAGCCTAATGGGTAGCGTGTTGGTTTATAATGCGAAGGTCGTGAGTTCAAATCCCGGTCGACTCATAATTCCAGCACACTACTTGCTTGGGTATAACTTGGTTACCTTACTCTACGAAAATGAAAAATTCATAGATAGAGGGTTGTGCGAAGGGCTAACAACCCTTCCGCAATAAATAATGAAAATGTTAAGGAACCTGAAGGTCAGGAGACCAAGATCCGATTTGGGCTGTAGTGCCATTGAAGAAGAAATATTTCTGTACCGGCGGCTCTGTGCGAGCGTTATTTCTTTGCGTTACAAACAGTAAGGCAAACACAATATACTCTCAGATTTCATCTAGAGTATAATAAAGTAGGTGAAAGGCCTTTGGGAATGTCGGAATTTATAGGAGAGGGAGTTGAACAACAACAAATCACATGCGGATCTTCTCGACCGAAAACCATATTGGCGATCATCTATAAGTTGATTGCTCTCCAAGTATCACATGACCTTGCGGTTAACAGTATGGGAGTGATGGCTATTGGGCGATAATTTACGGGGTCCGACTTGCTTCCCTTCTTTGGTATAGGTTGTATATTTGCTTGTTTCCAGCTATTTGGGAATTTTCCTGAAGAGTAGGATGGGTGAAAAAGGTTGCAAAAAGGTTTAACCAAAGATGAGAACCATTTTTTAATGGTAATGGGGGGAATACTATCCGGACCAGAGGATTTATTAATATCAAGATCTTGAACAATTTTAGCAATGACGCGAGTGCGAAATTTAAGGACGTAGTGCGATACAGGTGACTGATTACTCGGTGGGAGAGTTGAATTTCTTGCAAAACTCGCTGCATGTAATTTGCCTTTTAAACTGGATCAACGTCTGAGCGGCTGCCGTCGGAAGGAGAAAGTGTGGACGATGAAATAAAATTATTACTGACGGTCTTAGCAATTGACCAAAAAGTTTTGGTCATTTAGGGCATGCCAGGACCTTTCGTCTTAATGTTAAGTAATGCTGTTTTTTGCGTGGTAAATTAAGGTATTGCGGGAATTGCTTTATACACATCGATGAATTTCGTATTACTTTCAATTTCAAAGTAAAATGAATTTTAATGCAATGGAATGCCATGATTTCGACAAAAGTCATTACGTTGAATATATTTCAAGGCATAAAGTATCAGG
This sequence comes from Chorisops tibialis, assembly GCA_963669355.1. NCBI lineage: Eukaryota > Metazoa > Arthropoda > Insecta > Diptera > Stratiomyidae > Chorisops > Chorisops tibialis. The sequence continues at coordinate 254,483,724 of OY770263.1, forward strand.
CGTGAAGAATTCAACCCAATCAATTAAGTCCATTCACCGTTTTTCAATTTGTGGATTTCTCGAATTTTGGGCTGAGAGTGACTGTAAGTTCTTCGTGCGACCCTTTATCTACGAATTTTCATAATTTTCGAGATTATGGTGATCCACTTAAGTACTGTGCGGAAATCGCACGTCGAAAGTGATGAATCTTACTTATGAATCTGCGCATTGACATCAGCATGCTACCCAGTAGAGTACATCCAGGTTCTTTAAATATTGTGCCAACCAATTTCAGCTTACCGACAGATTTCGCATTACTTTCGATGCAAATTTACTCAAAGCACGTAAGCGTATTTTTCTTACAAATCACTTCTTTTGACGAAAGTAACTACAATGTGTATACGGCACGGCACGAATTACGAGTCTTAGGCGGTGTAGCCTAGTGTGTAGCGTGTCCCGGTTGTCGAATAACACCAGTACACTGCCCGCTTGGAAATACCTTAGTTAGCACAATCTATGTTAATGAAAATTTGTAGATAGATGATTATGCAAAGGTCTAACAACCCTTCTACAATAGCGAATAAGAAGTTAGAAAACTTGAAGGTCAGGAGGCTAAGGCCCAATTTGCTCTGTTGTACCATTGAGAGAGAGAGAGAGAGGTGAAGAAAGCCTTCTTCAATGGCGCTACAGCCCAAATCGGGCCTTGGCCTCCTGAACTTCAGGTTCCTTAACATTTCCATTATTTATTGCGGAAGAGTTGTTAGCTCTTCGCACAACACTCTATCTACGAATTTTTCATTTTCGTAGATTGAGGTAACCAAGGTATATTCAAGCAGGTAGTGTGCTGGAATTATGCGTCGACCGGGATTTGAACTCACGACCTTCGCATTGTAAACCAAACACGCTACCCACTAGACTACACCCTAGCTCCTACTACCACCTTAGAAAGCCTACTTAGCCAAATCTATTCAATGTTAGAGACTCTAATACTCTGATATCTCTTATTTGCATTCTATACGTCTATCCTACACACAAACACTATTTTTTGGGTTTTTGCTCGATTAAAAAAAATACCAAGATAGCAGAAACTTTCGAAAAATATAACGACAATTCTGATAACAGGTGAGTCGAAGGCTTGAAGCTATTTTTTATCACACACATACAAGTATCTCCTAAATATGATGGGATAAGAAGATGCTCGAAGAATTTATACGAACTAATATCAAAGAAAATATACTTACGATACATTCAATCAAATTAATGGTTAATATATGTTAGTTAATTTATGCACTGAAGGCATTAATTTTCTTCAAATCAAATACCTGAATAAAAACATATTTTTCCTGACATCCATTATTGCCACCTTTATATTCGCTGTAGTTTTTCTCTATGTAGAACCAGCCAACCTCTTTAATCGCTAGTCAAGCGAAACAGGATTAGATCTCAAGATTTGACGCATTCATTTTAAAATTTCAGAAATTTAATTATTTAACCTTGATCACTTAAAAAAAAAAAAATTAATAAAATAAGAAACGTTAGTTATAAAATATGTTATTCTTCTCGTAATTATTATTATCTCTCTATCACGAATTATTAGCACAAAAAACTAAAACAACAACTGTAATTACTTTATAAAATGAACTCAACAAGATAATTTTTCTTCGCATATGTCACATGGAATGGCGATTCACCGAGGTGTTAAGACAAACAGTTAGAAAACTCATATTCTTTATATTTCTTAAGGTAAAATTCGCGATTAGATGTCACTTTATTCTTCAAGTTAATATTGCACTGTGATTTTGTAATTTATTTTAATTTTGGCGCCAATATTTCACTGGTCAGTAATATGAATGCCACTTTTTGTTTGTTTTATTTTTCCACTCTCAATTTCAATTTTACACCGATTTAAAACGGACGGTAGTCACCTGTCCGTGAAAAAGTTTTCACTTTTTAATTTATACGGTTTTATTTATACAACTTGAGCCATAGATGCATTGCTTGGACGATGAATGCTTCTTACGCTGTTTTTTTCATTCAAATTTTGTATTATGTCCGTTATGTAATTTTTGAAAAATTCAAGTTTGTAACCCTTATGCACTATTTAATTTCGGCGATTAAGAAATTTTTTATTATTTTATCACACTATTTTTTTTTATTTATCACGTTTTTCGACAATCGAGGTTTTTTTTTCGGTATTCCGATTCTAGAAACTGATCTCGAAGTAGTTACAGTTCTTAACTGAACCGCAGTTGAAAAAGGTGTGAAGCGAACCGCAGAACAATGCGATTTATATAAAGGTGAAAATTACGCCAGGTCTTATACGCTAGAGTCTTAAGACTATGTTCTTCGCTTAGTTCATCTTCTTTTGTCTTAGCATGGTGGTCTATTGGACACATGGAGAATACGCGCTGTTGATGATGCAGAAGAAGCACCTGAGTTGAATTCTATGGATGCGAGATGAGTTTTCGTGAAACCCTTAACAAAATATCTGTCTTATTATTATTTTTTTTCTTTGTGAACATTTTGGATGAATTTATTCGCTAGCTAGAGCTAGGTACCAACTAGGCATAGGTGCTCATCTACCAAGCCAGTTCTTAAGTAGGCGTAATTGGAACTTTTGCCGTTGGAATCGTTATTACCTTTTCTTGATCTTGGAGTTCTTTCATAAGTTGCAATTATTTTCATTACTGAGACTGCCTGTTCCGCCAAAAAAATGTCTAACGGACAAGAATATTTGATTGGGACCTAATTTATCGGTGTCACAAAGTCACTAGTGTAGTAGATTATTTCGTTTTCTTTCTTCTAGAGTGATACTTTAATGATCGTTGGACAGAATTTTGGGGAAAATTATATGAAATAGGAAATGCCTAGAATTATTTTAATAGTTTCAATAGAACGGTGTGTTTATGAAGAGTTGGACATAATGGCTACTACTGCCAATATGTAGGCAATAGCATAAAACGTACTGCGTATAGAAATGTAGGTCAGAACTTTTTAATAGGGTTCCAAAACTGAATGAAAGAACTCATAGTTTTTGCATATGAAAGGCACACGATAAAACCGTAACTAGCGAGCTCATTTTTTTGATTCTGACGTTCGAACTGTATTGTACGATGAGCCTAATTAGTCTTAGATTTTCATTCTGGTATAACTTTGAAAGACTATTTTTCAGAAAATTGCATCGGTAGTTAAAATTCTTAAATAATAGATTATTTACAAATTAATTATTTAAAATGTTTTGCAAGATTTATAAAAAAAAGCATAGCAGAATTACAAATGGGCGTAAATCCTAATCATCCGATACTCTAAATGACATTGGAAAGAGTTTAATGCAGAAAATTGAAAATATGAAATTATATGTGAGGTGGTATGAGTAAGAGAAAGCTTATAGTTTTTGAATATGTAATTGGGCTTTGTATGAAAACGTGATAAATTTCATGGATGTGACTTTTATGATTTTTAAGAAAATCGATAAATTGGCTTTTCCGAAATTGTGGTATAATATGGAAGGTGTAAGGGGGTATTGGAACGACTTGACAATAAGCTTTCAAACACCCACCGGCCTTGCACCTACACTTTTTAATCTGACTTTGGAATAAGTCGTAAGAAACTTCGAGTTAACAGAGGGACGCTACTGTTTAAATCATCGCAGATAGTAGCAGACAAATGGCACGATCATAATTGGGCACCAATGAAGTCATTTTGATACGGCAGCACGAGAAGTAAGGTTACATATAAACGAAAAAAAAAACAATCACGAAGAAACACGCCAGTCAGACAAAATCTAACGATAACAGACTATAGCATGGAAAACGTGAAGAACTTCATATATTTCGGAGCCAATCTCTCCAAAAACAGTAATGAAATCAATGAAATCAAAATATGCATAATGATAGCAAACAAGACATGCTAATCAGTATTCCCAATAATAAAATATAAAGACGTATATTGAAAAACGGAGCTGCGAATCTAAAAAACAATAATAAGATCTGTACTCTGCTATGACAGTGAAACATGGACGTTAATACAGTCGTCAGAAAAAATGGTTAAAGCCTTCGAGAGGAAGCTATTAAGACGAATACTGGGGCCTATGAGAGAACAAGTTGAATGGAGAATTCGATATAACCAGAAATAGTATACCATTTTTGGGGACCCAGAAATCTCTACTCTCATCAAACTTTGAAAGTCATAGTGGTTGGTCACATACAGCGAATGGACGACGGGAGAATGCCCAAACGTGTCCAAAAAGAAAAATTGTTCATTTGTATGGGAGGAATATTAATGTATTATTTTAATAATACAGTATAGTGGTATACCTGAAAAAAAAAGTTGATACCCTGAAATTTTGTTTTTTCGCGTTTCATGACTAAATAGCCTAAAAAAAAATTTGTCTGACTGTACGCTTTCCGCCGTACGTCTACGCTCAGCTCACATTAACTTCCAAGCCCTTCAAGGCAGAAAGTTTACAATCCAGTTTACAATTGCGGATCTCAGACGGACACCCATTTTGGGAATGTAGGGATTAACGCAAAGGCGGAGGCAGCGCTAAAACTAAAAATTCAGAATTCGAATATTTCAGCCATAGTTCTAGCTAGGAAACTGGAAATCAACTCATATATAGAGGGGTTTGTAGGACATACTTTATATATAATTTAATTTTTTTATTCATCGGTGTTCGAAAAGGAATGGCTAAGAACAAATTGTCGGCAGATTTTTTTTTTAAATGATTATATCTTCGGAACCATGAAAAATCCATATTTTGGGATCATTAAGGCGGCATACAGGTTCACCAGAATCAGCTTACAGTGATGCTAATTATTATAAGGGTCAGGGCGCTTCATTTGAAGGATTTGTGGTCGTCGGATAGCTGCTGTGCGCAATCTCAAGCTGGCAACCTTACATTACATTATTTTATTTATTCATATGGTTTTTCACATTTAAGATACAAAAATCTTTTGTTTGCGTATTAATGGCATATTAATTATACAAATTAAAGTTCAAATTAAGTGGCTTATTTCAAATTAGTCTTACATTAATAATAATTATTTAAAATAAGAATAGAAAAAGAAAAAGGAGAACAAAAACAACATTAATGAAAATTTAATTAGAAAAGAAAGAAATAAGAAAAGCCTGGACTTCAACGTCCCAAGTATACCCCGAGCCTCCTGCAAAAATCACCATCCCCTGCTGATCTACGAATTTCGACTGGTAGTTGATTCCACTGTTGAATGACATAAACGAAGAATTGCCTCTGTGAAACTAGAGATAAGAACTGAGGTGTTATTAGTTGATGTGTCCTGGAAGACCTGGCGAACGTAATTCGTTGGAAAAGATACTCAGGCCTTTTGGAATGAATTATCTTGAAAAGAAAAATCAAGCAACGATATAGAATATAGCGTTTTAGAGAGCAACCAAATACACTATCAGCATAAGGAGAAACATGGTCAAATCGTCGCAGACTATAGATATAACGAACAGCAGCGTTGAACGCTACATTTAGACGATTCCTGCATATAGAGTCAGGTCTACAGAAAATTTCATGCCCGTATATCAAAATTGGTATTACTAAAGTTTTTACCAGCATAAGTTTGACATCTACTGGTACATACCTACGTGTGCTAAATAAGGTTCGAAGAATCCCATAAACTTTTCCTATATTGGATAAAATATGATCGCTCCACGTTAGGGTGCTGTTAAAAAAACCCCAAGATTCTTAATTTTTACCACATATTCGATAACAAAGTTATTGAGGATAACAGCAGGGAAATACGACAAATCAAGCTGCGTTTTGTATATTACGATACTCTTGGTCTTAGATGAGTTGAGTTCTAGAGAATTCATTTGTGCCCAATTACTAATACTAGTCAAATCTTCGTTAATACGACTAGTTGCATCTTCCACCAACCCTAGCGGATAGCTGAGCTGTAGTTGCACATCGTCAGCATACGTGTTTATATCGCAGTGTTTTATAGAGAACGGGGGATCATTAATATAAATAGCGAAAAACAAAGGACCAACAATGCTTCCTTGCGGTACACCACATTTTGTTTGCAAAAAAGATGAAAATTGCTCATTGACTGATACGGCTTGTAGGCGATTAGTAAGGTAAGATTTAATCAAAGCGGCTGAAGAAGTAGAAAACTGATAATAGTTGAGAAGTTTGTAAACAAGGATATTGTGATCAACTTTATCAAACGCTTTGGAGAAATCCAACAATGTAAGGGTGGTCACGCGATCATTGTACCTTCAAGCAGTGATCACCCAACTTGTTGGCATTTAATTTATTATACTCTAGATGAAATCTGAGAGTATATTGTGTTTGCTTTACCGTTTGTAGCGCTAAGAAATAACGCTCGCACAGAGCCGCCAAGGGTACAAAAATATTTTTTGTCGGTCAAAAACCTCGATTTCGAGTGACTGTCTGTCCGTCTGTCTGTCTGTACGTCTGTCTACAGTATAACTCTCGAAAGCTTTGAGCTACAGTGCTAAAAATTTGTGTGTGTTATTTTTAGCAAAAAAGTAACTTTAAGTTCGTAAATAGGCTACATCCTTCCACTCCTTCTACCACCTCGCATACAAATTTCATGAAATTACGAAAAATTAAGAAATTGATTTTTCTTTGAAACTATTTAAGCTATCGACTTGAAATTTGGGTCAAAGTATTATGATATAGATGTCATTAATATGACGGAATATTGATCCGATCTCCTCACTTCTTCTACCCCCTCCCATACAAATGGGCAATTTTGAAAAATACATATTTTCGATTTTCATTGAAACTAACATAGCTGAAAAGACGAAATTTTGCCAAAATTGATTCTACTATAATTGAAATTAGTTTTGAAAGGAATTATAAACTTCACCTCACTCAAATTTGAAATTTAAATTAAATTATTTTTCTTGGAAACTGTTAAAGCTTAAAGCTATCAACTTGATATTTTGTATGAAGTATAAAAATAGAAATATCAATAATGCGATATTTTGATCCGTACACTCCTTCTTCCCCCTCCCATACAATAATAATATATTTCATCAAATTTTGATTACTACATTTTTACTACATTTTTGTAAAGTTGGAAACAATAAAAAATATAATAGGAAATTTTTTGATTTCAAGAAATTTTGTAGGGGAAGTGGTACAGGGGTTGACGACATTGAATTAATTTTTTCCCATTACGCTAAAGTTGTTATCAAAATATTTTACACAAAATTTAGGATTAAAAAATTTAATAGTTGCTGAGAAAATTAGGTTATTGGATTTATCCTAATTGTGTAGTTTGTATGGGAGGTGGTACAAGGAGGGGCGAATCCTTAATGACTTTTTCACAAAAAACTATAAACATCATTGTAGATCAATAGCATTCATACTTTACAGGAAAATCCGCTTTTTGTAAAGTTGTGAAATTGTGTCAGATTGTATGGGAGGGGTTAGAAGGGGTACAGATAATAGCTTCATTTGTTTGGGCTTACCAATAATTCTAAATAAATATTAAGTGCACAATTCCAGCTCGATAGATTTTATAAACACTGAGTTATTGTTTTAGAGTATTTCATGAAAAACTATAGTTTGTATGGGAGGTGGTGGAAGACAGGGGAGGACTTAAATAATTTGTATATGATAGATTGAAATCATCATAAAAGAAATATATTCCAAATTTCAGATCAATAGCATCCATGCTTTTCGAGCAAATTCGTTTATTGTCGAATTCCAAAATTGCGCCATTTTGTATGGGAGGTGGTAGAAGGACTAATCATCGAATTTTTTTTGGGCTGAATAATAATTCTAAATAAGTTATTAATGCATAATTTCAGCTCGATACGTTTTATACGTACTGAATAAATTGGCTTAGAGCATTTTTTGTTTTTTTACAGAATGACCTGTGATATAGGCAATTTCGGCTTTTATGTGCAATGCACAAGCACAGTCACACATAAATGCAATAAATATTAGAAAAAAACATAACAGGGCTACGATTGCGCGTAAAGCGCAATCTTACTGTACTCTAGATGAAATAGAATTTTTGTGATCCCAAGAAATTTTGTATGAGGAGTGTTAGAAGGGGTGATAGCATTGAACTATTTTTTTCCCCATCATGCTAAAGTAGCTATAAAAATGTTTTATACAAAATGCTTACACCAAAAATTGAATAGGAGCTGAGAAAATTAGTGTGTTAGATTTAGTGAAAATGTGCAGTTTGTATGGGAGGTGGTAGAAAGAGTGGGGGGATTTTAGTGATTTTTTCAGAAATAACTAAGAATATTATAAAATTGACATTTCTTAAATTTGAGACTGGTAGCATTCATACTTTTCAAGAAAATAGATTTTTTGTGAAGTTGTGAAACTGCGTCATATTGTATGGGAGGGGGTAGAAGCAGTAAAGCTAATCAAAAATTTTTTTTCTGATCTTAGTGATAATGCTAAATAAGTATTTATTACGAAATATGAGCTCGATAAATGTTATATGTTCTGAGAAAATCGGCTTAGAGCATTTCATGAAAAAGTGCAGTTTGTATGAGAGGGGTTGGAAGGAGAGGGAGGACGCAAATAATTTTTACACAGTATATTGAAATTATTATAAAAGTAATATATCCCGAAATTCAGACTAATAGCTTTTATACTTTTCGAGCAAATCCATTTATAGTCGAATTGCGAAATTATGCCATTTTGTATGGGAGGGGGTAGAAGGGGTGAAGCTAATCGTCTAATTTTTCTTAACCATACTAAGAATTTTGAATAAATATTTAGTGCACAATTTCAGCTCGCTAAATTTTATACGCACTGAGTAAATTGGCTTAGAGTAATTCATGATAAGTACAGTTTGTATGGGAGGTGGTAGAAGGAGGGGGTGGACACGCATAATTTTTATACGGTAGATTAATATTATCATAAAATTAATATATTCCAAATTTCAGGCCAATAACTTGTATACTTTTCGAGCAGATCCGTTTATTGTCAAATTGCACATTTGTGTCATTTTGTATGGGAGGGGGTAGAAGGGGTGGAGCGATTTGGCCCATTGACGAACTTGACCTTACTTTTTTGTCAGAAACGACGTTTACAAAAATTGAGCTTTCTAGCTCAACGCGTTCTCAAGCTAGAGCGCGCACAGACGGACGGACGGACGGACATCCGGTTTTGAGATTTTTGAGTGATAATATTAATTTCTGTATTCATCATTTTTTTCTCCGAGCCTTATTTCTTGGCGTTACAAACTTTAGAGCAAACTTATAATACTCTCAGATTTCATCTAGAGTATAATTATCAGCTCCGCTTCACTCCTTCTACTCCCTACCATATAAATATCTGTATTATAAATTCAAGAAAAGCATTTCTCCTTCGAATATATGAGAGCTATCGACTTTGAAATTGAATCAAAGCATGGTGATAAGGATGATGATAATTAGTTTCAAAATCATCTTAAGCGCTTCATTTCCTCTGCCACCTATCATGCAAATGCCCCAATTTAAGAAAAACTATGTCCAGTTTCTTTAAAAATAATGAAAATAAGAACTTTAAATTCAACAAAAAACATAACAGGGCTACGATTGCGCGTAAAGCGCAATCTTACGATACTCTAGATGAAATAGAATTTTTTGTGATCCCAAGAAATTTCGCATGGGAAGTATTAGAAGGGATGACAGCATTGAACTAATTTTTCCCCATTATGCTAAAGTAGCTATAAAAATGTTTTGTACAAAATGCTTACTCCAAAAATTGAATGGGAACTGAAAAAATTAGTGAGTTAGATTTAGTGAAAATGTGCAGTTTGTATGGGAGGTGGTAGAAAGAGTGGGGCGATTAGAGTGATTTTTTTCAGAAATAACTAGGAATATTGTAAAATTGACATCCCTGAAATTTCAGACTAGTGCCATTTATACTTTTCAAGAAAATCGATTTTTTGTGAAGTTGTGAAACTGTGTCATATTGTATGGGAGGGGGTAAAAGCAGTGAAGCTAATCAAATATTTTTTTCTGATCTTAGTGCTAATACTAATTAAGTATTTATTACAAAATATGAGCTCAATAAATGTTATATGTTCTGAGAAAATCGTCTTAGAGCATTTCATGAAAAAGTGTAGTTTGTATGGGAGGGGGTGGAAGGAGATGGAGGAAGCAAATAATTTTTCTACTGTAGATTAAAATTACTATGAAAATAACATATCCGAAAATTCAGACTAATAGCTTTTATACTTTTCGAGTAAATCTGTTTATTGTCAAATTACGAAATTGTGTCATTTTGTATGGTAGGGGGTAGAAGGGGTGAAGCTAATAGTCTAAATTTTTTTGGGCTTACTAACAATTTCAAATAAATATTTGGTGCACAATTTTAGCTCTCTAAATTGTATACGCAATGAGTAAATTGGCTTAGAGTAATTCATGACAATTACAGTTTGTATGGGAGGTGGTAGAAGGAGGGGGAGGATACGCATAATTTTCGTACGGTGGATTGATATTATCATAAAAGTAACATATTCCAAATTTCAGGCCAATAGCTTTTATACTTTTCGTGCAAATCCGTTTATTGTGAAATTGCGCAATTGTGTCATTTTGTATGGGAGGGGGTAGAAGGGGTGGAGCGATTTGGCCCGTTCACGAACTTGACCTTACTTTTTTGTCAAAAACGACGTGTACAAAATTTGAACTATCTAGCTCAACGCGTTCTCAAGCTAGAGCGCGCACAGACGGACGGACGGACGGACGGACGGACGGACGGACATCCGGTTTTGAGATTTTTGAGTGATAATATTAATTTCTGTATTCATCATTTTTTTCTCCGAGCCTTATTTCTTGGCGTTACAAACTTTAGAGCAAACTTATAATACTCTCAGATTTCATCTAGAGTATAAACATTTTGCATGTCATGTTCGGTGTCATATACGAAAAATACAAACCTCCTGCTTTACTTCTACCACCTCCGATGCAAAAGTCTCTTTTCATTATTTGAAAGAGTTTGAGATGACATATTTTCCGGTATATTAAAGTCATTCCCATTTCATCTAGAGTATCATATGATTGGGCTTTGCGCCCAATCATAATTCTGTTATGTTTTTTAGACTAATTTAGTCATGTGACACGAAGTCGATCCAAGTTATTATAGTATACGGTTAAAAATAGTGGTGTGAAAGATACAACTCATCTATGCTTTTTTTATTATAATAGTCATGTATCTGAAAATTGCTATGGTTCTTATGAAAAACGATTTTATAAAAATACTTTATATTAATTTGGTTTAAAGTGTATATGGATCTAAATTTAAAGATTTGCTTTTATTAGAGCAAAATATGTTTTATTCCAATATGTATTAAATTTATCCTGATAGTCATTGAATGAATACTAGAATATGCTCGTTAATTTTTTTTATCTTCCTTTTAGTATAAATCTGATCTTAAGAATTGCTAAGGAATGCTCGAAAGTTGCAAAACCAAAGGTTTTCATATACTAACCACAATAAATTTTATAAAAACGTGAGATAAACTGTTTTGCCTAAAACCGTAAGAAACAATTAAAATCATCAGGTTGATTTTTTTATAGGGCACAGGATAGGTTTTATACGTGTGATAGATAAATGTTTGCCATGGATACGATCTTACTTTATTATTTTATTAATAAAGTATTGTGATCGACACAGAAAAAAAATAATTTGCTACCCTGAAATTTTTGTTTTTGCGCTTCATGACTAACTTAGCCTAAAAATGCAACAAATAAAAAATCCGTCCGCCATTCGCCGTACATATGGACTCATATCTCCGAGACCGTTAAGGGTAGAATGTTCATTTTTGGGTGGATTGTTGATTGGGTAAGTGCTGCATTATCTAAATTTTCGGGGGTGTCAGGTGGAAGGGGGTGACGGGAGGTGGGAAAGAGTCAAAAACTTCACTTGCTAATATCTCCACCACGAATGCAGATAGGAAGCTGAAAATCAGCAGAAGTATGAAGAGGATTGCAGGACAAACTTTAAAAATAATTAAATTTTTTTACCCATTGGCGTCCGGAAAGGGGCGGGCTAAAAACAAGTTGTCGGCCGAATTTTTTTTCAACTGATTATATCTTCGAAATTACTTATTGTAAAAAATTCATATTTTGAGACCATCAAGGTGGTATATAGCTCCACCAGAATCAGTTTAAAGAGTGGCTAATTATTGTAAGGTGTGTGTCAAGGGGGGGGGGGGGGGGGGAGGGGGGAGGGGGGAGGGGGAAAGGGGGGGGGGGGGGGGGTGGTGCAAAGAAAAACACTTAAAAATTAATATCTCAACTATCTCTTAAGCTATGTAATTGAAACATGAAACATATATTAAGCTATACTAGGAAAATACGAAAAAAATATAAGATGTGGAAATAATAGTAGTGGGGGAAAAATCGGGAGCATTTCAAAAATGGAGCACTTTTTAAAATTACAAATCCTTATATCTCAAAACTGAGTACAGATATTAAATCGAAAATTTGTCAGATTGCAGAACTACATATTTAGTCGTTAATGTTGGTAAATTTAGTAATTTTAAGTTGGGAGGTGTAAGCGGAGGGAGGTAGTAAGCAAGTCGAAAATGTTGAGTGATGTTTTTGGGCTCTGGTGAAAGATACAAAGTTTAAATTTTGAATGTGGATACATCTATTTGATGTACATAGAATAAAAATAATAATTTGTTCCACAATGGTTATAAACCGACCCCCCGGTCGAACGTGCACAAGGTGTTTCACGTGCATTGAAAAAAACACATAAACTGAAAATTTTTGAGTAAAATTTTAAGGTGGAAACTTGAAAATTTGCGAAATGCATTTTAAAAAAAATCCCTGAATATACAAGGTATTAACTGGTCGAAAACCTTTAAAAATTTTACCCCCTCCCATACACAATTATTTTTTCGACCATTTCCAAGAAATCAATTATCACCTAACTATTAAAAGCTATCAATTTGAAATTTTGCACAAAAAGTTTTAAAACTAGTTTAAAAAAAATCGCGCTATATTCACAAATTTTCAAATCCAGGTGTAAACAAATTTATTACGCAATCTTATTTATTTATCTATAAAAACGGAAGAGAAATTGTAAAATAAATATTGTTTGCTTTACTCATGGCATTGGAATGAAAATCCATAAGAATAACATTGGATAAAAGTTTAGGCATCGGAATTGTTTCGAATAATATTGATGAAGAAATTGTTTCTGATGCCGAAGTGCTTAAAGCATCTATAAATATCAAAATTTCCTAAAAAATAAAAGAAGCATGGTATATTCCAGTAAACTTCAAAAGGTAAGACTTTCATATTATTTTATCAGTTTTGTACGATGCACTTTCTGAATCTGTTTCGATTACTTTTGAAAACAAAAAGTTGCCGTCATATTAACGTATTGGCAAATGTGCAACACGTAAGTTTGTTTATTTATTTAATTTTTTCAAATTTATTATTAAATTAAACTCCTTATTAGGCTGGATTATGAAACTAAGAAGGAGTATGTACAAAATTCGGACAACTAATCGCCATATATTGTAGCTGTTAACTATTGTTAGTTATATGTAAGTGGATGTAGATAGATAATTTTATAATTAATAATATTATTTTATAATTTCTCGCATTACAAAAAAGTTTCAAAAATTTTGGTTTTGTTATACTCTAAATGAAATCTGAGAGTACCTATATATTGTGTTTGCCTTATCGTTTGTAACGCTCAAAAATAACGCTCGCACAGAGTTGCCAAGGATACTGAAATATTTGTTGTCGCTCAAAAACTTCGATTCCGAGTGACCGTCTGTCCGTCTGTCTGTCTGTCTATCTGTCTGCCTGTCTGTGCGTCTGTCTACAGCATAACTCTCGAAAACTTTAAGCTACAGTGCTAAAAATTTTTATGTGTCATTTTTAGCAAAAAAGTAACTTTAAGTTCGTGAATGGGCTACATCCCCCCACTCCTTCTACTCCCTCCCATACAAATTTCATGAAATTTCGAAAAAAAAAGAAATTGATTTTTCTTTGAAATTATTTAAGGTATTGACTTGAAGTTTACGTCAAAGTATTACGATATAGATGTCATTAATATCACGGAATATTGACCCGATCCCTTTACTCCCTCTACCCCCTCCCATACAAATGGACAATTTTGAAAAATACATATTTTCAACTTTCATTGAAACCAGTAAAGCTGAAAAGACGAAATTTTGTCAGAATTAATTTTACTGTAATTGCAATTTATTTTCAAAATAATTATCAACTTCACCTTACTCCTTCCGTTTGTAACGCTAAAAAATAACGCTCGCACAGAGTTGCCAAGGATACTGAAATATTTGTTGTCGCTCAAAAACCTCGATTCCGAGTGACCGTCTGTCTGTCTGTCTATCTGTTTGTCTGTCTGTCTGTCTGTGCGTCTGTCTACAGCATAACTCTCGAAAGCTTTAAGCTATAGTGCTAAAAATTTTTGTGTAATGGGAAAAAAATTTGTTCTGATCCGTACACTGCTTCTACCCCCTCCCATACAAATGCATAATTTTTGTTAAATGCATTTTATCGATTTCCATTCAAACTAGAAAAAGTACAAACTTCAAATTTTGCCAGAAATTGTTTCTTAATAATCGAAATAATGGTTAGAAAAAATTATCAGCTCCGCTTCACTCCTTCTACCACCTCCCATACAAATATCTCTATTATACATTCAAGAAAAGAAATTCTCCTTCAAGTATATGAGAGCTATCGACTTTGAAATTGAATCAAAGCATGGTGATAAGAATGATGATAAGCAGTTCCAAAATTATCATAAACGCTCCACTTCCTCTGCCACCTCCCATACAAAATACCCAATTTCAGGAAGACTATGACCAATTTCTTTAAAAATAATAAAAACTAAAAACTTTAAATTCAGCATAAAACAATTTGCATGCCATGTTCGGTGTCGTATACGAAAAATACAAACCTCCCCCTCTACTTCTACCACCTCCCATGCAAAAGGCCTTAAGCCCAATCATAATTCTGTTATGTTTTTTAACTAATGATTTGTAAAGATAAATTTTGATTTGCACTTTTTACTGGTAGCCCTTTATTTTAAGATCAATGAGAGTTTTGAATCATCATTCATTTCCATATGATTTGCATTTCAAAATCGGTGCTTGCCTAATCTTGTGTTATGAGTTAAAACGTTGTTTCTACTTAACGCAACAACCTCTTAACTACGATTTGACACTGAATATGTATCAGTAAGTCAAAATTATTCTAAAAAAATAAAAAGATGCGTTCGTTTTTAAAACTCAATCAATACAATTACATAAAAATTGACTTTATGACAGTATGTTTTCCTAACCTAAACATATGTTGCTACATAGGATCGTGAAAATAATACTATTGCTTGAAAGTGATCGCCTATTTCAAATGCTGTTTTATCTAGCAAATGTCGGAAAGTGGACCGAAATTTGCAAACTTTAAAACAGTTTCTCGCAAAAAATATATCCGAATTTCACTCTGTTGTGTGTAACCGTGACGTGTCGGTGTCTATTGTGATCTTTACCAAACTGTTTGAAATCCTCTATCAAACTGTTTGATAAATGTTTTTAGCAGAGACCGGAACGTCACGTTTAACAAAGCATAATTGTGTTGAAATCCGGAAATCTTTGCTTTAAAAATGTATATTTTAGTTCTATAGCATATTTATATGTCTAAATATGTAATTTAATTTTGTATATAATAAATTTTATTTTGATATATATGCACAATAAATACTATGAAATGCTACAATTGTTTTAGATGAGACTGATAAGAATTACAGATTCAAAGGTAATGTTGTATAGGTGCATTTTATCCGGATTATAAGAGTCTAAAATTTATACCAAAGAGGTATGAAGATCTCTATAAATTAAGGGATTGATTAAATAGGAGCTATACATAGTGAACTATTGATTTTATATATTTTACAGAATATAAGTACAGAATAAGTACTGCAAATAAAATTTATACGAAAATGTTATAAAATAGTTTTATAACGAAAAGTATAAATTCAAACTTAATCGTTATAAAATCGATCGAGATGGATAATATTCATTTGATAAATAATTTGTAAGGATTCATATGTATATCATGTTGCTATTAAATTCACACCAAAATTTCTAACCGTGAGAATAATAAAGTTGAATTAAATTCAAATTATTCTCAGTCTATCTACCCGACTATATGATAAATTACTAAAGCAATTGAAGCTGCAGAACTGAATCTGATATAACAGTTTGAAATTGTAGAAATTACACTACTTTTAAAATGCTCCTTATTTCCTCCCACTATTATGTTTATTTTTATATTATGTCATTTTTCTCGTATTTCGCTAGTATAGCTTAATATATGTTCCAAGTTCCCATTGCATTGCTTAAGAGAAAAATGTTTTCTTACCACCCCTTGACCCTCCCTTGCAATAATTAGCCTCCTTGTAAGCTGATTCTGATGGATCTGTATGCCACCTTAATGGCCCCAAAATATGATTTTTTGTGGTAAGTAATTTCGAAATTATAATCATTGAAAAACGGAAATCCGCCGACAATTTGTTTTGAGGTCCCCCCCCCTCCATCTCTTCGGAAGCCAATGGATTCCTATTCACATTCGTGGTGGAGATATTAGCAAATGTAATTTTTGACTCTTTCCCTCCCCCCTCCCTCTTTTACCTGACACTCCCCAAAATTTAGATAGTGAAAACAAATTACCCAATTAATAATCCACCCAAAAACGAACATTCTACCTTTAACGGTCTCGGAGATATGAGTCCATATATACGGTGTACGGCTGGACGATTTTTTTTTGCATTTTTCGGCTGATTTAGTCATGAAACGCGAAAAAACAAAATTTCAGGATGGCAATTTTTTTTTTCTGTGTTAATAACAATATTTTATTATTAGAATAATAAAGTAAAATTAAATTATTTTTAAAGTTTGTCCCACAAATCCCTCTATAAATGTGTTGATATCCAGCTTCCTAGCTAGAACTATGGTTGAGATATTCGAATTCTTTGTTTTCGATTTTAGCGTTCTCCCGTCTCCCCTTTAAGCCTTACACCCCCCAAAATGGGTGTCCGCTTGAAATCCACAACAATCTACAAATGAACTTGATTTAATGTGCGCTTAGTGTACGGCGTTCAGACAGACGGTTTTTTTTGCATTTTTAGGCTAATTAAGTCGTGAAACGCGTAAGACAAAATTCAGGGTATTACCGCATTTACACAGTGACAAATAATCTGAGTAAATTATCGGTTGTATAAACATAAAGAACTCAGATTGCAAGTTATCAAACTGATCGATAAAGATCTTCAAATAAATAATGATAATTGCATAAAACCACTTACCTGGAAGCAGCCTAATGGGTAGCTTGTCGGAATGCCAAGGTAGTGACTTCAATTTCCGGTCAACGTATTATTCTAGCATATTATTTGTGTAGGTCTCACTGGGCCACCTCAATCTGCGAAAAATAAAAAAATCATAGATAGAGGATTGAAAGGCTACCAACCCTTTCACAATAACAAATAAGGAATCTAAAGTTCAGGAGGCGGAAGCCCGATTTTGGCTGTGGTGCCATTAAAGAAAATCATTTAATCACGAGGTGATAATATTATTTATGAATTGCTGTACGAATTTAAAATTACCGCTCATCACTGTCACTTCCAAGAAGTTATATTATCTAAATTTTAATATTATCCGAATTTATAAGTGTTGTATTTTTCTATTTAAGAAGCTTTTAGATTAAGAATGTTCGTAATAAATTCAAAACTAGCTGATAAAGAAATTTCAGAAAAATCTTTGTTTCCATTACTATGATTTTGGACCTTGTGGCCGGCTTCAGCACTGCTGACGAAAAGGTCAATCATTAGAAGGATAAACACAAGAAATCGGGGTACCATGAAAATGGCTGTGATAAACTCGTAAATGATAATTTTAATATTAGAAAAAGAAAATGGAATTTCCGAATAAATATATTCTGGCCTGTTCTAAGCCACTAAATTTATAGCGGTTAGGAAATTTGAAAATGAATGCTTGATTTTATCTTACATTTTGCTCAAATTTTATATTGTATAGAACTAGATAATTTGACAAAATATAAAAATTTTTTTTTTTAATTAAAATTTTTCAAATATTTTGTAAAATTAAGCTATCACTGACAAGATGTGGAAGATGTGAAAGATTTCTGTTCCCATGGAGGCATGGCATCGTTTAAATAAAGCTCGTCAGGCCTTCGGTACACTTTTTTTTCTTTTAATAATAAATAACTAATTGATCAACATGATCACCAAGAAACTGAAAACTTCCGTGCAACAATGCCGTCGAGGCACCTTAGGAATATTCTAGTCTGACGTCCTTTGCAAAGACGAATTTTATATAACAACTGAACCAACTCGCACCGGATCGGTCACACTTTGAGGAAACCAATGTAAAATATCTGCAAGCAAACTCTAGATTACAGCTTAGTAAATACTTGAAAATGAGCAGCTAAGTATAGAAACCAGTCCTGAAGACAACTAAAAGCCAATGTTCTGGAGAAAAAAAACTGTTTCAGTCATACATCCCTATAAGATACTAATAGAAAATATGTTGATGCTAAGATTTAGCCAAATTACGCTATCTTTGAAGATTCAGTAGCATGGGTAGTAAAACTGAAAATTATGTGGTGGTTGAATTTTGCAAAGAATCGAAGAACTTTTTATATATATACGAGATTTTACATATATATAAACACATTTAGAAAAACCAACTATGCACTCCGACATACACGACAAACATAAGTTTCTCAAGTGCAAACAATCGTTGTTTTAGTCCAATAAGCACTGGTTATCTATGAACAGTGCGGAGAACACGATGTTCGCTTACATAACTTTAGTAGACTCAACGGGCAAAGGCTTTTCATTCGTGAATTATAAAAGAGTAATGTCCATTGGTAGGTGTTTCTTTGATATGAACAGTCAGACCTTTGTTTGGTTATTGCTAAATAATCTGCATCTATGAAATTTCTTTTACTTTAGCGCAAAATAAAACGATGAATAACTTTCCTAATCTTTAACATGATAGAAAAAAGATTTCGTTTTAACTATCGTACTTAAATATTCAAAAGAAAACAGTTTTTGAAATCCAAAAAAGTAGATACTGACTGAATTAAGTTCCTTCCCAATTCGGCTACCAATAATTTATGGTAGAACCAACCGGAACCTTAATTATTTAATATTTAATGACCCTACTTAAGTATGAGCGCGACTCTAAGACCCATGCGGTCAATTATGAAGGGCATCAAATCTCTTTCATATGGCTGACCTCAGTAATTGTAGATGTTCGCCCAGTAGAATTGCCGATAGTGTAGAACTGACGTGACAAGGTCTTAGCTGCTTTCTTGCGCAACGGTCACTTGTGCGATAGAATCAAAAATATTATGAATAGCAAAGTGGTATGTAAGTAACGGCTACGGTCTAGCAAATTGACCGATGCTAAAAATGCGTATGGGCTGCGCATCACCTGAAATTAGCGGATGTGTGCACTCTACGGCTAATACTCGTATCCATATGAGTTTCGCTAGCTTCTGCATGTTCTTTTCGGTTCGGAAATAGCTGCTAGCTAGATTATTATTGGCCCCACACATCATGGGAACTCGAAGGAAGGCAAATGTGATGTGTCTCTGCAATTACACGTTAGGCTTATTTTCCACTTTTGAGATTCACGAAGACTCAAAATTTGCATTGTCTTTGAGAGATTTAGGATGTGCGTCACTTAATGGGCATTTTCAGCAATGTCAGTGATGAGTTGGGAATTGATTGTGACGGTGAAGGTCATAAATGGATTGAAATTTGATTGATTGAAACATTGTTCTAGTGTGCGATCTTAATTCTACAATATTATTTTAGAGCTTTGTTTTTTTGTCAAATGTCGACGAGGTTACTTACCTTGATTTTAATCATTGGACAAATTAGAAGGGATCTGGATTTCACCAGTTGCATAGTTCTTTCTAAACAATAAAATTTTTCTTGTTTTTGCTATTTGAATCGGAGTAAAGGATATGACGGGATAATCATGACAAGAAAACACTTCCTGTTTTCTTGCGTAAGAAAAAAATTCCTTCACAGAGAGAGATTTTGCGTTGTGATTTCTCAACTATTCGATCGCAAGTATAGGTTAGGCTAGGTTCGTGGAGGGGTTGGACACCAATGTACGTAGGCCACTAGTGGGTCCATTGTTCGCCTCCGTGTTTCTACCCTGTTGACCTACATTTCATTCGGACAGCCCGGTTCAAGGGACCGCAGATCATTCAGCTCGGTGAAGGAGTACTCTCCGCGAACTTTTTTTTGAATTATTCTGAAGCATGGGCAATGGCAGAGGAAATGCTCTGTAGCCTCGTTCTCCTCACCGAAGCTTATGTAAATGTCCTTGGTTATAAGGCGAAGTCTTCGAGCGTGTTTTCTAAGAAAACAGTGGCCCGTGATTATACCTGCTAGTGTCCATAGGTAGTTTCTGTCGAGTTTCAATATGTTTATTGATTTCCCTCTATCAAACCCACCCGATAGTCAAAAAATTAATTTTTAGATGTTTTTATTTTCACCCCCTCGACCGTCCCCTCAGAAGTATTGGCCGCCCTACATGTTCATTGTGGTTAGTCTTTTTTGTACTTCTTAATTGGTTTTGAAATATAAAGTTGTTGCGTTAACTTACTTTTCAGTGTTCCTGAATTCATTTCTTCAATGTTCATTGAAACTAAGAAATCTAAATCGACAAATTTTTGCTGCCATTAATTATTTATATTGCTTTGATCCTATTCCTACCCCCTCCCTTACAAATGCATATTTTTGGTAAATGCATTATATCGACTTCCATTAAAATTAGAAAAAGTAGAAACATAATATTTGCCAGAATTTGTCCCTCAATAATTAGCATAAATGCTAACAAAATATCAACTTCGCCTCACTCCTTCTTCCCGCTCCCATACAAATTTCTATAAGAGAAATACAAGAAAAGTGTGAAAAAAGTGTAAAAGTATGAGAGCTATCGACCTTAAAATTGGAACATGCTTTGACTGACAAATGAAGAGGGGATAGAAGGAGAAATGAAATTTTTCAACGTTAATAATGTTTATATTATTATGCTTTGCACAAAATTTTAAGTCGATAGCTTTGATAATTTCGAAGATATATATATATATACATTCGAAGATATATGCATATATATATATATATATATACATATATACCCTAGCTGGCTCAATGGGTAGAACGCTGGACTCTCACTCAAGAGATACAGGGTTCAAATCCCAAGTACGGCTATTTTCTTCAATAAAAAAGCTCGTCAATCCAGATAGGGTAGATTGTCCGTTGGAAGATGGTAACTCTGACGGACCCCCCCCCCACCCCAATCCACTCCCATTCCTAACACTAACACCACACCACCTACACCACCCACCCACTAACCCCTACCCCTTACCAACCCGTATCGAGACAGCGTGGTAAGGTATCGTCTCACCCCCCAACATGATAGTACACCAAAACAAACAGCCCTCATTCTCCGTAGGCCCGAGTGGACCTAGGATAGGTAGCTCACAGGAACCATCAACAAGGGCAGAGGGTGTTAAGAATCCGCGGAGGTTAAACCGCTACCAAAAACAACAACTAACAACGATAAACATAGCGACATACAACTGCCGATCACAATCCAGCCAGGCAAGACTCACCTAGTTAGAAGAGGAAGCAGCAAAGATTAAGTGGGACGTCATTGGTTTGAGCGAAACTAGGCGCAAAGACAAAAACCTATTAACACTAGCGTCCGGCAATACCCTATACCATCAAGGAACCCAATCAGGCAGAACTAGCGGAGTAGGATTCTTGGTTCACAAAAAATGGAAATACAAGATAATTAGCGTCACAAGCACGTCAGATCGAGTAGCCAGCTTGACTCTTAGACTGTCACATAGATACACGATGCAAATAAGACAAGTCTATGCACCAACATCTAGTCATTCGGACGACAAAATCGAGGACTTCTACAACGAAATAACTCAAGCCTGGGACAGCAATTACAGTAATTTCAAATTCCTTATCGGAGACTTCAACGCTATAGTAGGAAAGAATGAAGAACAAGAAATATTGGTACGGAAATTTGGACTGGGCCAAAGGAACGAAAGAGGGGAGAGATTGGTAAAATTTGCCCACCAGTACAACCTCTACATAGCGAACTCGTTCTTTAAGAAACAACCAAGCAGGAAATGGACATAGCAAGCCCCAACTGGGGTGACAAGGAACGAGATTGACCTGATCCTAACGAATAAAATAAGGACAATCAAAGACGTCTCCACGCTTAACAAATTCAAGACAGGTAGCGACCATCGTCCAGTAAGAGCAAAAATAACCCTAGACCTAAGATCTGAAAGGGCAAAATTAGTTAGGAAGCCAACAAAACCAGACTTCAACAACGACAACATCAAAAATGACATTGATCGATACCAGTCAATGCTAGAAGATGAAATGAGAGACAGGGACGCTTCACACCTCGCAAATGCCATCTCGAAATGCGCCAAGGAAGTTGGCGGACCACGGACAGAAACCAGACATCACAAACTATCAAACGAAACAAAGGCACTACTAAAGAAAAGACGCGAAATGAAATCATCTTCAAACATCCAAAGAATAGAGTACACGGAAGTGTGTAAAACAATTAGAAAGAAGATAACAGAGGACATCGCCAAGTATAACGAAAGATTAGTAGAGAATGCCAACGAGAACAACAACAGCCTAAGGAAAGCAAAGCAAGCGCTTATAATTGGCAAGAAACAGGTGATAGCACTTAGACAAGGGAACATCAGGGTGACAGATAGGCTAAAAATAGTAGAAATGATAACTAACTTCTACAGCGACCTATACAAGTCCCCAGAAGATGCTCCCAACAATACAATAACAACAACTGGGACAGAAGATGATCCCACCCCTGAAGTTCTTATAGATGAAGTGGAATCTGCGGTCAAATCAATGAAAACAGGCAAAGCGTCAGGCAATGATGGCATCACCGCTGAACTGTTGAAGTACGGTGGCAGAGGAATCTGGAAAATACTGGCCGAGGTATACACCAACTGCCTCAGAGCCAGACACATTCCTGAAAGTTAGAACAGCGCAAACATAATACTGATCCACAAAAAGGGTGATACGGAAGACATCAAAAATTACAGACCAATAAGTCTGCTACCTGTCTTCTACAAGGTATTCACCAAAGTAATCAACAACCGAATACAAGCAGCTCTGGATGTTGAACAGCCACGAGAACAGGCTGGTTTTAGAAGTGGATACAGTACAAATGATCACATTCACACCTTGAGAGAGACCATGAGCAGGGCTAAAGAATACGAACTGCCCCTAGCACTGTTATTCATAGACTTTGAAAAAACCTTTGACTCAATATACCCTGAGGCGATAATAAGAGCACTATCCAATCAAGGTATAGAGAAAACATACGTTGAAACGCTCTCAAACATCTACAGGAACGCCAAGGCAAAGATCAAAGTGTTTGATGACACACCAGAACTCCCCACACAAAGAGGTATTAGGCAGAGGGATACAATTTCCCCAAG
This sequence comes from Chorisops tibialis, assembly GCA_963669355.1. NCBI lineage: Eukaryota > Metazoa > Arthropoda > Insecta > Diptera > Stratiomyidae > Chorisops > Chorisops tibialis. The sequence goes on from OY770263.1 coordinate 254,507,244, forward strand.
GCTATTCAATGCCACCCTGGAAAGCATCTTTCGAGAACTACATTTGGAAGAGAAGGGTCTGCAAGTTGACGGAGAACGCATCAGTCACTTGAGATTTGCCGACGATATAGTCATAATTGCTCAGAGCCAAGAAGAATTGCAACTACTATTAAATGAACTTAGCGAAGCCAGCGAAAAAGTGGGCCTAAGAATGAACCTGAGTAAAACTAAGATTGGCGTAAAGAGCTATGGAAAGATACATGCTAGGCATCACTAGAAGAGGTCGTAAGAGACTGACTTGGATAAGAGAAAGAACAAAAGTGACAGATGTAATCCATAGAATTAGATCCTTAAAATGGCAATGGGCCGGACACATAGCAAGGTTAACTGACAACAGATGGACTGCTAAGATAACACAATGGTACCCAAGAGGGATAAAACGACCAAGAAGACGTCCGAAATTACGATGGGATCACGACATCAGAAAACTAGCAGGCGTCACCTGGACAAGGATAGCTCAAAATAGAGAAGACTGGAAAGCAATGAGGGAGGCTACACCATAATACACATGTATATGTATATGTATGGTTGAACAAGCTGTAGATGATGATGATGATGACATACATATATACATATATATTTTTTTTAGATTGGGGAACACGTGAGAATACTGCGACCTCTCGGCCTATTGTACGTTTATTGTCCCGACCACAACTCAATAGCTTTGCCTAATCTAAGTAGCTTTCAGGGAGCTTTGTTGGCTAGTTCCTCGGTAAAAAGGAAGCCTTTCCAAGAAGATTGTGTCTTTTTCTAGCTACTGCTTCACAGTGACATAGGATATGTATTGTCGTTTCTGAGTCTTCGAGACAGAGGCGGCAGATGTCGGTTTCAGCTAAACCCATATTTTTGAGGTGGTGGGGCGTAGAACGGGGCGGTAGGGACAAATAACTATGAAAACAGATAAAACTTGTAAGTTTGCTTTTTATTTATTTAGTTTTAGTGACTATAAAGGTTTAACTACAATTTTCGTTAATTGAGTCCCTTTTTTAAACCTATTCACAGAATTCAAACACCAGGACAGCCTTATCATTACTGCTATCGATGCCTGCACAGGAATTATATATTTGCACATGAAACAAGCGCTTCAATCTTCAACTGATTTTGAGTAAAACGTACCGCAATTTAGTCATTCACAGTCATAATGAGGTACTTCCCCATTTCGCTCCATCCATTCTACCCCAGGGACACGATTCAGACTAGGGACGTAAGGCGACTCGAGAAAGATACGTCAACTTACGTTTAACTACACAATTGAACGTACTTCAGACATGTACTAACTATAGTTGTAACGTACATCTTACCGTAGTTTGAAAATCATCATTTTTCAATACAAGAGCAAAAAACACAGAACGAAAATTTTACACATCAACGCTCAAGAATACTAAACTATCATGGCTGCCGTAGTTGAGTGGTAAGAGGTTGGCCCAGCTCAACTTATTGCCGCTCGCTGGCAGCACCTTCTTGACACCTAAAATCGTCGAAGTTCATTCCGCCCCGGTACTCCGTTGTGCCCAGAGTTCACCTACATAATGTTTTCTACAAATGAAAACTTTAAATGGTGTGAATTAGTGGGATACAGACATTTTACTTTTCATATGGCAAAGCAAGGCATTTGGCTTCAATTTCATTAATCGTAACTGCTATTACTTCAACTTCCAATTTCAACAGGTAACCATGTGAATGTCGATAGTTTGTGAGTCTATCGGAGAATTGAGAAATGCCATACATGATTTGAACTTTTGCTGTCAATAAAATATCTGGGAACAATATAAATAAGCAAACAGAATTCTTAAGAACTTACCTTCTTCTACAACGGTACTACAGCTCAAATCGGGCCTTGGCCTCATGACCTTCAGGTGCATTAACATTTTTTTCATTACTTATTGTGGAATGGTTGTTAGCCCTTCGTACAACCCTCTATCTACGAATTTTTCATTGAGGTAACTAGGGTGTGTCTAAGCAGGCAGTGTGCTGGAATTATATATTGCGTAGACCGGATTTGAACTCACGACCTTCGCATTGTTAGACCTATACACTACCCACTAATCTACACCCTAGAACTTACTTTAAATGTTCCAATTCACAAACACAAAAATTAAACTGATTCAGACCACTGTGGAAAACGCGGTAGTTTTCGACTGTGGACAAAATAAATTTTTCCACAAATGAAAATTTAGCCATGTGGACGTATACCTTATCGACATATTAAATCATGCCTAAATTTTATGTGACGAAATCAGATATTCCAATTTTGCGATAAGCGACATAAAAATTAGGTCTGATTTTAGTACTTTGAAATCAGGCCTTATCTTGTTTCCTACAGAGCTAGTACGCTGTTCAAATACAATGAAATTTGTGTACTCAAAATCTGAACAATATCACATTGCTGGCTAAATGATCTTGCATTCAAAGACTGTATTCCGTTTAAACAGCAAACTGGGCATATTTTTTACGTACATTACATATTTTTAAAGTACATTTTTGTTCATTTTATCCTAATTTTTGTGTTCCTTATATTCTGAATATCCTTCCGTAACATCTCTAAAATCCTAAACATCCAATAATTATTTGCGAGAATTGTAAAATTCTTAAGAACAATAAAATGTTTGAGCCTCTTTGTAAACTCATGATATAAACAAGACGTATACGTCTTAATAGTTCGTGCATCCTAAGAATTGTATAAGGCGTACAATACTCGCATTTACACCTGAATATGAAATATTGGATCGTGTGATTCTGAAATGTGATTAATACTTCATAGAGCTAGAGTATAACTTCTTGAACAAACTCCTAGCAAAATAAAAGGGTTCATAAAACGTCACTGTTGTTGAATCAAACAACATAGGTAATTCCTATTAAAGCTATGACGTGAAAATTATTGGCTATTTCACACTTTAATGATTTGTCAGTTCATCACAATCTTAATTTTGATAACCCTGCAATAGATGCTTGTTTATTATCCGAACTAATGTCCGTTGTAACTTCTGCTCGCACGACTATACAGGTGAAAAATATACTTCAACGCTAACAATAAACAAGTAGGTACAATAAAATTCTGAGATAAGTTTATGAGTTTTTATGGCTCAATATTATTAGTTTATTTTGTATTGTTTGATACTTTTACCGCATTATTATTGATATTGCTTAACAATGTAATTTAAACTTTAATATTAGTAGAAAACCCATTTTTAAAAATATGCTATAAGGCAATTTAAAATGTAACCGCAAATAGGTTTATGCTAATTAAAAAAAAACATCTTGCAGCTTAACCAACTTATTGTTATGAGATTTTAGGCGATTGAAAATATAAGGTGTCTTAATTTAGCGCCTAAGAATATGTGAAATTATTTTTTTCAGAACTTAACTTAAGTCGAAATTTTTATACCAATTTTATAATTTAGTGTTTGGATAAAGTGTAGGATGTAAGCACAATTCTTAGCTTCTAATCATTAATTAATCGAATTACATTTTTCATGGTATGTATTCACATACAAATTTCAAAAGCATGAAAGCAATTAAAAACAGTTTAGCTGAAAGTGCGATATATATGCACTCGTAATGTACTAACACTTTTATTTGTTTTTATCGAAGAATTATTAGTGCTTCGCACTACTCTCCAACAAAATTGCTAATAAGAAATTATATAATATTTCTAAGAATTACGGTCCTGGTTCACAGCAGAGAAGTTGAATGAATAAGTAGAAATTTTAACTGTTTCAATGGCCTTAATATTTCATTAGTTATAGTATACGGCGACCCGAAAAATTTTATTTCGATAAATAATAATAATAGGTTAAAAAGAATTATAAGAGAGGTATCACATTCAAAATGCTGATGTATTATAAATCAAAAATAATTTAAAACTTCTTTACAAAATTTTATTTTCTACTGGATATCCCCCGCGACTTTTCCCGCGTAAAAATCGCAATAATAAGCAATTTTTAAGAATATTATTAGCAATATATTATGGAAGATAAATAATCTGCTTAGTTCAATGGCTCTTTCAACACAATGCTTTCAATTTTGTTGGAATCATAAATTATTAAGAATGAAACCATGATACTCACATTTGTATGGAACAGGCTCGTGATCAAATCAATCCCGTGATTTTATATCATGTCCTTATTGAAGAGCGTTAAGGACGTGTAAGTAGTTGTAGCTTCTTATTTGTATGGGGAGTGGTAGAAGGGCTGACAGCACCAAACTAATATGTTTCACATCATGGTAAAGTAGCTTTGAAAATGGTTTGTTCCAAATTTAAGCTTCAAAAATTGAATAGGTACTAAAAAACTTAATGCAATGGATTTAGTGAAATTGTACAATTTGTATGAGAGGTGGTAGAAACAGGGGATTTTTGATCTTTCGGAAAACAACTACAATGATCATGAAATTTATTTGTCTTAAATTTCAGATTAGTAACATTCACACTTTTCAAAAAAATATAATTTTTGATATGTCGTGAGATTGTGTCGCATTATATGAGAGGGGTAGAATGGGAGAAGCTAATCGGTTTGCTTTTACCCGATATTAATTATAATACTTATTAAGGATATAGTACAAAATTTGAGCTCGATAAATTGGTTTATAGTAATTCATGAAAAAGTGCAGTTTGTATAGGAGGTGGCAGAAGGAGTGAGGGGATTCAAATAATTTTATTTTTTTATTTTTATTTTTTTATTTTTCGTGGTGAATTATGATTTATTGAACGATATACTCTACCAAACAAAAAATTTTCTGTAGATAAACTAATACTGAAGTGCGGGCTTATTAGATTTCATGTAAGATTAAAGCCACCAGTTTAATAAGTTCACTTTAATTTAACCGAAAAACTTTATATAATTTAACTAAATCGCTTTGTACTTGAGACTTTTTCGCTCACAAATTATAGCTTGCCAATCTTTCGCATCCTAAACATCGACTGACTCGTTGACGGTTCCAAACTGCAAACTGCTCACATTTTTATATTGCTCTTGTCGGCCGAATCGTTCCCTTGTCGTATGAATCTTTTCTCGGCCGAGAGCTGTTAATTGCTTCTATAAAGTATTGCCTCATCGACCGAGTCTCTTCCCGGTCGAGCGAATCTCTACGTGTAGTTGTTGTTGCATTCTTTAAATATTTTCTCGTAGTCTTAGTCTTTTCCCTGTCGTATGAGCCCATACGTGTGGTTGCTGTTGCTTCTCTACATTGCCAGTGTAATTCGCTGTTCGTATCTTCTTTCATTATTGTTTTTTGAGATCTAGAACATTCCGATCGAGTTCACGCAGGTGTTCCTTATAGTGTTCGTACGCACTAATTACCTAATTTGCTTCATGTTCAGTGGTATATAATAAGCAAGTAATATTTATACATGCACTTGTACAGGTATATTCGATTTTCTCTTCAAAATCAACTAGTAAAATAAAATCAAAGCTTTGCCGTACCAACTCGTAAGATTGCTCAAAGAGTTTTCTTGAATCTGTAGACTATTACTACCTACCTGATTTGAGATTTTACAATAAAAATATGGCGCTATTGGGTAATACTACCTATAAACCAATATTTACTTCACGTTGAACCTGAAAGTTCTATCACCAAACAGTTTTTTTTCGAGATACGAGTCTGATAAGTCGCACTCTTATCAAAAACGAAAATATTTACCATTTTCTTGAAAAACTTGACAAGATAATGCAGTTTCTTTGCCAGATCCGTGTTCAGTGAAGAAAAATAGAGAAAGTTCTGGCAGAATTTTCATGGAAGCTAGAAATGAAATTAAAAAACATAAAAGAATTATGATTGGGCGTAAAGCCCAATCATATGATACTCTAGATGAAATGAGAAAGAGTTCAATGTACCGGAAAATATGTCACCTCCAATTCTTTTAAATAATTAATAGTGACTTTTGTATGGGAGGTGGTAGGAGGAGAGGAGGAAGGTTTGTAATTTTTGGATATGACACCTAATGTGGTATGCAAAATATTTCGTGCTGAATTGAAGGTTTCTAGCTTTCATTATTTTTAATTGGACATAGTTTTCCTGAAATTGAGGCATTTGTATGGGAGAGGAAGTGGAGCTTTTAAGATGATTTTGAAACTGCTTATCATCATCCTTATCACTACGCTTTGATTCAATTTCAAATTCGATAGTTCTAATATATTCGAAGGAGAAATGCTTTTCTTGAATTTATAATACAGATATTTGTATAGGAGGGGTAGAAGGAGTAAAGAGGAGCTGATAATTTTTATTAGAATTTATTGCAATTATTAAAAAACAAATTCTGGCAAAATTTTAAGTTTATACTTTTTCTAGTTGTAATGGAAATCGATATAATGCACTTTACAAAAATTATACATTTGTATGGGAGGGGGTAGAAGGAGTGTACGGATCAAAACACATTTTGTTTCTGTTATTGGTATTTCTAATTTTATACTTTATGCAAAATATCAAGTTGATAGCCTTAACAGTTTCGAAGAAAAATAATTTAATTTAAATTTCAAAATTTCGTGAAATTCGTATGGGAGGGGGTAGAAGGAGTGAGATGAAGTTGATAATTTTTTGAATTCTGATTGGAATTATAATAAAATTAATTTTAGCAAAAATTCGTTTTTATAACTTTGCTAGTTTCAATGAAATTCGAAAAACTGCATTTTTGAAAATTGTGCATTTGTAAGGAGTGGCGGGATCGAATCAATATTCCGTCATATTAATGACATTTACATCATAATACTTCGATCCAAATTTCAAATTGATGGCTTAAATAGTTTCAAAGAAAAATCAATTTCTGAAAATTTCGGAATTTCGTGAAATTTGTATGGGAGGGGGTAAAAGGAGTGGGGGGATGTAGCCCATTCACGAACTTAAAGTTTCTTTTTTGCTAAAAATGACACGCAACAAATTTCAGCACGATAGATCAAAGCGTTTGAGAGTTATGCTGTAGACAGACGGACAGACAGCAACTCGGAATCGAAGTTTTGGAGCGACAACAAATATTTCTGTACCCTTGGCGGCTCTGTGCGAGCATTATTTCTTAGCGTTACAAACGGTAAGGCAAACACAATATACTCTCAGATTTCATCTAGAGTATAATTAATGAAAAGCATGGATCTTAAAATCTAAACTGTAATTCAATCCTCTGTATGAGGATTTCAAGCCGATTAACACTAAACATCGTCAATGCTATTTGATGTATAATAAAGTCTCCAAAATAGGTAGAATAATTCAGAACACCGATGTTTTGAAGAGCAAAAATGTTTATGAGCAACGACTCAGTGAATATATTGATTTACATTTATAATTAAATAGGCATATCACTCATTTCAGTTTCTATTAAATAGCGTATCAAATGTGACAAGTTGATCGGATAATATTATTGATGATTTAAAAATGACTAGAAATCAATCAGTTCACATGTTTTGTTTACTGAATACAATAGTGTAATTTTTAGATTAGATAAATCTTCATAATATTATGAAAATCTATTTGCTACTCTCGAAAGACAAAAACACATTCTACATTATTATTCTCAAAATAAAGTATTGTGATCGACTTGGACAAACAAAAAATTACTACTCTGACTTCATGACTAAATTAGCCTTAAAATGCAAGAAAAACATAACAGGACTACGATTGCGCGTAAAGCCCAATCACACGATAATCTAGATTAAATAAAATTTGTTGTCATCTCAAGAAATTTTGTATTGGGAGTGGCAGAAGGGGTTACAGCATTAACTAATTTACTTTATTATTCTAATAATAAAGTATTGTGATCGACACAAGAAAAAAAAAACTTTGCTACCCTGAAATTTTTTTTTCGCGTTTCATGACTAAATTAGCCTAAAAATGCAACAAAAAAAAATCCGTCCCGCCGTACGCCGTACATATGGATTCATATCTCCGGGACCGTTAAAGGTAGAATGTTCGTTTTTGGATGAATTGTTGATTGAGTAAGTGAACACTATTTCTTAAATTTTGTGGGGATGTTAGGTGGAAGAGGAGGCGGGGGGAGGGAAAGAGTCAAAAACTTCATCTGCTAATATCTCCACCACGAATGTAGATAGGAAGTTGAAAATCAGTAGAGATATAGAGAAGGTTGTGGGACAAACTTAAAAAATAATTTAATTTTTTTATCCATTGGCGTCCGAAAAGGGGGGGGGGGCTAAAAACATATTGTCGGCCGAATTGTTTTTTTTCCAAATGATTATATCTTCGAAATTACTAATCGTAAAAAATTCATATTTTGGGACCATTAAGGTGGCATATAGTTCCACTGAAATCAGCTTAAAGAGTGGCTAATTATTGTAAGAGGGAGGGTCAGGGGGGTGCAAAGAAAAACATTTAAAAATGAATATCTTCAACTATCTCTTAAGCTATTTAATTGAAACTTAAAACATAACAAACTATATTAGAATAATAGGAAAAAAATATAACATGTTGAAATAAAAGTAGTGGTGGAAATGGGGAGCATTTTAAAAATGGCGCATTTTTCAAAATTACAAATCCTTATATCTCAAAACAGAGTACATATCAAATCGAAAATTTGTCAAGTTGTAGAACTGCATAGTCGTTAATTTTGTTAAAAATTTTACATCGGGAGGGGAGGGAGGTGACAGGTAAAAGTGTTGAAAATTTTGAGTGTTTTTTTTAGGGCTCTGGTGAAAGATACAAATTTCAAATTTTGCATGTGGATACATCTATTTGATATACATAAAAAAATAATAATAGCTTGTCCCATAACTGTTATAAGCCGACCCCCCCAGTCTATCGTGCACAAGGTGTTTCATGTGCATTGAAAAAAACACATAAGCTGAAAATTTTTGAGTGAAATATTTAAGGTAGAAACTTGAAAACTTGGGAAATGCATTTTAAAAAAATCCCTAAATAAACGAAATTTTAACTGGTTGAACGCCTTTAAAACTTTTGCCTTCTCCCATACAAAATTATTTTTTCGACCATTTTCAAGAAATTAATTATCACCTAACTTTTAAAAGCTATAAGTTTGAAATTTTGCACAAAAACTTTTAAGAATATTTGAATAAAATTGCGTCAAAAGTTTTGAAATCGCGTCTGTCCTCCTAACCCCTCTCATACAAAATTATGATTTCGACAATTAATAAGAAATCAATTATCACCTAACTATTAAAAGCTATCAATTTAAAATTTTGCATAGAACTTTTCAAAATAATCGAAACAAAATTGCTTCAAAAGTCTTGAAATCACTCTTGACCTTCTACCCCCTCCCATACAAAAGTATGATTTTGACCAATTTCATTAAATCAACTAATAACCAATAAATTAAAAGCTACGAACTTGGAATTTTGTACAAGCACCTTACAAGAGAAATTAAATAAAACTGCATCACAAATTTTATGATTCCCTTACCCGCTCTACCACCTTCCATACAAATGTTCGGTTTCGTGAATGTAAATTACACCGAATTTCATAAAAATTTTATGCAACTTCGTCTATGAAACAAATTCTATACAGAGAATATTAGACGTGATTCAAGCAATCAATTAAAAAGCTATTAATACCCATCCAACCTTACTATTAAACCTCCTTCTCCCCTCATAAAAAAACCAAACTTGTAGAAACGAATGAAATATTGTTAAGGCCTGCCCAAGAACACTCTTTCACTTAGTCTTCTCTAACCACTCTAACCTGTATATTAACTTTCCACTCATCCGGAACTTGCCCCAAGAATAATAAAGTTTCGCCCGACTTGTTGGCAGTTTATTTTTCGTATGATGCTAGAGGAGCTATAAAAATGTTCTATATAAAATTTAAGCATCAAATATTTAATAGGTACTGAGAAAATTAGAGAGATGGTAGAAGGAGAGGGGAGTTTTTAGTGATTTTTTTCCAAAAATAATTACGAACACTATGAAATTGGCATCTGCCAAATTTCAGACTAGTAGCATTCAAACTTTTCAAAAGAATCGATTATTTAGTAGTGGAATTGTGTCATATTCTATGGGAAGGTGGAGATGCAGTGAGCTCAACTGATTGATTTTTATAATTTCATGAAAAAGTGCAGTTTGTATGGGAGGTGGTTGAAGGAGTAAGGGGATTGAAATAATTATTATACCACACATCATATTTATGATAAAAATAATATTTTCTAAATTTCAAATCATTAGCTTAAGCAGGCATGATATTAAGCATCCTCATTATAGTATATTGCATGATCTATGATCATTACTGAAAACTCAATTCACTATGAGTTGATGAAATCATCAACGGTTTTCGCATTAATTTTCAATGAATGCGGGGTTTTCAGTTTTTTAGTGCTGTATCTGCTCTTAAAATTTCTTTGGATTTAACTTATTATATTTTCTAATAACATCTAAAAAGAATATGATCAGATCAACAAGAGGACGAAGTCAATAATGTGGTTCACCCTCAGTTTGAAATAATTCTACATCAAAATAAAATCATTATTTTGTTAGTTTTATTTATTTTAATAAAAACATTATTTTCTTAAGGAATGATATTCTTAATATCATCAACGGTTTTGCCAATATCTTCAGCATCTTGGATGATATCACCTCCAATTGTTTCCTATGAAAAATGAAAAATTAGAAAAATTTACCCAATCGTGAGGTACTGAATTTGTGGTTTTTAGCACTTACTACGTCCTGAACGATGCCGGCTTGAATGGCGCCAACCAACATCATGATGGCGAGTGAAAGGAAAAGGAAGATTTTGCTGAAGTCCATGGCTGTAGAGGTTGCTTGTGTGATTTACACTTATTCGAAACTGCCAATCGTACCGGTTTATATGCTACCAGCGTTGACAAATCATATTCAATCGGTTTGTCAGTTATCTAGCATTTTGGCACTTTAGTGACAGCTCAATTGCATCGCTTATATTAAGTTTAGTGATTTATTTATCTGTTATTGTGAGAAAATTACGTGAAATGCTTACGCATCAGAGTTGAAATTTATGCGAAATTAGATCCTTCACTAGATTTGTTTCAAATTCGAAGTGATTGCCCTGTATTTCTCAAATTAGATTTGTATCATCAGAGTTTTCAATCTATGTAGGTATGTATGTATATGCTTATACTCTAGACAAATTCCGACAGTATTATAAGTTTGTTACGCTTAAAAATAAGGCTCGGAGAAAAACTGAATGACACAGAAGTTAATGTTATAACTCAAAAATTTCAAAACGGGATTTCCGTCCGCCCGTGTCCTCTCTAGCTTAAGAACGCGTTAAGCTAGAAAATTAGCATTTTGTTAAGGTCGTTTTCGACAAAAAAGTTAGGTCAAGTTCGTGAACAGGCGGAATTACTCCACCTCTCCTACCCCCTCCCAATTTCGGAATTTAACAATAAACTGAATTTCTTGTAATATACATAGATCTAAAATTCAGAAAACATTATCGTTATACAAAACACAGTATTAAAATTATCTGAATCGCCCCACTCCTTCTGCCACCTACCATACAAATTGCACATTTTGTTGAAATACTATAAACTAATTTAATTAGTACGTATACAATTTATGGAGCTTAGATCATGCGCTAAATATTTATTGAGATTAATTATTAAAATTAAAAAAAAATTTATGATTTGTTGCTCTTCTTCTAACCCCTCCCGTACAATTCGGCTTAATTTAATAACTTTACAAAATCGATTTCTTGAAAGGTATGATTCTAATGACGAGCAATTTCAAGCATATCAATTGAATGATATTTATAATTATTTTTGAAAAAGTCATTAAGAACTCGCCCCTTCTTCTACCACCAAGCCAATCATACAAAGTGCACAATTTCACTAAGTCCAATACACTAATTTTCTCCCTATTAAATTTTTGAAGCTAAAATTTTGTGAGAAGATTTTGATTGATACTCAAGCATGATTTGAAAAAAAAAATTAGTTCAATGCCGTCACCTTTTTCAGCACTCCGTATACAAAATTTTTTAAATTCAAAAAAATTTCTTTTTCATCTATAGTACCGGGCTTTACGCCCAATCGTAGTCATTTTACTTTATTATTCTAATAATAAAGTATTGTGATCGACACAAGAAAAAAAAAACTTTGCTACCCTGAAATTTTTTTTTTCGCGTTTCATGACTAAATTAGCCTAAAAATGCAAAAAAAAAAAATCCGTCTGTCTGTACGCCGTCCGCCGTACGCCGACGTGTACACTCAGCGCACATTAACTCCCAAACCCTTCAAGATAGAAAGTTCATTTTTGGAGGGATTATAGGTAGTTGCGGATCTCAGGCGGATACCCATTTTGGGGGGTGTACAAGTTCAGGGAGAGGCAGGAGGAGCGCTTAAACCAAAAAATACGAATTCAAATATCTCAACCATGGTTACAGCTAGGAAACTAAAAATCAACACACATATAGAGGAGTTTGTAGGGCAAACTTTTAAAAATAATTTAATTTTTTTATCCATTGTCGGCCGAATTTTTTTTTCAAATGATTATATCTTCGAAAGTACTTCCCATAAAAAATTGATATTTTGAGACCATTAAGATGGCATACGGATCTACTAGAATCAGTTTAGATAGAAGCTAATTATTGTAAGAGGAAGGGTCAGGGGGGCTGCAAAGAAAAACACTTAAAAATTAATATCTCGACTATCTCTTAAGCTATGCAATTGAAACTTGAAACGTTTACTAAACTTTATTAGCATAGTATGAAAAAAATACAACATGTGGACATAATAGTAGTGGGGGGAAATAGGGGGCATTTCAAAAATGGCGCACTTTCCAAAACTACAAATCACCAAAACTCAAAATTGAATACAGATATCAAATCAAAAATTTTTCAGATTGTAGAGCTATATAGTTTTTAATTTTGGTAAGAAATTTAAGATGGGGGGTGTAAGGAGAGGGACGTGGAAAGCGAAAATGTTGAAAATTTTGAGTGATTTTTTTATGGCTCTCGTAAAAGATACAAAGTTTAAATTTTGCACGTCGACATATCTATTTAATGTACACAGAAAAAAAATAGTAATTTGTTCCAAAATTCGTATGCACCGAAGTGGGGGTCTAACGTGCACAAAGTGTTTCATGTGCAATGAAAAAAACACATAAACTGAAAATTTTTGAATGAAATTTTTAGGTAGAAACTTGAAAATTTGCAAAATGCATTTAAAAAAAATTTGTAAGAGTTTGAAATATTAACTGGTTGAATATCCTTAAAACTTCTACCCCCTCCCATACAAAATTATTTTTTCGACCATTTTTAAGAAATCAATTATCACCTAACTATTACATGCTATCAATTTGAAATTTTGCACAAGAACTTACAAAAATAGTTGAAATAAAATTACGTTAAAAGTTTTGAGATCGCACTTGCCCTTCTACCCCCTCCCACACAAAAGTATGATTTCGACCAATTTCATTAAATCAACTATTAACTAACAAATTAAAAGCTACAAACTTGAAATTTTGTACAAGCACCTTACAAAAGAAACGAAATAAAACTGCATCACAAATTTTACGATTCCTCTACCTCCTCTACCCCCTCCCATACAAATGTTTGGTTTCGTGAATTTAAAATACACCGAATCCAATGAAAATTCTATGCAACTTCGTCTATGAAATTGACATTCTATACAAAGAATATTGGATTTGGTTCAAGCAATCACTTAAAAAACTATTTACATCCACCCACCCTTACTATCACCCTCCCCCCTCCCTTCATGAAAACTCAAACTTGTATAAATAAAGAAATGAAATATGGAGCGTTTCCGGAAAGTGTTAAATTGAGAACTGCCCTGCTCAAGAAGCTCCTTTCACTTAGTCTTCCCTAACCACTCTAACCTGCATATTGACTTTCTACGCATGCGCATTTTGTCCCAAAAATAATAAAGTTTCGCCCAACTTGTTGGCAGTTTATTATGTTTTTAATACTAAGTTTGATAGAGAAATCAAAGAGAAAAGTTTATTTTTATTTTGTGCATTTGCATTTTAAGAGACTTGGAACTTAAAAAAACCGTAACAAATGATTTATTTAGGGTAAACATTAAATGATGATTAGGCGGAATTTTTGAAATTCAGGTTTAATAATATTTTAAACATTATGTTATAATCAAACATAAACACTCTAATTGAAAAATCTTGGTCACCTCAATTTACGAAAATGAAAAATTCGAAGAAAGAGGGTTGTGCGAATGTCTAACAACCCTTCCACAATAAGTAATGAAAAATGTGAACGAACCTGAAGGTCAGGAGGCCAAAGCCCGATTCGGGCTGTAGTGCCATTGTAGAATTAGAAGAATCAGTTAATTTTTCTCGATGTTACTTGTAAAGCTAATTAAATATTTATTGCTCAACAAGTTTTTTATGAGCTGTTTAAATTAGATTATAGTATCTCATGTCTGGGAAGAGATAGAAGAGGAAAAGGAATTCAAGTAATTTTGATACCATAGATCGCAATTACCCTAAATATAATATTTTCAAAATTTCTTCAGAAACGAAGTGTACGAAGTTTGAACTTTCCAGCTCAACGCCTTCTCTGGCGATTGAGTAAACGGGCGGAAAAACGGACTACGGACTGACGAAATCTTATTTCTTGGCGCTACAAACTTTTGATTTTCATCTCGAGTATAACAATGTATTTTTAGGTCTTAATATTTAAACTACTTAATATATCGATGGTGAAAATTCTCAGCCTCCTATGTCAATTTACGTGATTTTTTTCTCTTTTACTAACTTGTTCGTAAAATAGATAAAGATCAGTGGTTCAACCTGAAATTTTGTCAGATTGTAGAGCTGTTGTAGCTCTACAATCTGACAAAAATTTGAACAACTATTGTATAACTATTTGATGAACACGTTAGTAAAAGAGAAAAAATAACTCATAAATTGACATAGGAAGTTGAGAATCTTCACAATCGATAAATAAAATTTATTTTATTGAAAGAACAAAATTAAAATCTGTATTGCTTAAAGTGTTACAAACCAACTCAGACTGATGAGCGAAACAAAAGTTAAGGGAAAAATTTGATTTGCTATGATGAAACTACATTTAGTATCAAAATGAATGCAAAGTTGTTTGTGTACTAAATGTATTTCAAAGTTAAGAAAACTTTTGATTTGCCAAACTTGGCATCGCCACAGTTGGTTTAATATTTTTTTTTTTATTCAGTGAGAAAATTAGAGGCGTTTTCTTTCAAAACTTTCGCCATTTTCGAAAAAAAAACTAAGTTGATCGCATTGTGGTTTTTGAAACCGATATATGTCAGTAATAACCAAAACAATCATATTTATTATTTATATTTTCCCATACCGTACACATTTCCTGATCAGAAAGTACGACCACACGATACCTCATTTTCGTGCGCTAAGCGCATGCCTTCTACAATCGAAGTGCATGCTTTAAGTTAATTGATGCATATAAAAATTCGTCCAAACGATGCACTTTTTCGTTCAATTTTGCGCATACGACAAGTGCATGCTGCAATGCAAGAGAATAGTGACTCCCGTATATGCGCTTTCTCTTGAAATTTTGTGACGCATGCAATAATGCGACGGATATGGGGTATATGTGCGCTATTGAGGACGATTGCAAAGAGTAAATACCGCGTACAAGCAAATTGCTCCCAATTGCGCACGTGATCCCCATATCCATCAGATTGCCTTGCGCTATTACATGAGTAATCAAATTTGAAGAAAAAGCTCATGCGGTTGAGGCAAGATTCCCTTGCGTTGCTGCATGCGCTTGAATTATGCGTAAAATTGAACGAAAAAGTGCATCGTACGGACGTACCTTAAATGGTAATTTTAACGTAAAGACTGAAAAATGTTGCAAAAGTATTGATACTCCTTATAGGTATAATCAAGTTTTATCTAGAATAATGTCACTCCATTTTTTTTTTTTTTGCAGAATGACCTATGTTATAGGCAATTTCGGCCTTTATGTGCAATGCACAAACACAGTCATGGAGGGAAGGAATGGGATTGGGAAGGTTGGGGAAGGGGAGTGAGAACGACCGTAGCGAGTGGAGGAGCTGCTATATTGCTCAGTTGTACTGGCTGCTTACTGACAAATATTTGCAGATGTTATGGGGGACTGAATGATAGAAAGCGAACAGAAACCATCTACTGAGTATCTATGCCTTCTTGAAGTGGAACTGTTTCACTTTTACACCGTTTCCCCATTTTATTGCGAATAATTTTTTTATCACCAGTATCAACTGAAAAATTCGCGCTTAAAAAAATCCCGTCTGGAGTGGGAATCGAACCCACGACCTATTGACTAAGAAGCAAGCACGCTGCCCACTACGCCATGGAAGCCTCAGAGCAAACAGACAGAACCATTTGATTACTTACGAATTCACTATTCGTTGCATATTCAGTTTAGTCTTTTGCAAATTTTTTGTTGTATTTCGAAGTTTTTAGTCGAGTATTATAAACTGCATACAAGTCGTCGTGTGAAGAAAGTATTATATTAAAAAACAAATATCAAAACTTTTCTTAAAATTTCTCTTCCCAAATGGAATGCGTCATCTTTGTTAAACTATGATAACGCTTATCTAGTATTTTATATCTTGAAAAACTATAATCTAGACTATAAACATCAAATTAATGTCGATGTGACGAAACGAATTCATTTAAATAATCGAAATAATGTTTTTTTTTTGAGTAACCTGTCAATTCTATTTAATGTGCGCAATTCAACTGTCAGTAAAGTGTCAATTTTATTTAAAAATTTATTGATAACTAATAAATTCTAATAGTATATAAACTAGTGCTATTGGCAATATCGAATAAGTGTAATTCACACAAGCAACTTATACAGCCATGGATTTCAGCAAAATCTTCCTTTTCCTTTCATTCGTCATCATGATGTTTGTTGGCGCCATCCAAGCCGGCATCGTTGATGATGTTGTAAGTTTTAAAAAGCAAAATTTAGTCCTTTACGATTCGAATTTAACCATTTTCTTTTTTTGTTTTTATAGGAAACCATTGGAGGTGATATCATCAAGGATGCTGAAGATATTGGCAAGACTGTCGATGATATTAAGAATGTAATTCCTTAAATTATGCTTTTAATACAATAAATCAAAGTCGCAAAATAATGTTTTTATTTCGATGTTTAGATTATTTCATTTTTAGTTACAAGGATCCTTGAAACTATTGTCTTGGATTTCTCTTCTACTACTCTCTGTCTAGGTGATAATGAGTGAAAATTTTTTGTATGCAAAATATGAATAATTTTATTCCGCCTGCTATGATTTTCCATGAAATTTAATTCTCCTTGAACGGCGTACTAATGGACAAATTTAAATGAATTTACTAAAATTAGAAAAAAACGACAAGACAGAAATATTCATAGAATTTCAGTCAAAGTTTTTCGTTTTACAATTGAAAATGGAATTTTTTGGAAATTAATTGTTTCACAATAAAGTTTTTAACTCTTTTGTGTAGATAAAATCATTGCAATGAATTGATCACTTTTATGAGTTTACTTTCTTGTGTTAATCGAAATAAAACACAGGGTTAATTTTTCCGTAAAGCAAAACCGCATAATCTGGCACATTATTTGCCGTGGAATAACAAAAACAGCTTTTTTCAATTTTTTTAATTTGGAGAAAGGAATTTTAGAAGGAAGAGAAGGAAGTAACGATAGGCATTATTCTTGAAGCATTAAAGATTTGACTAATTGAAAAAAATAAAAATACGTGGCAATGCGTTTTACAGTCTTGTAGTGCGAAAGTTTATTTCACTGTGCAGAATGAATAAAAAAAAAAAGCTTGACGCTAAACTCTTGAGAATGTTCATCTTACCGAATACTACGACGAAAATTAAAAAGGGATGGAATTAGCTCACGAAGCTCCATAGCTCATTTTCCGTGAAAGTTCGCCATTCCTGCGGTGATTTTGAGCTTGCGAATTTCTCATATGCAATATCTACAGTGGGTTCAACATTTGTATGTAGTTATTTGCTAAACAAAAGAAAATGATCAAATTGATAAATCTCAAATATTCTTTTATATTTAAACAAAAAAAATATGAATAAGCTATATAGATTACTAAAATCAAGCAACAAAAAACCTTTAAATTTATTCTGAGAACTGACAAAATTAAATTGAAGTATCTGACAAGCTTAATCTGATGTTTACGACCAATTACAGAAGCTGAAATATCTAATAATGATTTGATAACAACAATCGAAAATAATACTTTCAATTAGCCCTATCAATTGTTAATTGCTATCAATTTAATCAGAAGATTATGACAGACAGATCGAAGACGATTTGTTGCTTCGGAAAAACATATAAAAGCGGTTAAACCGCACAGTACGGTACAAGTGTAAGTCACTCTAGCCAAACTTTTTCGCCATGGACTTCAGCAAAATCTTTTTCTTCCTTTCTCTTGCCATCATGATGATGATTGGTGCCAGCCAAGCCGGACTAATTAGTAACATTGTAAGTGTTTATTAGAAATTTTTTTCTAAAATAAATTTAAATTTCATTTATTTTGAATACTTTCAGGTCACCGTTGGCAAGGATGTCGTTAAAGATGTCCAAGATGGCGTAAAGACTGTCAACGATGTTAAGACTTTACTTCATAAATAAATAATTAAATTTTTTGGAAGTAATAAATCAAAAAATTTAAATTACATAAAGTTTTTGAATTATGATTAATTTAGACGAATTGATAAATCAATGGCTTGGTGCAACAAAAATAATTTTTCATAAGAAATTGGGTCAAAATTTTCAAAAAAAAATATCAGCAAATACCGGATTTAACGCACTCGTTAAATACTCGAAGCTTCGTGCGAAGTGAGATCTTTCGTAACCTACAGAAAGGGGCAAGGATACCGAAGACCTGTCGAGCTTTATTTATACGAACCTCAACATTCTTTTCAGCTCCGCCATGCATGTTGACAATGCTTACGAGTTACATTTCTTCCAAATCTTGTCAGTTAAGAATAATCGGTGTGATTGTGCTCGAACCCATGTATTTTAAGCATAATTCAACATATTTGGAAAAAGCAGCTATACAACAAATAATGCATATTATCATTGAAAAAAATTTCAGTTCATCTCAAACTGTTGCTTAGACCAGTCAAACTTGTAGTGTTTCCTGAACAATTAACAGTAATTTAGTCACAAACTTTAAGTGAAAGAAATGTGCCTTGTTCTAGTCTTTCTGGGAACGCGACTGTAGCGAGGAAAATAATTCACATTTCATCATATTAATTCAGCCAAATATTTTTTATACCCATTAAGCCATTTTATACCCATCAATATGAGATGAGATGAAGCGTGCTATTTACAGTGGTGTCTCGCAGTTTTATATGCCAAACTACTTTATTATTCTAATAAAAAAGTATTGTGATGAGCACAAAAAAAAATAAACTGCCAACAAGTCGGACGAAACTTTATTATTCTTAGGACAAGTTGCGGATGGGTGGAAAGTCAATATGCAGGTTAGAGTGGTTAGAGAAGACTAAGTGAAAGGGGTTCTTGGGCAGGGCAATTGTCAATTTAATACTTTGCGGAAACGTTCAAAAGGTCCAGTACTTATAATCAATATTTCGTTCGTTTATTTATGCAAGTTTGAGTTTTTAGGAGGGGAGGGGTGAGGCGTGATAGTAAGGGTGGGTGGATGTTAATAGTTTTTTAATTGATTGCTTGAATCACGTCCAATATTCTCTATATAGGATGTCAGTTTCATAGACGAAGTTGCATAGAATTTTCATAAGATTCTGTCTATTTAACATTTACGAAACAAACATTAGTATGGGAGGGGATAGAGAAAGTAGGCGAATCGTAAAATTTGTGACGCAATTTTATTTCCTTTCTCTTGTAGTGTGCTCGTAAAAAATTTCAAGTTTGTAGCTTTTAATTTGTTGGTTATTACTTGATTCAGTGAAATAGGTCGAAATCATACTTTTGTATGGGAGGGGGTAGAAGGGCAAGCGCGATTGCAAAACTTTTTAAGCTATTTCATTTCAATTATTTTTGTAAGTTCTTATGCAAACTTTGAATTTGATAGCTGTTAAGAGTTAGCTGATAGCTGATTTCTTAAAAATGCTCGAAAAAATAATTTTGTATGGGAGGGGGTAGATAAAGTAGGGGAAAAGTAAAATTTGTGACGCAGTTTTCTTCCCTTTCTCTTGTAAGGTGCTCTTACAATATTTCAAAGTTCGTCGCTTTTAATTTGTTGGTTATTAGTTAATTTAATGAAATTGGTCGAAATCACACTTTTGTATGGGAGGGGGTAGAAGGGCAAGTGCGATTTCAAAACTTTTAAAGTAATTTCATTTCAACTATTTTTATAAGTTTTTGTGCAAAATTTTAAATTGATAGCTTTTAATAGTTAGGTGAAAATTAATTTCTTAAAAATGGTCGAAAAAATAATTTTGTATGGGAGGGGGTAGAAGTTTTGAAAATATTCGACCAGTTAATATTTCGTACATACTTTTAGGGATTTTTTTTAAATGCATTTTCCAAATTTTCAAGTTTCTACCTTAAAATTACATCCAAAAATTTTCAGTTTGCGTGTTTTTTTCGCTGCACATGAAACACCTTGTGCCCGTTAGACCGGGATGGTCGGTTCGTAACAATTGTGGATCAAATTATTATTTTTTTCTATGTACATCAAATAGATGTATCAACGTGCAAAATTTAAAGTTTCTATCTTCGACCAGAGTCCTTAAAAAATTCACTCAAAATTTTCGACATTTTTGCTTACCACCTCCCTCCCTTTACACCCCCTAACTTAAAATTTTTATCAAAATTATAAATTATATAGTTCTATAATCTGACGAATTTTCAATTCGATATCTGTACTCAATTTTGAGATATAACGATTTCTAATTTTGAAAAGTGCACCATTTTTGAAATCCTCCCCATTTCCCCCCACTACTATTATGACCAAATTTTATATTTTTTTTTGTATTTCGCTAGTATAGTTTAGTATATGTTTTAAGTTTCAATTACATAGCTTAAGAGATAGTTGAGATATTAATTCTTAAGTGTTTTTCTTTGCACCCCCCTGACCCTCCCCCTTACAATAATTAGCCTATTTCTAAGATGATTATGGTGGACCTATATGCCACCTTAATGGTCCCAAAATATGATTTTTTCATGGTAAGTAGTTTCGAAGACATAACCATTTCAAAAAAAGATTCGGCCGACAATTTGTTCTTAGCCCCCCTTTTCGGACGCCAATGGGTAAAAAAATTAAATTATTTTTGGAGTTTGTCCTACAACCCTCTCTATACGTATGCTAGTTTTCATCATCCTATCTGCATTCGTGGTGAAGATATTAGCAAGTGTATTTTTCGACTTTTTCTATCCCCCCGCCTCCCCCTTCCACCTGACACTCCCCAAAATTTGGATAATGGAGCTCACTTATTAAACTAAAACCAACCTTCTACCTTTAACGGTCTTCGAGGTACGAGTCCATATGTACGGCGTACGGCGGGACGGATTTTTTTTTTGCTTTTTTCGGCTAATTTAGTCATGAAACGCGAAAAAACAAAATTTCAGGGTAGCAAATTTTTTTTTTTTTCTGTGTCGATCACAATACTTTATTATTAGAATAATAAAGTAAAATCAATTAAATCTACACTAGCTTGGAGAATGTTTTTGCACTTACAACATCCTGAACTGTACTGGCTTGAAAGGCGTCAACCAACATCATGATGGCTAGAGAAAGGAAAAGGAAGATTCTGCTGAAGTCCGTGGTTGTAGAGGTTTTTTACTTACTTACTTACGAGATGGCGCTACAGCCCAAATCGGACTTTGCCCTCTCGGTTCAGTGACCGTGTCCTCCAGTTAGAAAATCTTAACAGTGATTTGCTGTCTGCTTCAATCGAATCCTCCCAGCGTTTCCGTGGTTTTCCGACCAGTCCTTGTCCGTTGACTTTCCTTTTAGTGTGCGTTTGGGAATTCTTCCGTCATCCATACGCTTCACATGACCAGCCCATTGTAATTTCTTAAATTTTATGAGGGTTGACTCTTCTGGATTATCGAAGATGTCATACAATTCTTTATTGTATTGTATTCTCCAGATCGAGTCTTTCCTCACAGGTCCAAGGATTCTTCTGAGGACCTTTCTTTCAAAAGTGTTAAGTAGTTTTTCGGACGACTGAGTTAAAGTCCACGTTTCACTGCCATAGCGTAGCACAGGTCTTATGATGGTTTTGTATAGCTTAAGTTTTGTTTTCCTGTACACGTTCTTGTTTTTGATTATTGAAAGTACCGAATAAGAAGTCTTGTTTGCCATCATTATTCTTTTTTTGATTTCGATGGGTTCGATTCCATCCTTCGATAGGTTCTCCTACCGTAATATTTTGTCTGATTGGCGTCTTTTTCCTAGTTTGCGTCATAATTTTTGTTTTGTTTTTATTAATGCGTAGGCCAACTTTCTTTGCTACCGAGTCAAGGTATACAAACACCTCCTTGGTACTCTCCAGAGATCTTGCAAGAATATCTATATCGTCGGCATATGCTACGAGTTGTGTGGATTTAAAGCATAGTGTTCCCTTGGTGTCAACGGGAGGTTTCCGAACAACATATTCGAGTATCAAATTAAACAGCATTGGTGCGAGGCCGTCACCTTGCTTAACGCCGTTGTCTGCTTTAAAACTGGAAGTCAAGTCGTTTCCTACTCTGACTCGTGACAAAAACTCGGTCATTGTCATTCTTGTAAGCCTAACCAGTTTCGGTGGGACTCCAAACTCTAACATGATTTTATACAGTACGCACCTGTCGATACTGTCGTATGCTTGTTTGAAGTCAACAACTATCTGGTGCACATCAATATTATATTCCCAGCACTTTTCCAGCACTTGTTTAACTGAGAATATCTGGTCCGTGGTCGAGCGTCCAGCTCTAAGTCCGCCTTGGTATTCACCAATTACTTTGTCAGCATAGGGCTTAATTCTCTTTTCTAGAATTTTCGTCAAGATCTTATAAGACGTACACAACAGACATATTCCTCGGTAGTTTTCGCGGCAGAGTTTGTCACCTTTTTTATAAATTGGACATATGATGCTCTTGCGCCAATCTTCAGGAAGTATATATCCGTGACTAATATATGTAGGAGATGCGCTATGCAGGTGTTGCCGGCTTTCAGAAGTTCAGCTGGGATTTGATCAGTGCCCGGCGCTTTGTTGTTTGGGTGGTTCCTTAGGGCTGTTTTTACTTCTTCGAGTGTGGGAGGACTCAAAGCGGATCCTTTATCAGCTGTGACCTTAGTTATACCTGCAATTGTGTCTGCTGCTGCTGTTCGTGCGGGTGACGGACTCGGATTAAGAATGTGTTCAAAGTATTGCGGCCATCTTAATCTTATATCTTCCGCATTACTTAGAATATTCCCTTCTGCATCTTTGCAGAGGGTCGTCTTCGGTTGGTATCCCCCTTTCATTCTTTTGACAAGGGAATACGTAGCTCTTGTGTTGTGTAATTTAAAGTGTTCGTCCATGTTTTTAATTTCGTCATTATTGTACTTTTTTTATCTGCATATTTTGTTTGCAAATCGTCTAAGATCCTTGTATTTGTCCCGTTTGGCTCGTGTCGGTCGTTCAGTTAATATTTTGTAAGCCTGGTGTTTTCGGTCTAAGGCATCTTGGTATTCGTTGTCGAACCAATCATTTCTTTTGCGCCGGGGTTGTTATCCTATCACCTCCTCTGCGACAGATGTGATGCTATCTTTGATATTTTGCCACATTTTTATACTCTAGATGAAATCTGAGAGTATATTGTGTTTGCCTTACCGTTTGTAACGCTAAGAAATAATGCTCGCACAAGGCCGCCAAGGGTACAGAAATATTTGTTGTCGCTCAAAAACTTCGATTCCGAGTTGCTGTCTGTCCGTCTGTCCGTCTGTCTGTCTGTCCGTCTGTCCGTCTGTCCGTCTGTCTACAGCATAACTCTCGAACGCTTTGAGCTATCGTGCTGAAATTTTTTGTGTGTCATTTTTAGCTAAAAAGAAACTTTAAGTTCGTGAACGGGCCACATCCCCCTACTCCTTCTACCCCCTCCCATACAAATTTCACGAAATTCCGAAATTTCCAGAAATTGATTTTCCTTTGAAACCATTTAAGCTATCAATTTGAAATTTCGGTCAAAGTATTTAGAAATAAATGTCATTAATATGGCGGAATATTGATCCCATCCCGGCACTCCTTCTACCCCCTCCCATACAAATGCATAATTTTGAAAAATGCAGTTTTTCGATTTTCATTGAAACTAGCAAAGTTATAAAAACGAATTTTTGCCAGAATTAATTTTATTATAGTTTCAATTAGAATTGAAAAAATTATCAACTTCACCTCACTCCTTCTACCCCCTCCCATACAAATTTCACGAAATTTTCAAATTTAAATTAAATTACTTTTCTTCGAAACTGTTAAGGCTATCAACTTGATATTTTGCATAAAGTATAAAAATAGAAATATCAATAACGAGAAAAAAATTTGTTTTGATCCGTACACTCCTTCTACCCCCTCCCATATAAATGCATAATTTTTGTCAAGTGCATTATATCGATTTGCATTAAAACTAGAAAAAGTATAAACTTAGAATTTTGCCAGAATTTGTCTTTTAATAATTTCAATAAATGCTAAAAAAACTATCAGCTCCTCTTCACTCCTTCTACCCCCTCCCATACAAATATCTGTATTTTAAATTCAAGAAAAGCATTTCTCCTTCGAATATATTAGAACTATCAAATTTGAAATTGAACCAAAGCGTGGTGATAAGGATGATATGATAAGCAGTTTCAAAATCATCTTAGACGCTCGACTTTCCCTGCCACCTCCCATACAAATGCCTCAATTTCAGGAAAACTATGTCCCAATTGAAAATAATGAAAGCTGCAAACTTTAAATTCAGCACGAAATATTTTGCATGCCACATTAGGTGTCATATCCAAAAATTACAAACCTTCCTCCTCTCCTTCTACCACCACCCATACAAAAGTCACTATTAATTATTTAAAAGAATTGGTAGTGACATATTTTCCGGTACATTGAACTCTTTCTCATTTCATCTAGAGTATCATATGATTGGGCTTTACGCCCAATCATAATTCTCTTATGTTTTCTATTGGCTTGCTGGCGTTGTTGTTCAGTATTGGTGCGAAGTGCCTCTCTAAGGCTGATACGTAATTCGGAACTACTTTCTCATCCTTTCGTTTTCCTATGTCGAATTTAGGAACCGGTTGTGTTTTTGGGAGTTCTCGGTTTGCGATTCGACATCGGAACTTGGTCTTTACTAAATAGTGATCTGTGTCGCAATTAGCACCTCAACATGTGCACGTCGAGAATGCAGGAGGCCGTCCTTTTCTCTATTAGAACGTGGTCTATTTGATTGAGTGTTTGTCCGTCGGGTAATGCCCACGTTCTCTTATGAATGTCACGATGCGGTAAGCATGTCGAGCTTACAATAAGATTTTTGCTGCAGGCAAAATCCGTCAGTTTCTGGCCGTTGTCGTTGCTAATATCATGGAGACTGTGCCTTCCAATTGTCCCTATGAACGTTGCTTCACACTATTTATTGAAAAATTAATAGACAGACACTATAATTATAATTATATGTATAACCATCATCAATGGCGCGACTACAGAAATCAGGCGCTGGCCTCCTGAAGTCGTCGTCTCCAATCGTCTCGATCTGCCTCCTCCAGCTTCAAATTGTATTTATATGTATGTATGTAAAATAATCATTTTGGCACATGACATCATACCACTTTAATGTAAAGGGCTCTTTTAGATGCTAGATCAGAGTTTAGTCTTTTTTTTTTAACGTGCAGTATTATTTTGGGATATTAACGTTGCTGAACATAAGAGTAAGCTATTGGGTAATGTCTTGATCCATAATGCAAAAGTTGCGTGTTCAAACCTAGTTCGACGTATGATTTCAGCACACTACTTGCGTGGATATATCTTAACAACCTCAATCTGCAAAAATTAAAATTCGCAGCTAGAAAGTTAAGCGAAGGACAAGCAACCCTTTCACAACAACAAATAACATATTAAGGAACCCCCAAGGTTGGAAGGCCAAGGCCCGATGTGGGCTGCAGTGCCATTGAAAAAGAAGAAGAAGATAACAGAGCTAACGGCTGATACATTTTAGTTAAATTTTATATTATTAATGTTTCATACGTTTGTTAATGTTCTGTTTGCAATCTTAGAGCTTTTGTGTATTCCAAAGTTATTTAAATGTATCGTTAAAGATCGCATAGAATTTTACTGTAAATCATTGATTTGTCATCAACTGCATGGTTTCCGTAAGGGTCGATCCACAACTACTAATTTGATTCAGTTTACCTCTTATGTTTCAACTAGAATGCAAGAAAAATTGCAAGATAATATTTCTTATGCAGATTTCAGCAAGGCGTTTGATTGTGTTTATCATGGCAAACTCCTCGCAAAGCTAGTTAAATTAAGGTTGCCTTATTGGCCAACTGTTGGGTTACAATCTTATTTGATCGGTAAAGTTTAGAATGTTATGTTCAACAGTGTTATGTCTAAGTTGATTCATGTTCATTCTGGTTTACCTCAAGGTAGTTACATTGGACCACTGTTATTCTTGTTATTTATTGACATTATATGTGACTTCTCTCTTTCAACAATGGCGCTACAGCCCAAATCGGACCTTGGCCTCCTGATATTCAGGTTCCTTAACATTTTTATATTACTTATTGTGGAAGGGTTGTTAGCCCTTCGCACAACCCTCTTTCTACGAATTTTTCATTTTCGTAGATTGAGGTGACCATGGTCTATCCAAGCAGGCAATGTGCTGGAATTATATATTGCGTCGACCGGGATTTGAACTCACGACCTTCGCATTACAAGACCAACATACTACCTACTAGGCTACACCCTAGCTTGTGACTTATGTATGTACTTAATTACAGTTTCAAAAATTTTGCTCGACGCTGACGATTGTAAATTGTTTTATTACTACTCTGAAAACTTTGGCTATTCACGTTTACAACTATACATAGATAGTATTGTGGTGTAGTCAAAATTGCATGGAACTTAATTTAGATAAATGCATTTGCATGATATTCGCACGTAAATCGAATCAGAGTTCTCCCCTTTTTTATCAATGACAATCCTGTTGCTCGAATTAAACTTTTTACTGATATGGGTGTTCTTTTTGATCTCAAACTTGGCCTTAACACTCATATTGACACTTATATTAACTATGGTAGTTAATAAGACAAAATACAGGGATTGGTTCATTTTACGCATGAGCAGGGAATTCGGTAATCACTTCATTCGTAAGATTCTGTTTTGTGGTTTAGTCCATCCTATTATTGAATATTGCAGTTGTGTATTGTTCCCATGTTACTTTGTAAGTATTGTTACAGATCTGGCAATCCCTCAAATTCGATCTCTCTCGAATAGGCAAGAATTATGTAGAACAGTATCCCCCAATATGTAAAAAGCCATAATTAAAGATCTAGAACTTTCCAGTATAGTTGAGACATACACCCGACAACATACACAACGGAAGGTCCGAGACTAGGCGGAAAAATGTATAAAAGCACGAAGCTTTCAGTCGGGAACCAGTCAGTTGATGACGGAGACGCAAACCTGTGCAAGCGATAGTGAAAGTACGCGGCGATAGTGCCATATAGTGCGAATTAAGTTAAAGTGCGAATAAATAAATTATCACTTATTTTTAAATGAATTGTGTTTTACTTGAAATCCTGGCGAACCCCTAGCTCGCAACAGTATTAATAGAATCGAGTCAGTTCAAAAGCAATTCATTTTATTAGCACTTCGTCACTTGCCTTGGGAAAGCAGATACGAATTACTATCATATAATGACCGCCTTAAGATTCTAAATTTTCCTTCTCTTGCAAGAAGAGGAATTATTTCGAATATTTTATTTATTTTCATCTTTTTACTAATAATGTTAAGTATTCTAGTTTATTGGAGTTTTTGAATATATATGTTCGACTATGCACAACTCGTGATTTCGTATTTTTGAATCCCGCTACTGTTAAAGTCAACTACGAGGCCCATGAGCCAGATATTTCAATAATAATTTCAATTAAATTTATTTTGACTCATCTAGAAATGTCAATAGAATAAATTTATTAAAAGCATCTATCTGATCATTTAAATCGTATATTAATTTTGTATAATTATTAATACATTTTTTAGTAGTATTTTTTTTAATCTTAACCAATAGTACTGGGATTATATTTATATGTAGTAAATAAATAAATAAATAAATACCGCAACATTTTTTAAAGCTTCAAGCGAATCTGCATAATAATCTTAACAACATTATTATCAGTTAACTATAAGAGAATGACGTCTGTTGCGATAATATATTATACAAAATTTACTGGATTAATTAATTTTGTCGTGTGATTATCATTCAAATCAAGTATCAATCAGATCATTTTGATTATCACATTTAGACAGGTTAATGGCTATTTTAAATTTCCATATTTTTGTTTTGAATTTGTTGTTATCAAAATATTATTTTTAAGTATTTACTGATTACAGTTGGAGATTTGTTCGCAGATTAAATATCAAAACGTATCTCTTTATACTCTAGGTGTAATCTGAGAGAATTTTATATTTACCTTACCGTTTATAGGGCTAAGAAATAATGCACGTCAAGGATTCAGAAATATACGTTGTCGCTCAAAAACCTCGATTCCGGGTGACCGTCCGTCCGTGCGTCTACAACATAACTCTCAAACGCTTTGAGTTATTGTTATTAAATTTTGCTTAATGTCATTTTTATCCAAAAAGAATGAAATAAAATACTCCTTCTAATCCGTCCCATACAAATGCACAATTTTGAAAAATGCATGTATTTTCATTGAAACTAGTAAAGGTGAAAAAAGATTTTTTGGCAGAATTAATTTTGTTACAATTGAAAATTATCAACTTTACCTCACTCCTTCTACTTCCTCCCATACGAATTTCACGATATTTTAATTAGATAATTTTTCTTCAAAACTGTCGAAGCTATCGACTTGAAATTTTGATCAAAGTATAATATTGCAAATATCATTAACGTCGAAAAATTTATTTGAATTCGTATACCTCTTCTACCCTCTCTCTCATACAAATCCATAATTATGGTTATTTTTACTCCCAAAAGAGAAAAGGTAGAAACTTTAAATTTCGCCAGAACTACAATAAATGTGAAAAAAATATCAGCTTCACTTCACTCCTCTTACCACCAATGCATTTCCCCTTCCAACAAATGAGTGTTTTCGACTAAAAAATTGGAGCAATACATAGTGATAAGTATGTTGATAAGCAGTTTCAAGATCATGCAAAATCTTGTACTCCCTCTGCCACCTCCCATATTAATGCCTCAATTTCAGGCAAATAATGTCCAGTTTCTCTGAAAATTATGAAACAAACTTTAAATTCTGCACGAAACATTTTCCATACCACTGGCGGTGGCATATTTGAGCCGTTCACTGTACAAATCGATTAATTCCACTTTTGAATTTAATATTTTTAACACAATCTAAGTGTCAAAGCACTTGGTTCAGTCATAGCTTTTTATATGTTTAATAAATTAGATGAAAACTACATCTGTACATTTGCATTCTACAATACAATATTTATTTGAATTTATATTATTAAAAAACAATGTACATTAGTTCATTCCATTTCTTCACATTTCGTTTTATGGAGTTAATTGAGATAATTGTGCAGTGAACGGCTCATATGATAATTACAGACCTCCTCTCTGCCTCAACCACTCCACACAAAAGTCACTTTTCAATATACGAAAGAATCTGAGATGAAATATTTTTCGGTACATTAAACTTTTTTCCCATTTTATCTAGAATATGCTTCCATTGCACGGTATAAAAATTATTCAAATCTCTCACTCGATCTATGACGTCCCATACAAACTACACTATTCTACGAAACAAAATAACTCAATTTTGGTACGTGTATAATTCATCAACCTCAAATATTTATTTTATACTAGATATTTCATTGGCATTATTAGTAAGATCGAAAAAAAAAAATTTACCTGTAAACTTCACTGCCTACTGACACAATTTATAATAAGCAGTTTGTATCAAAATTTAAAAAATCAAATACTATGTAAAGCATTTCGATACCAACTGTAACATGATCTCACGTTCTGTACCACCCCCCATACAAATCTAAAAACAAATTAATAAACAAATGAAATATTGAATTGGTGTACTGGAGTTATTGATAGTGATTGTAATTAAGAGTTAAATAATTGACAGTAGCCTCGCTGTTTAACGAATATTTATACTCTAGATGATAATGTTATAAGTTTGCTAAATAGGTAACCTTAAGAAATAAGACTCGGAATAAAAGCTAATTTTTGCAACTTTAATAATATTGTATTATTTTTCAAAAGAAATTTATATGCAAAACCACTAAAACTTTTTTTCACTAATGCTGCCACTCATAATATAAAGGACAATTCCGGGATAAATTGATCTAAAATTAATTGGTTGCATACATTATATTGAAATAATCAAATCTGATTCTCTTACGTGACTTGTCAATGGACAATATGATTATTTCAATTTCCGTAATCATTAAAGTTGTCAATAAACTGTCAATCTTTTGAAACTATAGATTATAATTTATCGTTCTTGGTAGTATATAAACCGGTGCCATTGCTAGTTTCGAATAAGTGTAAATCACACAAGCAACCTCTATAGCCATGGACTTCAGCAAAATCTTCCTTTTCCTTTCACTCGCCATCATGATGTTTGTTGGCGCCATCCAAGCCGGCATCGTTGGTGATGTTGTAAGTGCTAAAAAACCACAAATTTAATACTTTACGATTGACTAAATGTAACTAATTTCTCACTTTTCATAGGAAACCATTGGAGGTGATATCATCCAGGATGCTGAAGATATTGGCAAGACCGTTGATGATATTAAGAATATCATTCCTTAAGAAAATCATGTTCTTAATTAAATAAATGAAAATCGCAAAATACTGTTTTTCTTTCTTACATTTTTGTAGAATTTCAGTAGAATCCTCTTGTAGCGATACCGGATTTATCAGAGTTCCAGATTTGATGGTATAATTTTTTGGCACCTATAGGTTAAAAGAAAAGGTGCCTTAGAATATTCCCGGATATAACTATCTCAAAATGGTTGTCTGATAAGTCCATATTGGCCTTGATCTGGACCCTAAGGATTCTTAACAATTATTTGATGGAAGGTTTGCTTGCTCTTGCAATAATAAGCACGTTAGATTTCCAGTGAAGGAACCTCTTGTATTTTAAAACCAAAAATCGTCTGAGCTATGCTTCATAAGATTACAAATGTTGCATTAACCATCAAATAATTAGTATGACCAGCTATTTGGGTTATGTAGGCGATCATCTTGGTCTCTCGTTCAGGGCAAACGTTGTCAATTCCAACTACGAATTTGCTTTCACCTGAATACAAGCGCTTCCAATCCTCCTTAGATCAACTCAAAATTCGTTCTAGAAATGTGTTCATAAGTAGCTACCTTCATGCAAACAATTCGTCCCGGCCCGATAAAATGATATGAAGATGATATTCTTAGTGACCACCAAATTGTTTCCGCTAATTAAAAAGTAGCGATCTCTTGTCAGTTTTAACTGAGCGTTTGATGAACAGAATTTATGGAATCTTGCATTGTTGCTCTGAACATTTCCAAAGCGTTCGATAGAGTATGGCAGCCCGCTTATGACATGACCATTGGTTTCTCATACCACTTCAACAACATGGCGTACGTTCGTTCTTTCAACTCTGACATACAACGTATTATTTTGATTCGATCACTGAGCACAGACCTCTTAGATTTTCGCGTAAATGGTTTAGTTCAATGCGTCCGAAAAACAAGGCTTTCTTACATCTCTCAAGCGCGATTTGAAACCTGATAACCCTTAGCATCACTGTCACGAAAAACTTATATTGGGACTATGTAGAATCTCTTTCATTGCCAAGAAAACATTTCAGTGTTCGGGAAGGACGAGTTACTAATATTCTAACGATATTCTTCTGATATTCTCTACGAGACTGGGAATCGAATACAACTCCCACCTCTAGATAGGCGTTGCAAAAACTATTAATTTGATAGGAGATTTGAAAGTCACCTCAATACTGGATTCAAGTATGACCAACATTGAATATATCATCATATTTTGGTGCACATTTCCGGGTAAAGTCCACAAT
This sequence comes from Chorisops tibialis, assembly GCA_963669355.1. Lineage (NCBI taxonomy): Eukaryota > Metazoa > Arthropoda > Insecta > Diptera > Stratiomyidae > Chorisops > Chorisops tibialis. Next base: position 254,539,385 of record OY770263.1, read on the forward strand.
TTTGACTATTTCTGGCGTGCAGTAATAGATCTATATTTGATCAACACAAAAGGGCGAAGAATATCCTTCAAATTGTTCTTTTACACTTCCAACATTGCTTTTAATTACATTCGATTACCTTTATTGTTGTAATCACAGTGAGCAAACGTGATACCCATCTTGAAGATTTTTTTAAGGCACCGATCACAACTTAGGGGGTCACTCTTCAATGCCTTGCACAGTTATGTTAGTATAGGAAGAGGATGAAATTTGGTAGTGTTATGAGAATTTCGGAGGAGAGAGATGGAAGTGGCGATGGCCATTATTTTTGAAGCGCTACTTGCTTGGAAATATGCTAGCAGGCAATGCGTTCCAAAGTCTGGACGTTCGGGAGATAAATGACTGTCTATATTTCACTGTACGAGTAGAAATAGGGTTGATGGTAAACTCGTGCGTGTGTCTGGCTTGGCAAATATTTCGGGGAAAACTGTAAAGTAGAGGAATGAGTGATTTAAGTTCCGCACTTCATTTACCATGAAAGTAGCGATAGTAAATGCTGAGTACTGCAACGTTCCGATGATGCTCGAGGGAATCAACAGAAATCGTAATGGTGTCATCTCCAATTAGTCGGGATGCATGTTTTTGGATTCAATCAAGCAGCGCAAGATGTGTTTTGGGTACCCCAGCCCATAAATACGAATTGTACTCTAAACGAGTTCGAATGTATGCCTTGTAGATGGTAGCTAAGTCGTAAGGCGTAAAATATTTTTTGTACTTGCGGAGGATACTCGTACCTAGGCGCTTAGAGGTATCAAAGGCAACATCAAAGATTTGTTTACTCCAATCAAGATGGTTATTTAACTTTCCGCCTAATATGAAAAACTCATCTAAGGAGCTAATTGGTACGCCATTAAAGGCTAAATTAGACGACGACGCTGGAACATAACGTTTAAGAGAAAGATGACAGGTCTGCGTTTTAGCAGCGTAGAACTCTCCCATTTTTTTTCTGCACCATTCCAGGATTAAGTCGAGATCGGCGTCCAGCGAACTGAATAACTTCGTGAGTTTGGAAGCAACAGATTGCCTGTGAAAATCCACAGCAGAGTTAAATTCAAAGGTGTTATCTAAAGTACTGTCATCTGCAAAACTATGGATTGGATTGAGAGTAGAAAACAAAAGGTCATTAATAAATACTAAGAACAGAGTAGTCGATAGGACAGAGTTAGTTGGGAAAGACGAAGAAGTAACGCCATCTAATACGACTCCAATAGTCCGTTCGGACAGGAAACTCTCAATCCATCGAATGAAGGTAGCATCGAGGGTAATGGCTTAACAATGAGACATTCATGCCAAACTCAGTCAAAAGCTTTTGCAATGTCAAGAGTAAGAACTTTACCCTCGCCGTATTTGTGCAAACAAGAATTCCAACGTTCCGTCAGATAGACCAAGCGAACGGAAACCGTATTGGCGATCGTGGATAAGCTGTTTATCCTCGAAATAGTAGATGATTTTGCAATTGACAGCAGTTTCTATCACTTTCGAGAGCACTGAAGTGATGGCTATCGGGCGGTAGTTAGCGGGGTTCGCTTTGCTTCCTTTCTTGGGAATCGGCTGAACATTCGCAACTTTCCACGTGTAAAGCACCCAGAAGAGTAAGATGGATGTAAAGATTGCGAAGGGGCTTAGCCGGAGATGGCTTCGTCATGTCCAAATGTTCTACATGCGTAACAAGTGAGAAGGCTACGATCGCCGCAATCTTTCTGAATTCTTGCAGGACTGCCAGTACAATGATTTGAATTTTGTTGACCATTTCATCAGCGGTTAGCGTCCTTATACTCTAGATGAAATCTGAGAGTATTATAAGTTTGCCACAAAGTTTGTAACGCTAAGAAATAAGGCTCGGCGAAAAAAATGAATGATACAAGAGTTCATATCAATTAATCGAATTCCTGTTAAGACCCCCTATAAGGGAATAGGTCGGAAACAACTCTCTTCCACAAGGTGCGATCCTGAGCATCGGCCTTAAGATTTTGCCAGGACTTGTTTATTCCTCTGGCCTCCTGCTCAACTGCTCGCTTCCATGTGTTATATGGTCGACCAACCCGACGTCTTCCTTGAGGATTATAATCCAGAGCCTGTTTGGCGATGTTTCGCTCTGGTTTCCTCAAAGTATAACCGATCCACTGCCACTTCCACCTTTCAATCTCAACACCTATTTTAGTATGGCCAGTTGTACTCCAAAGTTTGTCGTTGGAGATCACTTCTGGCCAGAATATTCCAATATTCCTAAAATGCGTTGGAGGCATTGGTTCACGAAAGTCTGTAGTTTCTTGGTAAGTCGAACGGTCACTTTCCACGTAGTACAATCATATAAAAACACGGGTTTGGCGCATGCGCCAAAAATTCGCAGCTTCGTGCGAAGGGAGATCTCTTTTAACCTCCAGAAAGGGGAAAGGATACCGAAGGCCTGACGAGCTTTATTTAGCCGAGCCTCAACATCGTTTTCGGCTCCGCCGTCCAAGCTGACAATACTTCCGAGATAGCAAAAATCTTGCACCTCCTCCACATCCTGTCCGTTAAGAACGATCGGTGTGCTTGCGTTCGAACCCATGTGCATGTTCCTATAGTCACTCCAAAATCTCAAAGCCGGATGTCCGTCTGTCCGTCAGTCTGTTGGTCTGTGTTCTTTTTGGCTTGAGAACCCGTTGAGCTAGAAAGCTTAAATTTTGTACACGTCGTTTTTGACAAAATAGTAACGTCAAGTTCGTACCCCCCCCCCCATACAAAATTACACAATTTCGCAATTTGAAAATAAGCGGATTTCCTCGAAAAGTTTTTGACGTTATTGATCTGAAATTTGGAGTGTAATACTTTTATAATAACTTCAATCTACTGCATAAAAATTTTAAGTCCTCCCCTCCTTCCACCACCTCCTATACTAACTGCACTTTTTCATGAAATACTCTAAACCAATTTATTCAGCGCGTATAAAATTTATCGAGCTGAATTTTTGCATTAAATATTTATTTAGAATTATTAGTAAAAGTGTAAGGAATTAGACGATTAGCTTTACCCCATCACAAAATGACACAATTTCGCAATTTGACAATAATCGAATTTGTTCGAAAAGTTTAAATGCTATTGGTCTGAAATTAGCATATATTACTTTTATGATAATTTTAATCTACTGTATAAAAGTTATTTGACTCCTCCCCTTCATTCCCCCACCTCCCATACACACTGCACTTTTTCATGAAATACTCTAAGCCAATTTATTTAATGCGTACGAAATCGATCTGAAATTGTGCACTAAATATCTATTTATTTTATTTATTTATTTATATTAGTGGAACACGTGAGAGCACTGCGGCCTTTTTTGGTCTATTGTGCGATTATTGCCCCTATACCCTACCATAACTCAATAGCTTTAGATAATTTGAGTATCTGTAAGGGAGCCATGTTGGCTAGTTCCTCGGTGGAAATGAAACCTTTCCCCAGAAGATTATGCCTTTTCCTTGGCACTGCTTCACAGTGACATAGGATATGTATTGTCGTTTCTGAGTCTTCGAGACAGAGACGGCAGATGTCGGTTTCAGCTAAGCCCATATTATTGAGGTGGTGGTTCACTCCACTGTGCCCCGTCATTAGGCCAATTAGAGTTCTAATATCACTCTTCCTGAATCTTAGGATATCTTCCACTTTGTTTTTTTGTGGAATGATTAGTTTTTTTGAGGTTGATAAGCCTGGAAGTCTATTCCAGTAGATTTTGTTTTCTTGTTCAACCCACTTCTTAAGTGTCGAGCTTTGATGCCCTTATCTAGATAAATATCTATTTAGAATTATTAATAAGCCCAAGAAAAATTAGACGATTATTTTCTGTCCTTCTACCCCCTCCCATGCAAACTGAAAGAATTTCATAATTTTATATACCTTATATAAAAAGTCAATTTTCCTGAAAAGTATAAATGCTACTGATCTGCAATTTAAAACATGTCAAAAACCTGATATTTTTAGTTTTGCACAATTTCACTAAATCCAATATACTAATTTTCTTAGTACCTACTAAAATTTAGAATCCTAAATTTTGTATAAAACATTTTGATGGCAGCTCTAGCGTGATGTGAAAAAATTAGTTCAATATCGTCACCGCCCAACACATCCCCTACAAAATTCCTTAAGTTCAAAAAATTTTTCGTAGTCCTGTTATATTTTTAGACATTGCGATGGTTGTGAGTTCAAATCCCGGTAGACGTCTAATTCCAGTAAACTACCTGCTTGGATATACCTTGGTTACCTCAATCTACGAAAATGAAAAAATCTTCGATAGTAGGGCTAACAACCCTTCCGCAATATATTTATTTATATTATTTGGGGAACACATGAGAGCACTGTGACCTTCTCTAATGTGCGATTATTACCCCTTTATCCTACCACAACTCGATAGATTTAGCTAATCAACATAAGGAGGCATGTTGGCTAGTTGTTGGCTAGATTGTGTATTTTCCTTGCTACTGATTCACAATGATATAGGATATGTTCTGTCGTTTTTGAGTCTTCGAGACAGAGGCGGAAGATATCGATTTCAGCTAAACCTATATTTTTGAGGCGGAGGTTTACTCCACTGTGCCCCGTCATTAGACTGATTAGAGTACTAAAATTGCTCTTGCTAAATTTTAAAATATTTTCCACTTTGTTTTTTTTTTTTTTTTTTGATGGTAGGGTTAATTTGTTTGAGATTGGTAAACCTGAAAGTCTATTTCAGTTGATTCTATGCTTTTGCTTAATCCATTCTATAAGTATAAGGTTGAAGCATCCTTTTGGTTTTCTGCATAATGGCTGTGGTCCAATAAAATTTGTTTCTGCGCCAATTTTTTTATTTCCCTCAATCACCATATGTCCTGAGACCCACATTAATGTTACTTTGTTTCACAATAAGTAGTGAAAAAATGATATGGAATCTAAGGTCAGGCTGTAATTTTATTGAAGAAGATTTCATCTGTAATCACTTCAATTGGGCGACCTGGATACACTTCATTGACAACGAATGCACTCCAACCCTTGAATTCATTTAACAATCTGATGGTCGTCATACTTATAAATCACCTTTGCACAAAGGTTCTTATATCTCCTTTCTAAAAAAAAATACTGTAACGATCAATCTCTCGCTCTTTAAATTTAAGAACGATACGAACTCTATTGTGTATAATATACTAAAAAAATAAAATTAAAACAATACGAATAACAACAGATAATTTATTTTCCCATTATTTTTGCTAATTGAAGGAAATTTCACATGCAATCAATATATGTCCAATTTCAAAAACTAAAAAAAACCGAAACTTTTAATAACAACAATTGAAACAATACTTTCAATTAATGCTATCAAATTTCAATACCCTAACAATATAATCAGCAGATTATGCCAGTCAAATCGAAGACAATTTAGTGATTTTCGCAAACATATAAAAGCTGTTAAATCGCAGAGTATGGCACAAGTGTAAATCACTCTATCAAACTCTTTCGCCATGGACTTCAGCAAAATTTTCTTCTTCCTTTCTCTTGCCATCATGATGATGATTGGTGCCAGCCAAGCTGGTTTGATTAAGAACATTGTAAGTTATTGGATTTTTTTTTTCGGAATATAAATTTTTTTTTTAATTAAATAAATTTTGAATATTTGCAGGTCACCGTTGGCAAGGATGTCGTCCATGATGTTCAAGATGGAGTAAAGACTGTTCATGATGTTAAGAATTTGATTCCTTAAGCAATTTAATTACTTAACCTTAATAAAAAGAATATTTGCTTAAATTTTTGATTTAATATGTGAATAATTCTTATTTTTTAGAATTTTGGCAGACAGTGAGATAAGCTATTTAATTAATTATTCCACCAAATTTCTCTAACAATGACCTATCTTATGATTTATTAATCCTACCCCAGAACTGAATTTCCATTAGCGAGAGTGGTATTATCGCCATTATCAATTTCCTAGATCCAAAGACCAGTGGTCGTCCTGATGGGATCTCCAATTTTTTATGAAATCTATCACCTCGGTGCTCTCAGTGCCACGTTCTCTCTTGTTCAATAAATCACTTGAGGAAGGCTATTTTCTAGTTTGCTGCTAGCCTGGTACCCAAAGAAAGTAGATACCGAAAATGTCTCCAACTGTCGCCTAATTTCTGCTTTAATCTGCTTCGGTGAGCTTTTTGAAAGATTAATTCACAATGCTGTCTGAATGAAAATTTAATCATTTGGTTTCACCTTCCCAACATGGATTCGTTAAAGGAATATTAATTTTTAATTTTTTTAGTTAATAGTAACATTTTCCCTACAAAACTTGAAAAATACGGTGTCACAGGCTCTCTCCTGAATGGACTTAACATTTACCTCACCGATCGTATTCTGCGAATTATGTTCAATGGACATATGTCTACTGAGTTTCTAGCTAACTCTGATGTCTCACAGGGATTGAACCTCAACTATCTGCACTCTTCATTAATGGTCTGCCCCAATTCTTATCTTAAAATTGTCTCTTATTCGTGGATGACCTTCAAATTTTTCGTGTAATTTTCTCTTATTCCGACTCATGGACCTCCTAGCTGACTTGTTCGCTTTGTCTCGTGGATATTCTAACAATGATATCTTTATGAACATTGAAAACTATTTTGCTATGGAGTTCTCGCATAAGATTTCTGCTCCTGTTTTCCATTCTCGTCCGTAGTGTTTTCGAATACTGCTGCATGGTATCTCCCTCACTAATCTCGCCATGTTGGGGCCATCGAATCTATTTAGCGTAAATTTACTTGTACCCATTTTTCAGATTAAAAAAGCCTAAGGTCAACTACAATGGCAGACTTAAAGCACTTCAACTCCAGCCTTTGCATCTACGACCAACCTTCCTCGATGCTTGCTTCCTCTTCAAAATTTACAAAAAACTTGCTTAATATCTCTCTGCAGCGAGAACCTGAATTTTTGACCAGGAACAGTTTCAATCAAAAATCCAGATATTTTCTATCTTCCTAGGAACCACAATCAACTTGAACTTGGAACTTTAGTTACTTTTTTTCTTTTATTTAAAAACAGTGTAAAAACTCTTTATCTTTATTGTTTGAATTCTTTTTATTATTTTCTACTTTTGTATAATTGCGAAGTTATCTTTTTTGTTCAAGATCTATATATATATATATATATATATATATATATATATATATATACAGTGTGTTCAAGAAGAACGTATCTAAAAAAAAGCAATAAATACTACGAAATTCAAGATACTCATATTTATTTTTTAAACTGTACTTGTAAGTTAATTTCTACATCTATAATGGCACTATGGCCCAAATCGGGCCTTAACATTTTTCCTTATTTATTGTGGAAGGGTTGCTGGACCTTCGTACAACCCTCTATCTTCAAATTTTTCATTTTCGCAGATTGGGGTGACCACACTATACCCAAGCAGGCAGTGTGCTGGAATTATGCGTCGACCGGGATTTGAACTCACAACCTTCGCATTGTAGGCCATCAAGCTACCTACCAGGCCACACCCTAGCTATTAATTAATTAATTTCGCAACTATTATCACTATTAGGATTCCTTAATGCAAGGAATTGCCATAAATCGATTCTAAATTTAAACATTGCTAGTCGATTTATCGTCTGGCTCATCATTTAGTGGAGGGACGAAACAAACATTAATATCCCAACACCAAGTACAGATAATAAGAAAAAGAGATTGACAAAAAATTCACATATATCGGTGTCAACTAGCGTTAAGTTTTAATCACTGCTTATCAATAGAGAAGCCGAATACATCAGCATTCTTATTAACTTCTCTCGCGAGACGCGAAATCGGTTCATTCGTACCAGGGTTTGTCCGGTGAAAACCAATCCGCTACAATCTAAGATACCTTGGAAAAATTGACCAACATCAAAGCACATCAAACCCAAAAGGGTGGAGAAATCAACTAAACAAAACTAACTAACTAACTAACAAAACTAACCCTGTAAGAAGGTTGTGAGCAAAAATTACATCAGCTACTTCACGTCGTTTCGAAAGCAATGACACATTTAATAGCTGAAGGCGATCAGTATATGGAGGAAGACAAACTCTGTCGTTCGTCGAAGCTCAGCCGTCCACAGGACCGAGGCGCGCAGCTCCGGGTTTTTTTTTATTACTTATTGTGGAAGGGTTGTCAGCCCTTCGCACAACCCTCTTTCTACGAATTTTTCATTTTCTTAGATTGAGGTGACCAAGGTATATCCAAGCAGGCAATGTTCCGGAATTATATATTGCGCCGACCGGGATTTGAACTCACGACCTTCGCTTTACAAGACCAACACACTACCTACTAGGCTATACCTTAGCTCTCTGTCGTTCCAATTAATGTAAAATAAGGTTATTCTAACAAATTTACGCTGGATTGGTTCAATTCTGCCAATGTATTCATTATAATAAGGATACCAAACGTGAGAAGCATATTCAAGGTGAGATCTAACGAAGTTGTTATAGAGACTAAGTCTAACACGCGAATTGTTAAATTCCGTGGGTAAGCGTGTGGTAAATCCCAACATAGAATTACCTTTCTGCACGACCTTATTAATATGCAAATCAAAATCAAAATTTTTTGGTCAAATGTAACAACTAGGACAATAATGAAACTAACTTGATCCAAAATACAGTCACTAAGACTATAAATTATCCCAAACGGAGAGATTTTCCTAGTAAATGATATTACATGACATTTATCCGAATTCAGTCTAAGACCATTATGGCGACACCAGGTACTAAAATTAATCAAATTCTCATGAAGAAAATTATCAGAGTTAGAACTAAGAGATCTAAAGATTTTAATGTCATCAGCATGATTACTTCCGAATATTTAAAAACAGATGCAACATCATTAATAGCCAGAATAAAAAGAAGTGGCCCCAAATGACTTCTTTGAGGAACACCAGAATGCGCTGCAAATGGCTTAGAAGTACAACCCCGAAAAAGAAGTAAGCTCTATCAGTTAGATATGACTTAATTCAATTAATAAACCCGGTAGGAAAACCCAACAAGTCCAATTTCAACAATATAATAGAGTGAGGTAATTTATCAAAAGCCTTACTCAAATCAGTATAAATTCAATCAATTTGCTTCCCTTCTTCAATAGCCAAAATGGATTTATTTGTAAACTCCATCAGATTAGTGACACTGGATCTATTCCTGACGAAACCATGTTGTTACTCGAAATTAATGATTAACAGTGAAATGACATGCTCTCATACACTACAGACTCAAAAAGTTTTAGAATAGCTGACAGTTTAGCTTTTGGTCGATAGTTTACAATGGCCGATTTTGCTCCTCTTTTGTGGGTCGGTATGATAAAGGAAGCCTTTCACACAGCAGGGAAATTCCATTCTTAAGGGATCTCTGAAATAGTAGAGAGAGTGGTTCAGCGATAGAAAGACTGCAGTGTTTAAGGACAATTGCTGGAACTCCGTAAGGCCAGGAGAAGAAACATCCTTAAGGGGAGAAATGTTAATATAACGTCCAGTCACCGCTGTTATCTAGCCTGGCATCTTCTTTGACAAATTTGGATCAATTTTTTAGTATAATCCACTCTTAGACCTCTCCAAATTAGTTTTGAGCTTCGAATAAGCTGTGTCTTAGTGAATATTTTTTCCCTTTTAGTTTAGTCTTCATGAGCGACCACATATTTTCAATGAGATTTGCATCGGGACTCTGCGACGGCCAGCCAAAAGTTGTTATCCGCCGTCAACGATGTGCAGAAGCGACTTCGATGTTTGGGATCGTTATCTTCTTGGAAAATCTAGTCATCGTTTTGGGGTCCACACAGCAACTCAGTAGACGTTAACAATTCCTTCTTGTATAAATTTAGCATAAATTCAGCATTCAGATTTCTGGTGAAATCAACTTTTCAACTTTCCGAATCCTTTTCCCAGAGAAGCACCCATAAATATGTACCTTTGCTGGATGTTTGAAGGTACGTTGCAAAAACCTCTCACCGCTTTTTGTCCAAGCCGTCTTTCCGTGATTGAAGATAACAAAATATGACTTATCGGTAAATACTACTCAATCTTTTTTGTATATGTTTTTCTGTTAGTAGCGGTTTGGGGTTTGTGCTCCTGTTTTTGATGCTAGATTTCTAAAAGCCTGCTTCTAATTGTATTTGTGGACACCCGAACTCATTTTTTAATTATAATAGTTTTTCCTTCGGCTGTCGCAGAGTTAATGTCGGGTTTTTCCCCGAATAGCTGAGCGATCCAATTATCTTTCCTTTTTGATGTACCTCTTTTAAGGCCCCCTCCCCTGGCTTATCATCGACATCATCATGCACTTTATACCTAATTCACTCCTTTACATATGAAGCATTGATTTTGGTATACTTTGCGGCCTGCCTCACACTAATTCTAGGTCCTATAGGATGGGTAACCAGAAAAACAATTTCAAAAAGGGTTTTTAAAAAAACCACTAATTTCTTAAATTGTTATCTTTCCGAAAGATTAAACTGTACTGACCAAATGAATTTAACACGAAATCGGCAGGGGTATGTCATACATAATTTTCCATAACACATAAATGTTTGATTAGGTAGGAAGGAATTACTTGCGACACGTTCTTCTTGAACAGACTGTAAATAAATAAAAACTACTCGTATAAAACGTCCAGACATGAAATTCTCAATGCATCGAATAAGAGCAGCATCGATAGTTAAACAAGGCGACAATCATTCCGAACTCTGCCAAAAGCACAAGTTCCATCGTTCCGATTGAAGGAATGCAAGATCTGGCGGTAACCTTTGGGAAGGGAAGCTGCACTAGGGATCGTGGGTAAGCTGTTTCTACTCGAGATGTGGAACTACTTTTGAGATTAACAATAGTTCCCCTAATTCGCGAGAGCAGTGAAGTAAAGCTATCGCACGGAATTTGGCGATATTCGCTTTGCTTCTTTTCTTGGTAATCGGCTGAGTACTCGCATATATGGAAGCTCCTTGGAATGTACCCAGAAGATTGAGATAGATGAAAAAGATTGCGATGATGTTAAGCCAGAGAAAAGGAGCACATCTTCACTGTTATAGGAAGAATTCCATCAGACCTGTGAATAGTGAACATTTTCATGATCCCGAATAAAAGACTCGCGTTAAAATATTGCGAAGCCAGCGATAATCCTTATTATACAGCTGTTTACCAGCTGTAGTTTGATAATATTTGTCTGCGCTCTACTCCATAATAACTTGTCGTCGTTTAAATGCTTCTTGGCTGATTTGTTAAGATTGTTGTTTGCTTGTTTGCTTAAGTTTCAGCGACACCGTTTGTTGTCATCGTACTTCTTAGGTCATGGAAGCATGCAGGTTCACAGTTGGCGGGACGAGAGATCTAAAAAATAAGAAAATACCTAAACATTGCATATGAATCCCTCTAAAATCTGGGGGCAGCCGTAAATCTGGTTGACACGCATTTAGAAGTATACTGTTTTTCTTGATATCAAATGATATCAGGCGTTCGATTGCGAGAGGTAGTGCATTATTCTGTGCAACCAGACAATGAACTTTGCCTTCAACGAATGGTCGGAAACGTCTAAGTGCAAGATAGGTAGACAAAAGCTCACGATCGAAGGTAGAATATTTCAACTCGGCTTCCAAAGATTGTCCTCGAGCTGTTGTAAGACCGCACCTATTGCATTACTTGATGCATCAACCATGATGCTCTCTTTGGCGTTTGGATTTGGGTGAGCTAAGAGCGTTGCATTTTTTAAGGAAGTCTTGATGGAAAAGCTATGTTTGATTCTTCGTTCCACGTAAACTCGGTTTTCTTTGCAGGGGATTTTGATTGCGATTTTAATAAGCTGTATAGTGGTGTCGCAATATGAGCTACGTTAGGCGAAAATCTATGATAGAAGTTAGCCATTCCTAAGAAACGTTGCAGTTGTTTCGTGGAAGTTGGAGTTGGAAATTTTGATATTGTATCGACTCGGGAGGTTGATGGAGTTATTCCGTGGCTATCAATATCAAATCCTAAAAAGCTTATTTTTGGAATTCCTAGAATGCACTTAGATGGGTTTATATTAATTCCATATTTATCTAGTCGTGCTAGGAGTTGTCTTAAATGATTTTTGTGTTCTTTTTCAGTTTTACTTGCGACTAGTATGTCATCGACATAAAAAAAAAGAAAATTTAATCCCTTTAACGCTTCATTACTAAAACGTTGAAACGTTTGGGCGCCGTTTTTTATCCGTTATGACTCCGGTTTTAAAAATGTCTTCTTGAGCTACTGGTATCTGATGATAGGCTCTCACAAGATCAATTTTGGAAAAGATTGTGCAGCTATGAAGGTTTAATGAGCAATCTTGTATATTGGGAAGTGGATACTTATCGAAGACGGTAACTGTATTTAGGAGGCGATAGTCTCCACATGGCCTCCAGTAAATGGAATTCCTTTTGGAAACCAAATGAAGAGGTGAGGCTGCAGGTGAAGATGAAGGTCGACATATGCCTAACGTTACCATGGGATCGAATTCAGCTTTTGCTATTTTATACTTTTCAGTATTAAGTCTTCTTGGACGCGAACTTGGTAGTTGTCCGAGTGTGACAATCCTGTGGGTTACATTATGTTTGACAGGTGTATAATAATTCGGTGGTGCTTTGACTGATGGAAATTCATTGAGTTTAGCACCATATTCACCTTTAACTACAAAAAGCTTGGGCGAACAGGAATTAGCGAGCTTTGACGAACAGTGAGTTTTGAGTAGAGTTTCCCAGTCTATTAGAGTTTTTGCCTTTAGATCGACGATAAGATTAAATTTGTACTGGAAATCTGCACCGATTATGGCATAGTCGATAGAAGCAATAATAAAAGAATGGGTGAAGTTTCGTCGCAAGTTTAAATTCAGAGTTAAATGCTTAGTGCCGAATGTTGTAATATTAGCCCCATTTGCGGCTGATAGTTTGAAGTTAGATTTGACGTTATGTTTTTTGAACATTGATCGAGGTAGAGTTGAAACTTCAGCACCTGTGTCAATGAGAAATATGATTTTGGATAACTTGTCACGTATGAATAGGCGGCGTGAAATTCCGTCCGTGCCTGATGCCGCCATCGAGGTTGGACAGATTAGTTTTTTGCATTTTTGAAATTGCAGGGAGGTACACATTTGGTTGCATCTGTCTTAAAACGACGATGGTACCAACAGATTGCACTTGAACTACCTTGTAAATTTCTTTTCGATTGAGATCTGAAGCTATTTCTGTTCGAACTCAAAGAACGACTGCGAGATCGAGTTAATTGAGTTTCGAGGTCATCAATGCGCTGAGATAAACTTTTTACTAGCGATTGTAAGGAGTTCGTAGAACAATTGTTACTATCATTGCTGTTGGTTGCAATGCTTTCACTTTGCATGAAGTTATGGTTTTTGTTAATTGCTGATATTGCGACGGTTGAAGGAGTGTCGTTGATACGATCTGCAATAGTAAGGATTTCTTCAAATTCATGGGCTTTTTCAATTGCTATAATGCAAGCTTGAATGGGTGGTGGTAATTTGTTAAGCCATAGCTTATGAAGTAAGAGCTTATTGATGAGACTGTTGCCACCAGCTAAATTTTCCATCCGTCGGAAGAGTTCAGGTGGTTTCAAGTCGCCCTGTTTAATTTTATGAAGAAGTGCGTCCAAACGCTTTTCTTCAGTATCGCGCGATCTGTTTAAGAGGGTTTCTTTCAGGTGATTGTATTTGTTATTCGTAGGTGGATTAATTAAAATATCGGCTACTAATTCCATTGCGGCCGAATCTAAAGCCGAAATTAAGTAGTCGTATTTCGTATTTGTTTGAGTTATTCCTTTAATTCGGAATTGGCTCTCTACTTTAAGAAACCATAAGTCGGGTCTGGTCTCCCAAAAGGGTGGTAGTTTAATTACCGAAAGTTGATTGAGTGTAGGGTCCCCGTGAGCGATTGGTACTAATCTGGGTATCGCTTTTGTGCTCTTCATTTGCCATGATGTTAACTTTCTATGTATTTTCTAATGCTTTTAATAAAGGAAAAAAAATCAATAGAAACTAACTAATTCGAAAGTTATGACAATTGGGCCAACTCAATAACAAAAGCTATGATAAAAAAAAAGAAGAAAGAAAAAGAAGAAAACAATAAATTTTGAGGAAATTCACAGATGTTATTATGAATCTAGTTTGATGTGACTATTAAATTGAGTCGTTACTCGAACTACATATGATCAGCAGGTAGTAAAATTTTGCTGCACTTAAAAAAGATTTCGATAGTAATAGACGGACGATGCGAATCACAATTTATGTTACAATTGATTCGAAATGCTGAAATTTTAAGATAAGAGGTAGGTTTTGAAACTAAATCCGAAAAAAATTGTATTTTTGTTGTTGGAATGAATTTAAAATTTTTTTTTTAATGGTGATTATGAAAAGATAAATTGAATGTCGGTAAATGTGAATATTTATGTAAAGTTTTTTTTTGGTATTTGAATTAAAAATTTTGTGTGAATGTAAATATGTATGTATGTGTTATATTGAAAAATTTGTTACTTGTGAAACATGTGGCCAAATTTATATTTAGGTTAATATGATGATGATTTTTAAGAAAATTAGCTCGTTGTTGAACTCGAATGATGAATTCCTTTCCGAATCTCGCTGGAGATATGTTGATGAAGCCGTTGATCCGATGATTTGGAAGGATGCCTTTTCGAATCTTGCTGATGATATGTTGATGAAGTCTTTTATCGATGATTTGGAAGGATTTCTCGTTGTTTCGAGAATGCTGTGAATGATTTTTTTTTGCAGCAAGATGATCCGCTGGATTTTCCCGTGGTGGCTAACGTTTTTAGTTTTTTTTTTCTTTTTCACGTTTTTAATTTTTTTTTTCACTTCGGTTATTGTTTATTTACTTTATCACGTCGGGGTCACCATTTGTGGGATCTTGTCCACATTTATAACGCTTTTAAAGTAAAAACAAACTGAGTGAATTTTATCTATATAATTTATTTTAAAGTTTGAAGTGTTGGCTAGATCAGGTACAAAAAGAGAGTGGTTAATTTCAATGCGTACGGAAGTGGTGTATCGTAAAAGACCGTGAAGATGGTTACGATTTGATGGAATTGATTCACTACACTATAATTATTGCAGTGCGATGTTATAAGCGGAAGTAATATTAAATTGTTAACGCTACACTGGTGGACCGACAAATAGTTGATACAGCTAATGTTTGAATCGAATTCGCCAATCATATCCATCCTTATCTGCTCCATACACTTTTCGAAGTATTTTTCGCTCAAACGTGTCGATTAACTACTCCCGCGTCAAGCTCCGCGTTTCCCATACATATAGCAGCATAGGACGAAATAATATCTTGTAGATGCGTAGTTTATTGTTTCAATGGACCTTCCTTGATTTCATTATGAGGAGGACCGCATAAAATGCTTTGTTAGCTGTCGTGGTTCTTCTTTGAATTTCATGTCGCTCATTGCCGTCCTTTATGAGAAGGGCTCCCAGGTATACGAATTCATCCGTCTGCTCGAAGTTGTATTCACCCATAGTAATGTTCTGCCCCTCTGTGAGAGTCCTTCATGTCTGCGTCATGTATTTAGCTTTCGCTTCATTGACCCTGAGCCCTACTTTACCCGCTACCGACTCTAACTCCTGGAATACCTCCTCAACGCAAAGTATTGACCGAGCCAGAACATCCACGTTGTCTACGTACGACAACAACTGTGCGGATCTTACAAGTAGCGTACCTCTGGTGTTCACTGAGGTTACTGAAGTTGCCTTCTTGACGACGATTTTTTCTTGGCACTGATTGTTTTCCATCGTGGCTCTTATTAACCGAACTAATTTCGTTGGCACCCCTTGTTCAATCGGTATTCTTTACAGAGCATTACGGTCGACACTATCGTATGCTTGGAAAAATCGACGAACAGTTGGTGCACATTAATATGATATTCCCAGCATTGTGCTAGCACCTGTTTTACTGAGAATTACTGGTCCGTTTTCGATCGTCCGGATCTGAAGCCACATTGATATTCAAACCAAACTTACCGAAGCCAAATACTGAATGATTCTAAATTAAAATATAACAGAATTATGATTGGGCGTAAGGCTGAATCATATGATGTTGTAGATGAAATAGGAAAGAGTTAATTGTACCGGAAAATATATCATCTCAAATTCTTTCCAATAGTGAATAGTGACTTTTGTATGGGAGGTTGTAAAAGCAGATGGGGGAGGTTTGTAATTTTTCTATATAACACCGAACGTAGTATACAAAATGATTCATGCTGAATTAAAAGTTGGTGGCTTCATAGTTTTCGAGGAAATTGAACAATTTTTGTTTGAATTTATGGTATTTATATGGGAGGTGGCAGAGAAAGTGGGAATTTTTTAACATCCTAATCACCTTGCTTTGTTACAATTTTAAAGTCGATAGCTCTCATATGTTCGAAGGAGAAATACTTTCCATGAATTTCTAATAAAAAATTTCAATGGGACAAGGTGGTAGAAGGAGTGAAGCGAAGCTCAAATTTATCTTATCTTAGCATTTATTGCAATTATTAAGAGATAAATTCGGGCAAAATTTCAAGTTTGTACTTATTCTAGTTTCTATAAAAATCGATTAAGTGCATTTTGCAATTGCAATTTTCAAGTCAAAAATTGAAATGGTTTCGGACAAAATCAATTTCTTTAAATGTCGAAATTTCATGAAATTTGTATGGGAGAGGGGGGGGGGAATGTGGCCCGCTCACGAACTTTTGACAAATTTCAGCACGATAGATCAAAGCTTTCGAGAGTTATGTTGTAGACAAATGGACAAACGGTTACTCGGAATCGAAGTTTTCGAGCGACATCAAATATTTCTGTACCCTTGGCGGCTCTGTGTGACCATTATTTCTTGGCATTGTAAACGATAAGGCAAACACAATCAATGAATTTGAAAATATTTCAGATTTAATTGATCGAATTCTCTCCAAACACCCTGAATCCGAAATCGCAGTAGCGGGCGATTTTAATGTCCATAATATAAATTGGCTTCGTCACTCCCGTAACACATCTCCAGCCGGCCGATTTGTTGAACTATTCGCATCATCGAATAACCTATGCCAAACTGTAGACAGAGCTACTCGTATCCCTGACGTTGCAGGCCAAGGATCTTATCTTCTTGATCTTTTCTTAACTTCGGACGCAGCTAAATACTCGACTTCTGTTCTCCACTCGGAAGCATTGCTTAATTTCCGCCTGTTTCCCAGTTTCCATCTCGACGCCAATTACACCAGCTCTAAAAAAGTTGGTGTGGCATTACGGAAGTGCCGATTGGTCCAGTCTTAAGCAATTTTATTTTACATTTGATTGGTCAATTTGCTTCAACAGAGGTGTTGAGTATGCTTCTTCTGCAGTAAATGAGACTATCTTGTTGGCATGAGACTTTTCATCCCCCAAAGCTACAAACCAATCAAGCCCAGTTCTAAGGATTAGCTTAATGACAATTGTAGTACTGCGATAAGGGCTAAAGAGGCAGCTTACCATGCTTATAAGCAGCTGCCATCCGAAGTTAATTGGATTAATTTCAAAAAAGAAAGGAACCTGTGTAAATCCAGCTTACAACGAGAAAAATATTTGCATGACCAGAAAATAAAGAAAACAATTTTGAGAAGTCCTAAGGGCAGCAAAAGTTTCTGGTCTCTCGCTCGTTCCATCAGAGGTAGTTCTGCATCATCAATTCCATCTTTAATCTACAACAATGAGGTTATTACATGAAGGCAAACATCTTAGCGGATCAATTCGCTGCCAACTCTTCTTTACCACCAACGAACTCAAACCTTCCAACGAATACTACGCTAAATTCCTCCTTAGGACAGATTAGTATTCGTCCGCGAAACGTATACCGAGTTCTTAAGAATCTAGATGCTAACAAATCGTCCGGTCCAGATGGAATCCCTGCTCTTGTCCTTAAAAATTGCTGCGCTTCTCTAGCTAAACCTCTATGCAAACTTTACCGTCTCTTTTTATCGTCCTCCACTGTCCCATCTTCATGGAAGCTTGCAAATGCTCAGCCAGTTTCAAAAAAAGGAGAACGCACCAATCCCGTTAATTATCGCCCAATAGCAATAACCTCAATTCTGTCCATGATCATGGAAACAATCATCAACAATAGAGTAATAGAATATCTCAACATCAATGATATTATTGACGACAAACAGTATGGATTCCGCAAAAAACGTTCCACAGGAGACCTTTTAATCACCCTCTCTGAACGTTGGAACAAAAGCATTCACCAGCTTGGTGAATCTTGTATTATCGCTCTTGATATTTCCAAGGCTTTTGACAGAGTATGGCACACTGCCCTTTTAATCAAACTTAAAGCTATTGGTTTGGGCGACTCTCTTATTTCCTGGATTGAAAGTTTTTTAGCCAATCGTTCAATGCGTGTGGTATTGGATGGTATGATTTCCTCTTCTTATAAAATTAACGCTGGTGTCCCTCAGGGCTCCGTTCTTTCTCCCACTTTTTTCTGATATTTATTAATGACTTGCTATCTTCAACTTTCAATCCTATACATAGCTTCGCCGATGACAGCACTTTAGACTTCTCCTATCACTTCAACAGTGCGTCCTTAGCCCGATGTACTAGCTTAGTAGAACAACGTAGGTACATGGTTCAGTCATTGAATGACGACTTGGCTAAAATTCTTAGTTGGGGCAATAAGAATCAAGTTGAGTTTAATGCTTTGAAAATCCAGTGCTGTCTTGTGTCCCACAAACGTGACTCTAACCTTGACCCAATCATCTTCGATGGCCAGCCATTAACCTCTTCTTCAAGTGTTAAGATGTTAGGTATCCAAATCACAGATAACTTATCTTGGAACGATCATACATTTAACATCGCCAAGGAAGTATCTAAATGTTTGGGCTACCTAAAACGGTGTAAAAACTCCTTCACCCCTTCTGGGTTACTAACAATTTATAAGGCCTATATTAGATCACGTCTTGAATTTAATTCCCACCTATGGGCGGAAGCTGCAAAAAATTCTCTCTCCTATCTGGATAGTATCCAGTCTCGGACTATTAAAATTATAGGAGATTCTGACATCACTTCTTCGCTCGATTCACTCGAACATAGACGAACTGTAAGCTCTCTAACCCTTTTGTATCGCTACTACAGTGGAGATTGTTCGGACGAAATCTTAAATCTCTTGCCCCCATGTATGCCCTTACCCCGTAATACTAGAGCTGCGTCGCGCACTCATAAGTATTCTCTCAACCCCACCTTCAGTCGCACAGTCAAATTTCGTGATTCGTTTTTAAACCGGACTGTTCGAATATGGAACTCGCTGCCCATCTCGGTGTTCCCGCATGACTACGACATTCGGCAATTCAAGGGAAATATTCATAGCCACTTCCGTCTCTATCCCCTTAATTCCCAAAAACCAATATCCTTCCCCGCTGTGCTTCAGTACAAAAGGGCAACCCCTCTAGTTCCGGTGACACATAAAAAAAAACACAATATACTCTCAGATTTTATCTAGAGTATAAATATAATCAATAAAAGCAAGAATGAAAACGAATATTAAAACCCTGACTTAGATGGTACGGCCAGCATTTAAATTTCAAAACTACTTCGAGTAAGGTAAAACCATTGAGGTTCTCCTCGTAGATTTTCAAAAAAAAAAAAAAATCCGACGACCATCAAAATAAAAAATAATAAAAATTGTTTTTTCGAGTTTTTTTTTAAGTGATTAATCCGTCAACATTGAATAAAAATTCGCTGTTGATCACTGTGATTAAAAAGAGCAAGATTTTTCCATTCCTAAGTTTACTGAGTCCTTTTAAACAGAAACAAATATTTTAAAAAATGTCATAAATGCGGCAAAAAAAAAACATTTAGTATTGAGTATCAAAATTTGAGTTAAAAATTTATTTTTTTTACAAAAATATTAAAAATTTTAAAAAATAAAAAACAAATCTTAAAATTATGTCTGTCATGAATCCTAAACCATCGAAAAAAGGATCGTGCGGTGCTCCACACACATGTCCAGCTTTTTCGTGCGAAGTGTGTTGGCCGCCACAAACTTCTACCAATGGAACCACTCACAACATTGGCTCCTTATTTGTTGACATTATCGGTGTCCTGATGTAAGAGCTCTCCTCTATTCAATTCTAATTTGAACTTATTAGATTTCACTTAACTTTTTAGATTTTTTCTATTTTTTATGCTGCAGTTTTGGTTCAAAGTCGCTACTTTTCTCATTCGAAGTTCCCGAGCTATTTATACTGCCGACAGGTAATAATGACCAAGCAATTTAAAATACTTCTAGAACATTTTTCATTTTTCAGAGTTGTACAAGTTTCGGTTGGAATCGTTACTCTAATTGTGTTCAGTTCGCTTCTCATGCACATTGGGGTCGGAAATCATTGCTATACTCGTGATCGGTGTCAGGAACAGAAGCGACTTGAGTTATCCATCGCAGCAAAGTCCGGCAAAGTTCCCAGCTGTACTGGCGATAAACAAAAGGAACAAGAAATTTTAATAAGACCCCTCAAAATATCCCTGCAAAGTCCACGTCAGTACCAAGGAAGGGTCCTGAACGAAACGAAAACCTTTACATTAACAATTTATGATTCAAAAAAGAAGAAAATCTTTGAAACCACCGCTGATGTAAAGGTTCCCGAAAAGGAGCATCCCCCGTTAATTATGGCCATGCAGCCAATTGTAGTTTCAAACTACTCTTAGGCAATTCATGAAACTGCCAAAGTAATTAACAAAAATATCCGCATATAATTGTAGTACAATGAAGATGATGAAGATAAATTTATGGAAGTCAGATAAAGTAAAAAATGTCGCATGCGATGTTCTGTTAAATGTTGCACTGTTTGAGAAATTTTCTTAAGTACGCCTTTCGAGGGATGCAGATGCCAGCTGGACGAAATAAGCAAACGATTTTATATCCTGAATTTGGAAGTAGTTTGGCGATGGACTCATTTCGATGATGTGAGCCCTTTATAGAAAAAATTACAGTATTAAAAAAGGAGTTGAGTCAGATCGGAAAATTTATGGTTGAAGTTGAATAAAAAACAAAATACGAAAAAAAATGAGAGAGAATTGTTTCTTAGGCAGTTACCCATATAAATTAAATTTTTTCTAAAAATCTCGAGAATAGCTGTTTAGTTTAGGTTGGGTTCCTTAGCACAATTATTTTTTTCATTATAGTACAAAATTTTCCTGAAAAATTCATCCTGTTCAATGCAGCCGTTCTTGAGTAAACCACAAGAAATTGAATTGTGCCGAGGAATATGTTAAAAATTATTTCATTTCTGAGACACGTCTTGTTGATTTCTTTAGAAAAGTTATTTGCTGCAGTGATACAAATAACTTTCTTGAAGAACCGAAATTGATAGGAACCCCCACTCTCGATATATCTGCAAAAATTAAACTTAATTGCGGAGCAGAACTAAATTAATTAATTTTCGCGCATTACGAAATAACTCGATAGAATATCTTTGAAACATTTTTTTTATATATCAAAGAAATTTTTTTTTTCTAAATATATTCAATTTTAGAATCTAAGTTATGGATCTTAAGACCTAAATGATACGAGAAACGGATACATCGCCTCGGATACGGACTGATCCTACGGTAACGACTTTTGGCATTCGAAAACGGACTATGATTGGCTTCTGGAATGTTCGAACATTGAATGACGGGGGAAGAGCTGGGGTTACTCGGTCCTTGCACCGCCAATCAGTGATCGACCTTGAAATGGAGCACTATAACATCCAAATCTTGGGCTTGAGCGAGGTCAGGTGGACAGGATCAGGAGAAGAACGAACCCCTAGCGGAAACACTATTCTGTACATTGACCCTGAAAGTGAAGCCAGAAATGGCGTGGCGTTTGTCCTTACACCGAGAGCGAGAAACAGTCTCATTAGCTGGGAACCAATCTCGGATAGGATTATCGTCGTCAGGCTCAAGACCAGTGTCAGAAACGTCACAATTCTGCAGTGCTACGCACCAACTAATACCGCAACATCTGGTGACAAAGAGGAGTTTTATAGCCAACTGAGTGCCACCTTCGAACGTGTTCCAAGAGGTGATATTATTATCATCTCGGGAGATATGAACGCCCAGGTTGGATCAGACAACACTGGACTAGAACACGTCATGGGGACACATGGTGACCCTTGGGTCGACCCTTCACGACCTTGGATTAAGAGACCCGAAAACGGCGAATTATTTGTGGAGTTCTGTAGTACTCGGCAAATGGTCATCGGAGGGACCCTTTTTCCACACAACAGTCATCATAAAACATCTTGGGTTTCCCCTGACGGTGTTACTCAGAACCAGATCGACCATTTGGCTATAAGTCGCCGATGGAGAAGATGTCTCCTCGATGTGCGAGCGAAACGTGGAGCTGACGTGGGGAGCGATCACCACTTGATGGTTGCCTGCTTGAGATTGTGTACAGCAGCTATCCGACGACCACAAATTCTTCAAATGAAGCGCAAGCTTAATGTGGATAAACTCAGAGATCCCAACAAAAAACTCGAATACACCACCATTCTACGCGAAAAGTCATCCACATTGGGTGAACATGAAATGCACACACTGGACGCCAATTGGGAGGCAACCAGAAACACTTTTCTAACTAGTGCTGAAGAATCTGTGGGATATGCGCAAAGCGGTGAGAAACCCTGGATGTCACAAGACACATGGGACAAGGTTGACAATCGGAAAAAAGCCAAATTGGCAATCATCTCTCAACCCGATGTCAACCAACGAACGCCCGACTTGAGGCAGAACTACCGCGATGCTCATATACAGCTTAAAAAGGCTGTTAGACGCGACAAGAGAAAGGCCATTGAAGATCTGGCAAACAAGGCAGAATCTGCGGCTTACCTTGGGGATATGGGTTCACTATTTAAAATCATGAAACAGTTGACGAACAGGAATTTCACCGCCAACCACCTGGTGAGAGATGTCAACAGAACTCTCCTTAATATGAGTGAACACCAGTTGCGACGATGGAAGGAATACTTCTCTGATATTTTAAACATCTTGTCAGATGAAGATATTCCGGAAACAGAACAACTTCCAAACATCCAACCGCAACAATCCTCTATTAGGGACGATCCCCCAGATAAGGAAGAGATAGTTTCCGCCATTCGGTCAATGGTGGGAAGGAAAGCTCCAGGTATAGACGGACTACCAACCGAACTCCTCAAAGCGGACCCGGAAATAACAGCCGATATACTCCTCCCACTCTTCACTAAGGTGTGGAATGATGGAAAATATCCGACTGAATGGAAGGAGGGCGTCATTGTGAAAATTCCGAAGAAGGGCGACCTTCGGGATTGTGGCAATTGGCGTGGTATATGTCTACTTACTGCCGTATCAAAAATTATGGCTAAGGTAATTCTCAATAGGATTAGTGATGTCGTCGAGAGCACTCTCGAAGTTTATCAGGCTGGATTCCGTAAAGGGTCGTCTTGTACCGACCACACAAATACCCTACGGATAATATTAGAGCAGTCAGCCGAAATGGGTTCGCCACTACATCTCATGTTTGTGGACTTCGAGAAGGCTTTCGACAGCGTTAAGCGAGATTACATATGGAATGCTTTGCGTAGGAGAGGTATTCCAAATAAGGTCATAGCTATGATTAAAGAAACCTACGAAGATGCAAGGTGTCGCGTCTTGCATAGAGGAGAGCTGTCCGAAAGCTTTCCTGTGCGAACGGGTGTCAGACAAGGCTGCATATTATCACCAGCCCTGTTTCTGGTGGTAATAAATGACATCTTGAAAGCTGCACTGGAAGGTGGAGAAGGTAAAGGTCTTCAATGGAGACTATTTAACATCTTAAGTCACCTTGATTATGCTGATGACGTGTGTTTGCTTGCACATACCCGTTCGGACTTAGAGTCAAATGTTCGCTCGTTGCATTCTAAATGCAAAGAGGCGGGACTGAAAATAAATGTGCGTAAAACCAAGTACATGCACATGGGTTCGAACGCAAGCACACCGATTGTTCTTAATGGGCAGGATGTGGAAGAGGTGCAAGATTTTTGCTATCTCGGAAGCATTGTCAGCATGGACGGCGGAGCCGAAAAGGATGTTGAGGCTCGGCTAAATAAAGCTCGTCAGGCCTTCGGTATCCTTTCCCCTTTCTGGAGGTTAAGAGAGATCTCCCTTCGCACGAAGCTGCGAGTTTTTGACGCATGCGTCAAATCCGTGTTGTTATATGGTTGTACTACGTGGAAAGTGACCGTTCGACTTACCAAGAAACTACAGACTTTCGTAAACCAATGCCTCCGACGCATTTTAGGTATATTCTGGCCAGAAGTGATCTCCAACGACGAACTTTGGAGTACAACTCGCCAGACTAAAATAGGTATTGAGATTCAACGGCGAAAGTGGCAGTGGATCGGTCATACTTTGAGGAAACCAGAGCAAAACATCGCAAAACAGGCTCTGGATTATAACCCTCAAGGAAGACGTCGGGTTGGTCGACCATGTAACACATGGAAGCGAGCAGTTGAGCAGGAGGCCAGAGGAATAAACAAGTCCTGGCAACAGCTTAAAGCCGATGCGCAGGATCGCGCCTTGTGGAAGAGAGTTGTTTCTGTCCTATGCCCCTATAGGGGGTCTTAACAGGAATTTGATTTGATTGATTATGGATAGTAAAAACGGCATTAAAATCTCTTCAGACGAAGATTCGATACACGTACGGGTAAAGTTTTCGAGTAACTCCTTATGGCATCATATTTTGAAGATACTTGTGGTAGATTCAAGCCACAAATCACCAAAGAACTTTTGAGTTGCAGAAAAAAAAACATATGCAAGTTGTGTACTACTGTAAGATCATTTTATAGCCAAGGATATTGCGTAACGTCTCATTTTTGGATTTCATGCGTTTTTCCTGCACAGAAAAGGCACCAGGTTTATGGTTCAACTCAAAATTATTCAGAATATCTGATAAGTATTTGTAAAAGCTCAGGCACGTGAGTGAGCTCTTCAAGTCAAATATTTTAGAGTAAATGATCGAAATAAATTACTCCTGTGACTTATTCGAAGATGGCCAGTTAATACAATATTTTCTAAAATACCAAAATAATCGTTATCAAACATCGGTTTTTGAAACACTTCCTTAATGTTCTAACTTATATTTCTGACAACGTCACGAATAATAAAGCGTAACAGTGTATAATCCGGGCATCTTTTTCTTTCAATTCGAAATGCACTGTGAAAACATTCACCAAACCATTATATTTCTGATTTTATTATTAACATAAATCAAAAAAATACTCGAAAATAAATGAATTATTATCTGAAATAGGTAATTTGTTTAAAGATTAATAAATAATAAATAATATTAGTGCAGATTGAGGCTATTTTTGATTAATCGTAAGTAGAATAATTTTCCAAATTTTATTAGTTCAACAGCAATCCTAAAAGTAATGTAAAATTGTTATAAGAACGTTTTAATAATTGAACTTAGGCGTTCGCTTGCTAAACTGAATAGCGTATTCACACTGGCTTCGGAAAAATAATCTGAATTTGTCGAATGCCATTCCGAAATTCTAGAAATTCCTACCAAGCTGCAGTTACAAATATTTGAAAAATACATTGTGTCGTTTTGGATATTCAAATTAAATGAAACAGTTTTGAAAGCGAACGCCTCGATTGGAAGCTACCGTATTATTCGCCAAAGATTCATTATAGCAGAATTCGAATAACTTATTAGTTCCATCATCCTTAGCACTGCCTCTTGCCGTACTACAAAGAGTATTTTTCGGACAAGAGTATATCATGCCACTGGGATAGGTCCCATCCATACAGAGCGCAAATTTAGTCCTTCCGACACAAGCGAATCGTCTAGTTTTGCTGCATTTTCCGCAATTTCTATCACAAGCTGGCGGCGTAACCTTTTCAATTGGCTTACAAATTTCGGAAGAGCTCTCCGTACATAGGCTGCCTATAGCACAATTGTACCGTCCTTCAGTAAGGAAACCATCTAAAAATGATTTTATTTAACTTCAATCTTATTCTAAACAAAATTTACTACACACCGGTATTGCATAAAGCAAAAGTATTCTGATCGATACAGATTACGCCCGATATTGTTGGACATCCTCGAATTGCAGCAATTACCTTATCAATTCGAATTACTGCACATAAAACAAGCAACAACTATAAAATCATACCGTAATAAGCGCATTTATTGCACTAAATAAAATTTGATTAGACGTATGTACAATACTTGGCCGAAATTTTTGCATTTTGGACTCGCGAAGTAAACACTCAAACATTGTGGCTAAACTTAAAGTGTGCACTAAGCGAAATATGACTTTATTAGCCTTATATGATCTTTCTTATCACGGTATTATGCGTATTAAGAGAGAAGCAATCTTACTAAAGACAAGTAATTATGGTGGTATGCTGCAGTTTATTTTTTGTTTTTGTTAAAAAAAACAACAATTATTAAATTTTGCGATATCATCTTATTATCGTGCCACACACAGTGCGGTATCTACTGATTTCGATGATAAAAAAATTGTTTGGTACCGTGAAGGTTATGTCTTAAAAATAAATGAATGAAATTTGTTTATGTTAAAGATAAACATATTAGGAAATTTCTAAATTTGATTGCATGAGTTCATTCTCCGTTAACGTAGCCGTTGTAGTAGATATGAGTAAACGATTAATGCCATATTAAATGTGAATTTATCTTACTAAATAAATCATTTAGATGACACGATAAATTTTCCTAGAATTTATTGGAATTGAAATTTGTAAGATAGTTCTATTTAGCTAGAACCATTGAATAAGTATACTGGCGCGATCGTGAGAATTCAGAAAATAAATCCAACGTTCTTAGGGTTAGAGTATGCTTAATTTGTCGAGTAATTTTGACGAAAAAGAACATAATAAGTAGTCCATAACCAATTCGGTAGCATATTTCTACAATGTACAAGGTCGTGGGTTCAAATCTCGTTTCCTTCCCAAATACCACCAAACCTTTAAACAATTTTGAACTACCTCTCTTATCCCCAACAAAATATTGGACACCCAGAAATCAAAAATACGCATTGTAAGATTTTCTGTACACTGAACAAGACTTTCGATTTAGTAAGCAGACATGAAAACGATCTTCTTCGCTGAAGTTGATTGCGCCAGTAATGTACCATATGTGTCAGTATCCAGCTTCTCAACATAAGACTATTGCGACTAAACACATGTGAAAATCGATGGCACCTACATAGCGTATCTCCACAGATAAATCACGGATATATGGATGCAGGAAACACTTCCCGAAGATTGGCGCAAGAGTATCAATTTATGAAAAAGGTGACAAACTCTGCTGCGAAAACTAACTAGGAATATCTTTGTTGCGTACGTCTTCCCGACGAAAATTCTAGAAAAGAAAATTAAGCCCTATATTGACAAAATAATTGGTGAATATCAAGGCGGATTTAGAGCTGGACGATCGACCATGGACCAGATATTCTCAGTTAAACGAAAAGTCCGATATTTATCGGAGTGTCTTTTGATAACACCTTTTGGAGTCTTGAGGGCGTTGGGAGATCATCTATCTCTTCACAGAATCTTCTCCAAGACTCTTTTTTCAACTTGTTTAGAAGATTGTTATATTCGGTTAGAGACTCTCTGTATTCGTCCCAGTTCCCAAAGGTCTTTGCTCTGTTGAACAATTTCCTAGTTTGCTTGCGTTTCGCCGCTAGTTCCTCGTTCCACTAAGATGTTTGTTTGGCCCTTTTTTTTGTAGAACAGGACAACTTTGTTCGTAAGCATTAATTGTATTGTTTACGAGTTTGTTCGTGATTTTATCAATGCAGTCTGGGCTGCTTATTGATTCTTCTTCGATACCTAGTTCAAATTCTAGGACTGACTGGTACAAAATCCAGTTGGTGCGTTTAGGGTTTCTGTATTGTCCGATAAGTCTCAATATCAAAACAGATATGCCTATGATTTGATAATGAGGCTTCCTTTGATACGCGCCAATTTTCGCACTTGTCAGCCAGGCAGGGGCTTATTATGGTTAGGTCAAGTACTTCCTGCCTAACTGAGTTTATGAAAGTCGGTGTGTTACCTTTATTTATTACGTCTAGGTTGTTAGTAGTAAGATACTCCAAAAGTGACTCACGTCTTTTGTTGATATCATTGCTTCTCCCCCGGAAAGTAGGCCGAGGCAATTATTACCTCTTGGCTTCCTCCTGCCTTTGGTATTTTCACCAGTACCGCTACTAAATCTGTTCGGATGAAAATAGGCATATTTAGGTAATTAATTTCTGATGATATTAGAATTGCAGCTCTTGGCCTGTCATTTCTTTTATCAAAGATCACCTTACCCATTTTTTTAGGAATTCTAATAATTTTGCCCATAGCGGCTGTCGGTTCCTGAATTAGGGCTATGTGGAATTCCTCTTTAGCGAATCTCCATGTTATTGTGTCCATGGCGGCTGCTGCACGATGGAGATTCGCTTGTATAACTCTAATTTTATTTAGAGCTAAGGCCATCTTTGTTCAGCTGCGGCTCGCCGCTTTTGAACTCCTTGACCTTAGGGCGGAGAGTCACGCTAGCGAATTTAAAGTAGACTCTGTGCCCCTTTTGATTAAGTTTTCCATCGATTGGCCGTCGATGGAGAAGGTTATGATGGTGTTTGTATCCTCTACTCTTCTGCTAAGTACCTTCCAGTTAGAGGCGCACAAACCAGCATTTTGCGCATCAATGAGGGTGGTAATTTCTTCTGATGTCTTTGTCTCATGAGGAAAATATCTTGTGATTATTTCTAATTGCGGGATATTCTCCTCCCGGACTGCCCTGATGTTCTTGGACTCGTCCGGCTTGATGCCTTCTGCTGTTTTTTCTAACCATGCTGCGGTTTGCTCATCTTGGCAAATGATCAGAATCCATCCCGGCTTAAGGCTGAGTCCACCAAATTGTGGAATTATCTCCTCTTTTACCGCGTTGGGAATCTCTTTTAGTATACTATCTTGTATTGCAGCTAGCTGCCCCGCTTTAAGGATCTTATGAGGATGTTCGGTATGTATAATACCGATCTTGATCCCCTTTACTGTGTCTCTGTAGCTAGTACTCGACATGGAGGGCTGAGCCTCTTCTGCAGGTCTATGCCCTACGTTTTTGCTTACTATTTTAGGCCTTTTGTTACCACTTCCCACAGATGGCGGTGTTGTAGAAGAGGTTCTGCCTCTTTTCATTGCCTTTTTCTGTGCTGACGATAACGTCTTTTTGATCGACTGGTAAGCAAGATCGTACGCTTCATTAGCGGTTTTCCCTTGATCTCGATGGTAAGAATACCGTTTCCGGGCAGCTCTGCTTAGCCTTTTTTTCTTTTCTGTTAGCATTAACTGTTTCAGCTCTGCTGATAAACGTTGCTCGTCCACTAGAGGCTTACTAGGGGTTTTCCTATCCGCTTTGAGTGGCGGTCTGTTGTTTTTTATTGTGCTCGGAGGACTAGCCTCTGCTGGTAATTCACGCACTTTTTGTAGAGGATTTGTTGTTATTTTTTTCTCTTCATTTACGACATCAGGCCTTGTTTATGATGCTTTAGGGGATGCATCTACCCTTTTGGTTACATTTGGTTTATCCATTTGATTCCCACGATTAGCGCAAGAAAATAGAGTCACCCCAGGCAGAGCTCCGCATTACCACGGGAAGGCTAATTTAAACTGGAGGGCGCCTGGTATCCAGAGTTCGCATATTAATGGTTAGTTACCCACTAACCATTCATCTTTTGGCATATGCTTTTCCACCGTAGATTAGGGGATTTTTATATACGAGTTTTACTCCTCTAGCGTCGTACTTTATGATGGTCACCTTCTAGGTAGTACGTACACTTGCGAATCACTTTAGCGATAAGTCCCCTTGTAACCATCAATATCTTGAAATCTGCCTAAGACATGACCAGTCCAGATTACAAGAATATCAATGCTACGAGAGGATACGGAACCGACAGCTAGCTGAACGATTTGATCCCCCCTACCACATCCGTCAAAGACCATAGATAGGGTACGGAGGCGAAAGCAAGCTATTCGACTTTTTCCCCCCTATCTAGATAGGATACGGAGACGACAGCAAGCTGTTCGACTTGTTCCCTCTATCTGTAGATCTTTTAGCATTACCCAGTCTGAACCGCGAGGAGGCGATCTACATAAAAGGCTCCAATATTAGTTTTCTTAGTGTCATTGTCTATGAAATAATTTGCTATGCCTTGCGACTTTTTTCTCTGTAGTTTGTTCTCCAACTTGCTTGTTTGTCCTGTTTTGAATCCTTATTAAAAGTAAGATAAACATTTTTTACAGTGCTAGGTACCATTCTTGTAACTTGATTCTATTCTAATTTTTTTTGGTCCGTAGTGAGATAAGAGAAATTAAATGTTGAGAAAGGAAGGGTAGTAAAAAGTGTCAGCTAGGATGTACCCTAGTGGGTATCGTATTGGTCTACAATGTGAAGATCGTAAGTTCAAGTCCCGTTCGACGCATAATTTCAGCACACTACCAGCTTGGGTATACCTCGGTGACCTCAATCTATGAAAATGAAAAATTCGTAGATGTAGGGTCGAGCGAGGGTCTAACAACCCTTTCAGGAGGCCAAGACCCGATTTAGACTGTAGTGCCATTTTAGAAGTAGAAGGGAATGTTTTTACAGCTGGTGAACTTATTCAAAAAACTTTTTCAGGTGAGGAAGATCATAGCGTTCTTAAATAAATATTTTTTTTATTTCCAAACTCACGATAAGTCAGAAGATGCAACAATACAATAAACATGTTCATTGAAAAAGTGATGTAAGACATTTTGAATGCACAAAAATGGTATAATTTTCTTCATAATCATGGAAAAACAAGGATTATTAGTTGAACATAATATCTACGAAACTGCTTGTGTAGTGGTAAATAAAATTAATAAATACTTTATATTACAGCATTTCTACTAAACCATATTTTATTGACTTACACCACTTTTACTCTCAACGGCTCATTTGGTATCTAGGTGATTTGTGTTCATAAATCTTTCTATTTTCATAATAATAATTATTTTATATTGAAATTTCATAAATATTTTATGCAGTTTTCACATAAAGGTCCAAGTTATATGCCACGTCGGATCAAGGTACATGTAAATCTAGGATTTGGGCTTATCTCATTGTTGTAGTCAATTAACCATGCCAGCGAGTTTTTCTCCTGAATCAATTGCTATTGCTTATTTCTAGAATGATAAACTAAATAAAAAAAAACTCAAAAATTTATTTTAAAAACTTGTATAATTTCGAATTTTTAAATGATCGTAAGGAAGATGAAGGAAGACGGCAAGAATAGAAAAGATTTGAGACACATTCACTCTTAAACGAATCAAATATTTTATTCTCTCCGCACTGTTGTAATGCTCCGAATATTTTTCCATTTTCAATAAAACAGTTGTAGTACCTGAGAAATATATTATTAAAAAAAATACTCTAAAAAAGTTCCTAGTTAAAAATTTTTTTTTGTAGAAAAAATTGATACATATTGATAATAAAGTAAGCCCTCGTTAAAGCAAACTCCTAGGGGACGAAAGAGAACAGTTCGTCATTACTAACTAAATACTCGAGATTGGTGAATTAGTTGGTAGTTAGTAGATTTCATAATTCTATAACCCTTACGGTTTCAATTTTTTAAAGCAATTAATCAATTATGCCTCGAAGTTTTCGTGAGTAGCAAAACTCAAGCATTTATTGGTTGCAAATGTTTTTTTTCATTTTTACCATCAAGTAAACAAAATTGATTCGTTATTCCATAATTTTATGACATTGCTTTTTAGTGAAACGATATGTTTATCTGAATTTTTTCGTTAACGTTTCGCTCGAACGAAAGAACAATTCCATTTTAACACCCATACATACGACTCACAAAAATGAACTAAGTTAAACTGAGAAACGATCAGTACTATTATGTAGAGAATAGAATCAATAAGTACCCCACACTGCATTGATCACAAAGCTAAAGAACTCTTTGATAATGCCATAAATATCTACGAACACAGTTGTTCCATTCTACATATTTAAGAAAAAGGCGAAAGATGCACCTTGTTGGAACGAGAAACTATCGGCAAAACGCAAAGGAACTAGAAAATTGCTCAATAGAATAAAAACCTTTGGTAACTGGAATGAATACAGAGCCTCCACTACTGAATACTATAATCTTCTAAAAAATTTTAAAAATAGCCCTGGAGAAGATTTTGTGGAGAGATAGATGATCTCCTAACTGCCTCCAGATTCCAAAAGGTGTTAACAAAAAACACCCCGATTCATATCGGACTTATAGAGAGACTGACTTAACAAAAAATATCCCAGTGTTATTACATATGTAAAACATTTCCCAGGCAGCAAAATAAACAACAACAATGAAAATTTGGAAGAAATGTATGGATAAGCAATTGCATTTCTGGTAAAATCTTCACTCCTCAAAACAATCGTATTATTTTTTGTAACACCGGAACTTAAGTGGTTACACTTTTGTCCCGCAAGGGGGTAGTCCCGCAAGGGGGTAGTTGTAGTATGAGGTTTTACCAATTCCTGCAACTATCTTTGGAGTTAGCGACTCCACGGACCTGAGCTAACTATCCCCCTCTGGGATGGGGGCTGTAGAATTCACCCACAGCCAGTCCTGCTTGCCCTAAAAATGGCAAATGGACACTCACTGGATCATGGGCTTATCACCCGTGATCTTAAGACCTAAATGATACGAGAAACGGATACATCGCCTCGGATACGGACTGATTCTACGGTAACGACTTTTGGCATTCGAAAACGGACTATGATTGGCTTCTGGAACGTTCGAACATTGAATGACGGGGGAAGAGCTGGGGTTACTCGGTCCTTGCACCGCCAATCAGTGATCGACCGTGAAATGGAGCACTATAACATCCAAATCTTGGGCTTGAGCGAGGTCAGGTGGACAGGATCAGGAGAAGAACGAACCCCTAGCGGAAACACTATTCTGTACATTGGCCCTGAAAATGAAGCCAGAAATGGCGTGGCGTTCGTCCTTACGCCGAGAGCGAGAAACAGTCTCATTAGCTGGGAACCAATCTCGGATAGGATTATCGTCGTCAGGCTCAGGACAAGTGTCAGAAACGTCACAATTCTGCAGTGCTACGCACCAACTAATACCGCAACATCTGGTGACAAAGAGGAGTTTTATAGCCAACTGAGTGCCACCTTCGAACGTGTTCCAAGAGGTGATATTATTATCATCTCGGGAGATATGAACGCCCAGGTTGGATCAGACAACACTGGACTAGAACACGTCATGGGGAGGCATGGTGACCCTTGGGTCGACCCTTCACGACCTTGGATTAAGAGACCCGAAAACGGCGAATTATTTGTGGAGTTCTGTAGTACTCGGCAAATGGTCATCGGAGGGACCCTTTTTCCACACAAGAGTCATCATAAAACATCTTGGGTTTCCCCTGACGGTGTTACTCAGAACCAGATCGACCATTTGGCTATAAGTCACCGATGGAGAAGATGTCTCCTCGATGTGCGAGCGAAACGTGGAGCTGACGTGGGGAGCGATCACCACTTGATGGTTGCCTGCTTGAGATTGTGTACAGCAGCTATCCGACGACCACAAATTCTTCAAATGAAGCGCAAGCTTAATGTGGATAAACTCAGAGATCCCAACAAAAAACTCGAATACACCACCATTCTACGCGAAAAGTCATCCACATTGGGTGAACATGAAATGCGCACACTGGACGCCAATTGGGAGGCAACCAGAAACACTTTTCTAACTAGTGCTGAAGAATCTGTGGGATATGCGCAAAGCGGTGAGAAACCCTGGATGTCGCAAGACACATGGGACAAGGTTGACAATCGGAAAAAAGCCAAATTGGCAATCATCTCTCAACCCGATGTCAACCAACGAACGCCCGGCTTGAGGCAGAACTACCGCCATGCTCATATACAGCTTAAAAAGGCTGTTAGACGCGACAAGAGAAAGGCCATTGAAGATCTGGCAAACAAGGCAGAATCTGCGGCTTACCTTGGGGATATGGGTTCACTATTTAAAATCATGAAACAGTTGACGAACAGGAATTTCACCGCCAACCACCTGGTGAGAGATGTCAACGGAACTCTCCTTAATATGAGTGAACACCAGTTGCGACGATGGAAGGAATACTTCTCTGATATTTTAAATATCTTGTCAGATGAAGATATTCCGGAAACAGAACAACTTCCAAACATCCAACCGCAACAATCCTCTATTAGGGACGATCCCCCAGATAAGGAAGAGATAGTTTCCGCCATTCGGTCAATGGCGGGAAGGAAAGCTCCAGGTATAGACGGACTACCAACCGAACTCCTCAAAGCGGACCCGGAAATAACAGCCGATATACTCCTCCCACTCTTCACTAAGGTGTGGAATGATGGAAGATATCCGACTGAATGGAAGGAGGGCGTCATTGTGAAAATTCCGAAGAAGGGCGACCTTCGGGATTGTGGCAATTGGCGTGGTATATGTCTACTTACTGCCGTATCAAAAATTATGGCTAAGGTAATTCTCAATAGGATTAGTGATGTCGTCGAGAGCACTCTCGAAGTTTATCAGGCTGGATTCCGTAAAGGGTCGTCTTGTACCGACCACACAAATACCCTACGGATAATATTAGAGCAGTCAGCCGAAATGGGTTCGCCACTACATCTCATGTTTGTGGACTTCGAGAAGGCTTTCGACAGCGTTAAGCGAGATTACATATGGAATGCTTTGCGTAGGAGAGGTATTCCAGATAAGGTCATAGCTATGATTAAAGAATCCTACGAAGATGCAAGGTGTCGCGTCTTGCATAGAGGAGAGCTGTCCGAGAGCTTTCCTGTGCGAACGGGTGTCAGACAAGGCTGCATATTATCACCAGCCCTGTTTCTGGTGGTAATAAATGACATCTTGAAAGCTGCACTGGAAGGTGGGGAAGGTAAAGGTCTTCAATGGAGACTATTTAACATCTTAAGTCACCTTGATTATGCTGATGACGTGTGTTTGCTTGCACATACCCGTTCGGACTTAGAGTCAAATGTTCGCTCGTTGCATTCTAAATGCAAAGAGGCGGGACTGAAAATAAATGTGCGTAAAACCAAGTACATGCACATGGGTTCGAACGCAAGCACACCGA
The DNA here is from genome assembly GCA_963669355.1 of Chorisops tibialis. NCBI lineage: Eukaryota > Metazoa > Arthropoda > Insecta > Diptera > Stratiomyidae > Chorisops > Chorisops tibialis. Next base: position 254,574,551 of record OY770263.1, read on the forward strand.
TTGTTCTTAATGGACAGGATGTGGAAGAGGTGCAAGATTTTTGCTATCTCGGAAGCATTGTCAGCATGGACGGCGGAGCCGAAAAGGATGTTGAGGCTCGGCTAAATAAAGCTCGTCAGGCCTTCGGTATCCTTTCCCCTTTCTGGAGGTTAAGAGAGATCTCCCTTCGCACGAAGCTGCGAGTTTTTGACGCATGCGTCAAATCCGTGTTGTTATATGGTTGTACTACGTGGAAAGTGACCGTTCGACTTACCAAGAAACTACAGACTTTCGTAAACCAATGCCTCCGACGCATTTTAGGAATATTCTGGCCAGAAGTGATCTCCAACGACGAACTTTGGAGTACAACTCGCCAGACTAAAATAGGTATTGAGATTCAACGGCGAAAGTGGCAGTGGATCGGTCATACTTTGAGGAAACCAGAGCAAAACATCGCAAAACAGGCTCTGGATTATAACCCTCAAGGAAGACGTCGGGTTGGTCGACCATGTAACACATGGAAGCGAGCAGTTGAGCAGGAGGCCAGAGGAATAAACAAGTCCTGGCAACAGCTTAAAGCCGATGCGCAGGATCGCGCCTTGTGGAAGAGAGTTGTTTCTGTCCTATGCCCCTATAGGGGGTCTTAACAGGAATTTGATTGACTTTTGTACAAAAGCACAGCTCGGGTAGGAAGGATATTGGCGTTTGGAAATAAGGAGATAGAGATGGAAGTGGCTGTGAATATTTCTCTTGAATTGACGAATGTTGTTGTCTTGCGGCAATACTAAGATGGGCAGTGAGTTCAATATTCGAACAATCTGGTTTGAAAACGAATCACGACATGGGCGATTAACACCTTTATCTGCTACAAAATCTGCCGGAGTGGATAAAATATTCCCCGCATTTCTACAGAAGAGGTTAGAAATACTTATACCAACAATGATTCAGTCATAAAGTCAGTTTTATATGGGGATATATCCCAAATATTTAGAAGAAAGCGAGGGTGGTCTTTGTACGAAAGGCATGGAATCATCCCATTGAACAACTTTAGTCGCCCTATGAGTCTTACCTCGTTCTTTGTAAAGACGATGGAGAAATTAGAGGACCTTCACATAAGAACGGCCTTACAAGATTATTTCTTAATGAAAATCCACATGGCTATGAGAAAGGCAAATCAACAGAGTCAGCACTTCATGGCCTATTAAGACCGATTAAAAAGGCTAAAGACCACAAATAAATTGACAGATATAGAAGGAGCATGCGATGCTTAATGCCATTGCGGCAGCTAGGAAGAAGGATTTTAATTAATGGATGCATGCCATGCTAAAGAGCTGAATGATAACCGCGGATCTAGGTGCCAGCACAATGACTGCAGAAATCTATAGAGGCTGTCCCAAAGGGGAGGTGGTTTCCCCATTTCTGTGATACAATGTATTCGGTGAGCTTCTGGACAGTCTAACGGAACAAGGATACGAGGTAATACGAAATGTCGATTACCTCGTCATTATCATTAGAGGCAAATATGACGTAAACTTATCAGAAAAGATAAAAGTTGCCTTAGAGGTTATTATGAGCTGGTGTCAGTTTAAGAACTTGAACATCAACCCAAGAAAAACTGAGATAGTTCCATTTACGAATAGAATGAAAATATTCAAAACACCTCCTTCTATCGTATAAATGGAACATTAATACCCTTCTCGAATGAAGTCAAATATTTAGGTGTTATATTTTTTGTAATAAACTCAAGAGGAACAAATGTATAGAATGGACTCATTCCAAAGTATTAAAGGAGTTTTGGACCTGCAACAGATTGGGGGTTAACGCCCAAGATGATCTACTACTGTGACAGAACAATCATTCTCCTAATAGTCACATATGTATCAACAGCCTGGTAAACTAAAATTTTACAACAGAAAGCACAGCTTACATTGTGACCATTAAGTACCGATAATTTGGAAATAAAATTACTATGGGAAATTTTTTTTTTGGTAAGCGGGTAGGACTGTCCTTAATTATTATCCCAAAAATTTGGGCGGTCTTTTCAATTCGGCGGATTCTAGAGGTGAACACAGAACTCTAAAAAAAATCAGAAAATAGAGACTCTAACTAATCTCAATGTTGTCCGACAAAATTCAACTTCCAAACTCCCTTCAAAGTTATAATCAGAGATCGCAAAGACTGTCAATGCATATGACCTGGGATCAACCATACAGGTGACTCGCGCACCTTGGAAGGAACTGGATCTGGAGTTAAAAGTCCTAACTTATCGGTTTCAAAACAACTTGGTAAAGAAGCCAAAATCTTCCAAGCTGAACTAATTGCAAGGAGGTGTCCAGTCAAGAGAATATTAGGTGAGCTCATAGCAACAAAACTTTTTATATCTTGGCGGGTAGTGAGGTAATTCTCAAAGCCCTAGCATCCAACAAACACGGATTTAAGCTAGTATCGGACTTAATGCAAAACTTAATTGTTCTGGAAAAAGGGAACAAAGCAATCTTAATACGGAGATCCAGTACGTATCCGATCCGTTGCTAAAAACGGCGCAGAAGCAAACTTTATTAAACTAGTGCCTTACTGCGGAACGTTCCAAGCTTATGCTGAGAAAGTGGATTGAACAAGAGCACATAATCTACTGTCGAAACCGACATCTCCCGTGTTTGTCTAAGCAACTATGAATCGACAGAACATATCCTATGGCACTGCGAAGCAGAAGCAATGAAAGGACAAAATCTTTTAGGAAAAGGTTTCCTTACAACTGATAAACTAGCGGACATGGCTCACATACTCAAATTGACAGGCCTATCAAGTTGTGGTCGGGAAAAAAGAGGCAACAAATGCACAATAGGCGGGAAGAATCTCTCACGTGTTCCGCAATAATAATAACTATAATAAATGCTGAGAATATATGAAAACTTTCGAGCTCCCAAGACGGAAGTTCACTTCCCAACGAACCCAATGTTCACTACTTCCTTTTGCTTCGGTTTGTCTGAATTCGTAACATCTGGGGCTTACTGTACTAACAAAGTAATAATAATTAATTTAAAAGCCTAAATAGGAACATAATAAAGGGAAAAAATATCTTACTTTTTACAGGAATAATCACTTTCATCTATGAATAACCCAGTTGCCTTGCAGAAACTTCGATATGGAGCTTCAGCTAATGGTGGTGTTGGGACTATGGGTTCCATTTGACTGCTACAATCGATTTCCTAGAATTAAAAATATAATAAAAAAATTGCCATAGAAAAAAAAAAAATTTTTATATGCAAACTTTTCTAGAAAATTACTGGGTATTGATCAAACCTTTAAAAAATAAACTGCCAACAAGTCGGGCGAAACTTTATTATTCTTGGGATAAGTTGCGGATGAGTGGAAATTCAATATGCAGGTTAGAGTGGTTAGGGAAGGCTAAGTGAAAGGGAAGGCTAAGTGAAAGGGAATTCTTGGGCAGGGCTGTTGTCAATTTAACAATATTTCATTCGTTTCTGCAAGTTTGAGTTTTTATGAGGGGAGGAGCAGGGGTAATAGTAAGGGTGGGTGGATGTTAATAGCTTTTTAATTAATTGCTTGAATCACGTCCAATATTCTCTGTATAGAAAGTGTTTCATAGACGAAGTTGCATAGTATTTTCATAAAATTCGGTGTATTTTACATTCACGAAACCGAACATTTGTATGGGAGGGGGTAGAGAACGTAGGGGAATCGTAAAATTTGATATGTAGTTTTATTTTACTTCTCTTGTAAGGTGCTTGTATAAAATTTCAAGTTCGTAACTTTTAGTTTGTTGGTTATTAGTTGATTTAATGAAATTGGTCGAAATCATTGTTTTGCATGGGAAGGGGTAGAAGGGAAAGCGCGATTTCAAAACTTTTAAAGCAACTTCATTTTAATTATTTTTATAAGTTTTTCTACAAAATTTGAAATTGATAGCTTTTAAGAGTTAGCTAACAACTTATTTCTTAAAAATGCTCGAAAAAAAAATTTTGTATGGGAGGGGGTAGAGAAGGTAGAGGAATCGTAAGACTTGGGATGCAATTTTCTTTCTTTTCTGTTGTAAGATGCTCGTACAAAATTTCAAGTTCGTAGCTTTTAATTTGTTGATTATTAGTTGATTTAATGAAATTGGTTGAAATCATACTTTTGTATGGGAGGGGGTAGAAGGGCAAGCGCGATTTCAAAACTTTTAACGTAATTTCATTTCAATTATTTTTGTAAGTTTTTATGCAAAATTTCAAATTGATAGCTTTAAATAAATTTTTTGATTGATTTCTTAAAAATGGTCGAAAAAAATAATTTTGTATGGGAGGCGGTAGAAGTTTTAAAGGTTTGCGACCAGTTAATATTTCGTGTATTTAAAGATTTTTTTTAAATGCATTTTGCGAATTTTCAAGTTTCTGCCTTAAAATTCCACTCAAAAATTTTCAGTTTATGTGTTTTATTCAATGCACATGAACAATTATGGATCCAGTTATTATTATTTTTCTAAGTACATCAAATAGACGTATCCTCTTGCAAAATTTAAACTGTGTATCTTTCACCAGAGCCTTAAAAAAATCTTTCAAAATTTTCGACATTTTTGCTTATCACCTCCCTCCCCTTACACCTTCCAACTTAAAATTTTTACCAAAATTAACCATTATGTAGTTCTACAATCTGACAAATTTTTGATTTGATATCTGTACTCGTTTTTGAGATATAAGGATTCGTAATTTTGAAAAGTGCACCATTTTTGAAATGCTCCCCATTTCCCCCCACTATTACTATTTCAAGATGTTATATTTTTTTTGTATTTTCCTACTATAGTTTAATATAAGTTTTAAGTTTCAATTAGATAGCTTAAGAGATAGTTGAGATATTCATTTTTAAGTGTTTTTTTGCACCCCCCTTACCCTCCCCCTTACAATAATTAACCACTCTCTAAGCTGATTCCAATGGAACTATATACCACTTTAATGGTCCCAAAATATGAATTTTTTACGATAAGTAATTTCGACGATATAATCATTTTAAAAAATAATTCGGCCGAGAATTTGTTCTTAGCCCCCCCTTTTCGGACGCCAATGGGTAAAAAAATTAAATTATTTTTAAAAGTTGTCCCACAAACTCCTTTATATGTGTGTTGAGTTTTAGCTTCCTAGCTGTTACCATGGTTGAGATATTTGAATTCGTATTTTTCGGCTTAAGCGCTCCCCCCGCCTCCCCTAAACCCGTACACCCCCCAAAATGGGTATCCGCCTGAGATCCGCAACTATCTACAATCTCCATAAAAATCAACTTTCTATCTTGAATGGTTTGGGAGTTAATGTGCGCTGAGCGTACACACCGGCGGACGGCGGACGGCGTACAGACAGACGGATTTTTTTTTTTAGCATTTTTAGGCTAATTTAGTCATGAAACGCGAAAAAACAAAATTTCAGCGTAGCAAATTTTTTTTTTTTCCAAGTCGATTACAATACTTTATTATTAAAATAATAAAGTAAAATCGTGTTGATGTCTTTTATAGTTCCGAAGAAAAGTGAAAATAAAGTTCGACACTTTTTTTTAAATTTCGCTCCAAACATCGAGCTTCGCCTTTGCCAAACTATGGAAAAGCGACTCTAGTGTCCCATGTAGTAACAATAGGTAACTCTACATATGTGTGAAGTTGGTTAGCAATTTTGCGCTTGGGCAATACTGGGTAGACTTTTGAAAATAGAGAGTAGTTCCAGGTGTCGCTCAAAATACACGGTATATATGACAATGAGGGCAAATTTCGTATAAAAAAAAATTACTGCGCACTTTTCATTTGACAAATAACAGCCGATATATTCCTCCCACTCTTTACTGAGGTGTGGAATGAAGGAAGATATCCGACTGAATGGAAGGAGTTGGTCATTGTGAAAATTTCGAATAAGGGTGACCTTCGGGATTGTGACAATTGGCGTGGTATATGTCTACTTACTGCCGTATCGAAAATCATGGCTAGGGTTAGTGATATTATGGAGAGCACCCTCAAATTCTATCAGGCAAGATTCCGTAAAGGGTCGTCGTTTGTGGACTTCGAGAAGGCTTTCAACAGCGTTAAGCAAGATTACATATGGAATGCTTTGCGTAGGAGAAGTATTCCAGATAAGGTCGTAGCAATGATCAAAGAAACCTACGAAGATGCAAGGTGTCGCGTCTTGCATAGAGGAGAGCTGTCGGAGAGCTTCCCTGTGCGAACGGGTATCAGACAAGGCTGCCTATTATTACCAGCCCTGTTTTTTTGTGGTAATAAATGACATCTTGAAAGCTGGACTGGAAGGTGGGGAAGGTAAAGGTCTTCAATGGAGACTATTTAACATCTTAAGTCACCTTGATTATGCTGATGACGTGTGTTTGCTTGCACATAACCGTTCGGACTTAAAGTCAAATGTTCGCTCGTTGCATTCTAAATGCAAAGAGGTGGGACTGAAAGTAAATGTGCGTAAAACCAAGTACATGCACATGGGTTCGAACGCAAGCACATCGATTGTTCTTAACGGACAAGATGTGGAAGAGGTGCAAGATTTTTGCTATCTCGGAAGCATTGTCAGCATGGACGGCCGAAAAGTATGTTGAGGCTCGGTTAAATAAAGCTCGTCAGGCGTTCGATATCCCTTCCTTTTTCTGGAGGTTAAGAGAATTTCCCTTCGCATGAAACTGCAAGTTTTTGACACATGCGCCAAATCCGTGTCGTTATATGGTTGTACTACGTGGAAAGTGACCATTTGACTTATCAATAAACTGCAGACTTTCGTGAACCAATGCCTCCATTTTAGGAATAGTCTGGCCTGAAGTGATCCCCAACGACGAACTTTAGTGTACAACTGGCCAGACTAAAATAGGTATTGAGATTCAAAGGCGGAAGTGGCAGCGGATCGGTTATACTTTGAGGAAACCAGAGCGAAACATCGCCAAACAGGCTCTGGATTATAATCCTCAAGGAAGACGTCGGGTCAGCCGACCATGTAACACTTGGAAGTGAGCAGTTGAACAGGAGGCCAGAGGAATAAACAAGTCTTGGAAACGGCTAAGGGCCGATGCGCGAGATCGCGAATTGTGGAAGAGAGTTGTTTCTGTCCTATGTAGGCCCCTATATGGGGTCTTAAAAGGAATTTGATTGATTGATTTCATTTGACATGATAAATCAAATAAAGAGAACAAAATCAACTCTTACTCAAATGCACGTCATTTTTTACTGTGAAAATAAATTTTGTATAGAATAAACTTGACTGCGCAGCTTTTCTTTTGGCATATCAAATAAAAATTCTCAGGCATTTTTCGCGCTCTTTTTATTTTTATACTATCAAACGCCAGCGAGTTTGTCCGCGTAAAAATTGCAATAGTAAGCAATTTTTGAGAGTTTAGTTAGTAATACACAAGGAGGATTCATAATAAGGAGTGACTATGACCATGCGTTGCCATGTAAGAAAATGGGAATGAAAGTATTTCCCTCCCTTACTGGCGGAATGCTCAACATTTTTTGAAAAAAATCGTTTTGCTATCTTTGTCTCGGCACACTTAAAACTGCAACTAACTCTTTCCCACGTTAAATTGTTCAAAACAATTTTCAAATTTTCGAAAGAATTGTTTCGCTATCCTTGTTTGGCATACTTAAACCCAAAGCAACTATCTCTGTCCCGCGTTAAATTGTCCTATGCTAAAGTGCTTAGTTTACACATGAACCAAAAACTAATAAAAATTAAAAAATAAAGATTTCTGAAATAAAACAGCAAACTCCATTCTAATGGAAATTATTTTATTGCTGACTGAATTTTAGCAACCAAGAGAGAATACAAATTATGGTTTTTTTTTGTAAGTTTGAAGCCAAGTTAAGCTTGGACACAATTTTCGAAAATTTCCGAATCAAAAAGTATTCACACATGAGACAGCCTATCAGGCACTCCATTTTATATGTATATCCTCCTTGGTAATACATTATGTGGGATATATAATCTGCTTACCTTAATGGCTCTTTGAACACAATGTTTTGTATTTTGTTTGAATCAGAACAATAAATTATTTAGAATGAGACCATGATACTCGTATTTAAATGGAGCAGGATCGCGATCAAATCAATCCCGTGATTTGAGATCATATACGTATTGAAAAGCTTTAAGGATATGTGAATAATTGTACTATGTGTTGATTAAAAAATAAGCTCAAATATAACAATATCAAGCTTAAACATAACAGGACTACGATTGGGCGTAAAGCCCAATCGAGTGATACTCTAGATGAAAGAGAATTTTTTTGATTTCAAGAAATTTTGTAGGGGAAAGCTCGATAAATTTTATACGTACTGAGTAAATTGGTTTAGAGCATTTCATAAAAAAAGTGCTGTTTGGATGGGGGGGGGGGGGGGGGGGGTGGAAGGAGAGGGACGACACAAATACTTTTTATACCGTAGATTGAAATTATTATAAAAATAATATATTCCAAATTTCAGACTAGTAGCTATTATACTTTGCGAGGAAATCCGTGTATTGTCGAATTGCGAAGTTGTGTCATTTTGTATGGGAGGGGGTAGAAGGGGTAAAGCTAATCGCCTAATTTTTTTTTACCTTACTAATAATCTATACAAATATAATTGTAGTGTCTGTCTGTTATTTGTTTATAAATGGCTATAAATAAGTTTTTTGCTTCATTTTAGCAATAACTAAGCAAAATCAAACGTTTTTAAAAAATTTCTCTGTCTGTCTGTATTTCCGGCTTTCACGCTAAAACGGATTTACCGATTGCAATGAAACTTTCACAGATTATTAGGTCTGCCTTTGGGAGTAATCTGCTTTATGTGTCATTTTTCTCCCCTCACGCCTTCTACCCCCTCCCATACAAAGTGACTCATTTTCAAAAACTTATAATAATCAAATTTTCATGGAAACTATTAAAAACAATTAATTTGAAATTTAAAATATATTATTTCTATTATAAATACAATCTTCAAGTATATAAACAGTTTGAATTCTCCAACTCCTTCCACCACCTCCCATACAAACTAAACTTTTTCATGAAATACTATACTCCAATTTTCTCAGTACGTATAACTTTGATCGAGCTAAGAGTTTGTATTAAATCCTTAATTAGCATTGCTATTAATGTCAGGAAAAAACTAACCAATTAGGTTTACTCCTTCTACCCCCTCCCATACAATCTGACACATATCCACGACATTGCGAAAATTCGATTTTCTTGAAAAGTGTGAATCTAACTGATCTGAAATTTAAAAGATATCAATTGCATGGTGATGATAGTTGTATCTAGAAAAATTACCAAAAACCCCCCACTCCTTCTACCACCTCCCAGACAAATTTCACAATTTCACTAAATCCAATGCACTAAGTTTCTCAAGTTACCTATTCAGTTTTTCAAGCTTAAATTTGGTGCAAAATATTTTTATAGCTACTCTAGCATGGTGTGAAAAAAATTAATTTAGTACTGTCATCCCTTCTATCACTCCCCACACAAAAATTCTTAAGATTACAAAAATTTCGATTTCATCGGTAGTATCATATAATGGGGCTTTACGCACAATCGAAGTCCTGTTATGTTTTTAAGCTTAATGTCATTTTATTTGGGCTTTTTTCAATTAACACAGGCTACAACTATTTACATGTCCTTAACGCGTATACATATGATCTCGAATCACGGGTTTGATTTGATCACGAGCCTTTCCCATTCAAATGCGAGTATCATGCTTTCATTCTTAATAATTTATGGTTCCGACTCCAACAAAATACAAAACATTGTGTTCAAAGAGCCATTAAAGTAAGCGGATTATATATCCCAAATAATGTATTACTAACTACATTCTCAAAAATTGTTTATTAATGCGATTTTTACGCGGACGAAGTGGCGGGCGTTTGTTAGTTTTAAATAAATATTTGGTGCACAATTTGAGCTCGCTAAATTTTATATGCACTGAGTAAATTGGCTTATAGTATTTCATGAAAAGTGCAGTTTGTATGGGAGGGGGTGGAAGGATGGGGTACACGCAAATAATTCTTTTACAGTGGAATGGAATCATCATAAAACTATTATGTTGCAAATTTCAGATCAATAGCATTTATACTTTTCCAGAAAAGCCGTTTATTGACAAATTATGTGTCATTTCGTATGGGAGGAGGTAGAAGGGGTGGAGCGATTTGGCCCGTTCACGAACTTGTCCTTACTTTTTTGTTGAAAATGAAGTGTACAAAATTTGAACTTCTAGATTAACGCGTTCTTAAGCTAGAGAGAACACGGACGGACAGACGGACAAACGGACAGACGGATAGACGGACGGACGGACGGACATCCGGTTTTGAGATTTTTGAGTGATATCAACTTCTGTATCATTCATTTTTTTCTCCGAGCCTTATTTTTTGGCGTTACAAACTTTGTCGCAAGCTTATAATACTCTCAGATTTCATCTAGAGTATAAAAATATAACAGGATTACGATGGTGCGTAAAGCCCTATCATACGATACTATAGATGAAATTGAAATTTTTGTGATGTTAAGAAATTTTGTATGGGGAGTAGTAGGAGAGGTGCCTGCACTGAACTAATTTGTTTTACATCATGCTAGAGTAGTATAAATATGTTTTGTACCAAATTGAAGCTTCCAAAATTGAGTAGGTATCGAGCAAATTAATGCATTGAATTTAATAAAATTGTTCAATTTGTATGGAAGGAGGGGGGATTTTTGGTTATTTATCGAGAAACAACTATAATCATCATGCAACTGATATATTTTAAATTTAAGATCTATATCATTCACACTTTTTAAGAAAATCGGATTTTCGTAAAGTCGTGGAATTGGTGCCACATTGTATGGGAAGGGGTAAAAAGAGTGAAGCTACCCGGTTAATTTTTTCCCGATATTAATAATAATGCTAATTAAGGATTATGTACAAGGTTTTAGATCGATAAAAGCTACACGTACTGGAAAATTGGTTTGGAATATTTCATTAATAAGTGTAGTTTGTGTGGGAGGTGGTGGAAGGAGATATGGGCTTTTAGTGATTTTTTGAGAAACAACTATAATCAGAGTTGAATTTTGGAAGCGGATGAAAGCAGTCGTGTTTTTAGTGAGCTCTCGATCTCGTTTGTGTTTTTTGTAAAAAGTGGAAAAAAAAAAGAATAAAAACAAAAAGAATAAAAAAAAAAAAAATAAAAAAAAAAAAAAAAATTTAATAATAATCCGCAAGTGTAGCTGTAAATTTATCAGTTAGGCCAATTTACGACTAGCGGTACCGTTAGGTCCACACTTGCGCCCAATTTGTCCGGTGTGTAATATTTACTATATAATATAGTGTACAAAACGTGACTGTGAATTATAAGCTAGTTAAAAAATTGTGTTGCACGCAACTTTTGTTTTATAATATAGTGAACACAACTTGGCTGTGAATTATTGAATTATTGCCAATTGAAAAATTTGTTACTATAAACTTACATATTTTAAATTAATAACTTCATATCGGTCTCATCTGACGCAGGACTCCGAAAGGTCGACTTGGTCCTCCGCCAGCGCGGTGCCGATTTTGTTTTGTTGTGTTCTGATTTATTTATTTATTTCTTGCAATTTATTATTTTTATTCTACAATGATCTGTGGAAAATGTTCTCTTCCCCTGGATAGGGAAATGAACAAACATAACTCTGGCAAGATCATTGAATCTGATGGAATATGTGGACGTTCCTTTCATCTTTTATGTACGGACTCTGCCTCGACTTTCCAATCCGCATCCGGCTTTACATGTGTTGATTGCAGTAATATTAAACCGTGTCACGTGCTTAAGCTTCTTCACGTCATCACTACACGACTAGATTCAATAAGCACAGCTCTTGTATCGTTGAACAATGATTCCACGTTCTTGACTAATAAAGTCAGTGGAATCAGTGATACGTTAACCGTTCTGAATAACTGCTTTGACGACATCCGTGAGCATGGTACTCAAATTGATAAGGTTGAGTCTTGTTGCTCTCTCATGCAACATGACGTTTCGAAAATGTCAAGAAAAGTTTCAAACTCGGATAGCAAATTGACATCCTTATCCAATAACATTACGGATCTATGCTCTAGCTTCACTGAGTGCAGTGAGATTGGACCTATTTTAGGCAACGTGCAAACATTACACAAATTAGATCTGCTAACTGATAGCGTGAAACTACTATCATCTAATTTAAAAATTCCTAAAGAGCATGTGCCAGTTGCTAAATCCAACATAGACTGTCAAACCGATCCGATAACCTCATCCTGCTCTATTGGCTGCCAGACTGATTCCAACGCGTTGCTTCTGCCACTTTCTGGTGCATACATTTCACAGCCTCAAGCAGTAGACAGGAAACGCAGAAAGAGCATGAAAACAAGTAAGCACACTCGACGGAAGGCTGCTAAGTCTCCTGAAGACGTTCACTCACGGTCGAATCTACATGTTGTTGACAACGGTACTTTCTCATCATGTGTTATGTCGAACCAAGAAAATGTTCCTGAGTCTGATATTGTGCCACAACGTAGAGCTACTGCGGTTGATTACGACAACAACCAAATGGATATTATGCCTGATGCTTCGATTACATCAAAAGACTTCCGCTGTACTTTACGAGCCGCTGTGCAGCCAAAATTACTTTTTATATCGCGCTTAGCATCTGACACCACGGAGAAGGAAATTGCTGACAACGTCCTCGGTATTTTACGCTGCGCAAATGTTGACATATCACCGGACTTAGTATCCTGCAGAAAGATTACTCCTATATCCCGCGATGTTGGTGCGAGAGTTTCTTCTTTCAAGGTTGTTCTGTCGGATGCTTGTTTTGCCCATGTTGTGTCATCGAAACTATGGCCGAAATCTGCTATCGTCCGTGAATTTCTGCCCCGAAATCGTCTTTCGCGCTTACCATCTCAACATCCATCGTCAAAAAACGGGCAAGCTCTCTCTCGATATCTTACAGCAACGTAAGCGGGATGCGTACGAAGACTCAGGATCTATATCTCGCCGCTGCTGTTTGTACCTTTGACATAGTGTGCATTTGCGAGACATGGTTGTCCTGTCAGTTCAAAGATTCGGAACTTTTCGATTCCGACTTTGAAGTTTTTCGTCGTGACTGCCACCCCAACTTACTTGATCCACCGGTTGGGGGTGGAGTTCTCTGCGCTGTTCGTCGCCGGTTTGCTTCTACGATAGTCGATGTTCCAGGAACCGAGAATATTGAGTTCGTGTGTGTAGCTGTAACACTCGGAAACCGCAAGCTGTACATCGTGACTGTATACATCAGATCGCCTTCACCTTCTTCAGTTTACGATGCGGTTTATAATGCGTTTGAAACCTTGCTTGGCCTTATGAATCCATCAGACGATATTTTAATTCTGGGCGACTTTAATTTACCACAAATACAGTGGCTACGCTCTGATGATAATGAGGTTTGTATGTCGCCTTCGTATTCCTCCTGTGCCCGACATGAAATACAATTTGTGGACAACATGCTTGCTACGGGACTTTTCCAAGTGTGTCCAATTTCGAACGATCATGGAAGATTTTTGGATCTGATTTTCTCATCTGATGCCAGCGTTACGACGATTGATAGATGTCACAGTCCTTTGCTGCCTGACTTGCCAATTCATCCTGCGCTTCACGCAACATTCAACTCTCAGACAGAGTTTACGAACTCGAAATCTATTGTTAGTAATTATTTTAATTTCGCCAAAGCTGATTTTGAAACTTTAAATCTTGACATATCCAATTGCGATTGGTCGTCTGTATTGAATGAATCTGATGTTGACAAAGCCACTTCTAATTTTTACACGATCTTAAATGGCTGCTTTCTGCGTTGTGTTCCTGTAGTTTGTTCGAAACCTACCAGGAGGCTTCCCTGGTTTGACGATGAGTGAGACGGACTACATAATTTACATAAATTTATGTAATTGTTTTATAAGTCAGTCTCGAGCTGCATATAACCAATACCTTTTTACTGTTAAAAACTCTTTTAAAGATAAACCGAAACAATTCTGGAATTTTGTCAACTCTAAGAAAAACTCTGATGGTTATCCTTCCAGTATGGTTTTTAATGATGTAGTCAGTGCTGATCCTACTACAATTAGCAACTTATTTTCCAACCATTTCCGGACCGCCTTCAATTGCAGTACGCCGCTAACATCCGTTGGCAACTTTCAATATATGTCACAGTTTCCTTCTTCGTCCTTGGTTCCTAAAGATCTTTTCATTGACGACTCCACTATTTTGAAATACATTGATAAACTTGCTTCTAATTTCTCTAGTGGACCAGATGGTGTTCCCTCTTCTGTGATTAAAAAGTGTAGTTTATCCCTTTTACCTATCCTTGGGTATCTTTTTAATTCATCACTTCGTAGTGGAGTTTTTCCTATGTCATGGAAATACTCAACTATAATGCCCTTGCTTAAGTCTGGTAAAAGAGACAATGTAAGTAATTATAGGCCTATAGCGAATCTTCCATGTGTTGCTAAGCTATTTGAATCTATTGTGTGTGATGTAATGTATTTCCATTCCAAGTCGATTATTGGATCATTCCAGCATGGCTTTGTCAAGGGCAGATCCACTGTAACTAATCTTATGGAATTTTCGAACTTCTGTCTTTCTGCTATCGAAAACGGGAAGCAGGTCGATTGTATATACACCGACTTTAGTAAGGCCTTTGACAAAATTGACCATAATATTCTTGTGCATAAGCTCGGCCTGCTTGGTTTTCCTGATATTTTCGTCCTTTGGATAAAGTCGTATCTTAGTGATCGCATTCAGAAAGTACACTTTCGTGGAGCCTTATCTTCTGAAATATTTAATACTTCAGGCGTTCCCCAAGGTAGCCATCTAGGACCACTTCTATTCCTTCTCTTTATTAATGACGTGAGTTCGTTTATCTCTAACTCGAACATTCTTCTCTATGCCGATGATGCGAAAATCTTTAAGATTGTCTCCAGCAGCAATGATTGTCTATTATTGCAAAGTGACATCTCGCGTTTTCATGACTGGTGCTTACTTAACAATTTACATCTCAACATTAATAAGTGCACTGCTGTTTCGTATTCTAAGAAGAGAATATCAATGAATTTTGACTATGTTGTAGATGGATGCTTTTTACTTCGTTCTGACAAAGTACGTGATTTGGGCGTACTATTCAACTGTAATTTTACCTTTGATGATCACGTGAATCACATTGCTGGTAAAGCGAACGCTATCCTTGGTTTTGTTAGGAGACAATCGAAAGAATTTAATGATTTCTTTACAACGAAAATGTTGTATTGTGCATTCGTCCGATCTATCCTAGAATATGCTAGTCCTATCTGGTCACCATTTTATTCCGTTCATATAGATAGGATCGAAGCAGTTCAGCGTCGGTTCTTAAGGTTTGTCCTTCAGAGCCTTCCCTGGTCCGATCCACTTAGGTTACCGCCATATATTGATCGTTTAAATCTGCTGTCTATGGATTCCCTTGAGAAAAGACGGATACATGCCAGAGTTGTTTTTGGTTTTAAAGTAATTTCAGGTATAATTGACTCTGACAAATTGCTGTCTATGATTAAATTCAACGTTCCATGTCGTCCTTTGCGAAATTATGAGCTTTGCAGAATTCCGCTGCATCGCACTAACTACGGGTTTTATGAACCAGTTTCATTCATGTTAAGAGATTTCAATATCTTCTTCTCGCAATTGGATTTTCACATGAGTGTCCCACAAGTAAAAAGTCAGCTTTCTTGAGGTTAATAATCTTTGATTTTGTAAAAAGTTTAAATTTTCATGTACTTAATTCTGTTTTATTATTGTTTTATTATTTTTATTCTTTTTTTTATTGTTTTCAACTGTGGATAAATGTAGTAGTCAACTTTTTTTGATGAAATAAATAATTATTATTATTATTATTATTATTATTATTATTATTATTATAATCATCATACAATTGATATATTTTAAATTTCAGATCAGTAATATTCACACTTTTCAAGAAAATCTAATTCTTGTAAAGTCGTGGAACTTAATTACATTGTATGGGAAGGGGTAAAAAGAGTTAAGCTAGCCGGTTAATTTTTTCCCGATTGATAATAATGCTAATTAAGCATTTAGTACATCATTTTAGTTCGATGAAAGTTACACGTACTGAGAAAATTGATGTACAGTATTTCTTGAAAAAGTGTAGTTTGTGTGGGAGCTGGTAGAAGAAGTGGAGGGATTCAAATAATTTGTATACCAAAATGTTGCATTTACAATAGAAATAATATATTCTAAATTTCAAATTAATAGCCTTTATAGTTTTCAAGAAAATTTGATTATTATATATTTTTGAAAATGAGTCACTTTGTATGGGAGGGGTTAGGAGGCGTGAGGGGAGTGAAATGAAACCAAAAGCAGATTACACCTCGGAATACACATAACAAACTGTGCAAGTTTCATTACAATCAGTTGAGTCGTTTGTGCGTGAAAGACTGCCGGATAGACAAACATACAGACAAAAATTTCATAAACGTGTTTTTATGCTTAGTTTTTATTAAAATAAAACAAAAAACTAACTTATAGCCATTTATAAGCAAATAACAGACAAACACTACAATTATATTTATATGTATAGATGTCAAATCAATCACGAAATATAGAATGCAGTGCAGTTGTTAAAATGTTAAAACTGTAAGATTTAGCTTATCATAAAACATAACAGGATTACGATTGTGCGTAAAGCCCAATCTTGCGATACTCTAGATGAAAGAGAAATTTTTTTATTTCAAGAAATTTTGTAGGGGAAGTGGTAGAGGGGGTGACGACATTGAACTTATTTTTTCTCATTACGCTAAAGTTGCTATCAAAATATTTAATAAAAAATTTAGGATTCATAAATTTAATGGGTACTGAGAAAATTAGTGTATAGGATTTAGTGAAATTGTGCAGTTTGTATGGAAGGTGGTAGAAAGAACGGCGCTTTCTTAGAGACTTTTTCAGAAACAATTATAAACATCATGCTTTTGATATGTTTTAAATTGTAGATCAGTAGCATTCATACATTTCAGGAAAAACGACTTTTTGTAAAGTTGTGAAATTGTGTCAAATTGTATAGGATACATCTAATCGCCTATTTTTTTGGTCTTACTAATAGTTCTAAATAAATATTAATTGTATAATTTTAGGTCGATAAATTTTATGCGCACTGAGTAAATTGGTTTAGAGTATTTCATGAAAAAGTACAGCTTGTATGGGAGGTGGTGAATGGGAGGGGAGGACTTGAATAATTTTTATATAGTAGATTGAAATCGTCATAAAAGTAATATATTCCAAATTTCAGATCAATACCATCTATGTTTTATGTTTATTGTCGAATTCCAAGATTGCGTCATTTTGTAGGGAGGGGGTAAAGGGGTAAAAATAATCGTCAAATTTTTCTTGGCATTACTAATAATTCTAAATAAGTTATTAATGCACAATCTGAGCTCTCTTGTATACGTACTGTGTAATTTTGTTTAGAACATTCCATGAAAAAGTGCAGTCTGTATGGGAGGTGGTGGAAGGAGAAGGAGTACGCAAATAGTTTCAACACCGTAGATTGAAATCATTATAAAAGTAATACATTCCAAATTTCAGACTAATACCTTTTATAGTTTTCGAGCAAATCCGTTTAGTGTCGAATTGCGAAATCGTGTCATTTTGTATGGGAGGGGGTAGAAGGAGTGAACCTAATTGTCTAATTTTTTTGGTCTTACTGAAAATTTTAAATAAATATTTAGTGCACAATTTAAGCTTGCTAAATTTTATAGGCACTGAGTGAATTGGTTTAGAGTATATCATGAAATAGTACATTTTGTATGGGAGGTGGAGGAAGGGGGAGGAGGACACGCATAATTTTTTTACGGTAGATTGAAATGAAAATAATAATAATATATTTCAAATTTCAGACCAATAGCTTTTATTGTCAAATTGCGCAATTGTGTCATTTTGTATGGGAAGGAATAGAAGGGGTGGAGCGATTTGGCCCATTCACGAACTTGACCTTACTTTTTTGCCAAAAACGAGGTGTACGAAATTTAAACTATCTAGCTCAACGCGTTCTCAATCTAGAAAGGGCACAGTCGGACGGACGGACATCCGGTTTTGAGATTTTTGAGTGATTATGTGAACTTCTGTATCATTCATTTTTTTCTCCTAGCCTTATTTCTTAGCGTTACAAACGTTAGAGCAAACTTATATTACTCTCAGATTTCATCTAGAGTACAAAAATAATGAAATTATTTAATAAATTTTAAAAATGCTAACCTTTGTATAATATCGTATAATGTTATTAACTAAGGCAACGCACGATATATGTGTTTAAACTGAAGCTCGTTATATAATTCTAGAGTATGCAAAAAAATATTATTTATTCTTCAGGTTAATGATGTCGTTGTGAATTTTCTAGAAAGTACTTCCCAAAACCCTACAAAAACGATGTATTAAATTATTCATCATCTTGATACAGACACAAAGATAATGTTATTATGCATAATAGTCGAACTTTGGAGTTCCTGGCAGTTCTACGAAATGTACTGCGGTCGTTTTTTACTAAAAATTCAAAATTTGTTAATTCAATGAAAAGGTTTTAAATCGATTGCCAGAAGCTACTTCCATTTAAATATTGCAGTGTTCTAAATATCCTTCAATGTGAGTGATTCAGTATTTCATGTTCATGTTCGAGAAAAACATCTTCAAAGTTTTGCTTGTTGCCTGAATCCGCTTTGTGACGCTCTGAAAGCCCGTCGGTAAAATGCTTTTTAAAGCAATAATTCAGTTTTGGGTCAAAAACATACGAAATTATGGTTTAAAGTTTCAAAACTCTAATTTAAAGCATACGAAAAATTTTCTTCGAACATAACTATAATTTACAGGGTCCATTAAATAGGACCTGGAGTTTGAAGCTATAATGAATTTTAGGTTTTTTTTTACACAAAATATTTTTTTTTTTAAATAATTCCAATATTTGTGTAAAAGATTCTCACTGAAGCTGGTTTCATTTTTTTTCACTTTTGTAGGAGGAGAGTTAAAAATAATGTCGCGGCAGCCCTTTGCAGAGGCATCTATTGGTAGTTATGCTGCGTTTTTTAGATAACATGATCTATAAATACAAATATATTAAAATTGTAAATGCTCGAGAGCCACTTGTGAAATAAAACTTCCAAGACTGCGGCTTACTGCAGATAAAACTGAAATTTACATTAACAAGGAAGTTGTCAATTATATGTACATTAACACTTATTACATGTTTTCACGTGAACATGTGGCCAAGAGCTAGATTTTCAACAACCCTGTAAGGAGCTTATCTAGATAATAATCACATTTAAAACTCACATGTGGTTTCAAGCTGTTTGGATCATAGCAAAAATCGATCCCATCTGAATTTTTATATTTTGCAGTGCTACAAATTTTGCCTGATGGACACTTGTGCTCGATTCCCATGGGATAATCTTGACCAAAGCACAACATAAAAGTGGTATTGCTTTGGCACGCAAAGCGCTGCTCAACGCATTTTCCGCAATCCAGGGTGCACGCTTTTGAACTATCACTAGAACAAATTGATACATCATCGACGCAATACATTCCATTGGGACATGATCCGTAATAAGAAGTTGGCTGTCCTGAAATTGGAAGCGTTTAGCGTTTTCCTTATTTCTTGTTTAAAAATTATTTTTACCGGAATCACATAAGGCGAAATATGTTGAATTTAAACACTGAACTGAAGATGTTGCACCACACGTTCCACATATTTCAGCACTAGTCTTCAGCACTACGCCAACATAAAGAACGAATAAAATCTAAATTTGAAAAAACGAATTAATATGAAAATTTAGGCGAACGATTACAAAATAAACGAAATTCTTTACTAACTGAAGCGCACCGAAACATTGCTTCGAACAATTTGAATTCTGATAAAAGAATAATCGAAAAATTCCCTGAACAGCGACTTTTATGCCTTTCATTTATCGACAATGCCAAACAATTTTCGATTTTCATTACAATTAATGCACATTCTACAACTCTTTCAATATTTGGACATTAAATTGCGATAAGTATTTCCGTCAATTTTGGAATAAAAAAGCCATAAAGATTTATTTTTTAGTAAGTTGGAATGCCTTGTGTTTTATTGCTGCATTTCAGATGATTATAACTTTATTCTACACGTTAAGCTAAGTGTTGCGCGTCATGAACAGAGTATGCCGATATCATAAAACAAGAATGATATTATCGAAAAGTGTGGATCAAAATATTAATTTTAATTATTTTTTATATTTAATCCGTGATGCCAAACGTTTTCGTCGCAATGGAAAAATGTACAAAATTACACAATTGCGCAATTTGACATTAAACGGATTTGCTCGAAAAGGATAAAAGTTATTGGCCTGAAATTTGGAATATGGTACTTTTATGACAACCTCAATCTACCGTAAAAAAATTATGCGTGTCCTCCTCCTTCTTCTTCCACCTCCCATACATACTATACTGGTCATGAATTCATCATCATCATCAATGGCGCGACAGCCCAAATCGGGCCCTGGCCTCCTGAAGTCGTCGCCTCCAATCGTCTCGATCCAAAGACCGCGTCCTCCAGCTGCTAATTTTTAAAATGGCT
The DNA here is from genome assembly GCA_963669355.1 of Chorisops tibialis. NCBI lineage: Eukaryota > Metazoa > Arthropoda > Insecta > Diptera > Stratiomyidae > Chorisops > Chorisops tibialis. The sequence goes on from OY770263.1 coordinate 254,595,125, forward strand.
TTGCTGTCTTCATCAACCGAGTCTTCCCATCGCTTGCGTGGTTTGCCTACTGGCCGGTTACCACTCGCTTTGCCTTTAAGAGCACGTTTGGGGATTCTTCTCTCTTCCATTCGCTCTACATGGCCAGCCCACTGCAGTTTACGTAGCTTGATGAACGTTGAAGCTTCTGGCTCGTCGTAGAGTTGATACAACTCATGGTTGTATCTTATTCGCCATTCCGTTCCTTCCATCACAGGTCCCAAAATTCTTCGGAGGACCTTTCTTTCGAATGCGTTAACTGCTTTTTCGGAAGTTTGCGTTAATGTCCACGTCTCGCTGCCATAACAGAGCACAGGTCGTATAATAGTTTTGTTGTTCCTGTGCACTTTCTTGGATTTCATTATGGAAAGTACCGAATAATACGTCTTATTTGCAAGTATTATTCGTCGTTTGATTTCGTCTGTTTCATTACCGTCCTTTGCTAGATTAGCCCCAAGATATATGAAGTTGTCCACACTCTCCAAACTATATTCCGCAATTGCTATGTTTTGTCTGATTGGCGTTCTCCTTCTTGTTTACGTCATTACTTTTGTTTTGCTTTCATTAATGCGCAACCCGACTTCTTTTGCGGCGGAGTCAAGATTGACAAATACCTCCTTAGCACTAGGAAAGGATCTTGCTAGAATGTTAATGTCGTCAGCGTATGCTACTAGTTGGGTGGACTTGAATAGTAGTGTCCCGTTGGTGTCGACTGGGGTTTTTCGGACGACATACTCTAGTGCCAAGTTGAAAAGCATAGGAGCTAGACCATCTCCCTGCTTTAAACCACATTCCGTTCGAAAGCTGGTTGTGGAATCGGTTTGTATTCTCACTTGAGATTCAGTGTTCGGCATTGTGAGTCTTGTTAGTCGGACTAGTTTTGGAGGAATTCCAAAGTCGAGCATGATTTGGTACAGTACGCTCCTGTCGATACTGTCGTATGCTTGTTTAAAATCCACGAATATTTGGTGCACGTCTGTGTTATATTCCCAGAATTTCTCAAGCTCCTGTTTCACCGAGAATATCTGGTCTGTTGTAGATCGTCCGGTTCTGAATCCGCCTTGGTATTCGCCAATTATTTGATTAGTGTAGGGCTTAAGACGATGTTCAATTATTTTTGTCAGTATTTTATAGGACGTACACAACAATGATATACCTCTGTAGTTCTCACAGCAGAGTTTGTCTCCTTTCTTGTAAATTGGACATATAATGCTTTTTCGCCAGTCGTCGGGTATGATTTCCTCTGTCCAAGTTTTGCATATCATGTTGCACAGTATTTCAGCGACACAGTTTCCACCGTTTTTCAGAAGTTCAACTGGTATTTCGTCAATTCCCGGCGCTTTGTTTCGTTTTTGGTCACATAGGGCTGCTTTGATTTCAGCAAGCGTGGGTGGTGTCGATGATGGTTCACGTTCGTCAGTTGAGGCTTCAATCGAAATGTTGTCTGTCGTTATCGGTGCTACTGGGATGGGATTCAAAAGATGTCCTTTTGATTTCTTCTGTTTCGCTGATGATATTGCCCTCTCCGTCTTTGCAGAGACTGGTTTTTGGTTTATACCTCTTTTTTAAGTCTTTTACTATGGCGTTTGCGTACCGCGTTTTATTTTTTCTCATGTCGTCGTCCATTTTTTATATCTTGTCATTATGGTACTTCCTTTGTTTTCGTCTGCAGGTCTTTTTCGCATATCGCCTAAGCTCGTCATATCTTTCTTTTTTGGCTCGTGTTGGTCGTTCAGTAAAAATTTTGTAAGCTTCGTTCTTTCTATCTATTGCGTCGCGACATTCTTGGTCGAACCAATCATTATTTTTTCGCAGTGCTTGATATCCTAATACCTCTTCCGCGGAGGATTTGATGCCGTCTCGTATTTTCAGCCACGCATTCTCCACTGGCATATTTTGGATATTTTCATATATTGGTGTCAGGTGCTTATTACATGCTAACATGTAAGCCTGCGCCACCGTTTCGTCGTTAATCTTGTCGACATTGAATTGGCGAGCTCTACTCGTTTTCGAATATCCACGACAAGATATTTTGCATCGATACTTAGCTCTGACTAGATAGTGATCAGAGTCACAATTCGCACCGCGGAGAGTTCGTACATCAAGTATGCTGGAAGCAGCCCTTTTCTCAATTAGAATGTGGTCTATTTGATTGAAGGTGTGACCATCTGGTGATGCCCACGTTCGTTTGTGAATATCGCGATGTGGGAAGCACGTAGAGCTTACTATGATATTTTTGCTGCTTGCGAAATCAATAAGACGTTGGCCATTGTCGTTGGTTATGTCATGGAGACTGTGCCCTCCTGTTGTTCATCTATGAGCCTCCTCCTTTCCGACTTTTGCATTAAAATCCCCCAAGACAATTTTTAGGTCATTCGAGGGTAGTGAGTCATAGGTTGTCTCTAGGGTGGCATAAAATTCGTCTTTAGTTATATCGTCCTTGTCTTCTGTTGGTGCGTGAACGTTGATCAACCAAGTGTTGAAGAATTTAGTCTTTATTCGGATTGCACACAATCTTTCACTTACTGGTCTGAAGCTCGTGACCTGTTGTTTAAATTTTTTGTCAACGACAAAAGCGACTCCAAACTCTCTGCTTCCCGACAATTTTCCACTTGGATAGATTGTGTGTGATCTCATGTCCATGATTTCGTTACCGAGCCATTTCGTTTCTTGGATGGCAGTTATGTTGATGTTGTGTTTTGCCACTTCTTCGAGAAACTGTTTCAGAGCTCCTGTCCTAAATAAGGATTGAACATTCCAAGATCCAATAGAGTAGTCCATTTTTCGTTTGCGGGGTCGTTGCCGTTGAGTCCGTTCTTTCCGAGGCTGTTCTTCAGGTTTCTAGACAGTGTTCTTTTTCCGGTGATGCGTTGTCGGCGCCTCGCCCAACCCCCGACCTGGAGGACCGGTCCTACTTATTTATTACACCCTAGCAGAAAAAGGGTGGGAGTTTTGAGCTAAATATGACATGCTGGAGTTCTCACAGCTATGCTGCAAGTCCAACTACGTCATACTTTTTGCCTACTTCCTGAAACGCACTGGTGTTACTGGCTATTCAGGTTAACTCCATGCTCCCTCCTCCTTTCTCAACTCGGGCTTGGGACCGTCTATGGCGGAGTTCATGAATTACTCTAAGCCAATTTACTCAGTGCGTATAAAATTTAGCGAGCTGAAATTGTGCACTAAATATTTATTTAAAATTGTTAGTAAGGCTAAAAAAAATAGATGATTAGCTTCACCCCTTCTACCCCCTCCCATACAAAATGATACAATTTCGCAATTCGACAATAACTGGATTTGCTCGAAAAGTATAAAATCTATTAGCTTGAATTTCGGGATATATTACTTCCATAATGATTTCAATATACAGTATAAAAAATTTTTACGTCCTCTTTCTCCTTCCACCTCCTCCCATACAAACTACACTTTTCATGAAAAGCTCAGAGCCGATTTTCTCAGAACATATAACATTTATCGAGCTCACATTTTGTGATAAATACTAATTTAGCATTATCACTAAGATCAGAAAAAAATATTTGATTACCTTCACTGCTTCTACCCCCTCCCATACAATATGACACAGTTTCACAACTTCACAAAAAATCTGTTGCTAGTCTAAAATTTAAGAGATGTCAATTTTATGATATTCTTAGTTATTTCGGAAAAAATCGCTAAGATCCCCCCACCCTTTCTACCACCTCCCATACAAACTGCACATTTTTACTAAATCTAACACACTAATTTTCTTAGCTCCTATTCAATTTTTGGAGTAAGCATTTTGTATAAAATACTTTTATAGCTACTTTAGCATGATGGGGAAAAATTAGTTCAATGCTATCACCCCTTCTAACACTTCCCATATAAAATTTCTTGGGATCGCAAAAAATTCTATTTCATCTAGAGTATCTTAAGATTGCGCTTTACGCGTAATCGTAGCCCTGTTATGTTTTTTATATTAATATAGCACCGAACGTAAGATGCAAAATGTTATATACTGAATTTAGTTTTTTTAGTTTTCATAATTTTCGAGGAAATTGAACAATTTTTGTCTGAATTTATGACACTTGTATGGAAGGTGGCAGAGAAAGTTGAAGGTTTTTGGATAATATTGAATATGCTTATCAGCATCCTAACCATATTGCTTTGCTACAGTTTTAAAGTTGATAGCTATCATATTTTCAAAGAGAAATACTTTTTTTGAATTTCCTGTACACAAATTTGTATGGGAGGTGGTAGAAGGATTGAAGCGAACCTAATTTTTTTCAGCATTAATTGAAATTACTAATTCTGACAATTTCTGGCAAAATTTTAAGTTTGTACTTTTTCTAGTTTCAATGGAAATCGATATAATGCATTTACCAAAATTGTGCATTTATATCGGAGGGGTAGAAGGAGTTTTTGACAAAAAAGAAATTTTCAACAAAAATGATTCTCAAAATTTAAAGTGGAAAGCTATGACGAAATTTCGAAAAATTTGTATAGGGGAGGGGGGGAGGGATAGAAAGAGTGAAGTGAAGTTGATAATTTTTTCACAATTGGTAGCATTTGTTATAAAATTAATTATGACAAAAACTGGTTCTGTTAGCTTTACTAGTTGCAATGGAAACCAAATAAATGCATTTTTGAAAATTGTGCATTTGTATGGGAGGACTAATGGGATCAGAAGAATATTCTTTGACGTTAATGATATTTAACATTATACTCGTACTATGATCTAATTTTCGAGTCGATAGCTTAAATGGTCTCGGAGAAAAATCAATTTATTTAAATTTTGAATTTCACGAAATTTGTATAGGAGGGATCATTTCAAAAATGGCGCACTTTCTAAAATTACAAACCGTTATATCTCAAAACCGAGTACAAATATCAAATTGAAATTTTGTCACATTATAGAATTACATAGTCTTTAATTTTGCTAAAAATTTTAAGTTTTTGTGTGAAAGTGGAAGAAGGTGGTAAGCAAAAATATCAAAAATTTTTAGTGATTTTTTTAGGGCTCTAGTGAAAGATACAAAGTTTAAATATTGCATGTCGATACATCTATTTGACATACATGAAAAAAAAATTGTAACACAATTGTTATACACTGACCCCCCGTGGTCTAATGTTCACCAGGTGTTTCATGTGCAATGAAAAAACCACAAAAATTGAAAATTTTTGAATGAGATTAATAAGGAATAACTAGAAAATTTGCGAAATGCTTTTAAAAATAGTCCCTAAATGTATGAAATATTAATTGTTCGAATACCTTCAAGACTTCTTCTTCGTCTCATTCAAAATTATTTTTTCAACCGTTTATAGGAAATCAATTATTACCTAACTATTTCAAGCTATCAATTTGAAATTGCATAAAAACTTTTAATAACGGTTGAAACGAAACTGCGTTAAAAGTTATTAGATTGCTCCTAGCCTTCTACCCCCTCCCATACAAAAGCATGATTTTGACCAATTTCAATAAATCAACTAATAACCAACAAATTAAAAGCTACGAACTTGAAATCTTGTACGAGCACTGCATTACAAATTTTACGATTCACATACCTCCTCTGCTTCTTCCCAGACTAATTTTTGGTTTCGTGAATGTAAAATACACCGAATCCTATGAAAATTCTATGCAACTTTGTCTAAAATACTGACATTATATACAGAGAATATTGCACGTTATTCAAGCAATCAATTAAAAATTTATTAATACTTACCCACCCTTACTATCACTCCTCACCCCTCCCCTCATAAGAACCCACACTTGCATAAATAAACTACTGATACTGGAGCTATTGATCGTATCCGCAATCAAGTGTTAAATTGACAACGGCCCTATCCAAGAACCCCCTTTCACTTAGTCTTCCCTAACCACTCTAACCAGCATATTGACTTTCTTCGCATGCTCAACTCGTTTCTTGAATTTTGGTCGCCAGGCCGGCTGACGTCACCTGCTTGATGCTTACCTGTATATCTTCCAAAATACTTCGAATTGACTTCTGAATCTTTAAGAATATATTATCCAACCATCGATTAAAGAAAAAAAATATTTTTGACCCTCTACCGTAAATAAGGCTCCCTTAAACTCTTAAACATTTTTATACTATAGATGAAATTTGAGAGTATTATAAGTTTGCTCTAAGTTTGTATCGCTAAGAACTAAAGCTCGGAGATAAAAATGAATGATACAAAAGTTCATTTGATCACTCAAAAATCTTAAAACTAGATGTCCGTCCGTCCATCTATCTGTCCGTCCGAGTCTTCTCTAGCTTGAGAACCCGTTGAGCTAGAGAGTTCAAATTACGCACACTTCGTTTTTGACAAAAAAGTAAGGTCAAGGTCGTGAAATTGCCAAATCGCTCCGCTCCTTCTACCCCCTCTCATACAAAATGACACAATTGCGCGATTTGTTAGTCTAAAATTTGGAACATATTACTTTTATGATAATTTCAATCTACCGTCAAAAAATTATTTTTTCGTTCTCTCTCTCCTTCCACCACCTTCCATACAAACTGCACCTTTTCATGAAATGCTCTAAGCCAATTTACTCGGTACGTATAAAATTTAGCGACTTCAAATTGTTCACTAACAACTTGTTTAGAATTATTATTAAGACCAAAAAAAACTAGACGATTAGCCTTACCCTTTCTACCCCCTCCCATACAAAATGACGCAATTTTGCAATTCGATAATAAACAGATTTGCTCAAAAAGCATAAATACTATTGATCTGAAATTTGGAAAATATCGCCTTTCCAATCTACTGTATAAAAAGTATTTAAGTAGTCCTCTTCCTTCCGCCACCTCCCATACAAACTGTACTTTTTCATGAAACACTCGAAGCCAATTTACTCAGTGAGTATAAAATTGATCGAGCTGAAATTGTGCACTTAATATTTGTTTAGAATTATTAGTAAGGCCAAAAAAATTAGACTATTAGCTTTACACCTTGTACCCCCTCCCATACCATCCGACACAATTTCACTTTTTTACAAAAAGTTGTTTTTCTGAAAAGTATAAATGGAACTGATCTAAAATTTAAAACTTATCAAAGGCATGATGCTTATAGTTATTTATGAAAAGTCTTTCAGATCTCGCTTCTCCTTCTACCACCTCCCATACAAACTGCACAATTTCAATAAATATATTACCCTAATTTTCTCAGTACTTTTTAAATTTTTGAATTCTAAATTTTTTATAAAATATTTTGATAGCAACTTAAGCGTGATGAGAAAAAATTAGTTCAATGTCGTACCTTTTCCTTTAAAAAATTTCTTCAAATCAAAAAATTTCTCTTTCATCTAGAGTATCGCACAATAAAGCTTGTTATGTTTTTAAATGAATTTCACATAGCATAATATTTCAATTAAAAATTTGAGTTGTTGTGGTTTTTCAATACACACGGAACATCTCGAGCAGGTTATGGTCACCCTTCGGTAGATATTAATTCTGGTTCAAATTATTATTTTTCTTTACGTTCATCAATAGATGTTTACACTTGTTAAATTTGAACTTTTCATCTCTTAGTAGAGCTCAAAAAAAAAAAATTACTCAAAATCTAATCTAACAAGATCTGCAGTCTGCGTCGACTGAGTCCTCCCATCGCTTTCGTGGCTTCCCCTGCAGTCGGTTACCTTGAGCTTTGCCCTTGAGCACTCGTTTTGGGATTTGTTTCACGTGCATTCGTTCCACGTGGCCAGCCCATTGCAGATTGCGCAGTTTGATCACTATAGATGCTGGTGGGTCGTCAAAAAGTTGATACAGCTCATGGTTGTATCGAATTCGCCAATCATCTCCTTCCTTAACTGCTCCGTATACCTTCCGAAGAATTTTCCGCTCAAAAGTGTCGATTAACTTCTCCGAAAACCATGTCAAGGTCCACGTTTCGCATCCATATAGCAGCACAGGACGAATTAATATCTTGTAGATGCGTAGTTTATTGTTTCGATGGACCTATGGTGCTCCAGCACATTAATCAATTCATTCGTTAATTAAAAATCACTCTAATTTTTTATTAACGAAAATTTAGAAATCAGTAACTTTTGTTTTCGAAAATAATAAAAATTTTTTATATGACGTCAGTCGAAATTAAAAAATCCGTTGATTAGTACGATTTAAAATTTAAGACATTAAATATTCCGTTGTATTAAAATTAATTAAAAATAATAATTCAATCTAATTAATAGAATTAAATGTGTTGATGAAATAAAATGCTGTTAATATAATTTTAGTGAAATAAATATTGTTGGATAATATAAATTTAATTTACTACAACTATTATCACAACAGACCTTCCTTGATTTCATTATGGGGAGGACCGCATAAAATGCTGTGTTAGCTGCCGTGATTCTTCTTTGAATTTCATGTCGCTCATTGCCGTCATTTGTGAGAAGGGCTCCCAGGTATACGAATTCATCCACCTGCTCAAAGTTGTATTCGCCTATTGTAATGTTCTGCCTCTCTGGGACAGTTCTTCGTGTCTGGGTCATGTATTTAGTTTTCGCTTCATTAACCCTGAGCCCTACTTCACCCACTGCAAACTCTAACTCTTGGAATACCTCCTTAACGCCAAGTATTGATCGGACCAGAATATCCACGTCGTCTGCATACGCCACCCACTGTGCGGATTTTACGAGTAGCGTACCTCTGGTGTCCACTGAGGTTACTGAAGTTGCTTTCCTGACGACATACTCGAGCACCAAGTTAAAGAGCGTGGGGGCGAGACCATCTCCTTGTTTAAGATCTGACTCCATTGGAAAGCTGTGAGTCAACTCGATTTGGATTTTTACTTGGCACTTATTGTTTTCCATCGTGGCTTTTATTAACCGAACTAGTTTCGGTGGGACACCTAGTTCAATCGTTATTCTGTTTAGAGCATTACGGTTGACACTATCGTATGCTTGGCAAAAATCGACGAACAGTTGGTGCACATTAATATCATATTCCCAGCATTTTGCTAGCACCTGTTTTACTGAGAATAGCTGGTCCGTTGTCGATCGTCCAGATCTGAAGCCACCTTGATATTCTCTGATGATGTTGTTAGCGTATTCACTGAGTCTTCGTTCGATAATTTTAGTCAAGATTTTGTAACACGTACATAGCAATGAAATTCCTCTGTAATTTTCGCAACGCAAACGGTCACCCTTTTTGTATACAGGATATATAATGCTTTTCCGCCAGTCGTCGGGTAATTTTTCAGTTGTCCAGATTTTAACAATTAATCTAAATATTCGACTGGTAAGCTCTGTTCCACCTTCTTTCAAGAGCTCTGCAGGGATTCCGTCAATTCCGGGTGCCTTGTTCGATCTTAAATTATGTAAGGCTGTCTCTACTTCATCATAAGTTGGTGCAATAGGCAGATGATCTCCATCTGGATCTTCCGGAATTATAAAAGGTTCAGTCTGTGATGTCGTTCTATTTAACAGTGTTCGGAAGTACTGAACCCATCGTGCATTGATTTCGGTAGCGTCGCTTATGATGTTGCCTTCTTCGTCTTTACAGAGGGTAGTTTGCGGTTTGTAACCTTGTCTCATTTGTTTCACGGTATTAAATGCTGCTCGCACGTCATTTTTCTTCAGGTTTTCGTCCAGTGATAAAATTTTGCCATTGTTTATTTTGCGTTGTTTTCGTCTGTAGATCTTCTTGGCGTTTCACCTGAGCCGTTGATAGTTGTCCTCTCTAGCTCTTGTTCGTCTTTCGAGAAACAGTCGATAGGCTTCGTTTTTCTTGGTGATGGCTTCTTGGCATTCCTCATCGAACCAGTCATTTTGTTTTCTCCGCTCTAAATGTCCTAAAATGTATTCTGCTGCGCGGTGAATACTATCCTTAATGTTCTGCCAAATTTGGTCAATACTTTCCTCAGGCTCAGCCTGAGGTAATGCCTCAATATGTGCTTTGATTGTGGTCATATATTCCACTTTCGTTGTATCGTCCTTTAGTTTTTGCATATTGAGCTTCGGAGCCCAACTCCTTTTAGTGTGGCCCTTGTTAGTAATGCGACAGCGGTAGTTCGAATAAGAAAATGGTCCGAGTCACAGTTCGCACCACGTAGAGTCCTGACATCTAGAATGCTGGAGACAGCCCTTTTTTCGATGAGAACGTGGTCAATTTTTTTAATTTAATTTAATTTATTTTATTAATCATAACAAGATAGTTTAGTTTACAAATAGATTGCTTAATTTAATTTATTTTAATATATCCTAATATATTTAAATTTACCTTAATTAATTAAACATAATTGTATATACATATATGATATATGATAGACACTGGTGGAAGGGTTAAGTGGGATGTGGGGACCTTATAAAACGGAGCGTAGTCTCAGTTTATATGTCAGCTTATTTATTGGAGGTGTATAGTGGGCGCTGAATTTGTTGAATACTCTACAGCATCTGTTAATAGGGTCATTTTGCCCGTAATCAGTACGATGTGCATATTCCTTAAGTGGTTTTGAATGTCTCGTCAGCCTGACATTGTCATTGAGTCTGAATTTATTGGAGATATGGTCAACCTTAATATCGCCATTCAAAACATCTAAGGTAAAACAGGATGTGAGCATGGTTCTTCTAGAACCAAGCGGTAAAAGATTTAATAATTGCAGCCTAACTGTGTAGAGTGAAAGGTTTTCAAAGTCTCTAGGGTCATATAATTCCCTGAGAGCAAAAAAAGGAATTGCTTCTGGATTGACTCTATTCTGTTGCTGTATAACTGGAAAAAAGGGTCCCAAATGGGACATACATATTCCAGAATAGGGCGGACAAGAGAACAGAATAAAGATTTTGTAACCCATACATTCTTAAACTCTTTGGCTCTTCTCTTAATGAACCCAAGAAGTCTATTGTCTTTCGAAATTATTCGATTATAATGAGATTTGAAGCACAGTTTATTGTCCAATACTAAGCCGAGGTCCTCAATTTGATCAACACGGTGTAGTTGAGTTCCACTTAAGACATAGTCATGGTGATATGAGGATGATTTACGTGAGAAACTTATAACGTGGCATTTACTGACATTAAGCTCTAATTTGTTCTGAATGCACCAATGATCTAGATGGATTGTAGGAATGCGGCATCTGCGGGCTAGGTTATGGCATGATATATTTTTAATCATCAGCGTACATCAGATGTGAAACATTTTCCAATACTTCTGATAGATCTGAGATGAACACATTAAATAAGAGAGGTCCCAAGTGACTTTCTTGGGGTACCCCAGAGGACACTAATATTTCCTTGGAAATAAGACCTTGAAACTTAACAAATTGAGTTCTATTGTTAAGATAGAATTTAAGCCAGTCAAGTAAGGATCCTGTCACACCAATTTTTTTTAACTTTAAAATCAGGACATTGTGATCAACTCGATCAAACGCTTTGCTAAAGTCGGTGTATATTGTATCGACTTGATGCCCGTTTTCAAGTTCGCAGAGCGTATCAGATACAAGAATCATGAGATTCGTTGTAGTCGAGCGACCTTTTCTAAAGCCGTGCTGTTGGTCATTAAGAACAGGGTTGATCATATTGGTTAATTTATCGCAGACAATTTTTTCGAATAATTTCGGTATTGCTGATAGAATTGCTATACCTCTGTAGTTCTCAACTTTTCGTTTGTCTCCAGTGGATAGGTGTGAGGTGCGATGATTTCCAAGCCGAGGGGAAAGTTCCCAATGTCAGTGACTTGTTGAAGAGAAAATGTAAAGGTCTTGAAAGTTGATGGGCACACTTTGATAAAAATAGAAGAGGAATAATATCAGGACCTGGACCTTTTTTGGTATCAATAGTTTTGAGAGCAGCGAGCACCTCCTCAATAGAAAATGAGATATTATCAATAAGTGTAGGAACCGAAATGTTGGGTCCACTGTGGGTTGAATCTGACTGGGCACTAGAAACCTCTTGAAAACGGGCAGCAAACATATCGTAGATATTATGCCGGCAGGAAGATTGCGTGATCCCATTAGACATGGTCATGGGATAACCCGAACTTTTTCGTTTTGTATTAACAAATTCGAAAAATCCTTTTGGTTCTGTTATGATATCTTCACCAATTTTTTTTACATAACACTCATACGCAACCCGGGACTTAGAAGAGAACTCTGAGGCCAGCGTGTCATAACTTTTTTGAAGATTAGGAGTAATCGCGCCTGTTTTCTTAATTTTTTTAAATAGCTTATTTCTTCTATTCCGCAGTGATCTGAGGTTTTTATCTAACCAGGGCTCTGAAACTTTGTCTTTTTGTTTTATTACAGGGACATAATTATCGACAATTTTAAAGATCACATCGTAAAACGTTGTTATGGCATTGTCAAGATCATTACATGAGAAAAGGGATGTCCAGTCTATCGAAGACAGTTCGTTATTAATGCAATTGAAATCAGCATTACGGAAGTCAAATACAATATTATTATTGTAAGAGTGAACAAAATTAATGTTGTTGCATGGTAGTTCTACTATGATAGCAGAGTGATGCTGTGTATTAGAGAAAAGATTCTCCGCGTCAGAGGCAGGGCTAAGAATCACTTCATCATATGCGTCTGTAAAGATCATATCAAGCCATCTCCCATTTTTATTAGGAAAATGCACTACCTGATGTAAGTCGTTATTATACCTATAGTGTGTCGATAATAGTGGTGTCAATATCAGGCAGAAGATTCCCCGGTATAATAGTGTTATCGGAATGATTAGTCTGAAAATAAATATTTGGACGATTAAAATCGCCGAGAAGGAAGATATTGTCATTCTCTGTTAAGGAGCAATTGACACTATGAAAAATTTCAAGAATGTCGTGGTATTTTTGGTCTTCAGAGTTAGACTGGATATATACAACACCTATGTAAATATATTTATTTATCAGTTTGATTCTGATAAATTTATGTTCAAAAAATGTTGTTGGTGTTGTGTTTACAATCTCACTCGATAAAGATTTGTGAACTGCAATTAGTACACCCCCTCCTTTTTATAGACCCGTTGCGCTGTAATTCCTATCATTTCTGTATACGGTCCAGCTATTGTCCAGTATTTCTTCATTTTTGAAGGAGTCATTTAGGCCAGTTTCCGTAATAATGATAACATTAAAGTGACATGATTTTGCATCAATGAAGAGATTATTTACCTTCCCTCTAATGCCACCTCCGTTGTGGTAGAAAATTCGTATATTATTTTTAGAATTAGGCACGAAAAAACCGATTATGATCTTCACGACTTTTTTGCATATCAGATATATGATTCGAGGAGACATGGGAACCGTATGTGGCAAGATCCTTATGGACTTGGTCTGAAGAAAGATTGAACTGCTCGTGGAAACGTGTATAGAGCCGTCGTAAAGCTTCTATATCCGTTGGAAGTCCTTCCTGTTGAATGGACAGTGTCAGACTGGTTTTCGTTTTGCCATTTATACAGGTCGAGTCAGATTTATTGTGCATATAAGCAAGATACAGCCGCACATTGTCAAATATTCTATGTTCTCTCAACCGTGATAGTAAATATCTGTTCTCCTCGGAACTTGCCGAATTCTTTGATAGCTTTACGACTGGGGGAACAAGTGGTGGAAGGTATGCCCATCTGGTGATGCCCACGTCATTTTATGAATATATTTATGCGGGAAGCAGGTGGAGCTTATGACTAGGTTCTTACTGCTGGCGAAGTCAATAAGTCTTTGGCCATTATCATTCGTTGCATTATGGAGGCTATGCCCTCCTGATACGCCCCTATGAAAGAGCCAATTTTACTGTTGAAGTCTCCTATAAGAATTTTGATGTCATTGGAGAGCAGCCCGTCAAAAGTGCTGTCAAGTCGGGCATAGAATTCGTCTTTAGTGACATCATCTTTCTCCTCTGTAGGAGCATGGCAGTTAATGAACCAAACGCTGAAGAACTTCAACTTGAAGCGGATTAAGCAGATTCGTTCGTTGATCGGTATAAATTTCGTTACGAGTTGTTTGAACGCATTATCTACCACAAAGGCGACACCGAATTCTCTGCTTCCTAGCTCTTTTCCGCTAGTAAAAATCGTGTGAGATCTGCTATCGCTAATTTCGTTTCCGAGCCATTTCGTCTCTTGGAGAGCGAAGATGCTGATGTTGTTACGAGACATCTCTTGAAGAACTTCCCGCAGTGCACCCGTTCGATGTAGTGAACGCACATTCCAAGATCCAAAAGAATAGTCCATTTTCCGTTGCCGTAGTCGTTGCCGTTTGACCCGTCTAATCCGAGGCTGTAATCCGGGTTCCTGGACACGCGAGTTTTTTTCCGGGGAGACGTTGTCAGCGTTTCGCCCAACCTCCAGCCTGGAGGGCCAGTCTGGATGGCAGTTCCGATTAGAGGCGCGGAACACTCGCCTTTACCCTTCTCCGTCTGCTGTTTTGAACAAAACACCCGGTGGTCACCGCGGGGAGGTGGAGATAGGATTCAGTAGCAGCCTGTATTGGATTGAAATGTTGAAAAGTGCATCATTTTTTAAATACTCCCCATTCCCCCCCCCCACTTTTATTATATACAGATCTTATATTTTTTCCATATTCTGCTAGTGCTGTTTAATATATGTTTCAAGTTTCAATTACTTAGATTAATAGTCGAGATATTAATTCTTAAGTGTTTTCTTTGCACCCTTAATCTTCCCCCTTAAATTTATTGGCATAGCTTAGAGTTGTTTATGGTTGATCTATATGCCACCTAATCGGTCCTAAAATAAGAATTTGTTGAGTCAAGTAATTCCGAAGATATAATCATTTGAAAAAAAAATCGTCCCACAATTAGTTTTCAACCCCCCCCCCCCTTTTCTAGACATCACGGGATACACAAATCAGCCTATTTCTTCCTGTCTCCTCAGAAAATAGTAAATCTGAATGTCGACTTTAAGCTTTTTATCTAAATTTGTAGTTATGTTATTTGCAAGTGAAGTTTTTGTCTTTACCCCTCACTTCGCTTTCTCCATACACCTAACATTCCTCAAAATTTTGGCTATGGAGATCACTTACCCAATCAACAATCGACCTAAGAATGAAAATTTATTGATTTATAACACTGGTGTATTTATTTATAATTCTTTTTCAATGGTACAACAGCAAAAATCGGGCCTTTCCCTCCTGAATTTCAGGTTTCTTAGCTTCTTTAGGTATTGTTACGAAAGGATTGTTAGCCCTTCTCACAGCCCTCTATCTACGAGTTTTCATGAGATAACCCAGAACCCCTAGCATGGAGTGTGCTGGAATTATGCGTCGATCCGGATTTGATTTCAAGTTCTTCGCATTATAGACCAACACGCTACCCACTAGGCTACACCAAGGCATATTTACATATTATATATACAGGTTTTTAACAAATATTCATCACCGAAATAGCACTCTCGATTTACCATTTCACCATGAAAGATGTTTATTCTAGTTCGTGTTATTGCTGCCATTGAAATCCAGACACTTTGATAACTTGTTTTGACCGATTCTCAAGGTGATTAGAATCGATAAGACATTTCACTGCCTATAGTATATCGATATTTAATCGCGGATGAAATTTTCCACCATAAAGTGTCTAAGAAGGTCTGGGTTAATATAAGTCTCAAATTTGAACGCACCTTTGAAAGATAAATTTTTATTGCTTGATTCACTTTACCATAATTTTTTATCAGACAAACACTGTGCGATTATCAGTTCATTCTATTTGAAAAAAGAAATTTGTATGGGAGGGAGTCGAAGGAGAGAGGCAAAGTTGATAATTTTTGCACCATTTATTGTAATTACTTACTTACTTAGTTTCCTCTTCAGCCAACACTCCGGTGAAGATTTTAGTGGCAACGAAACTCCCCCGGAGAGTACGCGCTGAATGCTAAATGCACCAGTCACTATCGAGTTCTTCCACACCTGGTACACTCCATGAGGAGTCATGACTAAGGATCATGACCCTCATGGATCTGTTTAAGTAAGGTTACGTCCAATAAGCGCGGTTTACAAACCCCCCCCCCCCCTTCCAAGGTGACAGGCAGTTACCGTGATCTACGGTCTTTCGTTACAACGATGTGATCGACGCAGACAGCAAGCCACTGCTAAGATTTTTGAATTAGAGGACGCGGTCACTGAACGAAGATGGATGAAAGCGAAGCATACCAAGGCTCGATTTGGACTGTATCACCATCGTAAGTAAGTAAGTAAATATTTCTGCACCCTTCGCAACTCTGTGCGTACAACTATTCAAATGCACGCCAGCGAACGCATACGTCGCTCAGTGTACATATAAGTATATGTTAGAACGCGTCCTTTTGCCTGCGCTCGTGTTCGCTTGAAAGGCGATACATCAAAGAAAAGTTGGAGCCACACGTACTCGGCTTGGTTATAGTATTGTTATAGATCTGGCAACCACGTAAAATTGATCTTTCCCGAATATGCCAGAAGAGTCCCCCAATATGTGAAAAGCCATAATCAAAGATCTAGAACCTCCCAGTTTAGTCTAGACACACCCAACGATACCCAACGACACCCGACGGAAGCTTCGAGAATTGGTGAAAAATGGTATAAAAGCACGAAGCTGTCAGACGGGAGGCAGTCATTCAGCGACATCTGTGGAAGAACGCGAAACGGTGCAAGACTGCGATGGAACAATATCGGTGGTGCCATATAGTGCGAATTAAGTTAAAGTGCGAATTAAGTCAAAGTGCGAATGAATAAATTATCACTTATTTTTAAACGAATTGTGTCTTACTTGAAATCCCGGCGAACCCCTAGCTCGCAACAATATTCAGGAGAGGCATTCGTTCGTTGTAATGTGGGCAACTTTTTATCGAATGCCGCACAGATTCGTTGGAGAACCCGGGGCAGAACGGGGTGCTAAGTTGAAAATATGTCTTAAAACGCAAAATTCACACGCTAGGATAAACTCATCATTTTCGCTATCCGTTCTTGCACAGGAATTGTGTGCACAAGCGACTCAACCTGACTTTGAGTAAAATTTACCGCAATATAAACACTCACAGTCAGAATAGAGTCGCTCCCCATTCCGCCCCAGGGGCACGATTCACGTTAGGGAGGAAAGGCCACTCGATAAAGATAATTAAACTAACGTCTAACTACCAAGACAATTAAACTTCACGCACCAACGTTCAAGATAACTAGACTAACATGGCTGCTGTAGTTGAGCGGTAACAGTTTTGTCTAGTTCTACTTATTGCCGCTCGCTGGCAGTCACATCGTTACACCGAAAAACGTCGAGCTTCATTCCGTCCCGGTACCCCGTTGTGCCCGGGTTCCCCTACATACTATTAGAACAAACACAATATACTATCAGATTTCACCTAGAGTAAAAAAGTTTCAAATTTTATGAAACTATATTATCATCCGTTCTATTGTAATACTGTAATTGTAAATAAGCTTATCGCATGGTTTTCTTATTGTATGTTAGAATAATTAAAAATGATAATAATCCATCATTTTGTGATTAGATTATAACCCGGAAAGTCATAGTTATTCCATATTGTTATAATATCAGTAATAATCGGGAGTCACCACCGGAAATCTTTACTTTCCATTGCTTTCAATAATATTGTAATAGTACCCAGCTATTACTTTACCGGCTAAGTAAAATACCGGATGGAAACAAAAACAAAATGCTCCGGAAACAAAGTAAACTTATGAAAAATCTTAAGACTTATCAGCTATTATCTTTAATAAACATTTATAGAATAATATGTGACGTCATAATTTCCGCTCGATTGAACGGATATATTTTATTTATTATATTTATCCATATATTTCACTAGAATAGCTGATAAGCTGCAAGAAAGAAATACAAGTTTTTTAATCTCGAAAAGATTCACGAATTTCCTACTTTATGATTCTTAAATAATAAATTTTTTTTTAGTAATTACTTATAAAATGATAATCTCCACATAATTGCGCGGTATGTCCAAATTATACATCCCGGTGATAAGTAGAGTATATAAAAGATTGAAAAAGTTATTTAAAAGTCAGTAATTGTTAAGTAAGTTTCAAAGAAAGTGCTAAGTTTGTGTTGAAAATTGGTTACGTCACTGAAGGAAAATGCGTGGATTATTGGTAATTTAAAAAAAATAATATTTAAAGAAATTTCACTGTCGAAGAGGATAATATTATAGATTTTTTGAAGTGCTCTTGCTAACTATCTACATTTCGAACAATATTAAAAAAAAAACAATTCCGAATACTATTCCATATAACGTTCATAGGAAATTTGAAATAGAGTTCCACTCGCGCAAAGATGCACAATTTCATACAAAATATCTCTTCTAAAATATTTTTTTGTACATATGAAATCTCCAAAAAAGTTTATTCTTTAAAATTTGTTCTTTCACACAAAATGATAAATGATTTTTTTTCTAGGTGATTTTTTTAGCACTTTTCGCTGTAGATAATGCTTTGGGATTTTGTGGAATTTGTGGTGAAAAATCGGGAGCAATGTGTCGTGACGCTACAACGTTCTCAATATGCTTCGACGGTATATAAATATCTTGGAAAAATCCATTCTATCAGTTTCTTATCGAAAACTTTTTTACAGGCATAAATCCAGATCCCGATAGATACAACTGTCCTGTGGGAACTTTTTGCGGTGACGATCTAACGATCTGCAGTAAAAATGTGAGCAATAAATGTGATCCTGCGTGTGGAAAATGTACTTCTCGTTTTGCATGCCTTAGTGAAAATACATATGCTTTGTGTTT
Source organism: Chorisops tibialis (assembly GCA_963669355.1). Classification (NCBI taxonomy): domain Eukaryota; kingdom Metazoa; phylum Arthropoda; class Insecta; order Diptera; family Stratiomyidae; genus Chorisops; species Chorisops tibialis. Next base: position 254,613,792 of record OY770263.1, read on the forward strand.
CGGTCAAGGTTTTCCATCGGGCAATGTGTATCGTTGTCCCGAAGGAACATTCTGCAGTACACAAATGAAGACATCATCGGGTACCGAATTCTGTTTTCATCGAATGAGTCTTATAAACGAGGTAGGAATCTGTTGTGATTATTATTTTTTTTTTCAGCTCATTAATTTCGTTTTACCAATAGCAAATTGATTGCTACAAGGATATTGTTGTAAGGATGTCGTCAGCAGGCGACGGTAATGTGCTCATTCCATTACCAGGACCACAGGTCGGATTGGATGCACTTTAAGATTTTGGAATTATATTAAGCGCTTGAAAAAAAAATTAACTTAAATGTAAATAAAATTAAATTTTGTAATTTGGAATTTCTTTATAATTTAGTGTTACCAATACTGTTATACCGAAAGAATATTATTATCTCAAGAAAAACCGAAATTTAAAAAAAAAAACATTGTAATTATGATAGAAATTAATCCAAATTTAAGGTATAGAGCTGAAATTATCTCAATGCCATTTTTAGCAAAGCATAAAATTCAAATTCGTCATTGAGCTGTATTTCCCCACTCCTGTCACCACATCCCAAATAAGTTTTTCGAAATTTTAAGCAAATATGTTTTACTTTATTATTATAACAATATAGTACTCTCAACCAGCGGTCCTGGCAACAGCTTAATGCCAATGCTCAAGATCACGCCTTGTGGAAGAGAGTTGTTTCTATCCTTTGCTCCTACAGGGGGTCTTAACAGGATTTTGATTGATTGATTGAACCAGCAGTGCCTACGCAAGGAGGATATATAATAAGGAGAGACTATGAGCTAGGCCTAGTGGGTAGCGTGTTGGTTTATAATGCGAAGGTCGTGAGTTCAAATCCCGGTCGACTCATAATTCCAGCACACTACTTGCTTGGGTATACCTTGGTTACCTCAATCTACGAAAATGAAAAATTCATAGATAGAGGGTTGTGCGAAGGGCTAACAACCCTTCCGCAATAAATAATGACAATGTTAAGGAACCAGAAAGTCAGGACGCCAAGGCCCGATTTGGGCTGTAGTGCCATTGAAGAAGATGAGCATGCCTTGTCTTGTAAGAACATGGGAATGAAAGTATTTCACTCCCTTACTGGCGAAATACTCGAAATTTTTCGAAACAAACGCTTCGCTATCCTTGTCTGGCACACTTAAGCCTATATAACTAACTCTTTCCCACTTCAAATTGTCCCTTAACTTAGCTTAGAATCAAAAACTAATAAAAATTTAAAAATTAAAGATTTCCGAAAAAAACACCAAACTCCATTGTACTGAAAATTATTTTAATGCTGACTGAATATTAGCAACCAAGAGATAATACAAATTATGATTTTTTTTGTAAGTTTGAAGCCAAGTTAAGCTTGGACACAATTTTCGAAAATTTCCGAATCAAAAAGTATTCCCACATGAGACAGCATATCAGGCACTCCATTTTATATATCCTTCTTGGTAATACATTATGTGGGATGTATAATCTGCTTACTTTAATGGCTCTTTGAACACAATTTTTACTTTATTATTCTAATAATGAAGTACTGTGATCGACACAAGAAAAAAAAGAAAACTTTGCTACCTTGAAATTTTTTTTTTCGCGTTTTATGACTAAATTAGCCTAAAAATGCAAAAAAAATTCCGTCCCGCCGTACGCCGTCAGTCGTACATATGGACTTATATCTCCGAGACCGTTAAAGGTAGAATGTTCGTTTTTGGGTGGATTGTTGATTGGGTAAGTGAGCTCTATTTTCTAAATTTTGTGGGGTGTTAGGTGGAAGGGGGAAGCGGGGGAGGGAAAAAGTCGAAAATTACACTTGCTAATATCCCAACCACAAATGCAGATAGAAAGTTGAAAATAAGTACAGATATAGAGAAAGTTGTTAGACAAACTTTAAAAATAATTTAGTTTTTTTATCCATTGGCGTCCGAAAAGGAGGGGCTAAAAACAAATTGTCGGCCGAATTATTTTTTCAAATGGTTATATCTTCGAACTTACTTATTGTAAAAAATTCATATTTGGGGACCAATTAAAGTGGCATATAGTTCCATTGGAATCAGCTTAGATAGTGGTTAATTATTGAAAGGGGGAGGGTCCGGGGGGTGCAAAGAAAAACACTTAAAAACGAATATCTCAACTACCTCTTAAGCTATGTAATTCAAATTTGAAACTTATTTTAAGCTATACCAGAAAAATATAAAAAAAATAACATGTTGAAATAATAGTAGTGGGAGGAAATGGGGAGCATTTCAAAAATGGCGCACTTTTCAGAATTACAAATACTTATATCTCAAAAAAGAGTACAGATATCAAATCGAAAATTTGTCAGATTGTAGAACTACATAATAGCTAATTTTGGTAAAAACTTTAAATTGGGGGGTGGAGGGGGTGATAAGCAAAAATGTCGAAAATTTTAAGTGATTTTTTTAGGGGTCTGGTGAAAGATACAAAGTTTAAATTTTGCACATAGATACGTCTATTTGATGTTCATACAAAAATAATAATAACGTGATTCATAATTGTTATAAACTGACCCCCCCGGTCTAACGTGCACAAGGTATTTCATGTGCATTGAAAAAAACACATAAACTGAAAATTTTTGAGTGAAATTTTAAGCTAGAAACTTGAAAATTTGCGAAATGCATTTAAACAAAATTCCTAAATATATGAAATACTAATTGGTTGAAAACCTTTAAAACTTCTACCCCCTCCCATACAAAATTATTTTTTCGACCATTTTTAAGAAATCAGTTATCAGCTAACTCTTAAAAGCTATCAATTTCAAACTTTGCATAAGAACTTATAAAAATAATTCAAATGAAATTGCTTTAAAAGTTTTGAAATCGCGCTTGCCCTTCTACCCCCTCCCGTACAAAACTATGATTTCGACCAATTTCATTAAATCAACTAATAACCAACAAGCTAAAAGCTACGAACTTGAAATTTTATACAAGCACCTTACAAGAGAAGCGAAATAAAATTACATATCAAATTTGACGATTCACCTACCTTATCTACCCCTCCCATACAAATGTTCAGTTTTGTGAATGTAAAATACACCGAATTTTATGAAAATTCTATGCAACTTCGTCTATGAAACACATTCTATACAGAGAATATTGGACGTGCTTCAAGCAATTAATTAAAAAGCTTTTAACATCCACCCACCCTTACTATTACCCCTCCTCCTCCTCCCCTCATAAAAACCCAAACTTGCAGAAACGAATGAAATATTCTTAAATTGACAACATCCCTGCCCAAGAACTCCCTTTCACTTAGCCTTCCCTACCCACTCTAACCTGCATATTGACTTTCCACGCAACCTCAACTTGTCCCAAGAATAATAAAGTTTCGCCCGACCTGTTGGCAGTTTATTTTTTTTAATTTTGAGAAATTTTGTACGGGAAGTGGTAGAGGTGGTGACGACATTGAACTAATTTTTTCACATCACGCTAAGGTTGCTATCAAAATGTTTTTATACAAAATTTAGGATTCAAAACTGTTATAGGTACTGAGAAAATTAGTGTATTGGATTTCGTGAAATTGTGCAGTTTATATGGTAGAAGGAGGAGAAAGTTCTTAATGACTTTTTCCTAAATAACTGTAAACATCATACTTTTGACATGCTTTCAATTACAGATCAGTAGCATCCCTACTTTTCAGGAAAAATGAATTTTTGTGAAATTGTTGAATTGTGTCAGATTGTATGGGAGGGGTAAGAAGGACTTAAGATAATTGTCTAATTTTTTTTTATTCTTACTAATAACTCCAAATAAATATTTAGTGCACATTTTCAGCTCGATAAATTTTATACGCACTGAGCAAATTGGTTTAGAGCATTTCATGAAAAAGTGCAGTTTATATGGGAGGTGGTGGAAAGAGGGGGTAGCAGAAATAATTTTTATACAATGGAATGGAATCATCATTTAAGTGATATATTCGAAATTTCAGATCAATAGCATTTTGACTTTTCCAGAAAATCCGTTTATTGTCAAATCGCTGAATTGCGTCATTTTGTATAAGAGGGGTGGAGCGATTTGGCCCGTTCACGAACTTGTCCTCACTTTTTTCTCAAAAACGATGTGTTCAAAATTTAAGCTCTCTAGCTCAACGCGTTCTCAAGCTAGGGAGGATACGGACGGACATCCGGTTTTGAGATTTTTTAGTGATTATATGAACTTCTGTATCATTGGTTTTTTTTCCGAGCCTTATTTCTTAGCGTTACAAACTTTGTGGCAAACTTATAATACTCTCAGATTTCATCGTCTGGGTGCTCTCTAGCTTGAAAACGTGTTGAGTTATATAGTCTAAAGTTTGTACACGTCATTTTTCACCAAAAAACCCGGCGCTGCGCTCCTCGGTTCTGCGGCTGGGCTTTTTTTTTGTTTTTTTTTTCTTTTTTTTTTTTGCTTTTTCTTTTCTTTTCTTTTTTTTTCTTTTTTTTTTCTTTTTTTTTTTTTTTTTGTTTTTTTTTCCTTTTTTTTTCCATATTCTCTCACTCCTACTATACATACAAATTAGCTTCGAGATTTTCGATAACGCATTTTGATGACGGTTTTTCATAATGATTTTCTTACCTTATAACAGCCCCCGTAAAAGTATGTTCCATACTAAAAAGTAAGATCAAATTCGTGAGCGGGCCAAATCGCTCCACCCCTTCTACCCACTCTCATACAAAATAACATAATTGCGCAATTTGACAATAAATGGGTTTGCTCAATATAATAATATTATAATAATTTCGATTTCCCGTTTAACAATTATTTGCATCCCCACCCTCCTTTCACCCCACCTCATATAAACTACACTTTTTCATGAAATGCTCTAAATACTACTCAGTACGTATAAAATTTATCGAGTTGGAATTGTGCACTAAATATTTGTTTAGAATTATTAATAAGACCAAAAAAAAATTAGACGATTAGCTTCACTCCTTCTAGCCCCTCCCATACAACCACATAATCACATCACACAATTTCACAACTTTACAACAAGTTGTTTTTCCTGAAAAGTATGAAAGCTACTGATCTAAAATTTAAAACATACCAAAGGCATGATGTTTATAGTTATTTCTGAAAAAGTCTTCAAGAACTCGCTCCTCCTTCCACCACCTCTCATACAAACTGCAAAATTTCACTAAGTCCAATGCACTAATTTTCTCAGTACCTATTAAATTTTTGCATAAAACATTTTGATAGAAACTTTAGCGTGATGAAAAAGAAATTCAATGTCGTCAACCCCTTTACCACTTCCCTACAAAATTTATTGAAATCAAAAAAATTCTCTTTCATCTAGAATCGCACGCTTCATGCCCAATCGTAGTCCTGTTATTTTTTTTCTAATTTCAAAATAGGCGTTTTTAATGGGATACTCTCTATTATTGAGATTCGATCTGTAGGGTAAGATCATGTACCTTGGACCTATTATTGTTTTGACGGATTTAATAACGTTTTAAAAAAATGATTTTCAGTATTTTTTTGCCCTTTAATTTTAGGACATTTTGAATATACATATGTCATCCTTTCGAGTAGCCCATACTTCACACAGAAAGAAAAAATAGTTTTCCTGCGTCCAAAACTAGTTTTTTATTTTTTATTTTACTTTATTATTCTAATAATAAGGTTTTGTGATCGACACAGAAAAAAAAATTTGCTACCCTGAAATTTCGGTTTTTTTCGCGTTTCATGACTAAATTAGCCTAAAAATGCAAAAAAAAACCTGTCCCGCAGTACTTATGGACTTATATCTCCGACACCGTTGAAGGTGGAATGTTCGCTTTCTGGCAAATTATTGATTTGATAAATGAGCTCTCTTGGGAGTGTTAGGTGGAACGGGGAAGCGGGGGGAGGAAAAGAGTCAAAAACTACACTTGCTAATATCTCCGCCAGGAATGCAGATAGGAAGATGAAAATCAGCAAAAATATAATAGATATGGGACAAACTCTAAAAATAATTTAATTTTTTTATCCATTAGCGTCCGAAAAGGAGGGGGGGCTAAAAACAAATTGTCGGTCGAATTTTTTTTCAAATGATTAAATCTTCGAAATTACATATTATAAAAAATTCATATTTTGGGACCATTAAGGTCGCAAATAGTTCCACCAGAATCAGCTTAGAAAGAGGCTAATTGTTGCACGGTAGAGGGTCAAAGGGGGTGCAAAGAAAAAAACTTAAAAATAAATATCTCAACAATCTCTTAAGCTATTTAATTGAAACTTAAAACATATATTAATCTATACTAATGAAATCCGAAAAAAATATAGCATGTGGAAATAATAGTAGTGGGGGGAAATGTGGACAATTTTAAAATGGTGCACTTTTCAAAATTACAAATCGTTATATCTCAAAATTGAGGACAGTTATTAAATCGAAAATTAGTCAGATTGTAGAGCTAAATAATTTGTAATTTTGGTAAATTTTGACTTTGAATGTGTAAGGGGAGGGAAGTGGTAAGTAAAAATGTCCAAACTTTTGAGTGATTTTTTAGGGCTCTGTTGAAAGATACAAAGTTTAAATTTCGCATGTGGATACATCTATTTGATATACATAGAAAAAAAAAATTTGTTCCACAATGGTTATAAACCGACCTCCCCCCTCTTCGGTCAAACGTGTACTGTTTCATGTGAATTAGAAAAAACACATAAACTGAAAATTTTTGAATGAAATTTTAAGGAAGAAACTTGAAAATTTGCAAAATGTATTTAAAAAACATAACAGGGCTACGATTGCGCGTAAACCGCAATCTTAAGATACTCTAGATGAAATAGAATTTTTTGCGATCCCAAGAAATTTTATATGGGAAGTGTTAGAAGGGGTGATAGCATTGAACTAATTTTTCCCCATCATGCTAAAGTAGCTATAAAAGTATTTTATACATAATGCTTACTCCAAAAATTAAATAGGAGCTAAGAAAATTAGTGTGTTAGATTTAGTGAAAATGCGCAGTTTGTATGGGAGGTGGTAGAAAGAGTGGGGTGATTTTAGTGATTTTTTCAGAAATAACTAAGAATATCATAAAATTGACATCTCTTAAGTTTTAGACGAGTGACATTCATACTTTTCAAGAAAATAAGTTTTTTGCGAAGTTGTGAAACTGTGTCATATTGTATGGGAGGGGGTAGAAGCAGTAAAGCTAATCAAATATTTTTTTCTGATCTTAGTGATAATGCTAAATAGGTATTTCGTACAAAATGTGAGCTCGATAAATGTTATATGCTCTGAGAAAATCGGCTTAGAGCATTTCATGAAAAAGTATAGTTTGTATGGGAGGGGTGGAAGGAGATGGGGGACGCAAATAATTTTTATACAGTATATCGAAATCATTATTTAAGTTATATATCCCGAAATTCAGACTAATAGCTTTTATACTTTTCGAGCAAATCCATTTATAGTCGAATTGCGAAATTGTGCCATTTTGTATGGGAGGGGGTAGAAGGGGTGAAGCTAATCGTCTAATTTTTTTTAGCCTTACTAAAAATTTTAAATAAATATTTAGTGCACAATTTCAGCTCGCTAAATTTTATACGCACTGAGTAAATTGGCTTAGAGTAATTCATGACAAGTACAGTTTGTATGGGAGGTGGTAGAAGGAGGAGGAGGACACGCATATTTTTTATACCGTAGATTGATATTATCATAAAAGTAGTATATTTCAAATTTCAGGCCAATAGGTTTTATACTTTTCGAGCAAATCCGTTTATTGTCAAATAGCGCATTTGTGTCATTTTGTATGGGAGGGGGTAGAAGGGGTGGAGCGATTTGGCCCGTTCACGAACTTAAAGTTACTTTTTTGCTAAAAATGACACACACAAATTTTAAGCACTATAGCTCAAAGCTTTCGAGAGTTATGCTGTAGACAGACGCACAGACAGACAGACGGACAGACGGACAGGCGGACAGACGGTCACTCGGAATCGAGCTTTTTGAGCGACAATAAATATTTCTGTACCCTCCCCGGCTCTGTGCGAGCGTTATTTCTTAGCGTTACAAACGGTAAGGCAAACACAATATAATCTCAGATTTCGTCTAGAGCATAAAAAATCTTTAAATATTTGAAATATAAACTGGTCGAAAAACTTTAAAGCTTCTATGTACCCCCTCCCATTCAAAATTATTTTTTCGACCACTGTCAAGAAATCAATTATTACCTAACTATTAAAATCTATCAATTTAAAATTTTGCATAAAAACTTCTAAAAATAGTTGAAACAAAATTGCGTCAAAAGTTTTGAGATCGTGCCTGGCCTTCTACCCCCTCCCATACAAAAGTATGATTTCGAACAATTTCAGTGAATCAACTAATAATAAACAAATTAAAAGCTACGAAATTGAAATTTTGTACTAGCACCTTAAAAGCTAAATGAAACAAAATTGCATACGATCTCCTTACCCGCTCTACCCCCTTCCATACAAATGTTTGGATTCGTGAATGTAGAATACACCGAATCTTATGAAAATTCTAGTGAACTTCTTTTATAAAACACATTCTATACAGAGAATATTTGTCGTGTTTCAAGCAATCAATTAAAAAGCTATTAACATCCACCCACCTTTACTATCACCCGTCTCCCCTCCACTAATAAAAACCCAAACTTGCATAAACGAATGAAATATTGTTAAATTGGCAACAGTCCTGCCCAAGAACTGTCTTTCACTTAGTCTTTCCAAACCACTCTAATCTGCATATTGACTTTCCTTGCATCCGCAACTTGTCCCAAGAATAATAAAGTTTGGCCCGACTTATTGGCAGTTTATTTTATGTAACAATTTGCGAAGCCTAGTGATGTTTCCTCGGTAGTTTCTTCTCCGTCTTGCTTTTTTGATAGATAGAGGGTTGTACGAATGGCTAAAAACACTTTCACAGTAACAAATACATGTTAAGGAACATCAAGCTCAGAAGGCTGAAAATCGATTTAGGCTGTAGTGCCATTGAAAAAGAAGAAGAAAAAGATAATTTACTTCATCCCACTAGCAACAACTAGCCATCGTACACGCTCGAATAAAAGAATTTTCATTACCATTTGGAGAAAAGAAAACGGATCGGAAAATTAGCTTATTTTCATTATGTGTCAGGCTGAAAATTTTAAACGAAATGGAAATAAATAACAGCTTGACAACAATTACTTTTATATTATCGTACTTTTTCATAACATCTTACAGTCATATTGTGTCGGTTGTACACATTTTAATAATAATGGACTAAAAACACGTTTTCCTACGCATGTATAAACAGCTCCATAAACACGAGACTCTTGTACAATACAATAAAAATATCTGAAAAAACAAAATCAAATATAATTAATTTTCAAAGTTGTACTTTTCGAGGTAATATTATGGATAAAAATGAAATATTATGTCGATTCGAATGCTATGCTTTCACAAGTTTCATCTGATAAATTTTACTGCCGCCAATATATCTCGATAGTATATTGCAAATTCAAAATTTTTCCAACATTTACAAAATTGAAAACATTGTTAAACCATAAAAAAAACTTCTTACTTTTTGCAAGTTCTATCTCCAGGCATTGCATACATTCCTGATGGTTTTGTTGCACAAAAGATTAAAGGATCTTCTTCTTCTTCGCAAATTGGTGGTTCAATTGGAGGATCAGTTGGAGGCTCAGTTGGAGGTTCAGTTGGAGGTTCAGTTGGAGGGTCAGTTGGAGGCTCCGTTGGAGGTTCAGTTGGAGGCTCAGTTGGAGGCTCAGTTGGAGGTTCAGTTGGAGGTTCAGTTGGAGGTTCAGTAGGAGGATCAGTTGGAGGCTCAGTTGGAGGTTCAGTTGGAGGTTCAGTTGGAGGTTCAGTAGGAGGGTCAGTTGGAGGCTCCGTTGGAGGTTCAGTTGGAGGCTCAGTTGGAGGTTCCGTTGGAGGTTTGTCGTCTGAAGTACAATCAATTTCCTAAATTTGGAAAAAAAATATTTTTTAAATTATTAATACCAAACTACGATCAGCCCGTCAACGTTTCCGTGTACATTGCAACAAAATGTAAGGTATTTGCAAAATGCAATCAATAGCCAGGTTTACATTGGTATTTGTGAATCAATATGCGGTATGAATGGGAAGAACTAAGTTAGTCTAGTGGGATAGTCTTAAACTAAGTTTATTCGCGAGCAGTTGAAAAATTATGTCCCCACGTATTTTTACACGACAATATTAGCAGATATTTATTTTGCTATCATTCTTAATTTTAAATTGAAGCTATTTTGTAAAATTTTGTTATTTTCAAATCAAATATTATTTAAAATCTCCAAAGTTCACACAGCTTTTGAATAAATTGCGTATTAAGCTAATAAATTAGTATCATATTACGCAATGTAAACTGCAATTGCATTAAAACAGATTAATTTGAACAAGTGTGGTCGAAATTCAACCTATTCTGTTAGTAAAAAACGAAACTCATATGGTTCTTGACATAATTAATTGAAATTTAGTTGTATACAAATTCTTAATTCTTATATAAAAGTTTAAATTCCCCTCTTTTAAATACTAAGAAATCACCAATAATTTTGATGATTACGTTGTTAGTCATGCAGCATTGCACGCGTATAGTACTTAGATGGAAGACCGCTGTTTACCTATGTTACTTAATTTTTTTTGTGCACATCTATGGGTCTGTACCTTTCGAATGATATAAGAGTTCCATTCCCCTCCTTTATGGTAAATACTAAAAAAAAATAAACTGCCAACAAGTCGGGCGAAACTTTATTATTCTTGGGACAAGTTGCGGATGAGTGGAAAGTCAATATGCAGGTTAGAGTGGTTACGGAAGACTAAGTGAAAGGGAGTTCTTGGGCAGGACTGTTAACAATGTTTCATTCGTGTCTGTAAGTTTGGGTTTTTATGAGGGGAGGAGTAGGGGTAATAGTAAGGGTGGGTGGATGTTAATAGCTTTTTAATTAATTACTTGAATCACGTCCAATATTCTCTGTATAGAATGTGTTTCATAGACGAAGTTGCATAGAATTTTCATAAAATTCGGTGTATTTTACATTCACGAAACCGAACATTTGTATGGGAAGGGGTAGAGAATATAGGGGAATCGTAAAATTTGATACGCAGTTTTATTTCTCGTCTCTTGTAAGGTGCTTGTATAGAATTTCAAGTTCGTAGCTTTTAGTTTGTTGGTTACTAGTTGATTTAATAAAATTGGTCGAAATCATAGTTTTGTATGGGAGGGGGTAGAAGCGCAAGCGCAATTTCAAAACTTTTAAAGCAACTTCATTTGAAATATTTTTATAAGTTTTTATGCCAAATTTGAAATTGATAGCTTTTAAGTGTTAGCTGATAACTGATTTCTTAAAAATGCTCGAAAAAATAATTTTGTATGGGAGGGGGTAGAGGAGGTAGGGGAATCGTCAAACTTGTGATGCAATTTTCTTTTATTTTTGTTGTTAGATGCTCGTACGAAATTTCAAGTTCATAGCTTTTAATTTGTTGGTTATTAGTTGATTTAATAAAATTAGTCGAAATCATACTTTTGTATGGGAGGGGGTAGAAGGGCAAGCGCGATTTTAAAACTTTGAACGCAATTTCATTTTAATTATTTTTGTAAGTTGTTTTGCAAAATTTGAATTTGATAGCTTTTAATGGTTAGGTGATAATTGATTTCTTGAAAATGGTCGAAAAAATAATTTTGTATGGGAGGGGGTAGAAGTTTTAAAGGTTTTCGACCAGTTAATATTTTGTATATTTAGGGATTTTTTTTAAATGCATTTCGCAAATTTTCAAGTTTTTACCTTAAAATTTCACTCAAAAATTTTCAGTTTATGTGTTTTTTTCAATGCACATGAAACACCTTGTGCACGTTAAACCGGGGGAGTCGGTTTATAATAAATATGGATCAAGTTAATATTATTTTTCTATGTACATTAAATATAGGTATTCACATGCAAAATTTTAACTTTTTATCTTTCACTAGAGCCCTAGAAAAATCATTCAAAATTTTCGACATTTTTGCTTATCACCTCCCTCCCCTTACACCTCCCAGCTTAAAATTTTTACCAAAATTAACCATTATGTAGTTCTACAATCTGACAAATTTTTGATTTAATGTCTATACTATTTTTTGAGGTATAAGGATTTGTAATTTTGAAAAGTGCGCCATTTTTTAAATGTTCTCCATTTCCCCTCACTACTATTATTTCGACATGTTATATTTTTTTTGTATTTTTCTAGTATAGCTTAATATACGTTTTAAGTTTCAATTACATAGCTTAAAATATAGTTGAGATATTAATTTTTAAGTGTTTTTCTTTGCACCCCCCCTGACCCTCCCCCTTACAATAATTAGCCGCTTTCTGAGCTGGTTCCGATGAAACTATATGCCACCTTGACGGTCTCTAAATATAATTTTTTTACGATAAGTAATTTAGAAGATATGATCATTTGAAAAAAAAATTCGGCCGACAATTGGTTCTTAGCCCCCCCTTTTCGCACCCCAATGGATAAAAAAATTAAATTATTTTTAAAAGTTGTCCCACAAACCCCTCTATATGTATATTGAGTTTTAGGTTCCTAGCTGTTACCATGGTTGAGATATTTGAATTCGTATTTTTTGGTTTAAGCGCTCCCCCCGCCTCCCCCTGAGCCCGTACACCCCCCAAAATGGGTATCCGCCTGAGATCCGCAACTATCTACAATCCCTCCAAAAATGAACTTTCTATCTTGAAGGGTTTGGGAGTTAATGTGCGCTGAGCGTACACGTCGGCGTACGGCGGACGGCGGACGGCGGACGGCGGACAGCGTACAGACAGACGGATTTTTTTTTTTTGCATTTTTAGGCTAATTTAGTCATGAAACGCGAAAAAAAAAATTTCAGGGTGGCAAACTTTTTTTTTTTTTTGTGTCGATCACAATACTTTATTATTATAATAATAAAGTAATTTACCGCAAGTTTTGATTTTCACGTTTTAAGTCAAGCTTTGTAGATTTTGTTGTTGGTCTTTGCCTTCGATGAATAATTTTAGTATGCCTTCGTCTAATATTAGGCATTTTTTGATTAGACATTTTCCTATGTCCGCATAAAATCTCTTAACTAAAAGCTGAAGACAATGCACTGAATCTACCGGTTCTGATCCGATCACCGAAGTCTAGCAGCATAGGACGCATGCAGTTCTAAGATGGGACCCCGCAAGTATGCTCCTACTTTATTTTAGCTGCCTTAATGGCAACATATATACACACATGACTTTTGGTTTGTGCACATCTATGGCGCAGTACCTTTTTAATGATATAAGTTTCATTGTCCTTCTTTAATAATAAATGAAAAAAGTCAGTGACATTTTGCGATGCTCACTTTTTAATCTATTGGGAGTTCAACTTGGAAACCAACGTTGTTTTTTTTTAGTTTGAGTCCTTTTTGTACAAAAATGGTTAAATGTTTATTATTCAAAGAAATGCCCATTACTAGCTACAACTTTTCCCATCTTTCAAGCAGCATATGGATTCAGCGTCGAAAAAACTGCTTTTCTTTTGAGCCGATCCACGGATTGACCCAATTTTTTGGCTTCTTCGTAAGAATAGAAATGCTGCTCAGACAAGCCATGAGTCATCGATCGTAGCTGAAAGTTGGAAGGGGTGATATCTAGAAAGTACAGCCAATTGGGTAGGACGTTCCATTTCAGTGTTTTCAGGTAGGCTTTCACGAATTGAGCAACATGTGGCCGAGCGTTGTCGTGCAGCAAAATCACTTTGTCGTGTAACTCCTCGTATTGCGACTATTTCTCATTCAGTGCTCGACTCAAACGCATTAGTGTGGCGATCCCTCGTGATGGTTTCACCTCGTTATATCAGCTCATAATACACAACGCCGAGCTGGTTTCACCAAATACACAGCATGATTTTCGAGCCATGGATGTTGGGCTTGGCATTCGACATTGATATATAACTGCGGTATCTCCACAATTTTTTCGCTTTGGATTATCGTTATGGATTCACTTCCTATCGTCTTTGACGATGCGATGCAAAGACCATTCCTTTTTTTGTCGCTAGAGCAGATGTTTGCACCTGAAAAAACGCCGTTCGACGTTTATTGGCTTCTACTCGTAGGGCACTCAATTTTCCTGCTTTGGTAAGCTTTTCAAATGATGTTAATTGGCTTGTTGAGTCACTTTCAATGAATCTGCAAGTTATTGTTGCATTTGGCATGAATCTTCGTCCAGTAATGCCTTCAATTTTCCGTCTTCAAACTTTTTAACCGCTCGGGGACGCTCCTTGCCTTCCACGCCGAAATCACCCATTTTGTATCATTGAAACCATTCTCGACACGTTTCTTCACTAAAAGCACCCTCCCTATAAGTTTCAACGATCATACGACGCTCCTCACCCGCAGATTTTCTTGAATTGAAGGCAAATAGCAAAACTTTCCGCAAATAACTTTTGTTTGGCTCAAACTTCGACATATTTGCGCACAAAAAAGTATATGACGCTGATAAAACAGCACAAATCTAATGATAAGGAGTTGTTGACAGATGCCTGTGTTTATCGTGTGTAGTTTCTGATTTGCCAGTGTTTATCAGCATTTACTAGTGGCACCATCTATTGAGAAACGGAAAATTTCAATTTGTACTCCCGATACAATATAAGCGTGTGCGATGTAAACGTTCCCAATGATGTTTGCAATTTCTTTATTTTGCAACATAACTACCTAACGCGTATGCGTCGATAGAGACGTTGCTGCGTTCATTGCTCTTTGCCGCGGCGTTTTGCATAGCATTACATACAATTAAAACTGAACGAAACCCGTAGACGGACTGATTATATTTTATCGTATTAAGCAAATATACGGATGGCCTAAAACTCACACTTGGGTGCAAACTGATTGCATCGAAGCAAGGATCTAAAATGGGATTAACTGCAGCCGAATCATATTTCGCCGTACTACAAATTTTCCCGTCGGGACAATTAATGATTACATCGGAAAGATAACTTTCCCCAAAGCACAAACCAAACGAGGTACGATTTACGCAAGCGAATCGATCATTTGTACATTCCGCACATTTTCGGTCATTAATATTGCACACTGCATTTTCCTCATTTCCACAAATAAAAATATCGTCAACGCAATAAAGTCCCATTGGACAGTCAATAAGTCCGCCCGTCGGAGTTCCATCTGCAAATTAAAAAAGATTTATTTAATCTAGATGAAATCTGAGAGTATTATAATTTTGCCACAAAGTTTGTAACGTTAAGAAATAAGGCTCGGAGAAAAAAATAAATCTTACAGACGTTCATATTTTCACTTAAAAATCTCAAAATCGGATGTCCGTTTGTCCGTCCGTCCTTCCGTCTGTCCGCTCATATGCTCTCTAAGCCAAGGACGAGTTATGTTAGAAAATTCAAATTTTTTACACGTTGACTTTGACAAAAAAAGTAAGGACAAATTCATGAACAGGCCAAATCGCTCCACCCCTTCTGACCCCTCCTATACAAAAGGACGCAATTTCGAAATTTAGCAATAAACGGATTTTATCAAAAAGTTTCAATCGCTTCATCCAAAATTTGGAATGTATCATTACTACAATAATCTAAATTCACTGTATAAATATTTTTTTTAATTCCCTTACTCCTTCTATCACCTCCCATACAAACTGCACTTTTTCATGAAATACTCTTAACCAATTTTCTCAGTACCTATAACATTTAACAAGCTGAAATTGTGCACTAAACATTTATTTTGGATTTGGTTTGCTTCACTCCTTCTATCGCCTCCTATACACAATTTTGTAACTTTACAAAAAGTCGATTTTCCTGAAAATTGTGAATTTACAATTTCAAACATGTCAAATGCATGATGTTTATAATTATTCCGGGAAAAGCCATTAAGAACTCCCTACTCCTTCTACCACCTCCCATACAAAATGCGCAATTCCACTAAATCCAATATACTAATTTTCTCGGTATTAAATTTTTGGAGTCTATATTTTGGATGAAACATTGTTATGGCAACTTTAGTGTGATGTTAAAAAATTGGTTCAATGACGTCGCTCTTTCTAACACTCTCCCACTTCTTAAGATCAAACAAATTTGTCTTTCATCTAGAGTATCGCATGATTGGGCTTTACACCCAATCGTATTTTTTTTCTTATTTGATTTAAAATTAAATTATCTTATGATGAATTCGAATTAGACATTCAAAAAAGTTCAGAAAAGAAGGTTGAAAAAAATTATTTACACTGGATTCACTGAATAAGTTTTTAAGATTCTGTGTTCTAGTGTTGCCACCATTACAAAATTTGAAAGTTTTATGGTAGGAACAGTTCAAAATTTGAAAACGAGTCAATCGGTTTTACAATAAGTTTTCTGAGTATTTTTTGAGTTTCACTCAAATTATGGGCAAAACGACTGGGAAACTTCCTGACATTCAAAGTGTTATGTAAAATTGTCAGCTTTTTCATCTCAATGGCTTAATATGCTTCTATTCTCAGGTATGCTGATCCAAATTTACTATTTCATACACATAATCCATGATAGCCGGATCAACAGCTGTAGAAAGGCGACTTTTAAAAATTCGTCACCAAATGCATCACGCCCACGACAGAATTTTGCAAGCCGGTTGTAAATTGTAACACTGGACGGTGCTTTATTCCCAAAAGTTAGTTCAAGCCGCTTGATGTATTTTTCTTGTTAGTTGTAATAGCGGTTCACAGTACACCATACCATGAACCAATCCTTAGTTTAGTGAGATGGTGGAACAGAAAAGTTCGTATTTTACAAAAAATTTAATTCATTTCCATTTTGATTTTCGGGCAAGACTATTCGATGTCGACTGTGCCACAGCTGCATTCATGGCGCGAATACTGCTTCCGAGGCTTCCAAGAAAATTCGTAACGATTTCCCGGGACATGTAATTCAACGAGCTGCCCCACTGTTTCCAAACAATGTTTTGATTCATGGAATGAAAAGTATTGTGAATGCGCCATAAGTTGACAGTGCTACCAAATTCGAAGTAATTTATATGACTGGTTGAATGAATGCATATGTCGAAATCTGAAGTTGAAGCTGCTGCATAGTACAACAATTATACAATATTCTGGATGCAAGGATTTAGTTCGTTTACAATTTATACCATACTTTGTTTCCAAAATTTGTTTGTAAAAAATTAGATCTTCATAGTTCAGCGCACACTGACGAACGCTTATATTAATTCGAGACTTTCGAATGAAGATCTGTATTTCTGTGTTCCCTCTGAGCCCCTATTCTTGGCTTTGCAAAATCGTTGAGTTCTACTTATTAAATTCATGTAGTCTAGATGAAAGATTTAAAAAAAATATATCAAGAATTAAATTACGCTTACCTGAACAAATCTTAAACTGGTTCTTATTTATGCATTGAGCTCCAGAAATGGATGAACACTGGCCACACGAATTACGTTGGCATACTGGAGTTGAAGTCCCGCAAATTGCTGCTTCGTTAATACAAGATGTCCCTAATGGACAGGTAAAAGTTTCGCCATACGCTTCGCCATCTGTTAATTAAACACAATTTATTTTATATTATTGAAAAAAAAATCGTTGCTGGACTGGTATAATTGAAAGAGTTTAGAAGATTGGTAGGTAGATAGAGGTGACTGCCCAGACATAAGTCTGGGCGAACGCAGACCATAAGCAGCTCCATTGTGATATCATAGGATCTCAGAAAAGACTCCTACGCGGTGAATCAACCCGAGCTCTCTATGAAGCGTTGAAGGCTCCTGGCTTCCATATTTGCCAGATTACCAAGGCTATCGAAGAAGTGTGTGCCTAGATGGCGTCTTCATTTCCTAGAAAGATCAATGCAAGTGCAAAATAGATGAAGAATCGTCTATTCCTCTTTTTTATCTTTGCAGCTCCTCCTTATCGCGTCCAACTTAAGTTGAGAGAGGCATACTCAGCTCTTTTTTTTCAGATTGATTCTGCAAAGTGCTTAGAGATACTCGATACACACTATTACCCTCGTAATAGAATTTGGACAATGCAATAATACCAACAGTTCAACGTGAGTTTAGAAATAGAAGAAGGCAACATAAGAATGTGAAAATCAGTCAAACTTGTAGTTTGGTTGAGTTTGACGGTTTTTCAAATGTATGGACATGAGCACGAACTTGCGTTAAGCTGCAAGTTTTTGTATACCTATAGATTCACTCATTAAATTTGAAAATAAATATCACTTTCGTAAATAAGAATTCATTATGATTGTGGTTGGTTAGGGTATAGCCTAGTGGGTAGAGTGTTGGTTTACAATGCGAAGGTCGTGAGTCCAAGTCCCGGTCGGCGTATAATTCCAGCACACTGCCTGCTTGGGTATACCTTGGTCAACTCAATCTACGAAAATGAAAAATTCGATGATAGAGGGTTGTGCACTTCACTTCCACAACAAGTAATGAAAATGTTAAGGATCCTGAAAATCAGGAGGCCAAGTCCCAATTTGCGCTGTCCTGCCACTAAAGAAAATTTTTGTATTCACTTTATAAAAAAAAAAGAATTAAGGAGAGTCAAATTTCGGACAAAATTTCCCGCACAATCGCTATACAAGCATTGTCCAAACTCTATAAGGAGATTAGTGTTAGTGTGTATCGAGTATCTTTATGACGAGTTCGTCGGTCTTGCAGCTCCCCAGAATGACCCTGGTATCCAGCAAAGGCGAATGTTCAATTGTTCAGCCATAGTCCTCAGAGACGGTCGACAATTAAGAACAGTCTTGGATGAAGACATGACTGATTCCAGGGATTTAATAGCGGCCTGGCTATCAATGAAGATGGACACGGAAAGATATGCTTAAATTAAGCATTGCGGTGAAAACATCTCCTCACAATCCACTTCTAATTTTAAGAGTTTAGAAAGAGGGTCGAGAAAAAAAATTTATTATAAAATGAAATGACCTAAGTTGTTTGGTTTATTTGCCTGGCTTTTGGCTCCAAAACTTCCGAGCACATTTAGTTATCTATTTGAATAAAAAGTAAGTTTGTTATTTTACACTGAATTTTTCATTGGAGGTGATAGAAGGAACAGAGTGCTTTTACGAGTTCCGGAACTGGATCGAACTTAATTGGTTAAACATTTGATCAATGCATTCCTGGGCAAAAGAGCGAATGTGTAGTCTTACATCTGGACTTAGTTTTAACAGACGATTTGAACGTCTGTGTGATTCACTTTGTCTTGGGACAAAATTCCTTTCAATCAATCAAATTCCTGTTGGGGGTATTAACAGTGGCATAGGACAGAAACAAGGCGCGATCCTGATCATTGGCCACTAGCTGTCGCTTGATTATTCCTCTGGTCTCCTACTCAACTGCTCGCTTCCATGTGCTACATAGTCGACCAAGCCGACGTCTTCCTTGAGGATGATAATCCAAATACTGTTTGGCGATGTTTTGCTCTAATTTCTTCAAAGTGTAACCGATCCACTGCCACTTCCGCCTTCGAATTTCAATGCCTACTTTAGTCTGTGCAGTTATACTCCAAAATTCGTCGTTGGAGAACACTTCCGGCTAGAATGTTCTTAGAAGGCATCAGAGTCATTGGTTCACGAAAGTCTGTAGTTTCTTGGTCAGTCCAATGGTCACATTCCACCGTAGTACAACCATATAACAATACGGGTTTGACGCATGCATCAAAAACTCTCATGCGTCAAAAACTCTCATGCGAATAGAGATCGCTCTTAACCTCCAGAAAGGGGAAAGAATACCAAAGGCCTGACGAGCTTTGATATGGTTTTCGGCTCCGCCGTCCATGCTGACAATGCTTCCAAGATAACAAAAATCTTGCACCTCTTCCACATCTTGTCCGTTAAGAACAATCGGTGTACTTGTGGTAGAAGCCATATGCATGTACTTGGTTTTATGCACATTTATTTTCAGTTCCGCCTCTTTGCATTTAGAATGCAACAAGCGAACATTTGACTCTAAGTCCGAACGGTTATATGCAAGCAAACACATGTCATCAGCTTCATCAAGGTGACTTAAGATATTAAAGATAACAGAATTATAATTGGGCGTAAAGCCCAATCATGTGATACTCTAGATGAAATGGTAAAGAGTTTAATGTATCGAAAAACATGTCATCTCCAACTCTTTCGTGTATAGTAACTTCTGTATAAGAGAAGGGGGTGGTTTGTAATTTTTGTATATGACACCGAACGTGGCATGCAAAATGTTTCGTGTTGAATTTAAAATTTGTATTTTTATTATTTTAAAAAAAAATTGGACATAGCTTTCCTCAAATTGGGGCATTTGTATGAGAGATGGCAGAGAAAGTAGAGGATTTTATATGATTCCTTATACCATACTTAGTTTCAATTTCAAAGTCGATAGCTCTCGTATGTTCGAAGGAGAAATGATTTTCTTTATACTACTAGTTCGGTTAATAAAAGCCACGATGGATAACAATGAGTGCCAAATAAAAATCCAAAACAAGTTGACTCAAAGCTTTTCAATGGAGTCAGGTCTCGAACAAGGAGATGGTCTCGCCCCCATTTTCTTTAACTTGGCGCTCGAGTATGTCGTCAGGAAGGCAACTTCTAGGGTGTAGCTAGGGTGTAGTCTAGTGGGTAGCGTGTTTGGTTTACAATGCGGAGGTCGTGAGTTCAGATCCCGGTCGACGCATAATTCCAAGCGCACTACCTGCTTGAATATACCTTGGTTACCTCAATCTACGAAAATGAAAAATTCGTAGATAGAGGGTTGTGCGAAGAGCTAACAACTCGTCCGCAATAAATAATGAAAATGTTAAGGAACCTGAAGTTCAGGAGGCCAAGGCCCGATTTGGACTGTAGCGCCATTGAAGAAGAAGAAGAAGGCAACTTCAGTGGACAACAGAGGTACGCTACTCGTAAAATCCGCATAGTTGGTGGCGTACGCAGGCGAGGTGGATATTCTGGCCCGATCCATACTGTGCGTTAAGGAAGTATTCCAGGAGTTGAAGTCGGTAGCGGGTGAAGTACGGCTCAGGGTCAATGAAGCGAAAACTAAATACATGACCCAGACACGAAGAACTGTCCCAGAGAGGCAGAACATTACTATAGGCGAATATAACTTCGAGCAGGTGGATGAATTCGTATACCTAGGAGCCCTTCTCACAAAGGACGGCAATGAGCAACAGGAAATTCAAAGAAGAATCACGGCAGCTCTCCATAATGAAATCAAGGAAGAACCATCGAAACAATAAACTACGCATCCACAAGATAATAATTCGTCCTGTGCTGCTATATGGATGCGAAAAAAGGACCTTGACGCGTGGGTTTGAGAAGGCAATCAACACGTTTGAGCGAAAAATTCCTCGGAAGGTGTATGCAGCAGTTAAGGATGGAGAAGATTGGCAACTTCGATACAACTATGAGCTGTATCAACTATTTGACGACCCACCAGCATCTACCGTGGTCAAACTGCGCAAGCAACAATGGGCTGGCCACGTGGAACGAATGCACGAGGAACGATTCCGGAAACGAGTGCTCAAGGGCAAAGCTTAAGGCAACCGACCGCAAGTGAAGCCACGAAAGCGATGAGAGCACTCAGTCGATGCAGATTGCAGATCGCTTTTCGATTTTTCAAACTGGAGGGCGTGGTCGTTGGACCGAGACAAGTGGGGAAGGTGCATCCGGGAGGCCAAGGCTCGATATGAGCTGTAGCGCCATTGCATCATCATCGTTGCAACTGGTGTTCACTTATATTAATGAGAGTTCCGTTGACATCTCTTACCAGGGGATTGGCGGTGCAATTCCTGTCCGTCAACCGTTTCATAATTTTAAATAATTAACCCATATTCCCGAAGTAAGCTGCATATTCTGCTTTATTGGCCAGATCTTCAATGGCCTTTCTCTTGTCGCGTCTGTTAGTCATTTTAAGCTATATGTGAGCATGCCAGTAGTTCTGTCTCAAGTTAAGTGTTCTTTGGTTGACATCAGGTTGAGAGATGATTGCAAATTTGGTTGTTTTCCGATCGCCAACCTTGTCCCATGTGTCTTGCGACATCCAGGATTTCTCACCACTTTGTACACATCCCACAGATTTTTCAGCACCCGTTAGAAACATGTTTCTGGTTGCCTCCCAATTGGCATCCAGTGTGCGCATTTCATATCCGCCCAAAGTGAATGACTTTTCGCGTAGAATGGTGGTATACTCGCGCTTTTTGTTGGGGTCTCTGAATTTATCCACATTAAGCTTGCGTTTCATTTGAAGAATTTGTGGTTGACGGATAGCTGCTGTGCACAATCTCCAGCTGGCAACCATCAAGTGGTGATCGCTCCCCCACGTCAGCTCCACGCTTCGCTCGCACATCGGGGAGACATCTTCCCCATCGGCGATTCATAGCCAAATGGTCGATTTGGTTCAGAGTAGCGCCATCAGGGGAAACCCAAGATGTTTTATGGTAACTCTTGTGTGCAAAGACGGTCCCTGCAATGACCATTTGCCGAGTACATTAAAACTCTACAAATAAATCGCCGTTTTCGGGTCTTTTAATCCAAGGTGGTGACGGGTCGACCCAAGGGTCACCATGCCTTCCCATGACGTGTTCTAGTCCAGTGTTGTCTGATCCAACCGGAGCGTTCATATCTCCTGAGATATTAATAATATCACCTTTTGAAACACGTTCGAAGGTGGCACTCAGTTGGCTATAAAACTGCTCGTGTCACCAGGTGCGGTATTAGTTGGTACGTAGCACTGCAGAATTGTGACGTTGCTGACACTGGTCCTGAACCTGACGACGATAATCCTATCCTAGATTGGTTCCCAGCTGATGATATTATTTCTCGCTCTCGCTGCAAACACAACCGCCACGTTATTTTTGGCTTCACTCTGAGGACCGACTTGCAGAATTCCTTTGCTTTACAAAATCCTTTAGTAACACTTATTATAATCTCAGATCAATACATAATTTAGTTAGAAAAAATATAATAAAAAGAATTGAGTTACGCTCACCTGCACAAACTCTAAAGCGATTCTCATCTATGCATTGAATTGAAGAAATGGCCAAACACTTGCCACAATAAAAATTACTCGACAGTTCTTGGCCAGCACTACATTCAAATACTGAAATCGCAATTGCTATTACCTATATTTTAATGGAATCGTCATTTCCGGTCTAATATTTTATATATAATTTTCAACTTACAATAAATATCATCATACCGAACTACTTAATCCTTCATAAGCAAACTTCAAGCTAAAATTGACTGATGAGATTTTAATTTTTTTCAGAGTTTTTATTCATATGAGTATCTAGGTTCTTATCTAAATGCCATTTGAATATTTACTTTTCTTTTCGTTTTCATTGTACTATCAATAGTTTAATTATCACTGTAATAATTCCCATATTTGCGTAATATACCGCTTTATTGTGATGATTAAAAAGTTTTACAGCTTCTAACTAGGTAGTGAGTTTTAAAAATTAAAGTTCGCGAGAAAAGCTCTGAAATTTGACGTATAAAATTTTATTAATTGTTTAATTTGGACAACATTTCACAACTACTATATCACAGTCACACAATCTCTGGCTAGATTACATAGAACAAAAAAAAAACATAGCAGGAATACGATTGGGCGTAAAGCGCAATCGTATGATACTCAAGATGAAAAAGAAATTTTTGTGATCATGAAAAATTTTGTATGGAGAGTAATAGAAAAGGTGACAGCATTGAACTAATTTTTCTCACATCAGGATTAAGTAGCTATAAAAATGTTCTTCACAAAATTCAAGATTCGAAAATTGAGCAGGTTCTGCGAAAAATAGTGTATTAGATTCAGTGAAATTGATTGTATGGGAGGTGGTAGAAGGAGTGGAGGGTTTTAGTGATTTTCTCAGAAATAAATATGAATACTATAGAATTGACGTTTCTCAAATTTTAGATAAGTAACATTTATACTTTCCAAAAAAATCGATTTTTTGTGGTGTTGAGTAATTTATCACTATCAGGATCCCTTATTGTACGGAATTGCCATAAAATGGATTCCAAGTATAAAAGACGGAAGCCGATTGATCCTTTGGCTCATTATTTAGTGAAGGGACAAAACAAACATCAACATCCCTACACCAAGAACATAAATAAACCGAGCACAATAAATTGACATGATTTGGTGTCCACTAGCCTTAAGTCTGCGTTTTAAATATAGTGTATCTACAGAGAAGTCGAATACATCAACATTCTTGTTAACTTCTCCTGCGAGATGCGAAATCGATTCACTCATACCATAGTTAGTCCAGAGAAAGCAAATCTGCAGCAATTTAGGGTGCCTCGGTAAAAATTGACCATTGTGTCATATTGTACGAGAGAGGGTAGAAGCAGTGATACTAATCAGTAAATTTTTTTCGATCTTAATACTAATGCTAATGTAATATTAAGTACGAAATTTGAGCTTGCCGAATATTGTACGTACTGAGAAAATTGGTTTATAGTATTCATGAAAAAGTGCAGTTTGTATGGGAGGTGGTGGAAGGAGTAAAGAGATTCAAATACCATACATCACATTTATGATAAAAATAGTATTTTCAAGATTTCAAATAGTTACCTTTTATAGTTTCCAAGAAAATTTGATTAATGTAAATTATTGAAAATGTGTCATTTTATATGGGAGGGGGAAGAAGGGAGCTATTTGGCCCGCTTACGAACATGACCTTACTTTTTTGTCAGAAATGACGTGTACAAGATTTGAAGGTTTTGACTCAACACGTTCTCAAGCTAGAGAGCACACAGACGGATGGAAGGACGGACGGAAATCCGGTTTTGAGATTTTTGAGCGGCAAAATATATTTCTGTACCCTTGGCTCCTCTTTGCGAGCATTATTTCTTGGCGTTTCAAACTTTAGAGCAAACTTATAGTACTCTCAAATTCCATCGAGAGTATAAAAATCGTAATGCGCTTATTTGTAGAAATAGTAAATTAATCAATTTCTAAATTTCCTTTTAAGACCACTTTTAAGGGCATAGAGAGATTCATTTCTCATCCACAAGGCACGATCTTGAGCATCTAGTTATCGCCAGGACTTGTTTATTTATCTGTGACAGATCCACTATTTTTTCCGCCTTTGAATTGCCTATTCAATTTTGCCTATTTTAGCAATACACGCACCCACACAACAGTATTTCAGGAGGTTATGAGAGATCTCCCTTCGCACGTACAAGCGATTCGATGGAGGCGTTAAATCTGTGTTGTTACATATAAAAACACAGATTTAACGCAGATTTAATGGTTATCTTATATGGAAAGTGACCGTTAGGCTTAGCAAGAACCTGCAAACTTTAATGAACCAATGCCTCCGACGTATTTTATGGATATTTTAGCCAGATATGATCTCCAAAGACACATTTTTAGGTACAACTGAACTAAAATAGGCATTGAGATTCAATAATAATAATAATAATAATTTATTCATCAAAAAAATTGATTACTACATTTAAAAACAGTTATAATAATATAAATTAATAATATAATTAATTAATAACAATTAAACAGAATTAGGTACACAGAAATTTAAACTTTATACAAAATCAAACATTATGAACATCAAGAAAGCTGACTTTTTACTTGTGGGACACTTATGTGAAAATCCAATTGCGAGAAGAAGTTATTGAAATCTCTTAACATGAATGAAACTGGTTCATAAGACCCGTAGTTTGTGCGATGCTGCGGAATTCTACAAAGCTCATAATTTCGTAAAGGGCGATATGGAACATTGAAATTAATCATAGACAACAATTTGTCAGAGTCAATTATACCTGTAATTACTTTAAAACCAAAAACAACTCTGGCATGTATACGCCGTTTCTCAAGGGAATCCATAGACAGCAGATTTAAACGATCAACATATGGCGGTAACCTGAGTGGATCGGACCAGGGAAGGCCCTGAAGGACAAACCTTAAGAACCGACGCTGAACTGCTTCGATCCTATCTATGTGAATGGAATAAAATGGTGACCAGATAGGACTAGCATATTCTAGGATAGATCGGACAAATGCACAATACAACATTTTCGTTGTAAAGAAATCATTGAATTCTTTCGATTGTCTCCTAACAAAACCGAGGATAGCGTTCGCTTTACCAGCAATGTGATTCACGTGATCATCAAAGGTAAAATTACAGTTGAATAGTACGCCGAAATCACGTACTTTGTCAGAACGAAGTAAAGAGCATCCATCTACAACATAGTCAAAATTCATTGATATTCTCTTCTTAGAATACGAAACAGCAGTGCACTTATTAATGTTGAGATGTAAATTGTTAAGTAAGCACCAGTCATGAAAACGCGAGATATCACTTTGCAATAATAGACAATCATTGCTGCTGGAGATAATCTTAAAGATTTTCGCATCATCGGCATAGAGAAGAATGTTCGAGTTAGAGATAAACGAACTCACGTCATTAATAAAGAGAAGGAATAGTAGTGGACCCAGATGGCTACCTTGCGGAACGCCAGAAGTATTAATTATATCAGAAGATAAGGCTCCTCGAAAGTGTACTTTCTGAATGCGATCACTAAGATAAGACTTAATCCAAAGGACGAAAATATCAGGAAAACCAAGCAGGCGGAGTTTATGCGCAAGAATGTTATGGTCAATTTTGTCAAAGGCTTTACTGAAGTCAGTGTATATGCAATCGACCTGCTGCCCGTTTTCGATAGCAGAAAGACAGAAGTTCGAAAATTCCATAAGATTAGTTACAGTAGATCTGCCTTTGACAAAGCCATGCTGGAATGATCCAATAATTGACTTGGAATGAAAATACATTACATCACACATTCAAAGGCGGAAATGGCAGTGGATCGATCACACTTTGAGGAAACCAGAGCAAAATATTGTTAATCAAGCTCTGGATTATAATGCTTCTGGAAGCGAGCAGTTGAGCAGGCCTGAGAAATAAAGAAATCCTGGTGACAACCAAAGGGCGATGCTTAGGATATTGTGGGAGAGAACTTTTTCTGTCCTTTTTCCATGTAGACGGTCTTAACAGGAAATTGATTGATTGGTACTTCGATCATCAATAAATGAGTGTAAAATTCGAGTAATGAATCGCTGTAAAACTAAAGGTGCATTCTTCTTGCTAAATGGCATGCGTAAATGTTCCTATTGTCCCATGAGTGTTACAAAAGACGTGGGGTAGGTTAGATGTGATCCGTAGTAAATTACATGAATTACAAAAGAGCTAATGTATAATATCGCACGAGATCACGAGTTCCATGGTGAGCTCAAAGGTTTTCCGTTGCCGTTGCAAAATTCAACAGATTCCGCATATCGCAGCTCAAGAACGAGAAACGCACTTGGATGTAAGGCTCCTTGCAAACAGGTCGATTGGTGTCAAAGAGAGACAGACATTCAACAAATTTTTGGATGTGATAGTTAGTGTCACAGTGATTCCCAAGCATGCCTGTCTTTGTGTTTTTTTCCAATCTATGTCGGTATATTACTTTATTTAGTGCAGACCACCATTTCAGTATGCCGTGCGGCAGAATTGCGTTATGCAAATACAATCCCCACCTCATACCGAACATCCTCTTGCAGTAGAAAAATAGTATAACGCGTTGTTGATTGCTTCTCGATATTTTGTTTCCATGTTAAATAGTAAGCTAATATTACTCCCAGATAATATGCATGGTTGGACAGAGTTAATTTCGTGCTTCCTATTTTCGGTATCCTAAATTTCTGTGTTTTGGTATTCCTAGTGAAGAGCACCAGTTCCGTTTTTTGCGGGTTTTCGTTAAGCCAGGTGCTTTTTGCCCAGTCGTATAGTTTTTTGAGAACTTGTTCCGAGAGCTGGGATATTGTGGTTGTATTTTTGTCCAGTACTAGTAACACCACTTGATCAGCATAAGCCTCAACATTTACCCCCCAACTTCTCGGATCCTTGAATATGCTATCAGAGTCAGCACCCACAAAAGTAGTTGAGATAAATCTCCTCCATGTGCCGTTACTCTACTGGCGCGTTTGTAGAAGATTTGCCCTATTCCGAAGCTATAGATCTGTTTCTAAGCAATGTTTGGTTCTATGAGCTGACTATTTTATTCACTTGAGCAGCGCAATGAGCCTCCACAATAGCTTCTCTCCTGTTACATTGTTAAAAGCTCACTCTGAGTCGAGGAAAGTACCTAGAGTGTCCTCCTTTTGATTTCTTGATGCCTATTACCAGCTAATGAATGCTGTATCTACAGATTTCTGGAGATGTATACATCTAATACCCTTTCTAGCGTTTTTAGGAAGAAGGACGTATTCTGATGGATCAGTAGTCCTTAGGAATAACGTGCTACCCTTGCCTGCTTTTGGTATGAATACCAGAGCTTCCCTCCATATTAGGGGCACATAGTTTAGTTTGCGCTAGAATGTAATCTACTGGGTAGCATGTTGGTCTATAATGCGCAGGTCGCGGGTTCAAATCCTGGACAACGCCAAATTTTAAGCATACTACTTGCGTCAGTATATCTTGGTCACCTTAATTTTCGAAAATGAAAATTCGCAGATATAGGGTTATGCAATGGGCTAACCACCCTTTCACAATCTATATATATATATATATATATATATATATATATATATAATTGTAGTGTCTGACTGTTATTTGTTTATAAATCGCTATAAATAAGTTTTTTGCTTCATTTTAGCAATAACTAAGCAGAATCAAACGTTCTTAAAAAAATTTCTCTGTCTGTCTGTCTTTCCGGCTTTCACGCAAAAACGGCTACACCGATTGCAATGAAACTTTCACAGAATATAAGGTCTGTCTTGGGGAATAATCTGCTTTAGGTTATATTTTTCTCCCCTTACGCCTTCTACCCGCTCCCATACAAAGTGACTCATTTTCAAAAACTTATAATGATCAAATTTTCATGGAAACTATGAAAGCTATTAATTTGAAATTTAAAATGTATTATTTTTATTATAAATGCAATCTTCAAGTATATAAATAGTTTGAATCCCCCAACTCTTTCCACCACCTCCCATACAAACTACACTTTTTCATGAAATACTTTACTCCAATTTTCTCAGTACGTATAACTTTGATCGAGCTAAGATTTTGTATTAAATCCTAAATTAGCATTGTTATTAATGTCAGGAAAAAACTAACCAATTAGGTTTACTCCTTCTACCCCCTCCCATACAATCTGACACAAATCCACGACTTTGCGAAAATTCGATTTTCTTGAAAAGTGTGAATGTTACTGTTCTGAAATATAAAATATATCAATTCAATGATAATTGTAGTTGCTTCTCCAAAAATAACAAAAAACCCTCCACTTGTTGCACCACCTCCTATATAAACTGCACTTTTTCATGAAATATTCTAAACCAATTTTCTCAGTACCTATGGCTTTGATCGAGCTAAAATGTTGTACTAAATCTTTATTTAGCATAATTATTATTATCAGGAAAAATTAACCGATTAGCTTTACTCCTTCTACCCCCTCCCATACAATGTGGCACAATTCCACGACTTTGCAAAAACTCGATTTTCTTGAAAAGTGTGAATTTAACTGATCTAAAATTTAAAACACATCAATTGCATGGTGATGATAGTTGTATCTAGAAAAATTACCAAAAACCCCCCACTCCTTCTACCACCTCCCATACAAATTGCACAATTTCACTAAATTCAATGCACTAAGTTTCTCAAATTACCTATTCAGTTTTTCAAGCTTAAATTTGGTGCAAAATATTTTTATAGCTACTCTATCATGGTGTGAAAAAAATTAATTTAGTACTGTCATCCCTTCTATCACTCCCCACACAAAAATTCTTAAGATTACAAAAATTTCGATTTCATCGGTAGTATCATATAATGGGGCTTTACGCACAATCGAAGTCCTGTTATGTTTTTAAGCTTAATTTCATTTTATTTGGGCTTTTTTCAATTAACACAAGCTACAACTATTCACATGTCCTTAACACGTATACATATGATCTCGAATCACAGGTTTGATTTGATCACGAGCCTGCCCCATACAAATGCGAGTATCATGGTTTCATTCTTAATAATTTATGGTTCTGATTCCAACAAAATACAAAGCATTGTTTTCAAAGAACCATCAAATTAAGCAGATTATTTATCCGACATAATGTACTACTAACTACATACATTCTGAGAAAATGTTATTATTGCGATTCCTAAGCGGACAAAGTCGCGGGCGATCGCTAGTAACAAATAAAGTGCTAATGAACAGGAAGATCAAGCAACCAAGGCCCGATTTGGCTGTAATGCCATTGAAGAAGAAGTTTAGTTTGACAACCCTTGAAAATCACTGTCAGCCACGGAATCACTATTTTTTTATAATTATTATTCCATCCGGTCCTAAGAGTCGAACAAGCTCATTGCCCTACTTAATCTGTTTATTATGAGAAGTAGAGAACATTATCCAGCTTGCTGGTGGTGTCAGGGTTCCGGCAGCTGTTCTTTAAGCTTAGCAAGAGTAAGCTCCTTTGTCGAGCTTCCACCGTAACGCTCATGGCTTGTTGATTCCAAGTTTTGAGGTTGGCTCTCTCTGGCTGCAGAATTCTCTCCAGCTTTTCTATTGGGTTTTCATCAGTTCCCATTTAAGATCTTCAAGGAACTTGTATGTTCATCCTTTGCTTCGGTTTGTTCCAGTGCGCTTTGCGGGTTTAAATAGCGTTTTTAAGTATTTCACCACGCTCTCTGTTCCACCGTGGTATTTGAGACCTTTATAAAGCTTCCTTTCAAGGACATGCATTTTCAAAGAGAGCTTAATAAAATGTTTGTGTTGTATTCCAGCTTACGTGTATTCCAAATATAGTCCGGCTTCCTATTCTCTAGTTTGCTTTTGAGTAAATTTAGGTACAGATTCCAGTACGCATTTGCCGGATTTCTATACGCTTTTACATTTTGGTTTCGAGCAACATCATACCCTATATATCTGTATTCAAATGTGATGAATTGTCCAATTTTCCAACCTACATCTCGCGGCTATCGATTAGTAGATTATTATTTAATTTAAAAAATAGCTTAGACTCACCACTTTCGTTGAAGCCTTTCCCTGCTCATATTTTTTTAGAGTTTGCGGCTCATCAAATTACTTGGTTGAACTTCGTCTATTCAGCGTCCATTGTTAGTATCCAGAGCTCATCTATTGGAAATGGCATGTCATGGGCCATGATGCGATTAACAGTGATAGCTGTTGATTTTTACCACCAATCAGTTTTATCGTTAAGTCTTTTGTGCTGTAATTTGATTTTAGAAAGATATTAAGGTGCGTTTTGGTCATAATGGCCGTATGTTTCCTACCTTGCTATTGGGAATCCAGTAGCTCATAGTATTTGACGTCAGGCACTTAATCCTTCCGTTCCCGGATATCCATGCCTCTTGAATTGTAGCCACATTGGAATTTGCCCCCTCTATTGTGAGCAGTTGCCGAAGCAAAGTTTATTTGAATCACTCTCAGTCTCTGCATCCTCAGGCGCCCGAGTAGGGTTTAGTGCGGCGAAATACAAATAAGACAGTCGATCCAAACGCTACTCCTAGTGTTTGGATTAACTATCTCACCTGTCCTCTTTTCATCTGTGTGGTAAGAAATCTTTCCCACAGCGGAAGTTAGGGTTTCTATTCTTATCTCTTTCCACTACGTTGATCTCGAGAATGTTTCTGTTATAGTCTTCGGGGTTTCGCTTTTTAAAGCATACATTGACACTTCAGATTACACACATGGTATAAATACGGAGGCGTACAATGTTCCCACTAGTAGCCTACGTTCATTGGTGTCCAACCCCCTCAAAAACTTAGCCTAATCACTTTCGAACGTACAAATAATCGGATCTGTAAGGGGAAGGATCTGTCTTCTGTCATTACAGAATCGATTTTATAGGTACTACTGGTACGACTAGGGTGCTAGGGTGTAGCCTAGTAGGTAGAGTGTTGGTCTTGTAATGCGTCGTGAGTTCAAATTCCGGTCGACGCAATATATAATTCAAGCACATTGCCTGCTTGGATATACCTTGGTCACCTCAATCTACGAAAATGAAAAATTCGTAAAAAGAGGGTTGTGCGAAGGCCTAACAACCCTTCCACAATAAGTAATATTAAAATGTTAAGGAACCTGAATATCAGAAGGCCAAGGTCCGATTTGGGCTGTAGCGCCATTGTAGAAGAAGAAGACTGGTCCGACTAGTCTATTAATTATAATTCACAGGAGCATATACTCGTACATCTTCCTCCTTAATGGCACTATAGCTCAAATCGAGTCTTAGCCTCCTGACCTTAAGATTCCATAATATATATTTTTGCTATTGTTGTATACTTGTTAGCCTTTCGAGCAATCCTCTATATGCGAATTTTCATTTCCACAAATTAAGCGTGTCTAGGTATACCCCGCAAGGGGGTAGTTGTAGTATGAGGTTTTACCAATTCCTGCAACTATCTTTGGAGTTAGCGACTCCACGGACCTGAGCTAACTATCCCCCTCTGGGATGGGGGCTGTAGAATTCACCCACAGCCAGTCCTGCTTGCCCTAAAAATGGCAAATGGACACTCACTGGATCATGGGCTTATCACCCGTGATCTTAAGACCTAAATGATACGAGAAACGGATACATCGCCTCGGATACGGACTGATTCTACGGTAACGACTTTTGGCATTCGAAAACGGACTATGATTGGCTTCTGGAACGTTCGAACATTGAATGACGGGGGAAGAGCTGGGGTTACTCGGTCCTTGCACCGCCAATCAGTGATCGACCGTGAAATGGAGCACTATAACATCCAAATCTTGGGCTTGAGCGAGGTCAGGTGGACAGGATCAGGAGAAGAACGAACCCCTAGCGGAAACACTATTCTGTACATTGGCCCTGAAAGTGAAGCCAGAAATGGCGTGGCGTTCGTCCTTACGCCGAGAGCGAGAAACAGTCTCATTAGCTGGGAACCAATCTCGGATAGGATTATCGTCGTCAGGCTCAGGACCAGTGTCAGAAACGTCACAATTCTGCAGTGCTACGCACCAACTAATACCGCAACATCTGGTGACAAAGAGGAGTTTTATAGTCAACTGAGTGCCACCTTCGAACGTGTTCCAAGAGGTGATATTATTATCATCTCGGGAGATATGAACGCCCAGGTTGGATCAGACAACACTGGACTAGAACACGTCATGGGGAGGCATGGTGACCCTTGGGTCGACGCTTCACGACCTTGGATTAAGAGACCCGAAAACGGCGAATTATTTGTGGAGTTCTGTAGTACTCGGCAAATGGTCATCGGAGGGACCCTTTTTCCACACAAGAGTCATCATAAAACATCTTGGGTTTCCCCTGATGGTGTTACTCAGAACCAGATCGACCATTTGGCTATAAGTCGCCGATGGAGAAGATGTCTCCTCGATGTGCGAGCGAAACGTGGAGCTGACGTGGGGAGCGATCACCACTTGATGGTTGCCTGCTTGAGATTGTGTACAGCAGCTATCCGACGACCACAAATTCTTCAAATGAAGCGCAAGCTTAATGTGGATAAACTCAGAGATCCCAACAAAAAACTCGAATACACCACCATTCTACGCGAAAAGTCATCCACATTGGGTGAACATGAAATGCGCACACTGGACGCCAATTGGGAGGCAACCAGAAACACTTTTCTAACTAGTGCTGAAGAATCTGTGGGATATGCGCAAAGCGGTGAGAAACCCTGGATGTCGCAAGACACATGGGACAAGGTTGACAATCGGAAAAAAGCCAAATTGGCAATCATTTCTCAACCCGATGTCAACCAACGAACGCCCGACTTGAGGCAGAACTACCGCGATGCTCATATACAGCTTAAAAAGGCTGTTAGACGCGACAAGAGAAAGGCCATTGAAGATCTGGCAAACAAGGCAGAATCTGCGGCTTACCTTGGGGATATGGGTTCACTATTTAAAATCATGAAACAGTTGACGAACAGGAATTTCACCGCCAACCACCTGGTGAGAGATGTCAACGGAACTCTCCTTAATATGAGTGAACACCAGTTGCGACGATGGAAGGAATACTTCTCTGATATTTTAAACATCTTGTCAGATGAAGATATTCCGGAAACAGAACAACTTCCAAACATCCAACCGCAACAATCCTCTATTAGGGACGATCCCCCAGATAAGGAAGAGATAGTTTCCGCCATTCGGTCAATGGCGGGAAGGAAAGCTCCAGGTATAGACGGACTACCAACCGAACTCCTCAAAGCGGACCCGGAAATAACAGCCGATATACTCCTCCCACTCTTCACTAAGGTGTGGAATGATGGAAGATATCCGACTGAATGGAAGGAGGGCGTCATTGTGAAAATTCCGAAGAAGGGCGACCTTCGGGATTGTGGCAATTGGCGTGGTATATGTCTACTTACTGCCGTATCAAAAATTATGGCTAAGGTAATTCTCAATAGGATTAGTGATGTCGTCGAGAGCACTCTCGAAGTTTATCAGGCTGGATTCCGTAAAGGGTCGTCTTGTACCGACCACACAAATACCCTACGGATAATATTAGAGCAGTCAGCCGAAATGGGTTCGCCACTACATCTCATGTTTGTGGACTTCGAGAAGGCTTTCGACAGCGTTAAGCGAGATTACATATGGAATGCTTTGCGTAGGAGAGGTATTCCAAATAAGGTCGTAGCTATGATTAAAGAATCCTACGAAGATGCAAGGTGTCGCGTCTTGCATAGAGGAGAGCTGTCCGAGAGCTTTCCTGTGCGAACGGGTGTCAGACAAGGCTGCATATTATCACCAGCCCTGTTTCTGGTGGTAATAAATGACATCTTGAAAGCTGCACTGGAAGGTGGGGAAGGTAAAGGTCTTCAATGGAGACTATTTAACATCTTAAGTCACCTTGATTATGCTGATGACGTGTGTTTGCTTGCACATACCCGTTCGGACTTAGAGTCAAATGTTCGCTCGTTGCATTCTAAATGCAAAGAGGCGGGACTGAAAATAAATGTGCGTAAAACCAAGTACATGCACATGGGTTCGAACGCAAGCACACCGATTGTTCTTAATGGACAGGATGTAGAAGAGGTGCAAGATTTTTGCTATCTCGGAAGCATTGTCAGCATGGACGGCGGAGCCGAAAAGGATGTTGAGGCTCGGCTAAATAAAGCTCGTCAGGCCTTCGGTATCCTTTCCCCTTTCTGGAGGTTAAGAGAGATCTCCCTTCGCACGAAGCTGCGAGTTTTTGACGCATGCGTCAAATCCGTGTTGTTATATGGTTGTACTACGTGGAAAGTGACCGTTCGACTTACCAAGAAACTACAGACTTTCGTAAACCAATGCCTCCGACGCATTTTAGGAATATTCTGGCCAGAAGTGATCTCCAACGACGAACTTTGGAGTACAACTCGCCAGACTAAAATAGGTATTGAGATTCAACGGCGAAAGTGGCAGTGGATCGGTCATACTTTGAGGAAACCAGAGCAAAACATCGCAAAACAGGCTCTGGATTATAACCCTCAAGGAAGACGTCGGGTTGGTCGACCATGTAACACATGGAAGCGAGCAGTTGAGCAGGAGGCCAAAGGAATAAACAAGTCCTGGCAACAGCTTAAAGCCGATGCTCAGGATCGCGCCTTGTAGAAGAGAGTTGTTTCTGTCCTATGCCCCTATAGGGGGTCTTAACAGGAATTTGAGGTATACCCAAGCAGGCAGTGTGGTGGAATTATACTTCGATCGAGATTTGAACTCACGAGCGCATTGAAGACCAACGTTGTACCTAGGATAACACATACGTACACACATAATTCGCGCGTACCCAGTTATAAACACAAGCATTGAGGATCCCATACACTAATAAAGTCTATCCCTGCAATTACATCAGAGGAACTATTTGAGGCATGCTCCTGCAACAAAAAAGCACCAGGACTCGATGGTATCCCAAATATGGCAGTAAAAGTTGCTATTCAAAAGAGGTCCGACATCATTATAACAATGATGCAAAAGTGTTTAGAGGAAGGAGTCTCTCCTGAAGCTCCAATATTTGGTACTGTTACCGAAAAGAAAAGAAACACGCCTCCTGGAGAACCATCATCATATCGACCAATATGTCTATTTGACACGTTGGAAAGATCCTTCAACGAATTATAAACAACAGACTTCTCGTACTAGCAGAGGAGAAAGGAACACTGTCAAACACCAGTTTGGATTCAGGAAATCGCGTTCCACTGTAGACTCCTTAAAAGTGGTAATCGGAACAAGAAAAAAGATGGCGATGGAGGACCAAAAAATATTATGCAGTAGTGACATTGGACATTAAAAATGTCAAATGTGGCAGATTGGTCACTTATGAAGAGATCGTTGGATGCAGGATGGGTAATACACCATTTTACTTGAAAGAAGTTGAGATACCAAACTGATGAGGGTTTAAGGACTACCCCGTCACCGCGGGAGTCCCACAATGATCGGTGCTGGTCACTCTCCTGCACAATATCATGTACGATGGAGTTCTTCGACTATTGTTACCGCAAGTAGTAAAATTAATCGGGTTCGCTGACGACATCCCCGTTTTTAAAGTTCACGTGAACTTTACAAGCGAAAATGCAGCACTTTCCCGAATAATGCCAAACATCGGTGGACCCATGCTAGAAGGATTCTATTTTCATGAGTAATTAGGTCGGTCCTCCTATACGCTGCTTCGGTTTGAGCGGCGGCGTTAGCAACAAAAGAAACAAGGAGAAAGCTTTCGTCAATATAGAGGCTCTACGTGATAAAATCAATCAGCGATTCCCGAACAATATCGGACGAAGCAGCCTGTGCTATAGCCGGAATGATCTCCATTGAAATTCTCGCGAATGAGATGCTAAGGATCTACTAAAGAAGAGCCTCGATCCAACAAGAGGCGGCTGTTGTCAGGAAAATAAAAGAAGAGGAAAAGGCAACATCAATAGCTATCTGGCAAACCAGGTGGGATACCACTACAGAAGGTTGATGAACCTGCAAACTAATCCCCGATATTGAGGTTTGGACAAAGTAGGTGTGTGGGGACCGCAACTATCACTTCCCGTAGATCCTATCAAGTCACGGCGTATACCGCAAATATTTACACAGATTTGGACACGATAAACTTCCTTTTTTTTCCAGATTGTCCAGATCAAGAAGAAGACACAAAGCATGAGGTTTTTAACTACAGTCACGTCGCAGAATGGAGAAATAACATGCCGAGTGCATCATTAATCATAGGCTATGTAATGGAATTAGATGATAATTTAATGGAAATCTGCGTAGTCGTAACGAATATGCTAAAGGATCTTCGGAGAATCGAGAGAGAAAGGAAAGCAGAAGCACTATAAGGAGCACAGCATAAAATCCTAGCCAGGCGCTTATCGGCTGACAGTTTTCTGTAAGGACCAGGTATGTGAATCGTGTATATCGATGGTATGGGATATTCGTATCTAATGAAGATTTCACATCTCCTTGTTGTAAACAGAAAAAGAAACATAACAGGATTATGATTGAGTGTAAAGCCGAATCATGCGATACTCTAGACGAAAGAGAAATGTTTTGATTTAAAGAAATTTTGTAGAGGAAATGGTACAGGGGGTGGCGACATTCAGCTAATTTTTTCACATCACACAAGAGTTGCTATCAAAATATTTTATATAAAATTAAGGATTCAAAAATTTACTGAGAAAATTAGTAGCTTGGATTTAGTGAAGTTGTGCAGTTTATGTGGGAGGTGGTAGAAGGAGGGACAAGTTCTTAATTACTTTTTCAGAAATAACTATAAACATCATGCTTTTGACATGTTTTAAATTGCTGATCAGTAGTATTCATAATTTTCAGAAAAATCAACATTTTGTGAAGCTATTGAATTGTGTCAGATAGTATGGGAGGGGAAGCTAGGGTATAGCCTAGTAGGTCGTGTGTTGGTCTTGTAATGCGAAGGTCGTGAGTTCGAATCCCGGTCAGCGCAATATATAATTCCGGCACATTGCCTGCTTGGATATACCTCGGTCACCTCGATCTAAGAAAATGAAAAATTCTTAGAAAGAGGGTTGTGCGAAGAGCTAACAACTTTTCCACAATGAGTAATGAAAAATGTTAAAGAACCTGAATATCAGGAGGCCAAGGTCCAATTTGGGCTGTAGCGCCATTGTAGTAGTATGGGAGGGGATAGAAGGTGTGAACTTGTACGCACTGAGTAAATTGGCTTATATCATTTCATGGAAAAGAGGAGTTTACATGGGAGGTGGTGGAAGAAGGGAGATGCCTCGAATAATTTGTATAAATTAGATTGAAATAATCATAAAAGAAATATATTTCAAATTTCAGATCAATAATTTTCAAACTTTTTGAGCAAATTCGTTTATTTCTGTCAAATTTATGAAATTGTTTCATTTTCTATGGGAGTGGATAGAAGGGATGCAGCGATTCGGCTCATTCACTTGATCTTATTTTTTCGTTAAAAACAAAGTGTACGAAATTTGAATTTTCTAGCTCAACGCATTCTCAAAGTAAAGACCGCACAGACGGACAGACGGACACCCGGTTTTGAGATTTTTGAGCGACGATAAATATATCTGCACCCTTGGCGCCTCTGTGCGAGCATTATTTCTTGGTGTTACAAACTTTAGGGCAAACTTATAATACTCTCAAATTCCATCTAGAGTATAAACACGCTACGTGAAATACCGAAGAACTTTTTGAAACGTTCGTGCGGATATGTAAACCAAATGCTTGCGGCAAGAGCGAACATTCGTAAATCGGAAGCTATTAAGGTATTGTGGTTGACAGCATTAATATGGCAAATAATTAAGCGATATAGTGTAATTGAAGCTTCGATGTTGCCTAGACTGTAGCATGTTGGTTGCAATACAAAGGACGTGAACTAAACTCCCGGTCGATATATAATTCCAACAAGCGTCTATATATCTGGGCATCCTCAATTTACGTAAATGAAAAAAGTTGTGCGATGGGCTAACAACTGTTTCACAACAACAAATAAATATTAAGAAACCTGAAGGTAAGGATGACAAAGCCCGATTTGTGCTGAAGTGTTATTGAAGAAGTTCAAGAATATAGTGTGACTAAGAATTGTTTGAATTAGTTTACAAGCTTGTAAGGGAGGGGATTGAAGGAATATGAAGATGTGGCTAAATGGCGAACTCTGTTTTTCTTTTGCTGAACCTAACATGAAAAAACCTCGAACCCTTAGTTATGGTAACCTTTTATGAGTCCTTTTTCTTATTAGTTCAAGCACTATACACTCTCAGACTTTATCTAGTGTATAAAAATTGAGATTATTTTATTAACACTTATTATGTTATTAAATTTCGCCATACAATTCCAGCATTAATTCAAGTATTACTTCTGTTTTAACTAAACAAATTTTGTTCAATTTTTCTGTAACCAGCACCTTTATCGGTATCAACTATTCTGACTCTTCTAGTATTCTTTTTAAAACCATTCTATAAAGGTATCAGAAAATTTAACACTGAATCATGGACACAAGAATCATTATCATATCTAGAAATTAAGTTAGCATTATTAGATAAAGCAATGTTAAGGTTATGCCACGTGTTTGTTTTTATAATATGAAAACTGTTTGAGATAAGTTTCAAATAAATCCAAAAATCTGTTATCACGACCTGAATACGTTATTGCGGAAAATAAAGAAAGAAAGTATTACTCAAATTTTTAAAAGCAACAAAAACATTTTTGCTAGAATTAACTTATGTTACGCATAAAACCTGGCAGATTCTATCAAAATGAGGAAAAAAAGCATGTCTTAAGAAATTTATTTTATTTAATATGCGCTCTTCTTTAATTTAATCCTTTGCATTAGTTTTATCAGATAACAAAAATACCATAAAAAGCCTGAATGGCTCTAGAAATCTGTTCAGTTGAATTTTTAATGTTAAAGCCAAAATATTTATTGTGAGCGAAATGGGATACTTAATTATTGTAATTGAATTTAAAATTTACTTTTATATCATAAAACAAAAAGAAATGGTAAATATTTCTTTAATTAATTCCAGGCGATTTTGGTTATATGTTTTACGGATTCGATATTTGCTGGTAGTGCATGCGGCACCTGCGGAACAAAATCTGGTGTCATGTGTATTGATGATAAAACATTTGCGTTGTGTAATCCAAGTGAGACTTCGATTTTCAGGAAAATTTTCTACTCAAATTTTAATATCTCAATATTATTTTTCTATACATACAAAATATATTAAAATTCTATATCTGTCTTCTTCTTGTTTGGTGTTTTTTATGAAATTTTATACTTTTAAAGCTTAAATATGTACTTTCGGCTAGTTCGCTTTCACCTATCGCCGTGAATTAAATTTGTAAATAAAATTTGGTAACTAACGTAATAACACGTAAGACTGGTCGAAAGTGCGCATTTATACTTTAAAAGTGTAAAATTGAGCACAAAATACCAAACAAGAAGAAGACAGATTTAGAAGAGCCATAACTATAATAAAAACTCTGAAACCTTGTTTAGATAAAACTACAACTGAAGGACGTTATAAATGTCCGGTTGGCATGAAATGTGTTGATACTTTAGAGATTTGTGCAGAAACTGCACCAGCAGGCGTGGATGTATGTGAACCGACATGCGGTAAATGCTCGATGAATAAACGATTTGCTTGCATAAGTCGAAACTCATTTGCATTATGCTATGGTCAGGGCTTTCCATCAGGAAATATTATCAAATGTCCTGACAATTTACTCTGTAGTACAACACAAGCTCCAGCTTCAACTCAATTTTGTTTTAATCCGATCAGCATTCGCGATGAGGTAAATATTGCTTTGTTTTTGAAAAAAAAACATATTACTTAAAAAAAATGCATTTTTTAATGTTTTTCAAAAATTATTTTAGCATCTAACTTGTTACGGCGACACGGTTGCCAATCGTCTTGATACTGAAACACTACTTACTAAACTGTAACAGCTAAGATTTAGCCAAGAAACAAAATACAATTAAGGCTAACAAATATATAATGCGGTAAATTTTATAATTGAAATAACATCGTTGAAATTGTGTTAAAATTGCTTTTATTTTATTCAATCATATTATATTTATTATAATGAAATGAACGAATAGTTTATTGTTGATCAAATTTTTGTAAAAAGAACCATTTTTTGAAGAAGTGCTGGAAAATCTGATACTAAATCCTAAAAAATACAATATTATCGCGGCGGTTAGAGATAGAAATTTGAAAGCAAGACTGGTTAAAGTTGAAATTAAAAACAAAAGAACAGAACAGGACTACGATTGGGTCTAAGTCCCAATTATGCGATATTATAGATGAAAGAGAAACGTTATTGGGAAATAATTTGTTCACATCACGCTATAGTTGCTATCAATATGTTTTATACAAAATTTAGAATTCAAAAATTTAATAGGTACTGAGAAAAGTAGTGAATTAGATTTAGTGAAATCGTGCAGTTTGTATGGGAGGTGGTACAAGGAGAGTCGTGTTCTTCTAGACTTTTTCAGAAATAACTTAAAAAATCATGTTTCTGATATGTTTGAAATCAGTAGCATTCATACTTTTCAAGAAATTTAACTTTTTGTAAAGTTGTGTCAGATCGTATGGGAGGGGTAGAAGGGTAAAGCTAATCGTCTAATTTTTTCGGCCTTACTAATAATCTATATAAACATAATTATAGTGGCTATAAGTTACGCTTTTGCCTCAGTTTAGCAATAACTAAGCAGAAACTCACGTTTCTAAAATTCTTCTCTGTACGTCTGTCTGTCTGTCTGTCCGTCCGGCTTTCACGCAAAAACGGCTGAACCGATTGTAATGAAACTTTCACAGTTTATTAAGTATACTACGAGATGTAATCTGCTTTTGGTTTTACTTCCCTTTCCTCACGCCTTCTACCCTCTCCCATACAAAGTGAGTCATTTTTAATAATAAGTAATAATCAATTTTTCTTGGAAACTATAAAAGCTATTAATTTGAAATTTAGAATATATTATTTCTACTCCTTCGCCCACCTCCCATACAAACTAAACTTTTTCATTAAATACTTTACACCAATTTTCTCAGTACGTATAAATTACATTGAGCTAAAATTTTGTACTAAATCCTTAATTAGCATTGTTATTAATATCGGGAAACATTAACCGATTCGCTCCACTCCTTCTTCCCCCTCCCATACAATATGACACAATTCCATGACTTTGCAAAAATTCGATTTTCTTGGGAAGTGTGAAAGTCACAAATATAAAATTTAACATGTATCAATTACATAATGATTGTGGTTGTTTTTCGAAAAATCACTAAAAACCCCTCACTCCTTCCACCACCTTCCATACAAACTGCACTTTTTCATGAAATACTCTAAACCAATTTCCTCAATACGTATAGCTTCATCGAGCTAAAATTTTGTATCGAATCCTTAATTAGCATTATTATTAATATCGGGAAAAAATTAACCGATTAGCTTGACTACTGCACACAATGTGACACAATTTCACAACTTTTCAAAAATTCTATTTTCTTGAAAAGTGTAAACGTTACTGAACCAAAATTTAAAATATATCAGTTTTTTCTCAAAAAATCAGCAAAAAACACTCCTCTCCTTGTACCACCTCCCATACAAAATGCACAATTTCACTAAATCCAATGCACTAAGTTTCTCAGTACCTATTCAATTTTTGAAGCTAAAATTTGGTACAAAGCATTTTTGTAGCTCCTCTAGCATGATGTGAAAAAATTAGTTCAGAACTATTATAACATAAAAATAACCCCTTCTAACATCGTATGATTGGGCTTTACGCACAATCATAGTCCTGTTATGGATTTCAGCTGAATGTTATTTTATTTGGTCTTTTTTTAATTAACACAAACTACATACAACTATTCAAATGTCCTTAACATTCTTCCATACTTATATAATCACAAATAGCGAGATTGATTTGATATCACTATCAGAATTCCTTAATGCAAGGAAATGCCATAAATCGGTTCCAAATCCAAAAGATGGAAACCAAATTATCCTCTGGTTCATCATTTAGTGAAGGGACGAAACAAACAAGAACATCCCTACACCAAGTACATAAATAAAAATAACAAAAAATTAACAAAAAATTGATATCAACCAGCATTAAGTTTACGCTTTAAGCACATCTTATCGATAGAGAAGTCGAATACATCAGCATTCTTATTAACTTCTCTCGCAAGACGGCTCATTCATACCATAGTTTGTCCAGTGAAAGCAAATTTGAAGAAGTCTAGGCTGCCTGGGTAAAAATTGACCAACTGCAAACTGCATTAAGCCCAACAGCGTGGAAGAATCAACTAACCCTGTAAGAAGTTGATGAGCAAAAACTACATCAGCTACCTCACGTCGTTTAGAGAGTGATGACATATTTAATAGCTTAAGTCGATCGATATAAGGGGGAAGACGAACTCTGTCATTCCAATTAAGGTGGTATAAGGCAATTCTCACAAATTTACGCTGAATTGATTCGATTCTGCCAATGTGCTCATCATAATAAGGAGACCAAACTTGAGAAGCATATTCAAGGTGAGATCTAACGAAGGTGTTATAAAGAATCAATTTAACAAAGGGATTGTTAAATCCCTTGGATAAGCGTGTGGTAAATCCGTACATAGAATTACCCTTTTGCACAATATTATTTATATGCAAGCTAAAATCAAGTTTACGGTCAAATGTAACACCTAAGTCAATTATTGATTTGACACGATCCAATATACAGTCATTAAGACTGTATATTATTACAAACGGTGAGACTTTCCTAGTAAATGACATAACATGACATTTATCCACATTCAAAAGAAGATCATTGTGGCGACACCAATTACTAAAACTAATCAAATCTTCTTGAAGAAAATTGTCGGAGTTGGAGCTAAGAGACCTAAAGATCTTAATGTCATCTGCATAAATAAGTACTTCCGAGCGTTTAAGAACAGATGCAACATCATTAATGGCTAGGACAAACAAAAGTGGCCCCAAGTGACTTCCTTGAGGAACATCGGAATGCGCAGTAAATGGCATAGAAGTACAGTCACGAAAGAGAATTTGATAAGTTCTATTAAATAGATATGACCTAATCCAATTAATAAACCATGTAGGAAAACCCAACATGTCTAACTTCAACAAAATAATGGAATGGGGTAGTTTATCGAAAGCCTTACTAAAATCAGTATAAATACAGTCCACCTGCTTACCCTCCTCAATATCCACAATGGATTTATTCGTAAACTCCATCAAATTAGTGACTGTTGACCTATTTTTGACAAAACCATGTTGTTTACTTGAAATCAAGGAT
This sequence comes from Chorisops tibialis, assembly GCA_963669355.1. NCBI lineage: Eukaryota > Metazoa > Arthropoda > Insecta > Diptera > Stratiomyidae > Chorisops > Chorisops tibialis. The sequence goes on from OY770263.1 coordinate 254,657,974, forward strand.
TTACAGTAAAACGACAAGCACTCATACACTACAGACTCAAAAAGCTTTGGAACAGCTGATAGCTTAGCTATTGGTCGATAGTTAAAGATTTCAGATTTTGCACCGCCCTTATGAGTCGGTATGATAAAAGAGGCCTTCCATACGTTCGGGAAAATCCCAGTTTTTAGGGACCTTTGAAAAAGGAGGGAGAGTGGTTCAGCAATAGAAACACAGCAGCATTTCAAGACAACTGCAGGAACTCCATCTGGGCCAGGATAAGAAACATCTTTAAGGCGAGAGATATGGCTAACTATATCATTATAAGAAATCGGTATAGCAGACAAAGTAGTTGAAGCGGTACCTCTGAAGTTATCGAAGTACGTCATGTCAGTGATAAAGTTACTACCAGAAAAAGAGCCCCTGAAGAATGTCGCAAAAAAATTACACATAGTAAATTGATCATTACTATTGCTGCCAAGGAATTGAAAAGAAGCTGGATAACCATCAGATTTACGCTTACAATTAACAAATTTCCAAAACTTCACGGGATCTCTAATAATATCCGACTGCACTTTAAGTATGTATTCAGAATATAAGCGAGTAGATAAATCTTTGAATAAGTCATAATATTGTTGCGAGCTAGGGGTTCGCCAGATTCCAAAGAAAACTCAATTCGTTTTAAAAACAACGAATAATTTATTTATTGCACTTTATACACAATTTCCCGATCACTTCACTAAATTCGCTCTAAAAACTTAATTCGCACAATCCAGGAACACCGGCGATCTATCACTTTCGCTTATTTACACCGATAGGTGTTTTCCATGAAACTGTCACTCAGGTAACTGGATTTCTTGTCGTGAGCTCTGGCTATTTATAATGGATTTATCCGAGTCTCGAACCTTCTCTGGTGTATTTTTTCTGCTGCGTCTGGACTATTCTGGAAGTTACTAGATGGCGTCGGGTGTCATTGTCTGTGTCTTTGAGAAATTACTAGAAGCCCTCTACATGTTGGAAGAATATTCTAAATAGTTCTGGCAGATTTGAGAGAGATCATTGCCAGATCTATAACATTACCCTCTCCTTAGTCCCTGTTCGTCCCGAACAGAGTCGTTCACTTCCGCAATGACACCGTGGTACTTTGTTAGTCGGTCGAGATGTACCACTTTCATTTTAGTGCGGGGTTTTCGCTGATTCCATCCATCCTCTGGTTCGATCGTTAACCTCCGAATGGTTTTTCCGGCTTCTTTTTCCTTCTCACGTTCGCGTTCTTTCTCCGTTTCCTTTTCGCGCTCATTCCCCTCCTTAGCGGCACGTTTACTTCCCTTTTCTCGTTCCGCATTCTTCCTTTCGCAATCTTCTCGATCATATCGCTTCCCATGTTTGGTCTTGTCACGATTATTCGCATGAAGTACTTGGCCGTCACGACTTCTACCCGTTCGCTCGTGATCCCTATTCGAATGCCTAACTCTGCTTCCATGATCTTTCCCGATGTATTGTTCTTGTTGCCGACTCGGGGTTTTCGATCTACTCTGGCGTCTTTCGTCACAACCGTGTGTAAGATTTGAACTCTGACGACTAGTTCTTAACCAAGATCTACATTCACGATCTCTACCTTCGCGTTGTTTAGCCGCGCAGCCGGAACAATGGTTGGTCGCTTTTCTGAGTTTACGGCAGTCGAGTCTCAAGTGTCCTGCCTGTCCACAATTCCAGCATCGGGGGGCACCAAACCTTTCGCTCCGCTTGGTGTGCTCTGCTTTCCGACACACACACTCTTCTACTATTTCTCGAACTCGATAGTTACTCCGCGAGCTTTGCTTGGCAGCTTCGAACGTCAGCCCATATACTAAGGCTTCGCCAATCGTTTTCTTACCTACCAATTTCAACGCCTGTTGCAGCTCTCTGTCCTGTACAGCATTGTTAAATGCGAAAACAGCTGTATCGTTGCGTTGCTCTGTTTGCGCATTGGGCAGCGATAATAATGTGAGTCGTTCAATATCGCGTGCCAGCTCTTGAAGTGTTTCGCCATTCTTTTGAGTTCGGTTGTACAGCTCTATTTTGTAGATCTCTTTCATGCGGTCACTGCCGTAATGAAGATCCAATGTCTGGACTAACGTTGAAAAATCTTGTTGTTGCTCCTGCGGAATCGTTTGAAGGACCTCCGCTGGTGGACCTCTTAACGCCAATATAAGAGCCGTTCCTCGTTCGAGATCATTCCAATGGTTGTTTCTGGCGGCAGCCTCAAATTGGATCTTATAAATAGCCCACGGTGTCTGTCCATCGAAGATTGGAGCTTTGAAACCCTTATGCGTAACGTGCTCTGCTTTCATGACTCCGACCGCTTTCACGTTATCCAAGTCTCTTTTTAGGCGTTCGACTTCTTGTACAATCCCGGATATCCTTTCCGTAATTTGCTCTTCGAAGATTCGAAGTTTCTTCTCTACATTTTCTTCTATTGTCTTACCCATGATGTCTATTTTATTATTCTGCAGCTCCAATTTTTGGTTGAGTTCCTTTGAGGTCTGGTCTAATTGTTGTTTAATGTCCGTGGATTGTTGTTTAATATCCGCAGATTGTTGTTTAATGTCCACTGATTGTTGCTCTAATTTCTGATTCATGTCCGCAGATTGTTGTTTAATGTCCACTGATTGTTGCTCTAATTTGTTCATCATCTGTTGCATTAATTGTGTTAGAGCATCCGATGTACCAGAACACTCCTCTTTACGAGTTTCTTTGATTTGGAATTCGAAACTATCTGCATCTTCACCCTCAGCCTGCAGTGTCTCGATCATACGGCTGACAAGTTCAGACTTGCTCCCTGTCGTAGATAACCCGCGTCTACCGAGCTCTTCTTTCAGCTCCGCTAATTTTAAGTCTTTTAAATAACGCGGCATTCTCACTACCGATTATTTTCCGCGATCGAATTCGCTTAAATTTACGTCACTAATTAAAGTCACTGCTCACTCGAGAATATTCGTTTTCACAAAATTCTCACTGTCCGTTCGAGAATTTTAGTTCCGCGATTTTACTTCGCTAATTTACGTCACTGCTCACTAAATTACCCGAGAATATTCGATTTCACAAAATTCTCACTGTCCGTTCGAGAATTTTAGTTCCGCGATTTTACTTCGCTAATTTACGTCACTGTTCACTAGAGCACTCGAGAATATTCGGTTTCACCAAATTCTCACTGTCCGTTCGAGAATTTTAGTTTCACTTTTCCGCTCTCACAAAATTATCCGTTCCGAGAATTTTTAATTTCACTCGCGATTTTTAACCCGAATTTATCCTTGGAATCCCACTCTTCTGACACCAATTGTTGCGAGCTAGGGGTTCGCCAGATTCCAAAGAAAACTCAATTCGTTTTAAAAACAACGAATAATTTATTTATTGCACTTTATACACAATTTCCCGATCACTTCACTAAATTCGCTCTAAAAACTTAATTCGCACAATCCAGGAACACCGGCGATCTATCACTTTCGCTTATTTACACCGATAGGTGTTTTCCATGAAACTGTCACTCAGGTAACTGGATTTCTTGTCGTGAGCTCTGGCTATTTATAATGGATTTATCCGAGTCTCGAACCTTCTCTGGTGTATGTTTTTCTGCTGGGTCTGGACTATTCTGGAAGTTACTAGATGGCGTCGGGTGTCATTGTCTGTGTCTTTGAGAAATTACTAGAAGCCCTTTACATGTTGGAAGAATATTCTAAATAGTTCTGGCAGATTTGAGAGAGATCATTGCCAGATCTATAACAATATTCTACATACAATCGAAAATTAGTGTCAGTCTTCGTCCTAGTATACCTATTCCAGGCAGCATTACGAGAATTGCGAATTGCACGCAACTCACTAGTGTACCAGGGATAAGACAATGAGATATTTTTGCGATAAGTAAAACGAACTGTAGCAACAAAAAATTGGTACAGAATATAATAAAAATCAACAACGGCACCCTCAAAATCGGGATTGTCAAATATTTCGTTAAAGTTGAAATTAGAGATAAGGTAGTCCAACTGCACAAAATCTGCTTTGATAAAATCAAAAGATAGCTCTTTCTCACCAGGACTGAAAATATGCTCCTCGTCAATAATAAGAAATATATTAATCGGAGGGTGTAAAACATCAATATTTGAAATTGGTGATAAGCTCTCTTCCACGGAACAAGCACAGTAGTCAGTATAAGAAATCAGGTCAAGCTGTCTTCCATAGGAATTCCGAACAAGACTAAGTTGGTGGAGACCAAGTGCACATATACTATCTAAAAAAAACATTCAAGCGAGGACGAAGCATCAGAAACTAAGAGAGTAGAATCATCGTCAGAAAATGACCAAGAAAGACCTGGCATATTAAAATCACCCAATAAAATGAGTTCGTCAGACATATTCATAGTTCTATGAACAAATTTTATACAGTCAACTGTTCTTTCATATAAAGTAATAGGATTCGAAGGGGGAATATATGTCAAAAAGACATAAATATCCTTATTGTTAAACACACATTTAACACACAGGATTTCCAGACAGTGAGGGTTCGGCACGTCAACAACTACACAATTAATGCAGCTTCGGACTGCTGATCACGAGCCTGTCCCATAAAAATGCGAGTATCGTGGGTTCATTCTTAATAATTTATGGTCCTGATTCCAACAAAATATAAACCATTATCTTCAAAGAGCCATTAAACTAATCAGTTTATTTATCCTGGATAATGTATTACTAACTATATTTTCAAAAATTGCTTATTTTGTGATTCTTATGCGGACAAAGTCGAGGGCGATTCATCATCAATGGCGCGACAGCCCAAGTCGGGCCTTGGCCTCCTGAAGTCATCGCCTCCAATCGTCTCGATCCAAAGACAGCGTCCTCCAGCTGCTAATTTTTAAGATGCCTTTGCATCTTCATCAACCGAGTCTTCCCATCGCATGCGTGGCTTGCCTACTGGCCGGTTACCACTCGCTTTGCCTTTCAGAGCACGTTTGGGGATTCTTCTGTCTTCCATTCGCTCTATATGGCTAGCCTACTGCAGTTTACGTAGCTTGATGAACGTTGAAGCTTCTGGCTCGTCGTAGATACAACTCATGGTTGTATTTTATTCGCCATTCCGTTCCTTCCTTCACAGGTCCCAAAATTCTTCGGAGTACCTTTCTTTCAAATGCGTTAACTGCTTTTTCGGAAGTTCGTGTTAATGTCCATGTCTCGCTGCCATAACAGAGCACAGGTCGTACAATAGTACGATTGCTAGTTCTAAATAAATATCAAGTGCACAATTTCAGCTCGCTAAATTTTATATGCCTTTAAATTGGGCTAGAGTACTTCATGAAAAATTACAATTTGTATGGGAGGTGTTGGAAGAAGGGAAGACACGCATAATTTTTATACGGTAAATTTAAATTATCATAAAAGTAATACATTCCAAATTTCAGACCAATAGCTTTTATACTTTTTGAGCGAATCCGTTTTGCGTAATTGTGTCATTTTGTATGGGAGGGGATAGAAGGGGTGGAGTGATTTGATCTTACTTTTTTGTCAAAACGTGTACAAAATTTGAAATATCTAGCTCAACGCGTTCTCAAGCTAGAGAGCGCACAGACGGACAAACAGACGGATATCCGGTTCTGAGATTTTTGAGTGAACTTCTGTATCATTAATTTTTTTTCTCCGAGCCATAATCCTTAGCGTTACAAACTTTAGAGCAAACTTATAATATTCTCAGATTTCATCTAGAGTAGAAAAAGGAGAAAATTTAAATTACAATACAATTGTTAATACAAGCTTTCTGTATGCATCAGGATCAAATGTACGCCGAACTTTTTCAGGAAGGTTATTCCAATGTCTAATTGCTTGAACGAAGCAAGAGCACTCATTTACAGATTTGAAAAAATGCGGAACCAAATTTTTAAAGCATCGACTTGAGTTCAAGGCTATAATTAAGTCACACAAACAAGAAGGCTCACCTATATAAATAACACCAAACAAGAATATGAAAATTTTACGTTTCAAGTATACCGAAAGCGTACAGCCGAGTATAGCAGGTTTGAAGGGTGATACATGATCACGGCATCGCAATAGTAAAATAAAGCGTATGCAGTTATTAAATGAAATGTTTAATTTACTTTGACAAATAGAGTCGAGTTTAGGAAATATTAAACTGCCATACTTGAAGAAAGGAATTATTAGGGACTAGCAATCCTCCACGACTCTATCCGCTTAAGAATCGCAATAATAAGAAAATTTTAGATTGTGGTTAGTAATACATTATGTAAATTTCATCGAAAAATATAAAAATAAAAATTGTTTTATTTCCATTTTTTGAAACACTTTCATAAAGTTGGTTAATTTTTTTGAATTCAATTTTATTTGTTTCTACAAATATAATGCGATGACGATACGCACTTCCTCAAAATAGGGCTAAACACATACTTCCTCGAGCAAGAGTAAAGAGTTCCAGAAATTTGAGATCCTTGGACAGCGCAATAATAATATCTGAAAATAATGGAATGATAAAAATTTTTAGAATTTCGGATTTTGAGTTTGAAATTTTTGTATCGATGAGGAATGAAGAAAATGTTTATTAATTTTGAATGAATTGAATAGTAGTTCCTGTCGTGCTAAAACTTGAAAACTTTTAAAATTAGTTAACATGAATTATAGAAATTATGAGATTTTGAAAAGTGGGTGGCGGAACGGTGATTCAATCAATTAGGATCCAGTTAAGATCTACGGCGGCATTTAGTGCAACGCTACTAACCGACTTAGCCATAAGGTCTTGATTGCTCGGTGGTCGGAACGTCCGCTTTATAACTCTAGATCTCCGGCTTCGAATCCAATTACCTGCACGGTAGTCCCTCAGCGTCTGCTGGGCTTGCTTTCACAAGACTGACTGACGAGTCCGTCGTAAGCAGCCCTGAGACGAAAATTAATATAGAGTAGGAGCCGATCACGCGCTACTGACCCCATATAGGGACATACGACGGAAACAGTTTTCTGATATATGGCTCAACCTTTAACATTGGCTTAATTGTCGCTAAGACTTGATTATTTCTCTTATCCTGCTGAAATGATCGCTTCTATGCGCAAAATGGTGGACCCAACCGGCGTCTTCCTTCAGGTTTCCTTTAAGTGTGACCGATCCACTATCACTTCTATTTCAAATCTCATTATTCATCTTCTGTTCAGTTGTTCTCCAAAGCTCGCCGTTGGTGATGAGATTTGGATAGAATATCCCAAAAATACTTCGAAGGTATTGGTTCAGGAAAGTTTGCAGTTTAGTGGTATGCGTAACGGTCACTTCAAATTAATTTCAAATATATAACAATACGGGTTTGCCGCATGCGACAAGCATGATACCGAAGAAGGAGTGAAGAAGTATAGCATAACATGAGGAGTCCCACAGGGCTCAGTACTAGGACCCGTGTTATGGAATATACAATATGATGGCATTTTATGACTTCCAGTACCAAGAGGTGTACAAATAATTGGCTATGCGGATGATATAGCAATTACTGGTTGCAAAAGACTTAGAGAGCATCAAGAACGTAAACACCAACGTGATTTCTGACATTAAGAACTGGCTTAGAGCATCTCATCTAGAGCTACCTGCATAAAAAACAGAAGTAGTTCTTTTTACAAGCAGAAAACAAAGAGAGCATATAATGTTAAATATAGATGGACTTGAAATCGTATACCAACCCTCCATTAAACACTTGGGATTGACGCAAGATTATCCTTCAAGACGAATATCGAAACAGTCTGCGCAAAAGCAGTACGAGTGAACTCCGTCCTATGCAGTGCAGGACCCAACCAAAACACCGCGGATGTCATAGCTGGCTTACTGCCTCCAGACATACTAGCTGCTGAAGCACAACGATTATATTACAAAAAGAAAACGATAAGCAGATGCTAAACAGTGGAAGAGAAAAAGGAAGAGCAACGGGTAAGTACCAATGCCTGGTAATTGCAATGGAACACCGTAAACAAAGGCCGCTGGACGTGAAGACTCATAAGGAACATAGATAAGTGGGTTGGACGGAAGCATGGTGAAGTAGATTATTACATGACCCATTTGCACAAATATGGCCATGATTCCTCTGCGTCATATCCAAGTTGTACAGATGCAATAGAAAATGCAGATCATGTATTTTTTCAGTGCCCAGAAGGAGAGCCGGGGACATCGTTGGACAAAATATTAACCCCGACAACATAGTTCCACATATGCTGAGCAGCAGCGAAATCTGGAATGCGGTGACTCAGATGTGCGTTAAAGTTCTCACCGCGCTGCGGAGACTCGAAAGACTACGTAGGGAACTATCTGAGACAGAAGGGCCTACAACAGATAGAACAGTTGGTAGTTGAATGAAATAGGAAGTGAAATATACAGGGTGACATAAGACATTATATGTGACAGTAAATTGACGTTTGAGCTTTAAGCTCCTCCCTCCTTCTGACGAAATATTTAACGGTTGTCCCGGAGAGTAGTGGGTTAGGTGAAGGGTTTTTAGCGCGTTTAAGTCCCGCACTTCAGGGCTTTCGACGCTTTTCCCCGCGTTAAAAACAAAACAAAACATGCGACAAGCACTCGCAGGTTCCTGCGAAGGGAGGTCTCCAATTACCTTTAGAAAGGAAAAGGATACTATAAGTTGTATTTGTATGAGCATCATTGTACTCCTCTTGTCCATGCTGACATCGTTTCCTATGTAACAGAATTCCTACACTTCTTCCAGATCGGTGTATTTCTGCTCCAAGTCTTGTGCATGCACTTGGTTTTAAAGACATATATTTTCAGTCCCACTTCTTTCCATTAGGAATGCAACGAAATGATATTGAAGTCCGAAAGGTTAAGACCAAGCATACACTCCTTACTCTAATAATTAAGGTAATTTCATATTTAAGCAGTTCCTCCTGAATTCCTTTAACATCCAGTGTAGAGATACTCGAGCTAAGGCGTAGCCTAATAGGTATCGTGTTTATCTTGTAATGCAAAGGTCGTAAGTTAAATTCCCGGCCGACGCAATATATAATTCCAGCACATTGCCTGCTTTGATATACCTTGGTCACCTCAATCTACGAAAATGAAAAATTCGTAAAAAGAGGGTTGGGCGAAGGGCTAACAACTCTTCCACAATAAGTAATGAAAAATGTTAAGGACACAACATCAGACCCAGCTAAATACTCGACATCTGTTAATTCTCCAATCGGAAGCTCAGACCATTGTTTAATTTCCGCCTGTTTCCCAGTTTCCATCTCGACGCCAATCACACCAGCTCCTAAAAAGTTGGTATGGCATTACGGAAGTGCCGATTGGTCCAGTCTTAAGCAATTTTATTATACATTTGATTGGTCTATATGCTTTAACAGAGGTGTTGAGTATGCTTCTTTTGCAGTAATTGAGACCATCTTGTTGGGCATGAGACTTTTCATCCCTCAAAGCTACAAACCAATCAGGCCCAGTTCTAAGGCTTGGTTTAATGAAAATTGTAGTACTGCGATAAGGGCTAAAGAGGTAGCTTACCGTGCTTATAAGCAGCTGCATCCGAGGGTAATTGGATAAATTTCAAAAAAGAAAGGAACCTTTGCAAATCCAGCTTAAAACGAGAAAAATATTTGCATGACCAGAAACTGAGGCAAAAAATTTTGAGAAGTCCTAAGGGCAGCAAAAGTTTCTGGTCTCTCGCTCGTTCCATCAGAGGTAGTTCTGCATCTTCAATTCCATCTTTAATCTACAATAATGAGGTTATTACGGATCCTAACATGAAGGCAAACATCTTAGCGGACCAATTCGCTGCCAACTCTTCTTTACCACCAACGAACTCTAGCCTTCCAACGTATACTACGTATTCGTCCGGGAAACGTTTACCGGGTTCTTAAGAATCTAGATGCTAATAAATCGTCCGGTCCAGATGGAATCCCTGCCCTTGTCCTTAAAAATTGTTGCGCTTCTCTAGCTAAACTTCTATGCAAACTTTACCGTCTCTCTTTATCGTCCCCCATTGTCCCATCTTCATGGAAGCTTGCAAATTTTCAGCCAGTTCCAAAAAAAGGAGAACGCACCAATCCCGCTAATTATCGCCCAATAGCAATAATTCTGTCCAAGGTCATGGAAACAATCATCAACAATAGAGTAATAGAATATCTCAACGCTGGTGTCCCTCAGGGGTCGGTTCTTTCTCCCACCCTTTTTCTGATATTTATTAATGACCTGCTATCTTCAACTTTCAATCCTATACATAGCTTCGCCGATGACAGCACCTTAGACTTCTCCTATCACTGCAACAGTGCGTCCTTAGCACGATGTACTAGCTTAGTAGAACAATGTAGGTACATGTTCAGTCATTGAATGACGACTATGACGACTTGGCTAAAATTTTTAGTTGGGGCAATAAGAATCAAGTTGAGTTTAATGTTTTGAAAACTCAGTGCTGTCTTGTGTCCCACAAACGTGACTCTATCCTTGACCCAATCACCTTCGGAGGACAACACTAACCACTTCTTCAAGTGTTAAGATGTTAGGTATCCAAATCACAGATAACTTATCTTGGAACGACCATATATTTAACATCGCCAAGGAAGTATCTAAATGCTTGGGCTACCTAAAGCGATGTAAAAACTTCTTCACCGCTTCTGGGCTATTAACAATTTACAAGGCCTATACTAGACCACGTCTTGAATTTAATTCTCACCTGTGGGCGGGAGCTGCAAAAACTTCTCTCTCCTATCTGGATGGTATCCAGTCGGACTATTAAAATTATAGAAGATTCTGTCATCACTTCTTCGCTCGATTCACTTGAGCATAGACGAACTGTAAGCTCCCTAACCCTTTTGTATCGCTACTACAATGGAAATTGCTCGGACGAAATCTTTAATCTCATGCCCCCATGCATGCCCTTACCCCGTAATACTAGAGCTGCTTCGCGCGCTCATAAGTATTCTCTCAACCCCACCTTCGGTCGCACTGTCAAATTTCGTGATTCGTTTTTAAACCGGACTGTTCGAATATGGAACTCGCTGCCCATCTCGGCGTTCCCGCATGACGACAACATTCAGCAATTCAAGAGAAATATTCATAGCCACTTCCGAGTCTATCCCCTAAATTCCCAAAAACCAATATCCTTCCCCCCTCACCGGAGCTGTGCTTCAGTACAAAAGGGCAACCCCTTTAGTTCCGGTGTCACTTAAAAAAAAAAAAAGGAACCTGAATGTCAGAAGACCAAGATCCGATTTGGGCTGTAGTGCCATTGTAGAAGTAGAAATAGGTATACTCGATACGTACTAAAACTTCTGTCTTAATAGAGTTTGGGCAATGCACGTAAGTACATCGATTGTGCGACAAATTTTGTCCGAAATTTGAATTTTCTCAATTCTTTTTCTTTCATGAAGTAAACACAATCATAATGAATTGTTATTTACTTATATTATTATTATATTATACTATATATTTATTTTCGATTATAATGAGTATTCTGTTCAAAAACTTGTAGTTTAACACAAGTTTGTGCTCGTATCCATACATTTGAAAACCATCAAACTCAAGCAAACTACAAGTTTGACTGATTTCCAGATTTTTATGTTTCCTTCTTGTGCTTCTAAACTTACGCTGAACTGTTGGTATTATTGTATTGTCCAAACTCTATTAGGAGAGTAGTGTTAGTGTGTATCGAATATCTCTAATCCAATGTAGCTTTCAAGTCGTCAGACACAGAGCAAGTAATAATATCCATTCTTGAGACATTCGTTAGCACAAGAAAGCTCTCGGCCAGATCTCATTTTTGTAAGACGCGACATCTTCCATCTGCGTTAGAGTCTATCGTTATCATATCTGGAATACCTGCATTTCAGATATTATCTCGCTGTCGGAAGCCTTCTCGAAGTCCACAAACATGAAATGTAGTGTGGAGCCCATTTCAGCGGACTGCTTGTACCTTGTATCCAGCCTAATAAACCCTTTCTCGGCATATTGGAAGTGATTTTCTAATTTTATTCAGTCGGATATCGTCTATAATTTCACGCCTTAATTAGGACTGCGAGTATTACACCGGCAGAGTTCTCTTGGTAGTCCGTCTATAACTGAGAGTTTTTTCGCGCCATTGACCGAATGAGAGAATCTATTTCCTCTTTATCTGAGAGGTATTCGCTAATGGAGGATTGTTGCATCGAACGATATCTTATAAAATTAACGTAGACATCTGCTTCTGAGGCTTAATCCCACGGTCTTGTGAAAACAAGAATTGATGTGACAATCAGCCCCTTCATTTTCAAGAAAGTTCCTGACTATACCGAGTTGCAAAATTTGGCATTCACACTAGAGCGTGCGAGACCCTCTGTCAATCTTTAGATTATGACACCCGGTTGTTTAACGCAACTCCGTGCCAGATTCAAGCATCAAGTTCCAGTCCAAGATTTGAACCTCAACCACAACCAGTACGTGTATCCTTAATGGGTCTCAAGCAACCGTGATAGTGTAGATTAGTCGAAATCATGTCATATCAGTCTCTCCTCCTAACTCTGTATTGCCTTGGTGTTCTGCTCGTACCTTTATCTTTGCTTTTGCTTCTGATTTCGGTCTCCTTGGATCTTCAGAGTTACTTTACTCCTAGCTTTGCTCAATTAGAATTTCACTACCCCCGTCTCTATTTTTATTTGATTTAACTTTTTTTTACAGAATGTCTTGTGTTAAAGGCGATTTCGGCCTAAGCACAGTCATGGAGGGTAGGAATATTACTGGGAAGGGAAGTAAGAACGATCGTAACGAGTGGTGGAGCTGGCATAGTTTTTAGTTTTACTGGCTACTACTGACAAATATTTGCAGAAGTTTTGGGGGACTGAATGATAGAAAGCGAACAGAAACCATCTACTGCTAGACCTTCTAGAAGTGGAAGTGTTTCACTTTTGCACTTTTGGGCAAACCCATTTTATTTCGAATAATTAATCATTGCCAACAGAAACTGCAAAAATTATTCTTAAAAAAATCCTGGAGCAGGAATCGAACCCATGATTATTTGGCTGTGAAGCAAGTACGCTGCCACTACACCTTCATCGATCTCATGTAACCATTTGTTAATTTGATACTATGTATTCTTATCTTCCTTTCCAGTTATCTCCTTTTTGCATCAAATTTCACTTCAGTCAGCTCGTTACTAGACCAAGTCGTTTGTCCTTTGCATAAAATTTTACTTCGATCTGCCTGTTGCTAGACACTCCACGCTCTATCGCTCGGTTTTCGCTGCTACTTTCATCCACATTTGATACTACACTTCCGTCAGTTCATTAAAAGATGACCAATCTTTCACTCACTTCTGTCCGCTAATTTTATCCGAGTTTAGATACCTGTGTATCTCACTACAATTACCTCGACCTGTTCCTCGACCTCGACCTTCACCTATGGTCATCATGTCGTATCAGTGCCAAGTGTATACATACGGTGAAGATTTTATGGTTATATGGCCATAAGTGAAGGTTGAAGTTGAGGAAGTGGCATGAGACACCACCCCTGCAGTACCAGATAAGCTCTAGTGAGGCTGCGCAAGTTTTGGTAATGCGGTCTAGCCCTTTCAAGCATGATACCAGTCGCACAACTGTGGTCCGAAGAGCTGTAAAGTCAAAAGTACTTAACTGAAGCGGCGTACCTTTGAATCAGCAGTTGCTTCGTTGCGGGAAGATGATTGTTGAAGTTGGATGCTTGGTAGTTGTTTCGTTTCTGGAATTGCTATTCCTTTAATCGTCGCAACTGTTGTTCAGTGTTATTAAGGAGAGTTTCATGGACATCTCTCATCAAAAGGTCGGCAGTGTAATTCCTATTCGTCGACTGTTTCATGAATTTGATTAGCGAATCCATATTCCCAAGGTACGCATCAGATTCCACCATCTTAAATTACTCTTCTCATGTTACGTCAAATTGCCTTCTTGAGCTGTTTATGCGGTAGTTACTTGAATCGATTAACCCACCCATTTCACCGCAAATCAATGGTCCAACGTACCAGAAGCTAATCATAGTCCGTTTTCAATATTCGCGAAGATATGGATCGGTTTCCATCCATTAAGCTCAAAGCGTATGATCCGCAGAGTACAGACATTCTGCGTGTCATATGACTCCCAGCTCAATCTCTGAAATTTTAGAGCTGTAGCACGATTTTAGGCGAAGGCACTGAGGCTGCGTATCGCGATTGATAGCCTTTGCAGAGGCTGCGAGGAAGACGGAGAACCTATCGAAATCCGCAAATCTTCAACAGTCATCTCTTTTCTTTAGGCTCTAGATTCTTCTCAGAACTAGATGACCTCAGAGGCGTCAAACATCCAAACCTGCTTTGGTTCTAAAACCTTACCACGGGACTAGCACAAGTACATTCATTTCGTAATCTTCAATAGGGTGAGTACTATGGGTCCAACTAGATGAGTCCCAGTGCAATGTTGTTCTCTTTTCGAGGCCACTCTTCTAGAGCCAAAATCTAAGGCGAGAACATCAATGAATCAATTTTTCACATGCTGATAGTGGTGTTTTTAATAGAACAAGCACATTGTTATTTCATGAAACATTCTTACTCTTACCCTTTACAAGTTGCATCTCCGTTTACAGCATACAATCCTGCTCTTTTCATAGCGCAAAACACTATAGGATCTTCAGGTGCAGTCTTCAACCGAGTCGGTTCGGTTAAAGATTCTCTTCTGGCTACACCACAGTCAATTTCCTAGATATGAAGTAATAAAAACATGTAGAAACATTAATAAAATTGTTATGACATTTCGAAAAATTTCATCTGTCTTACATACGGCTGCAAACTGATTTCATCGAAGCAGAAATCAATAACAGGATCGACTAAAATACTATCGTATTTCGCGGTACTGCAAATTTTCCCAGTCGGACAATTAACGATTACATCCGAAAAGTAATTTTGTCCGAAACACAGACTAAATGAGGTACGATTTACGCAAGCGAATCGATCATTTGAGCATTCTGTGCAGACTCTACGGTCACATGCAGCCGCTGTAACTGATCCACAAATTACAATGTCATTCATACAATAAAGACCGGTTGGGCATATTTGCAGCTCACCGAACGGCTGGCTATCTAGAAATTTTGGAGGAAACAGTTTTACATGAAAACATTTATCGAGTGATTAAAAATTTTAATTCATAAGAAATATGGAATGATTTTTGTATGAGAGGTGGTCAAAGCTGAAGATGAGGGATGTTAACACATTTTTTTTTTAGAGAATGACCTGTGTTATAGACAATTTCGGTCGTTATGTGCAATGCACAAACACAGTCATGAGGCAAGGAATGGGATTAAGAAGGTAGGGGAAGAGGAGTGAGAACAACCGTAACGAGTGGAGAAGCTGATATATATTTATCAGTTGTACTGGCTGCTACTGACAAATATTTGCAGACTTTATGGGGGACTGAATGATAGGAAGCGGACAGAATCCATCTACTTTGGAAAAACTTTCAACTTTTAACAAAACATGCGAACAAACGTGTGGACGGATAGACTGAAGAAACGTATACATAACCTATATTTTCGTTGTTTCTTTCATAGCTTTGTAAACATTTTATTACACACATAGTTCGAAGATAAACATAATACCTTTGTAGGCAGGTATTTTAATTATTAAGCTTTACTCTAGCTTGTAAAACTTACCCATGTCACAAAACCTAAAACTGTTCGCATCTATGCATTGAACTCCAGATGTCGGCGAACACTTGCCACAGTACAGGCTATGATAAGCAGCACTAAATTGAAATGTCCAATACACAATTGCAATTACCTACGTGCATTTTTATTGAACTATTAATTTTTGGATTTACCATATTCAGCTAATAACGTTAAACTTACTAAGAACATCGCAATTCTGCACATTTTTATTTAAAATTTTTAACCAAACTTGAAACTAAAGTTGACTGAAGTGCATTTTATTCTTTTCTGAGTTTTTATTTACGTGTCTCTTATCTATAGATCTCTTAGTTATTTACCAGTTTACTTAATTTGTACTTGATCTAAATTATTTTCTTTATATTATTTAATTCTCAGAGTAAACGTTTGTATTTATATTAATAGTCCGAGCACTTGAGAATATTTACATTTCCAGAGATTTGTTTCTATAAAGCTTTAAATAAACTTATTTTTAATCTATTTATTAATGTAGTTGCAATCAGACTGTTAAATAAACATTTCGGTTCCTCCACTATTTGAGAATATCTCATCTCTGTCCATTGAGGAGGTGCTGGCTACTCTCAGAACTATTCATATAAAAAAAAAGTCTGAGATCCTGATCTTATTACGCGAGCATGCTTATCAAAGTGCACCCATCAACAATCAACACCTCTATACTTCTTATTTAACAAATCTCTATCCCTGCCAATTTTTCCTTCGGCCTAGAATTACATCTCACACTCATCCTTAAGAATGGAGGCTGTATTTCCAAGGAAATCCTAGTGTCGTCTGGGATACGCAAGAAAATAACGTGAGACCTCTCTAATTAATCTCAGATCTATCAGAAGTGAAAGAAAAGATTTCCGGATTCTACACAGTGTAGAATCCGGTGTAGAGTCCGGAAATTTTTTCTTTCACTTCTGATAGATCTGAGATTAATTAGAGAGGTCTCACGTTACTTTCTTGGGTACCCCAGATGACACTAGGATTTCCTTGGAAATACAGCCTCCATTCTTAAGGATGAGTATCAGAGTTTGATAAAGGTCTCAGCAGAGACCGAAGCGTCACGAATAATATAGCGTAGTGTGGAATCCGGAAATCTTTTCTTTCATTTCGAAATGCACTGTGAAAAGATTCACCAAACCACTATCAGAAGTATTAGAAGATGTTTTACATCTCAGGTACTCTGATGATCTGAAACTATATCATGCCATAACCTCACCTTAGATGCCGCATACCTGCAATCCAAACTTATTGCACTTAATGAGTAGTGTGGTTAGAACAAACAAGAGCTTAATATCAGTAAATGGTCCGTGATAAGCTTCTTATGTAAAGCATCCAAGTACTACCATGACTAGATGGCACCTAATAAGGGAATTACCATCAACAATCAAAAAACAGATTTGGTCCTTTTCTCTAGAAGAAGAAGACCATATGTTTTCGATCCACCAACAATTCGGGGATCACTATAGTCCTCTCAAAGCAAGTTAAATACTTAGGTCTTATTCTTCATAGTAAATTATCCTGGACGGCTGACATTCAACAACGAGAGAAAAAAACTACCGCAGCCTTCTTCGCTTGCAAAAAGACATACGGCTTGAGATGGGACTTTAAGCCGCATCTTATCCACTGGATGTATACCAGTATTGTTAGACCAATTATTTGCTATGGCGCGCTGGTGTGTTGGCCAGCAGTACTACGTAGTCAAGTCATAAATATTGGTACACAGAAAAATCGACGCCAAATTAAAACGAATTAGTATTTTTCAAAACTTTTTTTTTCTCTTTATTGGGTTATTCAATGGCTGCAGAGAAATCTTAGAACAACTTATTCGAAATGGCTTGCATTTGCCTTCCAGCGTGACTTGAGACGATCTGGTCACTCCTCGATCGCGAGACGCACTTCATGCATGGGGAAATTGTCCACTGCACGGACAAGGGCTCGCTTCAACGACTAAATATTTGGGTGTCGAGTAGAACAAGCCACAACTTGTAATCCAACGGGTTGAGGTCTGGACTACCAGCTGGCCAATCACCCGTTGATACGAAGTCCGAAACGTTGTTTTTGAGCCACAGTTGAGTCGGTTTTGCCTTGTGAGCTGGAACAGGGTCTTGCTGGAAAGTCCACGGCTTGTTGGCGAATATTCATTGGTTCAGAGGCCTCACTATGGGTTCCAAGACGGTCGATTGATATACTTTGGCCGATGTTTTCACTCCTTTCTCGCACAAATGAAGCTTGGTAACGCCATCGTAGCTCACTCCCCACCATATCATTATAGACGCGGGATGGTGGCCTCTTTGGATCCTCGGGATGAGTTGGGATGCTTCTCTGGATGACACAGCCGTTCTGTTTATTGAACGATTTTTCTACGGTGAAGATTTTCTCGTCAGTAAACAGAGTTTGTCTGTGAGCGTTTTTCGCGTACTGGCTGCGTAACGCTTTCGATTTTTGCTTGCGTTTTTCATTCATTTCGGCCGTGAGCAGGTGTCCAGTGTGTCGCTTGCACGCGCTGAGTCCCAAATCTTTTTTGACAATGCGAGACATGGATTTTTGCAAAATTTGCATTTCCCGCAACAAGATTTTCTGTTTTCGCAGCGGTTTTCGGTCGATTCGCTTCTTCACGGCTTTGATCGCTTTCGGAGTTCTCCCAGTGCGTGGACGGCCAGATCTTTGACGGTCTCGTACTCCACCAGTATCCTCAAACAACTTCACAGCACGATACATAAAATTGCGATTGTTTCCATGCGGTCGCAACGTTCGAAAGATATCGCTTTCAATGTTGCATTTTAGTAGGCCAACTACAACAATACGATTTTTGATGTCGCCCCATTCCATGATTGTAAACAATTGATGCCAAAAACTTTTTACGTGGCAATGAAGTAGAAATGTCAACTGTTAAATCGCAGTCAAGACAAAATGGATGCGCCCAATATTGCACTCGTAATGAATGCGTTTATTTGTGTACCAATATTTATGACTTGACTAGGTAGAAACTAAATTAGCACCTTTACAGCAAATCCAACGGATGGCACAAGTGCTATTACAGCCACTCCAACAATGACGTAGGAGATAATTCTCTCACTACCTCCACTTGATCTTTTCATAAAACATAGCGAGCCTAGCTGCCATTAAATTAAAAACTTCTAATTTGTGGTCAGCAAAATTTTAAACGTAACGACCGACATGCCATTGATGGCTTTGCTCTCAGGGCCAACGTAAAGAATTGCGTTTCCGCTCGGGGTTCATTCTTCTTCTGAATCTTTCCACGTGACCTCGCTCAAACCCAAGATTTGGATATATAATGCTCCATTTCACGGTCGATCACTGATTAGCAGTGCAAGGACCGAGTGACCCCAGTCCTTCCTCCGTCATTCAATGTTTGAACGTTCCAGAAGCCAATCATAGTCATTACCGTAGAATCCGTCCGGATCAGAGGTGCTGTATCCGTTTCTCGTAAGGAATTAAAATCACGGGTTATAAGACCATTGTTCACTGAGTGTCCATTTGCCATTTTTAGACAAGCAAAACTGGCTATGAGTGAATTCTGCTACCTCCGTTCCCGCAGGGGGATGGTTAGCACAGGACCGTGGAGTCGCTATTCTCCAAAAATAGTTGCACCAATTTGTAAAACCTCATCCTAAGACTCCCCCCTTCAGGAATATCCATTGCAGTCTCGGAAATTGATACTGTACTTCTAGCACTCCAATCCTACAAGATCACGTTCACGTTGTAGACACAAATTGAATCACCTAATGGCAATAACCGAAGTATTTTTATACTCTAGATGAATTCTGAGAGTATTAAAAGCTTGCCACAAAGTTTGTAACGCTTAGAAATAGGACTCGGAGAAAAAAATGAATGTAACAGAAGTTCATATAATCACTCAAAAATCTCGAAACCGGATGTCTGTCCGTCCATCGGTTCATACAAATTGAACATTTTCATGAAATACTCCAAACTAATATACTCAGTACGAATCAATCTTATCGAGCTGAAATTCTGAATTAAATTATTAGTAAGACAACAAAATTAGACACTTTGCTTCACCCCTTCTACCCCCTACAAAATGAAACAAATTCGCAATTAGATTATAAGAAAATTATCTCGAAAATCATGATAATTTCAATCTCCCGTTTAAAAATTATTTGAGTCCTCCGCCTCCTTCGACAAACTCCCATACTAACTGCACTTTTCAATGAATACCCTAAACCAATTTACTCAGTACATAAAAAATGTATCGCGCTGAAATTGCGCACTAAATATTTATTTAGAATTATTAGACCAAAAAAAAATTAAAAACTCTGCCATAGACGGTCCCAAGCCCGGTTAAGAAAGGGGGAGAGAATATGGAGTTAACCTAAATAGCCAGTAATACCAGTGCGTCTCAGGAAATAGGCAAAAGTATGACATAGTTGGACTCGCAGCATAGCTGTGAGAACTCCAGCATGTCATATTTAGCTGAAAACTCCCACCCTTTTTCTACTAGGGTGTAACAAATAAGTAGGACCGGTCCTCCAGGTTGGAGGTTGGGCGAGGCGCTAACAACACATCACCGGAAAAAAATTCACTGTCCAGAAATCTGAAGAACAGCCTCGGAACGGATGGACTCAACGGCAACAACCCCGCAAAGGTTCCAGAGTTGGAATTAAGAGATATAAAGATTTTACTGTCATCAGCATAAATGAGTACTTTCGAATATTTAAAAACAAATGCAACATCATTAATGGCCAGGATAAAAAGAAATGGCCCTAAATGACTTCCTTGAGGAATACCAGAATGCGCAGCAAATGGCTTAGAAGTACAACGCCGAAAAAGAACTTGGTAAGCTCTATCAATTAGATATGACTTAATCCAATTGATAAACCAAGTAGGAAAACCCAACAAGTCCAATTTCAACAATATAATGAAGTGACGTAATTTATCAAAAACCTTACTCAAATCAGTATATATACATACAATCAATTTGCTTCTCCTCTTCAATAGCCAAAATGTTTTTATTTTGGTGGCACCAATTATCCTTAACGGAAAAGATGTGAGAGAGAAGCAGCATTTTTTTTACTTCAGAAGCTGTCTCAGCATGGGCGGCGAAGTCGAAACAGATACTGAGGTTCGAATAAGTAAAGCTCGCTAGACCTTCGGTATCCTTTCCGTTTCCGGAGGTTAAGAGATATCTCCCTTCGCACTAATGTACACTTGCAACAAATCCCCGTTTTTATATCGAATCTGAAAAACAACCGTTCCAACTTACCGCGAAAAAAAAGTATCTCGTAAAGCAATGACTACGACGAACTTAGCAATGCAATATGGCAGGCATTGAAGTCATTTTGCTTTTCCATGAAATAAATTTAAGAATACTTTTACGTCAACAATCATCATTTTGGTTATAAAACAGTTCTATTCAATTGCGTTCTAAACGAAAATTTCATGCTTTCAAAACTCAACTGTTTATTATACATTTAGATAGATAGATATATTTATTTATTTCTTAGTACCAACAATTATTTGCTTATTATTACATCGCTTAAGTGTTCAGATTAAAATCTTTTCATCTTTGTTTTATTGTATGCATAGATGCAAGGAAATGAAAGTTTTAGTTTACACAATTCAGGGAGTAAAAAATTAACAAAAACCCTACGGATTAACTTAAACTATCTTATACTAACTTAACCTAACTTAACCTACATATAACGAAACAATAATCATTGATAGTTATTACTGACAGTTTCTACAATGAGAGGGTTGTCGCAATTTTTGATTCTATTCATGAACTTATAATGGAGTTTTTTGCACTCATTTGTAATTAATTCCACCTGAGCTGTTTCATGTAAGATTTTTGTTGAAAAATGCCAGGGTTTGTTCAAAATAATTTTCAACCATTTGTTTTGAATGATTTGTAGTTGTTGTTTATGAATGGCCGCGCATTCATTCCATATAGGAGCACCATAAGTGAGTGCAGGTTGTATGACCATTCTAAATAATAGCAGCTTATTTACCTGGGAAAGCTGTGACTTTCTATTGATCAGTGGATATAAGATGCCAATACTCTTAGTAGCCTTAGATACTGCAGACTCGACATGAGTGTGAAATATAAGCTTTGTATCAAGCAGTACGCTTAAGTATTTAACACACTTTGACCAATAAATTTGTTGGCCTAAGATATTGATTGCCACAGGAGGCAAATAACGGGCAGCTCTGCGCTTGGTAAAAAATATGGCTTGTGTTTTTTCGGTGTTAATTCTTATTTTCCACTTGTTATAATAAGAATGAATTATATCCATTTGAGTCTGCAGGTTGTTCACTATTAAACTGGAATCAATTGAAGAAGTGTAAATGGCAGTATCATCAGCGAATGTAGCGATCTTGCAGTTTATGGGGTCAGGAATGTCAGACGTATAAAGATTATAGAGGGTCGGACTTAGGCATGATCCCTGGGGAACACCAGCAGGGATATTACGGGGTTTCGAGAAATTATTGTTAATCTTTACCGTGAAGCTTCTGTACGATAGGAATGACCAGATGATATTAATAAGAAACTTTGGGAATGAATATTTTACTAATTTGTAAATTAGTCCTTCATGCCAAACAGTATCGAAAGCTTTTTCGATGTCTAAAAGAATCATACCAGTAGACTTTTTCTCTTCAAAGGCCTTTTTTATGTCGCATTTAACTCTAGCTAGCTGATGGATCGTGCTATGGTTGCTACGGAAACCAAATTGAAAGTTGGGTATTAGTTTACGTTCTTCAGAAATGTTTCTTACATAAACCAAGATGATCTTTTCAAATATTTTTCCCATTGTGGGCAGTAAACTTATAGGGCGATAGCTGGAGCTTTGAGTCGGATCTTTGCCTGGTTTAAGAATAGGAATTATAATAGCCTGCTTCCATGCCTGAGGAAAATAGCCTATTTTAAGAGAGGAATTATAAATATAATTTAGGAATACAATAGCCTTATTTGGAAAGTTTTTGATCATTGATGTGATTATGCCATCGATGCCAGGGGATTTTTTTGGTTTAAGGCGACGCACTATTCTTCTAATGTCCTTTGGTTTACATAGGTCATCGGGATTAATGTTTGCAGGAGATTGAGGTAACGAGTCGGTAATAAATTCGTTAACTGCAGCCTCAGTTCTAATATCGCCTAAGTTTAGGGATGATAGGTAGTGCGATGAAAAACCGCCAGCTAGTGCTTTAGTTTTATCTTCGCTTGAGTAAACTGGCTGTCCATTAAAGTTTAAAGGTCGCATCAATTTTTTACGGTTTTTGAACAGCTTATTCAACTGCCATAGTTTTATTTATCCTTTAGGTAAATGTAAGAGAGTTTCATTTCACTTTTTATTTCTTGAATCTTTAATTTGGAATTGAATTATGGAATTGAGCCTATTGACATATTTCTTCGTTGAGGGATCTCTAGTTCTTTGCCAGTTACGCCTAGCCACATTCCTCTTTTTAATCAATAATTTTGTTTTCTCGCTGAGCTTAAGGCTGTAGTCTGGAATATTTACTCTTGGAGCCAATTTATGGAGCGCTTTCAACATTTCATTACTTAATATGTCAATTTGTTCGTCAATATTTGATTCCGCGATTGTGTGTGATAGATCGAAAGTCATTAGCCTAAACTTTCGTTTTAGAATACTTTGGTACTTCAACCAGTTAACTTTTGAGAGGCAGAGTTTGGTTTTTTCTGACCTATCAACATAATCATTCACCAAAAGTGAGAAGTAAACTGGAAGATGTGGTGAAGATAACTCATGAAGTATTCTTGGTTGTGATATCGTTGTCTGTCCGTTGCTGAGGAGAATATCTATGGTCGAGGGCCTGCCTTTTACTGGGTAGTGTGTGGGTTCAGTGGGAGTGTGAACTATCATACGACTTTTATTTAATTCTTCTACAAGAATTTTACCAGCTTTATTAGCAGTAAAACAATTCCATTGCCTATGTTTAGCGTTTAGGTCTCCGGCAATTATGTTTTTTTCGGAATTTTTAAATAATTGTTTAATACAGCGTTCAACTTAGTCCCTGGAAAATAAGCTGCTATTAGTTTGATTTTAGTTTCTAATAATTCAATACTAACTGTTTCGATTATATTTGTATTTAACATAGGAAGTAAGGAATGTTTGATGCTTTTTCTGACAAAAATAGCGACCCCACCTCCTTTAATTTGGTTTCTATCATTTCTATATATAAAATAATTAACATTATTAAGCTTATCACTTGGTTTAAGCCATGTTTCCGTAGTTATGGCAATATCTATTTCATTACATTTAAGGAAATCAAATACTTCTACGGTCTTATTACGTAAACTCTGGGCATTCCAATTTATACACTTAATATTAAATTCGCGATTTAAGAACTGGTTAGTGTTGCTATTTAAGTTAGTATTAGTCATACAAAAATTTTGTGGCTAATTCAACTAGTACCTGGTATTGGTCATATTTATTTGTGCATTTCGATAATTTGGTAATTAGCTCAGTGGATAGTAGTATCAGCTGATCGGCACTGAATAAGTTGTCTTCGGTATCGCTGAGTTTAGACTGTCGACTGTTAGGAGAGCTAGAATTTCCACTGCGGAGAGTTTCAGCGAATGATGGGCGATGTTGTACATTTGAAGAGGCACTTGTTGCGGCAGTTAGTTGTTATTGCTGAGAGGTGGGAAGTTATTACTCGTTAAGCTCGGCTGAACAAACGCGGTGGAAATAATTTTTCGTTTGCCTTGTCGGTTATTCATCTCCTTCCTTCTGTTTATGAATTCGGCTAGCGTTGGGCACTTCGGATCTGAAGCATGATGATTTCCCTTGCAGTTGGCGCATTTCATGTGGTCGGTTTCTTTTAATTGGCAATCGCTGTGGAGATGATGATCACTGCAGATCATGCAGCGGGTTTGAAGGTGACAGTTCGAAGAGCCGTGGCTATACATCTGGCAGTTTCTGCACTGAGTAGGACCGTTTCTTTTATATTTGTAATAGTTCCAGCTGACTATAGTGTTCATTATTGATTTAGTTTTTCGAAGGTCAGCGATTTTTACACCCGTTTCACGGTCGAAGTATAATAAATATACGGTTTGATCAACATACCGCTTCTTTTCAGGGAGCAAATTAAAAACTTTCACCTCAGAACAGTTAATATTAAGGTCCTTTAGTTTTGATTTAAGCACTTCAGGTTTCATTGAATGCAATCCAGTTAAAACAATTTTTAAGGGGCGTTTATCTGTGGCCGTATGGGTATAAAAGTCGATTTTCTTTAGCACAAGATGATTATAAGTTTTTTCGTACGTATTCAATGATTGCAAGAAAAGTTTTTTGCCAGTTGAGGTGAGTTTGACTTGATAGTCAACAATATCAAGGGCTCTCATAATGACTTTGATAGTATTCAAGTCTAATATTGGAATAACTATTGGAGGTACTTTAACATTTTTCATCGGGATTTCGTCCGTTGTGTCGTCATTATCTAGCGCAGCCAGATCTTGGTAATAGTTAGATCTATTCGGCTCCATCGTTTTCCGCAATTTTATTTTATCACGTAAAAGTTTAATAGGGGAGTCATCACGTCCCCTTTTAGTGATTGTATTGTTCGTAGTAGACGTAATTTATTTATTATTATTTTTTTATTAATCTTTGCACAGTATAAAAATAGCACAAGAGAATAAATTTTTTACTGCACAGCACGTTTATGACCGTAACGGTAGAACTGTTATTTTCGAACGATAACTAGTTCACTAGCAACAGATCCGAATGACTCGGATGCTAAACTAAGACTAATATTATACATTTAATTTCGTTGGAACTTCAGGACTTAATTCTGGTACAAATTTAATAAATTAAAAAATATATTAATACAGTCATCATTTATTTATTAAATCATTTTTAATTTGGACAAATGTAAGTAGACGCAAGGACACACTTTCCTTTCAATGGGTGAAATACAGATGTTCCGGAACAGGTATATTCGGCACGCTTGATCAGGTTCGAATCAAAATAGCAGTAGTAGTATCTTTAAAAATAAAGTAGAAAAGTATTAAAATATTAAGTAAACAGAATCCAAACAAAGTTTATGATTTGTTTTACGATTTTATATGTATATGTTTAATGATTTCAATTTCAACTGATAAATGAATGTTTTGGTACATACGTGTATAAGTATGTAACAAAGCCATATTAATAATACTATAAGTGAATAATTGAGTCCGAATAGAACCACAGGCTTGGAAGGTTTAATAGTGAATAAATTTTTTATTAGAGAGTTTACAAAATTTATCATCTAATAATCTGTTGACGTCAAATGTGAAGAGTTTGCTGATTTCTACAGAAATATTTGTTGTTTCCTCGATTGAGAGCTTTAAGTTATCGGACTGAAATTTTTTCTGTGTCAATTAAAATAAAAATAAAAATATTTAAAGTTCGTGAACCGGCCAAATTCTCTTTCCAATACGAATTTAGAATTTTCAAAAAATTGAGTTTTCACCGAAACTATCCATGCTATTATCTTGAAAACTTCTCCAACGTGTAATCTATACATATTAATATAATTGTAGTGTCTGTCTGTTATTTGCTTTTAAATGACTATAAGTTAGTTTTTTGCTTTATTTTAACAATAACTAAGCATAAAAACAGGTTTTTGAAAATTTTGTCTGTCTGTCTGTCCGGCCGCTTTTCGCGCACAAACGGCTGAACCGATTGTAATGAAACTTGCACAATTTGTTAAGTGTTGTTACGCGTTTTCTCCAACTGGGAAAACGGATAAAGAACCCCTGGCTACTCGGTGCGGAACGATCCTGTCCGGCCAGCCCGTGGAGACGGGCCGTGGGCGCCAGTAGCCCTTTTTTAAGGTATCGTTCCTTGCCAATTTTCCCCGGACCGAGCTACTAGTCCGAATAGGCTAATCGCACAAAAAAAAATAATCGTTCGTAGCCCGCCTAGAAAACGTCACAAAAATTTACACAAATTCAATCGTAGCAAATGAAAAGAAAAGAAAAACGAGAAATCGATTTATCAAGAAACAAAAAAAATGCCCACTGGCTTTATTGTTCGACGATCCTATCTACACTCTACGTTAAATTTTATACTAAAGAAGAAAGCAAATGATCCCTGGCTAAAAGTTACTTGTATGTTTCTTTTGTTCCCACAAATCGTTGCTCGTTGGGGCCCTTTGGTTCCGATTCTCCTTGCTACTGTGGTTACTTCGAATTGTCGTTTGCTTGGTCCTTCGATTCTGTTAATATCCTGCTCCGGTTGCATTGTTGCGCTGATCTCGCACTCACTATCACTTTTTTTTTAAGATCAAGAAAAACCACCCACTCGTGATACTGAAGACTACTTTAAATTTTTAATTTCTTTTTCACTTGGAAATATACTTTTGTAGCAGGCACGATCTGTCCTGTTCTTCGTTCTAACTCAAAAGAGGCCGCGCTCGCTTGATTTTTCTCTCACCAAGCTTCGTGGCGGGATCCTGAACAGGTCTTCCTGGCCTTGAAAGGCTTTTAAATAAGTTCCTGGCCGTTGAACTTTCTTTGTTCAGGCTTACTTTCTCCGCCTATCATGTATTCTAATATTCACCATAGTTACTGTTTTTATTAGTTAGTATTCGTTTACTCCAAAAATCTCCGGCTCAAACCGATCTCCGCGGCAGCATTTATAAAATTTCCCGTATTAGCCGAATATTTCCCATTTTTCCTCCATGGATAACACTAAGCATGACCGCCATCTCGATCGAGAAGTTTGACAGTTCTCGGTTTGTTTATGTTTTGACTTAGTTTTGCGACGTGAAAGTTTGGTGTTTTAGCGGGTGATTTCGTGCGCGCCTGATCCTCGGCTGTTCGTTGAAAGTGTTTTCCCAGTGATATTGTGCTTGTGTGAAGTGTTTGCGTGCGTTCCACCGTGCTCGTCTGGTCCACGTTTGGTGATCGTTAGTGTTTTGGTTTGATCTTGTGTTTTGTGCTGTGTCCTTGCGAATGTTCCACCTCCGTCGTGTGTTTGGAATCAGGATGGGGACTTGGACGTGATATATAAGTCCATTCCCTGGCTTGGTGCCGGATGACGACGACACCATTCATCGGGACTGTGATCGGTGAGTTTCGGTTGGTTTCGTATCTTGCGCTTGTCGTCCCTTCCGGAATTTTATTTTTCAGGTTCCTTCTGCTTGATCGGGCGGTTACGCGTTGGGTGGTGAGACGGAGGATTGGCTTAGACTATCAAACAGTTCTTCATTCTGCTGCCGGATGACGTTGCTGCAATTCGACGATGGATTACTGCTTCCCGTGGACTTCAACGCGAACAGGTAAGGTTACAATGATATACACTACTCTACGTTATTAATTTTCGTTCTTTAATGTTCCTTTCTCGTTACAGATAAGGTTTACTCTACTCTACGTCGTACTCCTAGGCAGGCTACAGGACGTGGGTGCGGAAACGCGGGGAAACTAACTCGCGGAGTAATAGTGTTACGTATTTTGAAGTTGGCATCTTGTTCAAGAAGTAAATGGTTTTTTTTTGGTTTATTTCAGGCAAATGCGGTTTTTTTACGGTGAAGGTGTAACAGTGTCCTCCGGGATGTAATCTGCTTTTGGTTTTATTTCACTCTCCTCACGCCTTCTAAAACAAAGTGAAATTATAAAAGCTATTAATTAGAAATTTGGAATATATTATTTCTATTACAAATGCAGTCTTTTGGTATACAAATTATTTGAGTTCCCCCACTCCTTCCACCACCTCCCATTCAAACTACACTTTTTCATGAAACACTTTACACCAATTTTCTCAGTACATGTGACACAGTTCCACGACTTTACAAGAATTCGATTTTCTTGAAAAGTGGGAATGTTACTGATCTGAAATTTAAAATATATCAATTGCATGATGATTGTAGTTGTTTCTCAAAAAATCACTAAAAACCCTCTTCTCCTTCCACCACCTCCCATACAAACCGCACTTTTTCATGAATTACTCTAAGTCAATTTCCTCAGTACATATAAATTTCATCGAGCTAAAATTTTGTACTAAATCCTTAATTAGCGTTATTATTAATACCGAGAAAAAATTAAACGAGTACCTTCACTCCTTCTACACCCTCCCATACAACGAGACACAAATCCACGACTATTTAACAATTCGATTTTCTTTTAAAGTGTGAATGATAAAGATCTGAAATTTAAAGTATGTCGTTTGCATGATAATTATAGTTGTTTCTCGAAAAATCACCAAAAACCCCCAACTCCTTCTACCACCTCCCATACAAATTGCACAATTTCATTGAATTCAATGCACTAAGTTTCTCAGTACCTACTCAATTTTTGGAGCTTGGTACAAAACATTTTTATACTCTAGATGAAATCTGAGAGTATATTGTGTTTGCCTTACCGTTTATTACGCTAAGAAATAACGCTCGCACAGAGCCGCCAAGGGTACAGAAATATTTGTTGTCACTCAAAAACTTCGATTCCGAGTTGCTGTCTGTCCGTCTGTCTACAGCATAACTCTCGAAAGCTTTGAGCTATAGTGCTAAAAATATTTGTGCGTCATTTTTAGGAAAAAAGTAACTTTAAGTTCGTGAATGGGCTATATCCCCCTACTCCTTCTACCCCCTCCAATACAAATTTCACGAAATTTGGAAATAATAAGAAATTGATTTTTCTTTGAAACTATTTAAGCTATCGACTTGAAATTTAGGTAAAAGTATTATGATATAGATGTCATTACTATCACGGAATATTGATCAGATCCCCTTACTCCTTCTACCCCCTCCCATACAAATGGACAATTTTGAAAAATACATATTTTCGATTTTCATTGAAACTAGTAAATCTGAAAAGACAAAATTTTGTTAGAATTAATTTTACTATAATTGCAATTTATTTTAAAAATAATTATCAACTTCACCTCACTCCTTCTACCCCCTCCCATACAAATTTCACGAAAATTTGAAATTTGAATTAAATTGATTTTCTTCGAAACTGTTATCAACTTGATATTTTGTATAAGGTATACAAATAAAAATATTAATAATGTGAAAAAAATTGTTTTGATCCGTACACTCCTACAAAATTTTTGTTAAATGCATTTTATCGATTTCCATTGAAAATAGAAAAGGTACAAACTTCAAATTTTGCCAGAATTTGTTTCTTAATAATTGGAATAAGTGTTAGAAAAAATTATCAGCTCCGCTTCACTCCTTCTACCACCTCCCATACAAATATCTGTATTATAAATTCAAGACAAAATTTTCTCCTTCGAATATATGAGAGCTATCGACTTTGAAATTGAACCAAAGCATGGTGATAAGGATGATGATAAGCAGTTTCAAAATCATCTTAAACGCTCCACTTCCTCTGCCACCTCCCATACAAATGCCCAAATTTCAGGAAAACTATGACCAATTTCTTTAAAAATAATGAAAACTAAAAAATTTAAATTCAGCAAAAACCATTTTGCATGCCATGTTCGGTGTCATATACGAAAAATACAAACCTTTCCCTCTACTTGTACCTCTCCCATGCAAAAGTCTCTATTCACTATTCGAAAGAATTTGAGATGAAATATTTCCCGGTGTATTTAAGTCATTTCCATCTCATCTAGAGTATCATATGATTGGCTTTAAGTCCAATCATAATTCTGTTATGTGTATAGTTATTCTAGCGTGATGTAAAACAAAAATAAGTTCAGTTCTACCACTCCCCATACAAAATTTCTTAACATCACAAAAATTTCGATCATCTATGGTATAGTATGTTTGGGTTTTACGCACAATCGTAGTCCTGTTATCTTTTTACGATAAATGTTTTTTGTTTTTAATTAACACATGTCCTTAAGCTCTTCAATATGTATTGAGCTCAAATCACGGGTTTGATCACGAACCTGTCCTATTCAAATGCGAGTATCATGGTCTCATTTTTAATAATTTATGGTTCTGATTCCAACAAAATATAAAACATTGTGTTCAAAGAGCCATTAAAGTAAGCAGATTATATGTATATTATATTATTATATTTATATCCCATTGCTTCCGACGCATTTTAGAAATATTTTAACCAGAGGTGCTCTCTAACGACGAGCTTTGAAGTACAACTCAAATCAAATTCTTGTTAAGACCTCCTATAGGGGCATAGGATAGAAACAACTCTCTTCTACAAGGCGCGATCCTGAGCATCGGCTTTAAGCTGTTGACAGGACTTGTTTATTCCTCTGGCCTCCTGCTCAACTGCTCGCTTCCATGTGTTACATGGTCGACAAACCCGACGTTTTCCTTGAGGATTATAATCCAGAGCCTGTTTGGCGATGCTTCGCTCTGGTTTCCTCAAAGTATGACCGAACCACTGCCACTTCCGCCTTTGAATCTCAATGCCTATTTTAGTCTGGCCAGTTGTACTCCAAAGTTCGTCGTTGGAGATCACTTCTGGCCAGAATATTCCTAAAATGCGTCGGAGGCATTGGTTTACAAAAGTCTGCAGTTTCTTGGTAAGCCGAACGGTCACTTTCCACGTAGTACAACCATATAACAACACGGATTTGACGCATGCGTCAAAAACTTGCTGCGTCGTACGAAGGGAGATCTCTCTTAACCTCCAGAAAGGGGAAAGGATACCGAAGGCCTGACGAGCTTTATTTAGCCGAGCCTCAAGATCCTTTTCGGCTCCGCCGTCCATGCTGACAATGCTTCCGAGATGGCAAAAATCTTGCACCTCTTCCACATCCTGTCCGTTAAGGACAATCGGTGTGCTTGCGTTCGAACCCATATGCATGTACTTGGTTTTACACACATTTATTTTCAATCCCGCCTCTTTGCATTTAGAATGCAACGAGCGAACATTTGACTCTAAGTCCGAACGGGTATGTGCAAGCAAACACACGTCATCAGCATAATCAAGGTGACTTAAGATGTTAAATAGTCTCCATTGAAGACCTTTACCTTCCCCACCTTCCAGTGCAGCTTTCAAGATGTCATTTATTACCACCAGAAACAGGGCTGGTGATAATATGCAGCATTGTCTGACATCCGTTCGCACAGGAAAGCTCTCGGACAGCTCTCCTCTATGCAAGACGCGACATCTTGCATCTTCGTAGGATTCTTTAATCATAGCTATGACCTTATCTGGAATACCTCTCCTACGCAAAGCATTCCATATGTAATCTCGCTTAACGCTGTCGAAAGCCTTCTCGAAGTCCACAAACATGAGATGTAGCGGTGAACCCATTTCGGCTGACTGCTCTAATATTATCCGTATTTGGGTATTTGTGTGGTCGGTACAAGACGACCCTTTACGGAATCCAGCCTGATACACTTCGAGAGTGCTCTCGACGACATCACTAATCCTATTGAGAATTACCTTAGCCATAATTTTTGATACGGCAGTAAGTAGACATATACCACGCCAATTGCCACAATCCCGAAGGTCGCCCTTCTTCGGAATATTCACAATGACGACGTCCTTCTATTCAGTGAAGTACAACTGGACAGACTGAAATAGGCATCGAGATTCAAAGGCAAACGTGGCGGTCGATCGGTCACACTTTGAAGAAACCAGAGCAAAACATCGCCAAACAGGCTCTGGATTATAATCCTCAAGGAAAACATCGGGTTGGTCGACCATATAACACATGGAAGCGAGCAGTTGAGCAGGTGGCCAGAGGAATAAACAAGTCTTGGCAACAGCTAAAGACCGATGATCAGGATCTCACCATGTGGAAGAGAGTTGTTTCTGTCCTATGCCCCTATAGGGTGCCTTTACATGAATTTGATTGAGTATGATGTGAAAAAATTTTATTCAAATTTATTCAAATTTTCAGGTGAAAAAATAAGCTTTAAGTGTTTGATTGATATTTTCTGATTTCGTAGGTCCCGAATTATTCGTACTTACTGTTTACAAGTTTTATCCGTAGTAACGGCATACGTTCCCACTAGTCCATTGCAACCGTTTGATGCAACTGTTGTTGCTCCGTTTTGTGTCGTTGTTTGAGATGCATCTGTTGCTGTAGTTGTTGCAGCTGTTGTTGATACTGTTGTTGATACTGTTGTTGCTACTGTTGTTGCGGGAGGTGGGCAATCACTTTCCTATCAAACAGAAAGTAGAAAAAAAATTTTATTTTAAATATTACTAAGTTAAGTAGATTATTATTACGGCAACTTTTGTCAGAGTACAAGGCTGAGCTCTGACTCCTTTATCCTTTACAGAGCAATAAGTCTTGGCTGGACATGTATAAGGTTTCAAAGACGGAACACCATTGGCGCAGAATGTATATGTAGTTGTGCTAAGACAAGCTATATTTGCTCCTTCACAGCTACCACATACGCCGCGAGTAGCTTCGCAAGCAGGAACTCCATCCACTTCACAAACTGCCTCACTATCCACACAAACAGCTCCTTCCGGACAATCTAAGGCTACAATTCCGGGATTTAATGCTTTATCTGTTACAAAATAAAAAAATTAATGCGTAAATTTTGGTTTATTATTCTTAGAATAAAGTGTTGTGATCGAAAAGGGAAAAAAATTGCTACCCCTGAATTTTTTTTTTTTTTTGCGTATCATGACAAAATATCTGCCAACAAGTCGAGCGCAACTTTATTATTCTCAGGGAAAGCTGAAAATGCATGGGAAGTCAATCTCCAGCAAGATGGGAGGGGATAGAAGTGGTAACGGTATTATTCGAGTAATATCTTGAACTTTAATGCATTTTTGTACTGTACATAAAATAATTTTATCACTAAAAAATCTCGAAACCGGATTTCTGTCGGTCCGTCTGTCCGTCCTTAAGCGGGCCCTTTAGCTTGTGAATGCGCTGAGCAGGAAATTTGATCTTTTTAGATGTAAGGTGAATTTCGTGAACAGGCGAAATCGCTCCACCCCTACTAGCCCCTCCCATTAAATATGACTCATTTCAAAAATTTCCAACAATAAAATTTTCTTGGAAACTTAAAAAGCTAATAATTTGAAATTTGGAAAATTTTATTTTTATGGTATAAAGATTATTCCCCTACTCCTACCACCATCTCCCATACAAACTGCACTTTTTCATGAAATACTCTAAATCAGTTTCTCAGTAAGTAAATGTTATCATTTATCGAGCTCAAACTTTGTAGTAAATAATTAATTAGGATTATTATTGTACCTCCTTCCATACAATCTGACGTAATTGCACAACTTTACATAAAATCGATTTTCTTGGAAAGTGTGAATGTTGCTGGTCTGAAATTTGAGGGACTTTCCTCTCCTC
Source organism: Chorisops tibialis (assembly GCA_963669355.1). Classification (NCBI taxonomy): domain Eukaryota; kingdom Metazoa; phylum Arthropoda; class Insecta; order Diptera; family Stratiomyidae; genus Chorisops; species Chorisops tibialis. Next base: position 254,691,795 of record OY770263.1, read on the forward strand.
ACACCCCCAACTTCAAATTTTTACTAAGACATGAAACCATATAGCCCCACATTCTCACGAAATTTCTACTTGATATCTATGTTGGATTTTAAGATATTCTCGTACATATAACAGTTTGATACTTTGAAAAGTACAATCTTTTTTAAATGCCCCTTCCCCATTTCCGCCCGATACTGTTATGTCTAAATTCTATATTTTTCTTATATTCCGCAAGTTTAGCTTTAAATATTTTACAAGTTTCGATTACATACATATGTCTAAAAATAGTCGAGGTACTCCACTGACCATTCGCCTTACAAATTTTGGACATTGATAAAAATATTTATAGTGGAACTATACGCTACCTAAATCTATATATATAAATATAATTGTAGTGTCTGTCTGTTATTTGCTTATAAATGGCTATAAATAAGTTTTTTGCTGTATTTTAGCAATAACTAAGCAGAATGAAACGTTTTTAAAAAAATTCTCTGTCTGTCTGTCTGTCTGTTTTTCCGGCTTTCACGCAAAAACGGCTGCACTGATTGCAATGAAACTTTCACAGATTATTAGGTCTGCCTTGGGAAGTAATCTGCTTTAGGTTTTATTTTTCTCCTCTCACGCCTTCTACCCCCTCCCATACAAAATGACTCATTTTCAAAAACTTATAATAATCAAATTTTCATGGAAACTATGAAAGCTATTAATTTGGAATTTAAAATATATTATTTCTATTATAAATTCAATCTTCAAGTATATAAATAGTTTGAATCCCCCAACTCCTTCCACACCTCCCATACAAACTAAACTTTTTCATGAAGTACTATACTCCTATTTTCTCAGAACGTATAACTTTGATCGAGCTAAGATTTTGCATTAAATACTTAATTAGCATTGTTATTAATGTCAGGGAAAAACTAACCAATTAGGTTTACTCCTTCTACCCCCTCCCATACAATCTGACAAAAATCCACGACTGCGAAAATTCGATTTTCTTGAAAAGTGTGAATGTTACTGTTCTGAAATATAAAATATATCAATTGAATGATAATTGTAGCTGCTTCTCAAAAAATAACTAAAAACCCTCCTATACAAACTGCACTTTTTCATGAAATATTCTAAACCAATTTTCTCAGTACGTATAGCTTTGATCGAGCTAAAATTTTGTACTAAATCTTTTATTAGCATAATTATTATTATCTGGAAAAATGAACCGATTAGCTTTACTCCTTCTACCCCTTCCTTATAATATGACACAATTTTACGACTGTGCAAAAACTCGATTTTCTTGAAAAGTGTGAATCTAACTGATCTGAAATTTAAAAAATATCAATTGCATGGTGATTATAGTTGATTCTAGAAAAATTACCAAAAACCCCCACTCCTTCTACCACCACCAAATATTTCTGTACCCATGGCGGCTCTGTGCGAGCGTTATTTTTTAGCGTTGCAAACGGTAAGGCAAACACAATATACTCTCAGATTTCATATAGAGTATAAACATAACAGAATTATGATTGGGCTTAAAGCCCAATCATATGATACTCTAGATGAGATGGAAATGACTTTAATTTACCGGAAAATTTGTCAACTCAAATTCTTTCGAATAGTGAATAGAGAATTTTGCATGGGAGGTGGTAGAAGTATAGGGGTACGTTTGTATTTTTACTTTATTATTTTAATAATAACGTATTGTGATCGACTTGGAAAAAAAAAAATTTGCTACCCTGAAATTTTGTTTTTTCGCGTTTCATGACTAAATTAGCCGAAAAATGCAAAAAAAAAAAAATCCGTCTGTCTGTACGCCGTACGCCGACGTGTACGCACAGCGCACATTAACTCCCAAACCCTTCAAGATATAAAGTTGGAAAGATTGTAGATAGTTGCGGATCTCAGGCGGATACCCATTTTGAGGGGTGTACGGGTTCACGGGGAGGCGGGGGGAGCGCTTAACCCAAAAAATACGAATACAAATATCTCAACCATGGTAACAGCTAGGAAGCTAAAACTCAACACACACCACTCAAATACCAAAAAAATATAACATGTTGAAATAATTGTAGTGGGGGGAAATGGGGAGTATTTCAAAAATGGCGCACTTTTCAAAATTACGAATCCTTATATCTCAAAAGAGGGTATAGATATCAAATCAAAAATTTGTCAGATTGCAGAACTACATAATGTTTGATTTTGGTAAAAATTTTAAGTTTTGGTGGTGAAAGGGGAGGGAGGTGATAAGCAAAAATGTCGAAAATTTTCAGTGATTTTTTAGGACTCTGTTGAAAGATACAAAGTTTAAATTTTGCATGTGAATACGTCTATTTAATGTACATAGAAAAATAATAATAGCTTGATCCATAATTGTTATAATTTGTTTTGAAATCGCGCTTGCCCTTCTACCCCCTCCCATACAAAAGTATGATTTCCACCAATTTCGTTAAATCAACTAATAATCAACAAATTAAAAGCTACGAACTTGAAATTTTGTACGAACATGTCACAATAGAAAAGAAAGATTATTGCATCACAAGTCTTACGATTCCCCTCCCTCCTCTACCCCCTCCCATACAAAATTATTGTTTCGAGCATTTTTAAGAAATAAGTTGTCAGCTAACTCTCAGAAGCTACAATTTCAAATTTTGCAGAAAAACTTATAAAAGTATTTCAAATGAAGTTGCTTTAAAAGTTTTGAAATCGCGCTTGTCCTTCTACCCCCTCCAATACAAAACCATGATTTCGACCAATTTCATTAAATCAACTAATAACCAACAAACGAGAAGTTACGAACTTGAAATTTTATACAAGCACCTCACAAGAGAAGCAAAACAAAGCTACATATCAAATTTTACGATTCCCCTACCTTCTCTACCCCCACCCATACAAATGTTCGGTTTCGTGAATATACTTCAAATTTTATGAAAATTCTATGCAACTTCGTCCATGAAACACATTCTATACAGAGAATATTGGACGTTATTCAAGCAATTAATTAAAAAGCTATTGACATCCACCCACCCTTACTATTACCCCTCCTCCTCCCCTCATAAAAACCCAAACTTGCAGAAACCAATGAAACATTTATACTCTAGATGAAATCTGAGAGTATTATAAGTTTGCCACAAAGTTTGTAACGCCAAGAAATAGGGCTCGGAGAAAAAAATGAATGATACAGAAGTTCATATAATCACTCAAAAATCTCAAAACCGGATGTCCGTCCGTCCGTCTGTCTGTCCGTCTGTCTGTCCGTCTGTCTGTCCGTCCGTGTCCTCTCTAGCTTGAGAACGCGTTGAGCTAGAAAGTTCAAATTTTGTATACGTCGTTTTAACAAAAAAGTAAGGTCAAGTTCGTGAACGAGTCAAATCGCTCCACCCCTTCTACCCCCTCCCATACAAAATGACACAATTTCGCAATCTGACAATAAACGGATTTCCTTGAAAAGTACAAATGACATTGATCTGAAATTTGGAACGTGATACTTTTATGATGATTCCAATCTACTCTATAAAAATAATTGGTGTCTTCCCCCTCCTTCCACCACCTCCCATACAAACTGCACTTTTTAATGAAATGCTCTAAACCAATTTACTCAGTGCGTATAATAGTTATCAAGCTGAAATTGTGTTCAAAATATTTATTTAAAATTATTATTAAAACCAAAAAAATTAGACGATTACCTTCACCCCTTCTACCTCCTCCCATACAAAATGACACAATTTCGCAATTTGATATCAAATGGATTTACTCAAAAAGTATAAAAGCTATTAATCTGAATTTTGGGATATATTACTTTCATAATAATCTAAATTTACAATAGCAAAATTATTTGCGTCCTCCCTCTCCTTCCACCCCCTCCCATTCAAACTATACTTTCTCATGAAATGCTCCAAGACGATTTTCCCAGAACATATAACATTTATTGAGCTCATATTTTGTAATAAATACTTAATTAGTGTAATCACTAAGATCAGAAAAAAATATTTGATTAGCTTCACTGCTTCTACCCCCTCCCATACAATATGACACAGTTTCACAACTTTACAAAAAATCGATTTTCTTGAAAAGTATGAATGGCACTAGTCTGAAACTTAAGGGGTGTCAATTTTATAATATTCCTAGTTATTTCTGAAAAAATCACTAGAATTTCCCCACTTTTTCTATCACATGGGAAAAAAATTAGTTCAATGCTATCATCCCTTCTAACACCTCCCATACAAAATTTCGTGGGATCACAAAAAATTTTGTTTCATCTAGAATATCGTAGCCTTGTTATATTTTTAAATTATATTTTTAGTTTTTACTGTTAAAGTATTGTTATTGTTATTGGAATTAAGAAAAAAACATTTGCTGCCCTGAAATTTTGTTTTTCCGCGTTTCATGACTAAAATGGCCCAAAAATGCAAAAAACCAACAAACAGGGCTATGATTGCACATAACGCCCAATCATACGATACTCTCGATGAAATAGAAATTTTTGTGATCCCAAAAAATTTTGTATGGGACGTAGTAGAAGGGGTGATCGTATTGAACTATTTTTTTTCCCATCATGCTAAAGTAGCTATAAAAATGTTTTGTACAAAATGTTAGCTCCAAAAATTGAATAGGTACTGATAAAATTAGTGTATTAAATTTATCGAATTGTGCAGTTTGTATGGAAGGCAATAGAAGGAATAGGGGATTTTAGTGATTTTTTCAGAAATAACTATTAATGTTATAAAATTGACATCTCCTAAATTTCAAACTGGTAACATTCATACTTTTGGGACGAGTTAGAAGCAGTAAAGCAATCAGTTAATTTCTTCTGATTTAATAATAATGCTAATTAAGTATTTATTACAAAATTTGAGCTTAATACATGTTATTCGTACTGAAAAAATGAAAAAGTGTATGGGAGGTGGTGGAATGAGTGGGGGTATTAAAATAATTTTTATTTTATACGTTACATTTATAATACAAACAAAATATTCCAAACGTCAAGTCATTAGCTTTTATAGTTTCCAAGAAAATTTGATTATTGCAAATGATTGAAAATGAGTCATTTTTTGTGGTAAGACTTAAAAGGATTTCGCGAACTTCACCTTACTTTTTTGTCAAGAATAACATATATACAATTTGAGCTTTCTAGTTGCACACCATCTCGAGCTAGAGAGCGAACGGACGGGAGGACAAAAGGACGACGGACGGACGTCCGGTTTTGATATTTTTGAGCGACAACAAATATTTCTGTACGCTTGGCGACTCTGTGCGAGCATTATTTCTTGGCATTGCAAACTTTAGAGCAGAGTTATAATACTCTCAGACTTCATCTAGTATTTAAAACACCGTCTGTCTGTACGCCATAAGCCGGTCGCCGTACGTGTACACTCAGCGTCAAGACCTTCGAGGTGGAAAGTCCATTTTTGGGTTTATTTAGATGGTTGCGGATCTTAGGCGAACACTCATTTTGGGGGGTGTTAGGGTTAAGGAACAGGCGGGGGAGCGCTAAAACCAAAAATTGAGTATTCGAATATCTCAACTATGGTTCTAGCTAGGATACTGAAAATCAACATATATGTATGTAGATGTGTTTCTGGGACAAACTTTAAAAATAATTTAATTTTTTTATCCATTGGGGTCAAGGAGGATATATAATAAGGATTGACTATGAGAATGCTTCGCCGTGTATAAGCAGGGGAATGAAAGTATTTCCCTCCCTTACTAGCGAAACGCTCGAATTTTTCGAAAAAACCGTTGCGCTATCTGTGTCTGGCACACTTAAGAATATTGCAACTAACTCTTTCCCACGTTAAATTGTCCGAAACAATTGTTAAATTTTCGAAAAAATTGTTTCGCTATCCTGTTTGGTATACTTAAACCCAATTCAATTATCTCTGTCCCGCGTTAAATTGTCCGTTGCTAAAGTGCTTAGCTTAGACACGAAACAAAAACTAATAAAAATTGAAAAAATAATAATTTCTGAAATAAAACAGCAAACTCCGTTGTACTGAAAATTACTTTATTGCTGACTGAATATTAGCAACCAAGAGAGAAAACAAATTATGGACTTTTTTTTTTGTAAAAGTTTGAAACCAAGTTAAGCTTGGACGCAATTTTTGAAAATTTCCGAATCAAAAAGTATTCCCACATGAAACAGCCTATCAGGTACTCCATTTTATATATCCTCCTTGATTGGGGTCCGAAATGGGGGAGGGGCTAAAAGCCAATTGTGGGACAATAAAATAAGGTGGCATACAGATTCATCAGAATCAGCTTAGAGGGAGGCTAGTTATTGAAAAGGGGAGGGTCAGGGGTTGGAAGGATAAACAAATAAAAATTAATATCTCGACTATCTTTTAAGCTATGTAATTGAATCTTAGAAGATATATTAAACTATTCTAGCAAAATATGAGAAAAATCTAACATTTCGACATAATAGTATCGAAAGAAAATGGGAACATTTCAAAAATGCTGCACTTTTCAAAATTTCAAACAATCATATATCAAAACTGAGTACAGATACCAAATTGAAATTTTGTTAGATTGTAGAACTACATAGTCCTTAATTTTGATTGGGGATATCGAAAATTTTGAGTGATTTTTCAAGGACAAGGTGAAAGATACAAAGTTGAAATTTTCCATGTGGATATATCTATTTGATGTACATACATAGAAAAAAAAAATAATTTATTCCACAATTTTATGCACCGACGCCCCAGGTCTAATATGCACAAGGTGATTCAGATGCAACGAAAAAAACACAAACTGAAAATTTTTGAATGAAATTTTAAGGTAGAAACTTGAAAATTTACGAAATGCATTTAAAAAACATAACAGAATTATGATTGGGCTTAAAGCCCAATCATATGATACTCTAGATGATATAGCAATCAATCAATCAAATTCCTGTTAAGACCCCCTATAGGGGCATAGGACAGAAACAACTCTCTTCCACAAGGCGCGGTCCTGAGCATCGGCTTTAAGCTGTTGCCAGGACTTGTTTATTCCTCTGGCCTCCTGCTCAACTGCTCGCTTCCATGTGTTACATGGTCGACCAACCCGACGTCTTCCTTGAGGGTTATAATCCAGAGCCTGTTTTGCGATGTTTTGCTCTGGTTTCCTCAAAGTATGACCGATCCACTGCCACTTTCGCCGTTGAATCTCAATACCTATTTTAGTCTGGCGAGTTGTACTCCAAAGTTCGTCGTTGGAGATTACTTCTGGCTAGAATATTCCTAAAATGCGCCGGAGGCATTGGTTTACGAAAGTCTGTAGTTTCTTGGTAAGTCGAACGGTCACTTTCCACGTAGTACAACCATATAACAACACGGATTTGACGCATGCGTCAAAAACTCGCAGCTTCGTGCGAAGGGAGATCTCTCTTAACCTCCAGAAAGGGGAAAGGATACCGAAGGCCTGACGGGCTTTATTTAGCCGAGCCTCAACATCCTTTTCGGCTCCGCCGTCCATGCTGACAATGCTTCCGAGATAGCAAAAATCTTGCACCTCTTCCACATCCTGTCCATTAAGAACAATCGGTGTGCTTGCGTTCGAACCCATGTGCATGTACTTGGTTTTACGCACATTTATTTTCAGTCCCGCCTCTTTGCATTTAGAATGCAACGAGCAAACATTTGACTCTAAGTCCGAACGGGTATGTGCAAGCAAACACACGTCATCAGCATAATCAAGGTGACTTAAGATGTTAAATAGTCTCCATTGAAGACCTTTACCTTCCCCACCTTCCAGTGCAGCTTTTAAGATGTCATTTATTACCACCAGAAACAGGGCTGGTGATAATATGCAGCCTTGTCTGACACCTGTTCGCACAGGAAAGCTCTCGGACAGCTCTCCTCTATGCAAGACACGACACCTTGCATCTTCGTAGGATTCTTTAATCATAGCTATGACCTTATCTGGAATACCTCTCCTACGCAAAGCATTCCATATGTAATCTCGCTTAACGCTGTCGAAAGCCTTCTCGAAGTCCACAAACATGAGATGTAGTGGCGAACCCATTTCGGCTGATTGCTCTAATATTATCCGTAGGGTATTTGTGTGGTCGGTACAAGACGACCCTTTACGGAATCCAGCCTGATAAACTTCGAGAGTGCTCTCGACGACATCACTAATCCTATTGAGAATTACCTTAGCCATAATTTTTGATACGGCAGTAAGTAGACATATACCACGCCAATTGCCACAATCCCGAAGGTCGCCCTTCTTCGGAATTTTCACAATGACGCCCTCCTTCCATTCAGTCGGATATCTTCCCTCATTCCACACCTTAGTGAAGAGTGGGAGGAGTATATCGGCTGTTATTTCCGGGTCCGCTTTGAGGAGTTCGGTTGGTAGTCCGTCTATACCTGGAGCTTTCCTTCCCGCCATTGACCGAATGGCGGAAACTATCTCTTCCTTATCTGGGGGATCGTCCCTAATAGAGGATTGTTGCGGTTGGATGTTTGGAAGTTGTTCTGTTTCCGGAATATCTTCATCTGACAAGATGTTTAAAATATCAGAGAAGTATTCCTTCCATCGTCGCAACTGGTGTTCACTCATATTAAGGAGAGTTCCGTTGACATCTCTCACCAGGTGGTTGGCGGTGAAATTCCTGTTCGTCAACTGTTTCATGATTTTGAAAAGTGAACCCATATCCCCAAGGTAAGCCGCAGATTCTGCCTTGTTTGCCAATCTTCAATGGCCTTTCTCTTGTCGCGTCTAACAGCCTTTTTAAGCTGTATATGAGCATCGCGGTAGTTCTGCCTCAAGTCGGGCGTTCGTTGGTTGACATCGGGTTGAGAGATGATTGCCAATTTGGCTTTTTTCCGATTGCCAACCTTGTCCCATGTGTCTTGTGACATCCAGGGTTTCTCACCGCTTTGCACATATCCCACAGATTCTTCAGCACTAGTTAGAAAAGTGTTTCTGGTTGCCTCCCAATTGGCGTCCAGTGTGCGCATTTCATGTTCACCCAATGTGGATGACTTTTCGCGTAGAATGGTGGTGTATTCGCGTTTTTTGTTGGGATCTCTGAGTTTATCCACATTAAGCTTGCGCTTCATTTGAAGAATTTGTGGTCGTCGGATAGCTGCTGTACACAATCTCAAGCAGGCAACCATCAAGTGGTGATCGCTCCCCACGTCAGCTCCACGTTTCGCTCGCACATCGAGGAGACATCTTCTCCATCGGCGACTTATAGCCAAATGGTCGATATAGAAATGACTTTAATGTACCGGAAAGTTTGTCATCTCAAAGTCTTTCGAATAGTGAATAGAGACTTTTGCATGGGTGGTGGTAGAAGTAGAGGGGGAGGTTTGTATTTTTCTTATATGATACCGAACACGGCATGCAAAATGCTTATTGCTGAATATAAAGTTTTTAGTTTTCATTATTTTTAATGAAATTGGTAATAGTTTTCCTGAAATTGGGGCATTTGTATGGGAGGTGGCAGAGGAAGTGGAACGTTTTAGATGATTTTGAAACTGCTTATCGTCACCGTGCTTTCATTCAATTTTAAAGTCGATAGCTCTCATATATTCGAAGGAGAAATGCTTTTCTTGAATTTATAATACAGATATTTGTATGGGAAGGGGTAGAAGGAGTGAAGCGGGGCTGAAATTTTTTTCTAGCACTTATTTCAATTATTAGGAACCAAATTCTGGCAAAATTTGAAGCTTGTACTTTTTCAAGTTTGAATGGAAATCGATAAAATGCATTCATCAAAATCTATGCATTTGTATGGCAGGGGGTAGAAGGAGTGTACGGATCAAAACAATTTTTTTTTGAATTATTAACATTTTTATTTGTATACTTTATATAAAATATCAATTTGATAGCTTCAACAGTTTCGAAGAAAAATAATTTAATTTAAATTTCAAAATTTCGTGAAATTTGTATGGGAGGGGGTATAAGGAGTAAGGTGAAGTTGATAATTATTTTTAAAATAAATTGCAATTATAGTAAAATTAATTCTGACAAAATTTCGTCTTTTCAGCTTTACTAGTTTCAATGAAAATCGAAAATAGGTATTTTTCAAAATTGTCCATTTGTATGAGAGGGGGTAGAAGGAGTAAGGGGATCGGGTCAATATTCCGTGGTATTAATGACATCTATATCGTAATACTTTGACCTAAATTTCAAGTCTATAGCTTAAATAGTTTCAAAGAAAAATCAATTTATTAATATTACGAAATTTCATGAAATTTGTATGGGAGGGGGTAGAAGGAGTGGGGGGATGTAGCCCATTCACGAACTTAAAGTTACTTTTTTGCTAAAAGTTGCATACACAAATTTTTAGCACTATAGCTCAAAGCTTTCGAGAGTTATGCTGTAGACAGACGCACAGACGGACAGACGGACAGACAGACAGACAGACAGACGGTCACTCGAAATCGAGATTTTTGAGCGACAACAAATATTTCTGTACCCTTGGCGGATCTGGGCGAGCGTTATTTCTTAGCGTTACAAACGGTAAGGCAAACACAATATACTCTCAGATTTCATCTAGAGTATAAAAATCTTAGCAGCATGAAATATTAACTGGTCGAATTCCTTCTAAACTTCTACCACCCTCGAAGCAAAATTATTTTTTCGATCACTTTTAAGAAATCAATTATCGCCTAACTTTTAAAAGCTTTCAATTTGAAATTTTACAGAAAAACTTTTAAAAATACTTGAAATGAAATTGCCTTAAAAATTTTTAGATCGCGCTTACCGTTCTACCCCCTTCCAAACAAAAGTATGATTTCGAACAATTGCAATAAATCAACTAATAGCCAATAAATTAAAAGCTACGAAATCGAAATTTTGTATAAGCACCTTACAAGAGAAATGAAATAAAACTGCATCACAAATTTTATGATTCCCTTACCCGCTGTATCCCCTCCCATACAAATGTTCGGCTTCGTGAATGTAAAATACACCGAATTTTATGAAAATTATATGCAATTTCGTCTGTGAAACTGACGTTCAACGCAGAGAATATTGGACGGGATTCAAGCAAATAATTGAAAAATTATTAACATCCTCCCTTCACCCTTCCCCTCATAAAATGCTAAACTTGCATAAATAAACGAATGAAATATTGATTATATTCACTGGAGTTATTTATCGTATTCGCAATTAAGTGTTAAATCGATAAGAGCCGTGCCCAAAAATCCCCTCTAACTTAGTCTTCCTTCATTACTCTAGCCTGCATATTGACATTCCACGCATCCTGAACTTGTTCCAAAAATAATAAAGTTGCGCCCGACTTGTTGGTAGTTTATTATTATTATTTTTATCATCTAAGATAATGAAAATGGTTATAAATTAGTTATAAATAGCATTTTAAAACAGAAAACTTCATGTTAGTGTGTAGTGTCCACTACAAGCACAGAAAAACTCCAGATGTTCCTAAGTTGAACCGAGTGGTGCAACTTCAATTTTTACTGTGTTTGTAATAACTACCTTTGTATTTCTTAAGCTGTTTCTGTTGGTATATAAATTCTTTTTTTATTTTTAGGGTACATAACATATTGTAAACTCAAATTTAATGACAGTTATTTCTTAAAAAGGATACGATTTATGTAAAGTACGACTTTTAATATTCTAGAATTATTAATAGTTTGTAAAATGTCATTTAAGCTCATAAGTTGTCCATTACTGGCACATTTACCTTACGTGAAAAATGTATCTGTTTTAAATTTTCAAATAATACTGTTAAATAAATACCATTATATTTGATTAATAAATGATTGAAAAATATGTACATATTAATTCAAGGTCATATCCATGTATCTTATATACTTCCGTGTATCGGAGTTTATTTATTTTTTTATCAATACTACAACCTTGAACGCCGTCAGTTTGACGAGACTGTTTTCATGTTTAAATAGAAAACTAACTAAATATGTGTTTCTTAATGATATTATTTTGAACAAAGATCAAATTAACAAAAATTCTAAAAGATGAGAATATTTTTATTAAATTATGGTACTTATGATATACCTATGGCTATAAGTCCAGTCCTAAATTTAATGAAAGGTGATCTATTCGTATTATACAACTTACTTGTTGCGTCGACATCTTCCACGAAAGCAAATTTATTTCGCGTAACACAATAAATACCAGAAGCTGGAGGATCATCCACAACCGCGTCTGCCATACAAGCCGCACCTTCTACACCTTCATAATTCCAGATACTTAGATAAGCCAATGCAATCTAAAATTAAATTCATCTACTACATTAAAAAAGAAAATAGCTATTCGACCAATTAGTAATCCATTTCGTACAAAATTTCTTAGCAACATGATGACTTAGTTTAAAAGAAATTCAACTAAACTGAAAACGAATCTTATTATACGAAGCACAAAATAAACTATCACTGAAACTAAGAGACAATTTTCACTTGCTTTTATACTTTCTTATGCTGAACGTAAGCTATAATAATATCTATGACACGTAAGATTAATAGAAAAACTGGGAAAAAATAACAACAAACTAATGTACTTGAGTGTCGAACTTTTCAGAAGTGCACCTGTACAAATTTTCGACAAAACTAAGAATTTTAATTTTATAGATTGAAAATAGGAGAGACGTAAATTCTCGTTCATAAGGCAATAACAGTTCACCATTCTACAATATGTAATTTTACTTTATTATTCTAATTTATATTACAAAAAAAAATGCTACCCTGAAATTTTGTTTTTTCGCGTTTAATGTCTAAATTAGTCTAAAAATGCACAAAAAAAATCCGTCCAGCCGTACATAGGGACTCATATCTCCAAAATCGTTAAAGGTGTAATGTTCGTTTTTGGGTGGACTGTTAATTGGGTAAGTGAGATTCATTATCTAAATTTTGGGGAATGTGTAATGGAACTCGGCTGAGGGTCTCATTCCCGTACAGATTTTAATTAATGGGGCTCCTCTGGGCCGGGCAGCACCTGTTGCCGGCTGCTCAAGAGCGTGGGCGTGGAAATTTTGCCCAGAGAAACCGCCATCCTTGGAAGGTGATGAGGAAAAATGAAAATCTACCAAAAAAAAAAATCCCAACAGGAGGTGGCAAGGACACGGACCGGCAAAGGACGGCCCCAGGACTTCCAATCGGGTCTTTACTCGGTTAGAATGCTATTTATTGCTAAACCACCTCGAGCCTCACATAGATTTATCATAACACGTGGAATTTTAAGATAAAAACATAACAGGGCTACGATTACGCGTAAAGCGCAATCTTACGATACTCTAGATGAAATAGAATTTTTTGTGATCCCAAGAAATTTTGAATGGGGAGTGTTAGAAGGGGTGATAGCACTGAACTAATTTTTTCCCCATTATGCTAAAGTAGCTATAAAAATGTTTTATACAAAATGCTTACTCCAAAAATTGAATATGAGCTGAGAAAATTAGTGTGTTAGATTTAGTGAAAATGTGCAGTTTGTATGGGAGGTGGTAGATAGAGTAGGGGGATTTTAGTGATTTTTTCAGAAACAACTAAGAATATCATAAAATTGACATCTCTCAAATTTTAAACCAGTAACATTCATACTTTTCAAGAAAATAGATTTTTTGTCAAGTTGTGAAACTGTTGTCATATTGTATGGAAGGGGGTAGAAGCAGTGAAGCTAATCAAAAATTTTTTTCTGATCTTAGTGATAATACTAATTAAGTATTTAATACAAAATATGAGCTCAATAAATGTTATATGTTCTGAGAAAATCGTCTTAGAGCATTTCATGAAAAAATATAGTTTGTATGGGAGGGGGTGGAAGGAGAGGGAGGACGCAAATAATTTTTCTACTGTAGATTTAGATTATTATAAAAGTAATATATCCTAAAATTCAGATTAATAGCTTTTATACTTTTTGAGTAAATCCATTTAATATCAAATAGCGAAATTGTGTCATTTTGTATGGGAGCGGGTAGAAGGGGTAAAGCTACTCGTCTAATTTTTTTTAGCCTTACTAACAATTTTAAATAAATATTCGGTGCACAATTTCAGCCCGGTAAATTTTATTCGCACTGTGTAAATTGGCTTAGAGTAATTCATGACAAGTACAGTTTGTATGGGAGGTGGTAGAAGGAGGGAGAGGACACGCATAATTTTTTTACGGTAGATTGATATTATCATAAAAGTAATTTATTTCAAATTTAAGGCCAATAGCTTTTATACTTTTCGAGCAAATCCGTTTATTGTCAAATTGCGCATTTGTGTCATTTTGTATGGGAGAGGGTAGAAGGGGTGAAGCTAGTCGTCTAATTTTTTTTGGCCTTACTAATAATTTTAAATTAATATTTGGTGCACAATTTCAGCCCGATAAATTTTATACGCACTGTGTAAATTATTTTATTTTACGATGGCGCTACAGCCCAAATCGGACTTTGGCCTCCTGAATGCTTTGCCTCCATCCATCTCGGTTCAGTGACCGCGTCCTCCAGTTTGAAAATCTTAGCAGTGATTTGCTGTCTGCGTCAATTGAATCCTCCCAGCGCTTTCGTGGTTTTCCGATCGGTCTTTGTCCATTGACTTTCCCTTTTAGTGTGCGTTTGGGAATTCTTCCGTCATCCATCCGCTCCACATGACCAGCCCATTGTAATTTTTTAAATTTTATGAGGGTTGACACTTCTGGATTGTCGAAGATGGCATACAATTCTCTACTGTATCGTATTCTCCAGATCGAGTCTTTCCTCACAGGTCCGAGGATTCTTCTGAGGACCTTCCTTTCAAAGGCGTTAAGTCGTTTTTCGGACGCCTGAGTTAATGTCCACGTTTCGCTGCCATAGCATAGCACAGGTCTTATGATTGTTTTGTATAGCTTAAGTTTTGTTTTCCTGTGCACGTTCTTGTTTTTGATTATTGGAAGTACCGAATAATAAGTCTTGTTTGCCATCATTATCCTTCTTTTAATTTCGATGGGTTCGCTTCCATCCTTCGATAGTTTTGCCCCTAGATATATGAAGTTGTCTACGTTTTCTAGGTTATAGTCTCCTACTGTAATATTTTGTCTGATTGGCGTCTTTTTCCTAGTTTGCGTCATAATTTTTGTTTTGTTTTCATTAATGCGTAGTCCAACTTCCCTTGCTACCGAGTCAAGGTTTACAAATACTTCCTTAGCACTCTCCAGAGATCTTGCAAGGATATCTATGTCGTCGGCATATGCTACGAGTTGTGTGGATTTGAAGCATAGTGTTCCCTTGGTGTCAACGGGAAGTTTCCGAACAACATACTCGAGTGTTAAGTTGAAAAGCATTGGTGCGAGGCCGTCACCTTGTTTAAGGCCGTTGTCTGTTTTAAAACTGGAAGTCAGATCGTTTTCTACTCTGACTTGTGACAAAGACTCAGTCATTGTCATTCTTGTCAGTCGAACCAGTTTCGGTGGGACTCCAAACTCCAACATGATTTTATACAGTACGCTCCTGTCGATACTGTCGTATGCTTGTTTGAAGTCAACAAATATCTGGTACACATCAATATTATATTCCCAGCACTTTGCCAGCACCTGTTTAACTGAGAATATCTGGTCCGTGGTTGAGCGTCCAGCTCTAAATCCGCCTTGGTATTCACCAATTACTTTATCAGCATAGGGCTTAATTCTCTTTTCTAGAATTTTCGTCAAAATCTTATAAGACGTACACAACAGAGATATTCCTCGGTAGTTTTCGCAGCAGAGTTTGTCACCTTTTTTTATAAATTGGACATATGATCCTCTTGCGCCAATCTTCAGGAAATGTTTCCATATATCCGTGACTAATCTATGTAGAAGATGCGCTTTACAGGTGTCGCCGGCTTTCAGAAGTTCAGCTGGGATTTGATCAGTGCCCGGCGCTTTGTCGTTTGGGTAGTTCCTTAGGTTTTTAATTCTTCGAGTGTGGGAGGACTCAAAGCGGATCCTTCATCAGCTGTTACATCAGTTATACCTGCTATTGTATCTGCTGCTGCTGTTCGTGTAGGTGATGGGCTCGGGTTAAGAAGGTGTTCAAAATATTGTGCCCATCTTAGTTTTATATCTTCCGCGTTACTTATAATGTTTCCTTCCGCATCCTTGCATAGGGTCGTTTTCGGTTTGTAACCTTCTTTCATCCTTTTGACAAGGGAATACGCGGCTCTTGTGTTGTGTAATTTAAATTGTTCGTCCATGTTTTTAATTTCGTCATTATTGTACTTCCGTTTTTTTTGTCTGCATATTTTGTTTGCAAATCGTCTAAGATCCTTGTACTTGTCTTGTTTGGCTCGTGTCGGCCGTTCCGTTAATATTTTGTAAGCTTCATTTTTTCGTTCTAAGGCATCTTGGCATTCTTTGTCGAACCAATCATTTCTTTTGCGCCGGGGTTGTTGTCCTATCACCTCCTCTGCGACAGATGTAATGCCATCTTTGATTTTTTGCCACATTTCTTCTATTGGCATGCTGACAGTGGTATTCAGCATTGTCGCGAAGTGCCTCTCCAAGGCTAACGCATATTTCGCAACTATTTTCTCGTTTTTGAGTTTCCCTATGTCGAATTTAGGAACCGGTTGTATTTTTGAGTGTCCTCGGTTTGCGATTCGACATCGAAACTTGGTCTTTACCAAATAGTGGTCTGTGTCGCAATTAGCCCCTCGACATGTACGCACGTCGAGAATGCAGGAGGCCGTCCTTTTCTCTATTAGAACATGGTCTATTTGATTGAATGTTCTTCCGTCTGGTGAAGCCCACGTTCTCTTATGAATGTCACGATGCGGGAAGCATGTCGAGCTTACAATAAGGTTTTTGCTGCTGGCGAAATCAGTCAGCCTCTGGCCGTTGTCGTTACTAATATCATGGAGACTATGCCTTCCAATTGTCCCTATGTATGCTTCTTCTTTGCCCACTTTCGCGTTAAAGTCACCTAATACTATTTTAATATCATTCGACGGAAGGGAGTCGAATGTTGATTCTAAGGTGCTGTAGAAATCGTCTTTAACTTCGTCGTCTTTGTCTTCCGTTGGGGCGTGGACATTAATAAGCCAAACATTAAAAAAACTTGTTTTGATGCGGATTGCACACAATCGTTCATTGACGGATTTGAAGTTGGTAACTTGGTGTTTAAACTTCTTGTCGACGATAAACGCAACTCCAAATTCCCGGCTTCCCGATGATTTCCCACTTTTGAAAATTGTGTGCGATCTTAAGTCATTAATCTCGTTACCTAATAATTTAGTTTCTTGGAGTGCAATTATGTTTATATTGTATTTGACTGCCTGTTCCAGAAGCTCTCTCACTGCTCCTGCTCTGTACAGGGATCGCAAGTTCCAAGATCCGAAGGAATAGTCCATTTTTCGTTTGCGTGGTCGTTGCCGTTGAATCAATCCAGTCCGAGGCGTTGCTTCAGGTTTCGAAACGGGTGTGTTTTTTCCGAGGATGAGTTGATAACACATCGCCCAACCCCCAACTTGGAGGGCCATATTATTATAGTGCTAGAATTTTTCTGTTTCATTAGCACTCGCGCCCATCAGTTCAGCAAGTCAAGTCCGGATGGACAAGACCAGGATCCGGTGGCTACCACGAGGAGGTATGATGAGCACAATTGATGTGTATATGACAGTTACAACACTGGGCGTCGCCTAATGACGCCGATCAGATGCCTACCCTGTCTATACCCATCCAACCACCCCTGTGTAAATTGGCTTAGAGTAACTCATGACAAGTACAGTTTGTATGGGAGGTGGTAGAAGGAGGGGGAGGACACGCATAATTTTCTTACGGTAGATTGATATTATCATAAAAGTAATATATTCCAAATTTAAGGCCAATAGCTTTTATACTTTTCGAGCAAATCCGTTTATTGTCAAATTGCGCATTTGTGTCATTTTGTATGGGAGGGGGTAGAGGGGGTGGAGTGATTTGGCCCGTTCACGAACTTGACCTTACTTTTTTGTCAAAAACGACGTGTACGAAATTCAAGCTTTCTAGCTCAACGCGTTCTCAAGCTAGAGAGCGAACAGACGGACGGACAGACGGACAGACGGACAGACGGACAGACGGACAGACGGAGAGACGGACAGACGGACAAACGGACAGACGGACATCCGGTTTTGAGATTTTTGAGTGATAATATTAACTTCTGTATCATTCATTTTTTTCTCCGCGCCTTATTTCTTGGCATTACAAACTTTAGAGCAAACTTATAATACTCTCAGATTCCATCTAGAGTATAAACATAACAGGGCTACGGTTGCGCGAAAAGCGCAATCTTACGATACTCCAGATGAAATAGAATTTTTTGTGATCCCAAGACATTTTGTATGGGGAATGTTAGAAGGGATGATAGCACTGAACTAATTTTTTCCCCATCATGCTAAAGTAGCTATAAACATAACAGGGCTACGATTGCGCGTAAAGCGCAATCTTACGATACTCTAGATGAAATA
Source organism: Chorisops tibialis (assembly GCA_963669355.1). NCBI lineage: Eukaryota > Metazoa > Arthropoda > Insecta > Diptera > Stratiomyidae > Chorisops > Chorisops tibialis. The sequence continues at coordinate 254,710,112 of OY770263.1, forward strand.
GAATTTTTTTTGATCCCAAGAAATTTTGTATGGGGAGTATTAGAAGGGGTGATAGCGTTGAACTAATTTTTTCCCCATCATGCTAAAGTAGCTTCATATAATAATGTTTTATACAAAATGCTTACTCCAAAAATTGAATAGGAGCTGAGAAAATTAATGTGTTAAATTTAGTGAAAATGTGCTGTTTATATGGGAGGTGGTAGAAAGAGTGGGGGGATTTTAGTGATTTTTTCAGAAACAACTAAGAATATCATAAAATTGACATCTCTCAAATTTTAGATGAGTAACATTCATACTTTTCAAGAAAATAGATTTTTTGTGAAGTTGGGTAACTGTGTCATATTGTATGGGAGGGGGTAGAAGGGGTAAAGCTAATCAAATATTTTTTTCTGATCTTAGTGATAATACTAATTAAGTACTTTTTACAAAATATGAGCTCGATACATGTTATATGTTCTGAGAAAATTGTCTTAGAGCATTTCATGAAAAAGTGTAGTTTGTATGGGAGGGGGTGGAAGGAGAGGGAGGACGCAGATACTTTTTTCTGCTGTAGACTTATATAATTATTAAAGTAATATATCCCAAAATTCATACTAATAGCTTTTATACTTTTCGATTAATTCCATTTATTGTCAAATTGCGAAATTGGGTCATTTTGTATGGGAGGGGGTAGAAGTGGTGAAGATAATCGTTTAATTTTTTTTGGTCTTACTAATAATTTTAAATAAATATATGGTGCACAATTTCAGCCCGGTAAATTTTATACACACTGAATAAATTGGCTTATAGTAATTCATGATAAGTACAGTTTGTATGGGAGGTGGTAGAAGGAGGGGGAGGACACGCATAATTTTTATACGGTAGATTGATATTATCAGAAAAGTAATATATTCCAAATTTCAGGTCAATAGCTTTTATACTTTTCGAGCAAATCCGTTAATTGTCAAATTGCGCAATTGCGTCATTTTGTATGGGAGGGGCTAGAAGGGGTGGAGCGATTTGGCCCGTTCACGAACTTGACCTTACTTTTTTGTCAAAAACGACGTATACAAAATTTGAACTTTCTAGCTCAACGCGTTCTCAAGCTAGAGAGCGAACAGACGGACAGACGGACAGACGGACAGACGGACGGACGGACAGACGGACAGACGGACAGACGGACAGACGTTTTGAGATTTTTGAGTGATTTTATGAACTTCTGTATCATTCATTTTTTTCTCCAAGCCTTATTTCTTGGCGTTACAAACCTTAGAGCAAACTTATAATACTCTCAGATTCCATCTAGAGTATAAAAATGTTTTGTACAAAATGCTTACTCCAAAAATTGAATGGGAACTGAGAAAATTAGTGAGTTAGATTTAGTGAAAATGTGCAGTTTGTATGGGAGGTGGTAGTAAGAGTGGAGGGATTTTAGTGATTTTTGCAGAAATAACTAGGAATATTATAAAATTGACATCCCTGAAATTTCACACTAGTACCATTCATACTTTTCAAGAAAATCGATTTTTCGTGAAGTTGTGAAACTGTGTCATATTGTATGGGAGGGGGTAGAAGCAGTGAAGCTAATCAAATATTTTTTTCTGATCTTAGTGAAAATGCTAATTAAGTATTTAATACAAAATATGAGCTTGATAAATGTTATATGTTCTGAGAAAATCGACTTAGAGCATTTCATGAAAAAGTGTAGTTTGTATGGGAGGGGGTGGAAGGGGAGGGAGGACACAAATAATTTTCCTACGGTAGATTGAAATCATTATGAATGTAATATATCCCAATTCAGGCTAATAGCTTTTACAGTTTTCGAGTAAATCCATTTATTATCAAATTGCGAAATTGTGTCATTTTGTACGGGAGGGGGTAGACTGAGTAAATTGGCTTAGAGTAATTCAAGACAAGTACAGTTTGTGTGGGAGGTGGTAGAAGGAGTGGAAGGACACGCATAATTTTTATACGGTAGATTGATATTATCATAACAGTAATATATTCCAAATTTCAGACCAATAGCTTTTATATTTTTCGAGCAAACCCGTTTATTGGGAAATTGCGCAATTCTGTCATTTTGTATGGGAGGGGGTAGAAGGGGTGGAGCGATTTGGCCCGTTCACGAACTTCACCTTACTTTTTTGTGAAAAACGACGTGTGCAAAATTTGAGATTTCTAGCTCAACGCGTTCTCAAGCTAGAGAGCGAACGGACGGACAGACGGACAGACGCACGGACGTAAGGACGGACGGACATCCGGTTTTGAGATTTTTGAGTGATAATATTATCTTCTGTATCATTCATTTTTTTTCTCCTAGCCTTATTTCTTGGCGTTACAAACTTCAGAGCAAACTTATAATACTCTCAAATTTCATCTAGAGTATAAAAAAAACATAACAGGGCTACGATTGCGCGTAAAGCGCAATCTTACGGTACTCTAGATGAAATAGAATTTTTTGTGATCCCAAGAAATTTTGTACGAGGAGTGTTAGAAGGGGTGATGGCATTGAACAATTTTTTCCCCATCATGCTAAATCAATCAATCAATCAAATTCCTGTTAAGACCCCCTATAGGGGCATAGGACAGAAACAACTCTCTTCCACAAGGCGCGATCCTGAGCATCGGCTTTAAGCTGTTGCCAGGACTTGTTTATTCCTCTGGCCTCCTGCTCAACTGCTCGCTTCCATGTGTTACATGGTCGACCAACTCGACGTCTTCCTTGAGGGTTATAATCCAGAGCCTGTTTTGCGATGTTTTGCTCTGGTTTCCTCAAAGTATGACCGATCCACTGCCACTTCCGCCGTTGAATCTCAATACCTATTTTAGTCTGGCGAGTTGTACTCCAAAGTTCGTCGTTGGAGATCACTTCTGGCCAGAATATTCCTAAAATGCGTCGGAGGCATTGGTTTACGAAAGTCTGTAGTTTCTTGGTAAGTCGAACGGTCACTTTCCACGTAGTACAACCATATAACAACACGGATTTGACGCATGCGTCAAAAACTCGCAGCTTCGTGCGAAGAGAGATCTCTCTTAACCTCCAGAAAGGGGAAAGGATACCGAAGGCCTGACGGGCTTTATTTAGCCGAGCCTCAACATCCTTTTCGGCTCCGCCGTCCATGCTGACAATGCTTCCGAGATAGCAAAAATCTTGCACCTCTTCCACATCCTGCCCATTAAGAACAATCGGTGTGCTTGCGTTCGAACCCATGTGCATGTACTTGGTTTTACGCACATTTATTTTCAGTCCCGCCTCTTTGCACTTAGAATGCAACGAGCGAACATTTGACTCTAAGTCCGAACGGGTATGTGCAAGCAAACACACGTCATCAGCATAATCAAGGTGACTTAAGATGTTAAATAGTCTCCATTGAAGACCTTTACCTTCCGCACCTTCCAGTGCAGCTTTCAAGATGTCATTTATTACCACCAGAAACAGGGCTGGTGATAATATGCAGCCTTGTCTGACACCCGTTCGCACAGGAAAGCTCTCGGACAGCTCTCCTCTATGCAAGACGCGACACCTTGCATCTTCGTAGGATTCTTTAATCATAGCTATGACCTTATTTGGAATACCTCTCCTACGCAAAGCATTCCATATGTAATCTCGCTTAACGCTAATCATGCTAAAGTAGCTATAAAACTATAAAAATGTTTTATACAAAATGCTTACACCAAAAATTGAATAGGAGCTGAGAAAATTAGAGTGTTAGATTTAGTGAAAATGTGCAGTTTGTATGGGAGGTGGTAGAAAGAGTGGGGGGATTTTAGTGATTTTTTCAGAAATAACTAAGAATATCATAAAATTTACATTTCTTAAATTTGAGACTGGTAGCATTCATACTTTTCAAGAAAATAGATTTTCTGTTGTGAAACTGCGTCATATTGTATGGGAGGGGGTAGAAGCAGTAAAGATAATCAAAAATTTTTTTTCTGATCTTAGTGATAATACTAAATAAGTATTTATTACGAAATATGAGCTCGCTAAATGTTATATGTTCTGAGAAAATCGGCTTAGAGCATTTTATGAAAAAGTGAAGTTTGTATGGGAGGGGTTGGAAGGAGAGGGAGGACGCAAATAATTTTTACACAGTATATTGAAATTATTATAAAAGTAATATATCCCGATATTCAGATTAATAACTTTTATACTTTTCGAGCAAATCTATTTATAGTTGAATTGCGAAATTGTGTCATTTTGTATGGGAGGGGGTAGAAGGGGTGAAGCTAATCGTCTAATTTTTTTTAGTCTTACTAACAATTTTAAATAAATATTTAGTGCACAATTTCAGCTCGCTAAATTTTATACGCACTGAGTAAATTGGCTTAGAGTAATTCATGATAAGTACAGTTTGTATGGGAGGTGGTAGAAGGAGGGGGAGGACAAGCACAATTTTTATACGGTAGATTGATATTATCATAAAAATAATATATTCCAAATTTAAGGCCAATAGCTTTTATACTTTTCGAGCAAATCCGTTTATTGTCAAATTGCGCATTTGTGTCATTTTGTATGGGAGGGGGTAGAGGGGGTGGAGTGATTTGGCCCGTTCACGAACTTGACCTTACTTTTTTGTCAAAAACGACGTGTACGAAATTCAAGCTTTCTAGCTCAACGCGTTCTCAAGCTAGAGAGCGAACAGACGGACGGACAGACGGACAGACGGACAGACGGACAGACGGAGAGACGGACAGACGGACAAACGGACAGACGGACATCCGGTTTTGAGATTTTTGAGTGATAATATTAACTTCTGTATCATTCATTTTTTTCTCCGCGCCTTATTTCTTGGCATTACAAACTTTAGAGCAAACTTATAATACTCTCAGATTCCATCTAGAGTATAAACATAACAGGGCTACGGTTGCGCGAAAAGCGCAATCTTACGATACTCCAGATGAAATAGAATTTTTTGTGATCCCAAGACATTTTGTATGGGGAATGTTAGAAGGGATGATAGCACTGAACTAATTTTTTCCCCATCATGCTAAAGTAGCTATAAACATAACAGGGCTACGATTGCGCGTAAAGCGCAATCTTACGATACTCTAGATGAAATAGAATTTTTTTTGATCCCAAGAAATTTTGTATGGGGAGTATTAGAAGGGGTGATAGCGTTGAACTAATTTTTTCCCCATCATGCTAAAGTAGCTTCATATAATAATGTTTTATACAAAATGCTTACTCCAAAAATTGAATAGGAGCTGAGAAAATTAATGTGTTAAATTTAGTGAAAATGTGCTGTTTATATGGGAGGTGGTAGAAAGAGTGGGGGGATTTTAGTGATTTTTTCAGAAACAACTAAGAATATCATAAAATTGACATCTCTCAAATTTTAGATGAGTAACATTCATACTTTTCAAGAAAATAGATTTTTTGTGAAGTTGGGTAACTGTGTCATATTGTATGGGAGGGGGTAGAAGGGGTAAAGCTAATCAAATATTTTTTTCTGATCTTAGTGATAATACTAATTAAGTACTTTTTACAAAATATGAGCTCGATACATGTTATATGTTCTGAGAAAATTGTCTTAGAGCATTTCATGAAAAAGTGTAGTTTGTATGGGAGGGGGTGGAAGGAGAGGGAGGACGCAGATACTTTTTTCTGCTGTAGACTTATATAATTATTAAAGTAATATATCCCAAAATTCATACTAATAGCTTTTATACTTTTCGATTAATTCCATTTATTGTCAAATTGCGAAATTGGGTCATTTTGTATGGGAGGGGGTAGAAGTGGTGAAGATAATCGTTTAATTTTTTTTGGTCTTACTAATAATTTTAAATAAATATATGGTGCACAATTTCAGCCCGGTAAATTTTATACACACTGAATAAATTGGCTTATAGTAATTCATGATAAGTACAGTTTGTATGGGAGGTGGTAGAAGGAGGGGGAGGACACGCATAATTTTTATACGGTAGATTGATATTATCAGAAAAGTAATATATTCCAAATTTCAGGTCAATAGCTTTTATACTTTTCGAGCAAATCCGTTAATTGTCAAATTGCGCAATTGCGTCATTTTGTATGGGAGGGGCTAGAAGGGGTGGAGCGATTTGGCCCGTTCACGAACTTGACCTTACTTTTTTGTCAAAAACGACGTATACAAAATTTGAACTTTCTAGCTCAACGCGTTCTCAAGCTAGAGAGCGAACAGACGGACAGACGGACAGACGGACAGACGGACGGACGGACAGACGGACAGACGGACAGACGGACAGACGTTTTGAGATTTTTGAGTGATTTTATGAACTTCTGTATCATTCATTTTTTTCTCCAAGCCTTATTTCTTGGCGTTACAAACCTTAGAGCAAACTTATAATACTCTCAGATTCCATCTAGAGTATAAAAATGTTTTGTACAAAATGCTTACTCCAAAAATTGAATGGGAACTGAGAAAATTAGTGAGTTAGATTTAGTGAAAATGTGCAGTTTGTATGGGAGGTGGTAGTAAGAGTGGAGGGATTTTAGTGATTTTTGCAGAAATAACTAGGAATATTATAAAATTGACATCCCTGAAATTTCACACTAGTACCATTCATACTTTTCAAGAAAATCGATTTTTCGTGAAGTTGTGAAACTGTGTCATATTGTATGGGAGGGGGTAGAAGCAGTGAAGCTAATCAAATATTTTTTTCTGATCTTAGTGAAAATGCTAATTAAGTATTTAATACAAAATATGAGCTTGATAAATGTTATATGTTCTGAGAAAATCGACTTAGAGCATTTCATGAAAAAGTGTAGTTTGTATGGGAGGGGGTGGAAGGGGAGGGAGGACACAAATAATTTTCCTACGGTAGATTGAAATCATTATGAATGTAATATATCCCAATTCAGGCTAATAGCTTTTACAGTTTTCGAGTAAATCCATTTATTATCAAATTGCGAAATTGTGTCATTTTGTACGGGAGGGGGTAGACTGAGTAAATTGGCTTAGAGTAATTCAAGACAAGTACAGTTTGTGTGGGAGGTGGTAGAAGGAGTGGAAGGACACGCATAATTTTTATACGGTAGATTGATATTATCATAACAGTAATATATTCCAAATTTCAGACCAATAGCTTTTATATTTTTCGAGCAAACCCGTTTATTGTGAAATTGCGCAATTCTGTCATTTTGTATGGGAGGGGGTAGAAGGGGTGGAGCGATTTGGCCCGTTCACGAACTTCACCTTACTTTTTTGTGAAAAACGACGTGTGCAAAATTTGAGATTTCTAGCTCAACGCGTTCTCAAGCTAGAGAGCGAACGGACGGACAGACGGACAGACGCACGGACGTAAGGACGGACGGACATCCGGTTTTGAGATTTTTGAGTGATAATATTATCTTCTGTATCATTCATTTTTTTTCTCCTAGCCTTATTTCTTGGCGTTACAAACTTCAGAGCAAACTTATAATACTCTCAAATTTCATCTAGAGTATAAAAAAAACATAACAGGGCTACGATTGCGCGTAAAGCGCAATCTTACGGTACTCTAGATGAAATAGAATTTTTTGTGATCCCAAGAAATTTTGTACGAGGAGTGTTAGAAGGGGTGATGGCATTGAACAATTTTTTCCCCATCATGCTAAATCAATCAATCAATCAAATTCCTGTTAAGACCCCCTATAGGGGCATAGGACAGAAACAACTCTCTTCCACAAGGCGCGATCCTGAGCATCGGCTTTAAGCTGTTGCCAGGACTTGTTTATTCCTCTGGCCTCCTGCTCAACTGCTCGCTTCCATGTGTTACATGGTCGACCAACTCGACGTCTTCCTTGAGGGTTATAATCCAGAGCCTGTTTTGCGATGTTTTGCTCTGGTTTCCTCAAAGTATGACCGATCCACTGCCACTTCCGCCGTTGAATCTCAATACCTATTTTAGTCTGGCGAGTTGTACTCCAAAGTTCGTCGTTGGAGATCACTTCTGGCCAGAATATTCCTAAAATGCGTCGGAGGCATTGGTTTACGAAAGTCTGTAGTTTCTTGGTAAGTCGAACGGTCACTTTCCACGTAGTACAACCATATAACAACACGGATTTGACGCATGCGTCAAAAACTCGCAGCTTCGTGCGAAGAGAGATCTCTCTTAACCTCCAGAAAGGGGAAAGGATACCGAAGGCCTGACGGGCTTTATTTAGCCGAGCCTCAACATCCTTTTCGGCTCCGCCGTCCATGCTGACAATGCTTCCGAGATAGCAAAAATCTTGCACCTCTTCCACATCCTGCCCATTAAGAACAATCGGTGTGCTTGCGTTCGAACCCATGTGCATGTACTTGGTTTTACGCACATTTATTTTCAGTCCCGCCTCTTTGCACTTAGAATGCAACGAGCGAACATTTGACTCTAAGTCCGAACGGGTATGTGCAAGCAAACACACGTCATCAGCATAATCAAGGTGACTTAAGATGTTAAATAGTCTCCATTGAAGACCTTTACCTTCCGCACCTTCCAGTGCAGCTTTCAAGATGTCATTTATTACCACCAGAAACAGGGCTGGTGATAATATGCAGCCTTGTCTGACACCCGTTCGCACAGGAAAGCTCTCGGACAGCTCTCCTCTATGCAAGACGCGACACCTTGCATCTTCGTAGGATTCTTTAATCATAGCTATGACCTTATTTGGAATACCTCTCCTACGCAAAGCATTCCATATGTAATCTCGCTTAACGCTAATCATGCTAAAGTAGCTATAAAACTATAAAAATGTTTTATACAAAATGCTTACACCAAAAATTGAATAGGAGCTGAGAAAATTAGAGTGTTAGATTTAGTGAAAATGTGCAGTTTGTATGGGAGGTGGTAGAAAGAGTGGGGGGATTTTAGTGATTTTTTCAGAAATAACTAAGAATATCATAAAATTTACATTTCTTAAATTTGAGACTGGTAGCATTCATACTTTTCAAGAAAATAGATTTTCTGTTGTGAAACTGCGTCATATTGTATGGGAGGGGGTAGAAGCAGTAAAGATAATCAAAAATTTTTTTTCTGATCTTAGTGATAATACTAAATAAGTATTTATTACGAAATATGAGCTCGCTAAATGTTATATGTTCTGAGAAAATCGGCTTAGAGCATTTTATGAAAAAGTGAAGTTTGTATGGGAGGGGTTGGAAGGAGAGGGAGGACGCAAATAATTTTTACACAGTATATTGAAATTATTATAAAAGTAATATATCCCGATATTCAGATTAATAACTTTTATACTTTTCGAGCAAATCTATTTATAGTTGAATTGCGAAATTGTGTCATTTTGTATGGGAGGGGGTAGAAGGGGTGAAGCTAATCGTCTAATTTTTTTTAGTCTTACTAACAATTTTAAATAAATATTTAGTGCACAATTTCAGCTCGCTAAATTTTATACGCACTGAGTAAATTGGCTTAGAGTAATTCATGATAAGTACAGTTTGTATGGGAGGTGGTAGAAGGAGGGGGAGGACAAGCACAATTTTTATACGGTAGATTGATATTATCATAAAAGTAATATATTCCAAATTTCAGGCCAATAGCTTTTATAGTTTTCGAGCAAAACCGTTTATTGTCAAATTGCGCATTTGTGTCATTTTGTATGGAAGGGGGTAGAAGGGGTGGAGCGATTTGGCCCATTGACGAACTTGACCTTACTTTTTTGTCAAAAACGACGTGTACGAAATCTTAGCTTTCTAGCTCAACGCGTTCTCAAGCTAGAGAGCGAACGGACGGACGGACGGACGGACATCCGGTTTTGAGATTTTTGAGTGATAATATTAATTTCTGTATTCATCATTTTTTTCTCCGAGCCTTATTTCTATGCGTTACAAACTTTAGAGCAAACTTATAATACTCTCAGATTTCATCTAGAGTATAAATATGTGCAATATGTATTCCAATTTTTTATTGAAGAAAAAAAACTTAAGTATACCTAACAACCAAATGTAAGTATAAAAAAATTATTTTCTTTTTTTTTTCGTTGGGGCCCTTATGATGATGAAGGAAATTATCGTCCGTATTTTTTTGTTGATCTAGATTTTCCGTCGATTTTCTGTTTCGGCTTGGTTTCTATTAATCCGGTATTCCGTTGCCGTTGATGAAGATTCTTCACTATTTTACTTTATTATTTTAATAATAAAGTATTGTGATCGACTTGGAAAAAAAAAAATTTGCTACCCTGAAATTTTGTTTTTTCGCGTTTCATGACTAAATTAGCCGAAAAATGCAAAAAAAAAATCCGTCTGTCTGTACGCCGTACGCCGTATGCCGTCCGCCGTACGCCGACGTGTACGCTCAGCGCACATTAACTCCCAAACCCTTCAAGATAGAAAGTTAATTTTTAGAGGGATTGTAGATAGTTGCGGATCTCAGGCGGATACCCATTTTGGGGGGTGTACGGGTTCAGGGGGAGGCGGGGGGAGCGCTCAAACCAAAAAATACGAATTCAAATATCTCAACCATGGTTACACCTACGAAGCTAAATATCAACATACATATAGAAGGTTTTGTGGGACAACTTTTAAAAATAATTTAATTTTTTTATCCATTGGCGTCCGAAAAGGGGGGGCTAAAAACAAATTGTCGGCCGAATTTGTTTTTCAAATGATTATATCTTCGAAATTACTTATTGTAAAAAATTCATATTTTGAAACCATCAAGGTGACTTATAGTTCCATTGGAATCAGCTTAAAAAATGGCTAATTATTGTAAGGGCCTCCCCCCTTTTCAGAGGGGGTGCAAAGAAAAACACTTAAAAATGAATATCTCAACTATCTCTTAAGCTATGTAATTGAAACTTAAAACTTATATTAAACTATACTAGGATAATCCAAAAAATATATAACATGTTGAAATAATAGTAGTGGGGGGAAATGGAGAGCATTTGAACAATGGCGCACTTTTCAAAATTACAAATCCTTATATCTCAAAAAAAGAGTACAGATATAGAATGGAAAATTTGTCAGATTATAGAACTATATAATGTTTAATTTTGGTAAAAATTTTAAGTTGGGAGGTGTAAAGAGAGGGAGGTGATAAGCAAAAATGTCGAAAATTTTTAGTAATTTTTTTAGGGCGCTGGTGGAAGATACAAAGTTTAAATTTTGCATGTGGATACATCTATTTGATGTTAATAAAAAAATAATAATAACTTGATCCATAATTGTTATAAGCCGACCCCCCCGGTCTAACGTGCACAAGGTGTTTCATGTGCATTGAAAAAAACACATAAACTGAAAATTTTTGAGTGAAATTTTAAGGTAGAAACTTGAAAATTTGCGAAATGCATTTAAAAAAAATGCCTAAATATACGAAGTATTAACTGGTATAAAACCCTTAAGACTTCTACCCCCTCCCATACAAAGTTATTTTTTCGACCACTTTTAAGAAATCAATTATCACCTAACTATTAAAAGCTATCAATTTGAAATTTTGTGTAACAGCTTACAAAAATAATTGAAATGAAATTACGTAAAAAGTTTTGAAATCGCGGTTGCCCTTCTACCCCCTCCCATACAAAAGTATGATTTCGACCAATTTCATTAAATCAACTAATAACTAACAAATTAAAAGCTACGAACTTGAAATTTTGTACAAGAACCTTACAATAGAAAAGAAAGAAAATTTCATTACAAGTTTTACGATTTCCCTACCTCCTCTATCCCCTCCCATACAAAATTATTTTTTCGAGCATTTTTAAGAAATCAATTATCAGCTAACTCTTAAAAGCTATAAATTTCAAAAAATTAATTCAAATGAAGTTGCTTTTAAAAGTTTTGAAATCGCGCTTGCCCTTCTACCCCCTCCCATACAAAACTATGATTTCGTCCCATTTCATTAAATCAACTAATAACCAACAAACTAACAGCTGCGAACTTGAAATTTTATACAAGAACCTTACAAGAAAAGCGAAATAAAACTACATATCAAATTTTACGATTCCCTTACCTTCTCTATCCCTCCCATATAAATGTTCGGTTTCGTAAATGAAAAATACATCGAATTTTATGAAAATTCTATGCAACTTCGTCTATGAAACACATCCTATACAGAGAATATTGGACGTGATTCAAGCAATTAATTAAAAAGCTATTAACATCCTCCCACCCTTACTATTACCCCTCCTCCCCCTCCCTCATAAGAACCCAAACTTGCAAATACGAATTAAATATTGTTAAATTGACAACAGCCCTGCCCAAGAACTCCCTTTCACTTAGCCTTCTCTAACCACTCTAACCTGCATATTGACTTTCCACTCATCCTCAACTTGTCCCAAGAATAATAAAGTTTCGCCCGACTTGTTGGCAGTTTTTTTTTATTGCTCTGGTAAATGATACAAGGTTTTCATTTTGCACGTCGACACATCTATTTAATGTACATAGAAAAAAATAATAATTTGTTCCAAAATTGTTATGCACCGAAGCGTTGAAAAAAATTACGTTAAAAGCTTTGAGATCGCATTTCCCCTTCTACCCCCTTCCACACAAAAGTATGATTTCGACCAATTTCATTGAATCAACTAATAACTAACAAATTAAAAGCTACAAACTTGAAATTTTGTATAAACACTTTACAAGAGAAAAGAAATAAAACTGCATCACAAATTTTACGATTTCCCTACCTCCTCTACCCCCTCCCATACAAATGTTTGGTTTCGCGAATTTAAAATACACCGAATCCAATGAAAATTCTATGCAACTTCGTCTATGAAACTGACATTCTATACAAAGAATATTGGATTTGGTTCGAGCAATCAATTAAAAAACTATTAACATCCACCTACCCTTACTATCACCCTCCCCCGTCCCTTCATGAAAACTCAAACTTGCATAAATAAACGAATGAAATATGGAGCTTTTGAACGTTTCCGCAAAGAGTTAAATTGAGAACTGCTCTGCCCAAGAAGCTCCTTTCACTTAGTCTTCCCTAACCACTCTAACCTGCATATTGACTTTCTACGCATGCGCATCGTTCCGAGAAGCGTCCGCTGGTCCATTCCTGAGAAAAAAAAACAGCCACCGAACTTAAGTTGACCGCGCTCGTCGAGCACCAAAACCAGAAGGAGGCCTTGTGCGAAAATATTTTTTTTTTCCAGCCGGTAGTAACGCCGGTCTTGCAGTTTTTTTTTTTTTAAGTGCATTCAATGCACTTTTATAATTATTTTTGTTTTGTTACAAAATTTTGTTTTTTTTTTTTTTTGTTATTTTGATTTTACTTATTACAAAAATTTGATTTATTGTTTCTATGACAGAATTTAAGAAACTAGCCGGAGGTGGTGCGTAATTTGTAACAAATGTCCGGTGGAAAGAGAGGCGAAGGAAGGTAAGGACTCAAAAACAACACAAATTCTAAAATAATTTATTTTTTATCCATTCTTCCGAAAAGGGTGGAGGGAGGGGTAGGTCTAAAATCAAATTATCGGCCAATTTTTTTTTAAATGATTATAACTTCGGAACTACTATTCAAAAATATTTTATTTAAAGACCAATTAGAGGTAATGCAGTTCCAAGGAAGGCTAATAATTGTAAGAGAGAGGGGGTTGCAAATAAAAGCACTTAAAAACTAATATCTCAATTATCTCTTAAGCTATGTAACTGCATCTCTGTATTAAGCCAAAATAGCGAAATACAAAAAAAAATTGCTCATGATAGTAGTGGGGGGAAGAGAAGCATTTAAAAAATGGTGCACTCTTTAAAATTTCAAATGGTTATATATCAAAATTCAAAACAGGTATTAACATGAAATCTCATCAAATTGTACACCTATGTGATATTAATTTTCGTAAAAATTTTAAGATGGGTGGTGCAACGGGAACGAGAACTGTCGAGAATTTTAACGAATTTTTTTAGAGCTCTGGTAATAGATACAAGGACAAAACTTTGCACTTGCAAATATGAATTTGATACACATAAAAAAATTAAATTGAATTGTTATTCACTAACGGGGGATACTCAACTGCACTAGGTGTTTCACGTTTATTGAAAAAACACAAGAACTCAAAATTTTTGAGTGAAATTTTAAGCTACAAACTTGAAAATTTATTAAACTCCTTAAAAAATGCTTAAGACTTTAAGATATTAACTAATCGAATACCTCATAAAAAAATATTTTTTCGACCATTTATAAGAAATCATTTACAACCAAATCAAGATATGCTATCAACTTGACATTTTGTACAAACACTTCTCTTGTAAGGTGGTCGTGCAAGATTTCAAGTTCATAGTTTTCAATTTGTTGGTTATTAATTGATTTATTGAAAGTGGTCGAGATCATACTTTTGTATGAGAGGGGGTAGAAGGGCAGGCGCGATATCAAAACTTTTGACACAAATTCGCGTTAACTATTACTTTATTATTCTAATAATAAAGTATTGTGATCGACACAAAAAAAAAATTTGCTACCCTGAAATTTTGTTTTTTCGCGTTTCATGACTAAATTAGCCTAAAAATGCAAAAAAAAAATCCGTCCCGCCGTACGCCACCACGAATACAGATAGGAAGTTGAAAATCAGTAGAGATATTGAAAGGGTTGTGGGACAAACTTAAAAAATAATTTAATTTTTTTATCCATTGGCGTCCGAAAAGGGAGGCTAAGAAATGATTATATCTTCGAAATTACTTATTGTAAACAATTCATATTTTGGGACCTTTAAGGTGGCATAGAGTTCCTCCGAAATCAGCTTAGAGAGTGACTAATTATTGTAAGGATGATGGACAGGGGGGTGCAAGGAAAAACACTTAAAAATGAATATCTCAATTATCTCTCAAGTAACTTGTTCCACAATAATTATATAATTATAAACGGACCCCCCCCCCCCCCTTCCCCGGTCTAACGTGCACAAGGTGTTTCATGTGCATTGAAAAAAACACATGAATTGAACATTTTTGAGTGAAATTTTAAGGTAGAAACTTGAAAATTTGCGTAAAGCTTACCTTATCTCTAATTTTTTTTAATGAAATTTTTGACAATCTCGATTTTGAGGGTGCCGTTGTTGATTTTTATTATATCCTGTACCAATTTTTTGTTACTACAGTTCCTTTTACTTATCGCAAAAATATTTCATTGCCTTATCCGTCGTACACTAGTGAGTTGCGTTAAATTCGCAATTCTCAAAATACTGTTTGGAATAGGTATACTAGGACGAAGAATGACACTGATTATCGTTTGTATGAAGAATATTATGACTTATTCAAAGATTTATCTACTCGCTTGTATTCTGAATATTTAGTTAAAGTGCAGTCGGATAATATTAGAGATCCCTTGAAATCTGATGGTTATCGAGCTTCTTTTGAATTCCTTGGTAGTAATAGTAATGATCAATTTACTATGCTACTATGCCACATTCTTCAGTGGATCTTTTACTGGTCGTGGCTTTGTCCCTGACATATCATACTTTGATGACTTTAGAAATACTGCTTCAACCACTTTGTCTAGTATACCGATGTATTATGAACCTTATTCTTCACCTGGCCCTGATGGAGTTCCAGCAGTTGTACTTGAACGCTGCTGTCTCTCTATCACTGAATCACTATCTCTACTATTTCAGAGATCTCTTAAGACTGGGACTTTTCCTGCTCTGTGGAAGGCTTCCTTTATCATACCGACCCATTAAAGTGGAGCAAAATCGGCCATTGTAAACTGTCGAACAATAGCTAAACTGTCAGCTATTCCAAAACTTGTTGAGTCTATAGTGTATGAGAGCATGTCATTTCACTGTAAATCTTTAATTTCGAGTAAACAACATGGTTTTGTCAGGAATAGATCCACTGTCACTAATCTGATGGAGTTTACAAATAAATACATTTTGGCTATTGAAGAGGGGAAGCAAATTGATTGTTTATATACTGATTTGAGTAAAACTTTTGAGAAATTACCTCACTCAATTATATTGTTGAAATTGAACTTGTTGGGTTTTCTTCCTTGGTTTATCAATTGGATTAAGTTATATCTAAATGATAGAACTTACCAAGTTCTTTTTCGGGGTTGTACTTCTAAACCATTTGCTGCGTATTCTGATGTTCCACAAGGAAGCCATTTGGGGCCTCTTATTTTTATCCTAGCCATTAATGATGTTGCATCTGTTTTTAAATATTCGGAAGTACTCATTTATGCTGATGACAGTAAAATCTTTAGATCTCTTAATTCCATCTCTGACAATTATCTTCATGAGGATTTGATTAATTATAGTATCTGGAGTGGATATGGTCTTAGACTGAATTTGGATAAATGTCACGTAATGTCATTTACTAGGAAAATCCCTCCGTTTGTGATAATTTATAGTCTTAATGACTGTATTTTGGATCGAGTTAATTCCATTGTTGACCTAGTTGTTACATTTGACCAAAAAATTGATTTTGATTTGCATATTAATAAGATCATGCAGAAAGGTAATGCTATGTTGGGATTTACCACACGCTTATATAAGGAATTTAACAATTCGTTTGTTGGACTAAGTCTCTATAACACCTTCATTAGATTTCACCTTGAATATGCTTCTCAAGTTTGGTCTCCTTATTGTGATGAGTACATTAAAATATAGTAGAATAGAATCGATTCAGAGTAAATTTGTAAGAACAGCCTAATGTCATCTTAATTAGAACGACAGATCTCGTCTTCCTCCATATAGTGATCAACTTCAGCAATAAAATATGTCATAGCTTTCGTAACAATGCGAAGTAGCTGATGTCATTTTTGCTCATATCCTTTTAACAGAGTTAGTTGATTCTTCCACCCTTTTGGGTTTTATGTGCTTTGATGTTGGTCAATTTTTACCAAGGTATGCTAGATTGCTGCGCACTGATTTTCGCCAGACAAACTATGGTATGAATGAACCGATTTTGCGCGAGAGAAGATAATAAGAATGCTGATGTATTCGACTTCTCTATTGATAAGCAGTGGTTAAGACGTAGACTTAACGCTAGTTGACACCAATGTATGTGAGTTTTTTGTCAATTTCTTGTTTTTATTATCTGTACTTGGTATTGGGATGTTAATGTTTGTTTCGTCCCTTCACTAAATGATGAGCCAGAGGATAAATCAACTTTCAATTTTTAAATTTGGAATCGATTTATGGCAATTCCTTGCATTAAGGAATCCTGATAGTGATATTTATATTTAAATGTAGCAGTTTATATGGGAGGTGGTAGAAGCAGGGACGAGTTCTTAATTACTTTTTTAGAATTAACTTAAAACATTATGTTTTTGACATCTTTGAAATTGCAGATCAGTAGCATTCATACTTTTTAGCAAAATCGACTTTTTGTAAAGTTGCGAAATTGTATTACATTGTATGGGAAGGGGGTAAAGGAGTAAAACTGAATGTTTAATTTTTTAGGTCTTACTAATAATTCTAAATAAATATTTAGTACACAATTTCAGCTCGATCAATTTTACACGTACTGATTAAATTTGTTTATAGTACTTCATGAGAAAGTGCAGTTTGTATGAGAGGTGGTAGAAGGAAAGAGAGGACTCGAATGACTTTTGTATAATCGATTGAAGTCATCGTAGAAATAATATATTCCAGACTTCAAATTAATAGGTTTTATACTTTTCGAGCAAATTCGTATATTGTCAAATTGTGATATTTTGTATGGGAGGGGTAGAAGGGGTAAAGATAATCGTCTAATTTTTTTTTTTTTTTGTCCTACTAAAAATTTTAAATAAATATTTAGTGCACAATTTCAGCTCGATAAATTCTATATGTACTGAGTAAATTGGCTTAGAGCATTTCATGAAAAAGTGCAGTTTGTATGGGAGGTGGTGGAAGGAGGGGAAGCACATACATAATTTTTGATTAAATTGAAATCATCATAAAAGTAATATATTTCAAATTTCGAATCAGCTTTTATAGTTTCCAAGACAAATAAAATTATTTGATTCTTTAATATAAATGATTGAAAATGAGTTATTTTGTGTGGGAGGAGAAGAAGGGGTGGAGCGATTTAGCCCATTCACGACTTGACTTTAATTTTTTGCCAAGAACGATGTGTACAAAATGCGAACTTTCCTTTTATAATACGCAATTGCTTTAAAATTCAACGATGTATCCTAAGTCGTCGGCGTTGAAAAAATTTCATAAGAATATATTTCGCAATCGGTGAATGTTGCGGCGTACATAAAGTCTGATCCATGTGTTACAATAATGTTTATATGTTAAAAACACGGTTTATAGCTAGGGATTAGCCTAGTGGATAGCGTGTTGGTATGTATACAAAGCGAACGTCGCGAGTTCAAATCTGGTCAACGAAATAATTTCAGCACACTTCTTGGATATATTTTGGCTACCTCAATCTGCTTCATATATATTCAACATTATTCTTTCTTATCAAAGGAACAGGCACCACGAGAAGGTTGTAGCTGAGAGCGTTACCAAACTCGTCGAATGACTGTCGTCATTATCAAAATCCAGCGTGTTTTTTTTCTTATTAACTGTTGCAAATAAAAGTTCACCCGTACAGTGTATCTATTAATTTGTGATAGAACTCTAATTAATAATATATCTCATAGCTCAAATTCTAATTTTTACTTTGCTCTTCATTATTTTATTTAACTTTAATTTGAGTTTTCCTTAATGTTCCGGTTGTTAAAACTGTCAAGTATGCAATTCGAAAATAACTTACTAAGACCCAAGAATTATCTCTTACTGACAAGAGCTATTAAGCTTTCGCTCCCCCGTTATGCGTTTGGGCCTATTTCTTCCATTTTACCCTATTTGTGCACTCTTATATTTTCGAGGAAAAAAATTAAATATGTAAATAAGCTGTATGGAAAGTTCAAGGTATTCAAATTTGTTTCCTCATTGTTCAAACAATTTTTCCATGTTCTATTATAAAAAGAAGAGTAATTAAGAAATAACGCAAATACGAAACAGACAATTTTGTTTAATTTTTGCATCATTTTATTAATAAAAAAATTGGCAAATCGACAGTTAAAGACAATTTAAAAACGAATACTTAGAAAGATTAAACTGAGAGCATTGTTTTCAATTTTTAATTTACATTATTATTTTAAAATTCAAGTACACAATGAGCAACTACGCGGCAGAAAAAGTTTATACAATACCATGCTAGTCATTATTCACCAATGAGCTGTAATTGCTGATCTAATCCTTTCTTTTATCGTGCAAACAACAGGGCAGTGCTTTAAGAGCGCTTCTAAAGATGTTTGGGAAAACCATTTTATTGATGGCTTATCGTTACATGCTTTTGATCGATTTACACGTTGGATGAAAATGGCTCAGTGGCTAACACGTCTTCTTTGTGATCTAGGATTGCACGTTGAAATCTACTTCTCGACTTGGAAAAACAAATCACCTGTTTGTTCATTATATACTTATTAGCTCTAAGTCGCACAGAAAATACGCTTTGAAATGGATTTTATTAAAGCTGAAGCGGAGAGTTTACTTCAGAGGACATGCAATATTTAAATATAAGGAAATGTTCTTCTTCTCAATGGCGCTACAGCCCAAATCGGGCCTTGGCCTCCTGACATTCAGGTTCCTTAACATTTTCCGTTATTTATTGCGGAAGAGTTGTTAGCTCTTCGCACAAACCTCTTTCTAGGAATTTTTCATTTTCGTAGATTGAGGTGACCAAGGTATATACAAGCAGGCAATGTGCTGCAATTATATGTTGAACTCACGACCTTCGCATTACAAAACCAACACGCTACCCACTAGGCTACACCATCGAATAATAATTGCACAACTGAAATTGAAGCTTTTTATGCTAACATCAAAGTAAGAACTCTAAATGTTAAACTCTTGATATCGATCAATGTGATTTCTTCGTATTTAAAAAAAAATGCACTTGAGTACAATACGCATAAAAAATATTGCGTTTTTCTCTGCTCTTTTTCAAGCCCTTGTTTGCTTATCGAATGCATAGATATTATGGACTGGACTGAAAATCGGTAGATGGTACCATTGAATAGGGTTCATGCTTTGTGTCTGTTTCTCGTTCTGTCTATAAGTACTTGTATGTTTGTCGAGTGTCGTGATCTGATTAGAGTACGAGTAGCCGTATTTCAACGAAAATCCGGAAACGGAACTGGAACAGGTAGAGACCGGGAACCTAAAAAAGGCATATCTTGATGAAAATACCTTTCCAAAGTTATTTTTTTTTTAATTTTCTATCATTGATTTGCGCTGTAGTGCGTTTTCAAAAAAAACACTTATTCTTTTAAATATTTTCAATCCCAGCGACTTGGGAAAAAAAAAACTTTTACCTTGAAATTTTGTTTTTTTTCGCGGTTCATGACTAAATTAGTGTAAAGATTCAAAAAAAAAATCACTTGTCAGTATGCCGTCCGTCGTTCGCCGTACGTGCACGCTCAGTGCATATTTGCTCCCAACCCTTGAAGAAGGTTGTAGGACAAACTCAAAAAATAATTTAATTTTTCTATCCATTGTGGTGCGAAAAACTAATTAGGATATAGCCTAGTACGAAGCATGTTGGTGTACAATGCGAAGGTTGGGAGTTCAAATTCGGGTCGATGTTTAATACAATTTCAGCACACTACTTGCGTGAGTGTGTCTGGGCCAGTTCAATCTGCAAAAATGAAAATTCGTAAATAGAGGAAACCTTTCGGACAGGCTAAGATTCTTTTCTCAATAACAAATAAAATGTTAAGGAACCTGAAAAAAAAAACAGAAAAAAAACTATTCCCAGCTGAATTTTTTTTTCAAATGATTATCTCCTTGGAACTACTGAACATAAAAAGTTCATGGTATAGAATCTCTTAGGTGGCACATAGATTCACCATAATCCATTTAATACTTACTCCATCCAATACTTTTTATGGGGAGGTTCAGCAACCTCCCTGAAACAAAGAGAAACACTTGAAAACTCTCAATAATTTTACTTTATTATTTTAATAATAAAGTATTGTAATCGACTTAGAAAAAAAAAATTGCTATATTATAAGTAACGCGGAAGAAATAAAACTAAGATGAACACCTTCTGAACCCGAGCCCATCACCTACACGAACAGCAGCAGCAGATACAATAGCAGGTATAACTGATGTAACAGCTGATGAAGTACCCACTTTGAGTCCTCCCGCACTCGAAGAAGTAAAAACAGCCCTAAGGAACCACCCAAACAACAAAGCGCCGGGCACTGATCAAATCCCAGCTGAACTTCTGAAAGCCGGCGACACCTGCATAGCGCATCTTCTACATAGATTAGTCATGGATATATACTTCCTGAAGATTGGCGCAAGAGCATCATATGTCCAATTTATAAAAAAGGTGACAAACTCTGCTGTGAAAACTACCGAGGAATATCTCTGTTGTGTACGTCTTATAAGATCTTGACGAAAATTCTAGAAAAGAGAATTAAGCCCTATGCTGACAAAGTAATTGGTGAATACCAAGGCGGATTTAGAGCTTGACGCTCGACCACGGACCAGATATTCTCAGTTAAACAGGTGCTGGAAAAGTGCTGGGAATATAATATTGATGTGCACCAGATATTTGTTGACTTCAAGCAAGCATACGACAGTATTGACAGGCGCGTACTGTATAAAATCATGTTGGAGTTTGGAGTCCCACCGAAACTGGTCCGACTGACAGTAATGACAATGACTGAGTCTTTGTCACAAGTCAGAGTAGAAAATGATCTGACTTCCAGTTTTAAAACAGACAACGGCCTTAAACAAGGTGACGGCCTCGCACCAATGCTTTTCAACTTAACACTCGAATATGTTGTTCCGAAAATTCCCGTTGACACCTATGCTTCAAATCCACACAACTCGTAGCATATCCCGACGACATAGATATCCTTGCAAGATCTCTGGAGAGTGCTAAGGAAGTATTTGTAAACCTTGACTCAGTAGCAAGGGAAGTTGGACTACGTATTAATCAAAATAAAACAATAATTATGACGCAAACTAGGAAAAAGACGCCAATCAGACAAAATATCACAGTAGGAGACTATAACCTAGAAAACGTAGACAACTTTATATACCTAGGGGCGAACCTATCGAAGGATGGAAGCGAACCCATCGAAATTAAAAGAAGAATAATTAGGGCAAAGAAGACTTATTATTCGGTACTTCCAATAATCAAAAACAAGAACGTGCACAGGAAAACAAAACTTAAGTTATATAAAACGATTACACGACCTGTGCTATGCTATGGCAGCGAAACGTGGACATTAACTCAGGCGTCCGAAAAACTCCTTAACGCCTTTCAAAGAAAGGTCCTCAGAAGAATCCTCGGACCTGTGAGGGAAAACTCGATCTGGAGAATACGATACAATAGAGAATTGTATGCTGTAGTCGGCAATCCAAAAGTGTCAACCCTCATAAAATTTAAAAAGTTACAATGGGCTGGTCGTGTGGAGCGGATGGATGACGGAAGAATTCCCAAACGCACACTAAAAGGGAAAGTCAACGGACAAAGACCGGTCGGAAAACCACGAAAGCGCTGGGAGGATTCGATTGACGCAGACAGCAAATCACTGCTAAGATTTTCAAACTGGAGGACGCGGTCACTGAACCGAGATGGATGGAGGCAAAGCATTCAGGAGGCCAAAGTCCGATTTGGGCTGTAGCGCCATCGTAAGTAAGTAGCTAGTTGCGGATCTCAGGCGAATACCCATTTTGGGGGGTGTACAGGTTCAGGGGGAGGTGGGGGCAGCACTTAAGCCGAAAAATACGAAATAGAATCAGTTTAGGTAGTAGCTAATTATTGTAAGGCGGAGAGTCAGGAGGTGCAAAGAAAAACACTTAAAAATGAATATCTGGACTGTTTTATAAGCTATGTAGTTGAAACTTGAAACGCATACTAAGCTTTACTAGCGAAATATGAGAAAATATAACATGTGGACATAATAATAATGGGGGAAATGGGAAGCATTTGAAAAATGGCTCTCTTTCCAAAATTACAAATCAATATATCTCAAAATTGAGAACAGATATCAAATCAAAAATTTACCAGATTGTAGCACAATACAGTCTTTAATTTTGGTAAAAAATTTAAGTTGGTGGGTGTAAGGGGAGGGAGGTGGAGGGCAAAAATGTTGAAAATTTTGAGAGGTTTTTTTAGGACTCTGGTAAAAGATACAAAGTTTAAATTTTGTACATCCACACATCTATTTAATGTACAAAGAAAAAAAATAATAATTTGTTCCAAAATTTTTATGCACCGAAGTGGGGGCTTAACGTGCACATGATGTTTCATGTGCAATGAAAAAAACATATAAACTGAAAATTTTTTAATGAAATTTTAAACTAGGAACTTGAAAATTTGCGAAATGCAATTAAACAAAGTTCTAAAAGTTCGAATACCTTTATAACTTCTAAACCCTCTCATACAAAATTATTTTTTTGACCATTTTTAAGGAATCAATTATCACCTAACTATTAAAAGCTATTAATTTGAAATTTTGCACAAAAATTTAAAAAAAATAGTTGAAATGCAATTACGTTAAAAGTTTCGAAATCGCACGTGCCATTCTACCCCTCCCACACAAAAGTGTGATTTCGACCAATTTCATTAAATCAACTAATAACCAATAAATTAAAAGCTACAAACTTGAAATTTTGTACAAGTACCTTACAAGAGAAAAGAACACAAATTTTACGATTCACCTACCTCATCTACCCCCTCCCATACAAATGTTTGGTTTCGTGAATTTAAAATACACCGAATCCAATGAAAATTCTATGGAACTTCGTCTATGAAAATGACATTCTTTACAGAGAATATTGGACTTGGTTCAAGCAATTAATTATTCCACCCACCCTTACTATCACTCCTCACCCCTCCCTTAATGAAAACTCAAACTTGCATAAATAATCGAATGAAATATGGAGATTTTGAACATTTTCGCAAAGTGTTAATTTACGAACTGCTTTGCCCAAGAAGCCCCTTTCACTTAGTCTTTCCTAACCACTCTTGTCACAAAAATAATAAAGTTTCGCCCGACTTGTTGGCAGTTTATCCATTTCGTTTTTATACTCTAGATGACATCTGAGAATATTATAAGTTTGCCACAAAGTTTGTAACGCCAAGAAATAAGGGTCGGAGAAAAAAATGAATGATACAGAAGTTCACATAATCACCCAAAAATCTCAAAACCAGACGTCCGTCCGTCTGCCCGTCCGTCTGTCCGTCTGTCTGTCCGTCCGTGTCCTCTCTAGCTTGAGAACGCGTTGATCTAGGAAGTTCAAATTGTGTACACGCCGTTTTTGACAAAAAAGTAAGGATAAGTTCGTGAACGGGCCAAATCGCCCCACCCTCCCATACAATATGACACAATTATGTAATTTATCAATAAATGGCTTTTCTCGAAAAGTATAAATGCTGTTGACCTGAAATTTGGAACATAATAGTTCTATGATGATTCCATTCTACTGTATAAGAATTATTTGTGTCCTTCCCATCCTTCCACCCACTCCCATAAAAACTGCACTTTTCCATGAAATGCTCTAAACCAATTTACTCAGTGCGTATACAATTTATCGATTTGAAATTGTGCACTGAACATTTATTTAGAATTATTAGTACGATCAAAGAAAAGTTAGACGATTAGGTTTAGCCCTACTACCCCCTCCATACAAAATGACACAATTTCGCAATTTGACATTAAACGAATTTGCTCAAAAAGTATAAAAGCCATTGATCTGAAATTTTGAATATATTACTTGTATAATAAATCCAATCCGTTGTATAAAAATTATTTGAGTCCTCCCTTTCTTTCCACCACCTCCCATACAAACTGCATTCTTTTACGAAATACTAAAAACCGATTTACTCAGTACGTATGAAATTTATCGAGCTGTAATTATGCACCAAATATTTATTTAGAATTATTAGTCATACCAAAAAAAATAGGTGATTAGCTTCACTCCTTCCAACCCTTCCCATACAATTTGACACAATTCAACAACTTTACAAAAAGTTGATTTTCCTGAAAAGTATGAATGCTACTGTTTTGCAATTTAAAATATGTCAATTAAATGATGTACACAGTTATTTCTAAAAAAAATCATGAATAACTTCACACTCCTTCTCCCACCTCCCATACAAACTGCACAGCTTCACTAAATCCAATACATTAATTTTATCAGCACCTATTAAATTTTTGAATCCTAAATTTTGTATAAAGCATTTTGATAGCAACCTTAGCGTGATGTAAAAAAAAGTTCAATGTCGTCTTCCCCTCTACCACTTCCTCTACAAAATTTCTTAAAATAAAAAAAATCTCTTTCATCTAGAGTATCGTAGTCCTGTTATGTTTTATTATTATTATCATCATTTTTGTTTTTTTTCATTTATATTTTGATATTAATCCGAGATCTCCGAGAACTCCGAGTCTAGACTTGTTGGAATAGATCATGTAGTTGCAGGATAAGTGGTAAGACTTTGCAATCTGCGCTCTATAAACATAAGTATAAAAATTTATTTTTAATAAAGCATAAAATTCAACAAACCACTGCGGCAGCTACGCAAGTTGTAGGGGATGGACCGGCTGTAATTTGACAGTATCGTAGTGGTGCTGCACACTCCCTTTCATAACCCATCACGGGTTTGCCATTTACACATACTGTATAAGCTGTCGGACTAATGCATGCCAAATTCGTAAGGGAATCACAATCTGAACATTTTGCACCGATGAAATCGTCAGTCGGACAATCCGGTTCAATACCAGCCGCGCAAATTCCCGGGACATCTCCGCACACCGTTCCGGCTGGGCAAGATAAGGGTTTAGCTATATCTATATCTGAAAAGAGATGAAAAAAATAAATACCATGCTGTGCAACAAATTTAAAGATAATTTCTGCAATAAGTAAACCATTACACTTTTTACTTTATTATTTATTCTATTAAAAAAGTAGTAAGTAAGTACTCGATTTGCTATTCTGAAATTTTATTTTGTCGCTTTTCATGATTAAAATTGCTTAAAAATGCAAAAAAAAATCCGTCTGTCTGTATGTCGTACGTGTACGCTGCAACGACATTCAAAAATACATATCTCCGAAAACCCTATAGATAAATAATTAATTTTTGGGTAGATTGTAGATTCTGAGGGAAACTTTCATTTCCTAAGTCTTGGGAATGCGGGGTTAAAGAGATAGGTGAGAGGATGGCTAAGATCGAAAACTGCGATCGCTAATATCTTCACTACGAATACAGATAGAAAGCTGAAACTCGACATTATGGTACATGTATGGAAAAGTGAAAATAAATTAATTTTTTTATCCAGTGGGGTACAAAAGGATGTGGGGGGGGGGGCTAAAAACCAATTATCGGCCGAATTTTTCTTCCAATCTTCGAAATTACTTAACAGAATGAATTCATGTTTTACAACCAAATAAGTGACTCATGGGTCAACCAAAAGCAACCTATAGAGAAGCTAATAGTTTTAAAAAGGAGTATCAGGAGAAGAGATACAAAGAAACATACTTAAATATTAATGTGTTCATTATCTCCCAAGCTTTTTAATTGAATCTTGAGACATGTATTAAGCAACACTAGCGAAATATGAGAAAATATTGTATTTCGTCATCATAGTAGTGGAGGAAATGCAGAGCATTTTAAAAGTGGTGCACTTTTCAAAATTTCAAACCGGTATATCTCGAAATTCAATGCAGATATCTAGTTGAAATTTTGTTAGATAATTATAGTTTTTATAAATTTTAAGTTGAGGAGTGCAAGGTTTCGGAGGTGGTAAGCCAAAAATTCGAAAAATTTTAGCACTTTCTTAGGCTGTTGTAAAAAATACAAAGTTCACACTTTGCATTTGTATACCATCCATTTGATATACGTTAAGAAAAGTAGCGATTTGAATCATTACTCTTATCTGCTGGAAGGTGATCCTAGGCTGCGCGTACCTCGTTACATGCAAAAAAAAAAACTATAAATTTTTGAATGAAATTTCATGCTAGAAACTTCGAAATTCGAGAAAATCATTTAAAATGTGCGTATAAGTTTAAGATATTAACTGGTTGAATACCTTAAAAATTTCTACTTCCTTTCATATAAAAGTATTTTCGCGGCAATTTCTATGAAATCACTTATCACCAAATCACCATCTATCACCCCCAGCCATGGATTTGAAATTTTGAACAAAAACTTCTAAAAATATTTAAAACAAGCTTGCAACAAAAGTTTTAAAATCCCCTTTGCCCTTTTACTATCTCCTATACAACAGTATGACTTAGACCAATTTCAATAAATCTACTAATAACCAACAATTTAAAAGCAATGAACGCGGTGAGTGGCACGTGGCGCCGCCCTGTTGAAACCACATATCTGCGACATTAATACCTTCCATTTGATGCACGAAAAAGCTAGTAATCATATCTCTGTACCGCTCACCGTTGACTGTAACGTTCTGACTATCATGACTAACTTCACCATTGATCAAATTAATGTTCGGAGACTGAGCTCTGCGTATCTTTCGCTGTATATCCATACCCAATCTGAAAGGCCGGAAATTCTAGCACTTGGCGAATGTAAGATGTTACCGGGAAGTCAACAGTTTTATTCTGTTCCCGGACATCACATTATTCCCGCATGTTTTCGCCAACGAGGTGTCGTGTTCAATATCCGCGATGATGTGTCTTCCCAATTAGTTCCCTATTTGGGGAACTGCTCCAATCCAGAATTTAATTACATCTGAATAAAATTGCTGATTTAAAGACAGTCATGTACTTCTGTTATGTGTATAGAAGCCCAGCAATGACTGCAGCGAATACCTTATTAGAACTGGATGGGTTAAATGAATCTATCCAATCAATCAACACTGCAAACCCTGATGTTGAAATCGTTATCGCGGGCGATTTCAATGTTCATAACATTGGTTGGCTTAAACACTCCTCTACTACGGACCAGGAGGGGCATGATACTGAGCTTTTTGACTCTTTAACCGGTTTAACACAGCTGGTAGATAAGCTCACTCGTTTACCAGATATTGCAGAACACTTTTCCAACCTTATTGACCTTTTTTTCACCAGCCAGCCAGAGAAATATTTTGTCTCTGCCATATCACCATCGTTAATTGAAAACAAGGATCATTTATTGGTTTGTGCACAATTTCCAGTTGCAGGACTTACACTGCTGTCAATCAAGGCACCTCGAAGAAATATTCGGCATTTCAAAAGAGCCAATTGGGAACATTAAATGACTTCTTCAATGCCTTTAATTAGAAATTGTGCTTTGATTCCAATAACTGCGCTGAAGCTTGTAGACTTGTCACCGAAATTATCCTGAAAGGTATGAATTTCTACATACCTTCCAGTCATAAGAGAGTCAGACGGTCGAAGGACTCTTGGTTCAAAAAAGAATTTCTCGATGCAATCCTGTCCAAGAAACAAGCATTTCAAACCTTTAAATGCAATAAAACACCTGCCAACATAGAACTCCTTAATGCATCGAGAAATGCCAGCAAATCTATACTCAATCGTGTTAAATTTGAGCATGACCAAAAACTTCGACGGAAGATTCTTCAATGTTCTAAAGGCTCGATATCTTACTGGTTAGTGGTCAAAACTATCAGGAAGAATTTCATTTCTTCTTCAGTACCACCTCTTGTTGATGGCGACCGTACCGTTATTGATCCTGTCGAAAAAGTTAATTTACTAGCAGCAAGTTTCACTAGAAACTCACACCTTCCACCATCAACCAACCGCCTCCCATTCTAAATGATTCTGGTTCCTCATTACTTAAACTTCATTTTCGCACGAGACTTATTTCCTTCAAGAGCTCAATATCCACAACTCTACTGGTCCTGACGGTATTCCCCCATTACGTTTTAAAATGTTCCTCTTCTTTAGCTAAACCTCTTCGCAATCTTTTCAATCTTTCCTACCCTTATGGGTGCTTTCTACGTATGTGGAAAGTTGCGAATATCCAAGAAAGGAAGCAAATCAAACCCCGCCAACTACCGCCCAATAGCCATTACTTCAGTGCTCTCGAAAGTAATGGAAACTGCTGTCAATCGCAAAATCGTTGACTATCTCGAGGATAAGCAGTTAATCTATGATCGTCAGTATGGGTTCCTTTTTGGTAGGCCGACGGGAGATCTTTTGGTCTACTTGACAGAACGTTGAAACTCATGCATACATAAAAACGGCTAATGTCAAGTTATTGCACTTGACATTGCAAAAGCTTTTGACAGAGTTTGGCATGATTGTCTTATAGTTAAGCTTAGGTCCATAGATCTTAATGCCACCCTTGTTTTTTTTTACAGAATGTGTTACTGTGTTGCCCTCGACGCCTCTATGCATCTTGGTGTTCTCCGAAAGTGCAAAAAGTATTTCACGCCAAACGGCCTCGCAACCATCTATAAGACATATATTAGACCACGTTTAGAGTACAAGTCGCATGTTTAGGCTGGGGCACCCAAATCATACCTCGCGTTGCTCGACCGTATTAAAAAACATGCGTTCCGACTGATTGGAGACGAGACCGTCACTTCTTCTATCAACTCTCTCGAGCAACGCAGAAATGTCGGAGTACTCAACATTTACTATAGCTACTTCCATGGTAAATGCAGTGCGAAACTAAGCGCACTCATTTCTATAGTCTATAATTTTGCCCGAGATACTCGTCGCACACGAGTGCCTTCTCGTACAGAGAAATTTAAGGCAGTCATTTATTTCCCGAACATCAAGACTTTGGAACACATTACCAGCCAAAGTGTTTCCTAATGAGTACAAGCTCTAGTACTTCAAAAGCAATGTACACCGTCACTTTCGTCTTTCTCCACCCAAATTAAATTAAATTCAACTTCAGTTTTTTTTGCCGACACAGCTGTGCATTGCATTATAGGTGACCACCTAATTTGTGTTCGGTTCCTTAAAAAAAATATCATTTTTGAAGATATATGGACCAATGATTCCACCGGCCCATAAAGTGCACCAAACAGTGACTTTTTCTGGATGTAATGGTGGTTCGACAATAGCTTGTAGATTATCATCGCTCCAAATGCAGCAACTCTGCTTATTGAATCACTGAACAAAATATGTGTGTGAAAATTAAACTGCCAGATTACACTACGTACGCGCCAGCTACACGTCCGACATCCTCTTCAATGGCGCTATAGCCCAAATCGGCCCTTCGCCTCCTGACTTTCAGGTTCCTTAACATTTTCATTATTTACTGCGGAAGAGTTGTTAGCTCGTCGCGCAACCCTCTATTTACGAATTTTTGAATTTTCTTAGATTGAGGTAGCCAAGGTATGTCCATGTAAGCAGTGTGCTTGAATTATGCGTTGACCGAGATTTGAACTCACGACCTTCGCATTATATACCAACACACTACCTACTAGGCTACACCCTAGCTACTTCAAAAGCAATGCACACCGTCACTTTCGTCTTTCTCCACCCCAAATTAAATTAAACTCAACTTTAGTTTTTTTGCTCCCATTCTTATGCCGACACAGCTGTGCATTGCATTATAGGTGACCACCTAAGTTGTGTTCAGTTCCTTAAAAAAAACATCATTTTTGAAGATATATGGACCAATGATTCCACCGGCCCATAAAGTGCACCAAACAGTGACTTTTTCTGGATATAATGGTGTTTCGACAATAGCTTGTGGACTATCATCGCTCCAAATGCGGCAACTCTGCGTATTGAATCACTGAACAAAATATGTGTGTGAAAATTAGACTTCCAGATTACGCTACGTACGAGCCAGCCACACGCCCGACATCCTATTCAAATATTAATGCTATAAAATTATCTTTCAAATAAAGCTAATTTCATGGATATTAAAATAATTTTTCTTTATTTTATTTTAATTTAAAATTCTCCGCCTCGAAAAATCACCCTGTATAATTGGCAGTAGCCTTGCCCTATAACCCCCTTTCGCAAAGTCTTCCTTATCGACCATAACCTGTATGTTGTCTTCCCGCGTATCCTCAACATGTCCCAAGAATAATAAAGTTGCACCCGATACCCGAGGTAGCTTACAGCCCCTCCCCTCCTTCCTTCCAAACTCTTCCAACTTTGTAAGCGGCAGTTATTTGGTTGAGAAAGTGTCGGAGTGGGGAGAAAAAAAATAAGAGATTTGGTCTATAATATTAGCCAAAATTAAATTAGGGAGGTGTAAGGTTAGAGAAGTTATTTGGGAAAAAAATCATGACGCGTTTGCATCTTTCGTATTCTGATAATATCCTAATTATTCGTTTCGTTTCTAAACTTTCAATTCCAACAATGGCACTACAGCCCAAATCGGCCCTTGGCCTCCTGACCTTCAGGTTCCTTAACATTTCCATTATTTATTGTGGAAGGTTTGTTAGCTCATCGCACAACCCTCTTCTACGAAGTTGTATTTATCAAACCTCCAATGCGGAACTAATCACCAGAATATCCATCACCATAGCACGCTTCAACTGCGGAATCATTTAAAACTTCAACAATTTCACCTGCGAACTATGTTTATGCTCTTGACAAAATTTTAAATATTTTTACTAACAATTTTGATAGAGTAACTCGGGACTTAATATCGAAGTTAATATATATTAACGCGAGTTAATATCGAAAAGTGAGTTAATACCAGTTTATCTCTATCGTGTGTCGAGCGCCTTAGGCTGAATTATGTATGGGATAGTGACGTTAAATAAAGTATTTTGACTCGCGTTATCGAAGGTATTATGAAGTTAGGCAATAATTTTAATGGTTTGGTGAATATTTTCACAGTGCATTTCGTATTGGACTGAAGGAAACAAGTATATTTTCCACAAGGAAAAAGAGCAGTTGAATCGAGCATTCACAACAAATCTACACAAAGCTAGTGAAATAAACAAGGTCTGAAAACCGATGCATCCAAAGACGAAAGAGCGATAAGGCACTGCACAAGAAAATACAGACAATGGGTAAAACTAATTAACGTCCAGGACACGACGGATAATATAAGAAAATACACCAAAAAACCAAAATAAAGACAGCACTCTCTACACCGACTACTATCCGGGGAGTTGAAGGAAACTTGAACGGCAAAAACCCATGGAAAACTGAAGGAACGTACCAAATACCTTGCAGCTCATATGAAAGAGTCAACATAGGAGAAACGGGACGCCCAGTTCAAACAAGGATCAACGACTATCCACAATGCACTTAAAAAATCAGACACATTCATCAGCAGATCGTACAATCGATACCGACAATGTGCAATTTCTAGCCAAATCTAATCGTTATTTTCAACAGATAGTACGAGAAGCTATTGAAATTTCCAACTATCCTCAGAATTTCAGCCGGATACAAGTTATAAGTAAATGGTTTTCCTTAAAAACCATCAGCTAATTTAATTTCCAGATCCTAATTAATTATCTAATATACACCGCCAATCAGTAATTGACCGTGAAATGGAGCACTATTACATCTTGGGTTTGAGCAAGATCAGGTGGATATAATCAGGAGAAGCACTCTCGAAGTTTATTAAGCTGGATTTCGTAAATGTTCGTTTTGTATAGACCATTCAAATACCCTACGGATAAAAAGAAGCCTTTCGATGGTGTTAAGCGACAATATATACAGAATGCAATGCGTAGGAGAGGTATTTCAGATAAGATCATAGCTATAATTAAAGAATCCTACGAAGATGCAAGGTGTCACGTCTTGCATAGAGGAAAGCTGTCCGAGAGCTTTGCTGCGCGAACGGAAAAGGTTGCACATTATCACAGGCCCTGTTTTTGGTAATAATTAGTGACATCTTGGAAGCTATACTGTAATTTGGAGAGGGTAAAGCTCTTCAGTGGGGACTGTCTAACTTCTTAAGTCACTTCGATTACGCTGATGCCATGTGTTTTCTTGCACATAACTGTTCGGACTTAGAGTTCGTTCAATGCATTCAAAATGCAAAGCGGCAGGACTGAAAATAATTCTGCGTACAACCAAGCACATGCACATGGATTTCGAGTATAAACACACCTATTATTCTTAACGGCCAAGATCCGAAAGAGGTGCAAGTTTTTTGTTACCTCGGAAGTATTGTCAGCATGGACGGTGGAGCCAAAAAGCCTATTGAGGCTCGTAAAAATATGTATCGGAATATTTTCTTGTTTCTGAAGATTAAGGGAGATCTCCCTTCGCACAAAGCTGCGAGTAGTTGACGCATGCGTTAGGCTGACAAAGAAACTGGAAACTTTCGGAAACAAACATATCTCAAGCATTTTAGGGATATTCTGGCCAGATCTGATCCCCATCGGCGAGCTTTGCATCATAACTGGAAAGACTAACATAAACATTCAGATTCAAAGGCAGTGGCCGCACAAGCTCTGCATTATAATCATCAAGGAAGGTGTTGGGTTGGTCGACCATGCAGCTCATGACAGCGAGTAATTGAACAAGAGGCCAAATGAATAAAGAAGTCCTAACGACAACTAAGGGCCGATTCACGCGACTTGTGGAAGAGAACTCTTTCTGTCCTATGCCTCTATATGTTTCTTAAAAGGAAATTTATTAATTGAAATTTATTTAACTGATTTAACCTTAATTATCCTTCCCACGTCCAAATAACCATATTCTGTATAAAAATCATTGTCTTTTGTAATTGTCGATCAGTTTGATAAAGATTTAAGCAGAGGCTGAATCTTCAAATTTAATAACAGAACCGTGTGAAATCCAGAAATCTTTCCATTCAATAATTTTAATAATTAAATATTTACCTTCATGGTTGTATATAAACTTCGTTTTCGAAATACACTTAGTGGGTGTATTAATGCCAGGTACACCACAATTTACACTTCTCGCTAATAGTCTATCAAGGGAAAATCCAATTTCATTCCCATAACTATATCCAGTTAACGACACTAAAAATATCTATAAGAGAAATTATAAAATGATGATTTTATTTCCGAATTTGATTTTAATCTTAAATACCAAAATTAACTTCATAGTTAAAGATTTAATAAGAAAATAAGTACACCAAAGAAAACGTACAACCACACGATTTTAGAATACGGAATACCCAAAAACTGACTTATTTGGTACAACACCGGCTTTTTATAGTACTACTCCGCAACGTTTTTAATCTAATCGGCAGCATGTATCATATATCCAAGTATGTACATTTGCTAAATGCAAACCAATAAAATTGTATATTAAAAAAAAAAGTGATTTTAAATGAAATTTAAAAAGAGTTTTGGGAAAAGTGTCTTGTGCTATATGTTTCGTGTCATCAGAAATAAAAAAAAATGAATGGCAGGAGCATAGATTAGCAGAGGTGATAAAAGAACATTTATGATTTTATTCTCGTGTATTTATTAAAGATAATGAATTTCGTGTGTAAGTAAACTAAACGCGATCGCCCGGATGCAAAACCAGCCATACGCCTATTTTTCGGAATATGAGGTTATCGTATCCCGGGATTTGTCTCGTCTTTTTCTCCTTTTTCTTCAAAGGCACTGCAGCTCAAATTGGATCTTGATCTTCTGACCACAAGATTCCTTAACCTGTATTTCTGTTTTCTGGAAGAGTTTTTGAGCCTTCGCACAACCCTCTATACACGAATTTTTATTTTCGCAGATTGTGGTGGTCCAGATATTTCCACCTAAGCAGTGTGCGGGATTTATACGTCCACTGCATTTTGTGCTTCTGATTTACTCATTGTAGACCAACTACATGCTACTCACTAGGCAAAACCCAGGCAGAAATATTAAAGTAAATTGACCTTCAAAATCAGTACCAACATTTTAAAATTAGACTTGAAAAATAAGGTCGGATGCAAGGCCAGTTATATTTCTGGGCAGTTAGATGGCAAAAGCTGACATACTCGTATCTTCTCAGTTGCAAGATCTCCCAACTTTTTCCTTACGAGTGGTACAAATCTAACATCCCCAATTCGAATGCTTCCGTGGCGTAGTGGGTAGCGTGCTTGCTTCTCAGTCAATAGGTTGTGGGTTCGATTCCCACTCCAGACAGGGGATTTTTTTAAGCGCAAATTTTTCAGTTGCTACTGGTGATACAAAATTATTCCAAATAAAATGGGGAAACGGTGTAAAAGTGAAACAGGTCCACTTCAAGAAGGCCTAGATACTCAGTAGATGGTTTCTGTTCGCTTTCTATCGTTCAGTCCCCCATAACATCTGCAAATATTTGTCAATAAGCAGCCAGTACAACTGAACAATATACCAGCTTCTCCACTCGCTACGGTCGTTCTCACTCCCCTTCCCCAACTTTCCCAATCCCATTCCTTCCCTCCATGACTGTGTTTGTGCATTGCACATAAAGGCCGAAATTGCCTATAACAAAAGTCATTCTGTAAAAAAAAAAAAAAATATATAATTACACTCTAGATGAAATCTGAGAGTAGAATGTGTTTGCCTTACCATTTGAAATGCTAAAAAATAATGCCCGCAAAAAGTTGCCATGGGTACAGATATTTATTGTCGCTAAAAACTCTCGATTCCGAGTGACCGTCTGTCTATAATAAAACTCTCGAACGCTTTGAGCTATCGTACTGAAATCTGTTGTGTGCCATTTTAAGCAAACAAGAAGCTTTAAGATAGAGAACGGCCTATATCCACTACTCCTCCTACCCTCTCCCATACAAAACTAATGAAATCACGAGTTTTGAAGAAATTGGTTTTTCTTTGAAGCTATTTAAGCTTAAAGCCCAATCATATGATACTCTAGATGACATGGAAATGACTTTAATATACCGGAAAATATGTCATCTCAAATTCTTTCGAATAGTGAATAGAGACTTTTGCATGGGAGGTGGTAGAAGTAGAGGGGGAGGTTTGTATTTTTCGTATATGACACCGAACATGGCATTCAAACTGTTTTTTTGCTTAATTTAAAGTTTTTAGTTTTCATTATTTTTAAAGAAATTGGTCATAGTTTTTCTGAAATTGGGGCTTTTGTATGGGGGGTAGCAGAGGAAGTAGAGCGTTTAAGATGATTTTGAAACTGCTTATCATCATCCTTATCACCATGCTTTGATTCAATTTCAAAGTCGATAGCTCTCATATACTTGAAGGAGAAATGCTTTTCTTGGATTTATAATAAAGATATTTATATGGGAGGTGGTAGAAGGAGTGAAGCGGAGCTGAGAATTTTTTCTAACACCTATTTCAATTATTAAGAAACAAATTCTGGCAAAATTTGAAATTTGTACTTTTTCTAGTTTGAATGGAAATCGATAAAATGCATTTAACAAACATAACAGAATTATGATTGGGCTTAAAGCCCAATCATATGATACTCTAGATGAGATGGAAATGACTTTGATATACCGGCAAATATGTCATCTCAAATTCTTTCGAATAGTGAGAAGAGACTTTGCATAGGAAGTGGTAGAAGTAGAGGGGGAGGTTTGTATTTCTCCTATGTGACACCGAAAATGGCGTGTAAAGTGTTTCGTGCTGAATTTAAAATTTTTAGTTTTCATTATTTTTAAAGAAATTGGACATAGTTTTCCAGAAATTGGAGCATTTGTATGGGAGGTGGCAGAGGAAGTGGAACGTTTTAGATGATTTGAAACTGCTTGTCATCACCCTTATCACTATGCTTTGATTCAATTTCAAAGTCGGCGACTCTCATACATATATTCGAAGGAGAAATGCTTTTCTTGAATTTATAATACAGATATTTATATGGGAGGGGGTAGAAGGAGGGAAGCTGAGCTGATAATTTTTTCTAACATTTATTGCAACTATTAAAAAACAAATTCTGGCAAAATTTTAAGTTTGTAATTTTTATAGTTTTAATGGAAATCGATATAATGCATTTAACAAAAATTATGCATTTGTATGGGAGGGGGTAGAAGGAGTGTAAGGATGAAAATAATTTTTTTTCCTGTTATTGATATTTCTATTTTTATACTTTATGCGAAATATCAAATTGATAACTTTAACAGTTTCGAAGAAAAATAATTTAATTTAAATTTCAAAATTTCGTGAAATTTGTATGGGAGGGGGTAGAAGGGGTGAGGTGAAGTTGATAATTTTTTCAAAGCTGATTGGAATTCTAATAAAATTAATTCTGGCAAAAATTTGTTTTTATAACTTTACTAGTTTCGATGAAAATCGAAAAACTGCATTTTTCAAAATTATGCATTTGTATGGGAGGGGGTAGAAGGAGTGATGGGATCGGATCAATATTCAGTCATATTAATGGTATCTATATAGTAATACTTCAACCCAAATTTCAAATCGATAGCTTAAATAGTTTCTAAGGAAAATCAATTTCTGAAAATTTCGAAATTTCGTGAAATTTGTATGGGAGGGGGTAGAAGGAGTGGGGGGATGTGGCCCGTTCACGAACTTAAAGTTTCTTTTTTGCTAAAAATGACACACAACAAATTTCAGCACGATAGCTCAAAGCGTTCGAGAGTTATGCTGTAGACAGACGGACAGACGGACAGACGGACAGACGGACAGACGGACAGACAGCAACTCGGAATCGAAGTTTTTGAGCGACAACAAATATTTCTGTACCCTTGGCGGCTCTGTGCGAGCATTATTTCTTAGCGTTACAAACGGTAAGGCAAACACAATATACTCTCAGATTTCATCTAGAGTATAAAAATTATGCATTTGTATGGGAGGGGGTAGAAGGAGTGTATGAATCAAAACAAATTTTTTTCGCATTATTAATATTTCTATTTGTATACTTTATACAAAATATCAAGTTGATAGCTTTAACAGTTTCGGAGAAAAATAATTTAATTGAAATTTTAAAATTTCGTGAAATTTGTATGGGAGGGGGTAGAAGGAGTGAGGTCAAGTTAATATTTATTTTTAAAATAAATTGCAATTATAGTAGAATTAATTCTGACAAAATTTTGTCTTTTCAGCTGTACTAGTTTCAATGAAAATCTAGAATATGTATTTTTCAAAATTTTCCATTTGTATGGGAGGGGGTAGAAGGAGTAAAGGGATCGGGTTAATATTTCGTGATATTAATGACATCTATATCATAATACTTTGACTTAAATTTCAAGTCGATAGCTTAAACAGTTTCAAAAAAAATCAATTTCTTATTATTTCGAAATTTCATGAAATTTGTATGAGAGGGGGTAGAAAGAGTGGGGGATGTAGCCCATTCACGAACTTAAAGTTACTTTTTTGCTAAAAATGACACACACAAAATTTTAGCACTATAGCTCAAAGCTTTCGAGAGTTATGCTGTAGACAGACGCACAGACGGACAGACAGACAGACGGATAGACGGTCACTCGGAATCGAGGTTTTTGAGCGACAACAAATATTTCTGTACCCTTGGCGGCTCTGTGCGAGCGTTATTTCTTAGCATTACAAACGGTAAGGCAAACACAATATATGTACTCTCAGATTTCATCTAGAGTATAAAAATTTTTCTAGTTTTATTGAAAAGACGAAATTTTGCGAGAATTAATTTTATTACGATACGAACGAAATATTGAAATCTCAAGCTGTCAAAGCTATCGACTTGAAGAATTGTGGAAAGTATAATAATGAAAATTTCATTGACGACAACAAATTTTGTTTTAATCCGTATATTGCCTCTACCCCCTCCCATACAAGTATGTATATAATTTTGGCAAATGCATTATATCGATTTCCATTAAAACTAGAAAAGATGCAAAATTAAAATTTTTCCAAAATTTGTGCAATAAATGTAAAAAAAATTTCAGTTTCGCTTCACTCCTTCTACCTCCTCCCATACAAATATCATAAATTCAAGAGCAGCAATTCTCCTTGCTTCAATTTCAGGAAAACTATGTCCAATTTCTTAGAAAATAATCAAAGCTACAAATTTTAAATTCAGCACGAAACATTTTGCATACCACAGTGGATGTTATGTACAAAAATTTCAAATCTGCCCCTCTGGTCTCACCACCTCCCACACAAATGTCACAACTCGAAAGAATTTGAGATGACATATTTTTTGGTACATAAAACTCGATTGAGCTTTACGGCCAATCATATTTCTATTATGTTTTTACGTATATAGCCTACCCGGTAGCTACTCGACGCATTAGAGCACACAACTGTATTTTCGACAGCATCTTCTAGGATGGGGCGTCTTCCAGGTCGAATTCCCCATCCCACGCTCCTGAGCAGCCGTCAGGAAGTGCTGTTCAGATCTGGAGGCTCCCCATCAAAAAATTCTGTATGCCAAATGGACCCCTGCTGAGACCTTTATCAAACCAGTTTGATAAAGGTCTCAGCAGAGACCGAAACGTCACAAATAATAAAACGTAACAGTGTAGAATCCGAAAAACTCTTCTTTCAATTCAAAATGCAAAACATTCACCAAACCAACCTTAAGATACTTAAACTACTAACTAAGTTACTAAAAAAAAGAAATTAGGTGGTAATTTCTATTCAATGATAGAGAGACTTAAGGGGTTGTTGGTGTATTCATATCTACTTAAAAATATTTCACTCAGATTATTGCTATATGTTTGGACTAAATCTAAAACAGCCAGTTTGTGGAGGCGTCTTGTTGAGAAATACCAGGGTTTATTAAGTATTATTTTTAGGCATTAGTTTTGCGATATTCATAATTTTTTTTTATGGACTTGAGCGCATTCATTCCAAACAGGACTGCATATAAAAGACAGGGTCTCATCACAACTTTGTACAAGAGTAGTTTGTTTGCCGTCCATAATTTTGACTTTCGGTTTATCAAGAGGTATAATATCCTAATGAGCAACAGAGTTTTGGAAACACAATTTAAGACCATTTAATGGTAAGTTAGCTTTTTGTCTAAGTGCATCCCAAGGTATTTTATGCTGTTGGACCATGTTATATCTTCTGCAAAAATGTGGATTGTAGGTTAGGAACTGGGCGGCTGTTCTTTTCGTGAAAAAAATTGCTGTAGTCGTGGCTGTATTCATTTTTGTTTTCCAGATCGTGAAGCTGATTCTGTAGGTTGTTGATGATTATAGCGGGGTCTTCGCATGTTGTAAAAACGGCAGTGTCCTTTGCAAACGTAGCTAATTCACAAGTAGAGTCTTTAGGAAAATTGGAAGTATATAATAGCCGTGTTTTTTTGCGGACGAGAGTAGAGCAGGTTAAGATAGTCCTCAAAAAAACGATCCAGAGTAGAAGTTTAGTACTTAAGTATGGAACTGGTAAGTTGTTGCACCTGGAAACAATTTGACAGTTTACTTCGAATTGTCAGTTGTCAACAACAGGTAATTTCTGTAAAATATTGGGAATTTCCCGCGATAATTCAAGACTTTTCCTTGCAGATCCAATAATGAGTGCAAATAGGAAAGTTTTTTTATTGGAACTATTAGAATCAAGTGATTCGGATGACTCCAATCGTAAGCGCATTGTGTTTCAGGCAGCTGCAGCACTTTTCGACAAATTCAAATTTCATTGCTGCCAACGGCTGGGAGATGAAAGTCCCAAGTTCTAACTTCTGAGCCCTCTATCAATGAGCACAGGAACTATTTATCCAGAGCAGGTTAGCTACACCAGTGCTCTAACCGGGGTAGCTAACCTACTCTGGATAGATGATTTGTTGTTGCTTTCAATGTAGTTACGCTAACCTGCTCTGGATAGAGCCGCAAAAAAACACGGCTAATATGAAAAGTAGGGGTCTTAGGCAAGATTCTTGGAAAGCAGGAATATAGCGTCTTTCCGATTTAGTGAATTTTAGTTTTACTTGAAAAGATCGCTGCGAGAGAAAGGAACCGATCAGACGGCTTATATATATTCGAGAAACTTGTAGTTCATTAGCTTGAATAGGAGTCTATTATGCCATACTGTGTCAAACGCTTTTTGAATGTCTAACTTGATCATGCCAACGGTTGTTTTGTTCTGGAATGCCTTTTTGATGAGCTTGGTGACTCTGAGAAGTAGATGACACGTGGAGTGCTTCGAAAACCAAATTGGTAGTCAGGGAGGATATTATTTTAATTCAGTATGAAGTTGAAAACGGTACAGGATTATTTTCTCAAAAAATTTTGAAATTGAGGAAAGTAAACTAACTTTTCTGCAGCTACTGGGTGAAAAGCAAACTTTTCCGGGCTTGTGGACAGCTAGAATAGTTGCTTCTTTCCAACATTTAGGAAAGTATCCTAATTTTAGGCACCTGTTAAAGATAAAGCACAAGAACACTACTGCTTTTCTGGGGAGATTCTTTAAAAGAATATTGGGTATACCATCTTTTTCCGGGGCATTTCCTGTTTTTAGTTCTGCGAAGAATGTTCTTAATGTCAATAGGCTTACAAAGTTGGTTCGACTCAAATTTTGGTAAAGGAGCGAGAGCAAATTAATTTGATCATTGACATCATTAGTTAATTAGTGGGAGGAGCTTGAGCCTACGATGTTACGAGAGGAGTGGAATTGGTCCGCAAGTATTTCTGATTTTTCGCTGTAAGCACAAATATTTTTATTGTTCTTCCTCTGTTTTTCAAAATAAAAAATTTGAAAATTATTTCTAATTTTTTTATTAATTGATTGCATGTATCACATTCAAAACTCTCTGTACTGAATATTAATTATCGTATTAATTTTTATGTAATTCCGTATATCATTGTTATATGTATAGTTATAATAACAATGATATTACCTAAAGTAAAGAATGAAATATCATAATGATGAAATAATTTTCTATTCTTAAAACCAAACATTTCTATGGGAGGTAGTAGAGGAGTTGAGGCAATCGTAAAATTTGTGAAATAGTATTATTTCTTTATGGCCTTTTGCCTTTTCGATTTGTTTTACCGAATCATGTAGAGCTGATTCTGTTGATTTGCCTTTTTGGTACGCCTGTAGATTTTTATTAAGACAGACCTTGTTAGGCCCTGTTGTTATGTGAATCTCCACTAGTCTTGACGAAGAAGGAAGCAAGACTTCTAGGGTGATATGACTTAGGCTGATCTATGGGACGATACAAATACCACCATTGCTTTCCTCCAGACTTTTGGGATGTATCCTTATATAAAACTGGCTTTAAAGATCCTTATCATTTTTGGCATTAAGATCTCTAACCCCCCTTTGCAGTAATCCTGGGAATATTTTATCTACTTCGGCTGATTTGTAGGGCTTAAATGTGCTAATCACCCATCTGATCTTTTCCAGAATAAAATTTTTGCCAGCAATGCTATTGCTGAACGGAGTTTGACGATAAGTCCTCCTCCATCTAAGTCTTCATTGTTGTTAATTATCTTGCAGCCTAGCGAATGTGTTGCCAGTAACACTCTAAGTGTTTCCATGCTGGTTTTAGTTAAGGACCCATCTGGTCTCTTTAATAGTCCTATATATATCGGGGTGATAACACCTGTTGGAGTTTTGAGCCTGCTGGGAGATTATCTGTCTCTTCACGAAAACTTCTCCATGACTCTTTTTTTTTAACTTTTTTAAAAGTTTATTTAATTCAGTAATGGACTCTCAGTAT
Organism: Chorisops tibialis; assembly: GCA_963669355.1. NCBI lineage: Eukaryota > Metazoa > Arthropoda > Insecta > Diptera > Stratiomyidae > Chorisops > Chorisops tibialis. The sequence goes on from OY770263.1 coordinate 254,752,341, forward strand.
TCATCTCAGTTAAAAAAGGTTTTTGCTCTATTGAACAATTTTCTAGTTTGATTGCGTTTCTCGTTCCAAAAACGTATTTGTTCGGTCCTTTTCTTGTGTACAGGAGGACAACTTTGCTAGTAAGCATTTATAACATTGTTTACGAGTTTGTTCGTGATCAATGCAGTCTAGGCTGCTTATTGATTCTTCTTCTATACTTCTTCAACTGTTCAGTTAATTTCTACTAATGAAATAAAGCCACCTGTTTTATTAATTCACTGCAAATCTTTATTTTTAACTAAACTACGCTTTACACTAACACACAAATTATCGCTTCTAAGTTTTTCGTTTGTCTCTTGTTACGACTACCCGTTGATAGCTCTAAATAGACTCTTTCACTTTAGAGTCTCCGCTGCCGTTTTACACGAACGCTTGCTCTATTTATATCGCCTTCTATTCGTTCGTATCACGTTTGCTATTCGTTTGCCATCGGCCACAATCGGCTTTCTTCGTTCCTGTCATGTAAATCGCTGTTCATTGCTTTTCATCGTTACCCGAATCCCGCTTACCCACTTATACGAGCCCATACATGTTGCTGTTAGCCGTGTTTTTTTGCGGACGAGAGTAGAGCAGGTTAAGATAGTCCTCAAAAAAACGATCCAGAGTAGAAGCTTAGTACTAAAGTATGGAACTGGTAAGTTGTTGCACCTGGAAACAATTTGGTAGTTCTACTTCGAATTGTCAGTTGTCAACAACAGGTAATTTCTGTAAAATATTGCGAATTTCCCGCGATAATTCAAGACTTTTCCTTACAGATCCAATAATGAGTGCAAATAGGAAAGTTTTTTTATTGGAACTATTAGAATCAAGTGATTCGGATGACTCCAATCGTAAGCGCATTGTGTTTCAGGCAGCTGCAGCACTTTTCGACAAATTCAAATTTCATTGCTGCCAACGGCTGGGAGATGAAAGTCCCAAGTTCTAACTTCTGAGCCCTCTATCAATGAGCACAGGAACTATTTATCCAGAGCAGGTTAGCTACACCAGTGCTCTAACCGGGGTAGCTAACCTACTCTGGATAGATGATTTGTTGTTGCTTTCAATGTAGTTACGCTAACCTGCTCTGGATAGAGCCGCAAAAAAACACGGCTAATATGAAAAGTAGGGGTCTTAGGCAAGATTCTTGGAAAGCAGGAATATAGCGTCTTTCCGATTTAGTGAATTTTAGTTTTACTTGAAAAGATCGCTGCGAGAGAAAGGAACCGATCAGACGGCTTATATATATTCGAGAAACTTGTAGTTCATTAGCTTGAATAGGAGTCTATTATGCCATACTGTGTCAAACGCTTTTTGAATGTCTAACTTGATCATGCCAACGGTTGTTTTGTTCTGGAATGCCTTTTTGATGAGCTTGGTGACTCTGAGAAGTAGATGACACGTGGAGTGCTTCGAAAACCAAATTGGTAGTCAGGGAGGATATTATTTTAATTCAGTATGAAGTTGAAAACGGTACAGGATTATTTTCTCAAAAAATTTTGAAATTGAGGAAAGTAAACTAACTTTTCTGCAGCTACTGGGTGAAAAGCAAACTTTTCCGGGCTTGTGGACAGCTAGAATAGTTGCTTCTTTCCAACATTTAGGAAAGTATCCTAATTTTAGGCACCTGTTAAAGATAAAGCACAAGAACACTACTGCTTTTCTGGGGAGATTCTTTAAAAGAATATTGGGTATACCATCTTTTTCCGGGGCATTTCCTGTTTTTAGTTCTGCGAAGAATGTTCTTAATGTCAATAGGCTTACAAAGTTGGTTCGACTCAAATTTTGGTAAAGGAGCGAGAGCAAATTAATTTGATCATTGACATCATTAGTTAATTAGTGGGAGGAGCTTGAGCCTACGATGTTACGAGAGGAGTGGAATTGGTCCGCAAGTATTTCTGATTTTTCGCTGTAAGCACAAATATTTTTATTGTTCTTCCTCTGTTTTTCAAAATAAAAAATTTGAAAATTATTTCTAATTTTTTTATTAATTGATTGCATGTATCACATTCAAAACTCTCTGTACTGAATATTAATTATCGTATTAATTTTTATGTAATTCCGTATATCATTGTTATATGTATAGTTATAATAACAATGATATTACCTAAAGTAAAGAATGAAATATCATAATGATGAAATAATTTTCTATTCTTAAAACCAAACATTTCTATGGGAGGTAGTAGAGGAGTTGAGGCAATCGTAAAATTTGTGAAATAGTATTATTTCTTTATGGCCTTTTGCCTTTTCGATTTGTTTTACCGAATCATGTAGAGCTGATTCTGTTGATTTGCCTTTTTGGTACGCCTGTAGATTTTTATTAAGACAGACCTTGTTAGGCCCTGTTGTTATGTGAATCTCCACTAGTCTTGACGAAGAAGGAAGCAAGACTTCTAGGGTGATATGACTTAGGCTGATCTATGGGACGATACAAATACCACCATTGCTTTCCTCCAGACTTTTGGGATGTATCCTTATATAAAACTGGCTTTAAAGATCCTTATCATTTTTGGCATTAAGATCTCTAACCCCCCTTTGCAGTAATCCTGGGAATATTTTATCTACTTCGGCTGATTTGTAGGGCTTAAATGTGCTAATCACCCATCTGATCTTTTCCAGAATAAAATTTTTGCCAGCAATGCTATTGCTGAACGGAGTTTGACGATAAGTCCTCCTCCATCTAAGTCTTCATTGTTGTTAATTATCTTGCAGCCTAGCGAATGTGTTGCCAGTAACACTCTAAGTGTTTCCATGCTGGTTTTAGTTAAGGACCCATCTGGTCTCTTTAATAGTCCTATATATATCGGGGTGATAACACCTGTTGGAGTTTTGAGCCTGCTGGGAGATTATCTGTCTCTTCACGAAAACTTCTCCATGACTCTTTTTTTTTAACTTTTTTAAAAGTTTATTTAATTCAGTAATGGACTCTCAGTATTCATCTCAGTTAAAAAAGGTTTTTGCTCTATTGAACAATTTTCTAGTTTGATTGCGTTTCTCGTTCCAAAAACGTATTTGTTCGGTCCTTTTCTTGTGTACAGGAGGACAACTTTGCTAGTAAGCATTTATAACATTGTTTACGAGTTTGTTCGTGATCAATGCAGTCTAGGCTGCTTATTGATTCTTCTTCTATACTTCTTCAACTGTTCAGTTAATTTCTACTAATGAAATAAAGCCACCTGTTTTATTAATTCACTGCAAATCTTTATTTTTAACTAAACTACGCTTTACACTAACACACAAATTATCGCTTCTAAGTTTTTCGTTTGTCTCTTGTTACGACTACCCGTTGATAGCTCTAAATAGACTCTTTCACTTTAGAGTCTCCGCTGCCGTTTTACACGAACGCTTGCTCTATTTATATCGCCTTCTATTCGTTCGTATCACGTTTGCTATTCGTTTGCCATCGGCCACAATCGGCTTTCTTCGTTCCTGTCATGTAAATCGCTGTTCATTGCTTTTCATCGTTACCCGAATCCCGCTTACCCACTTATACGAGCCCATACATGTTGCTGTTAGCCGTGTTTTTTTGCGGACGAGAGTAGAGCAGGTTAAGATAGTCCTCAAAAAAACGATCCAGAGTAGAAGCTTAGTACTAAAGTATGGAACTGGTAAGTTGTTGCACCTGGAAACAATTTGGTAGTTCTACTTCGAATTGTCAGTTGTCAACAACAGGTAATTTCTGTAAAATATTGCGAATTTCCCGCGATAATTCAAGACTTTTCCTTACAGATCCAATAATGAGTGCAAATAGGAAAGTTTTTTTATTGGAACTATTAGAATCAAGTGATTCGGATGACTCCAATCGTAAGCGCATTTCAGTTTCAGGCAGCTGCAGCACTTTTCGACAAATTCAAATTTCATTGCTGCCAACGGCTGGGAGATGAAAGTCCCAAGTTCTAACTTCTGAGCCCTCTATCAATGAGCACAGGAACTATTTATCCAGAGCAGGTTAGCTACACCAGTGGTCTAACCGGGGTAGCTAACCTACTCTGGATAGATGATTTGTTGTTGCTTTCAATGTAGTTACGCTAACCTGCTCTGGATAGAGCCGCAAAAAAACACGGCTGTTGTTGTTTTCCGTACAGCATTTAATCATCGCACGAGCTTACTCGATCGCAGTCGGCCGCTTCTCTTCGTTGCCTGTGTTGTTTTTGCTGCTCTCCATCAAGCACTTCGTCATTATCCGAGTCTACCCGATCGCTGCCGTTCATCACTGGTTATCTCCAAGTCTTTTCCCTATTGTTGTTGTTGTTGAACATTCCAATCGATGTTCGGAATTATTTCATTCTTGTTCGGTTCTTTTTTCTGTCGGTCGGGCTCGTGTAGTTTGCTAGTTGATGGATCGCTCAAGTTTGTGCACCTGCTTGTTTTCAAGTACGATGAGAATAATGCAATTTAGATGTTCTTTATGGCTATTGGGTGTTGGGTGTTTTTGGTTGAATACCTTGATATTCTAATCCATTTGCATAGTGTTCCATGTGGGGTTCATACGCGCGCATTAATTTGATGATAAACAAGTAGAGAGTACATTGTAAGACGACGGATATTTGGCTAGAACTAACATGCAACAATATTATACAGCTAAATAATTTAAAAAAAATAATATAATTTTATTAAAGATACTTTAATTATCACAATCAGTTAACATACTGCAATTATAGGCAAATCATTGATGCAGGCGAAACAAGAGAATGTCGAAAAAGGTTCGAGATCGAGGGGAAATTCGCTCGAAATCGAAATGAGAGATCCTTTAGGAAACAATTTGAGATCGGGTTCAGATCGACTTGACATTGGGTCGAGATCACTTTTATATTTCGATGTTTGGTTTTTGTCTCTCTAATTGAGATCGTTTCGACTTCGGTTTGAGATCAGTTCGCTATTTCGATGTGTAGTCTCTGATTCGATTTATTAAACTGAAAATTGTTTCATGTAAGATGCAAATTGCTGCTACATACTGGAGAACGCGTTCACTGTGCCCTGAAGAATAGCGGTGAAGTATTCAGGATGCGAAGGAGCGATATGGGCTGTAGCACCTTAGCAAGTTAATTTGAAAAATCGAAAAACTAAAGCTTGGAAAACTTACTCGCTCCCAAGGAATGATACTTACTACATAATTTACATGAACTTATTTAATTGTTTTATAAGTCAGTTTTGAGCTGCACATAACCAATAACATTTTACCTATCCTTGTGTATCTAATTCATCGCTTCCTAGGAGAGTTTTTCCTATGTCATGCAAATACTTAACTATAATTCTCTTGATTAAGTTTGATAAAAGAGATAATGTAGAGTAATATATTGTTATAGATCTGGCAATAAAATATGAATTTTACAGAACAGTCCCCCAATATATAAAAACCCATAATCAAAGATCTAGAACCTTCCCGTATAGTCTAGACATACACCGGAACAGTATATTCCAAAAGGTAGGCAATCAAAGATCTAGAACCTTCCAGTATAATCTAGATATACACCCTACAGAACCGTATACTCCAAGCTGAAGGTAATTAAAGATCTAGAACTCTCCAGAGAATTTTGTGAAACCGAATATTCTCGAGTGCCTTAGTGAACAGTGACTTTAATTAGTGAAGAAAATTTAAGTGAATTCAAATCGCGGAAAAACTGGAAATAATCGGTAGTGAAAATGCCGCGTTATCTAAAAGACTTAAAATTAACGGAGCTGAAGGAAGATCTCAGTAGACGCGAGTTATCTACGACAGGGAGCAAGTCCGAGCTTGTCAGCCGTATGATCGAGACACTTGAGGCTGAGGGTGCGGATGCAGATAGTTTTGAGTTTCAAATCAAAGAAGCTCGTGGAGAGGAGTGTTTTGGTACATCGGATGCTCTAGCACAGTTAATGCAACAAATGATAAACAAATTAGATCAACAATCAGTGGACATTAAACAACAATCAGCTGTGATAACGGACATGAATCAGAAATTGGAGCAACAATCTGCGGACATTAAACAACAATCTGCGGACATTAATCAGAAATTAGAGCAACAATCAGCGGACATTAATCAAAAATTAGACCAGATCTCAAAGGACCGCAACCAAAAATTGGAGCTGCAAAATAATAAAATAGACATCAAGGGTAAGGCAATAGAAGAACACGTAGAGAAGAAATCTTCGAAGAACAAATTACGGAAAAAACATCCGGGATTGTAGAAGAAGTCGAACGACTAAAAAGAGATTTCGATAATGTGAAAGCGACCGGAGTCATCAAGACAAAGCACGTTGCATACAAGGGTCTCAAGGCTCCAATCTTCGATGGACAAACACCGTGGCCTATTTATAAGACCCAATTTGAGGCTGCCAGCAGAAATAACGCAGATAAAAGGGAGAAATGCAACAATACAATGTGGGCGTCCCATTTGAGAGAATTGCTGTGGATATTGCTGAACCATTTCCGGAATCAGAAAATGGTAATCGCTACATTCTAGTGGTCATTGATTATTTAAGCAAGTGGCCTGAAGCCTACGCAATTCCAAACCAAGAAGCAGTAACCATCGCCGAACAAATCGTTACCAACTGGGTGAGCAGATTTGGAGCTCCACGTGAACTATACTCCGATCAAGAGCGCAATTTTGAATCTCAAATATTCAAACACGTGTGCCAAATGCTGGGAATAAACAAAACCAGGACAACTCCATTACACCCACAGTCCGATGGAATGGTGGAACGTTTCAATAGAAGTTTGGATAGGTTTGAGTTCAATGTCAAACCTATCCAAACTCGTCAGCGATAGGCAACAGGACTGGTATCAGCACATCCCTCTATTTTTAATGGCCTACAGAACATCGGTACATTCAACAACAGGAGAAACTCCCTCCCGAGTCATTTTCGGAAGAAATATTCGAGTCCCTGCGGAACTAATGTTTGGAGTGCCACCAGACCAACCAACCAATGCCAAAGATTACGTCTCGGATCTTCGATGTCGACTAAAGACAATTTATAACCTGGTCAGAGATAAAATTGATTTGGCGACCGACCGCATCAAGACGAGGTATGATCAACGGGCGAATTCATTAGGATTCCACGAGGGTGATTTGGTTTGGTTATACATTCCCAAACGACAGAAGGCCAGATCGCCGAAACTACAGCGCAACTGGGAAGGCCCTTACCAGATCATCAACCGGTTAAATGATGTCGTCTATCGGATTCAACTACATCAAAAACCTCGTACTAAAATGAAAGTGGTACATCTCGACCGATTAACAAAGTACCATGGTGCCATTGAGGAAGTGAACGACTCTGTTCGGGACGAACAGGGACTAAGGTGAGGGTAATGTTATAGATCTGGCAATGATCTTTCTCGAATATGCCAGAATTTTACAGAACAGTCCCCCAATATGTAAAAACCCATAATCAAAGATCTAGAACCTTCCAGTATAGTCTAGACATACACCCTACAGAACCGTATACTCCAAACTGTAGGTAATTAAAGATCTAGAACTCTCCAGTATAGTCGAGACATACACCCGAAAACATCCACGACAGAAGCTCCGAGAACCGGGGGAAAGTATATAACAGCACGAAGCTTTCAGTCGGGAGTCAGTCATTTAATGATCGAGACGCGAACCAGTGCAAGCGATAATAAGCGATACGCGGCGGTAGTGCCAAATAGGCGAATTAAGTTAAAGTGTGAATTAAGTAAAATTGCGAATAAATGAATTATCCCTTGTTTTTAAACGAATTGTGTTTTTTTTGAAATCCCGGTGAACCCCTAGCTCGCAACAATATTATATTTAAATCCGTTGTGAGTGATGTAATTTATTTCCATTTCAAGTCGATTATTGGATCATTCAGCATAGCTTTGTCAAAGGCAGATCCACTGTAACTAATCTTATGGAATTCTCGAACTTCTGTCTTTCTACTATCGAAAATGGGCAGCAGGTCGATTGCATATACACTGACTTTAGTGAAGCCTTGGAAAAATTGACCATAATATTCTTATGCATAAGCTCCACCTGCTTGGTTTTTCTGATATTTTCGTCATTTGGATTAATTTCTATCTTAGTGATTGCATTCAGAAGATACACTTTCTTCTGAAATATTTGATACTTCAGGCGTTCCGCAAGGTAGCCATCTGAGTCCAATTCTATTCCTTCTCTTTTATAATGACTTGAGTTCGTTTATCTCTAACTCGAACATTCTTCTCTATGCCGATGAAAATCTTTAAGATTATCTCAAGCACCAATGATTGTTTATTATTGCAAAGTAATATCTAGTGTTTCTATGGCAGGTGCTGACTTAACAATTTACATCTCAACATTAATAAGTGCAATACTGTTTTGGTATTCTAAGAAGAGAATATCACATAATTTTGACTATGTTGTAAATGGATGCTCTTTACTTCTTTCTGATAAAGTACGTAATTTGGGAGTACTATTTCATGTGAATCATATGAGGAGACAATCAAAACAATGTAATGATTTCTTTACAACGAAAATCTCATAGTACTGTACATTTATCCGATTTAAATTAGAATATGCTGGTTCTATCTGGTCACCATTTTATTCCATTCACATGAATAGAATCGAAGCAGTTCAGCGTCGGTTCCTAAGGTTTGTCCTCCAGGGCCTTCTTTGGTCCGATTCACTCAGGTTACCGCCATATGTTGATCGTTTAAATCTGCTGTCTATAGATTCTCTTGAGAAAAGGCGGACCCATGCCAGAATTGTCCTTGGCCTTAAAGCTATTTCAGGTATAAATGACTCTGACAAATTGCTATCTATGATTAAATTCAATATTGTCAATATGTCGTCCTTTGCAAAATTATGAGCTTGTAGAATTCCGCAGCATTGCACTAACTACGGGTTTTATGAACCACTTTCATAAATGTTAAGAAATTTCAATATCTACTTCTCGCAATTAGATTTTTCACATGAGTGTTCCACAAGTAAAAAATCAGCTTTCGTGAGGTTAATTATGTTTGATTTTGTAAAAAATTTAAATTTTTGTGTATCTAATTCTTTTTCAATTTGATTTTGATTTTTTTTTTTATTGTTTCCAACTGTTCATTATTTCTAATGTACATAAATGTAGTAATCAATTTTTTGATGAAATAAATTATTATTAAGCTAATAAGTAATTTACGTAAGAAAAACAAAATAATACCGAATCGATATCGCATCGAAACGGTGCTAAAGTATATGGCACAGTTTCGAGATCGAATCGATATCTGTTCGATATTCCAATGCACGTTTGGTTTTTAATTCTTTTTATAGTCTAGATGAAATCTGAGAGTGTATTGTGTTTGCCTTACCGTTTGTAATGCTAAGAAATAACGCTCGCACAGAGTCGCCAAGGATACAGAAATATTTGTTGTCGCTCAAAAACCTCGATTCCGAGTGACCGTCTGTCTGTCTGTCTGTGCGTCTGTCTACAGCATAACTCTCGAAACCTTTGAGCTATAGTGCTCAAAAATTATGAATGTCATTTTTAGCAAAAAAGTAGCTTTAAGTTCGTGAATGGGCCACATCCCCCCGCTCCTTCCACCTCCTCCCATAGAAATTTCATGAAAATTCGAAAAATTAAGAAATTGTTTTTCTTTGAAAGCATTTAATCTATCGACTTGAAATTTAGGTCAAAGTATAACGATATAGATGTAATTAATTCCACGGAATATTGACCCGATCCCTTTACTCCTTCTACCCCCTCCCATACAAATGGTCAATTTTGAAAAATACATATTTTCGATTTTCATTGAAACTAGCAAAGCTGAAAAAACGAAATGTTGTCAGAATTAATTCTACTATAATTGCAATTTATTTAAAAAAAAATTATCAACTTCACTTTACTCCTTCTACCCCCTCCCATACGAATATTACGAAATTTTGAAATTTAAATTAAATTAATTTTCTTCGAAACTGTTAAAGCTATCAACTTGATATTTTGTATAGTATATAAAAATAAAAATATCAATAATGCAAAAAAATTTGTTTTGATCCGTGCACTCCTCCTACCCCCTCTCATACAAATGCATAATTTTTGTTAAATGCATTTTATCAATTTCCACTCAAACTAGAAAAAGTACAAGCTTCAAATTTTGCCAGAATTTGTTTCTTAATAATTGAAATAAGTGTTAGAAAAAATTATCAGCTCCGCTTCACTCCTTCTACCACCTTCCATACAAATATCTGTATTATAAATTCAAGAAAAGCATTTCTCCTTCAAGTATATGAGAGCTATCAACTTTGAAATTGAATCAAAGCATGGTGATAAGGATGATGATAAGCATTTTCAAAATCATCTTAAATGCTCCACTTCCTCTGCCACCTCCCATACAAATGCCCAATTTCAGGAAAATTATGACCAATTTCTTTAAAAATAATGAAAACTAAAAACTTTAAATTCAGCAAAAAACATTTTACATGCCATGTTCGGTATCATATACGAAAAATACAAACCTCCCCCTTTACTTCTTCCACCTCCCTTGCAAAAATCTCTATTCACTATTCGAAAGAGTATGTCATTGTCATTTCCATCTCATCTAGAGTATCATATGATTGGGCTTTACGCCCAATCAAAATTCTTTTATGTTTTTATTTTATTTTATTTATTTTTTTTGTTTTTCATTCACATTTCGTATTAATCCGAGATCTCCGATGCGTCCTGTAGTTGCTGGTGAAATGGTAAAGCCTTGCAATCTGCGTCCTAAAAACATAAAAATATTAATTTATTTTCACTAAGGCTGAAAGTTCAACGAACCACTGCCTGAGCTATGCAAGTTACTAGAGGTGCACCGGGTACGGCAATAATTTTACAGTATCGGAGTGGCGCTGCACACTCTCTCTCAAAACCCATCAAGGGTTTACCATTTACACATGCTGTATAAGCTGTTGGACTAATACATGCCAAGTGAGACTGAGATCGACACGTTGAACATTCATCACAGAAATTTTCACAAGCCGGTGTTACACCAGCCGCGCAAGCTCCTGGGACATCCGCACACACCATTCCAAGTGGACAACGTATTGGTATAGCTGTAGCTATGTCTAAAAAAGGATAAAAAAATTTAATATCGTGCAATGCAACAAAATGGAAGAGCATTGCCTCAATACGTAAACCATTACATTTATTACTTTATTATTCTAATAATAAAGTCTTTTGATCGAATTTAAAAAAAAAAAAATAATAATAATTTATATTTATTTCAAAAATACGAAAATATTTCTGTCTTTAAGCAGTACGTACTCGTATAAGCTCCTCGCACAATACTATGATAATGTAAGGTTCATTTTTGGGCGGATTATAGATAGGGTGCTAAGTCATCGCGACTCCAATTTGGAGGGCTGTTAGGTACAAGTGGGAGAAGTAAAACTGAAAGCTACAATTGCGATATCTCAACTATGGCTGTAAATTCTCGTAGAAAGCTCGACAAAATCTAAAAATAATAAATTTTTTCTAAGCACTCATACGGAAAAGTGGGCGGTGCACTAAAACCAAATTGTCGCCCGAATTTGTTTTTTTTATTTGATTATACTGAACATGAAAAGTTTACATTAAGGAAACAGCCGCCACTTTGCAATACAACTGGACAGACAAAATATAGGGTGGGTCATCCATTGGTTTCTTTTTAAATCATAGGTTATATTGACACTGAAAGCTGTTTTCCGCTCAAAATCTTAACAAAAAGTCAGTATCGAACGAAATAAATCGCTTTACACTTGAACAACGTTGGGAAATATTAAAAACTTATTTCCAAAGTGAGTGAGGTGTAGCCCAAATAGTGCGGTTTTTGGCGTTTGGCGATGTCTATTGGCCGCCTCGGAGCTGCGATTTGACCCCTTTGACCTTTTTTTTTTCGGGGAACCGTGAAGGAGCGATGTTATGCCAACAATCCAGAAACAATTCAATCACTTAAGGCCAATATCATCCAAGCAATCCGTGAGCTACAGCCGGAAACCATCGACATGGTCTTGGAAAATTGGAATGACAGAATGCGCTACTGCGAAGCCAGCCGAGACAGCCACTTGAAGAAAATTGTATTTTATCATTAATGGGAATGTTTGCTCTTACTAATGAAGCTATAATACATGGAAAAAAATTTAAGTTTGTTCATTTTATTACATTTTTAAAAAGAAACTTGTATTTGGCTCGCCATTTAGGCATTGAGATTTAAAAGCAGAAGTGGCAGTGCATCGGTTACGCTTTGAGGAAACCAAAAGAAAGCATCATCAAGCTCTGTATTACATTCTTCAAGGAATGGGTCGGGTTGGTGCAACACATGACAGCGAATAGTTGAGCAGGAGGCCAGTGAAATAAACACGTTCCTATACAGTAACTCCTGTCCACACCCTGATGACATAATGACACTCGTGGCCGATGCTAAAGGTCATGCCTTGCGGAACAGAACTCTTTCTTTCCCATGCATCTATGGGATTTTAATAGGAAATTAATTGATTGAAATTGAGCTAACTAATTTAACTTTAATTATCCCTCAAATTAAACCCATTCTGAATTAAAATGTTGTCTTTTGTAATTGTGGATCAGTTTGATGAAGATCTGAGCAGAGACCAAAATGACGCATTTCATAAAACAGAACAGTGTGAAATCTAGAATTCCTTCCTTTCAGTAATTTTAATAATTAATTATTTACCTTCCTGGTTAAATATAAACTCCGTTTCCGAAACACACTTAGTGGGTGTATTAACTCCAGGTACACCACAATTTGCAGTTCTCGCTGAGATTCTCTCAAGGGAAGGTCCGATTTCGTTCCCATAACTAAATCCAGATAACGATGCCAAAAATATCTATAGGAGAAATTAAATGAAGATTTTTTTCCGTATTTAATTTTAATTTTAAATACCAAAAATAACTTCATAGTTAAAAATTTAATCGGAAAATAATAATACGGAAGAAAACATACAAACCACACGATTTTAGAACACGGAATACTCAAAAACTGACTTATTTGGTAAGCCATTCGCCTTTTATAGTATTACTCCGCATCATTTTAATCTAATCGGCAGCATGTATCATATATCCAAGTATGTACATTTGCTAAATGCAAACTAATAAAATTTTATGTTAAAAAAAGTGTTTTGGAAAATGTGTCTTGTGCAGTGTGTTTCCTGTCATCAAAAATAAACTGCCAACAAGTCGGGCGAAACTTTGTTATTCTTGGGACAAGCTGCGAATGAGTGTCAAGTTAATATGCAGGTTAGGAGTGATTAGGGAAGACTAAGTGAAAGGGAGTTCTTGGGCAGGGCTATTGTCAATTTGACAATATTTCATTCATTTCTGCAAGTTTGGATTTTTATGAGGGGAGGAGTAGGAGTAATAGTAAGGGTGGGTGGATGTTAATAGCTTTTTAATTGATTGATTGAATCACGTCCAGTATTATCTGTATATAAGGTGTTTCATAGACGAAGTTGCATTGAATTTTCATTAAAATTCGGTGTATTTTACATTCACGAAACCGAACATTTGTATGGGAGGGGGTAGAACGGGTAAGGAAACGATAAAATTTGTGATGTAGATTTATTTCATTTCTCTTGTAAGGTGTTTGTAAAAAATTTCAAGTTCTTAGCTTTTAATTTATTGGTTATTAGTTGATTTAATGAAATTGGTCGAAATCATAGTTTTTTATGGGAGTGAGTGAAGGCCAAGATCGATTTCAAAACTTTTGACGCAATTTCGGTTCAACTATTTTTAAAGTTCTTACGCAAAATTTTAAATTGATAGCTTTAAATAGTTAGGTGATAATTGATCGAAAAAATTATTTTGTATGGGAGGGGGTAGAAGTCTGAAAGGTTTTCGATCAGTTAATATTTCATATATTTAAAGATTTTTTTAAATGAATTTCGCAAAATTTTCAAGTTTCTACCTTAAAATTTCACTCAAAAATTTTAAGCTTATGTGTTTTTTTCAATGTACACGAAACACCTTGTTCACGTTAGACCGTTAGACAATTATGGAACAAGTTATTATTATTTTTCTATATCAAATAGATGCATCCACATGCAAAATTTAAACTTTTTATCTTTCACCAGAGCCCTAAAAAATCACTCAAAATTTTCGACATTTTTGCTTATGACCTCCCTCCCCTTACACCTCCCAACTTAAAATTTTTACCAAAATTAAAAATTACGTAGTTCTACAATCTGACAAGTTTTCGATTTGATATCTGTACTCTGTTTTGAGATATAAGAATTTGTAATTTTGAAAAGTACGCCATTTTTGAAATGCTCCACATTTCCCCCCACTACTATAATTGCGGCATACTACTGAGGCAAGTTCTCTGCTGGCAGCAGAGTCCAGGTGGTGGCGCTGATGTTCGAGGTCACTCCTCTACCACTACTCTGTGGTTGACAGCTGAAGTTGAAAGAAGAAGATGAATAAAAAATTTGGTGCTGGCTACATAAGAACGCATTTTTCTTTCTGCATTAAAATTAGTAAATTTTTTTCAAAACAAGATTGTATTTTAGTTCAGATACATATGTTCATGGTCCGTCGAGCCGGATAATTGGAAAGCACATTGGATCCATGTAAGTTATTCAAAGTCATTAACCCAAAATGAAGTTGGGTTAGGTTTTGCAATAGAAAATTCTGGTTAAATTTAAAATTCTGGTTTTGGGAAAAATAGAAGCGTTGCTAAAACTACAAAAGAGGCGAAAGTTAACATGGAAAAATGCATCCGGAATATGAAGAAGGCTGGAAAAGAAAGGAAAACTCACGCGTACTTTACGATGATGCTAAATCGTTTGAAGGATTATTGGGAAAATTCCAAACGAGACACAAGGAAATGGTCATGATAAAGGAGCATGACGAAGAGAATGAATATTATGTGGATGACATATTCCAGGAAGTAGAAGAATTTTTTATGACGGATTACGCGGATGTAGAGGAAGAGTGTCAAAAAGCCCTTCCACCAGAGTCATTATCGAGAGCCGAACCACATTCGGAATCAAAATCGATTATCGTTCAGGCACCATAAATAGAGGGAATAGAGGTTCAAATTCCCAAATTTTCGGGTGATTATTTGCAATGGACTAGCTTCTATGATTTGTTTAAATTATTGGTGCATGATAATAAAAGTGTACCTCCCGTTCAAAAATTACAATATTTAAAAACGCACCTGACAGGTGATGCAGAAATACTGTTAAGAAGCACATCAGTTACATCTGCGAATTACGAAATAGCATGGAAGATGCTAGTAGAACGATTTCAGAATACGCGAGTACAAGTGGATACTCATTTACGACGCCTCTTCGGGCAAAACAATATTCGAAATGAGTGTGCCATAAAAGATCTGGTAGACACGACCACTGAATGCATAGCTGCCCTAAGAAATTTAGAATTGGATGTGATCATTGGGATCCAATTATAACATTCACAACGGTACAGCGATTACCGCTAGAAACACATCAGTTATGGGAACAAAGCATTAGTGGGAAGAAAGGATTGGCAAGTTGGGACGAATTAAAAACGTTCTTGGAATCCAGATCCAAAACTTTGGAAGCGATTAATAGTAAAGGGAATGGCGTCGTGAGGGAGCATTCATCGAAAAGAACTCCAACAGAAACCAACACAGTTTTTACGTAACAACAGTTTGTAATGCGGAGTGTTTGGAAAATCATGCAATACATCGTTCCCCGAAATATTTAGATCTAGATCAAAGTGGACGATACGAATTGGTGAAAGCGAAGGGTCTCTGCCTAAATTGTCTAGGAAAGGGACATATGGCCAATAAATGCCCGAGTACAAAGTCGTGCTAAAATTGTCAACGACGACATCACACGAGTTTACATCGGCCAGAAAGGTACAAGGCACAACAAGATGGCCAATCAACTCCATTATCGAATCATGTCGAAACGCAAATATCGTTAACCAGCACCATGAAGCAAGAGAATTTAGATGAAGTTCATCGAAATTCGAAGTCAAGAAAGGAAGCCACCACTGACATTTTGCTGGCCACTGCGTTAGTGGACGTAGTGTCGCCGACAGGAGGAAAGAGATTATGTAGAGCTTTGATAGATCCCGGGTACCAAGCAAACTTTATTATTGAAGCAGTTGTACAAGACCTACAGGTGAATCGAGAGACGATTCGAGCCACCGTAGCAGGATTATATGCATTATCATCGCAAACGATAACTAGCCGAATATACGCTCAATGTCAATCGAGATCGACAACGAAAGCCTGTTTTGAAATTAGCGCATTCGTAATGCGAGAATTGACTAAATTGTTACCCCATCATCAAATCGCTACCTCAGGATTAGAACACATTGAAGGATTGGAGTTGGCAGATCCTGCGTATTGCCAACCAAAGCATTTGGATTTATTACTTGGAGCAGAAATTTATGATGAAATTATCAAAGAAGGTCTAGTAAAGGGACCAAAGGGAACGCCAATTGCACGAAACACATCATTGGGATGGATTCTATCTGGAAGAGTTCATCAACAGATTCAAGGATCAATACCCACAATCAATCTTAATCAATTCCACTTGCATGTTGAATTGAATGAGCAATTAAAGAAGTTTTGGGAATCAGAAGAAGTACCGGCAACAGGCAGTCTTACACCAGATGAAAAACAATGTGAGGACATTTACCAAGAAACATATGCAACTATGGATGATGGCCGATATGAAGTTCGCCTTCCATTTTCAAACAACGAATACGATACCAAGGAATATTGCAGTATCAAGACTTCGACAAATCGAACGACAGTTTGAGACAAACCCTGATATAAAGCAAAGTCATATCACGTGTATGAACGAATACCGAACATTAGGTCACTCAGAACCAGTGATAAATCACGATACTGAATTCAGGCGTAAGGAAGGTAATGTATAGGTATAATTGTTATCAGTTTGGATGACATGTATAAATTGATTTCTACCATTCAGATTTATAAAGATGTTCAAAATAATCTTATAAAACTAAACATAAACAATACAAGAAAAGGGATGCAAAATGAGTTGGTATTACCATTTCGAAAAACCACTATTGGGCAAAGGCACTACTCCTATGTAGGAATTAAATTCTTCAATACTTTACCGAATGAAATTAAAGTTAGTAATAGCCTTAACCAATTTAAAAGTAAAGTGAAAGAGTTTATGTACACAAGTGATAGTCATTATCCATAGTCATTATCAATAGTTAATTTCTTTAAAAGCTTATCTCTAAAATTAAATAAAGATTTGGATGTGTAAGGAATATGCAATATATATGTATATATATATATGTATGTATATGTGTGTAAGTAATAGATTTGAAATGCAAATGAATTGTAAACTGTGATTAATTTAAGTATAGATTTTAATCATAAAAAATATATAATGTATATGCTAGATTTAAAACGCTAAGAAATAATTATGTTTGGATTAAAAAGAAATTAAATACAATTATAAATAATAAGTAAACTAAAATAGATTGGAATAGAACATTAAGAAGACTGGAAATATTTTGTAAACAAAAATTTAGATAATTAAGCAGAAGAACTCCTCACCCCTAACACAAGGGCAACCTTAATTGGGGGAGTAGTGCGAAGATAAAATTATGTATTATTGTATCACTTTAAATTTAATAAACAGCATTATATAAAAAAAAAAAAAAAAAAAAAAAAAAAAAAATGAGAAGGGTAGCTATGAGGAATGCTACTTACCACACCATGCTGTAATCAAACCCACGAGTACTACACCCAAAGTGCGGATTGTTTTCGATGCATCAAGTCACACTGAAAATGGACGCTCTCTACATTACTGAAGGGACCCACCATCCAGAAGAGTCTTACAGCAATACTGATGCAATGGAGAACGTATAAAATTGCCTACGCGGCCGTACGTGTACGCTCAGCGTACATTAAGTCTCGAACACATGAAGATAGAAATTTCAATTTCGGGTAGATTGTTGATCTCAGGCGTACAGTAATTTCGGCGATTGAAATTGTTTAGGGGGAGGCGGGAGACGGGCTGGTACCAAAAACAAAGAATTCAAATATTTCAATTATTCGTGTAGCTTGAAAGCTAAAAATCGACACACATACAGAGGGGTTTGTAGGACGAACTCTGAAATTAATTTAATGTTTGTTTTTATTGAGTTCCCAAAAAAGGGGGCTGAGCACTAATTGGTAATCCATTTAGTATGTCTTTATGCGCAGTATAAGGCCTAAGACCTTTCATTGTCCATGGTTTTGCAGTAACGTTGAAAGGTTTCTTGCACTGCATGAAAAACTTTATAAAATTTATAGACGTGACAGAAAAGTTTCAACTCATTAAAATTACAAGAAAGCTAGAAACTCTGCTAATGCTCCAGTACGAGAAGCAAAAAAACCGTACTATGAGAAGAACCTTGATATTTTCCAGCCTTCTAGATTTCTTTGGAATACTTTAAATCGCGCTGGTGTGGTCGGAACGGCAAGTTTCCAGTACGATTTTAATCTCAACGAAATGAATAACTATACCTCATGTTCTAGCGCAAACTGCATTGCAGTGGCACGACTCAAATTCCTTCATAATGATGGCAATGGCATATTCTCCTTAAGATGCATTAATGATAACGAATTATTGGAAGCCGTATACTCCATCAAATCTAATGCAATTGGTCCTGATAATATAAACCCTTAAGATTTTTACTACCGTATATGCATATTTTCAATATATACTTTATGACGAAT
This sequence comes from Chorisops tibialis, assembly GCA_963669355.1. Lineage (NCBI taxonomy): Eukaryota > Metazoa > Arthropoda > Insecta > Diptera > Stratiomyidae > Chorisops > Chorisops tibialis. The sequence goes on from OY770263.1 coordinate 254,770,981, forward strand.
ACGTTTCCCGACAATTGGAAGCATGCTACTGCAATACCCCTATACCTTACCATCTCCTACTAATAATTTCGTCCTATTAGCATCCTGTGCCTTTTGTCAAAAGCACTTGAAAAGATAATGTCCTTTTAAATACGAGATAACAATACCTCACAAGGTGATGGTCTGGTTTCCGCCCAGAACATAGTTGTGAATAAGCTTTGATAAATATTACTACAGATATTGAGACAGATATGGACAACGACAAAATAACATACATGTCTCGTAGGATTTGTCTAAAGCTTTCGAGAACGCTGAAAGTTCCTTTCTTATTTAAAGGCTTTCATCCAGTTTTAATTTTTCGCTTGATGATGAACTTTTTATCCTCCCGATATCAACGAATTAAATTTCGTGAAAAAATGTCATCTTCTACGCACCTTTCCAGCGGCGTTCCTCAGCGCTCCATCCTAGGTCCTTTCTTATTCAGATTATTTATTAATGATTTATCAGAGGTAATCGAATAGAGTAATTATTACTTTTATACCGATGACGTACAGCTGCACACCACTTGTAGGCTTGGTGCAATATTGTGCGGCGCGTAACAATAACGATATTTTAGGATTATATTACAATTGACCTTTACAAAATAATCTATATTTGAATGTCGGTAAATCTCTCTTTTATAACCACTTGGAGAAACTTTTTTTGTCAATTTTGTCAGCAGTCGTGCTAAATTGAATCTCTTTATATATGCTAACTTGAGTACGTTACTTTTGTATCAGTATATGAGTTGCAGTAGCTACACTACAGCTGTTCTTGATAAGAATTTATGCAGGATTACGCTGGCTTCTCGCTAGTATTCTTTCTACTAGTAAGCGATTGATGCAGGTTAAAGCATTTTTACTACATCTTCACTTATTTCTTATTCTCGATTCTATTCGCACACGAAAATTCGACGTAGCCTTTAATGATTGTGGTCATTTTATTTGCGGGTTAAGGTGATTTTTCCATATCCACCATGTTCGTATATTTTGACTCTCTATTGGGTTGCTCGCGGCAAACCTATGGGAACCGACAAGCTATGATTCTTTTGCTTCGACTGATAAAATCTAGGAATCCTACGTATCTGATAAATCGACTTATATTCCTATTCCGCGTACAACTGACTTATTGATTCTGCGATGGCAGATAGTGATGATGATTTCATGGCGCTCCTACTTTCTCCACTAAGTTATATTATGGAATAATCTTCCAAGCCGTATTAAGAATGCAGCAATAATACAAGATATCTTAAGGTAATAGAAGAATTTCAATCCATTGCGATGCGATGAGATTGATGGAAAAGATTTCAAATGCCTAAAGCTCGTGGGAATATACACTCCACACATTTTTTATTTAAAAAATTTAAGTCAACTGATTTTTATAAAAAAGGAAATATAGTTAGAAAAATGAGTTGATATTTTTCTTTCAAATGATAAACAAATGAAAAATAAATTGTTGAATAAAATAAAAATAAACTAATAATTCTAAATATTAATAATTAATTAAAATTAAATATTTATAATTAGAAAAGTTTATTGTTTATAAGTTACAATTAAAAGAAAATACATATTAACCACAAGCTCATAGTCCCCGCTCATTGGCCGCTATCCGCTTGCCGACTTCTAACAGCCAAGCAATTCTATCGCCACCGTCTCTTTGAGTTTTTGAAAGCTTTTCCATCAATATCAACGCTTCGAAATGGTTAAACTTTTTTCCATAGGCTTGGGATATATTATGATATTAATAGTCGTTGATATTAATTAGGAACCTTACGAATTTCACCTTTATTAATTAATTTATCTATTTGTTTCTCGTTGTTTCTTAGTTGTAACATTTATTATTTTGTAATTAATACTTAGTTACTTTTTATTTTTATTCTTGCTTAAAAAAGGATTACAAATTGATTGGTTGTAAATAAATAGGCGTTTTCTTGTAAACACACTATAGCCTAATCCAAAGATCCGAAATTAACAAACTAAATAACATTGGAAAGGTATTTTCATAAAGGTGTGCCTTTGCCGGGTTCCAGGTCTCTAACTGTTCCGGTTCCGGATTTCCGCTGAAATACGGCAACTTGTACTCCAATCAGATCGCGACTAGCGCTCCCCTATGATGAAGAAAGAACGAGGCACTTGAGAGAGTTAGGTCAGATTGTGCGCTTTTTAATTTCATATGTATGTGTAGAACGTGTCTGAGTAACATTTTAGTGGTTTTATCTCGGAAATATCTTTTATTTGTAGCACTTTTCAGGGACGAAAATATGATTTGGTTGTGAAAGAGAGGGTCAGATAAAGATTTAAGGTTATGATAAGGAATAGTATAGACTCATTAAGCTAAGTATGGACTGCTGGTTGCTATTCTTTTTTGAAAGGAATATAATTTGAATATACAGCAGGCCATTGAATATACAGGATTTGCGTTGTTGTGCCAATTTAGTAAGTAATTGACGTAAGAAAAACAAAATAATATCGAAGTGATAAGGCATCGGTTTCGGAACGGTGCGAAAGTGCATGGCAAAAGTTCTAGATCGAATAAATGTTCCATATTTGAATAAGCGTTTCGTTTTCATTTCGTTTTTTATTTTATTTTATTTTGATTCACGTTCATATTAATCCGAGATCTTCGTTAACTCCGATTCTAGGCTTGCTGGGAAGCATCCTGTAGCTGCTGGTGAAATGGTAAAGCTTTGCAATCTGCGTCCTAAAAACAAAAAAATTTTAATTTATTTTCACTATGTCTTAAAATTCAACGAACCACTGCCTGAGCTATGCAAACTACTAGAGCTGCACCAGGATTGGGAGTAATTTTACAGTAGCGTGATGGTGCTGCACACTCCCTTGCCAAGGCCATCACGGGCTTGCCATTTACACATGCTGTATAAGCTGTTGGACTAATGCATGCCAAATTTGAATAGGGATCACATCTTAAACATTTTACACCGATGTAATCGTCATTCGTACAATCCGGTTCTATACCAGCCGCACAAATTCCTTGGACATCTGCACAAACCGTTCCAGCTGGACAAGATATGGGCTTAGCTGTAGCTATATCTGAAAAGATGTTAAAAAAAATACCATACAATTCAACAAAGTGAAAGATCCTGCACATAAGTAAACCATTACACTTTCACTTTATTATTCTAATAATAAAGTATTGTGATCGGCACAGGAAAAAAAAACTTTGCTACCCTGAAATTTTTTTTTCGCGTTTCAATTAGCCTAAAAATCCAAAAAAAAAAATCCGTCTCGCCATACGCCGTACATATGGACTCATATCGCCGAGACCGTTAAAGGTGGAATGCTCGTTTCTGGGTGGATTGTTGATTGGGTGAGTGAGATCTATTTTCTAAATTTTGGGGGATGTTAGGTGGAAGGGTGAGGTGGGGCGGGGGGGGGGGGGGGGGGGGTGGGAAGTCGAAAACTTCACTTGCTAATATCTCCACGACGAATGCAGATAGAAAGTTGAAAATCAGTAGAAATATAGAGAGGGTTGTGGAACAGACTTTAAAAATAATTTAATTTTCCATTGGCGTCCGAAAAGGGGGGGCTAAAAACAAATTGTCAGCCGAATTGTTTTTTCAAATGATTATATCTTCAAAATTACTTATCGTAAAAAATTCATATTTCGGAACCTTTAAGGTGGCATATAGTTTCATTGGAATCAGCTTAAAGAATGGCTAATTATTGTAAGGGGGAGGGCCAGGGGGTGCAAAGAAAAACACTAAAAAATAGTATCTCAACTATCTCTTAAGCTATGTAATTGTAACTTGAAATGTATATTAGTCATATAGCCTTGCGCTTTTGCATGCGTCAAAAAATTTCAAGAAAAATGCATGCGCTTGAGGCACGATTCTCTTGCTTTGCTGCATGCGCTTGTCGCATGAAATTGAATGAAAAAGCGCATCGTGTGAACGTATTTTTAATGCATTTACGCATTTGATGCATGAGCGTCATTCGACTTAAAGCATGAACTTTTATTCTAGAAGGCAATGGATATAATGGTTGGCACAACTAGATTTGGATCCGATGGCTGACACCTCTACAGTAAATAAAATTTATGTACTTCAACCATTACAAATGAGTATTTTTCTTATTTTTCAAAGAATGTGAGAATCGTTCTCTTTTAAATTCACAAAAATTCATTTATTTTAGGCACTTTAGCCGTTTTCATCCAAATACAAATACAACATCTAAAACACTACAGTGATTTCATTGCTTACACCTATGCGGGAGGACCAACCATTAGATCAAGAGTTTTAATCGTCGAAACTAGGTTTTATAAACGACCTAAGTCCAAGAACTTTGATCTTAATTTACGGTGACCGAAATAACTTAAGGGTAACCCTTTAATGCGTTATGTATACATATTTAGATCGACATTGGTGAGAGAAACCAGTAAAAATAGGGAAGTTACAAGGGAAATCTTGATGGGATAAGTCTGGAATGGCGGTGGACGTTGTTTTCGAATTTGTGGGGATCATACTCCGCTGAAAACAGTGTTCCCGGTAATGTGTTTTACATCATTGACATCCGAGGGATGAAGAACTACTTAAATTTCACTGTTCTTTACGGCAAATGCCTCACGGTGTACTCGTGAGCGCGTGCAGCTTTCCGAACTATAAATAAAAACACCAGCGCCCCCAGCAAAATTTTCGAAACACCGCGCTCCTCCCAAGAGCTTATACTCCGCAGGAGGGCAGCTACTGCGCAAGAAAGCCCGGAAAGGCTGATTTCAGTAGTTTTGCCTCTGAAGTTTGGCAATTCCATGGACCTATCCGTTCGATCAGTAACAAAGTCATGGTGAAACTCTAACTGAAGGGGGTGCTGAGAACTCCCCTTCATAATGTATCGATTGGTATCCAAGATGGTATGCGGACTTGATTAGTCGCATGCGATAGGCAGGGTTAATGGATGTAGATAAACAAGACTGCGAGTCTGCGAAAGCATGGTACAACTGAGGGTACTATTAGTGATTTCTATTCGCCAAAAAAAATGTGACCCATTTTTGCCCTTTAAAATGCAAAATTATTGCAATTTTGCACTCATTTTTCTCAGTTCCGTCGGTCAGGTCAATTTACAATAGAACACTTTAAGTGCAAGTTTTTTGCATTTTTTTATCATGTTGTCTGCATACCGAACAGCTGATTGCCTTTCGAAACTGTCAAAACAAAGCGTTTTAATTTGTCTTGTTATCTCTAATGGTCCTGTGAAGATTTTGGGAAAATTAAGAAAAGTTACGTATGCACTCATATTGCACACTTCATGTAAAGTTTTAAGTCCTTTTAAGTAAGATCTATCCGTTAGAATCTGTTACCGATGTTGTCAGATGATTTATTTTTTTCATGTTGTTGTACATTACAGGTCAATTGAGTTGCACCGCCGAAAAATTCGGGTCAAGAAATGTGCATTTTCAGGTTAAGTTTCACCTAGTGCGCAAACCATGTTTCTAGCAGGGCAGAACTTTTTTTTACAATAGAACATAGGAACTGCTAGAAAAAATGTTAAGTGCAAAAACGGGTCACATTTTTTTGCCGAATAGAAATCACTATATGTTAGTAGTAAGAGGGAAAGAAAGTAGGGATCGGTAGTGGCTACACAACTAAAATAACTGAAATCTAAATGCATAATAGGTGGGTTCTATTAGAAGAATAGTAGCAAGGGAGTTGGAGGTGGATAGTATCGGATGCAGGACACGTAGCTAGACGGCAGATGCTCGTGGGTATGGTTTTCGGAAGAAAGTAGCCAACTAAAGTGAGAGAAATCTAGGAAGCAGCGAGTGGAAGGAATCGAATTTGAATGTTAACAGATCTGAAGCAGGATCATCTGGGAGATTGACGAATGATGGGGTTTCCAGAAGAAAGAAGTGAACAGAGGCAAGGGAACCCCTTTCTTATAATCTGCGCGAAAAAGAAAAAGTAACGAATATCCAAAGGGACCGAAACTAGAAGAAAACATAACAGGGCTACGATTACGCGTAAAGCGCAATCTTACGATACTCTAGATGAAATATAATTTTTTGTGATCCCAAGTAATTTTGTATGGGGAGTGTTAGAAGGGTGATAGCATTGAACTAATTTTTTCCCCATCATGCTAAAGCAGCTATAAAAATGTTTTATACAAAATGCTTACTCCAAAAATTGAATATGAGCTGAGAAAATTAGTTTGTTAGATTTAGTGAAAATGTGCAGTTTGTATGGGAGGTGGTGGATAGAGTGGGGGGATTTTAGTGATTTTTTTCAGAAATAACTAAGAATATCATAAAATTGACATATCTTAAATTTGAGACCAGTACCATTCATACTTTTCAAGAAAATAGATTTTTTGTCAAATTGTGAAACTGTTGTCATATTGTATGGGAGGGGGTAGAAGCAGTAAAGCTAATCAAATATTTTTTTCTGATCTTAGTGATAATACTAATCAAGTATTTATTATAAAATATGAGCTCAATAAATGTTATATGTTCTGAGAAAATCGTCTTAGAGCATTTCATGGAAAAATGTAGTTTGTATAGGAGGGGGTGGAAGGAGAGGGAGGACGCAAATAATTTTTCTGCTGTAGATTTAGATTATTATAAAAGTAATATATCTCAAAATTCAGATTATATAGCTTTTATACTTTTTGAGTAAATCCATTTAATATCAAATTGCGAAATTGTGTCATTTTGTATGGGAGGGGGTAGAAGGGGTGAAGCTAATCGTCTAGTTTTTTTTTGGCCTTACTAACAATTTTAAATAAATATTTGGCGCACAATTTCAGCCCGGTAAATTTTATACGCACTGTGTAAATTGGCTTAGAGTAATTCATGACAAGTACAGTTTGTATGGGAGGTGGTAGAAGGAGGAGGAGAACACGTATAATTTTTTTACGGTAGATTGATATTATCATAAAAGTAATATATTTCAAATTTCAAGCTAATAGCTTTTATACTTTTCGACCAAATCCGTTTATTGTCAAATTGCGCAATTGTGTCATTTTGTATGGGAGGGGGTAGAAGGGGTGAAGCTAATCGTCTAATTTTCTGTGGCCTTACTAACAATTTTAAATAAATATTTGGCGCACAATTTCAGCCCGGTAAATTTTATACGCACTGTGTAAATTGGCTTAGAGTAATTCATGACAAGTACAGTTTGTATGGGAGGTGGTAGAAGGAGGAGGAGAACACGCATAATTTTTTTACGGTAGATTGATATTATCATAAAAGTAATATATATTTCAAATTTCAAGCTAATAGCTTTTATACTTTTCGAGCAAATCCGTTTATTGTCAAATTGCGCAATTGTGTCATTTTGTATGGGAGGGAGTAGAAGGGGTGAAGCTAATCGTCTAATTTTTTTTGGCCTTACTAACAATTTTAAATAAATATTTGGCGCACAATTTCAGCCCGGTAAATTTTATACGCACTGTGTAAATTGGCTTAGAGTAATTCATGACAAGTACAGTTTGTATGGGAGGTGGTAGAAGGAGGAGGAGAACACGCATAATTTTTTACGGTAGATTGATATTATCATGAAAGTAATATATATTTCAAATTTCAAGCTAATAGCTTTTATACTTTTCGAGCAAATCCGTTTATTGTCAAATTGCGCTATTGTGTCATTTTGTATGGGAGGGGGTAGAAGGGGTGAAGCTAATCGTCTAATTTTTTTTGACCTTACTAACAATTTTAAATAAATATTTGGTGCACAATTTCAGTCCGGTAAATTTTATACGCACTGTGTAAATTGGCTTAGAGTAATTCATGACAAGTACAGTTTGTATGGGAGGTGGTAGAAGGAGGAGGAGAACACGCATAATTTTTTTACGGTAGATTGATATTATCATAAAAATAATATATTCCAAATTTCAGGCTAATAGCTTTTATACTTTTCGAGCAAATCCGTTTATTGTCAAATTGCGCATTTGTGTCATTTTGTATGGGAGGGGGTAGAAGGGGTGGAGCGATTTAGCCCGTTCACAAACTTACTTTTTTGTCAAAAACGACGTGTACGAAATTTAAGCTTTCTAGCTCAACGCGTTCTCAAGCTAGAGAGCGAACAGACGGACGGACGGACGGACATCCGGTTTTGAGATTTTTGAGTAATAATATTAACTTCTGTATCATTCATTTTTTTCTCCGCGCCTCATTTCTTGGCATTACAAACTTTAGAGCAAACTTATAATACTCTCAGATTCCATCTAGAGTATAAAAATGTCTTTGAAGGACGGCGGGATAGTGATGCAAGGGAAATGCATACAAAATACCTAAGACCCAAAGGGATCGAAATCGGAGGTAAACGATGCTTTGTGGATTTGACAGATGAGTTTTGGTTTAAGGAAGTTCAAAATTTGATAGATGTTCGCAATTGACGGATGGATTGACTGATACAGCACAGCTATGATTAAGGACCTTTCGGGGTACATGTAATGGCTGTGGTTTACCTCCATATCGCGAGCAATAGAATGAACCGCATTATGCTCTATTCGGTGTTCGGTTTATCGGCTGGATGATTCATATGAGGCTAAGGCAATCGAGCTGCGCTATCAACCTGGTTTCATAACCAAAATATTGGAAAAGATATTTTCTTGGTAGAAAATTCTTATGCTTATTATGGAAAACTCCAAATCTGAGCTCTCTACTTCAAGTTCTTTTAAGCACAACTACTCGACGCTTTTGAACCCAGGCGCCCGCCGCAACGCGGGGCCTGCGGATTATTAGATCTATTAATGCCTTACTACATTTTCCATGGAAATATCTATACATATAAATATAATGGTAGTGTCTCTCTGTTTGTCTGTCCGGCCGCCTTTCACGTACACACAGATGAACTGATTATAATGAAACTTGCGCAATTTTGTTGGATATACTCCGAGATGTAATCTGCTTTTGTTTTTATTTCACTCCTTTCACACCTTCTACTCTCTCCCATGTAAAGTGACTCAGTTTCAAAAATATGTAATAATCAAAATTTCTTAGAAAATATAAAATCAATTAAATTGAAATTTAGAATATATTATTGCTTTAGTATACAAATTATTCGAATACTCCCACTCCTTCCACTACCTCCATACAATCTACACTTTTTCATGAAATACCATATTCCAATTTTCTCAGTACGTATAACTTTCATCGAGCTAAAATGTTGTACTAAGTCCTTAATTAGTATTATTATTACTGGGAAAAAAATTAACCGATTAACTTCACTCCCATACAATTTGACACAATTTCACAATTTTTCAAAAATTCCATTTTCTTGAAAAGTGTGAATGTTACTGATTTGACATTTAAAACATATCAATTTTATGATTATTTTAGCTGTTTCTCGAAAAGTTACTGAAAACTCCTCACTCCGTCTACCACCTCCCATACAAATTGCATAATCTTAGTAAATCCAATGCACTAAGTTTATCAGTACCAATTCAATTTTTGAATCTTAAATTTAGTACAAAACATTTTTATAGCAACACTAGCATAAAGTGAAATGAATTAGTTCAATGCTGTCATCCATTCTACTACTCCCCATATAAAATTTCTTAAGATCACAAAAATTTCTATTTCATCTATAGTATCATTTGACTGAACTCAACGCAAAATCGCAGTTCTGTTATGTTTTTGAGCTTAATGCGATGTTATTTATTTTTTTTTAATTAACACTAGCTACAACTATTTACATTTCCTTAACGCTCTTCAATATGTATGTGGTCTCAAGCAACCCCCGTAAGAACGAGCCTGTCCCATACAAATACGAGTATAATGGTTTTACTCTCAAGAATTTATGGTTCTGATTCCATTAAACTAAGCAGATTGTATATTTCACATAATGTATTACTAACTACATTCTCGAAAATTGCTTATTGTTGCGATTATTTCGCGGATGAATTCGCGGGTGATTGCTAGTCTATAATAAATGTAGAATACTCCGACATTCTATAGTAGACGAAACGCTTTCATCTCCGATCAGCCAACGCTATGTGTTATATCGGGGTCCCAGTCCCTATAAGCAGGATATCAGCCTAATGGATGGAAGCCAGTTCAGATGCAGAAAAGAATTTTTTACACTTCTGCAGAATACCTAAACGTTTCGAAGCATCAAGATACCTAAGGCCGAAAATAAATAATGTACATTAGAGATGATAGTACCAAAAAGGACTCGCAGCTAAACAAACAAACCGAAACCTTTGTATTCGCTTTTCTTAACCCAGCAACACCAAACTCACTTTTCATAATGCGGCATCATGAAGTAGTTGGCTCGCTACTTCTAGGGTCTCAAAATTGTAGTCTAAAAAGTTGTGAACAACAGTGCTATGGTGTCATCAATTGTAGTTTAAAAAAGAGTCAACGATTATGGTAGGGTGTCAACAATTATAGTTTTAGGAAGCCTGTTTATTTAGGTTATTAAAAAAATTTAAATAATTTATGATAATTGTTAAGACTACTAGCTAATAAGGAAATCGTTCAAAGCATCTCATAAAAAAATTATTATTAGTTTATAAAAATTTTCGATAAATTCATAAAAATTCAAAGAGAAAATTTCCTTAGGGGTGTCTACCATTATAGTTGTTACATATAGTACAACCCTCCCCCATTCCCCCTAAAAAACGACTTTGAATGCAGCAGTTATTTGTTCGAGAGAATGTCGGGGTGGGGAATAAGAAAATAATAAGAGATCTGGTGTATAATTTTAGTAAAATTTAAATTACGGAGGTGTAAGGTTGGAGATGTAAAAAAATCTTGCCGTATTTAGATCTCTTCGTATTTTGTTTATTTCCTAATTATTCATACTAAATAATTTTTCGTACAACATCAATAATTGAAATAATTTTTCCAGTTCCATTTTAATACTTTAAGTTTTGTTTACCTTACGCGCAATACAGAATTGAACACCAGAATAACAAATGCGTCTTCATCTCAATCACCATCAAACAACAATCACGCTCCAGCTGCGGAATCATTTACAACTAAAACAATTTCACGTGCAAACTATAGTTATCATCTCGACAAAAGTTAAAATATTTTAACTAACAATTTTAATTGAATTAGGCTGCATTATATATTGGAACTACTGTGTAGCCTAGTGAGTAGCGTGTTGGTCTATAATACGAAAGTCAGGAGTTCAAATCTCGGTCGAAGTATAATTTCAGCACACTACTCAATCTACGAAAAAGAAAATTCGTAGATAGAGAGTTGTGCGAAGGGCTAACAACCCTTTTACAATAATAAATAAAATGTTAAGGAACCTGAAGGTCAGGAGGCCAAAGCCCGATTTGGACTGTAGTGCCATTGAAGAAGAAGTAGATGTATTGGATAGTAACGTTAGTAATATCGAAGAAAATGATAAAAAATTTTAATCGTGTCATCGTATCGAGGGTATTATGTAGTTAAACAATAATTTGATTTGATAAATATTTTCACAGTGTTTTCAAATTGGACTAAAGCAAACCAGCACAGTCTGCGAAAAGAAGAGTTGAATCGGGGATACACAGCAAATGAACTTGGCCTGGAATCCGAAGCATTCAAAGCCAAAAGAACGAAAAGAAATTGAATAAGAAAATTCAGACAAACGATGGGTAAAAGCACCTTACATCCAGGGCACGACGGGTGAGGGAGGGAAAATCCTCCAAAATTCCAAAATCAAAATAACATTCTCTACACCGACTACTATCCGAGGAATTTAAAGAAACCAGAAGGACAAAAAACGATTGGAAACTGAAGAAATGTGCGGCTCATACAAAAAATTCTACATAGTAGTCAGAAAGGATATTGAAGCTTGTATAAATATATATATATATATTTTCTCCGTTCTGAATGTTCAGACCGATCTCCCTTCATAGAAAACTGCGAGTATTTGGCGCATCCTTCAAGTCCGTGGTATTATGTAGCTGTACTGGATGGAAAGTGGCCTTTAGGATAACCAAGAAACTGCAAGCCTTCGTGAACGAATTCTTCCAACGCATCTTAGGGAAATTCTGGCTAGATGTGATATACAGCGACGAACTTTGGAGTACAACTAGATCGAATAAGATATGTATTCAAATTCAAAGGCACTGACAGTCATAATTTGAGGAGGCCAGAGCAACACATCACCAAATAAGCTCTATATTATAATCCACAACGAAGGAGTCGCGTTGGTCGACCATACTCCACATGACAGCGAGTAGTTGAACAGTAGGCCAGAGGAGTAGACAAGTCCTAATAACAACTAAGAGCCGATTTCTTAGGAGTTCGCCTTGTGGAACTCTTTCTATTCATTGCCTCTACAGGAGCCTCAACCGGAAATTTATTTATTGAAATGAAGTGATTATCCTTCCCACTTCCAAATAACCCCATTCTGTATAAAAATCTTTGTCTTTTGTAATTGTCGATCAATTTGATGAAGGTCTAAGCAGAGTACGAATCGTCATATTAAATGTGACGACACAACCGTGCGAAATCCAAAAATCGTTCCTTTCAATAATTTCAATAATTAAATATTTACCTTCATGGTTGTATATAAACTTCGTTTTCGAAATACACGTAGTGGGTGTATTAATTCCAGCTACACCACAATTTACATTTCTCGCTAAAAGTCTCTCAAGGGAAAGTTCGACTTCATTCCCATAACTAAATCCAGTTAACGACACCAAAAATATCTTAAAGAGAAATTATTAAATGATAATTTTATTTCCGAAATTAATTTTAATCTTAAATACCAAAATTAAATTCATATTAAAAAAAAAAAACTATTGCAAAATAAAGATGCTAATGGAAACGTATAACCAGAAGATTTTAGAACACGGAATACCCAAAAACTGACTTATTCGGTTAAGCACCTGCCTTTTATAGTAGAACTCCGCACCGTTTTTAATCTAATCGGCAGAATATACATATAGCCAGGTATGTTACATTTGCTAAGTACAAACCAATAAAATTTTATATTAAAAAAAAGATTTTGAGAGAGATTTAAAAAGAGTCTTGGGAAAAGTGTCTTGTTCTGTGTGTTTCCTGTCATCAAAAATAGAAAAAAAGGATGGTAAAAGCATTGATAAGAACGTGTGATAAAATCGGATTTATGATTTTATTCTCGTGAATTTATTGAAGAGAATGAATTTCGTGTGTAGTTAAACTAAACGCAATTGAGTTGCCGAGATGCAAAATCAGGCCTACGCCTATTTTTTGAAATATGGGGTTTTCATTTCCTGGGATTCATCTCGTGGCATATTACCAGAAGCAGCGCTTTCAATACTGGCCCCAGAGCAGAGCTATAGCTTCGCGCCCCTAAGTGTATACCTAGTCCTGCCATAAGTTCTGTCACATAATTTCTCACATTGGCAACAACTTTATTTTATGAGTGACATTTCAATATCGGCCAGTTTTATAAACGTCATAATGTTGTTGACAGTTGATGGTCATTTAAAGTGTGTTCGTTAACGTGTGAAGATGGAATGGGGTGTAATAGAAAACCGAACTGCAGTGATTGCACTACATAAGTGTGGAAAATCCGCGAGTGAAATTTTCAAGTTGTTGTGCCCGTTAACAATAACGCAAAGATTTGTGTATCGTGCGATCCAGAGATATAACGCGATCCAGACTATTGAAGATCGACCTCGTTCTGGACGTCCGCGTGATGTACGTTCTTCTGCTGCCATCAAAGCGGTCGAGAGTCGAATTCGTCGAAATCCGCTTCGTAAACAACGAATCATGGCTCGAGAGATGAACATCTCCACCCGAAATATGTCTCGCATCATAAAATCTGACCTCGGGATGAGTGCCTTTCGACAATCAACGGGACATTTGCTGACTGAGCAGTTGAAGCAAATTAGGAGCACCAGATCGAAAGAGCTCCTTCGGCGGTACGGCAACAACAAACATCGAGAAATTTTGCTTACCGATGAAAAAATTTTTACGGTGGAGGAACATTTCAACCGCCAAAATGATAAGGTGTATGCCCACAGCTCCATAGAAGCCCGACAAGTTGCCACTAGGGTACAGCGAGGACATCATCCAGCATCAGTCATGGTATGGTGGGGTGTCAGCTACGAAGGGGTCACCGAGCTTCATTTTTGCGAAAAAGGCGTAAAAACTGCAGCGAAAAATTATCAAACGGACATCCTGGAGGGATGTGTGAAGCCGCTGAACTCTACGCTATTCAACAATCGACATTGGGTTTTCCAGCAAGATTCTGCGCCAGCCCACAAAGCTCGAACCACACAAGCGTGGTTGGAAACCAATATTCCACAGTTTATAAGGGCGACGGAATGGCCTTCTGGGAGCCCAGATTTGAATCCCCTGGACTACAAACTGTGGGCGGAGTTAGAGTCCATGGTGTGCACGAGATGACACCCAAATATCGAGAGCCTTAAGCGATCTTTGACAGAAGCAGTAGCTAATTTTTCGCTAGAAACAGTGCGTACTGCTATCGATGACTGGCCCAACAGATTAAAGAGCTGTGTTAAGGCTAAAGACGGCCACTTTGAATAATTTGTTGCTTATTTTACTTCCATTAGTATGCCAAAATAAAATATATTTTCCTTTGTCAAAAACTCTTTTTCATTTATACAAAAATTGCCCATACACGTGTGACAGAACTTATGGCACGACTAGGTATAGTTTTTATCTAGACTAATAGAATTGACTTATGGGTTTATTCGATGCACAATTGTATGTAATAAACTTGATAGAAACGCAAATATGTTTTTCGGTCCTTTAACCATGATTCTTACCACTTATTCGTTTCTCCTCGTTGTAGCATTAAATTTTTGTTTAAATAACTCGACATTTGTATATTCTAAATGAAATCTGAGATAATTATAAGTTTACTCTTAAGTTCGTAACGCCATAAAATAATGCTCGTACAGCGTCGCCAAGGGTACAGAAGTACCCCACTCCTCAATCTCAAAACCGGATATTCCTCCGTCCATTCGTAAGCTAGGGAGCACGTTGAGCTTGAAAGTTGATATTTTGTTCACGTTGTTTTTGATGGAAAAGTAAGATCAAGTTCATGAACGGGCTAAATCGCACCACTCCTTCTATCCTCTCCCATACAAAGTTGCACAATTTCGCAATCTGAAAATAAACGGATTTGCTCGGAAAGTATAAATGCTATTTATTTTAAATTTGGAATATCTACTGCAAAAAAATTACTTATATCCTTTCCCTCCTTCCATCACCTCCCATATAAACTGCACTTTTTCATGAAATGCTCTAAACCAATTTACTCAATACGTATAAAGTTTATCGAGCTGAGATTTTGAACTAAATATTTATTTGGAATTATTACTAAAACCAAAAAAAAAATTCGACAATTAGTTTCACTGCTTCTACCCCCTCCTATACAATCTGACACAATTTCACAACTTTACAGAAAGTCGATTTTCCAGAAAAGTATGAATACTACTGATCTACAATTTAAAACATATCAAAGGCATGATGTTTATAGTTATTTCTGAAAAAATCTTTAAGAACTCGCCCCTTCTTCTACCACCTTCCATACAAACTGCACAATGTCACTAAATATAATACACTAATTTTCTCAGTACCTATTAAATTTTTGAATCCTAAATTTCGTATAAAACATTTTGATGGCAATTCTAGCGTGATGCGAAAAAAAATAGTTCAGTGTCGTCACCCCCTCCACTACTTCCCCTACAAAATTTCTTATAATCGAAACATTTCTTTTTCGTCTAGATTATCGTACGATTGGGCTTTACGCCCAATCATAGTCCTGTTATGTTTTTGTTCTAAATATGATCTATGACATAAAAATTATTTGAACATCGTTATTTCGAATCGCATCATTTGGGAAGCTAATAATAAATGTACCATTAAGTATTTTGTGTCTTAGAAATATAAAAAGATTACAATTGCGCCTAAAGCCCAATCATGCGATACTCTAAATGAAAGAAAACTTCGTTGTGATCTCAAGAAATTTTGTATGGGTTGTGATAAAAGGGGTAGAGTAGCTATAAAATGTTTTACACAGAATTTAAGCTTCAACATTTTAATAAATACTGAGTATTAGTCTATTGAATTTAATGAAATTGTACAGTTTGTATGGGAAGTGGTAGAAGGAGTGGAGTGTTTTAGTTTTTTTTTTTTAAATGTTTATCGAAATTAACTTAGGGGGTCACCCTTTAATACGCGATGCACAGTTATTTCCACATAGGTAAGGAAAAAAGGGAAATCAGCAGGGAAACACAGTAGGGAAGAGTTTGAAGTGGCGGTGAACATTGTTCTTAAACTGCTGAAGATTGTATTCAGTGGGAAAGAGATTGCCTGGTAATGAATTACACAGCACTGTCGTCCAAGGGATGAAGGACTGCCTAAAATTCATTGTTCTCCACGAAAAGGGCTTCACAGTGTACTCGTGTGAGCATGGGTTAGCGAGTATTTCGGAGGGCATTGAATATAGGTGGTATTAGGGCTTTTAGTTCCTTGCTGCATTTACCATGGCAGTATCTATAGTAAATGCAGAGTACACCGATATTTCGGCGGTGCTCGAGGGAATCAACTGAGGCTGATATAGCTTCATCTCCAATTAATCGGAAAGCATGTTTCTGGATACGGTCAAGAAGAGCCAGATGTGATTTTGGGGCCCCAGCCCAAACATGCGAATTGTACTCAAAACGTGGTCAGATATAAGCCTTATAGATGGTAGCTAGTATTTCTTATACTTCCACAGAATATCTATACGTTTCGAAGGATCAAGAACAACTTCGTAAATGTGTTGGCTCCAATCAAGGCGATTGTTAAATTTTACACCTAGTAACGTGAAGTCTGCAGAAGGTGAAATTTGTACGCCATTTAAGGACATATTAGCCGCCGACGTTAGAGCATTTGCTTAAGAGATAGATGACGGGACTGCGTTTTTAAGCATTAAACTCTTCTCTGTTTTTCCTGCCCCATTCCAGGATTAAACTGAGGTCAGAGTTCCATGACTGTGTTGACTCATTATGGCATGAGGCCATTGATGTTGGGCGTGCCTCCGCAGAGGAGTCATATTGGAAGGTGTTATCCAAAGTGCTGTCGAAACAATTAATAGGATTGAGAGCAGCTGACAGAAGGTAGCTTATGAAGACTCAAAAGGAGATAAGGGACGCCGGAATCAATGAAAAAGGGTGCATAAGTTACTCCGTCCAGCACGACTCTAATAGAGCGCTCGGAGAGAAAACTCTCAATCCATTCAAGAAAAGCTCCTTAAATTGAATAGACAAGGAGATCGCCAGTTAAACGTCCCGAGCGAAATCCATATTGGCGGTCATGTATGAGATTTTTATCCACAAAAAATTTGACAAACCTGCGATTGACAGCAGTTTCCATTACTTTTGAAAGCATTGAGGTAATGGCTATGGGGCGATAATTAGCGGGGTTCGCTTTGCTTCCTTTCTTTGGGATTGGCTGAATATTCGCGACCTTCTAGATCTGAGGAAAGCACCCTGAAGAGTAAGAAAGATAATAGAGATTACGAAGAGGTTTAGCTAGAGAGGAAGCACAATTTTTAAGGACAATAGAGGAGATGCCATCAGGGCCAGCAGACTTGTGAGTATTATGAAATTAATTTCAATCAAATTTCAGACTAATAACGTTCATATTTTTCAAGAAAAAGATTTCTCGGGAAGTTGAGAAATTGTGATTTTGTACGGGAGGGGTTAGAAGCAGTGAAGCTAATCAGTTAATTTTTTTTACATTAATAATAATGCTAATTTAGTATTTATTTTAAAATTTCTGTTCGACAATTGTTATATAGGTACATACTGAGAAAATTGGTTTATAGTATTTCATGAAATGGTGCAGTTTGTATGGAAGGTGGTGGAAGGAAAGGGAGGAATCAAATGATTTTTAAATTTTTAAACAAATTTTTAATTTTAAAATGTCAAAAATTATGTGTACAAAGTTTGAACTTTCTAGCTCAACGCTTTCTCATGTTAGAGAGCGCACAGACGGACGGACTGACGAACATTTGGTTTTGAGACTTTTGAGCGACAACAAATACATATCTCTGTATCTGTTTGAGCATTATTTCTTGGCGTTACTAGCTTTAGAGCAAACTTATTGTATAATACTCTCAAATTCCATCTAAAGTATAATAATACAACGATTTTACTTTTACTTTCACCACAAAACTTTCCACTTGCAAATTATCGCTTCCAAATATTTCGCTTTTCCCTTATCTAGTATCTTATCTCATTCGCTTCTGAGTCTCGACTCAACTGCACTGTTTTACGAACACTTGCTCTATTTATATCGTCTTCAATTCGTTCGTATCACGTTCGTTTGCCATCGGCTACAGTCGGCTTTCTTCGTTCCCCTTTTCATGTAAATCGCTATTTACTGCTTTTCGTTGTTACCTGAACCCTTCCTCGCTCATACGAGCCCATATGTTTCGCTGCTATTGTTTTCCATAATCGGTATTCGAAATTATTTCGTTCTTGTTCGGTTCTTTTTCCTATCGGTGGGGTCTCGTGTAGTTTGCTAGTTGATGGAACGCTCAAGGTCGTGCACTTGTTGATTTTCGAACATGATGAGATGAATGCAATCTATATGTTCATTATTGCTGATGATCGTGCGTATAATTGTTTTTGGGTGAAGATCTTGACATTCTGATCCAGTCGTATTGCGTTTTTGGTGGTGTTCGTACGCACGCATTAATTTGATGATAAGCAAGTAGAGAATACAGTGGTAGACGGCGGCTATTTGGCTTGGGCTAACATGCAACAATATATTCAAAATTTATTCTATTTTCGTTAAGTATTTATATGAGTTTTGAAAAGAAATAGGATATTGACTTTATTATAAATGACCGAAAACTGCTTTATTTCCTAGGTTTTTATTAATTTAGAGTTCATCAGCATATGATTACTTCCTTATAATATAATAAAGATTACAGAAAAACATCAAGTAACATATTTTTTTAACAAAGCTGACTTAATCTGAGCAATATTAAGATTGAAACCAATGTTGCTATAATTAACGTTAAAAGCCCGTGAAATGGTAGTTATCGGATCCAGCTGGCCGTAATTAATGTCAAGAAGTACGTAGTCTCTCAATGTTCGATAAGATATTTTGAAGTAGAGAGCTCCTAATAAGGGCGGAGACTCTTTCTGGAGGTTAAGAGAGATCTTCCTTTGCGCGAAGCTGCGAGTTTTTGACGCGTTGTTATATGGTTGTACTACGTGGAAAGTGACCGTTCGACTTACAAAGAAATTGCAAATTTTCGTGAACCAATGCCTCCGACGTATTTTAGAAATATTCTGGCTAGAAATGATCTCCAACGCCGAACTTTAGAGTACAACTGGACAGGGTAAAATAGACATTGAGATTCAAAGGCGGAAGCGGCAGTGGCACTTTGAGGGAACCAGAGCGAAACATTGCCAAACAGGCTCTGGACTATAATCCTCAAGGAAGACGTCAGGTTGGTCGAGCAGTTGAGGAGGAGGCCAGAGGAATGGACAAGTCCTGGTAACAGCTTAAGGTCGATGCTCAGGATCGCGCCTTGTGGAAAAGAGTAGTTTCTGTCCTATGCCGTCTTAACAAGAATTTGATTGATTGACGTATCAATGGTATAAAATTAATCGGGCTGAAATTGTACACGAAATATTTATTTTTATTATTAATGTAAAATAAATTAGACGATTAGTTGCACTTCTTCAATCCCATCCTATACAATTTGACACAATTTTATAAAAAATCGATTTTGTGAAATTGTGAATGCTACTGATCGGTAATTTAAATATATTAATTGAATATTGTTTATAGTTATTTCGGAAAAAGCCATTAAGAACTTCCCACTCCTTCTACCACTCCCATACAAACTAAACAATTTCACTAAATCCAATACAATAATTTTATCAGTAACTATTTAATTTTTGAAGCTTAAAATTTCAACAATACATTTTGATAGCAACTCCAGCATGATGTGAAAAAAATAGTTCAATGCTGTCACCCTTTCTACCACTCCCAATACAAAATTTCTTAAAATCAAAAAAAAAAAATCTTTCATCTAGAATATCGCATGAATGACCTTTACGTCCAATCGTAGTCTGTTATGTTTACTTTTCTTATTTGAATAAATATATAATTATGATTATTATGTATGAAGAATTTTTTAATTACAAGAATGTGAAAAATGTATAATTCTATGTGTTACTAAATAAAAAAAAATAAAAATGTCCTTTATTTTTCTGATAAATAAAAGATCACCGTATGTAATATTCAGTTGAAAGCAACAAACTATTTCTTTTATTAATTCGCTAGATAGAAATAAAACTTGAAAACAGTCAATTTAAAATTTTATTATTTATTTATCCATTTATAATGAGAAAACTCTGTGTGGTGTACCTTATCGAGGACATGTATAAGTATTTGCACTTACACATCTTTTCGTATTACGATTGAAGATGTAAAGTGTTGGACAAGTGTAATCACTTCTCTGTAAGACGCCGCCGCTTCCTAATGCGCATGAATAGTATCTGAAATTAAAAATATTATGAATTGTCAATAAACAAGTAAAATATAAATGATTTTTGAAAATCTTTAAGAAATTATCCATATTGAAGTCTGTGAAATATTTCGATCTGTTGTAAAATAAAAAAAATTTGTAAACTTTCTCTCGGTAGCGACAACAAATCAAAAGTTATTACGCAAACGAGAAAAAGACGCCAACAAAATAAAAGTTCACTGTAGGCGACTTTATATTAATGCTAGAGTGTAGTCTAGTGGGTCCCTACCCTTACAATGCGAAAATCGTGAGTTCAAATCCCGGTTGATGCATAATTCCAGCACACTACCTGCTTGGGTATACCCTGGTTACCTCAATCTATGAAAATGAAAAATTCATAGATATAAGGTTGTGCGAAGGGTTAACAGCCCTACCACAATAAGTAGTGGAAATTGTAAGAATCCTGAAAATCAGGAGGCCTAGACTTGATTTGAGCTGTAGTGCCACTGTAGTAGTAGAAAGCTTGCGAAGTAGACCTACCTCCTCGTGGTGCAAGCTGGGTAACGCTAAAAGATCTACAGATGAAGGACAAAGTTGCATACTAGCGTCAGCTCCCATTTAGGTTAGGGGGACAAAGTTGAATGCATTGAAACTTATCAACCATGGTAGTGCATGACCATATCTATCAGCCGAAGAACTGATGAACCGAGAAACTGAGGAACTGGTGGGGGGAGTTCGTCGATGGTAGATGACATGAATTCAATTTATTGGATTTATTTCACTATATTACATCGGCTCCGAAACCCAAGTAATGGGGAGGGGGGCAAAGTCGATGTCGTGCATATTAAATTGATTTATCGGTTTGATCATGCTAATGGCATCGGCTCCAAATCCCACTACGATAGGGGGGAGAAAGTTGAACGGACCGTATTGTCCGTCAGCTCCGCAACCTATCTCGCAGGGAAGAAAGTGCTGGTTTAGAAAGCTTCGGCGATTCCAGTAACTACTTTTGGGGTTGACCGTCGCCACCTACCCGACGGGTGCGACTGATCATAGTGCAGGGTAGCTACGCTTCAGTTGTGTAGCCTCACCAGAGGTTATCTGGTGCCTCAGGAGCCCGTGGAAGGTTACTTCCACCCCCATCGCTGGTTGAGGATGTCTTCGACATACATGAGGTGGCTGATGGTGCCCATATCGCGGGCAGGGCATTAATTGCTCGGCGTAAGGTTGTGTTAACACAACAACCTGTTGCCATGAACGAAAGATTGGCAGAGATTTAGATAGGTCTCGCAGCCCGCGGTATGAATGCTAACCCTGCAGATGGTATAAACTGCTACCTTAGGGGGCGCTAATGTTTGTCGTCAGAAACAATCCGTGATGCTAAAGACAACGGTGAGGTTAAACTTTAGTGGTAGAAGCCTTCGGGACGTGCGCTTCACGTTAAACAAATACTGTCGATACTGTAGTAGTATAAGACTTTATGTTAACTAAGAAAATTTTTATGTATCTAGGGTCAAATTTTTTGAAGGATGGAAGTGAGCCAATTCAAATTAATAGACGAATAATTATTGCGAGCAAATAGTATTTATCAGTACTTCGAATAATAATAAAAAAAAACATAACAGTACTACATTGTGCGAAAAGCCCAATCATGCGATACTCCAGATGAAAAAGAAATTTTCGTAATCTTAAAAAATTTTATATGAGAAGTGGTAGAAGTGGAATTGTGTGCAAGTTATATGTGACTCACATCCCATATCACATCCTATTTCACACGAAATTAGTGTAAAACCTAAAATAAACTCTTTGTTTAAATATAGATTCATTATCCCAATTGACACTTAACATCTTTGATGCCTGCCGCATGAGAAAACCAAATAACACTTAACACCTTTGATCACTACCGCCGCATGCGATCAGAGATCACTTATCCTAAGTAAACTACCGAGATAACGATTTGGTATATAAACCCGAGCGAATATTGGCTCGAGGTTCTGTTAATAACGAGAAGTCGACAAGTAAAGGTTAAGTCGTAAGTTAAGTGAAAAATATTAAAATAAAGTTTTTATAATAATCAACCAATGTTTGAATTGAAATCGAAAATAGATTCGATTAGTTTTAATTTTATCGTGACGTGAAAACGTAACTTGCACTTTTCACAAAGACAATTTTTTTGACTCATTAGTTTCACGGCCAACTGAAGAAAAGGACGAGAGGCAACTACTACCCTCTCATCACATCAAGATCATATTAGGTCACTACAATGCAAAGGTTGGGAAGGAGGAGACGCATAGGGAAAGAATCGAACGGCGCAGTCTTCATGATATTAGCAATGTTAACGGCCAAGGTCTAGTTGGCTTCGCCTGCAGTAAAAACGTCAACATGCTTCCTGTATCGGAGCATTCACAAAAGAACTTGGCTGACATCCAATGGAAAGACGTTTAAGATAGACCACGTTCTTATAAACAAAAGGGCAGCTTCCAGCATCCTAGATGTAAGAACCTTCAGAGAAGCTAGGTGCTGTTCTGACAACTATTTGCTCAAGGCCTCATTTTGATGTTTAATAGAAAACAGCGGACTTGCAAAACACTTACTGACACTCAGATTCATCATCGAGAAGCAGAAGGACGAGTCTATCGCAGCCACATACACATCAGCTTTAAAAAGACATTCTGGCCAAACACAATTACTCAACCACCATAAAATGCTAATAGAGCAGTTATGGCTCTCCATCAAAAATGGTAATAAGTCTGTCGCGGAGGAGATTATAGGCCATCAGAACCGGTTCGATGATGAATACCGAGATACAGACAGGCTTACAAACAATTTACCGAACAGCCAAGTAAGACACATTTGACGAGCTACGACTATTTGCGAAAACAAAACTTGCAGATAAAAAGGAAGTATTATTCCAAATGGATGGAAATTTTAATTCCAACAACAAGAGAGAGGTTTATGCTCTAGATGAAAAGCGGAAACGAGGATTTCAACCGAAACCAGCCTTTGTTAGGATAAAGCAGAAGGCATAATTTTTTAATTAGCAGCACGGACGAGATAAGAACGAGATGGGGCAATATTACCAACAGTTGCTTAGCCCGAATTCATCATCGACTACTATTGCAAATTACAATCTGACCGAGGCACCTACAGACGACTAAGACATATTGTTACATATCAGCCATATTCGCTAATCCCATGTTCGCAATCTTGCACTATCTTCGAAAGCAACAACGAGTACACTTCTGCGCGAATTCCGATTATGTACATGCCAACACCATGCCGCTTATCAAATGTTCAAGGTCTTCAACCAACAAAAATTCTGCAGTAATAAAGGAACACCTACCAGTCCTTTGCCAAGAACGAGAGCAGCAATAATTACACTGGCACAGAGATTCCGATGCCGACACAAATTCGGTTACTCATCGGCGGTCGACAAGGAAATGATAAAGATCCAACAAAACGATATAAAAAGGGCGAGTGAACGTGAAATGGGGCAGTTGGAGGTGAGAAAGCAATAGAGTCAGTCAAAGCTTTGGAGAGCGAAAGAGTCGAAGTTGGAAAAGCGATATTGTGAACAAAAAATGTTTTATACAAAATTTAGGATTCAAAAATTTAATAGGTACTGAGAAAATTAATGTATTAGACTTAGTCAAATTGTGCAGTTTGTATGGGAGGTGGTAGAATGGGGGGAGGAGGAGGACGAGTTCTTAATAACTTTTTCAGAAATAACTATGAACACCATGCTTTAAATTGCAGATCAGTAGCTGTATGCTACTTATCAGTGAAATCGACTTTTTGTGATATTGTAAAATTGTTTCAGATTGTATGGGAGGAGGTAGAAGCTAAAAGTCTATTTTTTTATAAAATCTTGACGAAGATGAGACCAAAGAGTCCTGGATTAATCCCAAGGTGGATTTAGGCCCGGGCGAACTATCAAATATTTTCAGTGAAACAGGTGCGAGATAAATGCTATATATATACATAGACGTGCACCAGGTAGCTATGGTGTAGCCTAGTGGGTATCGAGTTGGTCTACAACGCAAAGATCGTGAGTTTCAATCCCAGTCGACGTATACTTCCAGCCTACTACCAGCTTGGTTATAACTTGGTTACTTCAATTCACGATAAGAAATAATTTGTGCATAAGGCTTACCGCCCTTCCACAATAAGTAATGAAAATGTTAAGGAACCTGACGCTCAGAACGCCTAGGCCCGATTTGGGTTGCAGTGCCAATGTAGAAGGAGAAGAAGTATATCAGATATTCGAAAACTTTATGCAAGCATACGACAATATAATTTGGAATGTACTATAAAGCCCAGTTGGTACCAGAAAAACGCTACTGCTTAAATCATCACAGATAGTAGCTTAGCCTGACGACATAAACATAATGGTGCGATTACAACTGGACGCCAAGTAAACTTTCATTAATCTTGACACTCCAGCACGTAAAGTAAGGCTACGCAGGAACGAAAATAAAACGATTGCGGACCATAATATAGGAAACGTGGACAACTTCATATATCTTGGAGCCAATATCTCCAAAGACGGCAATGAAATCAAAAGTCGCACAAAAAAAGAAGCAAACAAGACATACTATTCGAAAGTCTCAATAATCCTATTCCAATCAAATGTAAAGACATGCATGAAAAATCGAAGCTGCGAACTATAATAAGGCCTGTACTCCAGAATGACAATGAAACGTGGAATTTAATACAGGCATCAGAAAAATAGTCAGTGCCTTCGCGAGGAAGCTATTAGGACGAATTTCCGGACCGGTGAGGAAGCGAGGTGCGTGGCAAATACGATACAATCAGGAATCGTATACCATCTTTGAGGAGCCAGAAATCTTCACTCTCATCAAACTTCGAAAGACACAGTAGGCTGATTATATATAGCAAATGCAAGACAGACGAATACTTGTACGTGTATGAAAAGAAAAGGCGAATGGAAAAACGCCAGTCGGAAACCAAGAACTTACTGCTAGAATTTAACCGACGAGGCCATCAAATCGCTTCTGAAATTTCCGAAATGGAGAACGCAGTCATTGGACCGAGCAAATTGGAGACGAAGCATATAGGAGGCCAGGTTCCTACTTAGGCTATAGCGCCATTGATTATGATGATAAAACAGAGGCACATACTTCGAAAAATAATCTCTGTTACAAATGTTAGTCAGCCAGGAAAAAATTCAAGAGGACTCGATTCACTGAGACACGTTCCGAAATGGGTGCGATTTCAGAGAGTTCGTTTGCTATCGACGTTCAAATGGAACAAAACATAATGATAAGCAGTTTTATAATTGGGCATAAAGCCCAATCATATGATGTTCTAGATGAAATAGAAAAAAGTTTATTGTATCGGAAAATATGTCATCTCAAATTCTTTCGAATAGTGAATAGTGACTTTTGTATAGGAGGTAGTAAAAGCAGAGGGGGCAGGTTTGTAAATTTTGTATAAAACCGAACGTCGTATACAAAATGATTCATGATGAATTTAAAATTTGTAGCTTTCGTAATTTCCGAGAAAATTGAACAATTTTTGTCTGAATTTATGGCATTTGTATGGGAGGTGGCAGAGAAAGTGGGAGGTTTTGGATGATTTCGAAACTGCTCATCAATATCTTGATCGCATTTCTTTGTTATAATTTTAAAGTCGATAGTTCTCATATGTTCGAAGTAGAAATACTTTTCTTGAATTTCCAATACAAAAATTTGTATGGGAGGTGGTAGAAGGAGTGAAGCGAAGTTCATATTTTTTTAGCATTCATTACAATTATTAAGGGACACATTGTGGCAAAATTTTAACTTTGCACTTTTCCAGTTTCAATGAAAATCGATTAAATGTATTTACCAAAATTGTGCATTTCTATGGGAGGGGGTAGAAGGAGTTTTCGAATCAAAACCAAGCTTTATGACATCAATGATATATCTTCTACTTCTACAATGGCGCTACAGCCCAAATCGGACCTTGGCCTCCTGACATGCATGTTTCTTAACATTTTCATTACTTATTGTGGAAAGGTTGTTAGCCCTTCGCACAACCCTCTTTCTACGAATTTTTCATTTTCGTAGAATGAGGTGACCAAGGTATATCCAAGCAGGCAATGTGTTGGAATTATATATTGCGCCGATCGGGATTTGAACTCACGACCTTCACATTACAAGACCAACACGCTACCTACTAGGCTACACCCTAGCTATCAATGATATATACAATCGCAAAATTTCGAATTGATAACTTTGACGGTTTTTCCAAAACTGGTTGCAAATGTAATAAAATTAATTATGAACAAATTTGGTTCTTTTAGCTTTGCTAGTTGCAATGCAAAACGTATAAATGCATTTTTGAAAATTGTGCATTTGTATGGGAGGGGGTAGGACAAGTAAGGGGATCGGATCAATATTTTGTGACGTTAATGTCATTTACATCATTATACTATGACCTAATTTTTATACTCTAGATGAAATCTGAGAGTATATTGTGTTTGCCTTACCGTTTGTAACGCTAAGAAATAACGCTCGCACAGAGCCGCCAAGGGTACAGAAATATTTGTTTTCGCTCAAAAACCTCGATTCCGAGTGACCGTCTGTCTGTCTGTCTGTCTGTCTGTCTGTCTGTCTGTCCGTCTGTCCGTCTGTGCGTCTGTCTACAGCATAACTCTCGAAAGCTTTGAGCTATAGTGCTAAAAATTTTTGTGTGTCATTTTTAGCAAAAAAGTAACTTTAAGTTCGTGAATGGGCCACATCCCCCCACTCCTTCTACCACCTCCCATACAAATTTCATGAAATATCGAAAAAATAAGAAATTGACTATCACTGAAATTATTTAAGCTATCGACTTGAAATTTGAGTCAAAGTATAACAATATAGATGTCATTAATACCACGGAATATTGACCCGATCCCTTTACTCCTTCTACCCCCTCCCATACAAATGGTCAATTTTGAAAAATACATATTTTCGATTTTCATTGAAACTAGTAAAGCTGAAAAAACGAAATTTTGTCAGAATTAATTCTACTATAATTGCAATTTATTTTAAAAATAATTATCATCCTCACCTCACTCCTTCTACCCCCTCCCATACAAATTTCACGAAATTTTGAAATTTAAATTAAATTATTTTTCTTCGAAACTGTTAAAGCTATCAACTTGATATTTTGTATAAAGTATACAAATAGAAATATTAATAATGCGAAAAAAAGTTGTTTTGATCCGTACACTCCTTCTACCCCCTCCCATACAAATGCAGAATTTTTGTTAAATGCATTTCATCGATTTCCATTCAAACTAGAAAAAGCACAAACTTCAAATTTTGCCAGAATTCGTTTTTTAATAACTGAAATAAATGTTAGAAAAAATTATCAGCTCCGCTTCACTCCTTCTACCACCTCCCACACAAATATTTCTATTATAAATCCAAGAAAAGCATTTCTCCTTCAAGTATATGAGAGCTATCGACTTTGAAATTGAATCAAAGCATGATGATAAGGATGATTATAAGCAGTTTCAAAGTTATCTTAAACGCTCCACTTCCTCTGCCACCTCCCATACAAATGCCTCAATTTAAGGAAAACTAAGACCAATTTTTTTAAAAATAATGAAAACTAAAAACTTTAAATTCAGCAAAAAACATTTTGCATGCCATGTCCGGTGTCGTATACGAAAAATACAAACCTCCCCCTCTACTTCTACCACCTCCCATGCAAAAGTCTCTATTCATTATTCGAAAGAATTTGAGATGACATATTTTTCGGTATATTAAAGTCATTTCCATCTCATCTAGAGTATCATATGATTGGGCTTTAAGCCCAATCATAATTCTGTTATGTTTAAGTCAATAGTTGAAATAGTTTCGAAGAAAAAACAATTTTTTCAAATTTCATCAAATTTGTATGGGAGGGAGTACAATGAGTGGGGGATGTGGCCCATTCACGAACTTAAGGTTACTTTTTTCCTAAAAATGGCATACGGTTAATTTAAGCACGAGAGGTTAAAGCGTTCGGGAGTTATATTGTATACAGACAGACAAAGAGATAGACAGACAGACGGATAGACGGATGGACGATCACTCGGAATCGAGATTTTTGAGCGACAATATTTCTGTGTCATTAGCCACTCTGTGTGAGCAGTATTTCTTAGTGTTACAAACGGTAAGGCAAACACAATATACTCTCAGAATTCATTTAAAGTATAAAAATTTTCGTTACAATTCGTGCATATGATTGCAGTTTGAAATGAAATGGTCTTCACTCGTCTCGTCCGCAACGCAAATGTATCCAGTGCGCAGCAGGCTAAAATCGAGAATTCCAAATGAATAATTTTCGATTCACAAAACCTTACTTCTGACTTTCGTATGATTGTAATCTTGTCGTTTCATATTTGACCGAAATCCTGCCGAACTAAGTCAGAAAAAGGAGTTTTTCTTAATATTCGTGAAATTTCTTTACCACAGCAGGTAGGCCTAATAATTAGATGTTATGAAATTTAACTAAGAGTGTCAAAATTTGAGAAATTCTTTTGGTTAAACAAACTGGACATCTGGTGACAGAAATCTCAACTGGAAGGTATTAGAAATACTAAATCACTAATGTACTGTACACCGATATGCCAAAATAGTAAAATGTGGTTGACAATAGCGACAGTATGATTACTTACGATTTGCATGTCGTATCAGTTAATACAGGAAACAAACCAGCAGCAGCACATCCTATAGGTGGTAGTGGTGAAGTGATAGGCAATGCAGTCGATGCTTTGCAATCTGCCTTCTGCAAATACAAAAAAAAATGAATTTATTTTTAGAGGAACATAAAATTTAACGAACATCTGCCTCAGCTACGCAAGTAAATGCGTCGTTCCCTGATTCGTCAATTTCACAGTATCGAAATGGCGCTGCACATTCCCTTGCCAAAGCAATCACGGGCTTGCCACTTGAACATGCTGTATAAGCTGTCGGACTAATACATGTCAACTTAGCCCCAACTTTACATGATGAACAGTCTTCTCCGATGAAATTTTCATTCGTACAATCCGCTTCAATACCAGCTGCGCAAGCTCCCGGGACATCTGCACACACCGTTCCGGCTGGACAAGATAAGGGTTTAGCATCATTTATATCTGAAAAGAGGTTTAAACAAATAACATCAAATGTATATTGAGTTATACTAGCGGAGTATGAAAAAATATAAAATTTTCACATAACAATTGACGAAATTTCGAAAAGTTATATCTCAAAATGCAATACAGTTACTAAGGTGAAATTACATCAGACTGTAAAGCTATATGATAAGCTATTTTGATACAAAAAAGTTCGGTGATGTAAGCGAAGAGCGGTGTTGGCTCAGTATCCTATCCATGGTATTTGGCGGATGTGGTTGGGGGGATTAAATCGTTCAGCTAGCTGTCGGTTTCGTATCCTATCACAGCATTGATATTCTTGTAATCTGGACTGGTCATGTTTTAGGCAGATTTCAAGATATTGAAGGTTACAAAGAGATTTATCCCTAAAGTGATTCCTAAGTGTACGTACTACCTTAATGGTGACAATAAAAAGGTACCACGATAGAAGAGTGTGTTAAACCTTGGAAATAAAAATCCCCAAATCTACGGTGAAACAACATATGCCAAGGATGCATGTTTAGTGGGCATTTCACCTCTAATATGCGAACTCCCTCGCCCTCCAGTTTCAATTAAAATTCCCGTGGTAATTCGGAGCTCCGCCAGGGGGTGAGTCTACTTTCTCGCGCTACTCATGGAAATTAAAACGAAAGTCAAAGGGCAAATGCGACCCCTAAAGCATCGCAAACACCGGCTAATGCCGAAAACGAAGGAAGAAACAAAATAACAAACCTCCACAAAAAGTACGTGAAGTAACTTCAGAGACCTGTTCTCCGGTCACGACAAAGTACAAAAAACCGCCACTCAAAGCGGTTAAAAAAGCCCCCAGTAGGCCTCTAGTGGATGAGCAACTTTTATCAGCAGAGCTGAAAAAGTTGACTATCAAAGAAAATAAAATAAGGCTAAGTATTCTTACCAACGTAACCAAGCAAAACGGATCGGAATCGTACGATCTTGCTTACCAGACAATGCGAAAAGACGCGATAACGTCGGCACAGAATAAGGCAATGAAAAGAGGCAGAACCTCATTTACAACACCGCCATATGTAGGAAGTGATAACAAAAGGCCTAAGACCTTAACGAAAAGCATCGTTCATAGACCTGCAGCAGAGACTCAGCCCTCCACGTTAGGTACTAGCTACAGAGACGCGGCTGAGGGAATCAGGATCGGTCTTATACATACCGAATATCATCCCAAGATCCTTATATCGGTGGAGCTAACTGCAAACAAAAATTGGTCATGGTAGAGATACCTAAAGCGGCAAAAGAGGAGATAAATCCACAGCTTGGTGGACTCACCCTTAAACCGGTATAGATGCTGATGGTTTGCCTTACTGAAAAAACCGCAGCATGGCTGGAAAAATAGCAGGGACCATCAAGCCGGATGAGTCCACGAACATCATCAAAATGCTGGTTTGTGTGCCTCAAATTGGAAGATATTTAACAGAAGGATAGAGGGCACAAACACAATTATAACCTTCTCCATCGATAGCTAATCGATGGAGAAGCTTTCACTAAAGGGGCACAGAGTCTGCAACAAATTTTGAAGCGTGACTCCGCCCAAAGGTCAAAGAGGTCAAAAGCGGCAAACCGCAGCTCATTCAAGACGGCCTTAACTCTAAATAAACTTAGAGTGATTCAGGTGAATCTCTATCGTGCAGCAGCCCCCATGGACACAATAACGTGGAGATTTACAAAAGATGAATTCCATATGGCCCCTATACAGAAACCAAGGTCCGCGAATGGAAAAATTATTGGCATTCCTCAAAAATTGGGTATGTTAATTTTCGATAAAAGAAGTAACAGGCCAAGAGCTACAATTCTAATATCACCAGAAATCAATTACCAGAATATGTCTATTCTCATCCGAACAGATGGAGTAGCGGTGCTGATGAAAATAAAAAAAGCAGGAGGGGTTCAAAAGGGCATACTTGCCTCGGCCTGCTTTCCTGATGAGGATATAGATGCTCCACCTCAAGGCGTCATGGAGCTTGTGAAATACAGCAAAATCCACAAAATACCAATCATTCTGGGCTGCGACGCTAACGCGCACTCCAGAGGGAAGTAATTATATCAACAAAAAAGGTAAGTTGCTTTTAGAGTACCTTACTACTAACAACCTAGATACAATAAATAAAGGCAACTCATCCACCTTCATAAGTTCAGCTAAGCAGGAAGTACTTGACCTAACCATAACAAGCCCCTGCCTGGTTGACAAGTGCAAAAATTGCACGTATCAAATAATCTTCACTGACAGATCATAGGCACATCTGTTTAGATATTAAGACTTCATTTTGGCTATAAAGACCAGTACAGAAACTCAAAACGTACCAACTGGAATCTTTACCAGTCAATCCTAGAGTACGAACTAGGTATCGAAGAGGAATCAATAAGCAGCCCAGACTGCATTGATCAAATCACGAACAAACTCGCAAACAATATTATAAATGCCTACAAAAAAAGTTGTCCTGTTCCACACAAAAACACCTTCGTGAAACGAAGAACTAGCCGCAAAACGCAAAGAAACTAGGAAACTTTCAATAGAGCAAATACCTTTGGTAACTGGGACGAATACAGAGAGTCCCTTACTGAATTTAATAAACTTCTAAAAAAGTTAAAAAAAAAAGAGTCATAGAGATGATTTTATGAAGAGATAGATGATCTCCCACCAGCCTCAAGACTCCAAAAGGTGTTATCAAAAGAGATCCCGATTGATAAAGAACTATTAGAGAGATCAGAGGAGTACTCAGCTAAAAGCATCGCTGAAACTCTTGAAATGTTATTGAAAATAATTTTCCCAAGCTCCAAGATAACTAAAAATAATGAAGATTTAGAGGTAGAGGAAAGGACGTATCGTCAAACTCAGTTCCCAATAACATTGCTGGTAAAATCTTCAATCCGAAAAAGATCAGAAGGGCGATCTACTACTTTAAACCCTAGAAATCAGTCGAAGTAGATAAAATGTTTCCGGCATTACTGCAGAAAGAGTTAAAGATCCTAATTCACATAACGATAACGATACATGGTGTTTGTATTGATGGCAGGGAATCATCCCATTGATCAGCCTAAGTCATATCGCCCTATAAGCCTTACTTTCTTATTCGTCAAGACGAGGGAAAAATTAGTGGACATTCACATAGGATCAGCGCCTAACAGAATCTGTCGTAATAATAATCAACCTACCAAAAAGGCAAATCAATAGAGTTAGCCCTTCATGGTTTGGAAAGACAAATCGAAAAAGCAAAAGACTATAAAAAATTTCCCTTTGCGCATTCCCAGATATTGAAGAAGCATTTGATAGCACTCCCCATGAGGGTTACTCTCTCCACTTCTTTGATCAATTCTACTAGATGAACTCCTGGACCCTCTAACAGAACAAGGATACAAGGCAATAGGATATGCCGATGACTTCGTCATTATCAATAGAGGCAAATATGATTTAATAATATCGAAAAGGATACAATCTGCCATAGAAGTGATAATGAATTGGTGTCAGTCTAACAACTTGAATATAAGCCCAAGTAAGACTGAGATAACACCATTTACAAATAGAAAGGAAATCCACATTTATAGAAGGTGGTACCTTCTATAAATAGAGCACCAATTCTCTTTTCAGATGAGGTAAAATATTTAGATGTTATACTGGATAGCAAACTCAACTGGAACAAACATATAGAATGGACTCATGCCAAAGCACTAAAGACATTTTGGGCCTTCAAGAGCTTATTTGGCAGAAAATGGGGATTACCGCTCAAGTTGATCTACTGGTGATACAGAACAATCATCCTCCCAATATTCACATATGGATCAACGATATGGTGGACTAAAATTTTACAACAAAAAGCACGCTACAAAAAATGCAAAGGCTAGCGCGTTTTGGTATCACAGGATCAATGAAAACTTGTCCTACAGCGGCAATAGAAATATTCCTAAGCATCCCTCCGATACATCTCCAAATAAAAATGGAAGCTATCAAAGGGCTGTTACGCGTACAGAGGGAAAACAAATACAAATCAGTGGAATTTAAAGGTCACCTCAAAATCCTGAAAGACCCAAAAATAATGGTTCTAACATGCACAAAATTCAACTTTGAAACCCCCTTCAATCAATACAAGGACTGGCAATCCATGCTTCCTGAAATAAAAGAAGAATCAACATCTGGTATACAGATGGCTTGCATACCTCTGAAGGTACTGGAGCCGGAGTTAAAGCTCCTCCTTCTCGGTTTCAAAACCACTCGGCGAGGAAGCTACAATCTTTCAGGCTGAACCAATTGCAATGGAGCTATGCATCCAAGAGAATATAATGAGGGCTCATCGCAACAAATCTATTTATATCATATCGGATAGCCAGGCGGTTCTAAAAGCCTTAACATACAACAAACACGGATCGAAGATAGTACGCGACTGCCTTCAAAACCTAATCATCCTGGGAAAAAGGAACAACGTAACCTTAATGTGGGTACCACGACATATGGTAATCGAGGGAAATGAAGAGGCTGATCGCCTTGCAGAAAACAGTGCGGATTTTATTGGAACGGAGCCATTCTGCGGAAAACCAAAAGAACACTCCAACCCTACACTTAGAAAGTGAGTTGAACAAGAGCATAAAATTCAGCAAGAGTAATATTAGTACTTAAATCGATCTAATGACTGGGCACACTCAAAATATGGGCTTAGCAGAAACCGACATCTGCCACCTCTGCTTCGAAGACATAGAAGCGACAGAACACATTTTATGTCACTGTGAAGCAGGAGCAAGGAAAAGACACAATCTTCTCGGAAAAAGTTTCATTTTCACCGAGGAACTACCCAACATGCCTGCCGTAAATATACTAAGATTAGCCAAATCTATCTGGTTGAGGTAGGGTAAGGGGGCAATAAACGCACATTAAGCTTAAAAGGTCGCACTGCTCTCACGTGTTCCCAAAATAACAAAAAAAGCGAAGGGCCAAAATGTCGAAAATTTCGACAGGACTGGATTTTCGAGGCATTTCACTCTACTCTGTTTTTCCTCCCCCAATCCAGGATTAAGTTGAGGTCAGAGTTTAATGAACTTTTTGAATCAATACGGCATGAGGACACTAACGTCAGATGTATTTTCGCAGGAGAGTCATACTGAAAGATGTTGTCAAGTGGGCTATCATCAGCGAAACTGAGGAGTGGATTGAGAGTTAACTACAGCAGTAGAAAAACTAAAAAGAAAGTGGATGATAAGACTGAGCCTTAAGGGATGTCATAATCAAGGGAAAAGAGGGCAGAGGTACCATAATCTAGTACAACTTATATGGAGCGCTCTGATAGGAAGCTTTCAATCCATTTAAGGAAGGAAGAACTTACACCAAGGGCTTTAAAATTAGGTATGAGACGCTTATGCCGAACTCTTTAAAACGCTTTGCAATATCAATCACAATTACTAGTCCACGAAATTTGTGTATGAAAGAGCTACAATGTTCAGTTGGATGCACTAGGAGATCTCCCGTTGAATGTCCTGAACGGAAACTTTATTGGCGATCTTGGATCTGGTTGTTTTCCATAAGGTAGCTAGCTTACAATTCTGGGATTAATCGCAGTTTCCATTAACTTTGAAAGCACTGAGGTAATGTCAAAAGGGTGATAGTTAGCAGGGTTCGCTCTACATTCCTTCTTGGGAATCAACTAATCAATCGCAACTTCGACACGATAATAATAACACACCATATAGAGAAAAAAAAATTTGAATTTTCGTAAGTTTCAAATTATATAGAAAACGATTTAGAAGAGATTTATAGAAATTCGAGGGGAATAAGCACATTTAAAATAAATTTTCACCTAATGTTTTGATTTACAAAATTATTTGAATTCCGATTTCGGCCAAGTGATATATAATAAAATAACTTAGAAGGTTTTTTTGTCTATTAGTTCGCCATCTGACTACAGAAGTAAACACTTCAATGTTAGAAATTTGAAAAACTTGCTCAAATTTCTGTGCCGTTTAATATTAAAAAAAAATAGGACTATGATGAAAGAGAAATTTTGTAGCGGAACTGGTCACCCCCTCGGTGACGACATTGAAGTTTTTCACATCACGCTGGAGTTGCTATCAAAATATTTTATACAAAATTTACGATTCAAGGAAGGGAGGGACGTGAATAATTTTTATACAGTAGATTGAAGTCATCATAAAAGTAATGCATTCCAACTTTTAGATCAATAGCTTTTTTGCTTTCCGAACAAGTCCGTTTATTGTCTAATCGCGAAATTGTGTCATTTTGTATGGGAGGGGGTAGAAGGGGTAAAGCTTCTAGTCTAATTTTTTTTGGTGTTACTCATAATTCTAAATAAATATTTGGTGCACAGTTTCAGCCAGACACCAACTGGGTTAATTGGTTTAGAGCATTTCATGAAAAGTGCTATTTGTATGGGAGGTGGTGGAAGGAAGGGAAGGACAGAAGTAGTTATGCAGTAGATTGAAATCATCAAATTTCAGATCAATAGCTTTTATTTTTTTTTAGCGAATCCGTTTATTGGCAAATTTGGAAATTATGTCATTTTGTATGGGAGGGAGTAGAAGGGGTGGAACGATTTGGCCTGTTCACGAACTTGACCTTACTTTTTCGTCAAAAACGACGTGTACGAAATTTAAACTTTCTAGTTCAACGCGTTCTCAAGCTAAAAAGCTCATAGGCGGACGGACGGATGGACTGACCGACATCCGGATTTTTGAGTGACAACATGTATTTCTGTACCCTTGGCGCCTCTGTGTGAGTATTATTTCTTGGCGTTACAAACCTTAGAGCAAACTTATAATACTCTCAGATTCCATTTGGAATATAAAAATAGTTCAATGCCTTCATCCCTTCTACCACTCTCCATACAAAGTTTCTTGAGATCACAAAAATTTCTATTTCATCTAGAGTATCGTATGATGGCTATACGCGCATTCATAGTCCTGTTATGTTTATACTCTAGATGAAATCTGAGAGTATATTGTGTTTGCCATACCGTTTGTAACACTAAGAAATAATGCTCGCACAGAGCCGCCAAGGGTGCAGAAATATTTGTTGTCACTCAAAAATCTCGATTCCGAGTTGCTGTCTGTCCGTCTGTCCGTCTTCCGTCTGTCTACAACATAACTCTCGATAGTTTTGACCTATCGTGCTGAAATTTGTTACGTGTCATTTTTAGCAAAAAAGTAACTTCAAGTTCGTGAACGGGCCACATCCCCCCACTCCTTCTCCCCCTCCCATACAAATTTCATCAAATTTCGAAATTTAAAGAAATTGATTTTTCTCCGAAACTATTTCAGCTATTGACTTAAAAATTAGGTCATAGTATAATGATATAAATATCATTAATCTCAAGAAATATTGATCCGATCTGCCTACTCCTTCTACCACCTCCCATACAAATGGACAATTTTCAAAAATGCATTTATTCGGTTTGCATTGCAACTAGCAAAGTTAAATGAACTAATTTTTGTCATAATTAATTTTATTATAATTGCAACTAATTTTGGAAAAACTACCAACTTTACCTCACTCCTTCTACCCCCTTCCCATACAAATTTTACAAAATTTCGGAATTTCAATTAAATTAGTTTTCTTCAAAACCGTCAAAGCTATCAACTTTAAATTTTGAGAAAAGTATACTATTTTAAATATGATTGATATCAAAAATTTAGTTTTGATTCGTATATTCTTTCTACCCCCTCCCACACAAATGAAGAATTTTGGTAAAGGCATTTGACCGATTTTCATAGAAACTAGAAGAAGTAGAAACTTGAAATTTTGCCAGAATTTGTCCCTTAATAATTGTAATAAAAACTAAAAAAAATATCGCCTTCACCCCACTCCTTCCATCACCTCTCATACAAATTTT
The DNA here is from genome assembly GCA_963669355.1 of Chorisops tibialis. Classification (NCBI taxonomy): domain Eukaryota; kingdom Metazoa; phylum Arthropoda; class Insecta; order Diptera; family Stratiomyidae; genus Chorisops; species Chorisops tibialis. The sequence continues at coordinate 254,808,362 of OY770263.1, forward strand.
TATATTATAAGTTCAAGAAAAGTTTTTCTCCTTCGAACATATGAGAGCTATGGACATTAAAATTGTAACAAAGCAATGTGATTAGAATGTTGATAAGCAGTTTCAAAATCATCGAAAATCTCCCACTTTCTCTGCCACCTCCCATACAAATACCATAAATTCAGGCAAAAATTGTTCAATTTCCTCGAAAATTATGAAAGCAATAAACTTTAAATTCAGCATGAAACATTTTGTATAGTACGTTCGGTGTTATATATGAAAATTACAAAACTCCCCCTCTGCTCTTACCACCACCCAAACAAAAGACAAGTAAGTATTTCATCTAGAGTATCATATCATTGGGCTTTACGCCCAATCATAATTCTGTTATGTTTTTCAGTTGTACTGGCTGATATCGACAAATATTTACAAGATGTTATGGGTGACAGAATGATACAAAGCGAACAGAAATGAGCATGTAGACCTTCTAGAAGTGGAACTGTTTAACTTTTACATCGTTTGCCCATATTATTTCGAAAAATTCTTCATTGCTAGAAACAACTGAAAAATTTGTGCTGAAAAAATCCTACTGCCTGGAGTGGGAATCAATCACACGCCCAATTGACTGTGAAGCCAGCACGCTGCTTACTACGGAAAACTCCCACTACACTCAATAAAACTTTAACAAAAATTTCATCTACGAACTACATTTATGTTAGGTTGTTAAGCAGCAACTTATAATGTTCATATTTAATTATTCATATCTAATAGAGAACTAACCTTCATGATTATATATAAACTGCGTTTTAGAAACACACTTAGTGGGTGTGTTAACTCCAGGTACACCACAATTTACATATCTCACTAGAAGTCTCTCAAGGGAAAATCCGATTTCATTTCCATAACTAAATCCAGCTAAAGACACCAAAAATATCTAAGACAGAAATTACAATATGATAAATATGTTTTCGAAATTGATTTTAATTTTAAATACCAAAATTAACTTCATAGTTGAAATTTTAATTGAAAAATAAAGACAACTACGATAACGTACAACCACAAGAATTCAGATTACGAAATACCCAAAAACTGTATGAATTTGCTGAACATCTGCTTTTATAGTATTCTGTTCATTTTTTAATCTAATCGGTAGCATATACCATATATCCAAGTATTATATGTACATTTCCAAAATGCAGTGGTTTTGCAATAAATTTAAAAAGAAATTAAAAAAAGAAAGTTTTGCCAAAAGTCTCTTGTATGTATTTTTTGTCCTCCGAAAAAGAAAAAAAATAATAATAATAAAGAATAGCAAGAGAAAAGATAAAAACGTTTGATAAAAGCAAATTTATGATTCTTTTCTCGTGAATTTATTGACGGCAGTAAATTTTGTGTGTATGTAAATTAAACACAGGAGTTGAAATAACAAAGTTCCTATTTATAATCATCGCAGTTGATATGATTGCTATAAATTTGTAAAGAAAAGTATAATAGCATTATAATTGGGCGTAAAGCCTAAAAACTCTCCGAATATGATTCAAGCAATCAATTAAGTAATTATTAACAACAATCCATACCTTGTACCACCACTCAGCGCACAACCCATATCCAATACTACAGAAATGAAATAATACGAATTCTATGGACTGGAGCTATCGATAATATTCGCAGTTAAGTAATAAATAATTGATAATACCCCAGCAAAACAAAAGATTCATATTTAATTCATAAAAGGTTTTTTTTCCTGATTTTTTCTATCATAAATGGGTCCGAAAAAGAGATTTCAAAGATTCTTTGGTCGTACAATTTTCGGGAGAGGCCCCCAACCTATTTTTTTCAATTTTCCATAATTTAGAGGGATGAAAAGGATTATTTTAGCCTTTAAATTCCTTTTAAGAAATTAGAGAAGTCAAAATATCTAAAACGTGAACATTTCTAGCAATGTGGTAGATTAGGAAGATTTTCCCCTTAAATTGTGTAAGAATCATTAAGAATTTTCGATTTTTTTCCGCTTTTTTCCCAAATTTTTCACTTATTTTGTACATATTCCAGTTTCCATATTCCACATCCACATATTCCAGCTTTGTTCTTACTTTATTTGCCTGATACTAATCTTAATGAATCAATTTAGCCCAATTTACCCCATCACGACCATTCTACATAAACTCGGCAGAAAAAGTTTGCGTACATACCCAACACATCCGACATATCTATAAAAAACATCGTTTCTAACATTTCATTCCGAAATATTTTTTTTTCTATTTTTCATTACTTCAAACAAAATAAAAATGAGAATTACTGTAGAGTACAGTAATTCTCAAACAAAGGTAAAATTCGGAAACGACAAATAGTCTGAAATTCCAGGAATAAAAAGTCTGCTTTCAAAGCGTATAAAGGGAAGTCAAAGTCTCTAAGCTGCAGTTAAATCATTAATAACAATTAAGTTTGTGTAGGAAAGTTGATAAACGTGTGTTTATCTAAGGTTTGCGATAAAAATAATTGCTAAAAAACGTTAAGTAAAAGATGTCTAATAAAGGAAAGGAAATTGAATCTGGGGAAAGGAAAATTATCGTGGATTTGTGGAAAAAAGGTACGTCATATCGTGAAATAGGTGCAATAGTCAGCAGAAGTCGTTCATCTGTCCAACGAGTCGTAAACAACTTCAAAAACACAGGAGTTTTGGTTTCAAAACCCAGATCTGGCCGTTCTCCAAAGTTAAGCCCTCAGCAAACTCGGAGTTTGCTCCGAATGATGAAGGCTAATCCTAGATTAACTGCAGCTGATATGGCAAAGGACATCAAAGCAAAGTACTGCAAGTCTATTTCTGATGGTGTTCGTAAAATTCTTAGGAAGTATGGGTATCACGGATGCGTTGCCCGTAGAAAGTCATTTATAACAACAATAAACAGACTCAAGCGGCTGGCGTTTGCTAAAGAACACATAAATAAGCCAAAAGAATTTTGGAAACAAGTTATTTTCTCGGATGAAAGTAAATTTTGTATTTTTGGAATCAAAGGTCGGAAGATTGTATGGAGAAAAACTGGCGCGGCGTAAGAAATTTCTGTCCAACAGTAAAGCACGGTGGTGACGGTGTTATGATATGGGGGTGTATGGCTAGTGGAGGAGTTGGAAAAATTGAGTTTATTGAGAGTATTATGAATAAAATAGACTACCTTAATATTCTCAAGCGCAATTTGAAGAAAAGAGCAGAACATTTGGGCTTAAGCGACAACTTTTACTTCCAACAAGACAACGACCCTAAGCACACTGCGGAGGTAGTAAGACTCTGGTTGCTGTATAATGCCCAAAATCAGCTTCGTACACAGCCCCAATCTCTTGACCTTAATCCAATAGAGCATTTGTGACATCACTTGGAACAAAGGATTCGAGCGCACACAATAACGTCGAAGGTAATGCTCCAGGAAGTCCTGATCCAGGAGTGGAATTCAATAATCCCGGAGTTCACTGAGAAGCTGGTAGTTTCCATGCAAAAACGGTTGGGGGAAGTAATAAAGAGACGAGGATATCCCACAAGCTATGTATTAACGAGGAAAAACAATTGTTTTATTTTGAAAAGGAATATTTGTACGCAGACTTTTTATTGTTGCAATTCGGGATTTTTTTTCGTTTTTTAATTTTAATATTTTTATGGAGTACAATAATCATCATTTTTGTTTTGTTTTATGTTTGTAAGAAAGCCATGAAAACAAAAAAATTATTATGAAATAAATTACTTAAAACGATGTTTTTTATAGATATGTTGGATGTGTTGAGTGTGTACGCAGACTTTTTCTGCCGAGTGTATATAGTGAACGTCAAAATAAAGTGTACACTTCATTCCTATATGCATTCTACTTAAATTTTGACGACCATGCTGAACTTCATCAAGTATTTGATGATTATTTAAGTTCTCATTGAGGTCTCTTTTATATACCTACATAGCTAATCGACACTTTCACTAAGTTTACAACAACAAAAAATATGTAGGAAAAACAAAAAATGTCCCTTTTCTAGCGTCAAAATAAAGTGTACAGTTGTAATAAAAATTAAAAATAATACTCAAATCCAGCCTTGCTTTCCTCTAGCCTTCAGAACAGCCTCTAGTCGTCTTGGCATTGATTCTACTAATTTTGATGTCACTTCCGGTGAAATATTTTGCCATTCGTCCAGTAAAGCATTGCTTAGGGTGCCTATGCTAGTTATATTTCTCTTTCGTATTTGTCGGTCCAGATGTTCCCATAAATGTTCAATGGGATTAAGATCCGGTGATTGTGGGGGTGATCCAATTGTTTGTCTTGTTGAAATATCCACGAACGATCCAACCCCAATTTTTCCACACGTGGACCCAAATTATCTTTCAATATGTTAAGGTATCGTATTTTATTTATTGTATTATCAATGAATACCTATCTGCCAACTCCACTTGGCGCCATACACCCCCACACCATCACCGAACCACCATCGTGTTTCACTGTCGATACAGAGTTTTTATCTTCGAACTTCTTATTTTTTCCTCTTTTTATCCTAGTCGGCGTTTCCTTCCCAAAAACTTCGAACTTACTTTCATCACTAAATAAAACGTTTTTCCAAAATGAATTATGATAATTTCCGTACTTTTTGGCAAAATCAAGGCTCCGCTGTTGGTTAAGTTTGGATATGAATGGCTTCTTTCTCGGAACCCTTCCAAATTGACCATTATTATACAATGGCCGTCTGATGACTTTAAGAGGTCTTTCGCTACTTCCACGGCGCTAGTTTTCGGATCCTGTCTAACGGTTCTTACAAAATGGCGTGTTTCCATTTCACTGAGCCGCTTTAGTCTACCAGTAACTGCCCGATTTTCTAACTTACCAAAGATCTCGAACTTGTCAATAATTTTTTTGACGGTGTTATGGCTTCTATCAATAATTTAAGCTATTTCTCGCAACGATTTCCCTTCGATTCTAAATTCTATGACAAGTTCTCGTGTTTCCAAAGAAGTTTGCCTGCCCATTTTCATCAAATTAAAAGTAAAATAACTTTTACTTTATTATTATAATAATAAAGTATTGTGATCAACACAAAAAAAAAAAAAGTTTGCTACCCTGAAATTTTTTTTTTTCGCGTTTCATGACTAAATTAGCCTAAAAATGCAAAAAAAAAAAATCCGTCTGTCTGTACGCCGTACGCCGTACGCCGTACGCCGTCCGCCGTACGCCGACGTGTACGCTCAGCGCACATTAACTCCCAAACCCTTCAAGATAGAAAGTTCATTTTTGGGGGGATTGTAGATAGTTGCGGATCTCAGGCGGATACCTATTTTCGGGGGTATACGGGTTCGGGGGGAGGCGGGGGGAGTGCTTAAACCGAAAAATACGAATTCAAATATCTCAACCATGGTAAGAGCTAGGAAGCTAAAACTCAACATTAATATAGAGAGGCTTGTGGGACAACTTTTAAAAATAATTTAATTTTTTTATCCATTGGGGTGCGAAAAGGGGGGGCTTAGAACCAATTGTCGGCCGAATTTTTTTTTCAAATAATTATATCTTCGGAATTACTTATCGTAACAAAACCATTCTTAGAGACCGTCAAGGTAGCATATAGTTTCATCGGAACCAGCTTAGAAAGCGGCTAATTATATTAAGCTATACTAGGCAAATATAAAAAAAATATAACATGTTGAAATAATAGTAGTGGGGGGAAATGGGGAGCATTTCAAAAATGGCGCACTTTTCAAAATTACAAATCCTTATATCTCCAAAAATAGTACAGATATCAAATCAAAAATTTGTCAGATTGTAGAACTACATAATAGTTAATTTTGGTAAAAATTTTAAGTTGGGAGGTGTAAGGGGAGGGAGGTAATAAGTAAAAATATCGAAAACTTTGAGTGATTTTTTTAGGGCTCTGGTAAAAGATACAAAGTTAAAATTTTGCATGTGAATACCTATATTTAATCCACATAGAAAAATAATAATAACTTGATCCATATTTGTTATAAACCGACCCCCCCGGTCTAACGTGCACAAGGTGTTTCATGTGCATGGAAAAAAACACATAAACTGAAAATTTTTGAGTGAAATTTTAAGGTAGAAATTTGAAAATTTGTAAAATGCATTTAAAAAAAATCTCTAAATATACGACATATTAACTGGTCGAAAACCTTTAACACTTCTACCCCCTCCCATACAAAATTATTTTTTCGACCATTTTCAAGAAATCAATTATCACCTAACTATTAAAAGCTATCAATTTGAAATTTTGCATAACAACTAACAAAAATAATTAAAATGAAATCGCGTTAAAAGTTTTAAAATCGCGCTTGACCTTCTACCCCCTCCCATACAAAAGTATGATTTCGACTAATTTCATTAAATCAACTAATAACCAACAAATTAAAAGCTACGAACTTGAAATTTCGTACGAGCACCTTACAATAAAAATGAAAGAAAATTGCATCACAAGTTTTACGATTCCCTTACCTCCTCTACCCCCTCCCATACAAAATTATTTTTTCGAGCATTTTTAAGAAATCAGTTATCAGCTAACTCTTAAAAGCTATCAATTTCAAATTTGGCATAAAAACTTATAAAAATAATTCAAATGAAGTTGCTTTAAAAGTTTTGAAATCGCGCTTGCGCTTCTACCCCCTCCCATACAAAAGTATGATTTCGACCAATTTCATTAAATCAACTAATAACCAAAAAACTAAAAGCTACGAACTTGAAATTCTATACAAGCACCTTACAAGAGACGCGAAATAAAACTGCGTATCAAATTTTACGATTGCCCTATATTCTCTACCCCCTCCCATACAAATGTTCGGTTTCATGAATGTAAAATACACCGAATTTTATGAAAATTCTATGCAACTTCGTCTATGAAACACATTCTATACAGAGAATATTGGACGTGATTCAAGCAATTAATTAAAAAGCTATTAACATCCACCCACCCTTACTATTACCCCTACTCCTCCCCTCATAAAAACCAAACTTACAGAAACGAATGAAATATTGTTAACAGTCCTGCCCAAGAACTCCCTTTCACTTAGCCTTCCCTAACCACTCTAACCTGCATATTGACTTTCCACTCATCCGCAACTTGTCCCAAGAATAATAAAGTTTCGCCCGACTTGTTGGCAGTTTATTTTATGATATGTATTCACATAGAAATTTCAAAAGCATGAAAGCAATTAAAAACAGTTTAGCTGAAAGTGCGATATATATGCACTCGTAATGTACTAACACTTTTATTTGTTTTTATCGAAGAATTATTAGTGCTTCGCACCACTCTCCATCCTTTTGAAAAAAATTGTTAATAAAAAATTAAATAATCTTTCTAAGAATTACGGTCCTGGTTCACAGCAGAGAAGTTTCAATTATGAATAAGTAAAAATTTTAACTGTTTCAATGGCCTTAATATTTCATTAGTTATAGTATACGGCGATCCGAAAAATTTTATTTCGATAAATAATAATAATAGATTAAAAACAATTATAAGAGAGGTATCACATTCAAAATGCTGATGTATTATAAATCAAAAATAATTTAAAACTTCTTTACAAAATTTTATTTTATACTGGCTATCCCCCGCGACTTTTCCCGCTTAAAAATCGCAATAATAAGTAATTTTTAAGAATGTTATTAGCAATATATTATGGGAGATAAATAATCTGCTTAGTTCAATGGCTCTTTCAACACAATGCTTTCAATTTTGTTGGAATCATAAATTATTAAGAATGAAACCATGATACTCACATTTGTATGGAACAGGCTCGTGATCGAATCAATCCCGTGATTTTATATCATGAACGTATTGAAAAGCGTTAAGGACGTGTAAGTAGTTGTAGCTTCTTATTTGTATGGGGAGTGGTAGAAGGGCTGACAGCACCAAACTAATATGTTTCACATCATGGCAAAGTAGCTTTGAAAATGGTTTGTTCCAAATTTAAGCTTCAAAAATTGAATAGGTACTAAAAAACTTAGTGCAATGGATTTAGTGAAATTGTACAATTTGTATGAGAGGTGGTAGAAACAGGGGGTTTTGGTGATTTTTCGGAAAACAACTACAATGATCATGAAATTGATTTGTTTTAAATTTCAGATTAGTAACTGTTGAATACTTGTTTGAGCGTGCATGATGGTTTGTATAAATTATCATGTGTGTATTCGGAGCAAAAGTTATATTGATCGTCAATATAAGCTAGAGAGAGATGATCGTATCGCTGTTGTGCGCTCTTCATCTCTGTGCCCGTTTTGGATTTTTTGCTGTTCTACCTCGCATTTGGACGTGACAAGTTGTGTCTAAGTTTTAAATAAATTTGAGTCGTTTGAATAGAAATTTTATGTGTTTTTCTTTTACCAAGAGTTTAAATAGGGCCTTGATTTACAACAGTAACAGTCACACTTTTCAAAAAAATCTAATTTTTGAAATGTCGTGAGATTGTGTCGCATTATATGGGAGGGGTAGAAGGGGAGAAGCTAATCGGTTTGCTTTTACCCGATATTAATTATAATATTTATTAAGGATATAGTACAAAATTTGAGCTCGATAAATTGGTTTATAGTAATTCATGAAAAAGTGCAGATTGTATAGGAGGTGGCAGAAGGGGTGAGGGGATTCAAATAATTTATATACCATAGATCATCAATGAATGATATACTCTACCAAACATAAAATTTTCTGTAGATAAACTTATACTGAAGTGCGAGTTTATGAGATTTCATGTAAGATCAAGCCACCAGTTAAATAAGTTCACTTTAATTTAACCGTTAAGCTTTATGTAATTTAACTAAATTGCTTTATACTTGAGACTTTTTCGCTCACAAAAATTATAGCTAGCCAATCTTTCGGCTCCTAAACATCGACTGACTCGTTGACGGCTCCAAACTAGACTGACTGTTCATCGAAAATGCTCAAATTTTTATATTGCTCTTGTCGGCCGAATCGTTCCCTTGTCGTATGAATCTTTTCTCGGCCGAGCGCTGTTAATTGCTTCTATAAAGCATTGCCTCATCGACCGAGTCTCTTCCCGGTCGAGCGAGTCTCTAGTAGTTGTTGTTGCTTTCTTTAAATTATTTTCACGAAGTCTTAGTCTGTTACCTGTCGTATGAGCCCATACGTGTGGTTGCTGTTGCTTCTCTACATTGCCTGTGTAATTCGCTGTTGGGTGGTTGAATGTTAGGTCTCCCGAATTTGAACCTTCGATGATCGTATCTTCTAGAGTGCAGGTGTGCTTTCATTACGGTTTTTTGAGATCTAGAACATTCCGATCGAGCTCACGCAGGTGTTCCTTATTGTGTTCGTACGCACGAATTAATTTGCTTCATGGTCAGTGGTATATAATAAGCAAGTAATATTTATACATGCACTTGTACAGGTATATTCAATTTTCTCTTCAGAATCAACTAGTAAAATAAAGTCAAAGCTTTGCCGTACAAACTCGTAAGATTGCTCAGAGCGTTTTCTTGAATCTGTAGACTACCTAGTCTAGCCATAAATACTGTTACAAACTTTTTGAAGCACTGTTCCATAAAAGAGGTGTTATATGTTAAGAAATCATTGTTTATTTATTAAATGCATTGTCAACAACGGAAATTGCAACAAGTTATTCGAAGTGATTGCCTTTTGCCTTTACACAAGCCTTTAATCGAGCTGGCCACTTATCTATGGAAGCACGCACGACTTCAATCGGAAAGTTGGCGACTGCATGTGTAAGAGACTTCTTTAAGGATTCGATATTAGGATGTCTTTTAGAGCACGTCATTTGCTCTAACACAGACCATAATTCGTAATCCAGCGGATTCAGGTCTGGGCTAGAGGAAGGCCAATCTTCAGCTTTAATAAAATCTGGAACATTTTCTTCAAGCCATTTTTGGGTTGACTTCGCCTTATGACCTGGTGCAGAATCTTGCTGGAAACTCCAAGGCTGAATTTTGAATAATGACGTGTTGAGAGGTTTCACTACACTTTCAAGGACACTTTCTTGATAAATTTTGGAAGACGTTTTGACGCCCTTCTCAAAAAATGCAACTTTGTCACCCCGTTGTAGCTAACACCCCACCAAACTATTACTGAGGCTGGATGATGACCTCTTTGAACCTTTTGGGCAACTTGAGAAGCTTCTCTGGCACTGCGAGCATAAACCCTATCGTTTTGTTTATTAAATGTTTCTTCGACAGTAAAAATTTTTTCGTCCGTAAACAAAATTTTACGGTGTTCTTGGTTTGCATACCGGCAAAGTAATCGTTTTGATTTTTCCACTCTATTTTTTTTTAACGAATCTGTTAGTAAATGCCCGGTATATCTACGACCTTGCAAGGGGGTAGTTGTAGTATGAGGTTTTACCAATTCCTGCAACTATCTTTGGAGTTAGCGACTCCACGGACCTGAGCTAACTATCCCCCTCTGGGATGGGGGCTGAAGAATTCACCCACAGCCAGTCCTGCTTGCCCTAAAAATGGCAAATGGACACTCACTGGATCATGGGCTTATCAACCGTGATCTTAAGACCTAAATGATACGAGAAACGGATACATCGCCTCGGATACGGACTGATTCTACGGTAACGACTTTTGGCATTCGAAAACGGACTATGATTGGCTTCTGGAACGTTCGAACATTGAATGACGGGGGAAGAGCTGGGGTTACTCGGTCCTTGCACCGCCAATCAGTGATCGACCGTGAAATGAAGCACTATAACATCCAAATCTTGGGCTTGAGCGAGGTCAGGTGGACAGGATCAGGAGAAGAACGAACCCCTAGCGGAAACACTATTCTGTACATTGGCCCTGAAAGTGAAGCCAGAAATGGCGTGGCGTTCGTCCTTACGTCGAGAGCGAGAAACAGTCTCATTAGCTGGGAACCAATATCGGATAGGATTATTGTCGTCAGGCTCAGGACCAGTGTCAGAAACGTCACAATTCTGCAGTGCTACGCACCAACTAATACCGCAACATCTGGTGACAAAGAGGAGTTTTATAGCCAACTGAGTGCCACCTTCGAACGTGTTCTAAGAGGTGATATTATTATCATCTCGGGAGATATGAACGCCCAAGTTGGATCAGACAACACTGGACTAGAACACGTCATGGGGAGGCATGGTGACCCTTGGGTCGACCCTTCACGACCTTGGATTAAGAGACCCGAAAACGGCGAATTATTTGTGGAGTTCTGTAGTACTCGGCAAATGGTCATCGGAGGGACCCTTTTTCCACACAAGAGTCATCATAAAACATCTTGGGTTTCCCTGACGGTGTTACTCAGCACCAGATCGACCATTTGGCTATAAGTCGCCGATGGAGAAGATGTCTCCTCGATGTGCGAGCGAAACGTGGAGCTGACGTGGGGAGCGATCACGACTTGATGGTTGCCTGCTTGAGATTGTGTACAGCAGCTATCCGACGACCACAAATTCTTTAAATGAAGCGCAAGCTTAATGTGGATAAACTCAGAGATCCCAACAAAAAACTCGAATACACCACCATTCTACGCGAAAAGTCATCCACATTGAGTGAACATGAAATGCGCACACTGGACGCCAATTGGGAGGCAACCAGAAATACTTTTCTAACTAGTGCTGAAGAATCTGTGGGATATGCGCAAAGCGGTGAGAAACCCTGGATGTCGCAAGACACATGGGACAAGGTTGGCAATCGGAAAAAAGCCAAATTGGCAATCATCTCTCAACCCAATGTCAACCAACGAACGCCCGACTTGAGGCAGAACTACCGCGATGCTCATATACAGCTTAAAAAGGCTGTTAGACGCGACAAGAGAAAGGCCATTGAAGATCTGGCAAACAAGGCAGAATCTGCGGCTTACCTTGGGGATATGGGTTCACTATTTAAAATCATGAAACAGTTGACGAACAGGAATTTCACCGCCAACCACCTGGTGAGAGATGTCAACGGAACTCTCCTTAATATGAGTGAACACCAGTTGCGACGATGGAAGGAATACTTCTCTGATATTTTAAACATCTTGTCAGATGAAGATATTCCGGAAACAGAACAACTTCCAACATCCAACCGCAACAATCCTCTATTAGGGACGATCCCCCAGATAAGGAAGAGATAGTTTCCGCCATTCGGTCAATGGCGGGAAGGAAAGCTCCAGGTATAGACGGACTACCAACCGAACTCCTCAAAGCGGACCCGGAAATAACAGCCGATATACTCCTTCCACTCTTCACTAAGGTGTGGAATGATGGAAGATATCCGACTGAATGGAAGGAGGGCGTCATTGTGAAAATTCCGAAGAAGGGCGACCTTCGGGATTGTGGCAATTGGCGTGGTATATGTCTACTTACTGCTGTATCAAAAATTATGGCTAAGGTAATTCTCAATAGGATTAGTGATGTCGTCGAGAGCACTCTCGAAGTTTATCAGGCTGGATTCCGTAAAGGGTCGTCTTGTACCGACCACACAAATACCCTACGGATAATATTAGAGCAGTCAGCCGAAATGGGTTCGCCACTTCATCTCATGTGGACTTCGAGAAGGCTTTCGACAGCGTTAAACGAGATTACATATGGAATGCTTTGCGTAGGAGAGGTATTCCAGATAAGGTCATAGCTATGATTAAAGAATCCTACGAAGATGCAAGGTGTCGCGTCTTGCATAGAGGAGAGTTGTCCGAGAGCTTTCCTGTGCGAACGGGTGTCAGACAAGGCTGCATATTATCACCAGCCCTGTTTCTGGTGGTAATAAATGACATCTTGAAAGCTGCAATGGAAGGTGGGGAAGGTAAAGGTCTTCAATGGAGACTATTTAACATCTTAAGTGCCTTGATTATGCTGATGACGTGTGTTTGCTTGCACATACCCGTTCGGACTTAGAGTCAAATGTTCGCTCGTTGCATTCTAAATGCAAAGAGGCGGGACTGAAAATAAATGTGCGTAAAACCAAGTACATGCACATGGGTTCGAACGCAAGCACACCGATTGTTCTTAATGGACAGGATGTGGAAGAGGTGCAAGATTTTTGCTATCTCGGAAGCATTGTCAGCGTGGACGGCGGAGCCGAAAAGGATGTTGAGGCTCGGCTAAATAAAGCTCGTCAGGCCTTCGGTATCCTTTCCCCTTTCTGGAGGTTAAGAGAGATCTCCCTTCGCACGAAGCTGCGAGTTTTTGACGCATGCGTTAAATCCGTGTTGTTATATGGTTGTACTACGTGGAAAGTGACCGTTCGACTTACCAAGAAACTACAGACTTTCGTAAGCCAATGCCTCCGGCGCATTTTAGGAATATTCTGGCCAGAAGTAATCTCCAACGACGAACTTTGGAGTACAACTCGCCAGACTAAAATAGGTATTGAGATTCAACGGCGAAAGTGGCAGTGGATCGGTCATACTTTGAGGAAACCAGAGCGAAACATCGCAAAACAGGCTCTGGATTATAACCCACAAGAAAGACGTCAGGTTGGTCGACCATGTAACACATGGAAGCGAGCAGTTGAGCAGGAGGCCAGAGGAATAAACAAGTCCTGGCAACAGCTTAAAGCCGATGCTCAGGATCGCGCCTTGTTTCTGTCCTATGCCCCTATAAGGGGGTCTTAACAGGAATTTGATTTGATTGATTGATATCTACGATAAGCACCCAACCCCAAGTCACTTTTGATGATACGTGAAATTGTTCTTTGGGGTATTTTCATCTGATGCGATAAAATTTTTTGTTTCCGAAGAGGATTACGGCGAATTCTCTCGCGTACGGCTTTAACCACTTGACGTGTTCGAATAGTTCGCGGACGGCCACTTCTTTCACGGTCACTTACTCCAGACGTATCATTAAATCTTTCAATAGCCCGATATACAAACATTCGGCTTATACCAAGGGTATGCAGAGTCTTAAAAATATCACTTGGTTGCATTCCTACTTTATGAAGTGCAATCACAGCAATTCTATTTTCTTTGTCACCCCAATCCATGTTCAGTACACTAAAAATTAAACTCAAATGATGACAAATGCATCAAGCACAAGCGTACTATAGCGATTAGCTCAATTTTTAAGAAATGCAATATAACGGTTCCTTTCTGCAGGGTTGCCAAACCTTGTAACAATATTTATGGCTAGACTACCTACCTGATTTAAGATTTTACAATAAAAACATGGTGCTATTGGCTAAAACTACCTATAAGCCAATATCTACTTCACGTTGAACCTGAAAGTTCTATCATCAAACAGTTTTTTTTTTTTGAGATACGAGTCTGATAAGTCGCACTTTTATCAAAAACGTAAATATTTACCATTTACTTGAAAAACTTGACAAGATAATGCAGTATCCTTGCCAGATCCGTGTTCAGTAAAGAAAAATAGAGAAAGTTCTGGCAGCATTTTCATGGAAGCTTAAAATGAAATTAAAAATTAATGAAAAGCATGGATCTTAAAATCTAAATTGTAATTCAATCCTAACACTAAACATCGTCAATGGTATTTGATGTATAATAAAGTCTTCAAAATAGGTAGAATAATTCAGAACACCGATGTTTTGAAGAGCAAAAATGTTTATGAGAACGACTCAATGAATATATTGATTTACATTTATAATTAAATAGGCATATATCACACATTTCAGTTTCTATTAAATACCGTATTCAATGTGACAAGTTGATCGGATAATATTATTGATAACTTAAAAAATGACTAGAAATCAATCAGTTCACATGTTTTGTTTACTGAATACAATAGAGTAATTTTTAGATTAGATAAATCTTTATAATATTATGAAAATCTATTTGCAACTCTCGAAATACAAAAACACATTCTACATTATTATTCTCAAAATAAAGTATTGTGATCGACTTGGACAAAAAAAATTACTATTCTGACTTCATGACTAAATTAGCCTAAAAATGCATGAAAAACATAACAGGACTACGATTGCGCGTAGAGCCCAATCACACGATTATCTAGATGAAATAAAATTTTTTGTCATCTCAAGAAATTTTGTATTAGGAGTGGCAGAAGGGGTGACAGCATTAACTATTTTTACTTTATTATTCTTATAATAAAGTATTGTGACCGACACAGAAAAATAAATTTGCTACCCTGAAATTTTTTTTTTCGAGTTTCATGACTAAATTAGCCTAAAAATGCAAAAAAAAAAATCCGTCCCGCCGTACGCCGTACATATGGACTCATATCTCCGGGACCGTTAAAAGTAGAATGTTCGTTTTTGAATGAATTGTTGATTGGGTAAGTGAACTCTATTTCCCAAATTTTGGTGGGATGTTAGGTGGAAGAGGAGGCGGGGGGAGGGAAAGAGTCAAAAACTTCATTTGCTAATATCTCCACCACGAATACAGATAGGAAGTTGGAAATCAGTAGAGATATAGAGAGGGTTGTGGGACAAACTTAAAAAATATTTAATTTTTTAATCCATTGGCGTCCGAAAAGTGGGGGCTAAGAACATATTGTCGGCCGAATTGTTTTTTTCAAATGATCATATCTTCGAAATTACTTATCGTAAAAAATTCATATTTTGGGACCATTAAAGTGGCATATAGTTCCACTGGAATCAGCTTAGAGAGTGGCTAATTATTGTAAGAGGGAGGGTCAGGGGGGTGCAAAGAAAAACATTTAAAAGTGAATATCTCAACTATCTCTTAAGCTATCTAATTGAAACTTAAAACATAACAAACTATATTAGGATAATAGGAAAAAACTATAACATGTTGAAATAAAAATAGTGGGGGAAATGGGGAGCATTTTAAAAATGGCGCATTTTTCAAAATTACAAATCCTTATATCTCAATACAGAGTACAGATATCAAATCGAAAATTTGTCAAATTTTAGAACTACATAGTCGTTAATTTTGTTAAGGTGATAGGTAAAAATGTTAAAAATTTTGAGTGATTTTTTTGGGCTCTGGTGAAAGATACAAAGTTCAAATTTTGCATGTGGATACATCTATTTAATATACATAGAAAAATAATAATAGCTTGTCCAATAATTGTTATAAACCGACCCCCTGGTCTAACGTGCACAAGGTGTTTCATGTGCATTGAAAAAAACACATAAGCTGAAAATTTTTGAGTGAAATTTTAAGGTAGAAACTTGAAATGCGAAATGCATTTGAAAAAATCCCTAAATAAACGAAATATTAACTGGTTGAAAACCTTTAAAACTTTTACCCCCTCTCATACCAAATTATTTTTTCAACCATTTTCAAGAAATCAATTATCACCTAACTTTTAAAAGCTATAAATTTGAAATTTTGCACAAAAACTTTTAAAAATATTTGAAATAAAATTGCGTATAGTTTTGAGATCGCGCCTGTCCTTCTACCCGCTCCCATACAAAAGTATAATTTCGATCATTATTAAGAAATGAATTATCACCTAAATATTAAAAGCTATCACTTTAAAATTTTGCTTAAGAACTTTTAAAAATAATAACAAAATTGCGTCAAAAGTCTTGAAATCACTCTACCCCCTCTCATACAAAAGTATGATTTCGACCAATTTCATTAAATCAACTAATAACCAACAAATTAAAAGCTACAAACTTGTAATTTTGTTCAAGCACGTTACAAGAGAAATAAAATAAAACTGTATCACAAATTTTATGATTCCCTTACCCGCTCTACCACCTCCCATACAAACTTTCGGATTCGTGAATGTAAATTACCGAATTTTATAAAAATTCTATGCAACTTCGTCTATGAAACAAATTCTATACAGAGAATATTAGACGTGATTCAAGCAATCAATTAAAAAGCTATCAACACCCACCCACCCTTACTATTACACCTCCTTCTCTCCTCACAAAAAACCAAACTTGCAGAAACGAATGAAATATTGTTAAATTGACAACAGTCCTGCCCAAGAACTCCCTTTCACTTAGTCTTCTCTAACTACTCTAACCTGCATATTAACTTTCCACTCATCCGCAACTGGCCCCAAGAATAATAAAGTTTCGCCCGACTTGTTGGCAGTATATTTTATATTTCTTACACTCTAATCAGCACAAATGACGCGCAGGGAATAACTAATAAGACGATAGATCTCCACGGCTACAAAATACGAAAGATAACGGGAATTTTTTTCCTTGAAATCTTCTAGCGCTAGGCCTCTTGTCATATGTGTACACTTTATTTTGAAACTAGAAAAAGGGACTCTTTTTTGTTTTCCTACATATTTCTTGTTGTTGTAAACTTACTGCATGGTGTAGCATGGTGGTCGAAATTTAAGTAAAATGTATATAGGAATGAAGTATACACTTTATTTTGACGCTCACTGTATATAAAATCATAATCTTCGGTGTTGTCGATTAGTTTGATAAAGGTCTCAGCGGAGACCGAAACATGACTTTTAATAAAGCGTAACAGTGTGAAATCCGGAAATCTTTCTTTGCAATTAATTTACTGTACAATTATGCCACGCGAGTGTAAAAATTATACCGACAGCTTTTGCTATGTTTGCGGAGAAATAACTTTCAAGGCGCAACGAAAACGCCTTTCTTCGCTTCTTAAAACTGCCCAAAATTGTATTTTGATTGTAAAGTTGGCAATCACGACAAGGATAGGGCTTCAACAGTTTGGAAAACTACTTATTACAGTAGCTTGACCCCAAATGGCTCAAAAGTCAATGCCATTTGCTGTGTCCATAGTTAGGCGCGAACCTAGCTGTCATCTCACAAATTGTTACCTTTGTATGACTTCCGTCGTCGAAGTCTCTAGCAAAAGTAAATAAACAATTCAGTATCCAAATATTCCTTCAGCTCCACGACCAGTTCTTTACAGCGAACCTTTGCCAGTACCAGTTCCCCTAAAAATCTATTCTCTAGAGCTAGAAACGGACTTGAAAAACTTTGAGCCACAGTCTGCACCATCGCATGATCTGCCCATCGATCGTGAAGAATGTTCAGCAGATTCAGTTCATCAAAAACCTGACCTCGTTACTCAGTTGCAGTTGAATGATCTAGTCAGGGCTTCGGAGTTACATAAGAGAAAATCTGAACTGCAAGAAGTCTCGACCTCAGCAGTGGAATCTCTTAGAAAACGACTTAAGAATCTCTTCTTGCAGGACCAGGCAAGCAAGTTCGAAAGAAGATTTTCAGGGAAGTGAATTTTGAGCATGTGGGCTGATTATTGCTGGTTTTTGGTACGGGAAACTTTTACCGCAGGGTACAAAAGGAAAGCAACCACCAAATGAAGGTCCCTACCGTATTTATTTGTTATTTGAACTGTTGCTATACATTTTTATTGTTACTGCTATATAATCTTGTAATATATTTTTATCATTGAGGGGTGGTTCGGGGTGGATGAAGGGGAATGGAAGCTGGAATAAGTATAAAATATATGAAAAAATAAACTGCCAACAAGTCGGGCGAAACTTTATTATTCTTGGGACAAGTCGCAGATGAGTGGAAAGTCAATATGCAGGTTAGAGTGGCTAGGGAAGGCTAAGTGAAAGAGAGTTCTTGGGCAGGGCTGTTGCCAATTTAACAATATTTCTTTCGTTTCTGCAAGTTTGGTTTTTTATGAAGGGAGGAGGAGGGGTAATAGTAATGGTGGGTGGATAATAATAGCTTTTTAATTAATTGCTTGAATCACGTCCAATATTCTCTGTATAGAATGTGTTTCATAGACGAAGTTGCATAGAAAATTCCCTCTACTCCTTCCACCACCTTCCATACAAACTGCACTTTTTCATGATATGCCATAAGCCAATTTTTTTGGTACGTATAACATTTATCGAGCTGAAATGATGTACTGAATACTTAATTAGCATTGTTAATAAGATCGGAAAAATAGTTGCACAACTGTATAACTATAGCTGGAAAATAATTAAGAGCTCCCTATCCCTTCTACCATCTTCCATACAAAATACGCAACTCGACTAATTAATACACAAATTTTCTCATTACCTACTCAAGTTTTGAAGATTAAATTTGACATAAAACATTCTTAAGGATACTATAGCATGGTATGAAAATGACTTGTTTAATATCGTCAATTCTTCTAGCACTCCACATACCAAATTTTTCAAAATCAAAAATAAATATCTCTTTCATCTAGAGTTTCGTATGATTGGGCCTTACGCGCTATCACAGTCTTGTTATGTTTACAAATAATTTGGAATAAAGTAATAAGCTTCAAAATTCTTTTATTTAAATACAAAAGTTGGTAATGTAGTCTTTTATATTTCATTTAAACGCAATAACGTGCTTACTTATCGATGGTCTTTATTCAACTGCCCTTGTACATGGTTTGCTACGCTCTTAACCTACAGTAACCTACAGTGGCCTACAACTCGGCCATCCTGACTATAATCGTCTCGATTATGATGTTAATTACAACTTGTGTATGTATATATATTTAGATTTAGCAATAGTTAATTGATTAATAAAATGATTAACAGAAAATAATTAGTAGAAAATGATTAATTGTAAACGATTAATAAAAAAAAAATTGACTTAAGTTATGTACATATTTTATGTTTTTTTTTTTTTTTTTTTATTCGTAGAAAAAGATTGCTACCATGTCCAAGATCTACTCTGTTCTAATCATGTACGGTTTCATGTTTGCGGGTGAACAAATTCCTTTATAGGGAATCCTAGTTATTTGAAGACCGTCAATGTCTTTTATAATGTATCTGTCATTATTTAAAACTTCCGTAACTACATACGGACCTCTAAACTTTGGTAATAATTTTTTATTTATGCCTGGTATTGTGCATAAGTTCCTAATCATCACAAAGTCCCCCTTATTATATTTTACAGGTTGCTTATGCGATTTGTCAAACATTATTTTGTTATATGCTTGGTGTTTCTTTATCAATTCAGAGGCTTTCTCTCTGATGAGCGTCAAGTCACGATTATTTTGTCCCGGTAAGGCCTGGTGAAGTGATTCCATTATTTTATCCCTATGTTCGCCCTTTTGTCTGATTCCAAAAAGCAATATACTGGGAGTACACCCGGTACTTCGACTAACTGTGTTATTCAACGCGAATTCTACTTTGATTAGATGATTATGCCAATTGCCGGTGGTATCGGGATCCGATTGCTTAGACAACATAGGAGTAAGTATGCGATTAATCCTTTCAACCTGTCCATTCGATTGAGGAGAAAGAGTTGCGATTTTAATGTGTTGCACGTTGTGATCACTCAGAAATTGCTTAAAGTCTTCTGATACAAAGCATGTTCCCCTATCGGAAATTATTTTATTTGGCCTACTGTAACAAGCAAAATATAATTCTAAGCAAGTTATGACTTCCCGCGTTTGAGTAGTGTTCACGGCGTAAAGTTTCGTGAATTTGGTGAATCCGTCTACTACTAAGAAGATATACTTCTTTCTAGTTTTCCCCGTTGGAAGTGGACCATAGTGGTCGATATGTAGGATATCAAAAGGCATATTGCCTTTGGGAATGTTATGAAGGGTTCCTTCTATCTTACCTGAAACCGGAGAGCAATAAATGCATTTGAGACAAGATCCTATGTACAATTTAATTTTCGATTTCATATTTGGGAACCAATAAGTCTTATTTAAGTGTTCGTAGCATTTATCTACACCCAAATGACAAAGGCCCTCATGATGGGTTTGTATGACTTGGTTCTCCATACTCTTGGGGACCCAAAAACAAAAATTTCCATTAACTTTACGATAAATAAGGCCATTTATCATAGCATATGTCCGGCTATCGGTTCTTTCTAATTTTCGTGATACTTCAGTTATTTCCTGATCCCGTGATTGTGCCGCTGCCAAGGCGTTTTCGAATGCATCGTCTTGGATTAGTAAAATATTTACCGATCGGCTAAGACAATCTACATGGGACATTCTATTGCTTGTTCTATGTTCAATTTGATAATTGAAACTTTGCATTTCCAGAGCCCATCGTGAGATTCTTGGATTCAACATCTTCTTACTTAAAGTAAGCGTTAATGACTGACAATCTGTTACAATTTTAAATTCAATTCCAATGAGATAAATTCGAAAACGTCTAAGAGAGTATATTATCGAGAGAGTTTCGAGCTCGTACGAATGATAACGGGATTCTACTTCCGTGCATCGTTTTGAAAAGTAAAATATTGGATGGAGCTTTTTATCACTTTGGCGCTGTAATAATATTCCGCCGAATCCAACACTGCTCGCGTCACAGTGAAGTTCGGTTTCATTGTGTGGGCTATAGACCGCTAAAATTGGTGATTCTACTAGCTTGGATTTAAGAGTTTCCAGTGCTTGCATTTGAAGTGTTCCGAAACGAAACACTGTATTGTCCTTTAATAAATCATAAAGAGGTTTTGATAATATTGCAAAATCTTTTATGAATTTGCGAAAATATGAACAGAGTCCTACGAAACTGTGAACTTCTTTTGTGTTTCGAGGAATAGCATATTCTGTTATAGCTTTTATGTTTTCAGGATTAGGGCGTATGCCTTGATAGGTAACCATATAACCAAGATATATGATTTCTTCGAAAAGAAATTTACATTTATCAAATCTAAACTGAAGACCATTCTCTCGTGCTAGCTTAAAAACATCTGCTAATATTTCTATGTTCTCATCGACTGTTTCAGTTGCTATAAGGATGTCGTCCATATAAATAAGGGCTTTTCGTTCCGAAATGAGTTTCTTGAAAATTCGATTTATGTATCTTTGAAACACTCCGGGTGCATTTTTAAGGCCAAACGGCATTTTGACATACTCAAATTGCCCCAGAGGCGTGACAAAAGATGAATACTTTATTGAATCCTCTGAAACGTCTACATGGTGAAAGCCATTGCGAAGATCTAGTATCGAGAAGTATCTTTTGTCTCGCAAACTATCCAATAAATCATCTATAAGGGGCAGAGGATAGTTATCTCGCGCTGTATGTTTGTTTAATTCGCGATAATCAATGCAGAGACGAAGTTCATTAGTTTTTTTCTTAATTAATACTATTGGTGACGCGAAAGGCGAATTGCTTTCGCGAATGATATTACGGTTCAACAGGTCTTTAATGATTTTTTCTAGTTGGACTTTATGTGAATACGGAAGACGTCGTGGCGTACAAAAAAATGGTTGACATTTGTTAAGATTAATAGTTAATTTTATGTCGCTACTTAAAGGTTTAACTTCATTGGTCTCGGAGAGAAATTCTTTTATAATATTACTTATTTTTACCTTGTCGTAATATGCTAAATTTTCGTTCACTTTAAGATCAGTTTCATTAGAAGTTATGTCAATGTTCATTATTTTATTTAGAAAGTCATCTTCTCCGTATAAATTATTGTTGCCCATACCTGACTCTTGGACATAGTCACAATCGATTCCCTTACAATTCTTTTCTTTTGCTACTTTTGTTAATTTCATATCGTTTATATCGATAAAATCGCGTCCTAAAACAATGGGATACATCATTGAAAAACTATCAACTACATAAATACAAAAATCAATATAAATATCATCATACAATACCTCACAATTTACTTTACCTATAATCTTAAGCTTACTATTATTTATTCCAAAAAAATGTTGCTCGTTGCAGTCGCTCTGGTCTATTAAGCGAACAGGTACAAAACGTGACTGTGTAAAGCTAATTGGGCTGCCTGAATCCACTAACGTCAGTAAATTGTCTGTCAAAATTTCTACATCATTGTAAAACGAGAACTGGATGACATGTTCAAATTGATGCTTTTCAGATGTTTTGAATACGTACTCAGCGGTTGAATTTCCTTCGTTATTCCACATGTGCTGGTTTCGATAACAGGTATGCAAGCCATCGTTGGTGACGTTTATATTGTTGACGTCCGAATTGTTCGCTGTACAGTTAGATGCGACGTGGCCTGGATGACCACAACGAAAACAGGAACCCTTTGATCTTTTAGGTTGGGGACAGTTATAGCTCAAATGTCCATGCGTATTGCAGTTAAAACACTTGCGAAGACGTTGATTAGAGTACTGGAACTGCTGTCTTTGCTGGTCGAATGATTCCGGTTGATGCACTGGTCGTTGGTTAAGCGAATTTTGAATAAAATGCTTTTTTATTTTTTCGTATTTCCTCAGATATATTTTGAGCTCTTCTATCGTACTGGCGTTGTATAGCAACATCTTGTTTGACGTCGAATCGGGGATACCGTTTATTATATACTCCAACAAATCACTCTCCTCGACGTCTACTACAAAGGCGATCTGTTGCATTGCGATAATATACTGTTGCCAGGTCTCCTCTCTTGACTTTTTTCTACTGTTTAATTCATTGTATACGTCCGAAAGTGATACCGTTCTGTGAAACTCTCTTACTAACACACTTTTAAGCTCAATCCATGTACGAGCTGTTACTGTTCTAATGAAAAGCTTAGCGGTAACCACCATCGCGCGCTTTGCGTAAATGAACTTCATGCGGGAATCCAAATTCGACATTTCCGCAATTTCTTCGAAATGGGTTATCCATTTCTCAATTTGGTAATTATCATCGCCGCTAAATTTATTAATGCACTCATCGACATCTTTAAATTGTACTAATTGGGAGTGCGTAATTACAGTCTCTTCCGCTTCCATAAGCAGCGATAACTTTCTTTTCAGCTCAGCTATCTCCTCTCGTTTACTTAAGATTCCGCGCAAACGCTGCAATTCACCATCTAGCTGGTCGTCGGAAATAGTTCCATCGGCATCTTCGTCACCGTTAGCTGATGTTTCGTGGCGACTCGACATGTGAACGAGTAGCTCTTCTGCAGATAGCCCCTTCCACGCCTCCTCTAGTCGTAATCTCAATGCGGACTTATTACCGGTTGACGGCATTCCCAATTTAATTAGGGCGCACTTTAAATCGTTTACTGTGGCGCTTTCAAAAAAGTCTTTTACCCTCGCTTCCATTTTAGCGGTATATTTTCGATGAGAAAAAAAAATTTTTTTTTTTTTTTTTACTTTTCTTTTCTTTTTAGATTCACTTATGAATCTACACTATCACGTATGACACGACAAATATTTGTTCCTATCCCACTTCTGATTTACTGTAGTCTTTTATATTTCATTTAAACGCAATAACGTGCTTACTTATCGATGGTCTTTATTCAACTGCCCTTGTACATGGTTTGCTACGCTCTTAACCTACAGTAACCTACAGTGGCCTACAGTAAGGAACCTAATTCAGAGACAACATAGCGGCCTGTAATTACATTTTATTCATAAAAAAAGTTTTTTTTTTGTATCCTTTCGATTTAATATATTTTGCAAATTTTTTTTTACAAAGTTTAGTACGTTAAGTACTGTACAGTTAATATTAGTTTGACTGTTTTCAAGTTTTTTTTATGTTCCGAAATCATAAAATAACAAATTGCAAGGTTATTTTTTAATAAAATAAAACAACTTTAAGTAAATTCACTATTATTATTATTATCAGTGATTTGATTACTAGTTTACCGGATACAAAAAGGTATACGTAGAATATAAATGAATGCAATATATCGGGATTAATGTGCATAATTTGAAAATTTTAAACTTACAGTTTTGAAGTATCTATTTACCTATATATATATATAGTATATATACATTTTTTTTTTCAAAAAATCATAGCAAATTGAAAGGTGTCAAGTAGTTTGGTGCTTTTGACTGAATATTGCCATATGCATTAATTAGCCTGGATCTCGTTTAATTTCTATTGCTTAATTTTAAATTTTTAAAATTATTCGACGGATACTATCATAATATTCGTATTCTTTGTAGCTTGTAGCTATAACTATTAAAAATTAATCGATCAATAATAATTGCATATAGTCGAATAGCTATAAAAATTTTAAATTTATCAATATAAATTACACGAGATCCAAGCTAATCAATGCGTATGGCAATATTCAGTCAAAAGCACCAAACTATTTAACACCTTTCAATTTGTTTTGTTTTTTGAAAAAAAAAAAATACTTGAAAACTGTAAGCTTAAAATTTTCAAATTATGCAAATTAATCGCGATATATTGCATTCATTTATATTCTACGTATACCTTTTTGAATCCAGTAAACTAGTAATCAAATCACTGATAATAATAATAATAGTGAATTTGCTTAAAGTTGTTTTGTTTTATAAAAAAAAACATGCAATTTGTTATTTTATGATTTCGGAAGATAAAAAAAACTTGAAAACAGTCAAACAAATATTAACTGTTCAGTATTAATTATATATATTGAAATATATATATTGAACTTCAAAAGCTCTTATGGAGGACATCTGTAAGCATTTGCACTTTCACATCTTTTCGTATTACGATTGAAGACGTAAGTGCCTGGGCAATTATAATCAGTTTTCTGGTAGCCGCCGGCGGACAATGTTGTGCATGAATAGTATCTGAAATTGAAGAAATGGTGAATTGTTAACGAATTGCACAAGTAAAATTTAAATAATTTCTTAAAATCTTTAAAAATTAATCGATACTGAAGTCTATCGAATATTTCGAGCTGTTGATCTAATTTGCTTTCAATGTGCCGGAAAGAAACATGTTTATAAAATTTTTCGGCAAAGATATTTTTGGAAAATAAATTATAACTACTATTTGTATAGAACTCAATGCGTAAGTTTTTTTTTTGTGTTTATTTGTTTAGTTTTAACAGCATAATACATAAAGTATTAAACAGTTTGATGTAATTTTCACGGTCAGATAGCCTGTTACTTTGAAATATACAATATGGAACTTATGTCATAAATATGCAAATGGTGGTACTCTACTTCAATCCAATTGAAAAATATTTTAAGTCAAATTTGCGTAATAGCAAATATTGTGAAATTGCTCCAGTTTTTAAACTTTAGATAAAATTCGAGAGTTTTGTGAATTACTCTAGAGTTTGTAACGCTAAGAAATAAAGCTCGGACAACAAAATCGATCACACAAAAGCCCACGTAATCACTCAAAAATCTCGAATCCATCCATTTGCTCTCTAGCCCGAGAATACATTGGGGTAGAAAGTTCAAATTTTGTATACGTAATTTTTGGCAAAAATGTAAGGTTTGAAATCGTAAATGAGCCAAATCACCTTACCCCTTCTACCATCTCTGATACAAAATAGCACATTTTCAAAATTTCAAACATGAAACTGAGCTATTGATATAAAATTTGGAATACATTGTTTTTATGACATTTGTTGTCAAAGGAAAAGAAAACCCTTGTAACACCTCCTACAAAAAAGTCGCAGTTTGGCGGTACTTGTTACAACAATTTTCAATACATTTATTTGAACAAGCAATTGATACGGCATTTCAATCTTACTGAAAATTCAGTTTTATTTTCTCTATATTATATCTCTGGGCTTTACCCCCAATTATGGTTGTACTAAGTTTTCGCTATGATTTCAAAACGTTGTGATAAATAATTTTCAGAGAATTTTATTTTTCACAGGATGCCTTAGATATTAATGGAAAATAAAACATAGTATCGTACGTTTTAATTGCTAAAAGAAAACTAAATACTTGACCTAATTTAATACTGCTTGCACTGTGGCATCACCAAAATAATCTAACATTAAGATTAGTTTAAAGTGCCATATTGGCCAGTTTCAATAGATCAAATGTAACCGAAATACCACTCAGTGCAGCAAAAATGGATATCGAAATGTGGTTAAATTTTCAGGACACTCTTTACTCCAATGCAGCATTATCCTGTCTCGAAGCATACTGTGTGGCTTATGCACTAGTAAAAAACACGAAGAACACAACATCAACTAAGGCACAGATCGGCAGCAATATACTGTCTGCGTTGTATCAGATAACTTCTGGTGAGGCGGCGCTAGCTTTGCGCACTCACGCGTTTTGGTACATGTTAGAGACCACTACTTGCTTCCGTCAAACCCTCGTAAGAATTTTTTTTTTAAATGACCGACCTCATTTTAGGGGGTTATCCTACAATGCTGTGCATAGTTGGGTTGCAATAGAAACTAAAGGATTTTGGGTGGAGAGAGAAAAAAGCGTCGGTGGACGTTACTCTTGAAGCATTGCGGGTTATACTCTTTATGAAAAACACCAACTGGGAACGCGTTCCACAGATTTGTAATTCGAAAAATGAAAGGTTGCCTATATTTCACTGTACGAAGCGAAGAAAGTTGGACGGTATATTCGTGTGCGCGTTCAGCTTGACTAATAAAACTCGAATGGAGCGCTTTTAATCCAAGACAAAGGATGCGTTAAAGCCGAAAGCAGTTAGTTTAACTAAAAGTGAGTCATGCCAAACTCTTTCAAAAGGGTTTGCGATCTAAGGCAAGGATTTGCCCTTACACCTTATACAGAAATACGGTCAGGTAGACTAAGAGGTACCTCGTAGACATTCCTGATTGGAAACTGTACTGGCGATCGTCGATGAGCTGATTTTTCTCTAAATATTTAACAATTTTGCGATTGACAGCAGTTTGCATTATTTTCGAGTGTACGGAAGTAATGGCCATCGGGCGATAGTTAGCATGATACTGATCGAACAATCGATCAATCAAATAACATCCTGTTAACACCCCCTTTCAAACAGGACTTTTCCACAAGGCACGATACTGAGTATCGGTCTTTATTTGTCGCCAACACTTGTTGGTCCATGGAAGTGCTACACTCCTAAAACTCTTACTGGAATCGCCGTACCTTTGAATCAGTAACTGCTCTTCTACGGGAGCACAAGAATGACAAGTACCGATTCCTTGTCAAAGCTTGGTTGTAGGCTAGTGAGTAGAATGTGTCTACAAATCAAAGGTTGTGAGTTCAAATTCCGGTCGCGTCCAGCACACTGCCTGCTTGGGTATACCTTGGTCACCTTAATGAACGATAGTGAAAAATTCATAGATAGAGGCTTATGCGAAGGGCTAACAACCCTTCCATAATAAATAATGGAAAACATTTCTTTAGTAACCTGAAGGTCAAGAGACCTAGTCTTGATTTGAGCCATAATGCCATTATTTCGATAACAGCTTCTTTGTCACAAGTCAAAGTCGAAATAACCTGACTTATAATATGCAGGGGCAAATTGATCGTAAAATGAAATCGAGCCTCATGAAATTCGGAAAGCTGCAATGAACTGATCATGTGGACCGGATTGAATAACAGAAGACCTGATAAGGGTGGGTGTAGTATACAGCAGGCCAAGGCTGTATTTACAGTGTAAGGCAGTATATAAGTAACTTAAGCTGCATATTAAGCTCCAATGTGTCCTCAACCTTTTCTAAGAATAATAAAGTTTTACACGATCTATTAGAAGATATTTACCATGTATATTAAGATTACCACTAGCCTTTCTGAAGCTAAGAGAGTCGACAACAGTGCATAAATATTTATTGCCATTTAAAAAATTTTTTGCACAATAACTCTCAAAAGCTTTCAGCTATCAGGCTGAAATTTTTACTGTTTTATCCTTAACAAAAAATAGACTATAAGCTCATGAACGGGCCACATTCTCCTTTCCATCTGCCAGATTCTACTTCTGCAGTGGCACTACAGCCCAAATCGAGCTTTGGCCTCCTAACCTTTAGGTTCCTTAACATATTTTATTTTTCATTACTTATTGTGGAAGGGTTGTTAGCCTTTTGTACAACCCTCAATCTATGAATTTTTCATTTTCGTAGATTGAGGTAACCAGGATATATACAAGCAGGCAGTGAGCTGCTATTATATATTACGTTAACCGGGATTTGAACTCCCGGTCTACGCATTGTAAAACCAACGCGCTACCCACTAGGCTACATCCTAGCTCTGCTAAATTGGATCATTGTATTTCATTAACACATCCCTTAAAATATGATATTTTGTGATGGTACCTATTGAAAAATCCAAACATCATCTGATTCGTGCACTATTTCCAATCATCGCAATAAAGCGACCGGCAACCATAGCTCCATGTAGCATGGTTTGGTATTTCAAAAGAGCTGATTTGGGAGTACATGACGACTTCTACAGGTCCTTTGATTGGAGGCAGTGCTTCGAGCCATAAAGTTGTGACGTGCCAGCGAAATTTTTAACCGAGCCAAATCTAAGGGAGCAGGCCATCGAAAGATGACTGGTACACAAGGGAATTTCTTAATGCAACTAGAGCCAAGAATCAGTCGTTCCAAAAATATCGCCACAAACCGACTGCCAAGAACAGAGACTTATTTATATGGGCAAATAACATGTTTATTTATTTTATTTAGGGAACACGTGAGAACACCGCGACCTTTTTGGCCTATTGTGCGTTAAGAAAGAAATACATACAATAGAATCTTAAAATGTGCTAAGTATGAGCATGGCCAAAAAGGTTGGCTTAAGATTGTTGATAAGCCCAAAAATTCCTGATCATTTAGGTCATTTGTAAAATTGATCAACAATAATTTTGTATTACCCTCAACACCTCCTCTTCGTGATGGTGACCGAACAGTTATCGATCCTGTGGGAAAAGCAAATCTTTTGGCAGCGAGTTTTGCCAGTAACTCTCGACAATCACAGTCAAATCAGAGTCCCCCAAACTACCACCCTCCGATTTCACGCTGCCACCCCATCGTTTTCGAACTACGGTTATTTCCAAGATGCAGCAGGAGCTCAATGCTAACAAGTTTTCTGGTCCGGATGGCATTAAGAAATGCGTATCCTCTCTGGCGAAACCATTTTGCAATCTTTATCAACTTTCATACTCTTCAGGGTGCTTTCCACTGACCTGGAAAATCACAAATGTTCAACATATTCCCAAGAAAGGATGCAAAGCGAACCTCGCTAACTATTGCCCAATTGCCATTACTTCAGTTGCTTTCAAAGTTAATGCAAACTGTTGTTAATAGCAGAATAGTGAACTAAAAAATAATCCACGATCGCCAATATGGTTTCCGTTCAGGACGCTCTAAGGGAAATCTCCTAGTGTTTCTATCTAAAGGTTGGAAATCTTGCATACACAAATTTGCGCGCGATATTGCGAAGGCGTTTAACGGAGTTTGGCATAATTGTCTTATAGCTTAACTTAAAGCCTTTGGCTTTAATTTTTCCTTTATTAAATGGATCGAAAGCTTCCTCTCAGAGCGCTCCATGAAAGCTGTGCTAGATGGAGTTACTTCTGACCACTTTTTTATCGATTTCGGCGTCCCTCAAGGTTCTATCTTATCACCTACCCTCTAACATATTTATAAACACCCTTCTGGCATTAACTCCCAATCCTATCCACAGTTTTGCTGATGACAGCACGGATGACAGCACATTCTAATTTGACTCCACAGCGGAGCCATGTTCGACTTCAGTGTCCTCATGCCGTAGTGAGTTAATAGGTTCATTAAACTCTGACCTCAACTTAATACTGGAACAGATCAGGAAAACAGAGTAGAGCTTATTGCTTCGAAAGTCCTGTCCTGCCATTAATCTTTAAAACATAATGTTCCGGCGTCGGCACACATAATCTCCTTCAGTGGCGTTCAGATTCCACCTTCTTCAGACTGAACATTACTTGGTGTAAAATTCAACAATCGTTCTGATAGGAGCCAAAGCCAAGACATCCACGAGATCGCTCTTGATGCCTCGAAACGTTTAGGTACTCTGCGGAAATGTAAGAAACACTTTTCTGTGTCTGAACTGGCTACCATCTATAAGGCTTATATCCGGTCATGTCACATATTTGGGCTGGGGCCCCAAAATCACACCAATCGTTCCTTGATCGTATTCAAAAACATGCATTCCGTCTAATTGGAGCTGAAACTGTATTGGCTTCTATAGACTCCATCGAGCATCGCCGAAATGTCGGAGTGCTCTGCATTTATTATACCTAGTCGTGCCATAAGTTCTGTCACACGTATATGGGCAATTTTTGTATAAATGAAAAAGAGTTTTTGACAAAGGGAAATATATTTTATTTTGGCATACTAATGGAAGTAAAATAAGCAACAAATTATTCAAAGTGGCCGCCTTTAGCCTTAACACAGCTCTTTAATCTGTTGGGCCAGTCATCGATAGCAGTACGCACTGTTTCTAGCGGAAAATTAGCTACTGCTTCTGTCAAAGATCGCTTAAGGCTCTCGATATTTGGGTGTCGTCTCGTGCACACCATGGACTCTAACTCCGCCCACAGTTTGTAGTCCAGGGGATTCAAATCTGGGCTCCCAGAAGGCCATTCCGTCGCCCTTATAAACTGTGGAATATTGGTTTCCAACCACGCTTGTGTGGTTCGAGCTTTGTGGGCTGGCGCAGAATCTTGCTGGAAAACCCAATGTCGATTGTTGAATAGCGTAGAGTTCAGCGGCTTCACACATCCCTCCAGGATGTCCGTTTGATAATTTTTCGCTGCAGTTTTTACGCCTTTTTCGCAAAAATGATGCTCGGTGACCCCTTCGTAGCTGACACCCCACCATACCATGACTGATGCTGGATGATGTCCTCGCTGTACCCTAGTGGCAACTTCTCGGGCTTCTGCGGAGCTGTGGGCATACACCTTATCATTTTGGCGGTTGAAATGTTCCTCCACCGTAAAAATTTTTTCATCGGTAAATAAAATTTCTCGATGTTTGTTGTTGCCGTACCGCCGAAGGAGCTCTTTCGATCTGGTGCTCCTAATTTGCTTCAACTGCTCAGTCAGCAAATGTCCCGTTGATCGTCGAAAGGCACTCATCCCGAGGTCAGATTTTATGATGCGAGACATACTTCGGGTGGAGATGTTCATCTCTCGAGCCATGATTCGTTGTTTACGAAGCGGATTTCGACGAATTCGACTCTCGACCGCTTTGATGGCACCAGAAGAACGTACATCACGCGGACGTCCAGAACGAGGTCGATCTTCAATAGTCTGGATCGCGTTATATCTCTGGATCGCACGATACACAAATCTTTGCGTTATTTTTAACGGGCACAACAACTTGAAAATTTCACTCGCGGATTTTCCACACTTATGTAGTGCAATCACTGCAGTTCGGTTTTCTATTACACCCCATTCCATCTTCACACGTTAACGAACACACTTTAAATGACCATCAACTGTCAACAACATTATGACGTTTATAAAACTGGCCGATATTGAAATGTCACTCATAAAATAAAGTTGTTGCCAATGTGAGAAATTATGTGACAGAACTTATGGCAGGACTAGGTACATATTTCCATTGTAAATGTAGTAAGGAACTAAGAAATATAATACCTCCTCTCAAACATACTCCACGTAATACTCGGCAAGCTGCACGCGCTCACGAGTATACTGTGAAGCATCTGCCACGAAGAACAGTGAAATTTAGGCAATCCTTCATCCGTCGAACATTAATGATGAGAAATGCATTACCGGACGGTCTATTTCCAGCGGAGTACAATCCACAGCAATTTAATAACAACCGTCATTTCAGACATATCCCTCCTACGTTTCCCTTCTAACTTCTCTATTTCCATTTGTTTCCCTTACCCATGTCACTTTCACTGTGTTTTACGCACTAAAGAGCTACCGCCTAAGTTATTTCGGTAACTATATAAATAAACTGCCAACAAGTCGGGCGAAACTTTATTATTCTTGGGACGAGTTGCGGATGGGAAGACAATATGAAGGTTAGAGTGGTAAGGGAAGACTATGTGAAAGGGAGTTCTTGGGCAGGGCGGTTGTCAATATAACAATATTTCTTTTGTTTCTTCAAGTTTGAGTTTTTATGAGGGGAGGAGTAGGGGTAATAGTAAGGGTGGGTGGATGTTAGTAGCTTTTTAATTGATGGCATGAATCACGCCCAATATTCTCTGTACGCAATTTTGTTTCAACTATTACTTTATTATTATAATAATAAAGTATTGTGATCGACACAAAAAAAAAAAAAAGTTTGCTACCCTGAAATTTTTTTTTTCGCGTTTCATGACTAAATTAGCCTAAAAATGCAAAAAAAAAAAAATCCGTCTGTCTGTACGCCGTCCGCCGTCCGCCGTACGCCGACGTGTACGCTCAGCGCACATTAACTCCCAAACCCTTCAAGATAGAAAGTTCATTTTTGGAGGGATTGTAGATAGTTGCGGATCTCAGGCGGATACCCATTTTGGGTGGTGTACGGGTTCAGGGGGAGGCAGGGGGAGCGCTTAAACCGAAAAATACGAATTCAAATATCTCAACCATGCTAACAGCTAGGAAACTAAAACTCAATATACATATAGAGGAGTTTGTGGGACAACTTTTAAAAATAATTTAATTTTTTTATCCGTTGGCGTGCGAAAAGGGGGGGCTAAGAACCAATTGTCGGCCGAATTTTTTTTTCAAATGATCATATCTTCGAAATTACTTATCGTAAAAAAATTTTATTTAGAGACCGTCAAGGTGGCATATAGTTCCATCGGAACCAGCTCAGAAAGCGGCTAATTATTGTAAGGGGGAGGGTCAGGGGGGGTGCAAAGAAAAACACTTTAAAATTAATATCTCAACTATCTTTTAAGCTATGTAAATAAAACTTAAAACGTATATTAAGCTATACTAGGCAAATACAAAAAAAATATAACATGTCGAAATAATAGTAGTGGGGGGAAATGGGGAACATTTCAAAAATGGCGCACTTTTCAAAATTACAAATCCTTATATCTCAAAAAATAGTACAGATATGAAATCAAAAACTTGTCAGATTGTAGAACTACATAATGGTTAATTTTGGTAAAAATTTTAAGCTGGGAGGTGTAAGGGGAGGGAGGTGATAAGCAAAAATGTCGAAAATTTTGAGTGATTTTTTTAGGGCTCTAGTGAAAGATAAAAAGTTAAAATTTTGCATGTGAATACCTATATTTAATGTACATAGAAAAATAATATTACCTTGATCCATATTTATTATAAACCGACTCCCCCGGTCTAACGTGCACAAGGTGTTTCATGTGCATTGAAAAAAACACATAAACTGAAAATTTTTGAGTGAAATTTTAAGGTAGAAACTTGAAAATTTTCGAAATGCATTTAAAAAAAATCCCTAAATATACGAAATATTAACTGGTCAAAAACCTTTAAAACTTCTACCCCCTCCCATACAAAATTATTTTTTCGACCATTTTCAAGAAATCAATCATCACCTAACCGTTAAAAGCTATCAAATTCAAATTTTGCAAAACAACTTACAAAAATAATTAAAATGAAATTGCGTTCAAAGTTTTAAAATCGCGCTTGCCCTTCTACCCCCTCCCATACAAAAGTATGATTTCGACTAATTTCATTAAATCAGCTAATAACCAACAAATTAAAAGCTATGAACTTGAAATTTCGTACGAGCATCTAACAACAAAAATGAAAGAAAATTGCATCACAAGTTTGACGATTCCCCTACCTCCTCTACCCCCTCCCATACAAAATTATTTTTTCGAGCATTTTTAAGAAATCAGTTATCAGCTAACTCTTAAAAGCTATCAATTTAAAATTTGGCATAAAAACTTATAAAAATAATTCAAATGAAATTGCGTTAAAAGTTTTAAAATCGCGCTTTTGCTTCTACCCCCTCCCATAAAAAACTATGATTTCGACCAATTTTATTAAATCAACTAATAACCAATAAACTAAAAGCTACGAACTTGAAATTCTATACAAGCACCTTACAAGAGACGCGAAATAAAACTGCGTATCAAATTTTACGATTCCCCTATATTCTCTACCCCCTCCCATACAAATGTTCGGTTTCATGAATGTAAAATACACCGAATTTTATGAAAATTCTATGCAACTTCGTCTATGAAACACATTCTATACAGAGAATATTGGACGTGATTCAAGTAATTAATTAAAAAGCTATTAACATCCACCCACCCTTACTATTACCCCTACTCCTCCCCTCATAAAAACCCAAACTTACAGACACGAATGAAATATTGTTAACAGTCCTGCCCAAGAACTCCCTTTCACTTAGTCTTCCCTAACCACTCTAACCTGCATATTGACTTTCCACTCATCCGCAACTTGTCCCAAGAATAATAAAGTTTCGCCCAACTTGTTGGCAGTTTATTTTTAAAAGTTTTTGTGCAAAATTTCAAATTGATAGCTTTTAATAGTTAGGTGATAATTGATTTCTTGATAGTCGAAAAAATAATTTTCTATGGAAGGGGGTAGAAGTCTTAAAGGTTTTCGACCAGATAATATTTCGTATATTTAGGGATTTTTTTTAAATGCATTCCCCAAATTATCAAGTTTCTATCTTAAAATTTTACTCCAAAATTTTCGGTTTATGTGTTTTTTCAATGCACATGAAACACCTTGTGCACGTTGGACCGGGGGGGGGTCGGTTTATAAAAATTATGGAACAATTTATTTTTTTTTTTCTATGTATATCAAATATATGTATTCACATGCAAAATTCAAACTTTGTGTCTTTCACAAGAGCCCTAACAAAATCACTCAAAATTTTCGATATTTTTGCTTACCACCTCCCTCCCCTTACACCTCCTAACTTAAAATTTTTACCAAAATTAACGACTACGTAGTTCTACAATCTGACAAATTTTCGATTTGATATTTGTACTCAATTTTGAGATATAACAATTTTGAAAGTTCGCCATTTTTGAAATGCTCCCCATTTCCCCCACAACTATAATATTATTTCAACATTATTGATATAATTTTTTTTGTATTTTCCTAGTATAGCTTAATATATGTTTTAAGTTTCAATTAAATAGCTTAAGAGATAGTTTAGATATTAATTTTGAAGTGTTTTTTCTTTCTTTCCCCCCCCCCCCTGACCCTCACCCAAGAACACAATAATTAGCCACTCTCTAAGCTAATTCCGGTGGAACTATATGCAATTTTAATGGCCTCCTGACAAGCAGATTCCTTAACATTTTCATTACTTATTGTGCAAAGGTTGTTAGCCCTTCGCACAACCCTCTTTCTACGAATTTTTCATATTCGTAGAATGAGGTGACCAAGGTATATCCAAGCAGACAATGTGCTGGAGTCATATATTGCGTTGACCGAAATTTGAACTCACGACCTTCGCATTACAAGACCAACACGCTACCCACTAGGCTACACCTTAGCTTCGAAGATATAATCATTTGAAAAAACAATTTGGCCGACAATTTGTTTTTATCCTCCCCTTTTCGGACGCCAATGGATAAGAACATTATATTATTTTTAAAGTTTGTCCTACAACCCTCTCTATATGTCTACTGATTTTCAACTTTCTAACTGCATTCGTGGTGGAGATATTAGCAAGTGTAGTTTTTGACTCTTTCCCACCTCCCGCCTCCCCCTTCCACCTAACACTCTCAAAAATTTAGAAAATAGAGCTCACGTACCCAATCAACAATCCACCCAAAAACGAACATTCTACCTTTAACGGTCTCGGCGATATGAGCCCATATCTACGGCGTACGGTGGGACGGATTTTTTTTTGCATTTTTGGGCTAGTTTAGTCATAAAACGCGAAAAAAAAATTCAGGGTAGCAAATTTTTCTTTTTTTCTGTGTCGATCACAATATTTTATTATTAGAATAATAACATTAAATAAGAAGGAGTGCGAGGACTCCAAATTTTTCAATAAAAACTTAATATTATCACCAAAAAAGATTTTATTTTTAATTTTCACTGCACTAGCTTTGATAATTTCCAATAAAATCGACTATTATAAAATTTTAAAATTGTGTCATTTTGTATGGGAGGTGAAAAAAGGGGAGGTGCGATCAAACTAGTTTCTCCTAATAGCACTATAATTGCTACATCATCGTACATATTATTTATAAAAAACGGTGTACTGTTTTTCGTGACATTGTGCAGTTTGTATGGGAGGTGGTAATTATAAGTTAGAAATTTCAAATTACTAGCACTTATGTATATCTTCCAAGTAAATGAAATTAAATATTGTTGTAAAATTGTGTTATTTTGCATGGGAGGGGGTAAAAGGGGCGGAGCAATTTGACCCGTTCGCGAACTTGACCTTACTTTTTCACAAAAAATAAAGTGTTCAAAATTTGAGCATCTACTCGCGTACTAATTTCTGTATTAGAAATTCAAGAAAAACATTTCACATTCGTCCATGAGAGCTATAGACCTTAAATAAAACATAACACGACTACGATTAGGCGTAAGGCCCAATCATGCGATACTCTAGATAAAGAGAAATTATTTAATCTTAAGAAATTTTTTATGGGGAGTGGTAGAAGGGGTATCGTGACTGAACCAATTTTTTCACATCATGCTAGAGTTGCTATCAGAATGTTTTATTGAAAATTTTAGCGTCAACAATTTAATAGGGACTGAGAAAATCAGTGTATTGGATTTAGTGAAATTGTGCAGTTTGTACGGGAGGTGGTAGAAGGAGTCAGTAGTTCTTAGTGAGTTCTTCGGAAATAACTATAAACATCATTAATTTATCATCTTTTCAATCGCAGATCTGTAGCATTCAAACTTTTCAGGAAAATCGACTTTTTGAAAAGTTGTGAAATTGTGTCATGGGTAGGGGTAGAAAAAGTGGAGCTAATCATCTACATTTTATTGGTCTTACAAGTATTTCTAAATAAATGCTTCGTTCAAATTTTTAGCTCAATAAATTTTATGTGTAATGAGTAAATTGATTTATAGTATTTCATGAAAAAGTCTAGTTTATATGAGAGGTGGAGACGGAGTAGGAGATTGAAATAATTTTTACCGTAGATTGAAATTGGTATAAAAATAATATGTTCCAAATTTCAGTTCCATAGCGTTTATACTTTTCTAGAAAATCGGTTTACTGTCGAATCTGGGAAAAGCGTAATTTTTTATGGGAGGGGGTAGGCCCGTTCACGAACTTGACCTTACACTTTTTTTGGCAAATTCAAAGTGTATGAAATTTGAAAGTTAGCTAAACGTGTTCTCAAGCTAGAGAGCGAACAGATGGACAGACGGATGGACGGGCGGCCGGACGAACAGACGGACAGACGGACCGACGAACAGCCGGATATCCGGTTTTGCGATTTTTTAGTGATAATATTAACTTCTATATCATTCATTTTATTCTACGAGCCTTATTTCTTAGCGTTACAAACTTTAGAGCAATTTCTAGTACTCTCAGATTTCGTCTAGAGTATAAACATGGTGATAAGATTGTTAAGCTGTTTTTTACCAGAAAAAAGTCTGTACAAAAATGATCCGCCAACAAGTCGGGCGTAACTTTATTATTCTTGGGACATATTGAAGATGCGCAGGAAGTCAATATGCAGGTTAGGGTGGATAAGAAAGCCTAAGTGAATGGGGGTTCTAGGGCAGGGCAGTTGTCCACTATTTAACACTTAACTGAAATTACGAAATCATAATTTTGTATAGGAGGGGGTAGAAGAGCAAGAGGGATTTCCAAACTTTCGGTGCAAATTTATTATTCTCTAGATGAAATCTGAGAGTATTATAAGCTTGCTATAAGGTTTGTAACGCTAAGAAATAAGGCTCATAGAAAAAAATAAATAATACAAAAGTTAATATTCTTCTTTTACAATGGCACTACAGCCCAAATCGGACCTTGGCCTCCTGATATTCAAGTTCCTTAACATTTTATATTACTTATTGTGGAAGGGTTGTTAGCCCTTCGCACAACCCTCTTTCTACGAATTTTTCATTTTCGTAGATTGAGGTGACCAAGGTATATCCAAGCAGGCAATGTGCTGGAATTATATATTGCGTCGAGCGAGATTTGAACTCACGACCTTCGCATTACAAGACCAACACGCTACCTACTAGGACACCCTAGCTAAGAAGTTAATATTATCACTCAAAAATCTCAAAACCGGGGTCCATCTGTCCGTCCGTCCGTCTGTCTGTCCGTCTATTCGCTCT
Source organism: Chorisops tibialis (assembly GCA_963669355.1). Taxonomy (NCBI): domain Eukaryota; kingdom Metazoa; phylum Arthropoda; class Insecta; order Diptera; family Stratiomyidae; genus Chorisops; species Chorisops tibialis. The sequence continues at coordinate 254,846,934 of OY770263.1, forward strand.
CTAGCTTGAGAACACGTTGAGCTAGAACTTTCAAGTTTTGTACATGCTGTTTTTGAAAAAAAAGTAAGGTCAAGTTCGTGAACGGGCCGAATCGATCTACCCCTTCTACCCCCTCCATTACAAAATGACGCATTTTCGAGATTTAACAGTAAATCGACTTTCTCGAAAAGTATAAATGCTATTGAACTCAAACTTTCGATATATTACTTTTATGATTATTTCAATCTACCGTATAGATTATGCGTGTCATCTTTCTCCTTCAACCACCTCCCATACAAACTGCACTTTTTCATGAAGCTAATTTAATTAGTGCGTATAAAATTTATCGAGCTAAAATTGTGCACTAAATATTTATTTATAATTATTAGTAAGACCGCAAAAAATGAGATGATTAGCTTCACCGGAATCAGCACCCATTTACAATCCACATAGAAATGAACTTTCCACCTTTGAGAGTTAATGTGCGCTGAGCGTACTCATACCGCGGACGGCATACAGACAGAAATTCCGAAATTTTAAGTAATTGATTTTTCTTATTTAAGCCATCGACTTGAAATTTGGGTCAAAGTATTGCGATGTAGATTTCGAAATATTGATCCGATCCACTCACTTCTTCCAATACAAATGGACAGATTTAAAAAAAACATATTTCTGATTTTCTTTGAAAGTAGTAAAGCCGAAAAGACGAAATTTTGCCATAATTAATTCCATTATAATTGCAATTAGCTTTATAAATATTATCACTCCACACTCTTTCTAACTCCCCAAAAATAATTCACGAAATTTTGAAATTTCAATTAAATTATTTTTCTTCTAAGCTGTCAAAGCTATCGCCTTGAAATTTTGTGCAAAGTATAACAATAGAAATAAAATTAAATAATAAAGCAAATGTCCCAGTGGTGGACACCCCTTTTGTTTATCGGCCATAAAATTGTCACAAATGACCGTAGATCAAAACCGAGGATACCGTTGAAAAGCTTATTGATTTGCAAATCGATCTATCATAGACAAATTGGCGATAAACAAATTTGATTCATTTTATGAGAGATATATAAAATGTTGTGGAAAAAGTCAAAATCGTGATTTTACGAAAAGTGTACCTAACTTGGACACCTCCCCCCCCCTAATTTTCAGAAATTCTACCAAATGAACTCAAAAACGATGGCAATTCGTAGCGTTGATTGTATTTTTGATTTTTTATATAATTAAACAATTAAATCAAACGAATTTTACTTAAAATGAATCGATGAAGAGCCAAAAAATCAAAAACTGAACAGAAAAATGGTAAAAAAACCGAGTAATCATGCCTCTTCTTCCTCCGAATATTCAGATTCGCAATGAATGCAAGTGAAGAAGCTGTTTTGAATGTTTGCACACTTCAAATGCACTTCCCGCTTGCACGTATTGCATGCAATCGAATTATTTTTTGTTCACTTGGATGGCATTTGTAGCAAACATATGATGCAAAAATCAGTTCCGGAGAAGGAGAAGAATCATTATTTGCTTGTTTGGCCGTTGGTGTTTTTTTCTGCTGTGGTTGGGTTTTTTTTGGGAGTTTTCGATTTGGCCGGTGTCGTTTTCTTTTTTGGCGATTTGGACAACAACAATTAAACTTGAACGAGGAATATTCAAATTAATCGAAACTGATTTTTCCAATTCTTTTTGGACCAATACCCGTTTAATTGCTGCCACTAAATCTGATGGTGCAATGATTTCAGTACGTTTGGGACTCATTTTAAACTAAATATCACTAAAAATCCATAATATTTAAAAAAAACACTCCAACATAGGAACATCAACGGTGTCCTACTTAGGAACATCCGCCATTTCGACAGATTAACATGTCGAATACAATAAATTGAACTAGGACAACTTTTGAGTGCAGAATATGACAGAGAATGAAAAAACGAATAAGAAAAATTCATTTGCCTTGACTGAATGTAGAAATTATTCACTTTAATTTTCACTTAAGAAATTTAAAAAATTCACTTTGAAAAATCGTAATTTCAATATTTTTTTCTGGAGCAACAAAAACCACGTATAAATACGTCTATAAGGTATAGAAAGCAAGCTGACACTGAGAGCTACCGATGTCAGCAGTTTGAGCGCACTGACAACAAAACTCAGGAAAAACAACCGGGTGTCCATCACTGGAACATTTACCTTAATAAAAATAAAAACAAAAACAATTGTTTTGATCCGTTTACTCCTTCTACCACCTCCCATACAGATATCTGTATTATAAATTCAAGAAAAGCATTTCTTTTTCGAATATAAGAGAGGTATCGACTTTGAAATTGAATCAAAGCATGGTGATAAGGACGATGATAAGTAGTCTCAAAATCATCTTGAATGTTTCACTTCCTCTGCCACCTTCTGATTCCAGGAAAATTATGTACAATTTCTTTATAAAAATTGAAAACTAAAAACTTTAAATTCAGCACGAAACATTTTGCATGCCATGTTCGGTGTCATATACGAAAAATACAAACCACCTCCTCTACTTCTACCACCTCCCATGCAAAATTCTCTTTTCATTATTCGAAAGAATTTAAAATGACATACTTTCCGGTATATTAAATTCTTTCCCATTTAATCTAGAGTATCATATGATTGGGATTTACGCACAATCATAATTCTGTTATGTTTTTTCTTATATTTTTAGGCTAATTTAGTCATGAAAGGCAAAAAAACAATATTTCAGGGTAATAAATTTGTTTTTTCCAAGTCGATCGCAATACTTTCTTATTAGAATAATAAAGTAAAATTTAATACATGAGTATTCGCTACAATTTGTGCACATAATTTCAGTTTGAAAATATATGGTCTCTACTCGTCTCGTGTGCAACGCAAATGTGTCTCGTGCTCAACAGCCGAAAATCGATTTTTTAAGATGAATAATTTTGGAATCATGAAATCTTACTTTTGAAAGTAGTCATATTCATATTCGATAAGGTCAAGAATGAAATCCTGACGAACTATGTAAGTCAGAAAAAATAGTGTTTCATAAAATTCTTCAAATTTCTTTATTACACTAAGTAGATCGAATATTAAGATCTTATGAACTTTAGCTAAATGTAAAAATTTGAGGAAATCTCTTATCACCATTTTGGATAAACAAACAGGACTCTTAGTGAGAGAAATTTCAAGCGGAGGATATTAAAATACTAAATTACTGATAAACTGTAGATCGATATCGCAAAAAAGAAAAAAGGTTGAAAATAGTGACAATATGATTACTTACGCTTTGCATGTCGAATCAGTTAATACAGCGAATACACCAGCAGTAGTACATCCTGCAGTAGTTGGTGGAGGTGAAGGAACTGATGGAGTTGGTGGAACTGATGGAGTTGGTGGTACAATGGGATCCGTAGCTCTGCAATCTGCTTCCTACAAACATAAAAATATTAATTTATTCTTACTAAAGCATAAAACTCAACGAACCGTTGCCAATTCTTGGCATGCTGAATTTAATGGAACGGTTACAATTTTACAGTATCGCAGTGCCCCTGTACACTCCTTTGCCAAAGCCACCACCGGGATGCCACCTGAACAGGCAGTAAAAGCTGTCGGACTAATACATGCCAAATTTAGAGCATCATTACATTTTGAACATTGTGGACCGACGAAAACGTCATTCGTACAATCCGGGACAACATCAGCCGCGCAAGCTCCTGGGACATTTGCACACACCGTTCCCGGTGGACAAGATACTGGTGTACCTGATAAACCTGAAAAAAGAACAAAATCAAATATAGTACATACGATACAACGAAATGAAAGTTAATTTTCGTAATAAGTAAAGCATTATACTTTTTTTATCTCGATAGTTACAACATTTTTCAAAAGATACTAACTACCACTCCAAAATCTTCTTTTATTTTGGAGTGTCGAAATCAATTCAGAAGTTTTCACGCAATGAACGGATAGTTTGATATCAATCAATTGATTTCCTGTAAGGAACCCCTTTAAGGGCATAGCACAGAAACACTTCTCTTCCTCAAGGCGCGATCCTAAGCATCAATAGTAGTCGCCAAGTTTAGTTTAATCCTCCGGCTTACTGTTCAACTGCTCGCTTTCATGTGCTACATGCTCGACTGACCAAACCACTGAAACCTTCGCTTTTCAATCTCAACGGCTATCTTAACTTATACAGTTAAGCTTAAATTTTTTTAAAGGGTGTCCCATTACAACCGCCTATTTTGAATTACTTTGAATTCAGCCCCAATTCTTTCGTGTCGGTCGTGCAGCATTTTTCGAATATTCTATTTTATACATAATTTCTTTATTAAAATAAAAACTTCAGAGCTTTTCAAATAACTACGTTTTTTCTTAATTTCAATATAGGCGGTCTTAATGGGACACCCTTTAGAGTGAGATGCCTCCTGGCCAAAATATCCCCCTAAATGCTTCAGAGGCATTGGTTCACGAAAACTTACATTTTCAAGGCAAACTTAACGGCTACTTTCCATATATAATAATCATTTAACAACTCGGATTTGATGCATGAGACAAACACTCACAGCTATCTCAACCAAAGTGGAAAGATACTGACGAGCTTTATTTAGGCAGTCTTAATATCTCTTTAGGAACCGCGTTCTATGCTGACAATGCGCCAAAGATAACAAAAAACATAACAGGGCTACGATTGCGCATAAAGCGCAATCTTACGATAGTCTAGATGAAATAGAATTTTTTTTCATCAAAAGAAATTTTGGATGGGGAGTGTTAGAAGGAGTGATAGCATTGAACTAATTTTTTCCCCATCATGCTAAAGTAGCTATAAAAATGTTTTATACAAAATGATTACTCCCAAAATTGAATGGGGACTGAGAAAATTAGTGAGTTAGATTTAGTGAAAATGTACAGTTTGTATGGGAGGTGGTAGAAAGAGTGGGGGGATTTTAGTGATTTTTTCAGAAATAACTAGGAATATTATAAAATTGACAACCCTTAAGTTTCAGATTAGTACCAATCATACTTTTCAAGAAAATCGACTTTTTGTGAAGTTGTGAAACTGTGTCATATTGTATGGGAGGGGGTAGAAGCAGTGAAGCTAATCAAATATTTTTTTCTGATCTTAGTGATATTACTAATTAAGTATTTATTACAAAGTGTGAGCTCTATAAATGTTATATGTTCTGAGAAAATCGTCTTAGAGCATTTCATGAAAAAGTGCAGTTTGTATGGGAGCGGGTGGAAGGAGAGAGAGGACGCAAACAATTTTTCTACTGTAGATTTATACCATTATGAAAGTAATATATCCCAAAACTCAGACTAATAGCTTTTATACTTTTCGAGTAAATTAATTTATTGTTAAATTGCGAATTTGCGTCATTTTGTATGGGAGGGGATAGAAGGGGTGAAGCTAATCGTCTAATTTTTTTTCGCCTTACTAACAATTTTAAATAAATATTTGTTGCACAATTTCAGCCCGCTAAATTTTATACGCACTGAGTAAATTGGCTTAGAGTAATTCATGACAAGTACTGTTTGTATGGGAGGTGGTAGAAGGAGGAAGAGGACATGCATAATTTTTATACGGTAGATTGATATTATTATAAAAGTAATATGTTCCAAATTTCAGACCAATAGCTTTTATATTTTTCGAGCAAATCCTTTAATTGTCAAATTGCGCAATTGTGTTATTTTGTATGGGAGGGGGTAGAAGGGGTGGAGCGATTTGGCCCGTTCACGAACTTGACCTTACTTTTTTGTCAAAAACGACGTGTACAAAATTTGAAGAATCTAGCTCAACGCGTTCTCAAGCTAGAGAGCGAACAGACGGACGGACGGACGGACAGACGGACAGACGGACGGACGGACAGACGGACAGACGGACATCCGGTTTTAAGATTTTTGAGTGATAACATTAACTTCTGTATCATTCATTTTTTTCTCCAAGCCTTATTTCTTAGCGTTACAAACCTTAGAGCAAACTTATAATACTCTCAGATTTCATCTAGAGTATAATTATGCACCTCTTCCACATCATGTTCGTTTAGAACAATCGATGTGCATATGATCAAACCCCTGTACATGTAATTAGTTTTCGTCATCATAACCAATGGCGCTACAGCACAAATCGTGCCTTGGCCTCCTGTATGGTTCACCTTCAATTTTCTCAGTTCAATGACGGAGTCCTGCATGTTGAAAATTTCAAAAGCGACTTGCAGTCTTCGTCAATTGAATCATACTAGCGCTTTCTCGGTTTTCCTACTGGCCTTTTTCCTTAACCCTTTTCTTTTTGTACACGCTTGGGTATTCTTTTGTCCTCCATTCGTACGTGACTAGCTCGCGCCATGCGCCTTGTTCTCTCACCAGTTCGCGCATTCGTCGTAATACCTCCTGAACGGAGATGCCTGTATCACGGTCCACGTTTCACTGCCATAGCAGAGTACAGGTCCTATTATAGTTTTGTAGATTCGCAGTTTCGTTTTTCCATTTTCACGTCTTTACATTTTATTATTGTAAGTACCGACTAGTCTTGTCTTGTTTGCTACGATTATGCGTCTTTGGATTTCATTAATTTCATTGCCGACTTTGGAAAGATTGGCCTAGATATAAGAAGTTGACAACGTTTTCCGTGTTATAGTCTGCTATCGTTAGATTTTGTATGATTGTCGTATTTCTCCATGATTGCAACATAACGCTCGCTTTATTTTAGTTTTGTAATTATGTTTAAGCGACTCTAAGTCCGAACGCGTATACGCAAGGATACATACATACATCATCAGCTTAATCAAAGTGACATAAGATGTTTAACAGTGTTATTCGTAGAATTCTTTAATCATAGCAATAATCTCATCTAGAATACATCTCCTACGCAAAGCTTTCCATATGTAATCCCACTTCATGCTGGCAAAAGCCTTCTCAAACTCCACAAACATGCAAAGTAGTGGAAGAACCATTTCGGCAAACTGTTCCAATATTATCCGAAGGGTATTATCGATATAAGATGCTTCTATAGGAATCCAGTTCGAGAGTGCTCTCAGTAACATCACTAATTCTATTGAGAATTATCTTGGCCAAAATTTTCGATATGGCAGAAGGCACATCACGCCAATAACCACAGTACGGTCTTCTTCGGGAAAGACGGTGCCGGGCTTTTTATTGAATTGTGGAATGAAGGAAGATATTCCACAATTCAATAAAAAGTCTAAGGAGGACGAGTAATATCAGCTGTTAGTTACGGGTCAGCTTTAAAGAGTTCGGCTGGTAGACCCGCCCCTAATAGGGAATTGATGCGGTTTTATATTTGCTAGTCGTACTCTTTTCTTAATATCTTCATATAACGAAATGTTTAAAATATCATAGAAAAATTCCTTCTATCGCCGAAACTGTTGATCACCTCCTGTTGTTCCGCTGACATCTCCCTCCAGGTGGTTTACAGTGAAATTCATGTTCGTCAACTGTTGCATATTCTTAAATAGCGAACCCATATTGCCAAGGTAAGCTGCAGATTCCACCTTATAGGCCGGATCTTTAATGGCCCTCCTCTTGTCGCGACTGATAGCCTTCTTAAGTGCTATATGTGCATTGCGGTAGCTCCCTCTTAAGTCAGGAGTTCTTAGGTTGATATCGAGTTGAGAAATGATTGAAAATTGTTCCTTTTTTCCGGAGGTCAGCCTTGTCTCATGTCGATTTGTGACGATCAAGGTTTCTCACCGCCGGGAATGTATTTCTGGTTACCTTCCTAATCCACAAACCTTCAAAGCAAAATCAGGTCAATTTGTTATGTTTAAGTTTTGTATTAACAAATGTTACTGTTTTGGATGTAATGCAATCTGATCTTGAGTTCTTCTTGTTTAATGTTTTTTGCGAACTGTTGCACTTTAAAGATTCAGTGTATACTTTCAGGTAGTCTTGCGCGTTCTCAAATTAGTTACCGAGGTTGTGCCTTTTAAGTCATCGCGAAAACAGACATTTACGCATTTTATATTGAAATTTAAGATTTGTATCTATTCACTTTCGAAATTTCAAATTACGGCGTTTTTCAGCATTCGCACTGAATTAAATTACAGAAATTTGGTTACTAATCTAAGAACGAGTAAGACTGGCCGAAAATGCACATTTATACATTACAAAGTGTAAAATTTAGTAAAAAACACCATATAAGAGAAAATGGGTATAGACGAGCCTTTGGCTCAAGCTTTGCAATATTTTTTCAAACTGCTCTTCGTCATAATCTTCGACAAACGAATCCAAATTGAAGTCACCAAGTAATATGACCTTTTGGGATACGCTCGGAGGTGACTCCCAGACTGAAGTTTCTGACTTTGGTCATTAATTTGACAACTAAAATCTTATCCGACATTGGTTTCCAGTGAAACTATTTTTCGCTCTCGGTATAAAGACCACCGCTACACCAACTATGGCACCGAACTGAACAGTATTTCCGCTCACTTTGCTCCTAGTCCAGTCCACCTGATCTCGTTCAAGCCTAAGATCACAATCCGTTTTCAAGTGTCAAAGGTCATTGCCGTAGAGTTCGTCCATATCCAAGGTACTTTATTCGTTTTAGTATCAGTTTGTATTTAAATTCGCGGGTGGAGTTCCCATGGTCGTTTTTAGGACAAGCAGAACAGCCTGTGGCTGAATTATATTACGGACGAGAGAAATTGATAACATTTGACCTCTCTCTCGCTTTTGCACCTTCACCTAGCCATTGTATATCTTTACAAGATACACTGTCAGTAAACTAAATTTATAACAAAAATTGCATCTCAGAACTATAGTTAGTTAGTTAAGCAGCAATTTGTAATGTATTGATATTTAGTTATTCATATCTAAAACACTGGACTAACCTTCAATGTTATATACAAACTGCGTTTTCGAAACACACGTAGTGGGTGTATTCGTTCCTTCTACACCACAATTTTCATCACTTCTCGCTAAAAGTCTCTCGAGAGAAAATCCAATTTCATTTCCATTGCTAAATCCAGCTAAACACGCAAAAAATATCTAAAACAGAAATTATAAAATGATAAATTTATTCCAGAAATTTATTTTACTCTTAAATACCGAAATTAATTTCATAGTTAAAACTTTTATTGAAAAATAATGACACCAAGGAGAACGTATAACCACAAGATTTCAGAATACGGAATACCCAAAAACTGTTTGCAGAACATCTGCCTTTTATAGTACTTCTCTGTTCAGTTTTTAATCTAATCGGCATCATATCCAGGTATGTACATTTGCTAAATGCACACCAATAAAATTAATGTCATAAGAAAAAGTGAACTGATTTTGCAATAAATCTAAAGAGAAATTTAAAAAGAGTTTTGGGGAAAGTGTGTATTTTCTGTCATCAAAAATAGAAAAAAAAGGAAAAGCAAAAACGTGTGATAAAAGCAAATTTATGATTTTATTCTCGCGAATTAATTGCAGGCAATGAATTTCGTGTGTATGTGAATTAAACACAAGAGTTGAAATCAAATAGTTTCTATTTATGATCATCAGATTTGATGTAGTTTATGTAAATTTTCAAAATTCATCAGAAAAACGGTACGCATTATTTTTTTCATATTTTTATACTCTAGATGAAATCTGAGAGTATTATAAGTTTGCTTTAAAGTTTGTAACGCCAAGAAATAAGGCTCGGAGAAAAAAATGAATGATACAGAAGATAATATTATCACTCAAAAATCTCAAAACCGGATGTCCGTCCGTCCGTCCGTCCGTCCGTCCGTCCGTCCGTTCGCTCTCTAGCTTGAGAACGCGTTGACCTAGAAAGCTCAAATTTTTTACACGCCGTTTTTGACAAAAAAGTAAGGTCAAGTTCGTGAACGGGCCAAATCCCTCCACTTCTTCTACCCCTTCCCATACAAAATGATACAATTGCGCAATTTGACAATAAACGGATTTGCTCCAGAAGTATAAAAGCTATTGGCCTGAAAATTTGGACATGTTACTTTTATGATAATATCAATCTACCGTAAAAAAATTATGCGTATCCTCCCCCTCCTTCTACCACCTTCCATACAAATTGAACTTGTCATGAACTACTCTAAGCCAATTTACTCAATGCGTATCAAATTTAGCGGGCTGAAATTGTGCACCAAATATTTATTTAAGATCGTTAGTAAGGCCAAAAAAAATAAGACGATTAGCTTCACCCCTTCTACCTCCTCCCATACAAAATGACACAATTTCGCAATTTGATGTTAAATGGATGTACTCGAAAAGTATAAAAGCTATTAATCTAAATTTTAGGATATATTACTTTCATAAAAATCTAAATCTACAGCAGAAAAACTATTTGCGTCCTCCCTCTCCTTCCAACCCCTCCCATACAAACTACACTTTTTCATGAAATGCTCTAAGACGATTTTCTCATATCATATAACATTTATTGAGCTCATATTTTGTAATAAATACTTAATTAGTATTATCAATAAGATCAGAAAAAAATATTTGATTAGCTTCACTGCTTCTACCCCCTCCCATACAATATGACACAGTTTCACAACTTTACAAAAAATCGATTTTCTTGAAAAGTATGAATGGCACTAGTCTGAAATTTAAGGAATGTAAATTTTATAATATTCCTAGCTATTTCTGAAAATCACTAGAATTTCCCCATTCTTTCTCCCACCTCCCATACAAACTGCACATTTTCACTAAATCTAACTCACTGATTTTCTCAGTTCCCATTCAATTTTCGGAGTTAGCATTTTATATTAAACATTTTTGTAGCTACTTTAGTATGATGGGGAAAAAATTAGTTCAATGCTATCATCCCTTCTAACACTCCCCATACAAAATTTCTTGGGATCACAAAAAATTCTATTTCATCTAGAGTATCATAAAATTGCCCTTTACGCGCAATCGTAGCCCTGTTATGTTTTTTTTTTAATTACGATGGCGCTACAGCTCAAATCGGACTTTGGCCTCCTGAATACTTTGCCTGCATCCATCTCGGTTCAGTGACCGCGTCCTCCAGTTAGAAAATCTTAACAGTGATTTGCTGTCTGCGTCAATCGAATCCTCCCAGTGCTTCCGTGGTTTTCCGACTGGTCTTTGTCCATTGACGTTCCCTTTTAGTGTGCGTTTCATCGTCGTTCATCCGGTCCACATGACCAGCCCATTGTAACTTCTTAAATTTTATGAGGGTTGACACTTCTGGATTGTCGAGGATTCTTCTGAGGACCTTTCTTTCAAAGGCGTTAAGTAGTTTTTCGGGCGCCTGAGTTAAAGTCCACGTTTCGCTGCCATAGCATAGCACAGGTCTTATGATGGTTTTGTATAGCTTAAGTTTTATTTCCCTTGCACGTTCTTGTTTTTGATTATTGGAAGTACCGAATAATAAGTCTTGTTTGCCATCATTATCCTTCTTTTGATTTCGATGGGTTAGCTTCCATTCTTCGATAGGTTTGCCCCTAGGTATATGAAGTTGTCTACGTTTTCTAGGTTATAGTCTCTACCGTAATATTTCACTCCCCAGAGATCTTGCAAGGGTATCTATATCGTCGGCATATGCTACGTGTTGTGTGGATTTGAAGCCTAGTATTCCCTTGATGTCAACGGGAAGTTTCCGAACAACATATTCGAGTGTTAAGTTGAAAAGCATTGGTGCGAGGCCGTCACCTTGCTTAAGGCCGTTGTCTGTTTTAAAACTGGAAGTCAAAACGTTTTCTACTCTCACTCGTGACAAAGACGTGCTCATTGTCATACTTGTAAGCCGAACCAATTTCGGTGGGACTCCAAACTCTAACATGATTTTATACAGTACATGCCTGTCGATACTGTCGTACGCTTGTTTGAAGTCAAAAAATATCTGGTGCACGTCAATATTATATTCCCAGCACTTTTCCAGCTTTTGTTTAACTGAGAATATCTGGCCCGTGGTCGATCGTTCAGCTCTAAATCCACCTGGGTATTCACCGATTACTTTTTCAACCTTGTGCTTACTTCTCTTTACCAGATTTTTTTTTTCAAGATCTAATAAGACGAACACACCAGATATATTCCTCGATAGGGTTAGTTTTCGCAGCAGTATTTGTTACATTTATCATAAATTGGACATATGGTGCTCCTGCGCCAATCTGCTGGAAGTGCTTCCTGCGTCCATATGTATGTGAAGGAATTGTGCCATGCAGGGATCATCGGCTTTCAAAAGTTCAGCTGGAATTTGATCATTGCCTGGCGTTTTATTGTTTGGGTCAGCGCCATTTTTACTTCTTCGAATGCAGGAGGATTCAAAGAGGACCCTTCTTCAGCTGTTACATCAGTTATGCCAGCTATTACATCTATTGCTGCTGTTCGTGCGGATGATGGGGTAGGTTTTCAAAGTATTGCACCCATCTTTGTTTTATATCTTCCGCATTACTTATACTGTTGCCTTCTGTACCCTTGCAGAGACTCGTCTTCGGTTGGTATCTCTCTTTCATCCTTTTAACTAGGGAATACGCGGCTCTTATGTTCTGTAATTTCAAATTTTCGTCCAAGTTTTTAATTTCATCATTGTTGTACTTTTGTTTTTTCTGTCTGCATTTTTATGGCAAATCGTCTAAGATCATTATATTTGTCCTATTTGGCGCGTGTCGGTTGTTCCGTTAATATTTTGTAAGCTTGATTTTCTCGCTCTAAGGCATCTTATCATTCGTTGTCGAAAAAATTATTTCTTTTGCGCCAGGGTTGTTGTCCTATTCCCTCCTCTGCGACAGATGAATGCCATTTTTGATGATCTGCCACATTTCTTCTATTGACATGCTGACGTTGTTGTTCACCATTGTCGCGAAGTGCCCCTCCAAGGCTAATACATATTGTTGCGAGCTAGGGATTCGCCGGGATTTGAAGTAAGAACACAATTCGTTTAAAAATAACTGATAATTTATTTATTCGCACTATATGGCACTACCTCCGCGTACTTTTCCTATCGCTTGCACTGGTTCGCGTCTTCCATAAATGTCGCTGAATAACTGGTTTCCGACTGAAAGCTTCGTGCTTTTATACACTTTTCCCCCAATTCTCAAAGCTTCCGTCGTGTATATCGTCGGGTGTGTGTCTCAACTATACTGGAAAGTTCTAGATCTCTAATTAAGGCCTTTTACATATTGGGGGATACTTTTCTATATAATTCTTGTTTATTCGAGAGAGATCGAATTGCGTGGTTGCCAGATCTGTAAAAATATTTTATCTCGCCTTTGAGTCTTCGAATGTCAAATTTAGGAATCGGTAGTCTTTTTGGGTGTCTTCGGTTTGCGATTCGACAAATAGTGATCTGTGTCACAATTAGTCCCTCGACATGTACGCACATCGAAAATGCAGGAGGCCGTCCTTTTCTCTATTAGAACATGGTCTATTTGGTTGAATGTTCTTCCGTCGTGTGATGCCCACGTTCTCCTATGAATCTCACGATGCAGGAAGCATGTCGTTACAATAATTTTTTTGGTGCTGGCGAAATCATTCAGCCTCTGGCTGCTGTCGTTACTAATATAATGGATACTTCCAATTGTCTTCTTGCCCCACTTTCGCGTTAAGGTCACCTAATACTTATTTCCATTCGACGGAAGGGAGTTGAATGTTGTTTCTAAGGTGCTGCAGAAATCATCTTTAGCTTCGTCGTGTATGTCTTCCGTTGGAGCATGGACATTAATATGCCACACATTAAAGAATTTTGTATTGATGAGGATTGCAGAGAATCGTTATTGACGGGTTTGAAGTTGGTTACTTGATGTTTAAACTTCTTGACGACGATAAACGCAACTCCCGGCTTCCTGATTTATTTCCACTTTTGGAAACTGCTTGCGATCCAATGTTAGTAACCTCGCTACCTAACAATTTAGTTTCTTGGAGTGCAATGATGTTTATATTGAATTTGATGCTCTTGCTCTGTACAGGGATCGCACGTTCCGTTGCATCAATCCAGTCCGAGGCGGTGCTTCAGGTTTCGGAACAACTCTGGTTTTTCCGAGGATGAGTTGTTAACAACTCACAACTTGGAGGGCCAAATTAAGTGCTAGAATTTTTCTGTTTCATTAGTTCAACAAGTTAAGTCCGGACCAGACCAGTACCCGGTATTGATGTGTACATGATATTTAATATACTGGACATCGCCCAATAACACCGATTAGATGCATACCCTAAATATACCCATCCAACCACCGTATCCTCAACTTGCCCCGAAAAAAAAAAAAGTTGCGCCCGACTTGTTAGCAGATTTTTTTACTACCGCAAAACATGCGAACATGCTTAACTTCATTTTGAGAAAACCTTCGAAAAGTACAATTTTAATCGAATGAAAGTGAAACAGAGATTAGGTTCATTATTAAACATAACAGAATTATGATTGAGCGTAACGCAGAGGAAGAAGGTTTGTAATTTTTGTATATAACACCGAACGTAGTATACAAAGTGTTTCATGCTGAATTTAAAGTTTGTAGCTTTCATAATTTTCGAGTAAATTGAACAATTTTTGCCTGAATTTATGCATTTTTATGGGAGGTGGCAGAGAAAGTAGGGGGTTTTGGATGATTTTGAATCTGCTTTTCAACATCCTAATCATATTGCTTTGTTACTCATATGCTCGAAGAAGAAATACTTTTCTTGAGTTTTCAATAAAAAAATTTGTATGGGAGGTGATAGAAGGAATGAAGCGAAATTAATATCTTTTTTAGCATTTATTGCAATTATTAAGCGACAAATTGTGGCAAAATTTTAAGCTTTTACTTTTTCTAGTTTCAATAAAAATCGATTAAATGCATTTTATTAAAATTGTGCATTTGTATGGGACGGAGTAGAAGAAGTATTCGAATCAAAACCAAATTTTTCGGTATCAATGATACTTGTAATAGTATACTTTCCTCAAAATTTAAAGTTGATAGCCTTGACGATTTTGGAGAAAAATAATTTTCTTCAAATTCCGAAATTTCGTTAAATTTGTATGGGAGGGGGTAGAAAGGATGACAATTTTTACAAAATTGGTTATAATTGTAATAATATTAATTTTGACGAAAATTGGTTCTTTTAGCTTTACTAATTGCGATGCAAACCGAATAAATGGATTTTTGAAAACTGTGCATTCGTATGGGAGGGGGTAGAAGGAGTAAGGAAATTAGAGCAATATTTTTTTTACAGTAATGGTATTCTCATTATAATATTACTACTTAATTTTCAAGTCATTAGCTGAAACGGTTTCGGAGAAAAATCAATTTCTTTAAATTTCTAAATTTCATGAAATTTGTTTGGGAGGGAGTAGAAGGAATGGGGGGATGTGGCCCGTTCACAAACTTAAAGTTACTTTTTTGCTAAAAATGATATACGAAATATTTCAGCACGATAGGTCAAAGCTTTCGAGAGTTATGTTGTAGACAGACGGACAGACAAACGGACAGACGGTCACTCGAAATCGAGATTTTTCAGCAACAACAAATATTTCTGTACGAGCATTATTTCTTAGCGTTACAAACGGTAAGGCAAACACAATATACTCTCAGATTTCATCTAGAGTATAAAAAGATAATACGTAGGTAGTTTTTCAAGGATGGGCTCTTCGTGTTCCAAGTGGATCTCCTCCCTTGGTGGTACCTGAAATCAAACTCTTCTTTCCGATTTCATCTAGAATATTGCATGATTGGGCTTTACGCCCAGTCATAATGCGGTTGCGTTTTAATGAGTTTTGCAAATTTACAACAAGCACATCAAATCTAATAGCAACTATTTGATTTCAACTCCTGTGTTTAATTTACCTACACACGAGATTCGTTGTCTTCAATAAATTCGCGAGAATAAAATCATAAATTTGTTTCATCACACGTTTTTTCTTTTCGTTTTTTTCTATTTTTGATGACAGTATTTTACACACTTTTCCCAAAACTCTTTTTAAATTTCTCCTCGAATTTATTGCAAAATCACTTCATTTTTTCTTATGACATTAATTTTATTGGTGTGCATTAAGCAAATGTACATACCTGGGTATGCTGCCGATTAGATTAAAAACGGAACAGAGAAATACTATAAAAGGCAATACTGCAAAATTAGACAGTTTTTGGGTATTCCGTATTCTGAAATCTTGTGATTGTACGTTTTTCTTGGTGTCATTAATTGTCTAATAAATTTTTAACTATGATTATATAATTCGGTATTTAAGACTAAAATAAATTTCTGGAATAAATTTATCATTTCATAATTTCTGTTTTAGATATTTTTGGTGTGCTTAGGTGGATTTAGCAAATGAAATTGGACCCTCGTTTGAGAGACTTTTAGCGAGAAATGATGTATATTGTAGTGTAAGTGGAATGAATACACCCACTAAGTGTGTTTCAAAAACGCAGTTTGCATATAACCATGAGGGTGAGTCCAGTGTTTTAGATATAAATAACTAAATACCAATACATTACAGATTGCTGCTTAACTACCTAACTACAGCTCTTAGATGCAATGTTTGATATTTAGTATACTGAGAGTGTATGTTGTAAAGATGTGCAATATCTAGGTGAAAGTTCAAAAGCGAAGGAAGAGGTCAAATGTTATCAATTTCTCTCGTCCGTAGTAGAATTCAACCACAGGCTGTCCTGCTGGCCTAAAAACGACCATGGGAATTCCACCCACGATCTTAAATGCAAACTGATACTAAAACGAATAAAGTGCCTACGGCAATGACCTTTGTCACTTGAAAACGGACTACGATCTTAGGCTTGAGCGAGGTCAGGTGAACTGGGCTAGGAGCAGAGTGAGCCCCAAGCGGAAATACTGTTCAGTATATGAGTTTGAAGCCATAGTTGGTGTAGCGAATACGGAGAGCGAAAAATAGTGTCATTACTGGAAACCAATGTCGGATACGATTATAGTTGTCAAATTAAGGACCAAGGTCAGAAACTTCAGTCTGGGAGTCACCTCCCAGCGTATCCCAAGAAGTAATACTACTTGGTGACTTCAATTTTGATTCGTTTTTCGAAGATTATGACGAAGAGCAGTTTGAAAAAATATTGCAAAGCTTGAGCCAAAGGCTCTTCTAAATACAACCATTTTCTCTTGTCTGGTGTTTTTTGCTAAATTTTACATTTTTAATGTATAAATGTGCACTTTCGGCCAGTCTTACTCGTTCTTAGATTAGTAGCCAAATTTCTGTAATTTAATTCACTGCGAATGCTGAAAAACGCCTTAATTTGAAATTTCGAAAGTAAATAGATGCAAATCTTAAATTTCAATATAAAATGAGTAAATGTTTGTTTTCGCGATGACTTAGAGGGCACAACCTCGGTAACTAATTTGAGAACGCGCAAGACTACCAGAAAGTACACACTGAATTCTTAAAGTGCAACATTTCGCAAAAAACAGCAGATAAGAAACATAGAGGTATATGTTAGAAGAGCCTTAAGCCCAATTAACTCAAGACCCGATTGCATTAAATCCAAAAAAGAAACAATTGTTGCCCTAATCATAAAAAATTGGCCTGATTTTGCTTTGAAGGTCGGTGGCAATTAGAAAGGTAACTAGAAATGCCTTCTTAGCAAGTGCTTAACAAACTGTAGGATATGTGCAAAGCGGTGAGGAACCTTGCTCGTCGCAAAACATGAGACAAAGTTGACCTTCAGAGGAAAATTGCTAATCATCTCTCAATTCGATGTCAACTTTAGAACTCCTGACTTAAGAGGGAGCTACCGCAATGCACACTTAAGAAAGCTATCAGTCGCGACAAGAGGAGAGCCATTGAAGATCTGGCCAAAAAGGTGGAATCTGTAGCTTACCTTGGCAATATGGGCTCACTATTTAAAAATATGCAACAGTCGACGAACATGAATTTCAGTGTAAACCACCTGGTGCGAGATGTCAGCGGAACAACAGGAATGATAAACAATTTTGGCGATGGAAGGAATACTTTTATGATATTTTAAACATTTCGTCGATATTCAAAAAACAGAACAATTAGCACATGTACAACCGCATCAATCTCCTATTAGGGACGATACCCCAGTTAAGAAAGAAATAGTTTCTGCCATTTGGTCAATGGCGGATCTTCCAGCCGAACTTTTTACAGCTGACGCGTAGCTAACAACTGATGTTACTCATACTCCTCACACTATTTATTGAAGTGTGGAATGAAGGAAGATATCCGGCGCCCTCCTTTTGCTAAAGCATTCGATAATAATAATTCTGCGCCCTCGAAATCTACATCTTCTAATATTGTTCAACCCTCTTCGAAGGCATCCGTTAATAAAAATTTTGCACCCTTGAAATCTACCCAAGTTTTCTCGAATAGTTCTCAAACGCCTCTTACTGATGCTAATTCCACTGGGTCTTCTTCTTCTATACTAACACAGCCACATCTGCTTTCTATTGTTCCTCGTCCAAAAGCCAGTTTCGTTTCTAGACTTGATCCCCGAACGTCCCCGGATGATGTCATAAGCTATTTGCTTTCAAAAAAATTTATTTCAATAGGATCAGCAGTTAAATGTGATAAAATTAGTAAAGAAACTAATTCCATTGCCTCCTTTAAAATTGTTTTGACTAATACTGATCTTTTCAATCAGTTGTTAAATATTGATTCGTGGCCTTCTGGAGTATTTCTTAAAGAATTTATATCTCGTCGTAATAATGCTCCTGGTTCTGGTCCAAGAAACTTAGACAATTATCCCTTTACTATCAAAACGTAAATGGACTGCGCACCAAAACCCAGGCGTTATTTGCCTCGTCTCAGAATTCTTCCTATGATGTTATTGCTCTAAATGAAACGAGGCTTAATTGTAGTTTCTCTGACTGTGAACTTTTTAGTTCAGACTTTGAAGTCTTTCGTAGGGATCGCTATGTTTCCGATCTGAGATTGAAGG
Source organism: Chorisops tibialis (assembly GCA_963669355.1). Classification (NCBI taxonomy): domain Eukaryota; kingdom Metazoa; phylum Arthropoda; class Insecta; order Diptera; family Stratiomyidae; genus Chorisops; species Chorisops tibialis. The sequence continues at coordinate 254,865,710 of OY770263.1, forward strand.
GTGGTGGAGTGTTATTAGCAGTCCGAAGCTGCATTAATTGTGTAGTTGTTCCTGTCCCGAACCCTCACGGTCTGGAGATCTTGTGTGTTAAACTCGTGTTTAATAATAAGGATATTTATGTCTTTTTGACATATATTCCTCCGTCGAGTCCTTGTATTTTATACGAAAGAACAGTTGACTGTATAACTTTTGTTCATAATAGTATGAATATCTCTGACAAACTCATTTTACTGGGTGATTTTAATATTCCAAGTCTTTCTTGGTCTCTCTCTGATGATGATTCTACTCTCTTAGTTTCTGATTCTTCGTCCTCGCTTGAATGTTTTTTTGTAGATAGTATAACTGCACTTGGTCTCCATCAACTTAGCCTTGTTCGGAATTCCTATGGAAGACAGCTTGACCTAATTTTTTATTCTGACTACTGTGCATGTTCCGTGGATGAGAGCTTAACTTCAATTACTACCATTGATGTCTTGCACCCTCCTATTAATATTTTTGTTATGTTTGACGAGGAGCATATTGTTAGCCCTGGTGAGAAGGAGCTTTCTTTTGATTTTAATAAGCAGATTTTTCTCGGTTGGACTACCTTATATCTAACTTCAACTTTAATGAAATTCTTGACAATCCTGATTTTGAAGGTGGTGTAGTCGAATTTTGTTATGTTCTGTATCAATTTTTTGTTGCTACAGTTCCTTTTTTTTTTTTTTTTTTTTTTTAAGGCACCGAATATAACTTAGGGGGTCACCCTTTAATGCTATTGCACAGTTATGACGGTATAGGAAGAGGATGAAACTTGGTAGTATTATAGGAATTTTGGGGGAGAGAGACGGAAGTGGCGATGGACATTACTTTTGAAATGCTGAAGGTTATACTTGCTTGGAAACATACTAGCAGGCAATGCGTTCCAAAGTCTGGACGTTCGGGGGATGAATGACTGCCTATATTTCACTGTACGAGTAGGAATAGGGTTAACAGTATACTCGTGCGCGCGATTAGCTTGACGAGTATTACGGGGAAAGGTGTAAAGTGGAGGAATGAGTGATCTAAGTTCCGCGCTACATTTACCATGAAAATAGCGATAGTAAATGCTGAGTACTGCAACGTTCCTACGATGCTCGAGGGAATCAATAGAAATCGTGATGTTGTCATCTCCGATTAGTCGGAACGCATGTTTTTGGATTCGATCGAGCAGCGCAAGGTGTGTTTTGGGAGCCCCAGCCCACAAATGCGAATTGTACTCTAAACGAGGTCTAATGTAAGCCTTGTAGATGGTAGCTAAGTCGTGAGGAGTAAAATATTTTTTGCATTTGCGAAGAATACCTAGGCGTTTGGAGGTATCAAGTGCAACATCATAGATATGTTTGCTCCAATCCAGATGGTTATTTAACTTTACGCCCAAAACGACAAATTCCTCTAAAGGGCTAATTGGTATGCCATTAAAAGCTAAATTAGACGACGACGCTGGAACATCACGTTTAAGAGAAAGATGACAGGCCTGTGTTTTAGCAGCGTTGAACTCTACTCTATTTTTCCTGCCCCATTCCAGGATTAAGCCGAGGTCGGAGTCCAGCGAACTGAATAACTCCCTGCGTTTGGAAGCAATTGATTGCTTGTGAGAATCCGCAGCAGAGTTAAATTCAAAGGTGTTATTTAAGGTACTGTCATCAGCAAAACTATGGATTGGATTGAGAGTAGAAGACAAAAGGTCGTTAATGAATACTAAGAACAGAGTAGGCGATAGGACAGAGCCCTGAGGAACACCAGAATTAGTTGGGAAAGAAGAAGAAGAAACGCCATCTAAAACGACTCGTATAGTACGTTCAGATAGGAAACTCTCAATCCATCGAATGAGGGTAGCATCGAGGCCAATGGCCTTTAGCTTAACAAGGAGACATTCATGCCAAACTGTGTCAAAAGCTTTTGCAATGTCAAGAGCAAGAACTTGACCTTCGCCGTATTTGTGCAAGCAAGAGTTCCAACGTTCTGTCAGGTAGGCCAAGAGATCTCCCGTCGACCTTCCAGAACGGAAACCGTATTGGCGATCGTGGATAAGCTGCTTATCCTCGAGATAGTGAATTATTTTGCAGTTGACAGCAGTTTCCATCACTTTCGAGAGCACTGAAGTGATGGCTATCGGGCGGTAGTTAGCGGGGTTCGCTTTGCTTCCTTTCTTGGGAATTGGCTGAACATTCGCGACTTTCCACAATCGTGGAAAGCACCCAGAAGAGTAAGATAAATAAAAAAGATTGCGAAGAGGTTTAGCCAGAGAAGAGGAGCACATTTTAAGGGTGATGGGGGGAATGCCGTCAGGGCCAGCGGACTTGTGAACATTGAGCTTTTGCAGGATCCTAGATATGAGACGCGTGCGGAAGTGTAGCGGCGGCAGCGAAAAACCTGATGGTGATGCGATAGGAGGGGTTTGGTTTGAAGGTGGTAGCGTTGAGTTTCTTGCGAAACTTACTGCCAATAGGTTGGCTTTCTCAACTGGATCAATAACGGTACGGTCGCCATCTACGAGTGGTGGTGTTGATGAAGAGATGAAATTATTATTGACCGTTTTGACAAAAGACCAGAAAGATCTTGAGCCTTTTGGACTCTGAAGGATCTTCCGCCGAAGTTTTTGGTCGTGATCAAATTTAACACGTTTAAGGATGGATTTGCAGGTATTTCTTGATGCATTATAAAGCTCTCTGTTAGCTGGAGTTGGAGAATTTTGAAAATTTCGAAACGATTGTTTCTTAGCCTGAATTGCCGCGAGACATTCTTTTGTGAACCAAAAGTCCTTCGACGGCCGGATTCTCTTTTGACTGGAAGGTATGTAGAGCTTCATACCTTTCAGGATGGTCTCGGTGACAAGTTTACAGGCTTCATCGCTGTTATTAGAATCGAAGCACAATTTCCAATTGAAGGCATTGAAGAACTCGTTCAGCGACCCCCAATTTGCTCTTTTGAAATGCCAAACAGTTCTGCGGGGTGCCTTAACTGGCAGCGGTTTTTGTGCTGCAACAGGAAATTGTGCACGAATCAAGAAGTGATCCGTATTTCCAATTGGCGATGGTGATAATACAGAGATAGAATATTTCTCAGGTTGGTTGGTGAGAAATAGATCAAGAAGATTTGAGAATTGACCTGCAATTTCAGGTAAACGAGTAGGCTCACTTACGAGCTGTGTTAAACCGTTTAACGAGGCAAAGAGCTCAGTATCACGTCCCTCTTGGTCCGTGCAGGAGGAATATTTAAGCCAGGCAATGTTGTGAACATTGAAATCGCCCGCGATAACGATTTCAGCGTCAGGGTGTGCAGTGTAAATGGACTGGACGGATTCAGACAACCCATCCAGCTCACTAGCTGTTTTAGCTGCATTCAGTGCCGGGCTTCTATAAATATAACAAAAAAACAAGATATGCCCTTGGACTAAAAGTTTTATCCAGATAAAATTAAATTCCGGATTGGAGCAGGTACCCAAATATGGAACCAATTGGAAGGGCACATCATCGCGGATGTAGAGAGCGATCCCCCGCTGGCGAAAAAATGCTGGGATAAGGTGATAACCGGGAACAGAATAAAACTGCTCACTTCCAGGTAGCACCTTGCACTCGCCAAGTGCTAGTATTTCTGGCTTAGCAGTTTGGGTATAAATGTACAGGGAGAGGTAGGCAGAGCTCAATCCCCGAACGTTGACCTGGTCAATCGTGAAGGTTGCCATTTATATATATAAAAAAAAGAAACAAAAAAAAAAAGCGCGTACGAAAACGTTAATAAATAAATAAGTAAAAAGAGGACTCAAATTACAAAACTAAAAAGTCAAGATGTAAAAATCAAAAATAAATCAAAAAAAAAAAAAAAAAATGTAATCAAATAATAAAAAAATATAAAAACGCAAACATGGCAACACCAAAAGACACAGAATAAAAAATGCACTGCAGAAAAGAAAAAAAAAAACAAGCAGCATAAACCAACAACACAAACGAAAAATAATTAACGGCCCGGGATCCGCAATTGCAATGCCCGCGCAAGTACTATGCCTATGCGCGGACGACCAATACAACGAAGATCCCGGACCGCTAGGCGACACTTAGCTAGAGATTGATTGGAATTGAATTTGAATTAATTATCCGACGGCGATGTGACCCCCTCGAAAAGATCACTATTTATTTAGAATACAAACAAAAAAAAAAACACTCGCGGTTGAAATTAATAATAATAATAATAACAAAACATTATGCCAAAGCGAATAACGAAAAAAAGAACAAGAAAGGGAGAGACGGCGAAAAGCAGGTCCGCCACCGAACGAGTGTACTGTGCATACCCCTACCTATCGCAGGAACATCTCATCGTCGTACCCTTGGTATACTAGCGATTTGCGCGTAATTCGCAATGCTCGTAATGCGGGCCTGGAAGAGGTACACTAGGACGAAGAATGATACTGATTTTTGTCTGTATGAGGAATATTATGACCTTTTTAAGGATTTATCTACTCGCTTATATTCTGAGTATTTAATTAAAATGCAGTCGGATATTATTAGAGGTCCCCTGAAGTTTTAGAAATTTGTTAATTGTAAGCGTAAATCAGATGGTTATCCAGCTTCTTTTCAATTCCTGGGCAACGATAGTAATGATCAAGTTACTATTTGTAATTTTTTCGCCACATTCTTCAGTGGATCTTTTACTAGTAGTAGCTTTTCCCCAGCATTTTGATGACTTTAGAGAAACTACTTCGACTACTTTGTCTGATTTACCAATTTTCTACAATGATATAGTCAATCACATCTCCCGCCTTAAAGATGTGTCTTCTCTTGGCCCAGATGGTGTTCCTGCTGTTGTCCTTAAGCGTTGTTGTCTCTCTCTTGCTGAACCTCTCTCTCTTGCTGAACCTCTCTCTCACCTCTCTCAAAGATCCCTAATAACGGGGATTTTTCCAAATGTGTGGAATTCGTCCTCCACCATACCTACTCATAAAAGCGGTGCAAAATCTGCTGTTGAAAATTATCGGCAAATAGCTAAACTGTCGGCTATTCCTAAACTATTTGAGTCTATAGTGTATGAATGCATGTCGTTTCACTGTAAATCAATAATTTCGAGTAAACAACATGGTTTTGTTAGGAATAGATCCACTGTTACTAATCTGATGGAGTTTACGATTAAATCTATTTTGGCTATTGAGGATGGTAAGCAGGTGGATTGTGTATACACTGATTTTAGTAAGGCCTTTGATAAATTGCCCATTCAATAATTTTGTTAAAACTAAGATTGTTGGGTTTTCTGACATGGTTTATAAATTGGATTAAGTCTTATCTATTTGATAGAATCTACCACGTTATCTTTCGTGATTGTACGTCTAAGCCATTTACTGCGCTTTCTGGGGTCCCTCAAGGAAGTCATTTGGGACCACTTCTATTTATCCTGGCCATTAACGATGTAGCCTCTGTTTTTACATATTCGGAAGTACTCATCTATGCGGATAACATTAAAATCTTTAGGTCTATTAGTTCTAACTCAGATAATCTTCTTCAGGAGGATTTTTTAAATTTTAGTAACTGGTGTCGCAATAATGGCCTTCGATTGAATTTGGATAAATGTCATGTAATGTCATTTACTCGGAACTTCTCACCGTTTGTAGTAACTTACAGTCTCAATGACTGTATTTTAGATCGTGTTAATTCAGTTATTGACTCAGGCATTATATTTGACCAAAAGATTGATTTTGGTTTGCATATAAATAAGATTGTGCAAAAGGGTAATTCTATGCTGGGTTTCACCACTCGCTTATCCAAGGAATTTAACAATTCCTTTGTTAAGTTGAGTCTGTATAACACCTTTGTCAGATCTCATCTTGAGTATGCTTCTCAAGTTTGGTCTCCCTATTATGATGTACATATTGGCAGAGTTGAATCTATTCAGCGCAAATTTGTGAGAATAGCATTATGTCACCTTAATTGGAATCTTAAATTAAAAGATCAGACATGAAGTACGGCATTTATCACGCCATCGTTCTCGGGATTGTTGGTGACCTGAGCGTACTTGCCCCAAACGACCTTGCCCGTCTGTGTGACGAGACCGATTTCGGAAATGTTGACTTCGATGACAGTGCCCTTGGTGATAGCTCCGAGCGATGTGAACATGGGCGCGCTGGGATTCTTCTTCACGTCAATGATGGGCAGATGGAATGTTGCCTTCAACTCGGGATGTGTTACGTGCGCTTTCTTATAACGCAATGCCATTGGTCGAATGAACCGCTCGAACTTTGGCGGCTTGCGAGTGAAATTATCGCCGACAAATGTGACTTTCGTAACCATTCGCTTCCAGGCCTTTCGCTTTGTTTTTCCCGATCGCAGGACCTTAAAGACTTCCGCATCGGACTGCGCACGGACTTTCGGGATTGGCACGTCCCATTTGCCGGCCTTCTCCTTGCACTTCTGCTTGATCATGTTCGACAAGACCTTAGCGCTTGATTGGACACCACGATCCAACAAATAATGCGGCAGTGCTCCATCTTCGATCTTTTCTTCCTGATTCTTGACCTTTTTCTCTTCGTGCGCCTGAATTTTCTCCTTCATTTGAATCTTTTCATTGCGTCGCTCCTTGTTAAAGAGTTCGTCTTCCTCCTTATATTGACCGGCTTCAGTTGCTAAATATGTCATCACTCTCGAGACGACGTGAAGTTGCTGACGTAGTTTTTGCTCATCAACTTCTCACTGGGGTGATTGATTCCTCCTCACTTTTGGGTTTGCTGCAATTTGCTGTTGGTCAATTTTTACCGAGGCATCCTAGATTGTTGCAGATTTGCTTTCACCGGACTAACTATGGTATGAGTGAACCGTATCGAAAATCTTGACCAAGGTAATTCTCAATAGAATTAGTGATGTTATTGAGAGCACACTTGAAGTGCATCAGGGTGGATTCCTAGACCAGCTCCTTATATGGATCATACCCTGTGGATAATATCAGAATAGTATACATATATCCAGGTATGTATATTTACTAAATGCACACCAATAAAATTTTATGTTAAAAGAAAATAAGATAATTTCTAGGTAGGCCAGTGTGTATCCTAGTAGGTAGCATGTTGGTCTTGTAATGCGAAGGTCGTGAGTTCAAATCCCGGTCGTTGCAATATATAATTTCAATTTCAATTTCAATTTTCACAATGACGCCCTCCTTCCATTCTGTCGGATATCTTCCTTCATTCCACACCTTAGTGAAGAGTGGGAGAAGTATATCGGCTGTTGTTTCCGGGTCCGCTTTGAGGAGTTCCGTTGGTAGTCCGTCTATACCTGGAGCTTTCCTTCCCGCCATTGAACGAATGGCGGAAACTATCTCTTCCTTATCTGGGGGATCGTCCCTAATAGAGGATTGTTGCGGTTGGATGTTTGGAAGTTGTTCTGTTTCCGGAATATCTTCCTCTGACAAGATGTTTAAAATGTCAGAGAAGTATTCCTTCCATCGTCGCAACTGGTGTTCACTCATATTAAGGAGAGTTCCGTTGACATCTCTCACCAGGTGGTTGACGGTGAAATTCCTGTTCGTCAACTGTTTCATGATTTTAAATAGTGAACCCATATCCCCAAGGTAAGCCACAGATTCTGCCTTGTTTGCCAGATCTTCAATGGCCTTTCTCTTGTCGCGTCAACAGTTTTTTTAAGCTGTATATGAGCATCGCGGTAGTTCTGCCTCAAGTCGGGCGATCGTTGGTTGACATCGGGTTGAGAGATGATTGCCAATTTGGTTTTTTTCCGATTGCCAACATTACCCCATGTGTCCTGCGACATCCAGGGTTTCTCACCGCTTCGCACATATCCCACAGATTCTTCAGCACTAGTTAGAAAAGTGTTTCTGGTTGCCTCCCAATTGACGTCCAGTGTGCGCATTTCATTTTCACGCAATGTGGATGACTTTTCGCGTAGAATAGTGTTGTATTCGCGTTTTTTGTTGGGATCTCTGAGTTTTACACATTAAACTTGCGCTTCATTTGAAGAATTTGTGGTCGTCGGATAGCTGCTGTACACAATCTCAAGCAAGCAACCATCAAGTGGTGATCGCTCCCCACGTCAGCTCCACGTTTCGCTCGCACATCGAGGAGACATCTTCTCCATCGCCGACTTATAGCCAAATGGTCGATCTGGTTCTGAGTAACACCATCAGGGGAAACCCAAGATGTTTTATGATGACCCTTGTGTGGAAAAAGGGTCCCTCCGATGACCATTTGCCGAGTACTACAAAACTCCAAAAATAATTCGCTGTTTTCGGGTCTCTTAATCCAAGGTCGTGACGCGTCGACCCAAGGGTCACCATGCCTCCCCATGATGTGTTCTAGTCCAGTGTTGTCTGATCCAACCTGGGCGTTCATATCTCCCGAGATGACCCTTCCACAATAAGTAATATAAAAAATGTTAAGGAACCTGAATATCAGGAGGCCAAGGTCCGATTTGGGCTGTAGTGCCATTGTAGATGTAGAAGATAATTTTGCAGTCTTAGAGAAATTGAAAAAGAGTTTTGGGTAAAAGTGTCTTTTGCTATGTGTTTTTTGTCATCGAAAAAAGGAAAAAAGTATAACCTAATGTCATAGATAAAACGTGTGATAAAAGCAAATTTATGATTTCGTTCTCGGGAATTTATTGAAGGTAATGTCGAAGTTTATGTAGTGTAGGTAAATTAAAATCAATATCATCCTTTTACAATTTCCTTGGAGTTCTTATCAAACAGTTGATACTTATAATCTTCAGAGTTAATATGATGACTGTAAATTGTTAAAGTTCATTTCAAAAACATAACAGAGTTATGATTTTGTGTAAAGCCCAATTATACGATACTCTAGATGAAATGTGAAAGGGTGGTATGCAAACTAGTCTGGGGAAATTAATATTTTTTTTAAATTTACTGCAATTCTTAAGGGTAAAAAGTTTCTACCTTTTCTAGTTTGAATGAAATTCAAAATAATGAATTTACCAAAACTATGCATTTGTATGGGAAAGGGTAGTAGGAGTCAGCGAATTTGACCAGAAATTTTCGACGTTGATGATATCGACATTATTATACTTTACTTAAAATTTAAAGTCGATAGCATTGACAGTTTTAAAAAAACAATTATAATTTTATTGCAATTTTGTGAAATTTGTATGTGAGGAGGTAGAAGGAGTAAGGTACAGTTGATATTTTTTCAAATTGATTGCAACTCTCATGAGAAAAATTTTGGCTAAAGCTTGCATTTCTAGCTGTGCCTGTTTTAATGAAAATCGATAAGATGTGTTTTTCAAAATTGTGCATTTGTATGAGTGGGTGTAAAAATAGTGAGTGGGTCGGATCAATATTTTCTTGGCCTTAATAGTAATTACTTCATTGAACTTCAAAAAATTTTTCCATAGCTTGAATAGTTCCGAATTTCTTGAAATTTCGTGAAAATTGTTTGGAAGGTGGAAGAAGAAGTTTGAGGATGTGGTCCGTTCACGACCATGCAATTGCTTTTTTCCTAAAAATGGAACCCTAAAGATACGAAACCGATAGCTCACAGCGTTCTAAAGCTATGTTGCAAAGAGACAGACGAGCAGACGAACTGACCGACTGACGGTCACCCGGAATCGAAATTTTTGATCGACAACTCTTAGATTTTATCTTTAGTATAAAATTGCATGAAAGTGAAAGATATTAATTAGTTGAATCAATTATCACCAGCACATTAAAAGCAACGAACTTCAAATTTTGTAATAACACTTTTAAAAATATTCAAAACAAAGTTCTTCCAAAAACTTTAAAATCCCTTCACTGCTTCTACTCTCTGTCATCCAAAAGTATAAATCAACTATAAATTAAAATTTCGTAAGGACACAATAAATGAAAAAAAAAATTTGCATCAAAAATTTTACGATTTTCCAAACCTCCACCTACACCTCCACCCATACAAATGTATGGTTTCATGGAAATAAACTTCTTCGGATTCCATAGAATTTACTTCGTCTACGACACTATACACACGATTTTGAACGTGATTCTATAATAACAAAAATCCATATCTTGTATCACCCCACTCCAAGAATAAACAAATGAAATATTGATTCAATGTACCGGAATTATTGATCATAATCGGAGTTAAGCAAACATTGTGGGTTTGTATGAGCGGAGTGGGATTGATGATAGCAAGGGTGGGTAGATGTTATGCTTTATTAAATGCGAAGTTTCGGTATCGGCTGAGAAATTTATCAAAGTAATAAAGTTTGATAAAGGTTTCAGCAAAGACCGAAATGTCACATTTTGTGAAGCACAACATTGTGAAATCCGGAAATCTTTCTTTTTACCATAATTCGAAATGCACTGTGAAAACAGTCACTAAGCCACATTCTAAATTTTATGTTTAGAATGTTAGTTTCATAGACAAACTCTGGTAAAATTTTCATGAAATCCGCTGTAATTAATATTCTCGAAATCACAAATATTGTATGAGAGTGGGTAGAGAAGAGGGAGTCGTAAAATTTATGATTCAATTTAATTTCATTTCTCTTAAAAGGCGTTCGCACAAAATTTCAAGTTCATAGATTTTAATTTGTTGGTTATTTGTTGACTTATTGAAATTGATCGAGATCACACTTTTGTATGGGAGGTGATAGAAAAACAGAAGGGATTTCAAAACTTTTGATTCCACTTTATTTCAGATATTAATAAAAATATTATTACGAAAATTCAAGTTGATAGCTTTCAACGATTTTGAGATAATTGATTTCTTAAAAACTGGTTTTAAATTAGATAAAAATAAACCAGAGCCAAAAATAGCGTACTCAAAGTTTTCGATATTTTGGCACACCAGTCCCCTTACACCCCCAACTTCAAAATATACCAAAATCGTGGGCTCTATAACTAGCTGTACAATATGAGGAAATGTCCTATTGAACGACAAAATAATCTAAATCTGCCAGTATTACCTTTTAATAGTATTAAAGTTTTGTTAAAGTTAAAAGCATTAAAAGTAGAGAAATCCGCAAGGCCGGATAATGTACCCCCTATAATTCTAAAATCTTGTAGTGAGGAGCTTGTTTACCCCTTGGTTTATCTTCTTAACCGATCCATGGAATTGGGTAAATTTGTTCACATCGGGAAAAAAATCTTTTATAGTACCTGTCCATAAAGCAGGGGATAGAAGAGAAATAATAAACTACATGCTGATATGGTGGTTGGATGGGTATAGATAGGGTAGACATCTGATTGGCGTCATTAGGCGACGCCCAGTGTTGTAACTGTCATATACACATCAATTGTGCTCATCATACCTCCACGTGGTAGCCACCGGATACTGGTCTTGTCCACCCGGACTTGACTTGCTGAACTGATGGGCGCGAGTGCTAATGAAACAGAAAAATTCTAGCACTATAATAAGATGGCCCTCCAAGTTGGGGGTTGGGCGATGTGTTAACAACTCATCCTCGGAAAAACCACACCTGTTTCGAAACCTGAAGCAACGCCTCGGACTGGATTGATTCAACGGTAACGACCACGCAAACGGAAAATGGACTATTCCTTCGGATCTTGGAACGTGCGATCCCTGTATAGAGCAGGAGCAGTGAGAGCGCTTCTGGAACAGGCAGTCAAATACAATATAAACATAATTGCACTCCAAGAAGCTAAATTGTTAGCAGCGAGATGACTGACTATAGATCATCGGGAAGCCGGGAATTTGGAGTTGCGTTTATCGTCGACAACAAGTTTAAACACCAAGGTACCAACTTCAAATCCGTCAATGAACGATTGTGTGCAATCCGCATCAAAACAAGTTTTTTTAATGTTTGGCTTTTTAATGTCCACGCCCCAACGGAAGACAAAGACGACGAAGTTAAAGACGATTTCTACAGCACCTTAGAATCAACATTCGACTCCCTTCCGTCGAATGATATCAAAATAGTATTAGGTGACTTTAACGCAAAAGTGGGCAAAGAAGACACATATATAGGGATAATTGGAAGGCACAGTCTCCATGATATTAGTAATGACAACGGCCAGAGGCTGACTGATCTTGCCAGTAGCAAAAACCTTATTGTAAGCTCGACATGCTTCCCGCATCGTGACATTCATAAGAGAACGTGGGCATCACCCGACGGAAGAACATTCAACCAAGTAGACCATGTTCTAATAGAGAAAAGGACGGCCTCCTGTATTCTCGACGTGCGTAAGTGTCGAGGGGCTAATTGCGACACAGACCAAGTTCCGATGTCGAATCGCATACCGAGGACACCCAAAAACACAACCGGTTCCTAAATTCGACATACGAAAACTCAAAGACGAGAAAATAGTTGCGAAATATGTATCAGCCTTGGAGAGGCACTTCGCAACAATGCTGAATACCACCGCCAGCAAGTCAATAGAAGAAATGTGGCAAAATATCAAAGATGGCATTACATCTGTCGCAGAGGAGATGATAGGACAACAACCCCGGCGCAAAAGAAATGATTGGTTCGACAACGAGTGCAAAGATGCCTTAGAACGAAAAAATCAAGCTTACAAAATATTAACGGAACGGCCGACACGAGCCAAACAGGACAAATACAAGGATCTTAGACGATTTGCAAACAAAATATACAGACAAAAAAAAACGGAAGTACAATAATGATGAAGTTAAAAACATGGACGAACAATTTAGATTACACAACACAAGAGCCGCGTATTCCCTTGTTAAAAGGATGAAAGAAGGATACAAACCGAAAACGACCCTCTACAAGGATGCAGAAGGGAACATTATAAGTAAGGCGGAAGATATTAAACTAAGATGGGCACAATATTTTGAATACCTTCTTAACCCGAGCCCATCACCTACACGAACAGCAGCAGCAGATACAATACAGTAGTCCCTCGTTAAGACGAACTCGACGGGGGAAAGAAATACTCAGTTCGTGTTAAATAAATACGTGTTACCCGAATTCGTTTAACACGAACTGGGTTCGTGTTATCCGAACCCGAATATTACACACATACTGCATTCATCTCCACGCAGTTAAACACAGTTTATATCCATTCTGTCCAAAAAATTTAAATGAAAAAATAGATCATGTATAGAAAAAAATATATTTTTTCGATAACACTTATATAATGTACATAGCATACGATGACATACGAATTTATATTTCTACCTGTGTTTCAGAAAGTTAGTAATTGTGGTTTGTTGGTAAGTTTTTGAAAATTGTCGAATGCACTCTCTTCTTATCTTGTCCAAATTGTCGTCAAAACTTACAGCTAGGTTTTCGGTAGAAGTTTTCGCAAGCCTTTGTAAAATCTCCAATGCCGTTATGACTTCACTTCGATTGGGCTTCTTTATTTCCTCGATCACTTATTCTTCCTCTTCTTCTTGGTCTTCCCTTTCCTGTCCTTCTTCGTCGGATAAACTACACACTGGTAAGTTTTCGTCTAGTGAAAGGAACTCAGAAAAAGTAAGAGCTACAGGTCGTTCAGTTGCCACTACGAGTCTCTCCCAGTCTTCTGGTCCGTCGATCATAATTTCCAGGTTTAGTAGAGGCGAAGATGTTGGTTCAATTTCCATGGGATTGTCCGAGTTCACGGTGGTCCAAGCTTTTTTGAAACAATTCGATATGGGATGCTGTATTTTTCCTCTATTTTCGTTTTCGATATCAAACCACATTCCAGTTCTTCCAGAATTTTTCTCTTTATCGAAAGATCAATAGATCTTTGGACACTTTTCTTAGCACTCATTTTCCCTTCATAAACTCAAGAAAGATAGAACTAGAGCGAATCGTCAAAGCAAACAGTAACGATAAAAGGCAGATCGCAAGTCTAAGCATAAAAGCATAAACAAACGGTAAACAAAGACTCCTTGACTTTTCTTTTTTTTTTCGTTTCCATCGTCAATCATAAAATTCGTGTTAACCGATATTTTCGTATTGGCGTTACAAAATTGAGTTCGCAGTTCGTGTTACCCGAATAATTCGTGCTAGCCGGGGATTTTTGGTTTGAAACCATTGAATTTAATGGGGGAAAAGAAATGGTTCGCGTAAACCGAATGTTCGTGTTATCCGGGTTCGTATTAACGAGGGATTACTGTAGCAGGTATAACTGATGTAACAGCTGATGAAGGATCCTCTTTGAGTCCTCCCACACTCGAAGAAGTAAAAACAGCCCTATAGAACCACCCAAACAACAAAGCGCCGGGCACTGATCAAAACCCAGCTGAACTTCTGAAAGCCGGCGACACCTGCATAGCGCATCTCCTACATAGATTAGTCACGGATATATGGACGCAGGAAATACTTCCTGAAGATTGGCGCAAGAGCATCATATGTCCAATCTATAAAAAAGGTGACAAACTCTACTGTGAAAACTACCGAGGAATATCTCTGTTGTGTACGTCTTATAAGATCTTGACGAAAATTCTAGAAAAGAGAATTAAGCACTAGTAATTGGTGAATACCAAGGCGGATTTAGAGCTGGACGCTCAACCACGGACCAGATATTCTCAGTTAAACAGGTGCTGGAAAAGTGCTGGGAATATAATATTGATGTGCACCAGATATTTGTTGACTTCAAGCAAGCATACGACAGTATCGACAGGCGCGTACTGTATAAAATCATGTTGGAGTTTGGAGTCCCACCGAAACTGGTCCGACTGACAAGAATGACAATGACTGGGTCTTTGTCACAAGCCAGAGTAGAAAATGATCTAACTTCTAGTTTTAAAACAGACAACGGCCTTAAACAAGGTGACGGCCTCGCACCAATGCTTTTCAACTTAACACTTGAATATGTTGTTCGGAAACTTCCCGTTGACACCAAGGGAACACTATGCTTCAAATCCACACAACTCGTAGCATATGCCGACGACATATATATCCTTGCAAGATCTCTAGAGAGTGCTAAGGAAGTATTTGTAAACCTTGACTCGGTAGCAAGGGAAGTTGGACTACGTATTAATGAAAATAAAACAAAAATTATGACGCAAACTAGGAAAATGACGCCAATCAGACAAAATATCACAGCAGGAGACTATAACCTAGAAAACGTAGACAACTTTATATACCTAGGGGCGAACCTATCGAAGGATGGAAGCGAACCCATCGAAATTAAAAGAAGAATAATTCTGTCAAACAAGACGTATTATTCGGTACTTCCAATAATTAAAAACAAAAACGTACACAGGAAAACAAAACTTAAGCTATACAAAACAATCATAAGACCTGTGCTATACTATGGCAGCGAAACGTGGACATTAACTCAGGCGTCAGAAAAACTACTTAACGCCTTTGAAAGAAAGGTCCTCAGAAGAATCCTCGGACCTGTGAGGGAAGACTCGATCTGGAGAATACGATACAATAGAGAATTGTATGCCATCTTCGACAATCCAGAAGTGTCAACCCTCATAAAATTTAAAAAGTTACAATGGGCTGGTCATGTGGAGCGGATGGATGACGGAAGAATTCCCAAACGCACACTAAAAGGGAAAGTCAATGGACAAAGACCGGTCGGAAAACCACGAAAGCGCTGGGAGGATTCGATTGACGCAGACAGCAAATCACTGCTAAGATTTTCAAACTGGAGGACGCGGTCACTGAACCGAGATAGCATTCAGGAGGCCAAAGTCCGATTTCGGCAGTAGCGCCATCGTAAACTAAACTAAACAGGTCGATATGTATCTACTCAGCTATTCCGAAAATCTTTGAGAGTCTTATTTGTGACAAAATTAGTCCTTTAACTCATAAATTAATTATTCCTGACCAGCATGGTTTACGAAAAGGCAACTCTACTGCCACAAATTTAATTTCTTTTACTAGTAAAAATAAGGAGAAATCCATCCAAGTAGATGCTATTACATACATATACCGACTTCAGTAAAGCTTTCGATAAAGTTAATATTGATCTCTTAGTGAATAAAATCTCCAAAATTGGAATTTATGGGAGTCTTCTGTATTGGATTTCTGACTAACTTCAGGGTCGTAAAATGCAAGAACAACCTCAGTTGTCACATATCAAACCCTTTTGTAACTACTTCAGGCATTCTCCAAGGATCTCATCTCAGTCCCTTATTTTTTAATTTGTTTTTTAATAACTTAGATTCTATATTGGATGAAAATTAATTTTTACTGTCTCTCTCTTCATAATGAGATGAAAGCTTTCAAATTAAACTAAATACATTTTTCAAATTTTGCAAATAAAACGGTTTGGAGATCAATACTTCAAAATGTCATGCAATTACCTTTTCTTGATCAGAAAATCCCATAGACTTCAATTACAAATTAGACAATTAGTGAAGTAAAAGTTGTTCGAGACTTAGGTGTATTGCTGGACTCATCTTTATCGTTTGCTGAGCATATTAGTCATATTATAAACAATTCCAACAGAGCGTCAGGTTTCATTATGCGAGTTTTCTACAATTTTAATAATATCAGGGCTATTAAAACCCTATACATATCTTTTGTACAAAGCAAACTAGAGTATTTATATGGAATTGATAAATATCACATCCCTAGAAAGAAGACGACACTATCTTGATATTATTTTCCGAATAAATAATATCATTGATGCTCCAAATATCTTCAGTGAACAAACATTAAAAATTCCAACATACCCTACGAGATCAAATGAATTATTTCGATTCGAACATCATACAACAAATTATGGAAGCAACTCTATAATTGACAGATTAATGAACTTGGGAAACAAGCACTCTAATTCTTTTGATCTATTTAATACATCTAAGTTTGAAATTATGAACTATATGCTTGACCAGAGATAAAAATTGTTAAAATTGTAAAATAACATCCCAAAGCGATGAATCTAATTTTATTAATTAAGTAATATGAATATTCAATTTAATTTAAATTTCGTAATTAATTATCTTATCTTTAAATTGAATTGCAACAATCACATTTCATAACATTTAAAATTATGGGCAATTTGTACGTTTACAAATCTATACATCTATACATAGTAATATAATTGTATTGTCTGTCTGTTATTTGCTTATAAATGACTATAAGCTAGATTTTTGAGTTATTTTAGCACTAACTAAGCATAAAACCACATTTTTGAAATTTTTGTCTGTCTGTCCGACCGCTTTTCACGCACAAACGGCTGAACCAATTGTAATAAAACTTGCGCAGTTTGTTAGGTGTCCATCGGAATGAAATCTGCTTTGGTTTTATTTCACTCCCCTCACGCCTTCTACCCCCTCCCATACAAAGTGACTCATTTTCAAAATATATATTAATCAAATTTTCTTGGAAACTGTAAAAGCCATTAATTTGAAATTCGGAATATATTATTTCTGTTATAAATGCAGTCTTTTCGTATACATATTGTTTGAGTTTCCTCACTCCTTTCACCACCTCCCATACAAACTACACTTTTTCATGAATCACTTTACACCAAATTTCTCAGTACATGTAACTTCCATCAAGCTAAAATGTTATATTAAATCCTTAATTAACATTATTATTAAAATCGGAAAGAAATTAACCGATTAGCTTCACTCCTTCTACCCCCTCCCATACAATGTGACACAGTTCCACGACTTCACAAGAATTTGATTTTCTTGAAAAGTCTGAATGTTACTGATCTGAAATTTAAAATATATCAATTGCATGATGATTATAGTTGTTTTTCAAAAAATCACCAAAAACCCCCTTCTCCTTCCACCACCTCCCATATAAACCGCACTTTTTCATGAAATACTCTAAACGAATTTTCTCAGTACATTTAAATTTCATCGTGGTAAAAATTTGAATTTAATCCTTAATTAGCATTATTATTAATATCGAGAAAAAAATTAACCGAGTAGCTTTACTCCTTCCACCTCCTCCCATACAATGAGACACATTCCACGACTATATAACAATTCGATTTTCTTGAAAAGTGTGAATGATACAGATCTGAAATTTAAAGTATATCAATTGCATGATAGTTATAGTTGTTTCTTGAAAAATCATCAAAAACCCCCCACTCCTTCTACCACCTCCCATACAAATTGCACAATTTCATTAAATTCAATGCACTAAGTTTCTCAGTACCTACTCAATTTTTGAAGCTTAAATTTGGTACAAAACATTTTTATAGCTACTCTAGCATGATGTGAAACAAATTAGTTCAGTACTGTCACCCCTTCTATCACTCCCCATACAAAATTTCTTAAAACCGCAAAAATTTCGATTTCATCTACACATAGTATCGTATGATTGGACTTTACAATCGTAGGCCTGTTATGTTTTTAAGCTTAATGTTATTTTATTTGTTTTAAATAACACCAGCTACAATTATTCACATGTCCTTAACGCTCTTCGACACGTACATGATCTCGAATCACGGGTTTGATTTGATCACGAGCCTGTCCCATAAAAATGGGAGTATCATGCTTTCATTCTTAATAATTTATGGTTCCGATTCCAACAATATACAAACCATTTTCAAAGAGCCAATAAAGTAAGCAGATTATATATCCCATATAATGTATTACTAACTACACTCTCAAAAATTGCTTATTATTGATATTTTTACGCTGACGAAGTCGCGGGCGTTTGCTAGTAAATTAATAAATATCTATATTCAATTTCGAGATATGTATAACGATTTGAAATTTTGAGAAGTGTACCATTTTACTTTATTATTTTAATAATAAAGTATTGTGATCGACCCAAAAAAAAATTAAAAATACCCTGAAATTTTGTTTTTTCGGGTTTCATATATGTATTTAGTTATGAAACGTGAAAAAACAAAAAAAAACTGCCAACAAGTCTGGCGAAACTTTATTATTCTTGGGACAAGTTGCGAATGAGTGTAAAGTCAATATGCAGGTTAAAGTGGTTAGGGAGGACTAAGTGAAAGGGAGTTCTTGGGCAGGGCTGTTGTCAATTTAACAATATTTCATTCATTTCTGCAAATTTGGGTTTTTATGAGGGGAGGAGGAGGGGTAATAGTAATGGTGGGTGGATGTTAATAACTTTTTAATTGATTGCTTGAATCACGTCCAATATTCGCTGTTTAGAATTGTTTCATAGACGAAGTTGCATAAAATTTTCATAAAATTCGGTGCATTTTATATTCACAAAACCGAACATTTGTATGGGAGGGGTAGAGAAGGTAGGGGAATCGTAAAATTTGATATGCAGTTTTATTTTCTTTTTCTTGTAAGGTGTTTGTACAAAATTTCAAGTTCGTAGCTTTTAGTTTATTGGTTATTAGTTGATTTAATGAAATTGGTCGAAATCATACTTTTGTGTGGGAGGGGGTAGAAGGACAGACGCGATCTCAAAACTTTTGACGCAATTTTATTTCAACTATTTTTAAAAGTTTTTGAGCAAAATTTCAAATTGATAGCTTGTAATTGTTAGGTGATAATTGATTTTGAATGGGAGGGGGTAGAATTTTTAAAGGTTTTCGACCAGTTAATATTTCGTTTATTTAGGGATTTTTCTTAAATGCAATTCGCAAATTTTCAAATTTCTATCTTAAAATTTCACTCAAAAATTTTCAGTTTATGTGTTTTTTTCAATGCTCATGAAACACCTTGTGCACGTTAGACAAGGGGGGTCGGCTTATAACAGTTATGGATCAAGTTATTATTATTTTTCTATGTGTATGAAATATATGTATATATTTTGTATCTTTCACCAGAGCCCTAAGAAAATCACTCAAAATTTTCGACATTTTTGCTTATCACCTTCCTCTCCGTACTTCTTCCAACTTAAAATTTTTATCAAAATTAACCATTATGTAGTTCTACAATCTGACAAATTTTCGTTATCTGTACTATTTTTTGAGATATAACGCCAATGGATAAAAAAATAAAATTATTTTTAAAGTTTATCCTACAACTCTCTCTATATCTTTACTGATTTTCAACTTCCTATCTGCATTCATGGTGGAGATATTAGCAAGTGTAGTTTTTGACTTTTCCTTCCTTGATCTCCAAAAGAAGAAGACCATAGGTTTTCAATTCACCAAACATTCGGGGTATCACTATGGTCCTCTCGAACCAAGTTAGATATTTAGCTCTAATTCTTAATAATAAATTAACCTGGCCAATATTCAAGAACGAGCAAAAAAGGCTACCGTAGCCTTCTTCGCTTGCAAAATGACATTCGGTTTGAGATGGGGCCTTAAACCGCACCTCATCCACAGGATGTATACCATTATTGTAAGACCAACTATTTACTATGGCGTGGTGGCCAGCGGTTGTACTAAAAACCAACCTAGCACCTTTACATCTAATTCAACGGATGGCATGTCTGTGTATAACAGGTGATCTTTGACCCCCACCAACTGTAGCCCTGGAGGCAATTCTCTCACTACCTCCACTTTTTATAAAACAAGCAGCGGGCCTAGCTGCCATTGACTAAAAACCACTAATTCGTGGTCAGCGCCACAAATTGGCCATGGCAAAATTTTAAACGTCATGAGAGATTCAAACTCCTTTTTAGACTGCGAGTATGACTACATGAACTAACCGTAGGTTGAGAAACGGAGTTTCAAATTAAGTTTCCTGAACGAAACGAAGGGGCGAAAAACACGATACTCAGCACCTGTACAGGTCCTCATCTCTATACGAACCGATCTAAAGCTACCCAAGGAACAGGAGCAAAGATTTATTCCCACGGGGTGGCGGCAGCTGGACAGCTGCAAAATGGCCAAATCCTTTTGGGAAGAACCGAATAGAAATATTAAAGCTCAGCTGTTACAACGTAGTCACTATAGCGTCCGAACTATTGGTGGCCTGAGCATAAGCCATTGCTTACTAAGCTGCAAGCATTTAGGATGCGGATCGCAAGCGACAGCCTTTGCAGAGATTGCGAGGAAGACGAAAAATCTATCGAACACTATCTTTGTCACTGTCCGCAAATCTCCAACAATCGTCTTCTTTGTTTAGGCTCTAGATCCATCTCAGAAATAGACGATCTCAGAGGAGTCTAACATTTGAGCCTGCTATCAAGTTGCTAGAACAAGAGGAGTGACTTCCATCTTATAATCAATAGGAGGAGCAAAATGGGCACAACTAGATGGACCCAGTGCATTTTGGTACTATGAAACCACCCTCCTTCAACCTAAACCTAAACCTAAGCTATTAAATGTGTCATCACTCTCGAAATGACATGAGGTAGCTGATGCAGTTTTTGCTCATCAACTTCTTACAAGGTTAGTTGACTCTTCTTGGGTTTGATGCAGTTTGCAGTTGGTCAATTTTTACCAAGGCAGCCAAGATTGCAACAGATTTGCTTTCACCGGACAAACTATTGTATGAATGAGCCGATTTCGCTTCTTCTCCCTCGTATTTTGATACTGAAAACTTAGCTCAATTCCGTCATCCCTTCTACCACTTCCCACACAAAGTTTAATACAATCACAAAAATTTCTTATTCATCGAGAATATCACATGTTTGGGATTTACGACCAATCGTCCTGTTCTGTCTATTTCCTTATCTGAGAACACAACACGCACAAAAGAAAAATCAACTCTACAACGCCGGAGCTCATTTCGACATTTAAGGTTTAGTTATATTTTTTTACTTCTTCACTTCATTCTATTGCACACATCTCAGTCCGTCTGTCTATCTGTCCGTCCGTCTGCGCGCTTTCTAGCTTGAGAGCGCGCTGAGCTAGAAAGTTAAAACTTTATACACGTCGTTTTTGTCGAAAAAGTAAGGTGAAGCTCGTGAACAGGCTATCACTCCACCCCTTCTACTCCTCCCATACAAAATGACTAATTTTCAAAACTTTACAATAATCATATGTTAATTTCTTGCTAACTATTAGAGATAATAATTTCATATTTGGAGTAAATTATACTTGTTTTAAATGTAATCTATGGTATGAAATTTTTTCAAATCCCTCCACTCCTGCCACCACCTTCCATATAAACTGCACTTTTTCATGATATGCCATAAGCCAATTTTCTTAGCACGTATAACATTTATCGAGCTCAAATGTTCTACTGAATAGTTAATTAGCATTGTTATTAAGATCGGAAAAATAGTTGCACTACTGTATAGCTGAAGCTGAAAAAATCATTAAGAGCTTCCCACTCCTTCTACCACCTCTCATACAAACTACGCAACTCGACTAATTTGGACCTATTCAATTTTTAAAGATTAAATTTTACATAAAACAGTCTTATGGATACTCTAGCATGGTATGAAAAAAACTGGTTCAATACCGTCGCTCCTTCTGCCACCAAAGTTTTCAAAATCA
Organism: Chorisops tibialis; assembly: GCA_963669355.1. NCBI lineage: Eukaryota > Metazoa > Arthropoda > Insecta > Diptera > Stratiomyidae > Chorisops > Chorisops tibialis. The sequence continues at coordinate 254,887,871 of OY770263.1, forward strand.
AAAAAATATATCTTTTTTATCTAGAGTATCGTATGATTGGGCTTTACGCGCAATCGCAGCCTTGTTATGTTTACATCTAATTTGAAATAAAGTAATAAGCTTCAAAAATCGTTTATTTAAATACAAAAGTAGGTAAGGAACCTAATTCAGAGACAACATTGCGGTCAGTAATTATATGTTATTCATGAAAAAAGTTTTTTTTGTATCCTTTCGATTTAATTTATTTTGCAAATTTTTTTTTACAAAGTTTAGTATTGAAAGTTAAGTGCTGAACAATTAATATTAGTTTGACTGTTTTCAAGTTTTTTTTTATCTTCCGAAATCATAAAAAAACAAATTGCATGTTTTTTTTTTTCAAACAAAACAACTTTAAGTAAATTCACTATTATTATTATTTTCAGTGATTTGATTACTAGTTTACTGGATTCAAAAAGGTACACGTAGAATATAAATGAATGCAATATATCGAGATTAATTTGCACAATTTTAAACTTACAGTTTTGAAGTATCTATATACATATATATATATATATATATATATATATATATATATATATATATATATATATATTTTTTCAAAAAAACAGAACAAATTGAAAGGTGTTAAGTTGTTTGGTGCTTTTGACTGGATATTGCCATATGCATTGATTAGCCTGGATCTCGTTTAATTTCTGTTGCTTAATTTTAAATTTTTAAAGTTATTCGATGGATACTATCATAATATTCGAATTCATTGTAGCTTGTATTTATATAACTATTAAAAATTAATCGATCAATAATAATTGCATATAGTTGAATAGCTATAAAAATTTTAAATTTATCAATAGAAATTACACGAGATCCAGGCTTATCAATGCATATGGCAATATTCAGTCAAAAGCACCAAACTATTTAACACCTTTCAATTTGTTTTGTTTTTTGAAAAAAAAAAGTACTTGAAAAATTAAAATTTTCAAATTATGCAAATTAATCGCGATATATTGCATTCATTTATATTCTACGTATACCTTTTTGAATCCAGTAAACTAGTAATCAAATCACTGATAATAATAATAATAGTGAATTTACTTAAAGTTGTTTTGTTTTATAAAAAAAACATGCAATTTGTTATTTTATGATTTCGGAAGATAAAAAAAACTTGAAAACAGTCAAACAAATATTAACTGTTCAGTATTAATTATATATATTGAAATATATATATTGAACTTCAAAAGCTCTTATGGAGGACATCTGTAAGCATTTGCACTTTCACATCTTTTCGTATTACGATTGAAGACGTAAGTGCCTGGGCAATTATAATCAGTTTTCTGGTAGCCGCCGGCGGACAATGTTGTGCATGAATAGTATCTGAAATTGAAGAAATGGTGAATTGTTAACGAATTGCACAAGTAAAATTTAAATAATTTCTTAAAATCTTTAAAAATTAATCGATACTGAAGTCTATCGAATATTTCGAGCTGTTGAACTAATTTGCTTTCAATGTACCGGGAAGAAACATGTTTATAAATTTTTTCGGGGAAAGATATTTTTGGAAAATAAATTATAACTACTATTTGTATAGAACTCAATGCGTAAGTTTACTTTTTTTGCGTTTATTTACTTAGTTTTAACAGCATAATACATAAAGTATAAAACGGTTTGATAGAATTTTACTGTTACATTAACATATGCAAATGGTGCTACCGTCAAAAAGCAATTTTTATACTTTTGATCAATTCGATCGAAAAAAAATTTTAGTCAAAGTTGCGTAATAGCAAATATTGTGAAATTGTCCCCGTTTTGTACTTAAGATAAAATCTGGAAGCTTTGTACATTTGCTGTAGAGTTTGTAACGCTAAGAAATAGAGATCAGAGAACAAAATAAATCAAACAAAAGCCTACAAAATCACTCAAAAATCTCGAATCCGTCCTTTTGCTCTATAGCTCAAGAATGCATTAGGATAGAAAGCTCAAATTTTGTGTACGTAATTTTTGGCAAAAATGTAAGGTTTAAAATTGTAAACGGGCTAAATGGCTTTACCCCTTCTACCACCTCCCAGACAAAATAAGAAATTTTCAAAATTTCAAACATTAAGCTAAGATATTGATATGCAATTTGGAATACATTGCTTTTACGACATTTGTTGTCAATGGAAATAAAAAACCTTCTGCCACCTACAACACAAAAGTCGCAGTTTGGCGGTACTCGTTACGAAAATTTTCAATACGCTTGTTTGAGCAAGTTATTGATACGACATTCTAATTTCACTGAAAATTCAGTTTTATTTTCTCTATATTACATACTCTGGCTTCTCTTCAGTGTCGAATAAATCTTTCGCCTTTTTCTCTATATTATACTCGTATCTCTGCTACTTACCCGCAATTGTAGTTCTACTAAGTTTTCGCTATGACTTCAAAGTGTTGAGATAAATAACCTTAAGAGAATTTTACTTTTCACAGTACGCTTTACATATTAATCGAAAAGAATATAGAACATAATATCGTTGCTAAAAGAAAAACTAAATACTTGACCCATTTTAATACTGCTTGCACTGTGGCATCACCAAAATAATTTAACATTAAGATTAGTTTAAAGTGCCATATTGGCCAGTTTTAATAGATCAAATGCAACCGAAATACCACTCAGTACAGCAAAAATGGATATCCAAATGTGGTTAAAATTTCAGAGCACTCTTTACTCCAATGCAGCACTATCCATTTTCGAAGCATACTTTGTGGCTTATGCCCTAGTAAAAAACGCAAAGAACGAAACATCAACTAAGGCACAGATCGCAGCAATATACTGCCTCCGTTGTACAAGATAACTTCTGGTAAGGCGGCGCTAGCTTTGCGCACTCACGTGGTTTGGTACATGTGAGAGACCACAACCTGCTTCCTTTGAACCCTCGTAAGCATTTTTTTATGGGCACCAAACTCAACTTAGGGTGTCACTCTTTAATTCTGTGCAAAGTTGAGTCGGGATAGGGAGGAGTATAAGCACACTAAAGGAATTTGGGTGGAGAGAGAGAAAAGCGCCGGTGGACGTTACTCTTGAAGCATTGCGGGTTATACTCCTTAGGAAAAATACCAACTGGTAACGCGTTCCACAGATTTGAAGTGCGAGAAATGAAAGACTAGAACTGTACGAAACGAACATGGTTGGACGGTATACTCGTGTGCTCGTTCAGCTTGACGAGTACGACGTGGGAAAGTGTAAAGAGAGGGAGTTAGTTCGCGAAGTTCACTACTGCATCTACCGTAGAAGTAGCGATAATAAATGCTGAGTATTGCTACATTTCTACGGTGCTCTAGGGAGTCTGTGGAAGCCGACATGGTTTCACCTCCAATCAGTTGAAACGCATGTTTCTGGACATGATCGAGCAACGCGAACCAAATAACTCACTGCGTTTGAAAGTTACAGAATGTCTACGTGAGTCCGCAAGAGTGTTAAATTCGTAAACGTTATCAAGAGTACTGTCATCTGCTAAACTATGGATAGGATTGAGGGTTCACGACAGAAGGAATGGATACAGGAATTCTAACGTTCGGTCTGGTAGAATAAGAGGTACCCTGCAGACCTTCCCGATCGGAAGCCATACTGGTCATAGTCGATGAGGTTCTCTAAGTATTTAACAATTTTGCGATTAACAATAGTTTAAATTATATAATTATATATATAAATAATTTTGAATTTACTGGATATCGGGTTCTAGTTAGCGTAATACCGATCGGACAATCGATTAATCAAATAATTTTCTATTAGCACCCCATATAGGGGATCATGGGCTTATCACCCGTGATCTTAAGACCTAAATGATACGAGAAACGGATACAGCGTCTCGGATACGGACTGATTCTACGGTAACGACTTTTGGCATTCAAAAACGGACTATGATTGGCTTCTGGAATGTTCGAACATTGAATGACGGGGGAAGGGCTGGGGTTACTCGGTCCTTGCACCGCCAATCAGTGATCGACCGTAAAATGGAGCACTATAACATCCAAATCTTGGGCTTGAGCAAGGTCAGGTGGACAGGATCAGGAGAAGAACGAACCCCTAGCGGAAACACTATTCTGCATATTGGCCTTGAAAGTGAAGCCAGAAATGGCGTGGCGTTCGTCCTTACGCCGAGAGCGAGAAACAGTCTCATTAGCTGGGAACCAATCTCGGATAGGATTATCGTCGTCAGGCTCACGACCAGTGTCAGAAACGTCACAATTCTGCAGTGCTACGCACCAACTAATACCGCAACATCTGGTGACAAAGAGGAGTTTTATAGCCAACTGAGTGCCACCTTCGAACATGTTCCAAGAGGTGATATTATTATCATCTCAGGAGATATGAACGCCCAGGTTGGATCAGACAACACTGGACTAGAACACGTCATGGGGAGGCATGGTGACACTAGGGTCGACGCGTCACGACCTTGGATTATGAGACCCGAAAACGGCGAATTATTTGTGGAGTTTTGTAGTACTCGGCAAATGGTCATCGCAGGGTCCCTTTTTCCACACAAGAGTCATCATAAAACATATTGGGTTTCCCCTGATGGTGTTACTCAGAACCAGATCGACCATTTGGTTATAAATCGCCGATGGAGAAGATGTCTCCTCGATGTGCGAGCGAAACTTGGAGCTGGCGTGGGGAGCGATCACCACTTGATGGTTACCAGCTTGAGATTGTGTACAGCAGCTATCCGACGACCACAAATTCTTCAAATGAAGCGCAAGCTTAATGTGGATAAACTCAGAGATCCCAACAAAAAACGCGAATACACCACTATTCTACGCGAAAAGTCATCCACATGGGGTGAATATGAAATGCGCACACTGGACGCCAATTGGGAGGTAACCAGAAACACTTTTCTAATTAGTGCTGAAGAATATGTGGGATATGTGCAAAGCGGAGAGAAATCCTGGATGTCGCAAGACACATAGGACAAGGTTGGTAATCGGCAAAAAGCCAAATTGGCAATCATCTCTCAACCCGATGTCAACCAACGAACGCCCGACTTGAGGCTGCACTACCGCGATGCTCATATACAGCTTAAAAAGGCTGTTAAACGCGGTAAGAGAAATGCCATTGAAGATCTGACAAACAAGGAAGAATCTGCGGCTTACCTTTGGGATATGAGTTCACTATTCAAAATCATGAAACAGTTGACGAACAGGAATTTCACCGCCAACCACCTGGTGAAAGATGTCAACGGAACTCGCCTTAATATGAGTGAACACCAGTTGCGGCGATGCAAGGAATACTTCTCTGATATTTTAAACATCTTGTCAGAGGAAGATATTCCAGAAACAGAACAACTACCAAACATCCAACCCCAACAATCCTCTATTAGGGACGATCCCCCAGACAAGGAAGAGATAGTTTCCGCCATTCGGTCAATGGCGGGAAGGAAAGTTCCAGGTATAGACGGACTACCAACCGAACTCCTCAAAGCGGACCCGGAAATAACAGCCGATATACTCCTCCCATTCTTTAGTGAGGTGTGGAATGAAGGAAGATATCCGACTGAATGGAAGGAGGGCGTCACTGTGAAAATTCCGAAGAAGGGCGAGCTTCGGGATTGTGGCAATTGGCGTGGTATATGTCTACTGACTGCCGTATCAAAAATTATGGCTAAGGTAATTCTCAATAGGATTAGTGATGTCGTCGAGAGCACTCTCGAAGTTTATCAGGCTGGATTCCGTAAAGGGTCGTCTTATACCGACCACACAAATACCCTACGGATAATATTAGAACAGTCAGCCGAAATGGGTTCGCCACTACATCTCATGTTTGTGGACTTCGAGAAGGCTTTCGACAGCGTTAAGCGAGATTACATATGGAATGCTTTGCGTAGGAGAGGTATTCCAGATAAGGTCATAGCTATGATTAAAGAATCCTACGAAGATGCAAGGTGTCGCGTCTTGCATAGAGGAGAGCTATCCGACAGCTTCCCTGTGCAAACGGGTGTTTCTGGTGGTAATAAATGACATTTTGAAAGCTGCACTGGAAGGTAGGGAAGGTAAAGGTCTTCAATGAAAACTATTTAACATCTTGAGTCACCTTGATTATGCTGATAACGTGTTTTTGCTTGCACATAACCGTTCGGACTTAGAGTCAAATGTTCGCTCGTTGCATTCTAAATGCAAAGAGGCGGGATTGAAAATAAATGTGCGTAAGACCAAGTACATGCACATGGGTTCGAACGCAAGCACACCGATTGTTGTTAACGGACAGCAAGTAGAAGATTTTTGCTATCTCGGAACCATTGTCATCATGAACGGCGAAGCCGAAAAGGATGTTGAGGCTCGGCTAAATAAAGCTCAGGCCTTCAGTATCCTTTCCCCTTTCTGGAGGTTAAGAGAGATCTCCCTTCGCACGAAGCTGCGAGTTTTTGACGCATGCATCAAATCCGTGTTGTTATATGGTTGTACTACGTGGAAAGTGACCGTTCGACTTACCAAGAAACTACAGACTTTCATGAACCAATACTTCCGACGCATTTTATGAATATTCTGGCCAGAAGTGATATCCAACGACGAACTTTGGAGTACAATTGGCCAGACTGAAATAGGTATTGAGATTCAAAGGCGGAAGTGGCAGTGGATCGGTCATACTTTAAGGAAACCAGAGCAAAACATCGCCAAGCAGGCTCTGGATTATAATCCTCAAGGAAGACGTCGGGTTGGTCGAGGAGCAGCAGTTGAGCAGGAGGTCAGAGGAATAAACAAGTCCTGGCAACAGCTTAAGACCGATGCTCAGGATCGCGTCTTGTGGAAGAGAGTTGTTTCTGTCCTATGCCCCTATAGGGGGTCTTAACAGGAATTTGATTTCACCACCTCCCACCCCCTACCTACAAACTGCACTTTTTCATCAAATACAATAAACCAATTTGCTCAGTACGTATAACAATTATCGAGCTCAAATTTTGTACTAAATCCTTAATTAACATTATAATTAATATCGTATAAAAGTAAACTGATTAGCTTCTCCCTTTCTACCCCCTCTCATTCAAAGTGGCCCAATGTCACAACTTTTCCAAAACTCGATTTTATTGAAAAGTATGAAAGTTGTTGATCTGAAATTTAAAATATATAGTTGTTTCTCAAAAAATCAATAAAAATCCCCCACTCCTTCTACCACCTCCCATACAAACTGCACGATTTCACTAAGACCAATGCACTAATTTTCTCAGTATCTATTCAATTTTTGAAGCTTTAATTTGGTACAAAACAGTTTTATAGTTACTTCAGTATGATGTAAAACAAATTAGTTGAATGCTGTCACCCCTTCTTCCACTATCCATACAACATTTCTTAAGATCACAAAAATTTCGATTTCATCTATAGTATCGTACGATCGGGCGCTTTACAAGCAATCATAGTTCTGTTATGTTTTTAAGCTTAATGCTATTTTATTTGGGATTTTTTTAATTAACACAAGCTACAACTATTCACGTGTTCTTAACGCTTTTTAATACGTATATGATCTCTAATCACGAGATTTCATTTGATCACGAGCCTGTCCCATACATTTGCGAGTATCATAGTTTCATTCCAAATAATTTATGGTTCTGATTCCAACAAAATACAAAGTGTGCTGTGTTCAAAGAGCCACGAAACTAAGCAGATTCTGTATCCCTCATAATGTATTACTAACTACATCCTCAAAAATTGCTTATTATTGCGATTCTTATGCGGACAAAGTCGCGGGGGATCGCAAGTTTTTGCAAATAGTTTCAGTTTGAAAATATATGTTCTCCACTCGTCTCGTGCGCAACAGACGAAAATCGAGTTTTTAAGATGAATAATTTTCAAATCATGAAATCTTACGTAGTTTTATCTTTTCATATTCGACAAGGTCAACAACGAAATCCTGCAGAACTATGTAAGTCAGAAAAAATAGTTTTTCATAAAATTCTTAAAATTTCTTTATCAAACTAAGTAGACCGAATATTTAGATCTTATGAACTTTAGCTATGTGTAAAAATTTGAGGAAATCTCTTATCACCATTTTGGATAAACAAACAGGACTTTTAGTGAGAAAATCTCAAGTGGAAGATATTAGAAGTACTAAATAACTAATAAACTGTAGATCGATCGCAAAAAAGAAAAAGTTTCATAATAGTGAAAATATGATTACTTACGCTTTGCATGTCGAATCAGTTAATACAGGGAATATACCAGCAGTGGCACATCCTGCAGTAGATGGTGGTACAATGGAACTCGAAGCTTTGCATTGTGCATCCTAAAAACATAAAAATATTAATTTGTTTTTACTAAGGCATAAAATTCAACGAACCGCTGCCGCAGCTACGCAAGTTGTAGTAGTTGCACCAATGGTTACAATTTTACAGTAGCGTGTTGGCGCTGCACACTCCCTTGCGAAAGCCACCAAGGGGATGCCACCTGAACAGACTGTATAAGCTGTCGGACTAATACATGCGTAATTCGAAGTACAGCCTGAGCATTCTGGACCAACGTAAGCACCATTCTCACAATCCGGTACAACACCAGCCGCGCAAGCTCCTGGGACATCCGCACACACCGTTCCAGCTGGACAAGAGAATGGTATAGCTACACCAATATCTGAAAAGAGAATAAAGCAAATAAACTACATACTATGCAGCCAAATGAAATTTAATTTCCGTAATAATTAAAGCATTATACTTTTTATATGTTTGTTGTTGCAACCTTCTTCAGAAGCTACTCACTACCACCCCAAAATCTTCTCTTATATTGGAGTTTCGAATTCAATTAGGAAGTTTTCACGCAATTAACAGATGATTTGATATCAATCAATCGATTTCCTATAAAGAGCTCCTTTAAGGGCATAACACAGAAACACTTATCTTCCTCAAGGCGTGATCCTATGCATCAGCTAATAGTAGTCGCCAGAACTAGATTAGTTCTCTGGCCTCCTGTTTAACTGCTCGCTTTCATGTGCTACATGGTCAACTGACCAAACCACTGAAACTTTCGCTTTTCAATCTCAATGCATCCAGTTAAACTTCATATTTTGTAGTTGGAGATGGCACCTGGCCAAAATATCCCTTAAATGCTTAGGAGGCATTGGTTCACGAGAGCTTACATTTTCTTCGCAATCTTAACGGTCACTTTCCATATGGCATAACCATTTAACAACTCGGATTCGATGCATACGACAAACACTCGCAGATATCTTAACCTCCAGAAAGTGTTACGCTTCATTATTCGTGACGTTTTGGTCTCTGCTGTGATAAAGGTTTCAGCAGAGACCGAAACGTCACGAATAATAAAGCGTAACAATGTAGTTTCCGGTAACCTTTCCTTTCAATTTCACGTCTTGACATTTTATAATTGGAGGTAGCGAGTATTATATCTTGTTTGCTACGATTAAGCGTCTTTGGATTTCAATAATTCCATTGCTGTCTTTGGAGAGATTGGCTCCTAGATATAAGAAGTTGTCCACGTTTTCTGTGTTATAGTCTACTATCATTAGATTTTGTCTGATTGGCGTATTTTTCCGTGATTACAACGTAACTCTCGTTTCATTTTAGTTTAGTACTTAGTTTTACGCATATTTATTACGTCTTTGCATTTGAAATGCAACGAGCGGCCATTCGATTCTAAATCCGACCGAGTTTACGTGAGAACACATATCATCATCTTAATCAACGTGATATAAGATATTTAATAGTATTTGTCATAGCATTCTTTAATCATAGCTATAACATAATCTAAAATAAATCCATATGTAATCCCACTTCATGCTAGCAAAAGCCTCCTGGGACTCCACAAACGAAGCAATGGTAGAACCATTTAGGAAAACTGTTCTGATATTATGCACAGGGTATGATCGATATAAGACGCTTCTACAGGAATCCAGCCTGATACACTTTGAGAATGCTCTCAATAACAGTAGTAGATGAACTCCTAGACCGTCTAATAGACCAAGAATACGAGGCAATAGGATACGCCAATGACATCGTCATTATCATTACAGACAAATATGATTTAATAATATCGGAAAAGATACAATCTGCCTTAGAGTTGATATTGAACTGGTGTCAGTCTAAGAACTTCAACATCAACCCAAGTAAGACTGAGATAAAACCATTTACAAATAGAAGGACAATCCACATCATACCTCCTTCCGTAAATGGAACACCAATACCATTTTCAGATGAGCTAAAATATCTAGCAGTTATACTGGATAGCAAACTCAACTAGAACAAATATATGGAATGGATTCATGTCAAAGCACTAAAGGCATTTTGGGCTTGTTTGGCGGAAAATGGGGATCACAGCCCAAGATGATCTTCTGCTACAGAACAATCATCCTCCAAAAAGTCACATACAGATCACCGATTTGGTGGACTAAAATTTTACAACAGAAGGCACAGCGTATGCTATAAGAAATCAAAAGGCTTGCTTGTCTTGGTATCAAAGGTGCAATGAAAACCTTTCCTACGGCGGCAATGGAAATGTTCCTAAATATCCCTCCGATCTCCAAATAAAAAGGAGGCTATCAAAAAGTTGTTCCGCATACAGAGGGAAAACAAATACAACTCAGGGGATTTTAGAGGTCACCTCAAAATCTTAAAAGACCCAAAAATAGAGATTCAGCCTCCACACTATCAGACGCTATGCCAACAAAATTCAACTCTGAAACTCCCTTCAAACTTATAATCAGAGAACGCATGGACTGGCAATCCATGCTACCTGAAATGGAAGAGGAATCAACCATCTGGTATACAGATGGCTTGCGCACCTCTGAGGGGACTGGAGTCGGAGTTAAAGTTCTTAACTTCTCGGTTTCAAAACTACTCAGCAAAGAGCCACAATATTCCAGGCTTAACTAATTACAATGGAGCTATGCATCCGAGAGTATATAAGGAGAGCTCATCGCAAAAAATCTATTTATCAAAGCCCTACCATCCGATAAACATGGATCGAGGACAGTTTGGGACTGCCTTCGAAACCTAATCTTTTTGGGAAAAAAGAAACGACGTAACCTTAATGTGGGTACCAGGATGGTAATTGAGGGAAAGAGACTGATCGTCTTGCAAAAACAGGCTAGAAACAAATTTCATTGGACCAGAGCCATTCTGCGGAAAACCGAAACGTCACTCCAACCCTATATTTAGAAAGTGGGTTGAAAAAGAGCATTAAATCCACTGGATTAGACTTCCAGGTTTATCAATCTAAAAAAAACTAATCCTACTACAAAAAAAATAAAGTTGAGGATATTAGTACTCTAATAGGCCCAATGACGGGGCACAGTGGAGTAAACCCTACACCTAAAAATATGGGTTTAGCTGAAACCAACATCTGTCGCCTCTGTCTCGAAGACTCAGAAACGACAGAACACATCCTACGTCATTGTGAAGCAGTAGCAAAGAAAAGACTCAATCTTCTCGGAAAAGGTTTCCTTTCTACCGAGGAACTAGCCAACACGGCTGCCTTAAAAATACTTAGATTAGCCAAAGCTATAGAGTTATGGTAGGGTAAAGGGGCATTAAATACAAAATATATCGGGAAAGTCGCAGTGCTCTCACGTGTTCCCCAAATTATAAAAAAAACATAAGAGGAGTACGATTGGGCATAAACTCCAATCGTACGATACTCTAGATGAAAGAGAAATTTTCGTATCTTCAGAAATTTTGTAGGGGTAGTGGTAGAGGGGGTGACGACATTGAACTAATTTTTTCACATGGCGCTAAGGTTGCTATCAAAATGTTTTATGCAAAATTTAGGATTTAAAAATTTAATAGGTACTGCGAAAATTAGTGTATTGGATGTAGTGAAGTAGTGCAGTAAGTTTTTAATAACTTTTCAGAAATAACTATAAACATCATGCTTTTGACATGTTTTAAATTGCAGATCAGTAGAATTCATACTTTTTAGGAAAATCGACTTTATATAAAGTTATGAAATTTTGTCATTTTGTATGGGAGGGGGTAGAAGGGGTGAAGCTAATCGTCTAATTTTTTTTCCGTTTTACTAAAAATTCTAAATAAATATTTAGTGCACAATTTCAGCTCGATGAATTTTATACTCACTGAGTAAATTGGCTCATTTCATAGAAAAGTGCAGTTTGTGTGGGAGGTGGTGGAAGGAAGAGGAGGACTCAAATACCTTCTGTACAGTAGATTCATATCATCATAAAAGTAATATATTCCAAATTTCAGATCAATAGCATATATATTTTTCGAGCAAATCCGTTTATTGTGAAATTACGAAATTGTGTCACTTTGTATAGGAGGGGGTAGAAGAGGTACAGCTAATCGTCTGATTTTTTTTTTGCCTTACCAGCAATTTTAAATAAATATTTCGTGCACAATTTTAGCTCGATAACTATAATACGCACTGAGTAAATTGGTTTAGAGCATTTCTTGAAAAAATGCAGTTTGTATGGGATGTGGTGGAAGGAGGGGGAAGACACAAACTATTTTTATAAAGTACATTGGAATCATCATAAAAGTATTACATTCCAAATTTCAAATCAATATCATTTGTACTTTTCGAGCAAATCCGTTTATTGTCAGATTGCGAAATTGTGTCATTTTGTATGGGAGGGGGTAGAAGGGATAGAGCGATTTGGCTCGTTCACGAACTTGACCTTACTTTTTTGTTAAAAACGACGTATACAAAATTTGAACTTTCTAGCTCAACGCGTTCTCAAGCTAGAGAGGACACGAACGGACAGACAGACAGACATATAGACGGACGGACGGACAACCGGTTTTGAGATTTTTAAATGATTATATGAACTTCTGTATCATTAATTTTTTTTCCGAGCCTTATTTCTTGGCGTTACAAACTTTGTGGCAAACTTATAATACTCGCAGATTTCATCTAGAGTATAAACATATCAGAGTTATGATTGGGCGTAAAGCCCAATCATATGATACTCTAGATGATATGGGAATGATTTTAATATACCGGAAAATACATCATCTCAAATTCTTTCGAATAGTGAATAGAGACTTTTGCATGGGAGGTGGTATAACTAGAAGGGGAGGTTTATATTTTTCGCATATGACATCGAACATGGCATGCAAAATGTTTTCTGCTGAATTTAAAGTTTTTAGTTTTCATTACTTTTAAAGAAATTGGTCATAGTTTTCCTGAAATTGGGGCATTTGCATGGGATACTAATACAAATATTTGTATGGGAGGGGGTAGAAGGAGTGAAGCTGAGCTAATATTTTTTTCTAGCATTTATTGCAACTATTAAAAAACAAATTTTAGAAAAATTTTAAGTTTGTAATTTTTCTAGTTTTAATGGAAATCGATATAATGCATTTAACAAAAATTATGCTTTTGTATGGGAGGAGGTAGAAGGAGTGTAAGGATCAAAATATTAGTTTTCCCCGTTATTGATATTTGTATTTTTATACCTTATACAAAATATCAAGTTGATAGCTTCAACAGTTTCGAAGAAAAATAATTTAATTTAAATTTCAAAATTTCCTGAAATTTGTATGGGAGGGGGTAGAAGGAGTGAGGTGAAGTTATTAATTCTTTCTTAAATTAATTGCAATTATAGTTGCATCACTTTTGGCAAAATTTTGTCTTTTCAGCTTTACTAGTTTCAATAAAAATCGAAAATATGTATTTCTCTTTCTGTATGGGAGCGGGTAGAAGGAGTAAGGAGATCTGATCAATATTCCGTAATATTAATGACATCTATGTCATAATACTTTGACCTAAATTTCAAGTCGATAGCTTAAATAGTTTCGAAGAAAAATCAATTTCTTTATATTTCGAAATTTCATGAAATTTCTATTGGAGGGGGTAGAAGGAGTGTGAGGATGCAGCCCATTCACGAACTTAAAGTTACTTTTTTGCTAGATATGACACACACAAAATTTTAGCACTATAGCTCAAAGCTTTCGAGAGTTATGCTGTAGACAGACGGACAGACGGACAGACGGAGAGACGGACGGACGAACAGATAGACAGACAGACAGACGGACAAACGGACTGACGGTCACTCGGAATCGAGGTTCTTGAGCGACAACAAATATTTCTGTAACCTTGGCGGCTCTGTGCGAGCGTTATTTCTTAGCGTTAGAAACGGTAAGGCAAACACAATATACTCTCAGAGTTCATCTATAAAAATCCGAGATTGAATGACACTATTTTCGCTCTCGGTACAAAGATAACCGCTACACCAACTATGAATCCACACTCATGTACTGTCATCCCTCAAGCCTAAGATCATAGTCCGTTTTCAAATGACAAAGGCCATTTCCGTAGAGTTCGTCCATATCCAAGGCGCTCTATCTGTTTTAGTATCAGTTAGCATTTAAGGTTACGATTGGTATTCTCATAGTTGTTTTTAGGCAAGCAGGACAGCCAGTGGTTGATTTCTACTACGGACGAAAGAAATTGATAACATTTGATCTCTCCCTCGCTTTTGCACTTTCACCTAGACATTGCACATCTTTACAAGATACACTCTCAGTAAATTAAAAAAGCATTTCACCATTGATGACTGGCAACAGATAAATTATAGCTCAGTGGTTTTATTTTGCTAAACTTTCACCCGGAAAATTTTATATATTTGTGTTCATCCTTCTGTTTTTCAGGTATGTTTTTCAGATGAATCCATTTTTCAGGTTATGGCTGAAAAAACGAAATTTGTAAGACGACGGCCGGGAGATAAATTTTTTTCGGAGTGCATTGTACCCACAATTAAACATCCCCCGTCAGTCATGGTGTGGTCAGTGATCAGCGCCAAGGGGCCGGGACCTCTGTATGTTGTAGAAGACATCCTTAAAGCCGATCAGTACCAACGACTGTTGAGCGAGTAACTGCTACCGCAGATGAGAAACTGGTTTAAGGAAAATGAAACCCCTATTTGTATGCACGATGGAGCGCCGCGCCATAAAGCCAAGGTTATAACACAGTTTTTGGCTAAGAATAATGTTACGGTCCTTGATTGGCCGGGAAATTCGGCGGACATGAACCCTATCGAAAATGTTTGGGAGCTTATCAATATTGAAGTAAGTAATACCGCATCTACTACGAAAAAAGAATTATTACAGGTGCTTACAAAGATTTGAAACCATAACCCAAACATTGAAACCACCATTGAAAACTGTATTAACAGTATGCCTCGTCGTATAGACGCATTACTGAAGGGCAAGTATACGAAATATTAAGTATACTCATGTTTGTTTTTTTAGTTTAAGAAATACTTGTTAAATAAGTTTTATGTTGTATTTCATTTCCTAAGGGACAGGGAAAGTGATTAATTAAAAATAACGGCCAATTATTGCAAACACTTTAAGATATCATAGCTTAAAACGAAAAAAAAGCTATTTTTTTATTGGGTCTAATAATTTGGCAAGGTACTGTATGAACTATAGTTAGGTATTTAAGCAGCAATTCGTAATGTATTGATATTTAGTTATTTATATCTAAAACACTGAACTAACCTTCAGAGTTATATATAAATTCCGTTTTCGAAACACACTTAGTGGGTGTATTTTGTCCAGCTACACCACAATTATCAACTCTCGCTGAGATTCTCTCAAGGAAAGCTCCAATTTCATTTCCATTGCTAAATCCAGCTAAACACATCAAAAATATCTAAAACAGAAATTATAAAATGATAAATTTATTCCAGAAATTTATTTTAATCTTAAATACCGAAATCAATTTCATAGTTAAAAATTTATTTCACAATTAATGACACCAAGAACAACGTACAACCACAAGATTTCAGAATACGGAATACCCAAAAACTATCTAATTTTGCAGAACAATCTGCATTTTATAGTATTCCTCTGTTCCGTTTTTAATCTAATCTGCAGCATATACATATATCCAGGTATGTACATTTGCTAAATGCACACAAATAAACTATGACATAAAAAGTACAAATGAAGTGATTTTGCAATAAATTCAAAGAGAAATTTAAAATAGTTTTGGGAAAAGTGTATGTTTTCTGTCAAAAATAGAAAAAAAAATAGCAAGAGCATAGATAAAAACGTGTGATAAAAGCAAATTTATGATTTTATTTTCGCGAATTTATTGAAGACAATGAATTTCGTGTGTAGTTAAATTATATACAGGCGTTGAAATCAAATAGTTTCTATTTATGATTATCAGATTTGATGTGGTTGTTGTAAATTTGCAAAATTCATCAGAAAAACGAAACCGCATAAAGCACAATTATGCGATATTCGAAGTGAAATAAGAAAAAAGCGTTTTATTTCAGGTACCACCAAGGGAGAAGACCCCCTTGGAATATGAAGTGTCAACCCTGGAAATACTAACTATTTATTATGTTTTCAATAATGAAGCTAATCTCTGTTTCACTTTCATTCGATCAAAATTGTACTTTTCAAAAGAGTTAAGCATATTAAACCTATGTTCGCGGTAATTATTGGACCAGACCTTCGCTCCAAAAATGAAATCTACACAAATATTTTGCATTTTAGTAAGAAATCTACCAAGAAATCGGGCGCAATTTTATTATTCTTGGGCCAAGTTGAGGATACGGTGGTTGGATGAGTATAGATGAGGTAGACATCTAATCGGTGTCATTGGGCAACGCCAAGTGTTCTAACTATCATGTACACATCAATAGCGCGCATCATACCTCCACGTGTTAGCCACCGGGTACTGGTTTCATCCATCCGTACTTGACTTGTTGAACTAATAAATGTGAGTACTAAGGAGTACTAATGAAACAGAAAAATTCTAGCACTATAATATGACCCTCCAAATTAAGGTTCCTTGTACAAGCCGGGAGTTTGGAGTTGCGTTTATCGTCCAAAAGAAGTTTAAACACCAAGTTACCAACTTCGAAACCGTCAATAAACGATTCTGTGCAATCCGCATCAAAACGAAATTCCATAATGTTTGGCTTATTAATGTCCATGCCCCAAAGGACGACAAAGACAACGAAGTTAAAAACGATTTCTACAGCAATTTAGAATCAACATTCGACTCCCTTCCGTCGAATGATATTAAAACAGTATAAGGTGACTTTAACACGAAAGTTGGCAAAGAAGAGGCTTACATAGGGATAATTGGAAGGCACAGTCTGCATGACATTAGTAACGATAACAGCCAGAGGCTGAGTGATTTCGCCAGCAGCAAAAATCTTATTGTGAGCTCGGCATGCTTCCCGCATCGTTGCATTCATATGAGAATGTGGGCATCACCCGACGGAAGAACATTCAAGGAAATAGACCACGTTCTAATAGAGAAAAGGACGGCCTCCTCCATTCTCGACGTGCGTACATGTAAAGGGGTTAGCTTCGACACCGATCACTATTTGGTGAAGACTAAGTTCCGATGTCGAAATGCAAACCGAGGACACTCAAGAATAATACCGGTTCTTAACTTCGGCATTGGAAAACTCAAAGGCGAGAAAATAGTAGCGAAATATGTAACAACAATACCAGCAAGCCAATAAAAGAAATGTGGCAAAACATCAATGATGGCATTACATCCATCACAGAGGAGGTAATAGGACAACATCCCCGGCGCAAAGGAAATGATTGGTTCGACTACGAATACCAAGATGCCTTAGACCAAAAAAATCAAGCTTACAAAATATTAACGGAACGTCCGACACGCGCCAAACAGGACAAACATAATGATGGTTTGGTGAATGTTTCCACAGTGCATTTTGAATTAAAAGACAAGATTTCCGGTTTCTCAGCAGAGACCGAAACGTCACGAATAATAAAGCGTAACAGTGTAGAATCCGGAAATCTTGTCTTTTAATAAAAATATAATGATCTTTGATAATTTGCGAACAAAATAAGCAGACAGAAAAATCGGAAGTACAATAAGAACGAAATTAAATACATGGGCGAAAATGTCAAATAACAAAACACAAGAGACGCTTATTCTCTCGTTATAAGGTTGAAAGAGGGATACCAACCGAAGTCGACCCTCTGCAAGGATGAAAAGGCAACATCATTAGTAATGCGAAAGATATAAAACTAAGATGGGTACAATAGTTTGAGCAACTCCTCAACCCGAGCCCATCTTCCGCAGCAGCAGACATAATAGCAGTTATAACTGATGTAACAGCTGATGAGGGATCCTTTTCGAGTCCCCCAACCTCGAAGAAATAAAAACTGCCCTGAATAACCCAAACAACAAAAAGCCGGGCACTAATCAAATTTCAACTGAGTTATGCTATGGCAGCGAAACGTGGACATTAACTCAGGCATCCGAAAAATTAATTCACGCCTTTGAGAGAACGGTCCTGAGAATCCTCGGACCTGTGAGGGAAGACTCGATCGGGACAACACGATACAATAGAGAATTTTATGCCATCTTCGACAATCCAGAGTATCAACCCTCATAAAATTTAAGAAACTACAATGGTCATGTGGACCGGATGGATGACGGAAGAATTCCCAAACGCGCACTAAAAGGGAACGTCAATGCACAAGGACCGGTCGGAAAACTACGGAAACGCTGTGTTGGTCTCGTAATGCGAAGGTCGTGGGTTCAAATCCCGGTCGGCAATATTTGCAATATATAATTCCAGCACATTGCCTGCTTGGATATACCTTGGTCACCTCAATCTACGAAAAAAAAAAATCGTAGAATGACGGTTGTGCGAAGGGCTAACAACTCTTCCACAATAATTAAAAAAAAATGTTAAGAAACCTGAATATCAGGAGGCCAAGGTCCGATTTGGGTTGTAGCGCCATTGTAGAAGTAAGATCTTAATGGGACATCCTATAATATCGCTCTTGCTGAATTTTAGAGTATACTCAACTTTGTTTGATTTTTTTTTTTGTGGTAAGGTTAATTTTTTTGAGATTGAAAAACCTGGAAGTCTATTCCAGTAGATTAAATGCTCTACCTCAACCCATTTTGTAAGTATAAGGTTGGAGTACCGTTTTGGTGTTCCGTAGAATGGCTCCGGTCCAATAAAATTTATTTCTGCCTCTTCATTTCCCTCAATTCCCATATGTCCTAGTACCCACATTAAGATAGCTTTATTCCTTTTTCCCAGGACGATTAGGTTTTGAAGGCAGTCAAAAAAATAACCTCGATCCGCGTTTATTGGATGCTAGGGCTTTGTGAACCGCCTGACTATCCGATAGGATATAAATAGTTTTATTGCGATGCATCCAAAAGAATTTTGTAATTAGTTTGACCTAGAAGATTGTGGCTTCTTTGCCGACTGGTTTTGAAACGGCTCCAGTCCCCTCAGAGGTGCGAGAGCCATCTGTATACCGGATGATTGATATCTCTTCCATTTCAGGTAGCATGGATTGCCAGTCCTTGCGTTGAAATTTGTCGGCATAGTGTCCGATAATGTAGAGGTTATTTTTGGGTTTTTTAGAATTTCAAAAATCCCCTGATTTGTATTTGTTTTCCCTCAGTTTACGGAATATCCCTTTTGGTAGCCTCCATTTTTTGGAGATGTATCGGAGGGATGCTTAAAAACATTTCCATTGCCGTAGTAGAACAGGTTGTCATTGCTCCTGTGGTAACAAGGTAAGTTAGTCTGTGGATTTTTTGCAGCGTAAGTTGTCTTTTGTTTTGTAATATTTGAGTCCATCATATTGTTGACCCGTATGTGACTATTGGGAGGATGACAGTAGATCATCTTGGGCTGTAATCCCCATTTTCCCCCAAACAGGCTTTTGCAGGCCCAAAATGCCTTCAGTGCTTTGACATGAGTCCATTCTATGTGAAAGAAAAGATTTCCGGATTCTACACTGTTATGCTTTAGAATCCAGAAATCTTTTCTTTCATTTCAAAATGCACTGTGGAAACATTCACCAAACCATTCTCTATGTTTGTTCCAATTGAGTTTGCTATCCGGTATAACACCTAAATATTTTACCTCATCTGAAAATGGTATTGGTGTTCCATTTATAGAAGGTGGTGTGGGTTTTCCTTATATTTGTAAATGGTACTATCTCAGTCTTGTTTGGGTTCATGTTCAATTTCTTAGACTGACACCAGTTCATTATCACCTCTAAGGCAGATTGTATTAAGTCATATTTGCCTCTAATGATAATGACGAGCAGTAGCTGATTCTAAATCCTGCTCATTATAAAAATCTGTATAAAATGAGACTAGCGCACCACACGGAACAACTTCCTTCGTTTCAGAAAGGAGTTTGATTGGCTTAATCGCTTTATTTACTGACAATATATCGACCCAGTCGAATCAAAGATTAACTGTAATAGTAAAACATAACAGGACTACGATTGGGCGTAAAACTCAATCGTACGATACTCTAGATGAAAGACAAATTTTTTTATTTTAAGAAATTTTGTAGGGGAAGTGGTACAGGGGACATTGAACTAATTTTTTCACATCACGCTAAAGTTGCTTTCAAAATGTTTTTTACACAATTTAGGACTCAAAAATTTAATAGATACTGAGAAAATTAATGCACTGGATTTAGTGAAATTCTATAGTTTGTATGGGAGGTGGTAGAAGGAGATGCGAGTTCTTAATGACTTTTATAGAAATAACTGTAAACATCATTTAATTGACACATTTTAACTTGCAGATCAGTAGCATTCATACTTTTTAGGAAAATCGATTTTTGTAAAGTTGTTGAATTATTTCAAATTGTATGGGAGGGGGTAGAAGGAATGAAGTTAATATTTATTGCATAATAAATATTTATTGCATAATTTCAACTCGATAACTATGATAAGTACTGAGTAAATTCGTTTATAGTATTTCATAAGAAAATGCAGTTTGTATGAGAGGTGGTGGAAGGAAGAGGACTATAATAATTTTTATACAGCAGATTGAAATTATTATAAAAGTAATATACTCCAATTTTCAGATCAATAGCTTTTATGCTTTTTGAAAAAATCCGTTTATTATTTCGAATTGTGAAATTGTGTCATTTTGTATGGGAGGGGGTAGACGGGGTAAAGCTAATCGTCTAATTTTGTTTGGTCTTCCTAATAATTTTAAATAAATACTTAACGCACAATTTCAAATCAATATATTGTATTCATACTAGTAAATTGGTTTAGAGCATTTCATGAAAAAGTGCAGTTTGTATGGGAGGTGGTGGAAGGAGGGGGAGGACACAAATAATTTTTAAATCACTATAAAAGTACTATATTCCAAATTTCAGATCAATAGCATTTATACTTTTCGAGAAAAGCCGTTTATTGACAAATTGCGTAATTGTGTCATTTTGTATGGGAGGGGGTAGAATGGGTAGAGGGATTTGACCCGTTCACGAACTTGACCTTACTTTTTTGTCAAAAACCATGTGTACAAAATTTGAACTTTCTAGCCCAACGCGTTCTCAAGCAAGAGAGGACACGGTCGGGCAGACAGACGGACAGACGGACAGACGGACGGACTGAAGGACATCTGGTTTTGAGATTTTTGAGTGATTATATGAGCTTCTGTACCATTCATTTTTTTCTCCGAGCCTTATTTCCTAGCGTTATAAACTTTGTGGCAAACTTATAATACTCTCAGATTTCATCTAGAGTATAATCATTTTGGGTCTTCTTCAACTCCAAGTATAAGTCCTCATTACTGCCTAATTCAATGGAGTTTCTAGGAGAGGTATCGAGCTCTGCTGAAAGATCTTGTGAACTGTTTGCATCGTTTTTCAAATCTGTTTACAATTCAACCTCAACAGTGGATTCAAATTTTTCATGTTCAACGGTTTGGTCTCCTTTGCTGATCTTGACAGTTTAACTCTTACTGAAGATGATGTATTAGTTGCTCAATGCAATTTAGACATCCAAAAAGGATCTGGTTATGATCAAATTCTAGCTATGTTCTTAAAAGGTTATGCATCTTCGCTTTATGTTAACTATTATTTTCAATAAGTCGGTTGAGTCCAATATTTAAGTCTGGTCGTAAACTGTTGGCCTGCTGCCACGTTTTTAACGGGAGCTATAAATTTTACGAGAGTTGATGATCGACTAACTTTTATTATGCAAATACAAATTCCGAGCTCGAGGCTAACACTTTTTCGAACTTACTTTAGTACGTTTATTATTAATGTGACGAAAGAAATCATATAATTTGTTACTACATAATATGTTTTTCTACATCACCCTTCTCCTAGCTGAAGGCGTTATATAGCTATTTATATTTTATGGTTTACATATTTCATTGTTTTACAGAATATAACATAAAACAATGTATGTGTATTATATTTCAAAATTAATTTTATGCTAATTATTGTGATATTTTATCACATCGTGTGTTTATAATATTGAAACATTATTCAGTTTCTTTTACTTTGAAATTATAACTACTATTTCTGTTATACATATTTGAGTTATCTTACATTGAATAAATATTATAATAATTTCAGGTCGTATTGGTTTTTTCTCAAAGTACAATTATACAATTTAATGATCTGACTTACATATCTCTTTTGTTTTACGAATTTATGTAATTTTATTTAATTATTATATAACTAGAGTATATTTTTTAATGTTCTTATACATTTAATTATTTAAAGATTTCACTTTGAAATTAATGCAATGTTTAACAGAGTATATGTATTACAAATGATGGTCTTATGCTCTAATTAATGTGCATATTTCATTTGAGATTTATAATTTACTTTTGAATATTTACAAAATGTATCTCTAAATTTTAATCGTAATATTTGTTTTATTTTGGTAATAATAATTTCAATAATACTTTATAGCAAGAAGAAAAGAAAAATAATAAAAAAAATGAATTTTAATTACAAAAAATGAACTTTTTTATTCAAATTCTCGTTATTGGATACTATACTGA
Organism: Chorisops tibialis; assembly: GCA_963669355.1. Taxonomy (NCBI): domain Eukaryota; kingdom Metazoa; phylum Arthropoda; class Insecta; order Diptera; family Stratiomyidae; genus Chorisops; species Chorisops tibialis. The sequence goes on from OY770263.1 coordinate 254,910,578, forward strand.
ATGCTGGTTTTAATCTATCTACCGAAATCGATACGTTTTTATCATTTTTGTTAATTACGAACTGTTTTCAAAATCGTCGTACTACTTGATAAGGTCCTTGATACGGAGGTTTCAGACCAGGCTCAATGTCTTCTACTCTGACGAAGACTTGGTTGCAATTGTGTAGACCTTTAGGTACACAAGACGATGTGCGTTACTTTCTCGTCGGTTTTAGCTGCGACATGCGATGACGAAGTTTGTTAACCTAGTTGTTCGGATCGTCTCAATCTATTTTTGAGTCGCTTATGAAGAATTCGGATGAAAGTTTGTAAGTTTTATATTTGCTCCCACTTCAGGCAGAAATAAAGAAGGCTTGTCTCGTTCGCTGTTAGAATCCAAGTGAGAGAGTTTCTTTTATTAAAAATGTCAATGTCATATGTTTCTTAATACTATTGGTAATACCAGATGTAAGGTAAAATACATAACAGTAAGGTTTCTCGTAAACTCGTTCAGCTGGAACAATTTAAGTCCTACTTGAATACAGCGCGAATCCCTAAGAGAGATTGGCAGCTCCTCACTCCAATTGCTATCGCTACCATGATATTTGAATGATGTTTTCAACTGCCGATGGAGTATTTCAACAAGGACATTAGATTAAGGATGATAAGCCGTTGTTCGTATTTGATGAGATCCGAGAATTTTTGATAATTCGTTACAACTTTGACCCGAATTGTGAGCCTTAATCCGTTGTGACTTGAGCGAGAACACAAATCTGCGGATGTATTTTGCGAAAAAAAATTTAGCTACTGTTGTTGCTGAAATGATTTTCAACGGATATGCTTCTGGCCAACGTGTGAACCGATCAACAATGGTAAGAATATATGAATATCCGTTCGAAAATGTTAAAGGTCCCTAGACATCCATGTGGATATGTTCGAATCTTTTGTTAGGAAAGCTAAAATTTTCTAGCGCAGCCTTTATGTTTCTGTTTATTATGAATCATTGGCATGCAAGACACATTTGAACCCATTGCTTGGTGGCGGTATTTATTTTGGGCAAAAAAAATCGCTCTGAAATCGCTTTGCGTGATCCACGAATGCCTGGATGCGATAATCATTGCAATGAATCTAATACTAATTTCTTTAGTTCTGATAGAACATAAGGTCTAGCTTGTTTTCCAGACGTCTCACTATGATGAGTCCATAAGTGTTGGCATAGTGCATTTTTCCAAAATGAATTTCGATTTTCTTGGTTTATCGTTGGATTGTAATGTCTTTAGTTCTTCGTCAAGTTTTTAACTGTAAAAGAGTTTTTCTAGCGTTACCTTAGTTTGGTTTATTGCGTGACAGAAGATCGGCAACGACATTTCCTCTAACCTTTATATGACGGATATCGCTAAATAGTCAAGATGACGGGTTTGCCGTGGACTTCGTTCTGTCTATGAAGATAACACATTTGTGAGTTTTTTTTATTTATTTAATGCAATACAATTTTCCCGCAAGGAAGTAGTTTTAGGATGAGGTTTTACCAATTCCTGCAACTATCTTTGAAGACTAGCGACTCCACGGACCTGAGCTTACTATCCCCCTGTGGGATGGGGGCTGTGGAATTCACCCACAGCCAGTTCTACACTACACTACACTACAATGGCGCTACAGCCCAAATCGGACCTTGGCCTCCTGATATTCAGGTTCCTTAACATTTTTATATTACTTATTGTGGAAGGGTTGTTAGCCCTTCGCACAACCCTCTTTCTACGAATTTTTTATTTTCGTAGATTGAAGTGACCAAGGTATATACAAGCAGGCAATATGCTGGAATTATATACTGCGTCAACCGGGATTTGAACTCACGACCTTCGCATTACAAGACCAACACGCTACCTACTAGGCTAAACCCTAGCTCACAGCCAGTTCTGTTTGCCCTAAAAATGGCAAATGGACACTCACTGGATCATGGGCTTATCACTCGTGATCTTAAGACCTAACTAATACGAGAAACGGATATAGCGCCTCGGATACGGACTGATTCTACGGTAATGACTTTTGGCATTCGAAAACGGACTATGATTGGCTTCTGGAACGTTCGAAAATTGAATGACGGGGGAAGAGCTGGGGTTACTCAGTCCTTGCACCGCGAATCGACCGTGAAATGAAGCACTAAAACATCCAAATCTTGGGCTTGAGTGAGATCAGGTGGACAGGATCAGGAGAAGAACGAACCCTTAGTGGAAACACTATTCTGTACTTTGGCCCTGAAAATGAAGCCAAAAATGACGTGGCGTTCGTCCTTACACCGAGAACGAGAAAAAGTCTCATTAGCTGGGAACCAATCTCGGATAGGATTATCGTCGTCAGGCTCAGGACCAGTGTCAGAAACATCACAATTCTGCAGTGCTACGCGCCAATTAATACCGCAACATCTGGTGACAAAGAGGAGTTTTATAGCCAATTGAGTGCCACCTTCGAACGTGTTCCAAGAGGTGATATTATTATCATCTCGGGAGATATGAACGCTCAGGTTGGATCAGACAATACTGGACGTCGTGGGGAGGCATGGTGACCCTTGGGTCGACGCGTCACGACCATGGATTAAGAGACCCGAAAACGGCGAATTATTTGTGGAGTTTTGTTGTACTCGGCAAATGGTCATCGGAGGGACCCTTTTTCCACACAAGAGTCATCATAAAACATCATGGGTTTCCCCTGATGGTGTTACTCAGAACCAGATTGACCATTTGGCTATAAGTCGCCGATGGAGAAGATATCTCCTCGATGTGCGAGCGAAACGTGGAGCTGACGTGGGGAGCGATTACCACGTGATGGTTGCCTGCTTGAGATAGTGTACAGCAGCTATCCGACGACCACAAATTCTTCAAATGAAGCGTAAGCTTAATGCGGATAAACTTAGAGATCCAAACAAAAAACGCGAATACACCATTATGCTACTCGAAAAGTCATCCACATTGGGTGAATATGAAATGCGCACACTGGACGCCAATTGGGAGGCAACCAGAAACACTTTTCTAACTAGTGCTGAAGAATCTGTGGGATATGTACAAAATGGTGAAAAACCCTGGATGTCGCAAGACACATGGGCAATCGGAAAAAAGCCAAATTGGCAATAATCTCTCAACCCGATGTTAACCAAAGAACACCCAACTTAGCAGAATTACCGCGATGTTCATATACAGCTTAAAAAGGCTGTTAGACGCGACAAGAGAAAAGCTATTGAAGATCTGGCCAACAAGGCTTACCTTGAGGATATGGATTCAGTATTTCAAATCATGAAACAGTTGACGAACATGAATTTCCCCGCCAACCACCTGGTGAGAGATGTCAACGGAACTCTCCTTAATATGAGTGAACACCAGTTACGATCTTCGGGATTGCGGCAATTGACGTGGTATATGTCTACTTACTACCGCATCGAAAATCATGGCTAAGGTAATTCTCAATAGGATTAGTGATGTCGTAGAGAGCACCCTCGAAGTTTATCAGGCTGGATTCTGTAAAGAGTCATCTTGGACCTTACGGATAATGGAGCAGTCAGCCGAAATGGGTTCGCCACCACATCTCATGTTTGCGGACTTCGAGAAGACTTTCGGCAGCGTGAAGCGAGATTACATATGGAAAACTTTGGGTAGAGGGCTATTCCAGATAAGGTCGTAGCTATGATTAAAGAATCCTACGAAGATGCAAGGTGTCGCGACTTGCATAGAGGAGCTGTCCAAGAGCTTTTCTATGCGAAAGGGTGTCAGAAAAGGCTGCATATTATCACCAGCCCTGTTTCTGATGGTAATAAATGATATCTCGAAGGTGGGGGCCTTCATTGCAGACTATTTAACATCTTAAGTCACCTTGATTATGCTGATGACGTGTGTTTGCTGGCATATAACCGTTCGGACTTAGAGTCAAATGCTCGCTAGTTGCATACTAAATGCAAAGAGGCGGGATTGAAAATAAATGTGCGTACAACCAAATACATGCACAAGGGTTCGAACACAAGCACACCGCTTAATGGATAAGATGTGGAAGAGGTGCAAGATTTGGGTTATCTCGGTAGCATTGTCAGAATGTACGGCGGAGCCAAAAAAAGGTATTGAGCTTCGTATAAATAAAGCTCTCTGTGGTATTCTATCCCCTTTCTGAAGTATGAGAAAGATCTCTCAGTTGCGTATCTTTGACGCATGCATCAAATTTGCGTTATTATATCGTTGTATTGCGTGGGAAGTAACCGTTCGACCTATTAAGAAATTGTAAACTTTCGTGAACCAATGTCTCTGATGCATTTTAAGAATATTCTGGCCAGAAGTGATCTCCAACGACGAACTTTGGAGTACAACTGGATAGACTCAAATAGGCATTGAGATTCAAAAGCGGAACTGGCGGTGGATCGGTCACGTTTTGAGAAAACCAGATCAAAACATCGCCAAAAAGGCTCTGGATTATAATTTTCAAGGTCGACTATGTAGCACATTAAGTGAAGAGTTGAGCAGGAGGCTAGAGGAATAAAAGTCCTGGCAACAAATAAAGGCCGACGCTCAGGATCGCACCTTGTGAAAGAGAATTGTTTCTGTCCTATGCCCCCATAGGGGGTCCTAATAGGAATTTGATTAACTGTTTGTTATCAACTTCGAATTTTGTTTCAACTTTAAAAAAAATGCTTAAATCAAAAGAGCTTGGGCTAAATGGTAATACGATCCAAGCTTCGAGTCCAGAGAGTCCGAATCCCAAACAATACGTCAAATAATTATAATAACAATTTAATAAACATTTAATTCATAATTTTCAAACAAACCACGGGTCTTAACACTTCTTAGGTTGCTGGAAAAATATTGAAAAATTGCGCACGGACCCTTGCTTTGTCTTCGTGTGCATCCGTCCTGTGTTGATCCCAGCTTACCAGATTACAGCCTTAAAGGCATTCGATAGATATGGCGTAAAGGAAATTGGGGATCATTATGGATCGAGCGCTGAACAAAATGGAAAAGTGGATTGACGATAATGCTTTATTTTCATTTCAGAAAGAAAATCGCATCAATTTGAACTCATCTGGGGCAGATGACGAGTCAGTGTGGCCCATTAAAGGACATCACAAGTTCATTGTGTTGTCCATATCAGGCGTAAAGCTTTCGATCAAAATACGGAGCAATTTCATTTTTGCTTGAACTTAGATATCATTGATCAACTTAGTATATCGGTGGAGTTTTCCTCTACATCCAAAATAAAATTTTTGGTGACCTACATTCCGCCTAAGAGCCCTTTTGAGATCGTCAACATCTAATCACCATAGAGGACGTCGTTTATAACTTGCATGATAATGAGATGAGTGATGGGAGATTTCAATCTTGGCGATGTAACATGGACATTTTTTAAAGAAGAGCGTCATCGCTTTCAACGTTCGAAAGGAAATCGAGTGTGCAGTAATCGATCTACTGTACTCATTTCGATTGTTTGAAATTAATCCCTATAAAACTAGTCTTGGACGAATTTTAGATCTAATCTTCGCAAATAATGAGTTTAAGTATAACATTTTTTAGTAGATTTTCGGCTTCTAAATAACTCTATTCATCATATTGCTTCTGTTTTGTTTTGTTTTTTATTTTTTTAAAGAATTCTATAATTTTGAGCCTATATCTTGTTATAATTAGGCGATATGCGAAAAAGACCTGCAGACGAAAACAAAGGAAGTACCATAATGACAAAATACAAAAAATGGACGACGACATGAGAAAAAATAAAACGCGGGACGCATACGCAATAGTAAAAGACTTAAAAAAGGGATATAAGCCAAAAACCAGTCTCTGCAAAGACGAAGAGGGCAATATCATCAGCGACACAGAAGAAATCAAAAGGAGATGGGCTTCATACTTTGAGCATCTTTTGAATCCCACCCCATTAGCACCGATCACAACGGACAACATTTCAATTGAAGCCTCAACTGACGAAGATGAACCATCATCGATACCACCCACGCTTTTTGAAATCAAAGCAGCCCTATGTGACCAAAAACGAAACAAAGCGCCGGGAATTGACGAAATACCAGTTGAACTTCTGAAAAACGGTGGAAATTGTGTCGCTGAAATACTGCAAAATTTGGACAGAGGAAATCATACCCGACGATTGGCGAAAAAGCATTATATGTCCAATTTACAAGAAAGGAGACAAACTGTGCTGTGAGAATTACAGAGGAATATCATTGTTGTGTACGTCCTATAAAATACTGACAAAAATTATGAAACGTCGTATTAAGCCCTATACTAATCAAATAATTGACGAATACCAAGGCGGATTCAGAACCGGACGATCTACAACAGACCAGATATTCTCGGTGAAACAGGTGCTTGAGAAATGCTGGGAATATGACACAGACGTGCACCAAATCTTCGTAGATTTTAAACAAGCATACGACAGTATCGACAGGAGCGTACTGTACCAAATCATGCTTGACTTTGGAATTCCTCCAAAACTAATCCGACTAACAAGACTCACAATGACGAACACTGAATCCCAAGTGAGAATACAAACCGATTCCACAACCAGCTTTCGAACGGAATGTGGTCTAAAGCAGGGAGATGGTCTAGCTCCTATGCTTTTCAACTTGGCACTAGAGTATGTCGTCCGAAAAATCCCAGTCGACACCAACGGGACACTACTATTCAAGTCCACCCAACTAGTAGCATACGCTGACGACATTAACATTCTAGCAAGATCCTTCCCTAGTGCTAAGGAGGTATTTGTCAATCTTGACTCCGCCGCAAAAGAAGTCGGGTTGCGCATTAATGAAAGCAAAACAAAAGTAATGACGCAAACAAGAAGGAGAACGCCAATCAGACAAAACATAACAATTGCGGAATATAATTTGGAGAGTGTGAACAACTTATACCTTGGTTACCTCAATCTACGAAAATGAAAAATTCGTAGATAGAGGGTTGTGCGAAGAGCTAACAACTCTTCCGCAATAAATAATGGAAATGTTAAGGAACCTGAAGTTCAGGAGGCCAAGGCCCGATTTGGGCTGTAGCGCCATTGAAGAAGAAGAAGAACAACTTCATATATCTTGGGGCTAATCTAACAAAGGACGGTAATGAAACAGACGAAATCAAACGACGGATAATATTAGCAAATAAGACGTATTATTCGGTACTTCCAATAATGAAATCCAAGAAAGTGCACAGGAACAATAAGCTGCGGATTTATAAAACTATTATACGACCTGTGCTCTGTTATGGCAGCGAGACGCGGACATTAAAGGGAACTTACTAAAAAGCAGTTAATGCATTCGAAAGAAAGCTCCTCCGAAGAATTTTAAGACCTGTGAAGGAAGGAACGGAATGGCGAATAAGGTACAACCATGAGTTGTATCAACTCTACGACGAGGCAGAAGCTTCAACGTTCATCAAGCTACGTAAACTGCAATGAGCTGGCCATGTAGAGCGAATGGAAGACAGAAGAATCCCCAAACGTGCTCTTAAAGGCAAAGCGAGTGGTAACCGGCCAGTAGGCAAGCCACGCAAGCGATGGGAAGACTCGGTTGATGAAGATAGCAAAGCCATCTTAAAAATTAGCAGCTGGAGGACGCGGTCTTTGGATCGAGACGATTGGAGGCGACGACTTCAGGAGCCCAAGGTCCGATTTTGGCTGTCGCGCCATTGATGATGATGATCTTGTTATAATTTAGACCATATGAACTATGATTTTTTTTTTCTGTTGACTGGAATTCTAAATTTTCAAATGTAAATTTATCTTGCCTATTTAACTTTCATGTCAATTTTATGTGATGCATTTAAATTCTATGTGCCTTTGCGTAATGAAAAGTCGTGTTCTAAACTTCCGTGGTCCAAAAAGAAATTGAACAACAGAGAAAAACTGTCTCCGACCGGAACAACTTCCTTCATCTCAGAAAGGAGTTTGATTGGCTTAATCGCTTTTCTTACTGACAATATATCGACTCAGTCCAATAAAAGGTTAAATGTAATAGTAAATCATTTTGGTTTTTCTTCAACTCCAAATGTAAGTCCTCATTGCTGCCTAATTCAATGGAGTTTCTAGTAGAGGTATCGAACTCTGCTGAAGGGTCCTGTGAACTGTTTGCATCTTTTTTCAAATCTATTTACAATTCAACCTCAACAGTTGATTAAATTTTTTAGGAATGTTCGACAGTTTGGTTAGCTAGGGTGTAGCCCAGTGAGTAGCGTGTTGGTCTACAATGCGAAGGTCGTGAGTTCAAATCCCGCGAGACGCATAATTCCAGCACACTGCCAGCTAGGGTATACCTTGGTCAACTCAATCTACGAAAACGAAAAATTCGTAGATAGAGGGTTGTGCGAAGGTTTAACAACCCTTCCACAATAAACAATGAAAAAATGTTAAGGAACCTAAATGTCAGGAGGCATAGGTCCGATTTGGGCTGTAATGCCATTGTTGAAGTTGAAGTGAATTAAAATCTTAATGCTCAAGATTTCATTTACCCATACAATGTAAAAGTACTTTTTGTTTCTCTTGTGAGACCTATTTTAGAATATTGCTGTGTGGTTTGGGATCCTCTATATCAGATTCATGTGTTGCGAATTGAGCGAATTCAACGTAATTACTTTAGACATGCTCTTCGTTAGTTTAACTGGAGCGCTGATATTCCCAAGTATGAAATCAGATGCCAATTAATTGGCTTACAATCCTCGGCTCATCGAAAAAAGTTTTTGTTTATAAAGGATGTTACCTCATATCACATTAAAAACCCTGAATTGCTCAGTTATATCCCAATTTTTGCTCCAGAAAGGCCATTGAAGCAGAGGACCATTTTTTCATCCCATCGCACATCGCAAAAATTATGGACTAAATGAACCTATTTCTACTTGAATGTGATATGCGACAAAATTTAGTTTACTGATAGTCGACCGCAGTTCAAAAAATAAAAGTACATAGAAAAATTATAAATTTCCTACAATATAGGCTTTGTAGGAAATTTAAAATTTTTCTATGTAATTAATTTTTTTTTTCTTTTATTGCTTTCACTTAATGTTTCTTATTGATTTCGTTTTTAATTTTAATGTGTACAATTTTTAATTATAATTCCTTAGCCTGCTGAGATATCCGCTACAGATGAAATATATATATTTACCATATATATAAAATACAACCCACTTAACTGTGCCAATACGAAGTGTGCTGCCGCAGCATCTAAAACTTGAAGTTTCTTCTTCATCCAGCAGCCGTAAAACGTGGATCTCCAAATTTTTAAAAATCGTTGATTTTCAATAATTTAAATAAAATACAATTATAAATTTTAATTCTGCTAAAACATTCATTTAGTAAATGTAAAATTATAACTTCAAAATTCACCAAAAAACATATTTTTACATAAATTATAATTTAAATACTCTGTGTGGTGTAGCTTATCAGGTACATGTATTTCTCCTTGACCTTTCACATCTCTTCGTAGAACGATTGAAGAAGTAACGTGATGGACACTTATAATCAGCTTTCTCCAAAACGCCGTTAACTAATGTGCACGAATAGTATCTGAAATAGTGGATCTTTTGATTAGTTTATAAATTGCAGAAGTAAAATATTATTAATTTCAGAAAAATTGTGCAAATCAATTGATTCTAAAATCTATTAGTTATTTGGAGTCCGAAGTTCAGTATCGCGGTCTTTTGGAAGAGAACAGATTTGATCCTATGCCAGGGTCTTAACAGGAACTGATTGATTGCTATTAACAATTTCTTCAAATTTTGAACAAATATTTAATTTCCGAGAACAGTTTTTGCCGAAATTACATACGCTTCACAATACCAAGGGAAAGTGAAAATATTTTGACGAGAATTCCCTTTACTATCCGGATTTGGAGCCAATGTCATTAAATATCCAGCTTGACGTTCTGAAAATATGTTCGCGACATTTTAAGTGTACAATTATCTAATTACGTCAGTCACGGATGTGTTTTGCAGGAAAAACAAGCAGTTTTATAGTTTCAAATTATTGAAAATTATGCAAACATTTGTCTTGGAAATTATAAGAAAAACATGTGATACTCTAAATGAAAGAAATATTTTGATGTTAACATATTTTGTTGGAGAAGTGGCAGAGGGGGTGACGATATTGAATTAATTTAACATCACGCTAAAGTTGCTATTAAAATGTTTTGCTCAGGATTCAAAGATTTAATAGGTACTGAGAAAATTAGTGTGATGGATTTAGTGAAATTGTGCAGTAAGTATGGGAGGTGATAGAAGGAGAGGCGACTTCATAATGACTTTTTCAGAAACAACTATGAACTTCACGCTTTTAACATGTTTTAAATTGCAGACCAAAAACATTCAAGCTTTTCAGGAAAATCTACTTTTTGAAAAGTTGTGAAATTGTGTCAGATTGTATGGAACGGAATAGAAGGCTGAAGGTAATAGTCTGTTTTTTTTTGTCTTACTAATAATCCTAAATAAATATTTCGTACACAATTTCAACACAATTTGCTTAGAGTATTTCATGAAAAAAATGAAATGAAAAAAATGAGGAAGGGGAGGACTCAAATAATTTTTATACAACAGATTGAAATCATCATAAAAGTAATAAATTTAAAATTTTAGATCAATAGCTTTTATGCTTCTCGAACAAATCCGTTTAGATTTTGTGTAAAACATTTTGATAGCAACCTTAGCGTGATGTAAAAAAATTAGTTCAATGTCGTCACCCCTTCTACCACCTCTCCTATAAAATTTCTTACCTCTTTCATCTACAGTATCACACGATTGGGCTTTAGTCCTGTTATGTTTTTTTTGCTAAGAATGCCATGTAATAAATTTCAGCTTAATAGCCAAGGAGGATATATAAAGAGGAGTATCTGATAGGCTGTCTCATGTGGGAATACTTTTTGATTCGGAAATTTTCGAAAATTGAGTCGAAGCTTAACTTGGCTTCAAACTTTTACAAAAAAAATATCATAATTTGTATTCTCTCTTGGTTGCTAATATTCAGACAGCAATAAAGTAATTTTCAGTACAATGAAGTTTGCTGTTTTATTTCAGAAATCTTTATTTTTTCAATTTTTATTAGTTTTTGGTTTGTGTTTAAGCTAAGCACATTAGCAACGGACAATATAACGCGGGACAGAGATAGTTGAATTGGATTTAAGTATGCCAAACAAGGATAGCGAAATAATTATTTCGAAAATTTGACAATTGTCTAACGTGGGAAAGAGTTAGTTGCAATACTTTTAAGTGTGCCAGACAAAGATAGCGCAACGATTTTTTCGAAAAATTTCGAGCATTTCGCTAGTAAGGGAGGGAAATACTTTCATTCCTATGCTCATATACGGAAAAGCATGCTCATAGTCACTCCTTATTATATATCCTCCTTGTTAATAGCTCAAAGCGTTTGAATGATATTTAGTAGACAGAGAGACGGATTGACAGACAGTCACTCGAATCTCAGTATTTGGAACGATAACAAGCATATTTGTACCGATAGGCCTTATTCAGTAGATCTCTAAGATCTTAGCTAGACTCTTGAGTATCGTAAAATCAAATTAGTTAGTTAGTTTTGTCACAGGAAGTAATAGCATTAATAAAAATAACATTTAGATTCGAATCGAATTATAACTGAAGCACATGTGATCATTCATCATCATCATTAAAATCAATTTGAATGATATCGTGAGTATATCTAATTGTTACTCGTAACATAATTGTAATAAAAGCTTTCAACAAAATTGATGCAAAATTCATATAAGATATCTTACGCTTTGCAACTTTTATCTGACAATACGGCGAATATTCCAGCCTCAGTACATTGGAATGCTGCAGATGCCGATTCGCATGTAGCATCCTGAAACGTAGCAAAATTTTAATAGCAAACCATCCACTACTAAAGTGAAAAAACCTAACAAACCTGTAAGAATTCCTCGCAAGTAGTAGTCGTAGTAGTAGTAATAGTTTCATCCTCCTCATCAGGTAAAGTTATAACTTTAATATTGCAGAATCTTTTTTCACTCGAACATTGGCGTACGAAATCCATATTCGGTTTGCCATTTGAGCATAATGCATAAGCTGTCTGACTAACGCAAACCATCTTGTCATTTGCTCCACATACTCCACATTGCGTGGGGCCTGACAGGGAATCGGGCTCCTCGTTTGTGCAATCCGGTTCAATATCCGCTACACAAAAATTAGGCACATTTGCACAAACAGTTCCTCCAGTACACTGGAATGATTTGACTTTTTCACGATCTGTAAAAACGCACAAAAAAAAATTATTTTATTATCGTTTGCTTAAAATTAAAAGCATTAAATTATTTTAAAATTTAAGACGTAAATTTATATTTTAATTCCCTTAAAAATTATGAAAATTAGTGGCATCACATTTGAGATATGTAGAAACATTTCATCTTCAAACATAACTCGGATGAGGATGTACTAAATACAACGGACGTAAAAAAAGTGCTGCAAACTTTCAAAAAACACTAACGGATTAACCAAAAGAAAATACCCAAATTCTTGCTAAAAAAAACTATAAAAATAGAAAGTTAAAACCCTAGATATCGTTAAGGTTCATCCCTTCAATTTTAAAACGAAATATACTTAGCGAGTCCTGAAAAATAATCCGTCAAATGAACATTTTAAAAAATATTTCAAAAAATTTAGGAAGAAACTAAATTATTAAAAGCTCGAGCCTGATGTAGCCTAGTGGGTAGCGTATTGGTCTACAATGCGATGGACGTGAGATCAAATCCCAATCGACGCATAGCTCTAGCGCGCTGCATGTTTGGGTATGGTGGATGGATGGGTATGGGAACGATAGGCATCTAATCTGCGTCATTCGGCGACGCTCAATGTTGTAACTAACATATACACATTAATTGTGCTCATCATACCTCCACGTGGTAGCAAACGGGTACTGGTCTTGCCTATCCGGACTTGACTTGCTGAACTGATAAGTGCAAGTGCTGATGAAAGAGATATGTGATATTGGGTCACATTGTATAAGAGAGGGTAAAAGGGGAGACGTTTAGTGTTCCTTGATATTAATTATTATGCTAATTAAAGATTTAGTACAAGATTTGAGCTCGATAAATGTTATAGGTACTGAGCAAAATCTCTACTCTCTACAATGGCACTACAGCCCAAATCGGGCCTTGGCCTCCTGATCTTCAGGTTCCTTAACATTTTTCATTATTTATTGTGGAATGGTTGTTAAACCTTCGCACGAACCTCTATCTTCGAATTTTTCATTTTCGCAGATTAAGGTGACCAAGATATACCCAAGCAGGCAGTGTGCTGGTATTATGCGTCGACCGGGATTTGAACTCACGACCTTCACATTGAAGACCAACACGCTTCCCACTAAACTACACCCTAGATGAGCAAATTGGTTTATAGTATTTCATGAAAAAGTACAATTTGTATGGGAGGTGGTGGAAGGTGGTGGAAGGAGTGAAAGGTTCAACTATTTTGAATACCATCAATCATTCAACCAAAGATAAAAATAATGTATTCTAAATATTAAATTATTCGCTCCTATCGTTTTCAAGGAAATTTGATTATTTTATATTTTTGAAAATGAGTAATTTTGCATGGGAGGGGTTAGAAGGCACCCCCTACGCCTTCTTGAAACAAGACCATACACAAATTACATCTCAAAGCATACCTAATAAACTGTGAAAGTTTCAATACAATCAGCTCAGCTGTTTTTGCGTGAAAGTCGAACAGACCGACAGAAAGAGAAGAATTTTAAGAACGTGTGTTTCTGCTTAGTTATTTCTAAAATAAAGCAAAAACTAACTTATAGGCATTTATAAACAAATAACAGACAGACACTACAATTACAATTATATTTATATGTATAGATTATCGGAATTATGTCGAATGGCTGAGTGAATTGGTTTTATTGTCGATGCTTATTTTAGAAGGTTACCTTATGCTAAGTTCGATATTCACAATTAAGACTAATGACATTCGATAAGTTTGTAAATATTTTAGGACAAATTATATATTAATATTGTCGGAATGAGTTCCATTTAGAATACTTGGTTAAGTATCTAAATTTAAAAAAAAGTATCGTAGTAAAGCAAGTCAGTTTTTAATTGAATAATAGTTTGAGCAAGATATTTTGTTAAATTATTATAGTTATTTTGATGATTTAAGCCTGATTCCAAAACGATCTACTAACAAAGTTGGCTGCCTTGAACAATTTCTTTTAAATTGTATCTAACATATACGTCAATTTTTCCTCAAACTATAACCGCCTGTAACAGATCTACTTTGAAGCTTATGATGCTCGAGCTTAAGGTCTCCATATTAGAAGGGCTCCGAAAAGGTTAATCCTTTTGTTCAAATGCAAAAATTAAGGAATTTACCCATTTTGCGATTTACTCTTGCCCGACTCGGCCTTTCCAAAACTTAACATTAATCGCTGCCGACTAAATTTTGCACATTTTCGTAAGCCAGGCTTTCACTTACCATTTTATTAGCCGGGCTTAAATTTCAATGACTACCTTAAGCCTTAATTACATTCACATGGCAGAGTTTAGCAAGCCAGATTTACAGAATCTTACAAAATTGCCATTAATCGAAAAGAAAAATGAGCAAAGATTCGAAAGTTGTGGTTCGATTTAAGTTAGTTGGTATTGTTTTGTTATCATTTACAAAATGTTAGTAAACGCCTTACATTTGCCAGATAACACTTGCCAGACTTTCATAGTCCAAACTTACATTTGTCAGACTTTTAGGACCGGTTTATATTTGTCAGGTTTTGAAATATCAGACTCTCATTTACCAGAGTTGTTTTTCTCAGATTCTACTTCTACAATGGCACTACAGCCCAAATCGGGCCTTGGCCTCATGACCTTCAGGTTCTTTAACATTTTTCGTTATTTATTGTGGAAGGGTTGTTAGACCTTTACGCAACCCTCTATCTTCGAATTTTTAATTTTCGTAGATTGAGGTGACCAAGGTATACCCAAGCAGGTAGTGTGCTGGAATTATGCGTCGACCGGGATTTGAACTCTTTTGCCAGATTAAGCTTTCGTATGTGACGAACAAAATGCACGCCCTCTTTTTGTTATTTTGGCATACGTAATCAACCAAATATGACTCTGGGAATTTTTTCATCATTTGTAGTATGTATCGAAAATAAATACAATTTACTTTATTATTTTAATAATAAAGTATTGTGATCGACACAGAAAAAAAAAAAAATTTGCTACCCTGAAATTTTGTTTTTTCGCGTTTCATGACTAAATTAGCCTAAAAAAGCAAAAAAAAAATCCGTCCCGCCGTACGCCGTCCGCCGTACGCCGTACATATGGACTCGTACCTCCAAGACCGTTAAAGGTAGAATGTTGATTTTTGGGTGGGTTATTAACTTGGTAAGTGAGCTCCATTATCCAAATTTTGGGGAGTGTGGGATGGAAGGGGGAGGCGGGGGGATGGAAAAAGTCGAAATATACACTTGCTAATATCTTCACCACGAATGCAGATAGAAATATGAAAATCAGCACACGTATAGAGAGAGCTGTGGGACATATTCCAAAAATAATTTAATTTTTTTATCCATTGGCGTCCGTAAAGGGGGGGCTAAAAACAAATTGTCGACCGAATCTTTTTTTGAAATGGTTATATCTTCGAAACTACTTACCATAAAAAATTCATATTTTGGGACAATTAAGATGGCGTATAGATCCACCAGAATCAGCATAGAAATAGGCTTATTATTATAAGGGGAAGGGTCGGGGGGGGTGCAAGGAAAAACACTTAAGAATTAATATCTCAACTATCTCTTAAGCTATGTAATTGAAATTTCAAACATACACTAAGCTATACTAGCGAAATACAAAAAAAATATAAAATTTGGCCATAATAGTAGTGGGGTGAAATGGGGAGCATTTGAAAAATGGTGCACTTTTCAAAATTAGAAATCATTATATCTCAAAATTGAGTATAGATATCAAATTGAAAATTCGTCAGATTATAGAACTATATAATTTATAATTTTGATAAAAATTTTAAGTTAGGGGGTGTAAAGGGAGGGAGGTGGTAAGCATAAATGTCGAAAATTTTGAGTGAATTTTTTAGGACTCTGCTTAAAGATAGAAACTTTAAATTTTGCATGTGAATACATCTATTTGATATACATAGAAAAAAAATAATAATTTGATCCACAATTGTTACGAACCGACCACCCCGGTCTAATGGGCACAAGCTGTTTCATGTGCAACGAAAAAAACACGAAAACTGAAAATTTTTGGATGTAATTTTAGGGTAGAAACTTGAAAATTTGGGAAATACATTTAAAAAAAATCCCTAAAAGTATAAAATATTAGCTGGTCGAATACCTTCAAAACTTCTACCCCCTCCCATACAAAATTATTTTTTCGACCATTTTTAAGAAATTAATTATCACCTAACTATTAAAAGCTATCCATTTGAAATTTTGCATAAGAACTTATAAAAATATTTGCAAAGAAATTATTTTAAAACTTTCAAAATCACAATTGCCCTTCTACCCCCTCCCATACAAAAGTATGATTTCGACCAATTTCATTAAATCAACTAAAAACCAACAAATTAAAAGCTACGAACTTGAAATTTTGTACGAGCAGCTTACAAGAGAAAGGAAATAAAATTGCGTCACAAATTTTGCAATTCCCCTACCTCTTCTACCCCCTCCCGTACAAAATTATTTTTTCGAGCATTTTTAAGAAATCAGTTATCAGCTAACTCTTAAAAGCTATCCATTTCAAATTTTGCCTAAAAACTTATAAAAATAATTGAAATGAAATTCCTTTAAAAGTTTTGAAATCGCGCTTGCCCTTCTACCCCCTCCCATACAAAAGTATCATTTCTACCTATTTCATTGAATCAACTAATAACCATCAAATTAAAAGCTACGAACTTGAAATTTTGTACAACCACACTACAAGAGAAAGGGAATAAAATTGCGTCACAAATTTTACGATTCCCCTACCTCCTCTACTCCTTCCCATACAAATGTTTGGTTTCGTGAATGTAAAATGCACCGAATCCTATGAAAATTCTATGCAACTTCGTCTATGAAACACATTCTATACAGAGGATATTGGACGCGATTCAAGCAATTAATTAAAAAGCTATTAACATCCACCCACCCTTACCCCTCCTCCTCCCCTCATAAAAACCCAAACTTGCAGAAATGAATGAAATATTGTTAAATTGACAACAGCCCTGCCCAAGAACTCCCTTTCACTTAGCCTTCCCTAACCACTCTAACCTGCATATTGACTTTCCACACATCCGCAACTTGTCCCAAGAATAATAAAGTTTCGCCCGACTTGTTGGCAGTTTATTTTTTATTATTGTATAAAAATTTAGTAAAGGCAGTGAAATACTTTCCAGATAGTTAACTCGATTTATATTAAAAGAGCTTATGGTATCTGCCGACAATTTATTTTGTTTCTAATAAAAAACATCTATGATTCGAACAGTTTGATAAAAAAACAAATATCCGAATTGAGCTGGATAATGATAATGTTTGAGTTATATTTAGAAAAGTATTTTAAATTTCTATATCGTTATTTTAATTTTAAATGCGATACATACAATACAATTTTTAAGGATAAAGATTGTATTTAATTGAGAAATTAGTTCCATGAAGCTCTTAATATTCGTTTCCAAATTACCAAATAATTTATTTATTTATCAAACAAGACAACGTAATACATAATAATAATGATTAGCTTAATTTAGTTAGTTTAACATAACTTAATACAATTTAAATTATAATACAATTAATATGATAGGCACTGGTGGAAGGATTTTTAAGAAGGAAGTGGATTGTCTGATAAAGCATAACGCAGCCTCAGTTTGTATGCTGGCTTACTAATTGGAGGTGTGTAGTGCACACTGAATTTGTTAAATGTTCTACAACACCTATTAATTGGTTCGTTTTGACCGTAGTCAGTACGATGTAGGTATTCCTTAAGAGGCCTGACATCGTCATTGAGTCTGATTTCATTTTTAAGATGGTCAACCTTAATATCGCCATTCAAAACATCTAAGGTAAAACAAGATGTGAGCATAGTTCTTCTAGAACTAAGAGGTAAAAGATTTAACAAATGTAGCCTAACTGCATAGTGTGGAAGGTTCTCGAAGTCTCTCGGATCATACAAGTCCCTAAGGGCAAACAAAAGGAATTGCTTTTGGATTGATTCTATTCTGTTGCTGTAAATCTGGAAAAAAGGATCCCAAATGGGACATGCATATTCCAAAAGAGGGCGAACAAGAGAGCAGAATAATGATTTGGTGACCCAAACATTCTTGAACTTCTTAGCTCTCCTCTTAATGAACCCGAGAAGTTTATTGGCTCTTGAGATTATACTGTTGTAGTGAGATTTAAAGCAGAGTTCAGTGTCGAGTAGAATGCCCAAGTCCTCAATTTGTCCTACTCGATGAAGTTCAGTACCATTTAGAAAGTAGTTATGGTAGCATGTGTTTTTTTTGCGTGAGAAACTTATCACGTGACATTTACCGACATTAAGCTCTAACTTGTTCTGGCTGCACCACTCATTTAGAGCAATAATCTTGGATTGCAGGAATAAAGCATCTGCGGGGGAGGATATGACATGATATATTTTTAGATCATCAGCGTATAACAAATGTGGAATACCTTCTAATACTTCCGAAAGATCTGCAATGAAAATATTAAATAAGGGAGGTCCTAAGTGACTTCCTTGGGGTACACCCAACGACACGCCTATTTCCTTGGAAATACAGCCCTGAAACTTAACAAATTGAGTCCTGTTGCTAAGATAGGATTTAAGCCAATCAAGTAAGGATCCAGCCACACCAATTTTTCTTAATTTTAAAGTCAGGATATTGTGATCAATTCGATCGAAAGCTTTACTAAAGTCTGTATATATTGCATCAATTTGATGTCCCTTTTCCATTGCACATAGTGTATCAGATACAAGACTCATTAGGTTAGTCACTGTTGATCGCCCTATAATAAAATAATTCATGTAACCCATCTTCAAATACTATGATAATCCAGTAGGTTATTTTTGCTTTTATTTTTAGAGCTGAGCCCAGAGTTTGAGAGATCTATATATCAGATGCGGCTTGCCAAGTATGGCAGTTTCTGCACTCCATAAAATTGATTGCGATTTTTTTTTTGAAATCATCTTCTTAAGTAAACGTTTTTTTTCTTATTATAATTTAATGACATTTCTAACTCTTATCGTGCATATAATTTGAAGAATTCATTAAAATAATGATTCATTAAAAATTCTTTAGAACTGTTTACCACACTAAAAATAGCTCAGTTTCACTCGATAGATTGTAGAAAATTTAAAACTTGATAGACGGATGGCTTTGGAATGACTTTGGATTGATTTTCAATTGATTTTGTGATTAAAATATGAAACCCTATTTTGTTTAGAGACTTTCTGCAATCTTTGTTTAAAAATTTCACTCTAATTTTTTCTCTAAAAATATGGTTTTTCAAAATAAATTTCACCTTGTTTCATGTTCTCAAGTAAATGGTGAAACGCAAACCTGGATTATACAGGTCCGGTACGATTTTCAGACTAGATTTTCCAGACTTTTAAAAGCCTGATTTAGGTTTGCCAGATTTTCATAAGCGAGACCTATATAAATATGTCAGATTTTTATACGTCAGACTCTTATTTACCAGATTAAGTTATTGCATCAACAAAACATGTAAGTACTTAGCTTAAATGGGGAATAATTGTGTTTTTTTTTAATAAGAATTTACAGTCTTCATTAAATTGCGTGGAAATGCGAACAGGGCACTCGAACTCTCTACATCGCTTATATGACCATGTACCTACAGACATACTTCATTTTATTTTTAATGAAAAAACAAGCCTTTTGCATTTAATTTTGTCAACCTACCTCCCCTTGCAACCTCCAATTTAAGAATTCTGCGAAAATTGTAGATAATTAAGTTCTATATTCTGACGATTTCAACTTAGAATCTGCGTTGGATTTTAATATTAAACGGTATGAAATTTTGAATAGTGCACCATTTTTGAAATTCCCCCATTTGCACTCCCTACATGTTATGTGAAAATTTTATATTTTTCACATACGAGTATTCCTCTGGTATAGCTCAATATATGTTCTAAATATTAATTTTTAAGTGTTTTTCTTCGCACTTCCCCCAACCATCCTCTTTACAATTATTGGCCTCCTTCAAAGTCAATACTAGTGGAGTTGTATACTACTTAAATGGCCCTAAAATATGAACTTTATACCTCTAGTAATTCCAAAGACATAATCATTTAAAAAACACATTCGACTGACAATTTTTTTAGCTGCCTCTCTTCGGACCCCACTAGATACAAAAAATAATTTATTTTGCTTTTTTGCTTATAAGCCTTGTAGTAGAGATATTAGCAAGTGTAGTTTTTAGCTCTAGCCCTTCATCGTCTCCCCTTCTGCCTAACACTCACTAAAATTTACGTAATGCAAATCACTTACCCAATCTACAATCCAATCAAAAATGAACTTCCTATCTTTAAGGATCTCGTAGATATGAGTAAAATAAAATTTCAAGGTAGCAAATTCAACTTTATTATTTTAATAATAAAGTAATGTGATCGACTTGAAAAAAAAAATTGCTATCCTGAAATTTATTTATTTATTTATTTAAGGACTTGATGAACAGAAAGTAAAAAATATTCCAATTATACAGGGCGTCCAAAACAAAAATAAGTGAATTACAATATTATAAATAGAAAAGTAAAAAAAAAATAAAATAAAGAATTGTGATAGTTAAATAGAAATTCAATATATATACAAAGTTATTTAATAGAAAACTTGAATCTTAAATATACCTTGAAAGTTTGTAGACTGAAGTCATGAAAACTAAGGCAAGATTGATTAAACATTTGAGGCAGCCTAAGTAAGGGAGAGTGAAAATATACGTTAAATAAAAATAACATGTCCAAATATATCCTCCTGTCCTTTAAACTTGTTAGGCCATGCAATTGTAATCGACTCGCGTAGCAAGTGTCAGATAAATGCAACTTACGGAAAACCGATTTCGTAAAACGTCGTTGTACTGATTTCAATGTAGTCTCAAGATATAGGTAGTGAGGGTTCTACACAACAGAACAATACTCTAGACGAGACCGAACCAGACTATTAAATAAATTTGTATAAACATGTATATTATGGAAAGTATGAGCAGTTCTTAATATAAAACCACATAATCTAAATGCATGTTTGCAGACTTCGACTATCTGCTGTCAAACATTACTCCTAAATCCTTTATGCATGAGACTTCAACGAGGAGAGCATTATCTACATGGTAGTCAAAGTTCAGGCTACAATCCTTATTTGTATAAATCATTTTAAAACATTTTTGTATGTTCAAACGGAGGTTATTCAACTTACACCAATCATTTAATTTATTAATGTCGTCTTGAAGGATTTTACAGTTAGAAATAGACTTCACGACTCTGAATAGTTTGAGATCATCAGCATACATTAAATGATCAGATTGAAAACCCGCAAGGTCATTCACATATAAAATGAAAAGTAGGGGGCCCAAGGTGGAACCTTGGGGAACACCAGACGATGCAGAGTAAGGATAGGATTGAGCACCATTAAATATGACGTATTGTTTACGATCACTTAGGTACGAAGAGAACCATTGCAACAAAGCAGCATAAATTCCAAACGATTGCAGCTTATTAAGCAGTATAGAGTGATCAACACAGTCAAAGGCTTTAGAAAAGTCAGTATAAATCGTGTGGACAGAGAAACGATTTTCGAGCGCACATGAGACTGAGTTAGAGAAGGAAACCAGATTCGTCTCCGTGGAACGTCCTTTAAAAAATCCATGCTGCTTGATAGATATTAGGGCGCTGACTCTTGAAAAAATGTGTATATGTAGTAACTTTTCAAATATTTTTGAAAAGCAAGAAAGTAAACTGATTGGACGGTAATTTTCAACCTTATGCTTATCACCCTTCTTAAAGATAAGTATAACGTAAGATTCCTTCCATTGAGTGGGGAAGATTCCTTTAGTGAGAGACAAAGTGAAAATTTTCGCCAAAGGTTCAGCAAGGATGTGTCCAAGATTAATTACGAAAATGTTTGGAATTTCATCTGGTCCAGCAGTGCCATTACCTTCTAAAGAGTTGATAGCAGCAAGAACGTCGTGACTTTCGAACTCTGGCAAGAGATTGACATGATTATCGATGAAACAAGGCGTAGATGATGGTGAACTGGCGGAATAGACAGACTGGAAATATTGAGAGAAAAGTTCAGCTATGCCACATGGGGTAGAAGCAGTAACATCCAAGTGTGTAATAGTGGAAGGGTGGGACGAAGTAGCTCGAGATGAATTAGCATAATTCCAAAACGGCTTAACATTCCCATTAGAAAGACAGAAATTTAGGTTGTTCACATATGGACGAAAACCTTTCCTTATTTCCTTCTTTAGCTGCCTTCTCAGATCAGCAAAACGGGATGCGTTTGCCGGATTACGGTTCTTGAGAAAAATTCTGTTTTTTCGCGTTTCATGACTAAAATGGCCAACAAATGCAAAAAAAAAAATCGTCTGTCTGTACGCCATACGCTCAGTGCACATTAACTCCCAAACCATTCACGATTCATTCATTGATTTTCGGGTGGATTGTAGATGGTTGCGGATCTCAGGCGGACATCCATTTTGGGAGATGTAAAGCTTAAGAGATGTGGCGGTGAGCGATAAAACCGAAAGCTATCTCAACCATGGTTCTAGCTAAGAAGCTGAAAATCGACATTTATATGGAGGGGTTTGTGGGACAAACTTTAAGAGTAATTTAATTTTTCTAAAAAAAACTTCAAAATGAATAGCTCGACTATCTCTTGAAACTTGAAACATATATTAAGCTATACTAGCGGAATACGAGAAAAATATAATATTTGGACATAATAGTAGTGGGGTGAAAAGGGAAATATTTCACAAATGGTACACTTTCCAAAATTCCAAACCATTATATCTCAAAATTGAGTACAGATATCAAATAGAAATTTTGTCAGATTGTAAGATACAAAGTTTAAATTTTCTTCGTGGATACATCTATTTTATATACATAGAGGAAAAATAATAATTCGTTCCACAATTGTTATGCATCGACCCACCTGGTCTAACATGCACAAGGTGTTTTAAGTGCATTGAAAAAAAACACAAAAATTGAATGAAATTTGAAGCTAGAAACTTGAAAATTTGTGAAATGCATTTAAAAAAAATTCCTAAAAGTATGAAATATTAAATGGTCGAATACCTTCAAGACATACGAAATTATTTTTTCGAACATTTCTAAGAAGTCAATTACAACTTTTAACAGCTCTCAATTTGCATAAAAACTTTTAAAAATAGTTGAAACGAAATTGTGTTAAAAGTTTCAAGATCACGCCTGCCCTTCTACCCCCTCTCATACAAAAGTTTGATGTCGACCAATTTCAATAAATCAACAAATGAAAAGCTACGAACTTGAAATTTTGTATGAACACCTTACAAGAGCAACGAAATAAAACTGTAACTCAAATTTTATGATTTCCTCTGCTACCATCTTTACCACCTCCCATACAAATGTTTGGTCACGTGAATGTGAAATTCACCGAATTTTATGAAAATTTAATGTAACTTCGTCTATGAAAGTGACATTCAATACAAAGAATATTGAACGTGATTCAAGCAATCAATTAAAAGATTATTAACACCCACTCTTACTATCACCCCTGACCCTCCCCTCAAAAAAACTCAAACTTGTATAAATACACAAATGAAATATTGATTACATGTAATGGAGCTATTGATCGTATCCGCAATTGTGTGCTAAATTGACAAGAGCCCTGCCCTAGAACCCCCTTTCACTTAGTCTTCCCTAACCACTCTAACCTGCATATTGACTTTCCACGCATCCTCAACATGTCCCAAGAATATTAAAGTTGCTCCCGACTCGATGGCAGTTTATTTTATTCTGTGTCGATTACAATACTTTATTATTAGAATAATGAAGTAATTATTTATTATAGCCAACATGTATACTATTTTGAAATTTTGAATTGTTATTCGCTTAGAGGGTACCGAAGAGGAAAAATTACACAAGAATTAAACTGCTGCTAAATGCTAAATTCTTATAACTTTGGCGAAAAGCATTACGCCAAGCTATAAGAGAATTAAAGCGGGAAATTTTTTTCAGCTTTTGATAATTTTTTTGTCTGAGGCTGATTAGAAGTACGAGATTAAATAACAATAATTCCACAGATCAAGTTATGTGAAAGAAAAGATTTCCGGATTCTACACTGTTACGCATTATTATTCGTGACGTTTCGGTATCTGCTGAGACCTTTATCAAACATTTGATAAAGGTCTCAGCAGAAACCGAAACGTCACGAATAATAAAGCGTAACAGTGTAGAATCCGGAATTCTTTTCTTTCAATTCGAAATGCACTGTGTAAACATTCACCAAACGATTTCAAATGTTTTTGTCGCATTCAAAATCCAGCACTAACCTTCACCGTTCATTATAAAATGCGTTCTAGAAAGGCATGTTACGCCTGAATTCAGTCCTTGCTTTCCACAATATGTGTTTGTTCGTAAGCTTTCTGATGAAAGTCTCGTAAGGGGATTTCCGATTTCCGCTCCATAATTAAATTGAACAAAACAAATGAAAACCGCCTAAAAGCAATATCATTATTATTTATTATGATTGTAATTCATTTTCAAAAAAATTCTATTTCTTACCAAAATTAATTTCATCTTAAATAAATGAAAACCAACGTAACTAAATTTAAACCAAAAAAAAAAATTAGAAGACTTCAATATACCAAATTCACAAAAACTATGGGTTATTTTTGAAAAGTGTAATCTTTTATAAAGACATTAAACGGATCTACTCCCTCTCTAATGGTCCTTGCCAAAAGTGTTCAAATAGAAAGTTAGACAGAGAAAAAGCTTTTCCGACCTTACGAAAAGTTATGATATGTATTGTCAGTCATTTAAAGTTATTTGTTTATTATTTTGGAGGCTTTTTAAGTTCAAAGCGCCCTTTTATCGTTAAGCAATCAAATAAATGCTCGGCAGTGCCTTGATTATTCTCCGCTCTATTCACGTTAACGCTGTTATCGTATATTAGTCCCATTTTTGGATATAATCGGAATTTACTTACCATTGAACGGGTCATGTATCTTAAAAAGGCGTTTTCGTTGAAGATAAGATAATTTCGAATTGAAATGCGAACAACGGAATTAGTTATACCGATAAATTGGCTGTAAAAGATCCATCCGATTGGCTGAATGACCAAGAGCTGACTGTAAACAATTGACTTTGAAAATTCGATATACCTCTAAATGGTCATGAAATTGGTTGCGAAATTTTTATTATTTTTTTTTCGGATCCCAAGAAATTTATTTTTTATATTTATTTATTCATTTTCTATATGGTTGTTTTTATTTATTTTTTTTACTTGGCCGAATACTTCTTAGGGGGTTACCCTTTAATGCAATTTACACAGTTAGGCAAGGGGAAAAAGGAGTTAAGGTTAAACGATATTCGAAGGAGGGAAAATACTAAAATGCCGGTGGGCGTTGAGTTTGAAGCGTCGAAGGTCGTATGACAAATGGAATACAGATTCGGACAATGCATTCCAAAGCTTAGAAGTTCGGGGTATGAATAACCGCCTATATTTCACTGCACGGGAAGTTGGAAGCTTAACAGTAAACTCGTGTGCGCTTGAAGCTAGGCGAATATTTCTAGAAAATATGTAAAGAGGTGGAATAAGTTTAGCAAGTTCCTCACTGTATTTACCATAAAAATAGCGATAATAAATGCTTTGCACTTCGACATTTCTGCGATGCTCGAGGGAGTCTATATAAACCGTGTTGGTCGAGCATCGCAAGTTGCGTTTTGGGTGCCCCAGCCCATAAATGCGAGTTGTACTCGAGGCATGGTCTAATGTAGGCCTTACTTACACTGGGAGTAAAATATTGTTTACATCTTCGGAGAACTCCTAAACGTTTGGAAGCGTCAAGTGCTACGTAGAGTATGTGCTGGTTCCAATTAATATGGTTATTTATTTTAATGCCAAGGAGTGAGAAGTATTCGGAAGAGTCTAGTTGGACACCACCGAAGGTTATATTAGCGACCGACGCTGAAACATCACGTTTAAGGGAAAGATGACAGGCCTATGTTTTTGAATCGTTGAACTCTTCTCTATTTATCCTGCCCCATTCGAAGATTAGGTTCAGGTCAGTGTTCAAAGATCCAAATAGTTCGGCCCGTTTATATGCTACCGGGACACGGTGAGCGTTAGTAATCGAGTCGAATTCATAGATGTTATCAGGGTACTGTCATCTGGAATGCAATCTATCGGATTGAGCGTTGACGACAGAAGGTCATTAATAAAAATAAGAAATAGTGTGTGTGATAAAACAGAGCCTTGAAGGACTCCAGAATCTATGAGAAAGGGGTTAGATGCCACGCCATCCAATACGACTTGAATGGTGCGTTCATATAAGAAACTCTCAATCCATTTTGCGAGGTTATTATTAAAGCCGACTGCTTTGAGCTTCACTAGGAAACATTTGTGCCAATCTCTGTCAAACGCTTTAGCGATGTCAAGTGTCAGAACTTGACCTTCGCCAAATTTATGGATGCAAGAGTTCCAGCGATCGAACGGAATACGTATTAGCTATCATTGATAAGTTTGGTTTGTTATCTTCGAGATAGCGGACGATTTTGTGCGATTCACATCCGTCTCCATCACTTTCGACAGAACGAAGATAATGGCGATAGGGTGGTAGTCGGCGGGTAATGCTTTGTTTCCTTTCTTGGGAATCGGCTAAATATTCACCACTTTCCACGTGCATGGAAAGTACCCAGAAGAGTAAGACAAATTGAACAAATCGCTAGCGGTTTAGCCAAGCAAGAAAGATAATTTTTAAGGACTTAGGGGGAAATACTATCGGGACCTGCAAATTTTTGAACATTTAGCTCACAAAGAATTTTGAAGGTAAGTCGCGTGCGAAAATGAATCACAGGCAGACGAAATCCAGATGGCGTTACAAGCGAGGGAGACTGGTTTGTCCCTGGCAGCCAGGAGTTTCGTGCGAAACTTGTTACAAGAAGATTGGCTTCTAACTACAGTTCGGTCACCATCTAGAAGAGGTGGTTAAGATGATTTTATATGGTTGTTGCTGATCGTTTTAACAAATGACCAAAAAGATCTCGAGCCTTTCGGTGTTCATCAAAGTTTTTGGTCATGTTGAAACTTAGCACTTTTCAAAATGGACTTACAGGTGTTTCTCGACATTTTGTAAAGAGATCTGTTGACAAAAAATGAGTTGCTCTTAAAAATTTAACAACAATTTCGATTCGTTTAAAACTAAAGTGTATGGAACTCATATGGATAGTTTCGGTTATAAGCTGACAAGCTGTATCCCAATTATTAGACTCGAAACACAATTTCAAATTGTTTTTATAACTCATAATTTTTAGCTAAATATAGCAAAATATAATTTAGTTTGATTCAAAATGGAATTTAACGCAAAATATAAATAAAATTAAAATCCAAATGATTATGTAAAAAGAAAGATGTTACTTTAAACATGTTTACATATTGAAATAATATTTTTTTGCAGTTATTTTAATTTTTGTAATAATTTAGTGTTGTTTGGAATATTATTGTATATCATTGCTGCGTTGTTGATAATAATAATAATAATTTGTTCCATCAAAAAATTGATTACTGCATTTATCCAGAGTTATGCACAGTTGGAAACAATAAAAAAGAATAAAAATAATTAAACAGAATTAGGTACACAAAAATTTAAACTTTTTACAAAATCAAATATTATTAACCTGAAAAAAGCTGACTTTTTACTTGTGGGACACTCATGTGAAAATCCATTTGCGAGAAGAAGTTATTGAAATCTCTTAACATGAATGGAACTGGTTCATAAAACCCATAGTCGTGCGATGCTGCGGAATTTTACAAAGCTCATAATTTCGCAAAGGACGACATGGAACGTTGAATTTAATCATAGACAGCAATTTGTCAGAGTCAATTATACCTGAAATGACTTTAAAACGAAAAACAACTCTGGCATGTATCCGCTTTTTCTCAAGGGAATCCATAGACAGCAGATTTAAACGATCAACAAATGGCGGTAACCTGTGTGGATCGGACCAGGGAAGGCCCTGAAGGACAAACCTTAAGAACCGACGCTGAACTGCTTCGTTCCTATCTATGTGAATGGAATAAAATGGTGACCAGATAGGATTAGCATATTCTAGGATAGATCGGACAAATGCACAATACAACATTTTCGTTGTAAAGAAATCATTGATAGCCGAGTATTTATCATATTGCCTGGTTGCTACCTTCCACGTCCTTATTTGGTTTGCATGTCTTGTTAGATGTTGATGGTCTTCACGGTTTAATTGCAATGTTGTGCTTTTTTTAATATTTTTGATTGATATATTGTACATATACACGTATGTGTGTGGCTTGCATTGCTTTTTTATAATCTTAAATTTTTAGTATTTGTTTTTCTGCATGTATAGTACGTTCTAGCCTATTGTAATTAAATAGATTTTTGATCGCTTTGTTTTGAATTATTTGTATCTTTTTTAGGTTTTCTTTAGCAAATGAAGATGACCATATTACTATTCCATAAGATATTCTACTATGTATTATAATGAGTAAAATGTTGATATTTTTAATCTTTCAGGTATACGTTTGCTTATTCGTCTGAATATTCCTGCTATAGTAGATTACTTATTTTTTATATTTTTTACATGTTCTTTCCAGTTCAGTTTTTCATCTAATGTTAATCCAAGATATTTAAATGTTTTTACCTGTTCTATTATTTCTCCTTTTTATTTAATTGTTATTTGTGTTGTAATTGATTTTGGGCTAAAGATTATTATTTTTGTTTTGTTTGCGGTTAATTTATTTGGGTCCATCCAATGCTCTAATATTTCCATATCTTCATTCATAAAATTTTCCATTTCTAATTCCATATCTGTTGCGCTAATTAGTGCCATATCATCAGCATATTTGTACAATTTACCATTCATCCTTATTTGGTTAATTGAGTTAATGTTAATTATAAATATTGTTGGTGCTAGTCCAGTTCCTTATGTTACTCCTGTTCCAACTTCTGTTATTGTACTTGTGGTTTTTCCTACTCTTATAAATTCATTTCTATTGTGTAAATAACTTGTGAACCGCTTGTGTTCCTTTCCTCGTTTTCCAATATTTAACAATTTTTCTTTATTATTCTAATAATAAAGTATTATAATCGACAGAGAAAAAAAAAATTGCTTCCCTGAAATCTTGTTTTTTCGCGTTTCATGACTACATATATTAGCCTAAAAATGCAATCCGTCCCGCCGTCCGCCGTACAAATGGACTCATATCTCCGAAACCGTTAGAGGTAAACCTCGATTCCGAGTGACCGTCTGTCCGTGCGTTTGTCTACAGCATAACTCTCGAAAGCTTTGAACTATAGTGCTAAAAGTTTCTGTGTGTCATTTTTAGCAAAATATTATTATAACTTTAAGTTCGTGAATGGGCTACATCGCCCCACTCCTTCTACCGCCTCCCATAGAAATTTCATGAAATTTCGAAATGTGAAGAAATTGATTTTTCTTTGAAACTATTTAAGCTATCGAGTATTATGATATAGATATCATTAATATCACGGAATATTTACCCGATCCTCGCACTCCTTCTACCACCTCCCATACAAATGGACAATTTTGAAAAATACATATTTTCGATTTTTATTGAATCTAGTAAAGCTGAAAAGACGAAATTAATTCTACTATAATTACAATTAGTTTTAAAAATAATTATCAACTTCGCCTCACACCTTCTACCCTCTCCCATACAAATTTCAGGAAATTTTGAAATTTAAATTGTTTTTTTTTCGAAACTGTTGAAGTTATCAACTTGATATTTTGTATAAAGTATAAAAATAGAAAAATCAATAAAACGAAAAAAATTTGTTTTGATTCGTACACTCCTTCTACCCCCTCCCATACAAATGCGTAATTTTTGTTAAATGCATTGTATCGATTTCCATTAAAACTAGAAAAATTACAAACTTACAATTTTGTCAGAATTTGTTTTTTAATAATTTCAATATATGTATATTAGAAAAAATTTTCAGCTCCGCTTCACTCTTTCTACCCACTCCCATATAAATATCTGTATTATAAATTCAAGAAAACATTTTTCCTTCAAATATATGAGAGCTATCGACTTTGAAATTGAATCAAAGCATGGCGATAAGGATAATGATAAGCAGTTTCAAAATCATCTTAAACGCTCCACTTCCTCTGCCACCTCCCATACAAATGCCCTAATTTCAGGAAAACTATGTCCAATTTTTTTAAAAATAATGAAAACTAAAAATTTTAAATTCAGCAAATCACTTTGCATGCCATGTTCGGTGTCATATGCAAACCTCCCCCTACCCCCTCCCACCACCCATGCAAAAGTTTCTATTCGCTATTCGAAAGAATTTGATATGACATATTTTCCGCTATATTAAAGTCATTCCCATTTCATCTAGAGTATCATATGATTGGGCTTTACGCTCTTCTCTGTCGTAAAATTTTCTCATTCGAGCAATTATTTTTCTAAATATTCAAATTTTTTGGAAAAGTCCTTGTACTGGCTTCGTTGCATAATGTTGTACAGATGCAATCGCGTCACTTATGTTACTCCAGATGATCCGAAAATAAAATGAAACAAAAGATAATGCGCACTTAAGATTTCATTTCTAAGAATTTTGCAATTCCGCCGTCCAGTAAAAGTACAATAACTTTTAAAAGGGCAGCTATGGGCAGAAACTTTTGACTGGATCTTGGAGACAAGATTTCATTCTTTATACAGTGACTGACAAAAGTCTACATACGACCCCTATTTTGGCTACCTGACGAGCCCCATGGCACTAATTAAAACATAACAGAATATGATTGGGCTTAAAGCCCAACCATATGATACTCTAAATGAGATGGAAATGACTTTAATGTACCGGAAAATATGTCATCTCAAATTCTTTCGAATAGAGACTTTTGCATGGGAGGTGGTAGAAGTAGAGGGGGAGGTTTGTATTTTTCGTATATGACACCGAACATGGTATTATTGCATGATAGAATTAGCCGTTCATCAAATATTTGCGGTCTTCCACTGTATTCGAAAATAATGTGAAATGTCAGCTATACTTGCTTATCATCCATCACTCAACACTGAATCAAGTTGATACGCGCGTACGAGAACTATAATAACACCTGCACTATTTTCCTCAAGTATTCCATCATCCGGCTTACACACGTAGACCCGACCGACAGGAAAACTAATCAAACAAGAACGAAATAATTCTGAAAACGGAGAAAGTAACTGTAGGTATCGGGCGACAGAAGAATTACTCGGGTAACGATGAAATGCTTTATGGGTCTCGACAAACAGTAATGAAAGAACACGTGCACTCTGAATTCGCGCGACCATCGAACCATCCGACAACAACAACATAGGCAATGTAGAGAAACGGACGAGAAAGAAATAATTCCGAACATCGATTGGAATGTTCAACAACAACAACAGGGAAAAGACTCGGGGATGAGAAAATGCTTTATGAGCACCTTTGAGCTCTTTACCAAAAAAGCAAGAGCAACGAAACGTAAAGTTTCGGTCAAGAAAGGAATCGATGGGGGCCGACAATAGTCGAAATTGCGGAGAAAGCCGACTGTGGACGACGGTGAACGAATACGATGGAAAAAGACCAGCGCCCGAGAAGAGAAATCAGTCCAGTTTAGAGCCGTCGACGAGTGAGTCGATCTTTTAAAAGCGAAGGAATTAAGCGGTTTTTTAAATTAAATATAGTTTTGCGGTTAAATTAAAGTGTACTGGTGGTTTTAATTCTTTACTTGAAATCTAGCAACCTCTTGCGCACTTCAGTAACAATATGTCTAAGCTTTATTGACTCTCCAATCTTCTACTTCATCTGATGAGTATTAGTTTTTCAGATAAATGTTTTAGTGAAAATTTTTAACAATATCGAAAGTACTTGAATGTCTATCTGATTCACGGTATGCTTGACAGTTTCCCAGTGTGCGAATGTCTTCAATACAACATAAGAAAAATATTTGAAATGATACAATCGTTAAGTCCACTCAACAATGCAATATGCGCCGAATCTAGATTATAAAAATGAAGAAATTATTAGGCGACTTCAGCATTCAACCGAAATAATACATAATGCAGGACGGTTCACAACCGATCGATATTTTCTGTAGAATTAAAAAATTCTGCCGAATTCAAGAGATAGGCAAAACCAGTTGCCAAATTCGTGAATTAGAGTGACTTTTGCCATAATTCATGCATTCGGTAAGAGCCATACAGGTAATTTCACGATTCCGCTTACATTTAATATTTTTCGACAAAACAAATAGGAAATGAAACATCAATAATTTCACTTATTTGTTGTTTTTTTTTATTATTATTATTTTCGCAAATAGCTTTTAATATTATTTATAACCTGCTAACTATATTAAAAATAAAATAAAAAGAATAATGAAAAATTTACTTCAAAAATGGGCTATTCTTTAATTTATTACTCGAAAAAATTTCGTTTCGTTTCGTTTTCTTTTCATTTTCTTTTTTTTTTTAACCTAATATCAAATAGGTAATAAATAATTTAAATTAGAAAAAAAGCACTTTTAAGGCAAGAGAAGAATTTTGATTTGTTATTTTCTTTTCCGTTTAATACACATTTAAATTAAATTATACGAGTGTCTAATGTTTAGATAAATATACCGTGAATATCACTCAAATACACAAGAAAAAATATATAAACATCTACAAAATATTTTTATTGTTTTCGTTTCATCAAAATTAACACATTTAGTTGTTTTTCTTTCTCTCATTTTTTTTTAATGTTTAATAGTTTATTATGCAGATTTTATATAATTATTGAAAAGATTTAATTGGTGTGTATGTTTCTTTTTTTAATTTTATTCTTGTTAAATATAATATATTTTTTTTTAAATTTGACATTTGATTTAGTTGTTAATAATAAATTTTTTTTTCTTACATTATATAATTTCCTAATATTGTTGAAATTATTTTCGAATCATTTTCTTTTTATAATTTTAATATCTAAAACAATATTTTATATGAAACGACAAAAGCTTGATTTATAAATTAACAAAACAGAAAAAAAGAAAATATAATTACGAAAAATACAAAATACATTTAAAAAAAAAGCGTACAATTTAAAACAAACAAAAATTATAGAAAAAAAATATTAAAGAATAATAAAAACACAAAAAAGAAAAATATTTAATAAATCGAAATATTTAATGAAGAAATGATGAACAGATAATAATTATAATAAAATGCATAATTATTAACTAGAAAAACAAAAAATTATCGATAGAACATAATGATGTATATTATTATGAATTTTAATAAAGTACTAATATAATAAAATTACATACAGATTAAAATAATGCAGTTAGAATAAATAACACAAAAGTCAATTCAAAACGTGATTTAGTTTCATTTTATGATTATAATATTTCAATTTTATCTTATTTTTATTTTATTTTTAAATGATTTAAGATGTTGTTGACTTGTCGTTCAAAACTAATACAAAGAAATTTGTTATTAATATTTTTTTTTTGTTCTGATAGAATATGAAAGTGAGTCGAAAAATCACTGTTTTTTTTCAATTTATTTAATTCTCAAGTTTTTTATTTTTTTTAAAGATTATTATTAATAAGATTTATTTGTATATACATAAAAAATAGGAAATGAAAAATAATGTGTACATAGTATTAAATAAAAATTAAAAATAAAAACTGCCGTCTATTTCTACGAGTTACATAATTAAGCGTCAATTTTAATATTTCGTTTTTATTTTTAAAAATTTTATTTTGACGATCAGAATACGAGTCAATGTTTTTTTTTAATATAAAATAATGAAATTTTTCAATCAATATAACGCTTAACGCAAATTTCTTGTCGATAAAACAAATGAAAATTATAACTCTTTAATTTTTACAAATTGTACAATACACTTTGTTGTTCTTGTTGATTTTTTTTTTTAATATCTTTTTTATGTTGTATAAATATGGTGTAAAGGATATCAAAAGATTAATGATCAAACAGTTACATAGATTTCTTCATATTCTTATTTTTCTACTAATCAAATTGTTTATTTACTTAATTTACTAATTACTCTAATTAATGCTCCATTTTCTTCTTTAAGACGTTGATTTTCAGCTTTCAAAACATCCAGGTGCTGTAAAATTTATACGAAAAAAAAAAATCATTAGAAAAAAAATGATAAAATTCTATTCAGTAAAATTAAAGTTAAATAATATTATTAAAAATACGATTTCACGTAAATTAAACTCTCAACAATCATATCGCAAATTAGGAATAATTTCAAAATGGTTGAATGGATTTTTTTCTCAAAGGGAAGCAAACATAAAATTATATAAAAAATTTATAAATCAGCTTTAGTACGTCATAAATTGCACACACACAAAAAGAAATATTTTTTTTTATTTGAAATTAAATAAAATGTGATTTTTATTTATTTACACTAGGTAAAAGCATTTTCTAAAAATAAAAAAACAAATTCGATTAACTGATGGATGCAATAGTGAAATTTGTGGGAAATTTTGAACATTCACGGATGCTATTAAATAAAATACAATAAGAGTTATAAATTTTTGGAAAATATTTTTTTGCATGTATAATTAATAGTAGGCCCTTCAACCACAGGTCCACTGCATTTGTTTTTCAAGGCCCTAACATTAATAGACAACCAACATTTTGAAAATGAACTGAAGTAACAGTAACTAATAAACTTTACAACATAATTTTATTACGATGAAGAATTTAATAATTTTTCTTCATTCATATTTAAATAAATCTTGAATTCTTGATTGTTCAACAAATGGCTGCAGTTCTGAAAATTTCAAAAATTCTCGTCTTAACTGAAGGAAAGTATGGTAATTGTTAGGTATTAGACAAAATTTTGGTCACAAAAACAAACGAATGTTTAATGTAACTGTTCAAAATTATGAGAACAATTTTATTAATAAAATTTAGCGTTCGATAATAATTTTATGATCCTAAAACTCAACAGGATACTAATCAGTCGAAAAATTAAGATTCCACGGTTTTTATTTTTTTTAATTTCGAGTTGGAGTTTTAGGTATATTGCTATATGATGTTATATGGTTGTACTACGTGGAAAGTGACCGTTCGACTTACCAAGAAACTACAGACTTTCGTGAACCAATGGAATATTCTGGCCAGAAGTGATCTCCAACGACGAACTTTGGAGTACAACTGGCCAGACTAAAATAGGTATTGAGATTCAAAGGTGGAAGTGGCAGTGAATCGGTCATACTTTGTGGAAACCAAAGCGAAACATCGCCAAACAGGCTCTGGATTATAATCCTTAAGGAAGACGTCGGGTTGGTCGACCATGTAACACATGGAAGCGAGCAGTTGAGCAGGAGGCCAGAGGAATAAACAAGTCCTGGCAACAGCTTAATGCCAATGCTCAGGATCGCGCCTTATGGAAGAGAGTTGTTTCTGTCCTATGCCCCTATACTGGGCCTTAACAGGAATTTGATTGATTGATTGATTGATTGATTGATTGATTGATACATTGGTAACAACTTTTAAAGATTTTAGAGAAACGATGTGCGATATCAATAACACGATCCTAGACTAAATTGAATACCAACTGAAAGTACTTATTAAGGCACCTATACACGAGCGATCCAAACATCTCAAGTTCATTTGACTCAAGGCCATTTCTACTTCTACAATGACGCTACAGCCCACATCGGACCTTGGCCTCCTGATATACAGGTTCCTTAACATTTTTCATTACTTATTGTGGAAGGGTTGCTAGCCCTTCGCACAACCCTCTTTCTACGAATTTATCATTGTAGTAGATTGAGGTGACCAAGGTGTATCCAAGCAGGTAATGTGCTTCAATTATATATTGCACCGTCCGAAATTTGAACTTACGACCTTCGCATTACAAGACCAACACGCTGCCCACTGGGCTACATCCTAGCTTAGACCATTTGGCCAGAGTTCAAAACAGAGGCACACCCAAGATGGAGCTAGTCAATTCACTCTAATGAATTTGTGCCATTTATTTTTGCTGTCGTGCGTTGATTTTATTTAATTGTGAAGGAATTGGAATATTTGTTTGCCATAACAGCTAGTCCGATATTTACATGGAAAAACTAGAAATGAATGGGTTGTCTAAATGTATCCAGTCTATATACACTGCAAACCTTGGCGCTGAAAGCATTATTACGAGCGATTTCAATGTTAATAACATTGCCTGGCTTAAACATTTCTCCACGACGGACCAGGGGGGACGTGATACTGAGCTTTTTGCCTCTCTAAACGGATAAACATAACTGGTGGATGAGCCTACTCGTTTACCAGACATCGCAGGGAATTTTCCTAACCTTCTTGACCTATTTCTTACCAACCAACCTGAGAAATATTATGTCTCTATCTCTATCGCCAATTGGAAATACTGATAAATTCGATTGATTAGTGCTCAATTTCCAGTTGCAGCAACTACACCGCTGGCAGTCAAGGCAACTCGAAGAAACATTTGGCATTTCAAAAGAGCCAATCGGGAAGCGCTAAATGACTTCTTCAATGTCTCTAATTGGCAGTTGTACTTCGATTCCAAAGACTGATGAAGCCTGTAGATTTTTCACCAAGATTATCCTGAAGGGTATGAAGCTCTACATACCTTCCAGTCAAAAGAGAGTCAGACCGTCGAAGGATTTTTGGTTCAAAAAAGATTGTCTCGATGCCATCAAGACTAAGAAACAAGCATTTCAAACATTTAGAGGCAATAAAACACCTGCCAACAGAGAACTTTTCAATGCCAAATCCATACTTAAGGGGAGCACTCCCAAGAGCATTTTCAGTGCAAATTGAGGTACACTTTTCTCAGGAACTACTTTTTCGTTCAAATTTTGCAGGCATGTATTTTCCTCGAAACATAGGAAATAACATAGATGGCGATTAAAAAAAATTTACATGGAAGCTTTTTTAAAGCTTAGTTTAATAATTTTCTCGTGTAAGAAAAAACCTTGTAAACAAAATCATAGTCCAAATTTAAAACGCTCTATAGGGTTGATAGTAGTGTCACCTTTCCAACGAAAAAAAAATTAAGTCGAGAGGTTGTGTAGTTTTTTAGAAAAGTGTACCTAAATAATAAAAACACTACTTTTCAGGAGAAGCAAAAACCCAAATAAAAGCTTTTTTCTAGTAGTAAGTGATGAAACTTTCAAAAATGTAAATATGTAAATAATCTATATAAATATAATTGTAGTGCCTGTCTGTTATTTGTTTACAAATGGCTATAAATAAGTTTTTTGCTTTATTTTAGCAATAACTAAGCAGAAACAAACGTTTTTAAAAATTTTCTCTGTCTGTTTGTCTTTCCGGTTTTCACGAAAAACGGCTAAACCGATTGTAATGACACTTTCACAGATTATTAGGTCTACCTCGGGGAGTAATCTGCCTTAGGTTTTATTTTACTTCCGTCACTCCTTCTACCCCCTTCCATTCAAAGTGACTCATTTTCAAAAATTTATAATAATCAAATTTCCATGGAAACTATAAAAGCTATTAATTTGAAATTTAAAATATATTATTTCCATTATAAAAGCGAACTTCAAATATATAAATAATTTGAATGCCCTTACTCCTTCCACCACCTCCCATACAAACTAATCTTTTTCATGAAATACTATACTCCAATTTTCTCAGTACGCATAACTTTTATCAAGCTAAGATTTTGTATTAAATCTTTAATTAGCATTGTTATTAATATTAGGAAAAAAATAACTAATTAGCTTTACTATTTCTACCCCCTCCCATACAATCTGACAAAAATCCACGACTTTACGAAAATTCGATTTTCTTGAAAAGAATGAATGTTACTGTTCTGAAATTAAAAATATGTCAATTGAATGATAATTGTAGTTACTCCTCAAAGAATAACTAAAAACTCTCCACTCCTTCCACCACCTCCTATACAAACTTCACTTTTTCATGAAATATTCTAAACCAATTTTCTCAGTACGTATAACTTCGATCGAGCTGAAATATTGTACTAAATCTTTAATTAGCATTATTATTATTATCGCGCAAAACTTAACCGATTAGCTTCACTCCTTCTACTCTCTCCCATACAATGTGGCACACTTTCACGACTTTGCAAAAACTCTATTTTCTTGAAAAGTGTGAATCTAACTGATCTAAAATTTAAAACATATCAATTGCATGATGATTATAGTAGTTTCTAGAAAAATTAGCAAAAACCCCCCACTTCTTCTACCACCTCCCACACAAACTGCACTTTTCCATGAAATACTCTAAATCAATTTTCTCAGTACGTATAACTTTGATCGAGCTAAAATTTTGTATTAAATCTCTAATTAGCATTATTACTATTGTCGGGAAAAATTAACCGATTACTTCCACTCCTTCTACCCCCTCCCTTACAATGTGACACAATTCCACGACTTTGCGAAAACGCGATTTTCTTGAAAAGTGTGAATCTAACTGATCTAAAATTTAAAACATATCAATTGCATGATGATTATAGTTGTTTCCAGAAAAACTACCAGAAACCCCCACTCCTTCTACCACCTCCCATACAAATTGCACAATTTTACTAAATCCAATGCACTAGGTTTCTCAAGTTACCTATTCAATTTTTCAAGCTTAACTTTGGTGCAAAATATTTTTATAGCTGCTCTAGCATGATGTGAAATAAATTAATTTAGTACTGTCATCCCTTCTATCACTCCCCACACAAAAATTCTTAAGATTACAAAAATTTCGATTTCATCGGTAGTATCATATAATTGGGCTTTACGCACAATCCAAGTCCTGTTATGTATTTAAGCTTAATGTCATTTTATTTGGGCTTTTTTTAATTAACACAAGCTACAACTATTCACATGTCCTTAACGCTCTTCAGCACGTATACATATGATCTCGAATCACGGGTTTGATTTGATGATGAGCCTGTCCCATACAAATGGGAGTATCATGGTCTCATTTTTACTAATTCATGGTTCTGATTCCAACAAAATACAAAACATTGTGTTCAAAGAGCCATCAAACTAAGCAGATTATTTATCCGATATAATGTACTACTAACTACATTCTCAAAAAATGTTATTATTGCGATTCTTACGCGGACAAAGTCGCGGGCGATGTCTAGTGTAGTAATATAAAATTATTGTTTATTAAAAAAAACTGGTTTGCCGGAGAAGTGTTACTGGTTTTGGGGCTGGTGATTAGATCAGTGTGCCGCCGTGGACGGGGAGTGAGCCGAGCGTCAAGTTACAAGCGCTGCGACAATATGCATGACTTTCCAAGATAACATAATTATTTGAAACACTTCTACTCATTCGAGAGGGGTGCGGTTTTCGGCAATCGATTTAGAACTAGTCTACATTATTAATCGGAAATAAAAATAAACGATTTTATTGTTTTCAATTTTTTAGGTAGTGCTCCCCTTAAGTGTGTTAAATTTGAGCATGACCAAAAACTTCGACGGAACATCCTCCACTGCCCGAAAGGCTCTAGGTCTTACTGGTCATTTGCCAGAATAGTCAACAACAATTTCATTTCTCCTTCAATATCGCCTCTAACTGATGGCGATCGTACCGTGGTTGATCGTAGCGAAAAGGCCAACTTTTTAGCAGCACGTTTCGCAAGAAATTCTTGCCTTTCACCATCAAACCAATTGCCTCGCGCTTCAAATCCTTCTGGTTTCTCACTACCTGCATTTCGTTTTCGCACGAGACTTATTTTACGGATCCTTAAGGAGCACAAATCTGCTGGTACGGACGGTATTCCCCTCAATACCCTTAAAAAATGTACATCTTTTGTAGCTAAGCCTCTTCGCAATCTTTTTTATCTTTCTCTTACTCTTCTGTGTACTTTCCACGTATGTGAAAAGTGGCGAATGTCCAGCCAATTCCCAAGAAAGGAAGCAAAGCGAACCCCGCCAACTACCGCCTAATAGCACTTCAGTGCTCTCGAAAGTAATGGAAACTGCTGTCAATCGTAAGATCGTCCAATATCTGGAGGATAAACAGCTCATTCATAATCGTCAGTATGGGTTCCGTTTTAGACGGTCTACGGGGGATCTGGTAGTCTACTTGATCATCATCATCAATGGCGCGACAGCCCAAATCGGGCCCTGGCCTCCTGAAGTCGTCGCCTCCTATCGTCTCGATCCAAAGACCGCGTCCTCCAGCTGCTAATTTTTAGAATGGCTTTGCTGTCTTCATCAACCGAGTCTTCCCATCGCTTGCGTGGTTTGCCTACTGGCCGGTTACCACTCGCTTTGCCTTTAAGAGCACGTTTGGGGATTCTTCTGTCTTCCATTCGCTCTACATGGCCAGCCCACTGCAGTTTACGTAACTTGATGAACGTTGAAGCTTCTGGCTCGTCGTAGAGTTGATACAACTCATGGTTGTATCTTATTCGCCATTCCGTTCCTTCGTTCACAGGTCCCAAAATTCTTCGGAGGACCTTTCTTTCGAATGCGTTAACTGCTTTTTCGGAAGTTCGCGTTAATGTCCACGTCTCGCTGCCATAACAGAGTACAGGTCGTATAATAGTTTTATAAATCCGCAGCTTATTGTTCCTGTGCACTTTCTTGGATTTCATTATTGGAAGTACCGAATAATACGTCTTATTTGCTAGTATTATCCGTCGTTTGATTTCGTCTGTTTCATTACCGTCCTTTGCTAGATTAGCCCCAAGATATATGAAGTTGTCCACACTCTCCAAATTATATTCCGTAATTGTTATGTTTTGTCTGATTGGCGTTCTCCTTCTTGTTTGCGTCATTACTTTTGTTTTGCTTTCATTAATGCGCAACCCGACTTCTTTTGCGGCGGAGTCAAGATTGACAAATACCTCCTTAGCACTAGGGAAGGATCTTGCTAGAATGTTAATGTCGTCAGCGTATGCTACTAGTTGGGTGGACTTGAATAGTAGTGTCCCGTTGGTGTCGACTGGGATTTTTCGGACGACATACTCTAGTGCCAAGTTGAAAAGCATAGGAGCTAGACCATCTCCCTGCTTTAAACCACATTCCGTTCGAAAGCTGGTTGTGGAATCGGTTTGTATTCTCACTTGGGATTCAGTGTTCGTCATTGTGAGTCTTGTTAGTCGGACTAGTTTTGGAGGAATTCCAAAGTCAAGCATGATTTGGTACAGTACGCTCCTGTCGATACTGTCGTATGCTTGTTTAAAATCTACGAATATTTGGTGCACGTCTGTGTTATATTCCCAGCATTTCTCAAGCACCTGTTTCACCGAGAATATCTGGTCTGTTGTAGATCGTCCGGTTCTGAATCCGCCTTGGTATTCGCCAATTATTTGATTAGTATAGGGCTTAAGACGACGTTCAATTATTTTTGTCAGTATTTTATAGGACGTACACAACAATGATATACCTCTGTAGTTCTCACAGCAGAGTTTGTCTCCTTTCTTGTAAATTGGACATATAATGCTTTTTTGCCAGTCGTCGGGTATGATTTCCTCTGTCCAAATTTTGCATATCATGTTGTGCAGTATTTCAGCGACACAGTTTCCACCGTTTTTCAGAAGTTCAACTGGTATTTCGTCAATTCCCGGCGCTTTGTTTCGTTTTTGGTCACATAGGGCTGCTTTGATTTCAGGAAGCGTGGGTGGTGTCGATGATGGTTCATCTTCGTCAGTTGAGGCTTGAATTGAAATGTTGTCTGTCGTTATCGGTGCTACTGGGATGGGATTCAAAAGATGTTCGAAGTATGAAGCCCATCTCCTTTTGATTTCTTCTGTGTCGCTGATGATATTGCCCTCTGCGTCTTTGCAGAGACTGGTTTTTGGTTTATAAGTCTACTTGATAGAGTGTTGGAACTCATGCTTAATTGATAATGGCGAAGGTCAAGTTCTCGCACTTGATATTGCTAAAGCTTTTGACAGAGTTTGGCAGTTAAGCTTAGGCCATAGGCCTTAATGATACTCTGTTCAATGGATTAAGAGTTATTTTTCTGAGCGCACTATACGAGTTGCGCTAGATTGCGTTACTTCTTCCTTTTTCCCAATAGTTTCCGGCGTCCCTCAAGG
The DNA here is from genome assembly GCA_963669355.1 of Chorisops tibialis. NCBI lineage: Eukaryota > Metazoa > Arthropoda > Insecta > Diptera > Stratiomyidae > Chorisops > Chorisops tibialis. The sequence continues at coordinate 254,952,774 of OY770263.1, forward strand.
CTCTGTTGTATCTCCAACTCTTTTTTTAGTTTTCATCAATGACCTTCTGTTGTCCACTCGCAATCCAATTCATAGTTTTGCGGATGACAGTACTTTATATAACACCTATTAATTTAACTCTGCCGTGGAATCAAACAATCATTCTATTGCTTTCAATCGAACTCGGATCTCAGCTTAATCCTGGAAAACAGGAAAAATAGAGTAGAGTTCAACGCCTCCAAAACACAGGCCTATCATCTATCCCTTGAACATGATGTTCCGGTGTTGTCTCACAATGTAGCCTGTGATGGTGCACCACAGCTTTTTTTTTTTTTTATAGAATGACCTGTGTTATAGGCAATTTCGGCCTTTATGTGCAATGCACAAACACAGTCATGGAGGGAACGAATGGGATTAGGAAGGTAGGGGAAAAGGAGTGAGAACGACCGTAACGAGTAGAGAAGCTGATATATATTTTTCAGTTGTATTGGCTGCTATTGACAAATATTTGCCGATGTTATGGGGAACTGAATGATAGAAATCGAACAGAAACCATCTACTGAGTATCTAGGCCTTCTTGAAGTGGAACTTTTTCACCGTTTGCCCATTTTATTTCGAATAATTTTTCGTCGCCAGTAGCAACTGAAAAATTCGTGCTTAAAAAAATCCCCTGTCTCGAGTGGGAATCGAAACCACGACCTATTGACTGAGAAGCAAGCACGCTGCCCACTACGCCACGGAAGCCTCACTTCGGAGAATTTCACACTGTTTGGCGTCATTACACCACGTTTAGAGTACAACTCGCATATTTGAACTGGGGCATCAAGAAAAAAACCAAGTGGCAGAATAGACGGCTTACAGGTAGAAAACACATATGTCATGTAAATTTGGTTCGACAACTATCACTGAAGCCTTCTTATTGGCATAATTACCTATGGACGGATGAGACGATGTAAAGTACGTTGCCACATATGGTCGTCCCATTAATCAGAAGAAAGAACACCAATATGAGCCATCACTTTTCACGAGAGATTGAGTCCTACTTTTCGGTAGTTAGCAAGCGGATTTTCTTATGAAGAAGTAAACATTTTCTACAGCCATTTTACTCCAGACTTTATGCCCTATAAAACCTAACACCTGTAAAGCGATTTTGCGATGTCTTCAAGATTATCTGAAGGTAAGCTCTTTATTATAATAAGATCACAAACTTTGATTTTTTTCTGTTTCCCTGTTTGCCCTAGGGTCTTTTGTATGAAATAATGTTAATATAACATCGAGAGCAGCATTCCTTTTTTTTAATCATGATTTCTCAAAGCCTCCAAAATAAAGTCATGACCGCTAGTACCCATAATTAATTAGTCAATAAGTACAGTAGTAGATATCAAATACGTTTATATAGAGTATACAGAAAATTGGTGTCACAGGGCAAAATGTGAACCAAAACTGACATGGGATTGCACACACAAGCACGCGGTTAGTCCAATGGATGGCTCGATAGTAACATGGATTTTGGAATAATGGAAAATCCAACCTAGCCGATACAGTCCACGAGTCTAGAGATGGGCAAAATAGTTTCTTTCCCTGAACTAGTTCATTAGTTCTTATTCACTAAAAGGACTAGTTCTTTGTATTACTTTTTTTTAGTTCATTTACGATCGCTTAGACGAGGTCGTATCTGCAGAATAGAATAGAAAGAAGCAGCCGTTCTCGAAGAGATATTTATAAAAAAAATTATTTATGCAGATATCTCGAGTCAAAAAAGAGGAGAAATAAGAAAAAATAAACTGGATGTTAATAATTTTTTAATTGATTGCTTGAATCACGTTCAATATTCTCTGTACAGAATGTCAGTTTCATAGATGAAGTTGCATAGAATTTTTTTCTTCATAAAATTCTGTGTATTTTACGAAGCCTATCATTTGTATGGGAGGGGTAGAGGTGGTAAGGAAATCGTGAAATTTGTGATGCAGTCTTATTTCATTTCTCTTGTAAGATGCTTCAACAAAATTTCAAGTTCGTAGCTTTTAGTTTATTGGTTATTAGTTGATTTATTGAAATTGGTCATAATCATACTTTTGAATGGGAGAGGGTAGAAGGGCAAGCGCGTTTTCAAAATTTTTGACGCAATTTCGTTTCAACTAATTTTTAAAGTTTTTGTGTAAAATTTCAAATTGATAGTTTTTAGGTGATAATTGGATTTCTTAAAAATGGTCGAAAAAATAACTTTGTATGGGAGGGGGTTTTAAAGGTACGCAAATATTCAAGTTTCTTCCATAAAATTTCATTCAAAAATTTTCAGTTTTTGTTTTTTTTTTTCATTACACATGAAACATCTTGTGCACATTAGACCAGGGGGGTCGGCAATAAAAAGTAATGCCATAATACAAACTAGACTTTGTTGTGAAGCCTACTAAACGAACCAATGTCCAATATAATGTTTATAAATTATAGTTAAAAGAAGAACCAAATTTCACTTCGGTCTCTAGCAAAAATGACTTTCGTTGTTCTTGTACCAAGGTACAGATTATATACAAAGATATAGTTCGTTATCTGCGCGAGAGGTGAGATATGATCGTATTGGCCGTTGGCGATAACACAATGGAATGCTGTACGGAATGAAAGCAGCTTAGCGAACACGATAAACAATGAGGTTACGCTTGCATGTGAATAATGGATTGTCAACCAAATACGCAGACTTCCGGACTTTACGTCCAGCACAGTACCAGTTCATTTCGAACTAAATGTGAAAATTTTAGTGAATAATTCGTTTAGTTCAATGATGCGAATACTTCAAATGAACTAGTTCGTTTTAGAACTAAACATCTCTACACGAGTCCATCAGAGTTTCCCCACACATGGTGAAATTTCGGCTTGGCTCTGGGCCTTTACTTTGGAGAAAATTTAAAAGCTATGTCAACAAGTCGGGAAAAGCTTTATTATTCATGGGACAAGTGCGTAGGAAATCAATATGCAGCATTAAAAATTATCATATAGAATATCAGAATCATAGAGCATTTTTTTCTGTTTAAGAAACCCAGCTGGGCTTAGGGGTCACATACTGTAGCGTACAGCCCAGTCAGAATAGGTTAGGTTTGTGAAGGAGTTGGACACCAATGTATGTAGGCCACCAGTAGGCCCATTGTACGCCTCCGTGTTTTTACCATGTATACCATTCAGCCAGCACGCTCTACCGGTGAAACTAATGACCTTCATCCGTTCAAGGGACCAGAGATCATTTAGCTCGGTAAAGAAGTACTCTCCGAGAATTCGTCTTCGAATCTTTCGGAGTTATGGGCAATGGCAGAGGAAATGCTCTATAGTCGCATACTCCTCACCGCAGCCTCTACAAATATCCTCGGTTGTAAGGCGAAGTCTTCGAGCGAGTTTTATAAGAAGACTTGATCCGTAACTATACCTGGGGAGTTTCTGCCGAGTCTCAATATTCTTATTAATTTCCCTCTATCAAACCCGCCACATAGCATCTTCGTGGTGTTACACGACTCGCTTTATATCCATTTGAGATTTTCCTTTCCCCACACTTTGTTAGCGTATATTGTCTTAAGGAGGAGTGCAGCTTATCGTCTAAAGGTGCGTTTACATCAACTGAGCGGAGCTGAACAGCTCGGAGCAAAATTGGCCGCTCGATCAGTTTGCACCATGCTCCGCGCACGGTCGAGCATGCTCACAGTGCTCCAAGTTCCGTTGACAGCAAAAGCTTTATCGTGCTCAGGTCAGCTAGTTTGAACGATGCGCGTAGTCTGTAGTATCTTGAATTGACAAATCTGTAAGTAAAGCACTTGTGCACTGTATTTTTTTCTGCTTTCAAATAATTTCATTCTCCAATATCGTTTCTTTTTTCTTTGTTTCTTCTTTTCATTTAAAGAAAGGCATACAATTATAAATGCCGCACTTGCGATTTCAACATTTTCTGCTTCCATTTTGACTTTCGCGAAAACTGACGTTTGCACCACGAGCAAAAATGCTCCACAGAAATCGGAGCACCGCGAGCATGTTCGCTTGCGCTCGTTCAGAGTGAATAAGCAAGCTCTCGGAGCATAGTTGCTCCGAGCGAAAGCTCTCGATGCAAGCTTGCTTATTCACTCTGAACGAGATCTGAGCGCAAGCGAACATGCTCGCGGTGCTCCGATTTCTGTGGAGCATTTTTGCTCGTGGTGCAAACGTCAGTTTTCGCGAAAGTCAAAATGGAAGCAGAAAATGTTGAAATTGCAAGTGCGGCATTTATAATTGTATGCCTTTCTTTAAATGAAAAGAAGAAACAAAGAAAAAAGAAACGATATTGGAGAGTGAGCTAAGCTGAGCACGACAAAGCTTTTGCTGTCAACGGAACTTGGAGCACTGTGAGCATGCTCGACCGTGCGCGGAGCATGGTGCAAACTGATCGAGCGAGCAGTTTTGCTCCGAGCTGTTCAGCTCCGCTCAGTTGATGTAAACGCACCTTAATAATTCTCGGTTGTAATTCTAAATAAATATTTAGTGAACAGTTTCAGCTCAATAAATTTTATCCGTACTGAGTAAATTAGTTTAACGTATTACATGAAAAAGTGCAGTTTATATTGGAGGTGGTGGAAGGAGGGGAGGGATTCGAAAATTGTGTATACCGTTGATTGAAATCATTATAAAAAACATAACAGAGCTACGATTGCGCGTAAACCGCAATCTTACGATACTCTAGATGAAATAGAATTTTTTGTGATCCCAAGAAATTTTGTATGGGGAGTGTTAGAAGGGGTGATAGCATTGAACTACTTTTTTCCCCATCATGCTAAAGTAGCCATAAAAATGTTTTATACAAAATGCTTACTCCAAAAATTGAATAGGAGCTGAGAAAATTAGTGTGTTAAATTTAGTGAAAATGTGCAGTTTGTATGGGAGGTGGTAGAAAGAGTGGAGAGATTTTAGTGATTTTTTCAGAAATAACTAAGAATATCATAAAATTGACATCTCTTAAATTTTAGACCAGTAAGATTCATACTTTTCAAGAAAATAGATTTTTTGTCAAATTGTGAAACTGTTGTCATATTGTATGGGAGGGGGTAGAAGCAGTAAAGCTAATCAAATATTTTTTTCTGATCTTAGTGATAATACTAATTAAGTATTTATCACAAAATGTGAGCTCGATAAATGTTATATGTTCTGAGAAAATCGGCTTAGAGCATTTCATGAAAAAGTGTAGGTTGTATGGGAGGGGTTGGAAGGAGAGGGAGGACGCAAATAATTTTTGTACTGTATATTAAAATCATTATGAAAGTAATATATCCCGAAATTAAGACTAATAGCTCTTATACTTTTCGAGCAAATCCATTTATAGTCGAATTGCGAAATTGTGCCATTTTGTATGGGAGGGGGTAGAAGGGGTCAAGCTAATCATCTAATTTTTTTTAGCCTTACTAACAATTTTAAATAAATACGTAATGCACAATTTCAGCTCGCTAGAGTTTATACGCACTGAGTAAATTGGCTTAGAGTAATTCATGACAAGTACAGTTTGGGAGGTGGTAGAAGGAGGTGGTAGAAGGAGGTGGTAGAAGGAGGGGGAGGACACGCATAATTTTTATACGGTAGATTGATATTATCATAAAAGTAATATATTCCAAATTTTAGGCCAATAGCTTTTATACTTTTTCAGCAAATCCGTTTATTGTCAAATTGCGCATTTTTGTCATTTTGTATGGGAGGGGGTAGAAGGGGTGGCGCGATTTGGCCCGTTCACGAACTTGACCTTACTTTTTTGCTAAAAACGACACATAAAAATTTTTAGCACTATAGCTCAAAGCTTTCGAGAGTTATGCTGTAGACAGACGCACAGACAGACAGACGTACAGACGGCCACTCGGAATCGATGTTTTTGAGCGACAACAAATATTTTGGTACCCTTGGCGGCTCTGTGCGAGCGTTATTTCTTAGCGTTACAAACGGTAAGGCAAATACAATATACTCTCAGATTTCATCTAGAGTATAATAATACATTTCGAATTTCACATCCATAGCTTTTATATTTTTCGAGAAAATCCACTTATCGTCGAATTCCAAAATTGTGTCATATTGTATGGAAGGAAGTGGAAGGGATAGAGCGATTTTGCCTGCTCACGAACTTGATCTTTTTTTTATCAAAAACGATGTAAACATAATTTGAACTTTCTAGCTCAATGCGTTCTCGAGCTAGAGACCGAACGGATGGACAGACGGACGGACATCCGAATTTTAAGTGATAATATGAACATGCATCATTTTTTTGAAAGTATTACAAGTTTGCTCTAAAGTTTGTATCGCTAAGAAATAAGACTCGGAGGAAAAAATTGATTGGACAGAAGTTTGTTTCATCGCTCAAAAACTTCAAAACCAGATGTCTGGCCGTTCGCCCCTAACTTTAGAACATGTTGAGCTAGAAATTTCAAATTTTGTACACATCGTTCTTGACGAAAAAGTAAGGTCAAGTTCGTGAACGGGTCAAATCGCTCCTTCTACCCCCTCCCATTACTCGGTGTCAATAATTTACAATAATCCAAGTTTCTTCTAAGCTGCTAAAGATTTCAAATTTTAAATATAATATTCTTATCATAAATGAGATGTATGGTATAAGTCCTCCCAACTTCTACCACCTCCCACACAAACTGGGCATTTTCGAAAAATACTATAGCCAGATTTTCTCAGTGAGTAGAACATATATCGAGCCCAAATTTTGAACTGAATGCATAAATAGTATTATCACTAAGGTCGGAAAAAAATTAATTAATTAGCTTCACTTCTGCGTCCCCACCCATACAAAATGGCACAATTTCATAAATTTACAAAAAATTAGATTTTCTTCAACAATACGAATATTACTGATCTAAAATTTTAGACATTTCTTGCATAACGTTTGTATTTATTTCTGAAAAAATCACTACAAATCCTCCACGCCTTTTACCATCTCCTATACAAATTGCACAATTTAAATCTAAAACAACACCTATTTAATTTTTGAAGCCTAATTTTTTTATAAAACACTCTAGTATGATGTGAAAAAAATTGGTTTAGTGCTATCACTCCTTTTACCATTCCCCCCCATATAAATTTTCTTAAGATTACAAAATTTTTTTTTTCATCTAATGTATTGCATGAGTGGGCTTATCGCGCAATCAGTTAAGGGTACTATTTCCGCATTCATCACGGTATTTGCTCGAAACTTCAACACACGTACACCTAAATCACTAATGTAATGCTTACCATGTCTCATATTAAAACCTGGATATTAGTTTTCAACAAAAAAAAACTCTCGCTATTGAGACGTAAAGATTTTCATACCATTTTGCTGCAAAAAAAATGACTTTAGGTTTGTAAACGGATCAAATCTACAGCTCCTTCTGCCACCTCACATACAAATTAATGAAATAATGATGAAATCTGAGAGTGTATTGTGTTTGTTCAAAAGTTTGTAGCACTAAGAAATAAATACGTACAGAAACACCAAAGATACAGAGATATTGCATTTATTGCCGCTCTAAACCCTTGAATTTGATTAACCGCCCGTTCGTCTGTCTGTTTACCTACTAACACAATTGGGCCCAATCATAATTTTGTTATGTTTGCAACGCTAAGAAATGAGGTTCGGAAAAAAGTTATTTGTTGACAGAAAAATTTCCAAACTACCTAGTCTAGCCATAAATATTGTTACAAGGTTTGGCAATCCTGCAGAAAGGAACCGTTATATTGCATTTCTTAAAAATTGAGCTAATCGCTATAGTACGCTTGTGCTTGCTTGATGCATTTGTCATCATTTGAGTTTAATTTTTAGTGTAGTGAACATGGATTGGGGCGACAAAGAAAATAGAATTGCTGTGATTGCACTTCATAAAGTAGGAATGCAACCAAGTGATATTTTTAAGACTCTGCATACCCTTGGTATAAGCCGAATGTTTGTATATCGGGCTATTGAAAGATTTAATGATACGTCTGGAGTAAGTGACCGTGAAAGAAGTGGCCGTCCGCGAACTACTCGAACACCTCAAGCGGTTAAAGCCGTGCGCGAGAGAATTCGCCGTAATCCTCTTCGGAAACAAAAAATTTTATCGCGTGAGATGAAAATACCCCAAAGAACAATTTCACGTATCATCAAAAGTGACTTGGGGTTGGGTGCTTATTGTAGATCTACCGGGCATTTACTAACAGATTCGTTCAAAAAAATAGAGTGGAAAAATCAAAACGATTACTTTGCCGGTATGCAAACCAAGAACACCGTAAAATTTTGTTTACGGACGAAAAAATTTTTACTGTCGAAGAAACATTTAATAAACAAAACGATAGGGTTTATGCTCGCAGTGCCAGAGAAGCTTCTCAAGTTGCCCAAAAGGTTCAAAGAGGTCATCATCCAGCCTCAGTAATGGTTTGGTGGGGTGTTACCTACAACGGGGTGACAAAGTTGCATTTTTGTGAGAAGGGCGTCAAAACGTCTGCCAAAATTTATCAAGAAAGTGTCCTTGAAAGTGCAGTGAAACCTCTCAACACGTCATTATTCAAAAATCAGCCTTGGAGTTTTCAGCAAGATTCTGCACCAGGTCATAAGGCGAAGTCAACCCAAAAATGGCTTGAAGAAAATGTTCCAGATTTTATTAAAGCTGAAGATTGGCCTTCCTCTAGCCCAGACCTGAATCCGCTGGATTACGAATTATGGTCTGTCTTAGAGCAAATGACGTGCTCTAAAAGACATCCTAATATCGAATCCTTAAAGAAGTCTCTTACACATGCAGTCGCCAACTTTCCGATTGAAGTCGTGCCTGCTTCCATAGATAAGTGGCCAGCTCGATTAAAAGCTTGTGTAAAGGCAAAAGGCAATCAATTCGAATAACTTGTTGCAATTTCCGTTGTTGACAATGCATTTCATAAATAAACAATGATTTCTTAACATATAACACCTCTTTTATTGAACAGTGCTTCAAAAAGTGACTAGGTAGATATCCATTCGACTGTAGATAGAAGCCTAATTACTAAAATTCTCGTACTCATTCTACCACCTCCCACACAAATGTCACATTTTCAAAACTTTAATAATGTCAATTTTCTTAGAATGCATAAAAGCTACCGACCTGAAATTTTACAAATAATATTTCTATGGCTTGAATGAATGTTTTCACGGTGCATTTCGAATTGAAAAGAAAGATTTCCGGATTTTGCACATTTTTCTTTATTATGTGTGACGTTTCGGTCTCTGCTGAGACTGCAGTTTAATAAAGGCACAGACCGAAACGTCCCACATAAAGGAAACAGTGTAAAATCTGTATACAATATTTCTATGTTGAATGCATAATACATGTGTCCTTCTATCACCTCCCGTACAAATTTCACGATTTCGTCATACAGATTAAGCCATTATTTTCGGTCCATTTCAAATTCTTGAACAAGAATGAAGCAGATTGTTGGCAGATATTTGTAAGATTTAAGTTTAAGATTTAAGTTCGAACAAAGTCGTCGAGCATCAACTTATGACGTTAAATTTCGTAGATACTTGCAGAGGCTCGTCAGATATCACCATTTCCTGCTGCAAGCTCATTGATGGTTTTGTGGCTCAACCCGAAAACCATCAATATATCATGATTCGTCGTGAGCTCAATGTTGAGAAATCTGTAGGACCCGATGGTATCTCCCCCTTAGTTCATAAAAATTGTTCTTCCTCGTTAAGCCACTGCGCGATTTATTCCATCTCTCTTACTCTTCTGGGCACTTCCCGCGCACATGAAAAGTGGCGAATGTTCGACTTTTTCCCAAGAAAGGAAACAAAGCGTTACCCGCCAACTACTGCTTCATCGCCATCACTTTCGACAGAACGGCTGTGAGTCGCAAAATAGTCCGCTATCTTGAAGATAACCAACTTAGCAATGATCGTCATTACGGATTTCGTTCCGGACGTTCTACAGGTGACTTCTTGGTACATCTGACTGATCGTTGGAACTCTTGCATCCATAAATTTGACAGAGTTTGGAACAAATGTCTCCTAGTGAAGCTCAAAGCAGTCGGCTTTAATAATAACCTCGTAAGATGGATTGAGAGTTTCTTACATGAACGCACCATTCAAGTCGTATTGGATGGCGTGGAATATTCCTCCTTTCTCATAGATTTCGGAGTCTCCCAAGGCTCTGTTTTATCATCCACACTCTTTCATATTTTTATTAATGACCTTCTGTCGTCAACGCTCTATCCGATACTTTGCTTTGTAGATGATGGCACCCTGGATAACATCTATGAATTCGACTCGATTACTAACGATCACTGTGTCCCGGTAGCATCTAAACGTGCCGAACTATTTGGATCATTAAACTCTTCTTCTTCAATGGTGCTACAGTCCGCATCGGGCCTTGGCCTCCTGACCTTCAGGTTCTTTAACATTTTCATTATTTATTGCGGAAGGTTTATTAGCCCTTCGCACAATCCCCTATCTGCGAATTTTTCATTTCCTTAGATTGAGGTAGCCAAGGTATACCCAAGCAAGTAGTGTGCTGGAATTATGCGTCGACTGGGATTTGAACTCACGACCTTCGCATTGCAGACCAACACGCTAGCCACTAGGCTACACCCTAGCTTAAGCTCATTGAACTCTGACCTGAAACTAATCTTGAAATGGGGTAGGATAAATAGAGTAGAGTTCAACACCTCAAAAATACAGGCCTGTCATCTTTCCCTTAAACGTGATGTTTCAGCGTCGGTCTTTAATGTAACCTTCGGTGGTGTCCAACTAGACACTTCCGAATACTTCTCACTCCTTGGCATTAACATAAAAAACTATCTTAATTGCACATATTCGACATAGCACTTGACGCTTCCAAACGCCTAGGAGTTCTCCGAAGATGAAAAAAATATTTTACTTCCAGTGACCTAGCAAATATCTATAAGGTCTACATTAGACCACGCCTCGAGTACAATTCGCATTTACTGGCTGGAGCACCCAAAGCGCAACTTGCGATGCTCGACCGTGTCCAGAGACAGGCTTCCCGACTAATTGGAGATGAAGCCAACACGGTTTTTATAGGCTTCCTAGAGCACCGCAGAAATATTTGAGTACTAAGCATTTACTACCACTACTTTCATGGTAAATGCAGTGACGAGCTTGCTAAACTTATTCCACCTCTTTCATAGAAATACTCGCCTAACTACAAGTGCACACCAGTTTACTGATAAGCTTCCAACTTGCCGTACAGTGAAATATTGGCAGTCATTCATACCCCGAACTTCAAAGCTTTGGAATGCATTGCCAGAAACTGTATTCCCATTGTCATACGACCTCCGACGTTTCAAACTTAACGTCCACCGGCATTTTAGGCTTTTCCCTCCTTTTAATCCCATTTAACCTTAACTCCTTTTGCATTAAAGGGTGACTCCCTAAGGTGTGTACGACCACGTAAAAAAATGTATTGTTTTTGTAATGAAGTATTCTTCAAGTAAGTCAAGACCCGTGGGAGCTGAATTACTTGTGCACAATTTTGAGGGTTTCCTCTTACAACGATCGTCTATGACTAACTTATCACCATGTTATCTGAAACCCACATTAGGAAAGAAAATAAAGCATAGGAAAGCAATAGCAAGGACCTCAAAAAATTTAAACCATAGTTGGTAAGTAAAGCAAATATTTATCAAAATAGAGTTCCTTCCTAGGCATAGGATTTAAAAAAATCATACGACCTAAGAAGAAAACAATCGTAATAATATCGTGACAAAGTAGGATTTCATAATATTCCAATAAAAAAAAGAATTTAATTCTTTTCCTTTTATATTTAAATAAAAAAAATATTTTATTTTCATTTAACTTGTAACAATCTTTCATAGTGACAGCAATTAAAAAGTTGAATATTTATTGGTATCTTCCGTCCTCACTTTCCAGTTTTCGATTTTGGCTTCCAGCAGCATACGTTTTCATTATCAATTACCCGAAATTATTTCTCTCATAAAACATTGAATATTGAAAATATTTAAAATTTACGATAAAATTTAAATTTTATTATGAATTATATTTTACAATAATGAATAAAAATAGAAAATAATATTCTAACTAATGAAAAAATGTTTTATTTAAATATACTCGATTTATATCTGATGTGCACGATACTCGCTTAATGCGGAACTCTGTTTACACGATTTCAATTTGCACGACAGATTTAAAAAATAAAATATTTATGACATTTAAATTTTTTTTTAATAAATATAAATCGAGCGAGTATTTACTAATGTTTCTATTTTTTTTTTTTAATATAAAATGTTGGTTGTCTATTCCAGCTCTCATATTAAATTTAACAAAATACAACAAATATAGAATAATTAATTTACAATAAATATGCAAAATAACGATTATAAGAATACATTATAAAAAAATAAATAAATAAAAAAAACATCAATCAACCAGTAAAAGAACAAAAGTATCGCCATCATACCGGACTAAGGTTATTAATATCGTCACATCCATAGGGATAAGATTTTTGAATTTTGTATTTTTTGATCATTTCTCATTTCTTTTTTTTTTTTAATTCATTTCGATTAATTCTTAAGCACATCCTGTATTTTAGAACGACTATATCTGTGCTTTTTTTCCTTTTTGAAATGGAGCGTCAATGAATGATGATGTCATTTTGAATAAATTTATATATTTAGATAGATACGATAGTTTGATTGATTTTATAAGTGTCAATATGGATATTCTGTTGTTTACGATTATATTCGATTAAGTTAAAGTTTTTTTGATCGAATTGAAAAAAATAATTAAATCAAATTTGAAACGCGAAATAATTCGATTTTATTTTTTGCTGTGAAGTTGATTTTGAGCCGAAGTTGTCAGTTTGGATACTACTCGAGTTAAAGCGCGATTTTCGGCTCGTAGACGCTCATTCTCAGTCTTATACTTTTGTAGTAGCTAGGCGGAAAAATTTAAGTTGGATTTTTAAAATTATTTTTTTTTTAGTGATGTTAATGTTTTGTGTATGTGTGTGCATCAGTGTTTATTTTAAATTTTATTATTATAGCTTTAAATTTGTTTGCGTTGTATTTATATGTGAGTTTTAGTCGAAAGAATAACAACAAATAATGTAATTTTTTGATAACATTTTGTAGTTTTTTTTTACATAAAACAGAGAATATTTGTTGTGTATTATTTTATTGTAATATGTTGATAATTTATAGGATTGGTTCAAGAAATTATTGTTATTACGTAGCGATGCTTTTTAAAAAAAAAAAAAACAAGTATGAATAATATTAAAATTTTTAATAAATGTTAATTCACTTAATTTTTGTTTACCTACAACGTTAATTTAGAAATCATTTTTCTTCTCATTTTGATTGCGAAATGGTTGGTTTAATTTTATAAAAGGTTGCTTTTGATTCGCAAAACGTTGCATTTGGTTTGAGAAACGGAATAACGTTCAAGTTGCTCATTTGTAAGTTGATTCAAGCATGATTAAAAAAAATTCCCCTTCGATTTGCAAAAAAAACTTCCATTTTGATTACATTCTTGCAAATGTATGTAAAAATTATGATTGCTCTTTTAGCAAACAATAACATCTTTTAAATTATGGACTAACTCCTAATCTTTATGCTCTTAATAAGAATTCAAATTAATTTGTTGTCTCTCACACACATTTTATTTGTACGATTATAAATATTCTGGTTACATATTTAAAATTATAACAAACAACAAAAAAATATTCACGACCAACACGAAGATTTTAATCTCAAATTTCTTTCCTAACAAAAAAAAATTGTTAATGAACTCACAAAGTGATAAAAAGACATTTATGCGAATTGTATAAATATTTCCTTTTCTCTATTTTCTTCTGACAAGGGTATGTTTTTTTTCTTATCAATTTTTAAAAAGTAAATAAATTTCTTTTTTTATTATTTTCGGAATTCCTTGCTTAATATGTATGGCTTGAAAATTATGTGGGAGTAAGGTATTGTAAATATTTTTCTACAACGTTTATGCAATATTTGCGAGTAATATTTACTACTAATGTGCGGAAAATAAACATTTTCTTGGTGTTTAATGAAGTAACACATGTAGAAAAACGCGTGCTTTTATTGTTTTTTCAAGGACAAAATTAATCGCATGTGCAAAAATATTGAGATACGAGTATGTTGAACGTTATGTATGGAGATCTCATAAATTATTGTTTATTATGGTAATGATGACACAGTTTCGTGTTTAGTTAGGAAAATGCGCAAGAAAAAAAATTATCATTACGGAGATAGTAAAATTTTGAATAGTACATAATTTCGGATAGTGCGACAAGTAGCTATAATTAATTAAATTAAATAGAAAACTTTATTCAATTAGTGCAATGCATTTCGAATTCGAAGAATAAAATTTCAGATTTCACACTGTTATGGTTTATTAAATGTAACGTTTCGGTCTCTGCTGAGATCTTTATCAAACTGAGTTTAATAAGATCTCAGCAGAGGCCGATACGTCACATTTAATAAAGCGTAACAGCGTGAAAACCGGAAATCGTTTCTTTTAATTTGAATCATTTCTTTTTACATGGTTAAGCCGTGGTTATTCTGACTAATGTCTTTAAGTAAACAAATTAACATGAGCTCAGTTTCAGGCAAATCGAAGAAATATAAATTACTGTAAGGTGTAATTTAGTGATTTTGAAGAAAGTTCGATTATAGAGAATGTTAATGTAGATAATAATGTAATGTAGGCACAGGCTGACAAGGTGGCACAACCTGGGGCGCCCAATTTATCAAGATTGAGATTATAAATTACAAACGTTAAGAGTACAGTCATTAAAAAAAAAATGACTGATGTAGTTGAGAAAACGCAGGGAAGGGATAACTTCTGTTATCATATACCGGGTGAACGACCAAGGTCAATTCCGATATTGCCGCTCCCACGTACCTCAGGTATGCGACCAGTCACGAGTTACAAGAAACTTAACTGGAGTATCCTTCACGGTTTACGAAGACCCATCGGAGATTTTCTGGTACCACGGGATCCCATGGAAGGTTGCTTCCGGAGATGATTGAGGTCTGCTTAACGGAACACGTGATGGCCCATATCGTGGGCAGAGTCCCTCGGAGCTCGACGTGGAGTTGCGTTTTCCAACCTGGTGCCATGACCAATAGATTGGCAGAGATTTAGATAGGTCTCACATCCAGGCCATGACTTCAAAAGAAGTCGCAGAGAAGCTCCTGTCAGAAGTGGGTCCGACAATGGGAGTCAGGGTGCATGTAGTACATTCAATTAGAAGTAGTGCGGCTCTACTAAGGATACCCTCGGAAAGGGAGAGGACTAAGGCCGTCTCAAATAAAACCTTTGAGGAGGTTGGTATAGAAGTGTAGGGTAAGAGACAATCTGGGGCTCAGAGTCATGATTCATGACGTCCACTGTCGTTTCCAAAAGAACAATTAATGGGAGAAAAACACGAAAACCGCTTCAAGGGAAAAATGCGGACCTCCAGAAATTGCTGAAAGTTATCTGTAGGCCTGTTAAGGAGACTGAGGATGCCACAGCTTCTGTGATCCTAGGGGGGGACGGACAAAATAATTGATGAGCTGGTGGCATCGGAAATAGTGGATGAGAAGTGGTTCTCGTATAGGATTCGTATGCACGATGCAGTTACGACATGTTTTAGGTGCCTTAGTTTTGACCACAGAGTGGCTGAGTGCAGAAACATAGAGCTACCTTTTGGGCATAGACTTCTCGCGTTGGACTGTCCAGTCTACGCGAAAAGAGTAGCTAGGGTGAACGCGAGACATTAAAGCAACCATGTCTACATACCCAACACAGACTGGTTGCCTTGAATCGGCCAAGTTCGTACAATTAAATTGCCACGGTTCTTACCCGGTAATTTGCAAACTTCTGGTCCTTGTAAGAGAGAAGGGATTTGCCTTTGCTCTCCTGCAAGACCCCTATGCAACTAACGGTTGCATAAGGCAATGCCAGCGGGATCTAGGGCTTTCTTTTTGGGTGAAGAGAGGGGTGCTGCAGTGGTGGTTTGCTATTCCAATATTGAGTGTATCGGGAACGGAGTGGGAGGTGTGTGTCAGGGTGGATGGACTCTTCGGTCTGGCCTGCACGGTGAGCATCTATTGTAGGTTTGGGGAGCCGCTCGACCCATGTCTGGACTACATGGACGCAGTTATCCAACAGATAAAAGAGACACCTGCCATTTTTGGAATGGACGCGAAAGCCCTCTTCTTATTATGGACTGCTGGACATACGTCTACCAATCTTGGACAGCACCGGAGAGGCCATTTGCGATTGGATAGCAGCAAATGATATGTTCGTCTGGAAAGAGCCGAGTGATTCCTACACCTTCGATAGATCTCGTGGTGTGAGCGATATCGATGTGACCTTGGCCAATCGCTCAGCGATGGTATTCGAAGCCCGGTGGAGCATCAGAGCAAGATGAGGGACTAGCGATCACAGCCTAATTGCCTGTGTGTAAAGGCGATCCCTGCGCGAAATAGCCTGGCGCACTAAGGAGTGCTGCTAGGAGGCCCATGGCGAACGCTGGAGGGTTGAAGCAGAAAGGGTCGCATTCAGTGAATTCGCGCTGCTCGGCTTTAATAGTCAAATTGCAAAAATTCAAGAATAGACAGTAAAATTAAACGATGGCATGTTTCGGAGGATCCGCAAGGTGAATCCGAAACGTCTTAAGTGGTGGAACGCAGAACTGGCAGGTGAGCGCACTCGAATACGGGCTCTAAGGACGAAGTTCCAAAGGGCTTGTGCAAGAGGTAAAGCAAACGCGCCCCAGCTCAAACTTGGATACTAGCGAGGCATGAACGAGTATCGAGCACTCATCAAAGGAGGAGGATTAGAGACGCTTCCCTAGGGCCTGAGATCCCTGGGGCCTGAGATATCTGACATCAATGTTGAAGGCAACATTATGTCGACATGGAAACAGCAAAATTAGAAAAAATTTCCGGATCCGGAACCGAGGAAGAAATGCTCATTATCGTGTAACAACGGAGGGAGAAATCCCCGAGCAGAAACCCGAAGTAACCCCCGGTCCTATCAGGCAATATCTCTGCTCCCGGCAAAGTCCTGGAGAGGATTATGGTCAGAATACTGGGCAAGAAAGTGACCCATCTGGCCTCTTCCGCGCCGGGAGATGCGTGGATATATGCTAAAGAATCGGTTTCGAGGAGTCCTAGAAAATAACTCCTTGGAATCTTTGTAGACATCAAGGGCGCCTTTGACTATTTGAGTTGGGACGCGGTGCTTGATAAGCTACGGAGCTGCGGCTGTCGAGAAGTGGCCCTTTGGCAGAGCTATTTACCTGACAGGTTAGCAAGCTTAAGGGGATAACGCGATACTGTATAGAGGAATGTAGAACGGGGCTGTCCACAGGGCTCCATCAGTTGTCCATTCATGTAGAACTTACTGATGGATGACCTTTTGGCACAGCTTTCGGACTCAAGCAGTATTACGGCGTATGCTGACGATCTACTCATATTGGTGGAGGGAAGCTGAGCTCGAGCGTAAGGGTACAGCTCTAATCGGTACCGTTCTGGAATGGACTTAAAAGGTGGGAGTTGGGGTATCGAGAGAAAAGACAGCGGTAATATTGTTGAAGGGCAAATTATCGCATTCACGTCCTGCTTCGATAAAGCTGGATGAAACCGGGCTCAGATATGTAACTAACGCTAATTATCTGGGCATCAGAGTTTCCGAGCGGTTGAGATTCGAGCTGCATCTGTGAGAGCTCAGAGAACATCTCACTACCACTGTGGAACAGATCCGCAGAGTTCTGCGGAAAGAGTGGGACCTTATCAAGAGAGCGGTTCGTACCATATACGCCGGACCATTCGTTGCATGTGCAGCGTATGGACCGAGTATATGGTACGCTACCCTGTTGATTAGTACGGGCACTCGTGCTATTTACTCGTGCCAGCGAGAATCCTGCAAGCGTGTTTACCTATGTACCGTACAGTTCCTACTGAACTCATGCAACTAGCCATGGGTGTTCCTCCGGTGGACTTGGAGGTGCAGAGTGGAGCTATCACCTACAAGATCAAGAAGGGTGTCCTATTGCGGGCTAGCGATTGGTTAGCTCCTGAGGAAATTGGGAAGAGGAGCCTTCGCGTAAGGAACTCCTTGACCTCAAGGTCACATCAGTGTGGCAAAACAGGTGGGCCTTCACGCACGAAGCAACCCTATATCTACAAATTTTTCATTTTCGTAGATTGAGGCAACCAAGGTATACCTAAGCAGGCAGTGTACTGGAATTTTGCGTCGACCGGGATTTGAACTCACGACCTTCGCATTGCAGGCCAACACGCTACCAAATTCTTATCACGAAACAGTTTTGTGGTTTGGACGCATTGAACTGAATCATCTTCTTTTACCCTATTCGAAAATATATAAGAATTCATTGTTCACTGATAGAATCATACTCCTACGTTGTCCTACGTATGTCAGAGTTGGTAAAACGTGCCAATTATGTTGAATTGTGAAGAAAAATCAAAGGTGCTGTCATCAGCAAAACATTGGCTGCGATGTTGAGACATTTATGAAAATTAAAAAGAAATAGGGTTAGAGGTCTGATCCTTATGGGCTCCCAGCTTTCATTACATTAGGAGAAGAAAACATCCAATACGAGACAAATTAAACGGTTGGTTAAAAAAAAAACAATTCATCGAACTAGGAAATCAAATCTAGTTTGGATAGAAGAGTGAGTGGCACACTCTATCGAACATTTTGGTCATGTCCAAAGTATTAAATTGATGGAAACTGTTGTTGAAGCGCACGGTTAAAACTGGCAAGAGATCGCCAGTTGATCTTTTTTAGTGGAAACCATATTACTGATCACTAAAAATGCCATGATGTTCCAAAGGCGCAAGTACTCTGGTGGGACGTTGGCGGAATTGCAGAATTGGCAGCATCCACTAAATGCAGATTACGAAGCTCAATCTTCTATTAGAACGATACTCTGCTTCCTTGACACAACCGGTATTTGTAACAAGCTCTGAATAGATGGGATATACAATGAATGCGAACGGGTATCAGACAAGGCTGTAGATTATCATCAGCCCCGATTCTGGTGGTAATAAATGACATCTTGAAAGCTGGTAGAGGTGGCGAATTTCAAGGTTTTCAGCGGAGACTATTTAACATCTTAATTTAACTTTCGGTCTTAGAGTCAACCAATCAGTCCGGAAGGACGTCTGAAAATAAATGTGCATAGAGCAAAAAACCTGGTTGTAGCCTAGTGGGTAGCATATTGGTTTGCGAAGGTCATGAGTTCAAATCCCGTTCGACTTAACTTATAATTCCAGCACACTGCTTGCGCGGGTAAATCTGGCCACCACAATCTGTAAAAATTCGTAAATAGAGGATTATGCGAAGCGCCTGCAACCCTTCCACAATGATCAAAAGTACACCGATTGTGTGGACGGAGGACCCGAAATTAAAATTGAGACTAGTATAATTAAAGTTAGTCAGGCATTCGGTATCCTTTCCTCTTTCTGGCGATTTCAAAACAAAATGCAAGTGTTTGAGGCACGCGTCATACTCGTGTTAATGGTATATGGTTACACTGCAACGAAAGTGGTCGTTAAGCTTATCCAAAAAAAAAAAAATGCAAAGCCAATGCCTTCGACGAATTTTAGGGTTTATTCTGACCCAATCTCAATTCCAACGACGAAATTTGGAGTACAACAGGTCAGACGAAGATAGAGATTCAAAGGTGGAAGTAGCAGTGACCAAATATCTTCAAACAGGATCAGTTTGATAAAGGGGTCTCAGCAGAGACCGAAACGTCGCACATAATAAATCAAACAGTGTAAAATCCGGAAAACTTTCCTTTTAAATTTCGATAAGAGCTCTGGACTGCAACCCTCAAGGAAGACGTCGAGTTGTTCAACCATGCAGCACATGGAAGCAAACGCTGTAGCGGAGCCCAGTCCTAAAAAGACCTAAACGATTCTTAGGATTGCGTTTTGTCCTATCGGGGTCTTAACAGGAAATTGATAGACAATGAACTCAACGGTGGCCGCCGCCAAGGAAAGGCCCGGCTCATTATAGACAATCAACCCAAGCAGGTAGTGTATTGGATTATAATTCTATCCGGGTTTAAACTTAGATCATGTTACACCATTATATTGCCAGCTCACTAAGCTATACCCAGAAGAGAAAGATTTCTAACGTTAATTTTAAGAATCTATTTCAGCTTAGAAAACAATGTAAATGATTAAATTTGCAAATTTGGATCAGAACAAAAAAAAAACAAAATCTTAAAATAATAAGATATAAGATAAGTGTGTCGTCATTCGTGAGCACTTTATTGTACATAAGCTGTTGTTGCAACCGAAAAATTACTCACGTCTGGACACATCTCAAAAATTATTTCACTAGGATCTGTGTTGAAAATTAGATGTATTTTCATGAATTATTACGTTTTGAAATTTCATCAAAGCACTCAATTTGGGTTCTTTCCGGATAGGAATTTTTTTTGAGATAATTTTGGCTCGTTATGTCTCGGTTGTATGTGTCGCGTTCAAAGTGAAAGTAGTCCAATCCATAAATTCTCAAATTCAAGATGACAGTCTTGAAATGCTCAAATTATTTCTATCGCTAGAAAAAAAAACGAAAGTTCAGAGTTCTTAGCATTGACGCACGAATTGCTTTTCTTTTTTTTAGTAAAAATAAATTTACTATTTTCAGATTCAATATGGTTCAAGCTATTGCTCTTTTAATAATCAATTACACTATTTTACAAATAAAAACGGATTTTCTTTAAATTTATTGTTTTCAATAACTAAGAATGTTTCTTTTAGAGTTAGATCTCTTTCGCGCGGAAAGAATCATATTAAAGATTATAAAATTCAAAATATAAATTAAGACTGCCTAGCAAAGAGCGCTCATTAATTTATAATCGAAAAACGATCGTTTTGCATGCCCGAGCTGCAATATGCTTGATAAACAAATAACACGACGAATAATCTAAACGTTCGAAAACCGAGTAGGAGAGTAAAATAAAATTAAGTAAACCATATGTAAACCAAACTCTGCAGAGTTCACATCACCCGTGCGATATGCGAGTCCGAAAATGATGTCGACATAGCTATAGGCATATCGCACATTTCGTTGAGCGATTTTTTCTCTGCAAACTATATATAGTTTGCGTGTGCTTATGGGTGTATTCAAAGCATAAACAACAGAAACAGCGAAGCAATTGCGATCTTCGATTATATACTTGCTTATATATAACACACATATATGTAAGCGTTTTACAATTCATTAATGAATAGTTAAAAGTAATTCATTAATGAATGTCCATTTAGTCCACTTGATGACTCGTTAATGTATCGTTAACGACGCTCGTTAATGATTACTCGTTAATGTAATTCATTAACGAGTCTTTAATGAATTATTTTGTTTGCTAGGTATTTACGTTAATATTCCTCAGGATATTAGTATATGTATAATTAATCTTACCTTTTGCAATTTATTAATAACTGAACAATTTTCTATGAAGCTTCCCATAATTCATTAAAATTAATTGAACTTACCTTAGGCTGTCGATACACGATGTGAGGTAATATATATTATCTCGCTTTTCGATATTACTAGTGTCATTATCATATACATAATTCAGCCTACTTATATCAAAATAGGAAGTTGATATATACATATTAGCTTGCATCGTCTGTAGGCATTACGTGTTTATTCAAAATGCTACCCTCTATTTCTTGAACCAATCCCAAAATTGTCAATTGTGAGTACTTATGTATTGTAAAATTTACAATGAACATGTAAGTCAAAATTGTGATGAAATGGAAAATGAGATATGGTAATATGAGATGATGATGAACATTAAAAAAGAAATAGGTTCTGGGTGACATCAAACTAATCATAGTATATGATCTTATGAAAAAATAATATTTACGCAAAAATCCCTGTACAATTCACAAAAACTGGAACAACAAAAAAAAACTAACAAATTCAAAAATTCTCATTTTGTGTGTGCAAGAATATGTCGTTTCCAACTCATAAGACAGAAACATTGAAATCGAAATCAATGTATATAATAAACATTAGACATTATAATAATAACACTCGACATTAATAAAAATAAAATAAATAAAACACAAAAATCAAATTTCATGGATGAGAAAAATAAAGAAGCTGAAAAACTTATCAAATTATGAAAAAATGATGATATGATTTTTCAGTTTTTCATGTTTGTGTGTTTTTTGGTGAAATTACAAAAAAAAAAAAAAAACATGGTGATTATGATCTTTTTGAGTTACATGATAAACAACAAAAAAAATTTTGTGGACAAAACAGAAAATTCGCAAGCAGTTTTTATTTCAAGTCTTTTAGTTTTTTTTTGCTTTTGTTTGTTTGCAAGAGGTTTTGTCTTTTTGGATTATTTTCGAATAATTTTTTTCGTCATAAATATAAATTTAATAAATCAATAAAAATAATAATAATGTTATTAATTTAAAAGACCTACCTTAAGTTCTTCTTCCATTTCGGAAAGTTTACGTTCCATTGCTCGTCGTTCGCGCTTTTCCAATTCGGATAATGAATTTTTTGTTGTCTATGGAAATAGAAATAAAAAAAATAGGGAAAAATGCATTTAAATTGATTTGAAGTAATTTAAAATGAGATTATTAATAGGATAAATGTAAAAGTTTAATTATAAATTATTCAAATAGAAGAGAATGGCATCAAATTGTAATAAGATCACAACTCCTAGTTTAGATTTGAGTATTTTGTATCAAAATGATCCAAAAATGTGATCTATACAATGGTTGAGACCATCAGATCCAATGGTAGATTTGACATGGACTTGTTATGCTTAAACCATTTTAAATGAGTAGTTTTCTTATTTTTGATAGAATGGGAAGGTCGATCTTTTTTAATTGACAAAAAAAATTCATTTACTTTTAGCGCTTTAGTCGTTTTTATTCAGTCTACTCAAAAAGACGGAAAACAAATTAAAATTTTTGTTGCGTTTTATTCAGGTTTTCATAAGGAAGCCTAATAATTGTAAATGTATTTTGGAGTAATTCATAAAGTTTTTTAGTTTAAATAGAATTTGACAATATAATTGATGGTCTCATTTATAATTTTTTATTTTTATCATTTTATCAATTTATTATCAACTAGCAATCCCCCGCAACACTGTCAGCGTAAGAATTGCAAAATAAGATATTTGAGAATGTAGTTAATATGGGATTTATAATCTGCTTAGTTTAATGGCTTTACAATGCTTTCTATTTTGCTGGTAGTTGTGTGTGGGAGGTGGTAGAAGGAGTAGGGGGTTTTTTAGTGATTTTTGAAAAAGAATTATAACCATCATGCAATTGATATGTTTTAAATTTCAGATCAGTAAAATTCTTACTTTCCAAGAAAATCGAATTTTGAAAAAGATGTGATATTGTGTAACATTGTATGACAGATGGTTTACCTTTCCCCGATATTAATCATAATACTAATTAAGGATTTTGAACAACATTTGAGCTCGATAAATATTATACGTACTCAACAAAATGTATTTGTAATTTTATGGGAGGTGGTGAAAGGAGTGGAGTGTCAATAATTACATCCAAATCGACAGTGATTTCATTGTTGACAACTATTTGATCTAGAGTTTAAATCATTTACACTACTTTTTATTAGCGACCGTCATCCGCAAAAAGGGACTTTAAGTTAAAATTAAATAATGGATATTAGAGACACCAGTACCAAAAAGAACTCGTAGCTATAGAAAACAAACCGCAACTTTTAAAGAAAGGGTAGGTGGATGTTGAAAAGTTTCTATGAAATTAAGTGGAATGTATATGCATAAAACCTGACATTTGTATAGGAGCGGGTAGACGAGGTGAGGGAATCGCAAAATTTGTGATGTAGTTTTTTTTTTAATTTCTCTTGAAACGTGTTCGTACAAAATTTCAAGCTCGTAACTTTTAATTTGTTGGTTGCTAGTAGATTTATTAAAATTGGTCGAAATCTTACTTTTGTACGGGAGGCGGTAGAAGGGCAAAGGGGACATACAAATTTTTGATTAAATTTTTATATTTTGATTAAATTTTTATATTTTGATTAAATATTTATACTCTAGATGAAATCTGAATATATTTTAAGTTTGCTATCCAGTTTATAACGCCAAGAAATTAAGTTCGGAGAAATGAATGAATGACACAGAAAATAATATTATCACTCGAAAATCTCAAAACCGGATGTTCGTCCGTCCGTGCGCTCTCTAGCTTGAGAACGCGTAGAGCTAGGAAGCTCAAATTTTGTACACGTCGTTGTTGACGAAAAAGTAAGGTCAACGGGCCAAATCGCTCGACCCCTTTTATCTCCTCCCATACAAAATAACTCATTTTCTATCATTTACAATTATCAAATTTTCTCAGAAACTATTAAAGCTAATAACTTGAATATTATATTTTATCATAAGCCTATGGTATAAAAATTATTCGAATCCCACCACTCCGTCCACCACCTACTACACAAACTGCACTTTTTCATGAAGTACTAGAAACCACTTTTCTCAGCACGTACATTATTTAACAAAAAAAAAAATAATTAAAAAAAAATTCAACTGGTTCGTTTCACTCCTTCTACCTCCTCCCATACAATTTCACACTTTTTCACAACTTTACAAAAAATCAATTTTCTTGAAAAGTATCAATGTTACTGGTCTCAAATTTGAGAAATGTTAATTGCATAATATTGGTAGTTATTACTGAAAAACCACTAAAAACCCCCACTCCTTCTACCACCACCCATATAAACTGCACTAATTTCTGAGTACCTTTTCAATTTCTGAAGCTTAAATTTTGTATAAATCGCTTTTGTAGCTAAAAAAAAATAGTGCAAGGCTTCTACCACTCCCAATACAAAGTTTTTAAAGATCACTAACATTTCTATTTCATTAAGTATCGTACGATTGCGCTTTACACGCAATGTTTTTAAAACTGTTTGTATAAAATATTCAAGTTGATAGCATTCAGTGGTAAGCGATTTCTTAGAAATGGTCGAGAAAACAGTTTTGTATGGGAGAGGGTAGCAGTTTTGCGGTATTCGACCAGTTAGTGTTTCAAACTTTTATCCAATTTTTTTAAATGAGTTACCTACAACCTGGAGAGCTAGATCTCTACCAGGCCGTTCATAAGGACCACCCGTACTTCACGTCGAAAAGCGAAGCAAACGACCAGTGAAGACATCAAGACCAACCAAGAATCTGAGGACGCCTTCAAGGCCTGAACACTTCCAAAGGTCTCCATCAAGCGGGGCGTTGAAAGGCTTTCGATAGCACTAATCAGATGGCGTTTGTGATGGCAGACTAATCGAAGGAATTACGGCTATAATTGAGGCAAGAACTCCACAGTACTGTCGCATTAAGACCAATTCGATCAATCGTGAAAACATCGATCTGGAAAACCTCGGGAGATGATGCAAATTATGGGTACTTCGAACTCTTCGACCTGATTGAAAACAGCTTGATACAGCTCGCTCAGGAGGCGGACACAGCAGTGTCACATCAAGTGAGAACGTCATCACTGGTAAGTTTGGCGTCGATAACTATTCCAAAATTTGACGGTAGTTATCTGAAATGGTGGCAATTCCATGATTTCTTTCAGCAAATGGTACACAAATAGCCATTGGGAAGAGCCTAAGAGATGTGGTAGTTGAAAATAAATCGAGACTGGAAAATTAGTACGACATCTCGTACTATCAGATGAGAATTGTACTACTGCGTGGGATACTTTGAAGGCTCGCTATGCCAACCAGCGACTACTAATAACTGCTCTAGTAGACAGACTTATCTCACAGACGAGCTTCACAAACGGATCGGGTAAAAGATTATACGAAACCATCAAGCAATGTCTGAAGGGTCTCGGCAACTTTAGAGTAAAAACCCAGTCATGGGATCCAATGAACCTCTATCTCAAAATTTCAAAAAGATTAACGCATAATTTATTCGAGCAATCTTTATTGCAATCGAGGGAGTTACCAAAGATACAGGCATTCCTAAATTTCTTGGAAACACATTTTCAAGCATTGGAAACGTTGGGTTCCGAAAACTGCCGACAGCCATCGGGTAATCAAATGAAAACAAGGGGAGCATCTGCCATGTTAGGCCAAGAACACAGACAGTGCAAAATGTGCAGACAAGCTCATGAAATATTTACATGCGACAAATTCTTGAATCTGTTACCCATAGAGATAAGAGAACAGGCACAGAATCTAAATCAATTGTTTGAAGGATGGGCATTGATGCATAATGCCCATCCATGCTTATCAAATAATTGCGCAAAATGCAGACTTAAACATAACACCATCACCAATGGCGCGACTGCCCAACCCGGACTCTGGTCTACTGAAGTCTCGATCCAAAGACTGCGTCTTCCGGCTATCGAATTGAAGCTTTGGTCAATGTATAAAGATGTAAATATCAATAACATCACCAAATATTGATGTGATCCTCTCACTCCTTCTACCCCCTCCCATACAAATGCACAATTTTGAAAAATTCCTTTTTTCAATTTGCATTGAAACTAGCAAAGTTGAATAGACGAAGTTTTGCCGAAATCAATTTTTTTTATGATTTTAATCTGTTTTTAAAAAACATTATCAACTTCACCTCCCATACAAATTTCACGAAAAATTTAAATTTCAATTAAATTAATTTTCTTCGAAATTGCCAAAACTATCGACTTGACGTTTTGTAAAAAATCTAATAATAGAAATATCAATGACGACGAAAAATTTTGATTTGATCCGTACGCCCCTTCTACCACCTCCTATAGAAATGCATAATTTTGGTAAATGCATTATATCGATTTCCATTAAAACCAGAAAAAGTAAAACATAAAACTTTGCTACAATTTGTCTCTTAATTATTATAACGCAAAAAAAAATTATCAGCTTCGCTTCACTCCTTCTGCCCCCTTCCTATACAAATACACATTTATTAAAAATTCTATAAAAACATTTCTCCTTCGAATATATGAAAGCTACCAACTTTGAAATTGAAACAAAGCATCGTGATAAGAATGTTGATAAGCAATTTCAAAATCATTTAAAACCCTCCACTTCCTGTGCTACCTCCCACACAAATGCCCCAATTTCAGGAAAACTATGTCTATTTCTTTGAAAATAATGGAAAATACAAACTTTAAATTCAGCAAAAAACATTTTGCATGATACACGTTTCGTGTCATATACAAAAATTATAAACCTCTCCTCTCTGCTTCCACCGCCTCCCATACAAAAGCCACTATTCACTCTCTTCATTCGAAAGAATTTGAGATGATATACCTATTTCCCGGTACATTAAATACTTTTCCATTCCATTTAGAGTTTTTTTTTTAAGTAGCCGAACACAACTTAGGGGTCACCCTTTAATGTAAATTACACAGTCATGTCGATAAGGGAAAAAAAGAGTTAAGGAGTTAAGGTTAGTCGGGATTAAAAGGAGGGAAAAGCCTAAAATGCCGGTGGACTTTGAGTTTGAAACGTCGAAGGTCGTATGACAATGGGAATACATCTTTAGGCAATGCATTCCAGAGCTTAGAAGTTCGGGGTATGAATGACTGCCTACATTTCACTGTGCGGGAAGTTGGAAGCTTAACAGTTAACTCGTGTGCGCTTGACGATAGGCGTGTGGTTCTAGGAAATGAGTATAGAGGAAGAATAAGTTTAGCAAGTTCCTCACTGCATTTACCATGAAAGTAGCGGTAGTAAATGCTTAGTACACCAACATTTCTGCGATGCTCAAGGGAGTCTACAGAAACCGTGTTGGCTTCATCTCCAATTAGTCGGAACGCCTGTCTCTGGACACGGTCGAGCGTCGCAAGTTGCGTTTTGGGTGCCCCAACCCATAAATGAGAATTGTACTCGAGGCGTGGTCTAATGTAGGCCTTATAGACATTTGCTAGGTCACTGGGAGTAAAATATTTTTTACATCTTCGGAGAACTCCTAGGCGTTTGAAAGCGTCAAGTGCTACGTCAAGTATGTGCTAGTTCCAATTAAGGTGGTTATTTATTTTGATGCCAAGGAGTGAGAAGCATTCGAAAGAGTTTAGTAGGAAACCACCGAAGGTTACATTAGAAACCGACGCCGGGACATCACGTTTAAGGGAAAGATGACAAGCCTGTGTTTTTGAAGTGTTGAACTCTACTCTATTTATCCTGCCCCACTCCAAGATTAGATTCAGGTCAGAGTTCAATGATCCAAATAGTTCGGCACGTTTAGATGCTACCGCGACACGGTGAGCGTTAGTAATCGAGTCGAATTCATAGATGTTATCCAGGGTACTGTCATCTGCAAGGCAATGTATCGGATTAAGCGTTGACGAATGAAGGTCATTGATAAAAATAAGAAAGAGTGTGGGTGATAAAACAGAGCCTTGGGGGACTCCGGAATCTATGGGAAAGGGAGAAGATGCCACACCATCCAATACGACTTGTATGGTGAGTTCATGTAAGAAACTCTCGATCCATTTTAAGAGGTTATTATTAAAACCGACTGCTTTGAGCTTCACTAGGAGACAATTGTGCCAAACTCTGTCAAACGCTTTAGCAATGTCAAGCGCCAGAAGTTCACCTTCGCCAAATTTATGGATGCAAGAGTTCCAACGGTCAGTCAGATAAACCAAGAGGTCACCTGTAGATCGTCCGGAACGGAATCCGCATTGGCGATCATTGATAAGTTTGTTATCTTCAAGATAGCGGACTATTTTGCGATTCACAGCCGTTTCCATCACTTTCGACAGAACGGAAGTAATGGCGATGGGGCGATAGTTGGCGGGCGATAGTTGGCGAGCAACGCTTTGTTACCTTTCTTGGGAATCGGCTGAACATTCGCCATTTTCCACGTGCGCGGAAAGTGTCCAGAAGAGTAAGAGAGATGGAATAAATCGCGCAGCGGCTTAGCCAGGGACGCAAAACAATTTTTTAGGACTAAGGGGGTAATACCATCGGGACCTGCAGATTTCTGAACATTGAGCTCACGAAGAATTCTGAATATAAGTCGTGTGCGAAAATGAATCTCAGGTAGAGGAAATCCAGATGGTGTTACAGGCGGGGGAGACTGGTTTGTCGCTGGTAGCCTGGAGTTTAGTGCGAAACTTGCTGCGAGAAGATTGACTTTCTCAACAGGATGGACTACAATTCAGTCCCCCATGAAGAAGAGGTGGTGTAGATGATTTTACATGGTTGCTGTTGACCGTTTTAACAAATGACCAAAAAGATCTCGAGCCATTTGGTGTTTCGAGAATTTTCCATCGAAGTTTTTGGTCGTGTTGAAACTTAGCACTTTTCAAAATCGACTTGCATGTATTTCTTGACACGTTGTAAAGAGATCTGTTGGCAAACGTTAGGTTGCTCTTAAAAATTTGAAAATATTTTTTCTTGTTCCGGATGGCCGTAAGACAATCTTTAGTAAACCACGAATTCTTCGACGGTTTGATACCTTTGTAATTAAAGGGTATGAAGAGTTCCATACCATTAAGGATGGTTTCGGTTGCAAGCTGACAAGCGACAAGCTGTATCACAGCACACAGCATCATATGATTGGGCTTTACGCCCAATTACAATTATGTTATGTTTTGTAAAATGGCTTTGCAATTTTCATCAACCGAGTATTCCCATCGCTTGCTGCGTGGTTTGCTCGCTGGTCTGTTTCCACTTAATCAATCAAATTCCTGTTAAGACCCCCTATATGGCCATTGGAAAAAAACAACTCTCTTCCAAGAGTCGTGATCCTGAGCATCGACCTTTAGCTGTTGCTAGGACTTGCTTATTCCTCTGGCCTCCTGCCCCAAATGCTCGCTTCCATGTGATACATGGTCGGCCACCCTGGCGTCTTCCTTGAGGATTATAGTCCAGAGCCTGTTTGGCGGTGTCAAAAACTCGTAGCTTCGTGCGGAGGGATATTTCTCTTAACCTCCAGAAAGAAGAAAGGATACAGAAGACGAGCTTTATTTATACGAGCCTAAATATCGTTTTCGGCTCTGCCGTCTATGCTAAGAATGCTTCCGAGATAACAAAAATCTTGCACCTCCTTGCCGAGCCATTCTCGATTCAGGACCGGAGCTGAACTTTGTATCCGAAAGACTAACGAGAAAGCTGACATTTTCTGGATACAACAAAACACTCTCCATATCAGGGGTTGGTAACACACAACTCCTGGCGACGAAACGGCTAAACAGCCAAGAGCTCAAAAGCCCTGATTATGCCCGAAATCACGTCAGGGTCACCAATGTTTATATTGAGTGGCTTAATAAAAGAACTAAGCCACTCAAAATAAACAAACTAATTGAACCACAATTTAGTAGTCAACTTCTTCATCACCAATGAATACCAAAATTAACAAAATAAACTACTTACTGCGTTTGTAAATCTTTCAACAGCAGCCTTTGCCGTTGAAAGATCATCGTCCTTTTTCTTTAATTGCTGTTTTAGTTGATCATTTTCTACCCTAAAAATTAAAATAAAATAAAATAAAATTTAAAAAGTTCTTCATCTCGAGAAAAAAAAATGCAAACACTTACTTTACAGCCTCCCATAATGCTTTATAATCAATTACTTCACCATTTTCTGTTGTATCTCTATTTGATTTATTATCATTTTGTTCGTCAGCTAATGAACTTGAGGAACCAAGACGTGAACGTGATGATCGTTCATTTCCACTCTAAAATTGAGAAAAACAATTCTAATGATTAGTTTAAAATTCTTGATTAATAGAAAAAAATTGATTTGGTACAATGAATTTCAATTACAACATTTAAAAGACGACCCAATACTCTACTGAACATGCATTATATTCCAACTATAATACAATATACATTTGGATCGGATCTTGGCTAAATTCGAATTCGAACCGTGACTGATCTTACTTCATATCCTTCACTTTTTTCTGATGAAACACTGGCCGATCGGGCCGCTGCCGCTCTACTTCGGGTCCTATTGCGACCTTTACGCTCCTGTTCGCGTAACGATGAACTACGATTTACAATAACCGGTGGTGTATTGGTTCCGGTCGATACTTTCCCCGGTTTCGATAGTTGGTACGAATCCAAGCTAGTATTCGATGTCGATTTCGCTTTTGTAGTTTATAAAGAAAGCAAAACATTATTACGGATCATCGATCGATTTTTATAAAATTAAATTACGCTTTGTATTTGCATACGTGGAAGGCGTGTATCCTTTTGTGGATAGAGACAAACTCAGTCCGGCCGTAGTAACGCCATTATCGTAGCTACTGTACGGGCTGACATAACGATCGGAACCATAGGAACTGCTACCGTAACGCTTATCATAACTACCTAAAGTTTTGTGTGAAATTGTATTTTGTGGACGATGATGATCGAGTGTACTTGTACGGATATTACCGTTGGAATAGAATCCATTGCGTGGGGAATGATTGTAGAGATTCTCTCTGGAGCCATAGTGATTGCTGGTGTAAGGACTTTGATATGATGACGTATTGGACTGCATGGGATAATAGCCGCCGGTATACGGCCGGGAAGAATACGATGGCTGGCCATTGTACGAGGAGAGAGTCGACGAAGTGGAAGGATTTGTGGATGGAACACGTGAACTCGATAAGGATCGACGACGTGTTGGCGGTATCGGTTGGGAGGTTCGTGTTCGTGATCTAAACGACATGTTTGTGTTTTGTTGTAAGTGTTGGTGTATATTTCGAACTGATCCTCACATTAATTTAATTTTTTTTTTATTTCTGATTTTCAAACTATATTATTTAACGAATGTCCTTCACTGTTCGGAGAAACGGTCAAAAAACTTCACAATTTTGGGTTTTATTTGATTTAAGCTGTTCGAACAAGGTCAAGAATTGATTTTTTAAATTGTTCTTTCGTATCTTAACTCTAAACGCAAACTAATTTCAATTGGCAAACGATTTCGAATTTTGGCAAAGATTTTTAAAGTATTGTAATTATCTAATCAGTTATTCACTTTCACTCTTTCCTCTGTCTTGCAAACGAAGCGACATCCTGTCTAAAAGTCTAATATGTAATTTTCACTACTAATGACTTTTCAATAACATACGTAATAAGAAGGAAAATCATTTTCTTTTCTTATTTTTTTCTGGCATTTTGACAAACACGATCAATCACCTTAATAGCGAAAGTTCTCTACAAATTACACACATTCTCAGACCAATTTAAACAGCATTATTTCAAAATTAGATAACATTATTATATAAAATAACAAAATATGTCAAAATCTAAACATAAAAATATTTCACATCAAAAATATGTCAAATCACTTTACAGAATTCTTACAACCGTCTATCAAAAAAGCTTATTTAAAACTTAAATGCATCTTTTGAACGAACACAAAAGTGCTATTTTCGTTCGTTATTCGAATCCAAAAATAGCGAAAGATTTCGAGATAAACATGAAAATTTAAGACGTATAAATGCCCGGAAATTTTGTGTAAGTTTGCACTTGAGTATTGCACTACAAAACATATGCAAATGAATGTTCGAATTTAATTTCCTGGATTTGTTATTAATGAACAGACAACTGGTTCTTAGTCAAAATCTTCTCTGTAAAACGTAATTTTCTTAGACGCGTTGTACAGGCAAAATTCGAGAAATTATTTATAGCGAAAATTTCGTGAGATACGCTCTGACATGGAATGGAAGATTATCCAGAAATTAATGAGCATATTTTCAGAAGAACTTAAGATGCGAGAATATTTATTTGGAGGAACGAAAATATTTTAAAATATTAACCAATCATAAGGGCACAATCTTAGCTGGTAAATGGATCAAATGTCGAAATTAAAAAAAAAAAAAATCATCATTGTTTTATTCAATTTCAAATAAAACTGTTGCTTCAGTTCGTTTTTTTTTTAATAAGCTGCGTTATAAATAACTTTAAATTTTCATAAGGAACGAAACACACAGCAATAGTTCAAAGGCCTTATCAATGAATTTTCTGAACACTACATCCGACATATTTCGGTCAAAGGAATTTGGTTCAGGATCATTAAAAACGAGGCAAGATTGTTTCTTTTATGCTTTATTGCTTCATGTCATTTATTTCCGCGGCGACAGCACTTTAAAATTTATGAGGATTTTGATACTCTTCATTGCCGGGAATGATGGAATTTATTGGAATGTGGTTTAATTCAATGCCATACCGAAATTGTTGCATCACA
The DNA here is from genome assembly GCA_963669355.1 of Chorisops tibialis. Classification (NCBI taxonomy): domain Eukaryota; kingdom Metazoa; phylum Arthropoda; class Insecta; order Diptera; family Stratiomyidae; genus Chorisops; species Chorisops tibialis. The sequence goes on from OY770263.1 coordinate 254,985,895, forward strand.
CAGATATTACTCAAACGCTTGAAGATGTTCGAGAGAGTGTGGGAGGTGGATTTCTTCTTGAGTAGCGCGTTTTTTTTAATATGGTGTACCACAAGGTACTAATATGGGATAAATGCTTTTTTTTAGTTGTTTCTCGTTTTGATGGAAATGATTTGGCAAATTTTATGAAAGTTATGGATCGCTATAGATTTGAAAATTAAATATTCGAATAACTAAGAAATAAAAATAGAAAGAAATATTATTTGAGCAGGATTAACAATCTTTTCTAATGGTATGACGTACCTTCATCGAGATAAATCTATTGTCAGAAGTATGGCGTCAACTAAAATGTATCATAATTTTTTTTTTTTTTAGCATAGTCTTATTATTTGACTATGACAATTATAAAACTATTGGAGAAACAACTTAACCATTTAAGTTGCCTCTCCAATAGCCACTTTTAGTGAAATTGACAACATATTTTTTACACAACATGCTTCTTGTTCGGATGATTTTGGCATCGATATGTCTAATGGCTGAGGCTCAACCAAAAATTGTGTGCATCCCGAAATTCGTTACCGTGAGTCTAACTCTCTAACAGGTGTCCATAACCTGAACTAAACAGTAGGGAAAAAATTTCGACCAGATCAAAATGCCCGTTCGAAAAAAAATACGGTCAAAAATTTCACAATTTTCATGCCGAATCGAGTCTGAGCAACCCGACAACCATTACTCAGCGGCAAGCAACCGAAGGTCGATTGTATTGTCCTCCACCTCTTTCTGTCTTTCGAAAAATATTCAGGCCACTCGCATGCGCTCGCAGCCGTCCGAAAAATTAGTAAATTTTCATACCGAATCGAATCTGAAAAACTCTGCAGCCGGGTTGCTTAGACTAGATTCGGTATGAAAATTATTAAATTTCTGGACGGAACCGTCCGAAAAATCAGTAAATTTTCATACTTAATCGAATCTGAAATACCCGGCACGCAGAACTCTGCAGCCGAGTTGCTCAGATTCGATTCGGTATGAAAATTATGAAATTTTTGGCCGGATTTTTTCCCGATTTGGTCGACTTTTTTTGCCTACTGCTCGGTTGAGATTATGGTCGCCTGTTGGTGGCAGCTAGTTCTGTGCGATTTTCAATTGTTGGATGTCCGGGTTTTGAGTTTTTCGTTGTTTTGAGCTGCGCAGGATCGCGCGCCTTGCAGAAGATAGAGAATGAGGGGGGGGGGGGGGGGGGCGGTGAGTGTTGTATTAACAGGGAATCGATTGATTGAATTAAGCAAGTTCTGCACACGGAGTTATCCGCACCCGACATGTCAAAATTTCTCCATCGACTCCGATTTTAATGAGACTACAGAGCATTACTGCATATGACCGTTTGAAGAGTTTGGGCTCGGGAGGTTTCGCGACTGAGCGCGACATTTTCGAATCGAACTTGCATGATGTTAGCCGATAAGTAGCCCAACTTTTTTTTTTGACATGGATATGTCTAATGGCTGGAGTCAACCAAAAATTTTGCACGTTACGAAATTCGTTACCGTGAGTCTATCTCTCTCGCACTTGTGGTTGTATACATATGTATATACGCTCACGACGGTATTGATAAAATTTCTCTATCGAGACGACAATAAACGACAAAAGCGCCCTACTCATCTCTGTCTTCATTTCGCCAAACACGTCGATTAAAGAAATACATGAGTTTTTCGCCTTAAATTTGCTAGCTTATAGCCCAAAGCTGAAAGGTTTGTTTAAAAAACTTGACGAATATCGACATTATGAAATATAGATAATTCTAGGCGGCGATCTAAATTTGGATTTACGCGGCCCTACTTGTGCCGAATTTATCAAATTTTTGCGTGGCGGACTCGGATTGGTACTCAACAACAAGCTCGCCGTTTTAACCTCACACAATTCGACCTTTATCGACGCAATTTTCTCACGCCATATCGATCACCTGAAAACACAAGCCTACGTTTCATCCTCTTTTGTTAACAATCTCGCTCTCTAACGATTCAATGTTATTAATTGACAGTATTATTAACATTGAATCCATTATACAAGGGGAGGTCAAAAATTTCGCGGAATGAAGAGGATGGACAAGGGAGGGGGGCAATATTTTACCTGGAACTATTCTAACACTCAATAGAAATATAGATACAAAATTTCTGTCAAATCGAATCACTAGAATTTTAGTTGCCGCCAAATCAACAAGTCAATCGGGAAGAAAACGTAATCTGTTCTGTATCTGGTAAAACGATTATTTATACGTGGATTAGTTTATTCAGGCAAGTTATTTGAAGATGATAATCACTCGGACCAGCCGATTGAGGACACTTTCTCAAAAATCGTCGAAAAAGTGGAGAAACTTGTTCTCGAAGATACTCGTTTAAAAAGGAAATAAATCGGAAAAATGGTTGGAGTATCAGATACAACCATTTTGAATATCCTCTACGATCATCTCGTCATGACTAAAATCAAAGCAAGATAGGTAGCGAGAATGCTCACAGTGGTTCATAAAAAGTAGCATGTTGAGTGTTCACGCGAGTTTTTGGACCTCTGTAGCGAGAAAAGGGATGAAATTTCAACCCGGATTGTTACTGGAGACGAAACTCGGGTTCATCATTATGAACCAGAATCAAAGCAGTAGCCAATGAAGTGGCTCCAAAAAGGCGCTTCACCCCCACAAGAACTTCAAGGTCTCACAATCCGCCGAAAAATCATAGCCACTATTTTTTTTTTTGATTCAGAGGGGGTTGATGAGCGACTATAAAGAAAAGGACAAAATATGCCAGGGGAATACTATGCCAAACTGCTACAAAAATTAAGGGATACAATCAAAGGAAAAAGAAGAGGAACGTGGACTCGAGATGTGCTGATTTTGCACGACAACGCACCTCACAAGGGTCACGTTACATTGGCTGCCCTACAGAAGTGCGGCTACGGAATATTGAACCACCCCTTTATAGTCAAGATCTAATCCCTTCCGATTATAATTTGTTCCCAAAAACTGAAGAAAGAACTTTGTGGAAGAAAATTTACGAACGATCGAAGTTAACATTTTTAATATTTCTTTCATATGGCACCGGAACTAGAAGGGCATAACAGGTGGGAGCGAGAAAGTTAAATTAGCCGATGAAGTCGGATATGATCGTTGACGTTTATCCTGAATATCTGAATGTTACATTCGTTGGGGAACGCAACTGGCTGAACTGTGTTCTCTGACCGAATTCCAACAGAATTCTATGGTGACTTTGCTAAGTTACATGCAAATTTTTTTTCGCAAAGTCGAAGTCAAAGCTGCTGCATCCATAGTAGAAAGGCCGGCAAGAAAAATCAACGAACAAAACTAGCGATGGGAAATCTGACTCGTTCCGTTGATTCAACTCTTTTCAACTCACTCACTTAATTGATTCGATCTAAAAGAGTGCTTCAAAAGCGTCACAAGATCTCAGCCACACGCATAAAACGAAAAACGCCCACTTACCAAACTTTCTGTGATGCCTTGCTCTGTCTTCTTCACAGAATAACTCTAGTTTGCTGTGCCTTCCTTCACTCAAAACATCAACAGGCCAAAACAATCACTCAGCAAAAAAATTCATCAAATTCCGTTTGTATGTGCAGCCACTCATCAAAGCCCTGTGTCCTTACGGCTCTTCAAAACTGTGAGAGAGAGAAAGAGCCATCATTGCACAGATCAAAAAGAGCATATCGCATTATCACATCATGCGACCACAGTTGATGCGATCCAACTCTTTTATAATGAGTCGCATCAGTCGCCTTAGTGCATTGACTGCCACATTTTGATTGACTCTCTTATGTGTTGTCCATTTCTAAACAAAGCTAATTTGTTGATGAAAATTAGAAATAAAGTAGGAAACAAAGCCGAACTCTGAGGGACACCAGCATTAAGAAGGTAAAGATGGAATCCTATTCAATACGACACGTATTCGCCGGTTGATTAAAAAAAACTTTAATCCTAACATTCGAATAAGTCATTAAGTTCAATTGGCTCGCGATTTGCAAAAAGAGATTATAAAAGCGAAATCGATTTAGTAGTTTCCGTAATTTTCGTATTTCAGATAAACAGACAGATTGCCTGAGAAAAGAATGTCAGTTAAAGAATAAACAAACCGAGTGTTATCTCCAACATGATTTGTCTATTCTATCTAATTACGTACGCATTAATTAGTAAATATTGCGAATTTTAAGAGAAAAAAAAATGGGTTATAGTTAATTGTTTACGTTTATACAAATTAGATTTATTTATAGTTAAGAAAAAACCATTTCCTCTATACTTTGCATTCTGGATTTATATTGAGTCGATAATGAACTATAATTTATCGCCGTTTCTGTACATTTAATTGGCAGTACTCTCGAATCGAATAGTGATCTCTTTTATGAGATTTCTGCATTTCAGAAAAAAGAAAACTAAATTAAAATGACTTTGATGTTAAATTACAAAAAAAAAAAAATTGAAAAATCTAATGATATAAATTCAAGGTCTCAACAATGACCAAACCGTCGTAATTAATGAATCAGAACGGAGGTGAAGCCTGGGTGTAGCCTAGTGAGTAGCGTGTTGGTGTACTTAAGTCTCATCCTCCTCACCACAACCTTTAAAAATGTCCTTGGCAATAAGGCGAAGTTTTTGAGCGTGCTTTCTATGAAGACAGTGACCCGTGACTGTACCTACTAGTGTCCGTAGGGAGTTTCTCTCGAGTCTCAATATTTTTATTGATTTCCTTCTATCAAACCCACCCCTTAGTATCTTCGTGGTGTTGCACGACTCGTTTTTTAACGGTTTGAGATTTTCCCTTCCCCACACTTCGTTGACGTAGATTGTCTTAATGACTCTTAAGGCAATACCAACATTTTCCGTTGCCTCAACGGTGGCTGCGACAGATGTGAGGTTTCTGAGTTTCTTTGGTGACACGACAACGCGTGCTATCTTCCAACCCGCAGAGAAACACAATCTCAGAAGTACGATTTGAAAAGTACGCGGAAATAGTGTGACAGATGCTTTTACACATCTCATCATCATCGGATCTTACTAAAACTTAGGTTTATCTCCCCAGACTGAAGCTCGGGGATTGCTTTCTCTACTGGCACCCGATTATGGGTAAGTTTCCTCGATTTCGAGTCCGGAAAAGAATTCATCCAGTAATACTCTTGCTCACTTATTTCATGTTGCCATAGTGTTGCCTCCAATAGTTATGTCAGACATTTCAGGGCCCAGGATCCAGGCATCACACGAGTTCATACGGACAAAACCCCTTGAATCGTCCTCTTTCACGATACTCGTATATACCTCGCTTATAATCGATTTAGGTTTAGGTAGTTGGAGGTTGGTTTCGAAGAATCACATTTCACTGGGACCGTCTAATTGGGCCCATTGTAATTCGCCTATTGATTATGAGATTATGAGATGGATGTGCTAGCCACTTGGTACTATTCGCGAACCTAAACAAGCTCGAATTTTTGACGCCTCTGAAGTCATCTAGTGAAAAGAATCTAAACCCTAATCAAAGGAGACGACTGTTGGAGATTTTGCGGACACTGACAAAAGTAATATTCGATATACTTTCCGTCTTCCTCATAATCTCTGCAAAAGCTGTCGCTCGCGTTCCACAAGCCTGAATAAGTGCAGCTTTAGCAAGCAATTGAGCTGTGATACTTTTAAACAGTTCTTCCCAAAAGGATTTGGTCGTTCTGCAGCCATCCAGCTCCCGCCATCTCGTCAAGAAAGAATCTAAAATACTTCAGTTTGTTTGAAGCTAGTCTTGAACACTGTTCTAATGGAGGTAATGTTTGCAGATCCTTGCAAGCAAGCGTGTCTGCTTTGTCATTTCCTAACAGGCCGCTATGACCCAGTATCCAAATTAAATTACGTCGGTTATAGGCGATTCAAATTATGCCTACAAATGTACACTTGTTTGGAATTAGTCGTGTATGATTGGAGTGCCAGAAGTGCAGCCATGCTGTACGAGAAAATGTAACAATATCCGAGACTGTTCTGCATAGCTAAAACAATTGGGCCGCATTTGCTTGACCACTCGCACGAGCTCTTCGGAATTTCATTCTCAGAGCCTGCACTAATGTGCGCTTTGACACCAATGCCTCGATCCATCATTTGACATACTTCGGACGCACGTTGCGAATTCTCCGAAATAAGTTATCGTTAACGCGTACCATCCTTTATTGGATAGTCGAGATCTGACTATCTCTCAAGCATTCGCCATACGCCTCTCAGTTGCAACTTTCGGTTCGCCAGGCTTTTCCGCGTGAAGGATCATCTTCACCAACATCGAGAATCCGACTGTAATTGCTAGTCCCAAATACGTCTCTGATGCTCCACCGAGACGGAACGATTAACCAAAGCTACATTAATGTCACTCACCCTACAAGATCCATTAAAAGTGTAAGATACTCTTGGCTAGTTCCATAAGTACATATTCTCTGAAATCTAATCGTCAATGATCTCTACAAGACAAATTCTACGATTAATCGACATTCGTCTAGCAATTTGGCTGCATCAAATGATGAGAGTGCATTGGGTTTCATTCCAATAAGGGGCGGAGCACCGTATACCTTTGGACAATAGAACTAACGTACGCCAAGTACGGGTTAAATTCCTTCCCGAAATCTACAATAGATGCTCATCTGGCAGACTGGACCAAAGGACTGTCTTAGCCGGACACACCCTCATCCCCTCTCCCTATATCCCTACCCATTTCAATAATGGCAGGCGCGCTATGTACCTGTTGACTAACCACCAAGTACGGGAAGCTCCTCACCAAACCTACAATAGATTCTCACCAGGTAAGCACTTACGCAGCAGCCATCAGTTGATGGTCGCGGTCTCTGCAGGTCCTTCTTTCTTAGAAGAGCCCTCATCCACGGTACATGCACCTATACGTTTAGTTTAATGTGAATGCTCAGGCCGAGCCCTTTCTCCATTACGGATTACATCCCAGCTGTCTTTAGCAACACGGATTGTTTTTGAGACGACAATCATTAACGCCCCTGGATCGGTAACACTTTATAACTATTTGCATTTCGGCATTCATACTGCTGAATGCGAGACCTATCTAAAATCTCTGCGAGGAACAAGTTCCAAGATTCTCTGCCAGCGGTGAGGATATAACCTTCATCTCTACGGGAAGAAGGGACCTCATCGATGGAAGTGCCGATTCACCCAAACCATGTCGCATCAGTTTCGCTATCCACCTCTGTATGAACACCAGATGTTCGATTCATACCATCATTTTCGCATCAGATTTTATTCTCTTTGGTTCACTACTTTGACATCTGTATCTCGAGCTACAGTGTCATTTCGATCCCCTCAGTCACTTCCACTCCACCATATTCTACCAATACTACCAGATCTAGATTAAGCCTTCTTTGTACGACCTTTAGCTGTTCGGTTCGTACCCTCGATTATGAATCTACTCTTCATCTGTCGGAAAACGCTGTGTATTTTGTACATCTCGACACTACTCTCCACAAATTCCGGGGTTCCTACTTTACACTGGCAGCACACCCAGTGTATTTCGATCTCCCAGTCACTATTTTCTTCCGCATGTCTGCCATGTTCTTCTCGAGATCAACATTTAGCATTACATCAATCTTTCGTCTGTTTCCAATTTCGGTTACTCTGCTGCCATAATACCGCAGATTCCTACTTTCCTCCTTGAAACTAACACGAAGGTTCACGGAAGTACTTTCGCAGAGCACAAACAGTTTCTTCGGTTCAACATTTTACGTCAGCTCAACTCAACTCTACACAACTTATACGACATGACTGGGGGTCCTCGAAATATCCTCCGTAGTACCAGGTTGTATGCCTTTGGAGCACCTTACGTGCGTCGCCGCTAGCATCCCCAGTTCAGTTTAAGTAAGTTCATGCATGACTTTGATACTGATCGATCTGTTCGGCTACGTCGAGACCCAACTCTCCAAAGGCGATATTACCGGAATCGTCGAAGCTTCGCCTACGGCACAATTCATACATTAAAAAACTGATCTATTCACAATTCATTCAAAGGATAGTTTATCCATCGAATCTCGTCGCATCAATTTTTAGTTCCGCCGTCGCCACAAGCAAAGTAAATAGGAGTTAAGGAAAACCCGAAGTTTAACATATTAATATAATTACCGTACGAACCCAGCAAACAATTTAACGAGCGCTCGCAAATAACGATCTTAAAACGAGCATTAAATGATACGAAACAAATAAACTGCGTCATGATCTTAAGCAAACCAAAAAAAAGGGTCTTACAACGTCGATCTTGTTATATACAAGCAGTTTTTATTTCACCATGCACATTAACAGAACCAAAAAGTATTTCGTGTCGATATCTCACAATATTGCAAACGCAAACTGTGAAAAAATTGTAGTTAGCAGAGAAATCCGCATGTGCGTGTGTGTGTGTTTCCGTGAAATGTTCAAGTCATAGACAACAGAACAGGATGCAATTACGATATTCTCTTGATTAGCTTTAAAAGCCAAGTTCTTTAATAAATCGTTAATGTTTCATAAATAATATCGTTTATGAATCGTTAAAGATATTCATTAATGAATTAAAATGGAAATCATTAACGACACATTAATGATTCATTGATAACGATTATATATTATACTTTCTTATATACTCGTTTCTTGTAAGCATTTTACAATTCAGTAATGAATCGTTAAAAATAATTCATTACAATGACTCATTAACGAAGCTGGTTTTTTTTTTTTACAGAATGACCTGTGTTATAGGCAATTTCGGCCTTTATGTGCAATGCACAAACACAGTCATGGAGGGAAGGAATGGGATTAGGAAGGTAGGGGAAGAGGAGTGAGAACGAAGGTAACGAGTGGAGAAGCTGATATATACTTTTCAGTTGTCCAGGCTGCTACTGACAAATATTTGCAGATGTTATGGGGGACTGAATGAAAGAAAGCGAACAGAAACCATCTACTGAGTATCTAGGCTATCTTGAAGTGGAACTGTTTCACTTTTACACCGTTTCCCCATTTTATTTCGAATAATTTTTTATCATCAGTAGCAACTCAAAAATTTGCGCTTAAAAAAATCCCCTGTCTGGAGTGGGAATCGAACCAACGACCTATTGACTGAGAAACGAGCACTCTGCCCACTACGACACGGAAGCCTTACCGATCAAATCGCGATTTTAATGAATTATTAAACATTTTACAATATTAAGCATTTTACAATTCATTAATGAATCGTTAAAAGTAATTCATTAACGATGAATCATTAATCACTCATTAACGAAGCTCGTTACCGATCAAATCGCAATTCTTTAATGAATTATTTTGTTTGCTGGGGAATATTTTTTGGTTTCTTGTGAAATTTATTGCGTACATCAAATATTAAGACGGAAAATTCATTCACTGGATAATTTATCCATCGAAATGTCGTATCTGTATAAATTATTCAATAAATCAATCGCAGAAGAATTATCCTGTGGATGAGTTATCATATGAACGAAGGGTTGTAGATAAATTGTCCATGAAGCAATTGCTCTGGACGAATGTTCCATAGAAATTTCATCTCTGGATAAATTATCCGTCGAATGAATTGGTCAGTGGAAGAATGTGAATGAGTTGTCTAATGGACGAATGGTTGTATTTAAATTGCCCTGGGATCAATTGCTATGGGAAAATTTTCAATATAGTGTCCCTGAATTGGAAAAGAATTCCAAAGGACACATTCAGTTCAGAACATTTTGACACATTAGCGCATTCCAAATACGCCTCCTTCCACCTTCAATATAAATATTGCGAACAAGATTTTAGCTACAATTAACGCTTTAAGCTTTAAGTGCTACTGCCACTGCCGCAGGTAGAACTGATGATGTTCAAATGCGCGATCATAAAAATATCACTCATTTAAAATCGGAAATAACTGACCACATTTGATAAACGCTAGACACAGACCTTAATCCTTCATCCTACTGGATGTATCTTCAAAACTATTTTTTGGAATCGGTTCAGTTGTGCGACTTTGAATATTGCAAAACATGTTCACCGTGTAAGACAAAAGTTTGCAGTACTACGCAAATAATTAGAAACGACAAAGTACTCAACATTGACGGTACTGTCCATGGTAATATCCACGAAAATCGAGAAAATAAAAAAATATATAAAATTCGACAAAGCTTAAAACTATAAGTTTACGCCCATGAACGAGTAATTATTACTAAAGAATAGTACAAGAGTCAACAATACATCTATATCCATGTGTAATGTCAAACATAACAGAATTATGATTGGGCGTAAAGCCCAATCATATGATACTCTAGATGAAATACTTACTTACCTTTTGTTTGGGAGGTGGTAAAATCAGAAGGGGAGGTTTGTAACACTGAACGTAGTATATAAAATATTTCATGCTGAATTCAAAGTTTCTTGCTTTCATAGTTTTCAAGGAAATTGAACTATTTTTGTCTGAATTTATGGTATTTGTATGGGAGGTGGCAGAGAAAGAGGGGGAATTTTGGTTGATTTTGAATCTGCTTATCAACATCCTAGTCACATTGCTTTGTTATAATTTTTATGTCCATAGCTCTCATATGTTCGAAGGAGAAAAAGTTTTCTTGAACTTCCAATATAAAAATTTGTTTGGGAGGTGGTAGCAAGAGTGGGGAAGGCGATATTTTTTTTAGCATTTATTACAATTATTAAGAGACAAATTCTGACGAAATTTCAAGTTTCTACTTCTTCTAGTTTTTATGAAAATCGGTTAAATGCATTTACCAAAATTCTGCATTTGTATGGGAAGGGGTAGAAGGAATATCCGAATCAAAACCAAATTTTTTGACATCAATTATATTTAAAATAGTATACTTTTCTCAAATTTTAAAGTTGATAGCTTTGACGGTTTTGAAGAAAACTAATTTAATTGAAATTCCAAAATTTCGTAGAATTTGTATGGGAGGGGGTAGAAGGAGTGAGGTAAAGTTAATAGTTTTTCCGAAATTAGTTGCAATTATAATAAAATTAATTATGAGAAAAATTGGTTCATTTGGCTTTGCTAGTTGCATTGCAAACCGAATAAATTTTTGAAAATTGTGCATTTGTATGGGAGGTGGTAGAAGGAGTTAAGAGATCAGATCAATATTTCTTGAGGTTAATGATATTTATATCATTATACTATGACCTAATTTTTAAGTCAATAGTTGAAATGGTTTTGGAGAAAAATCAATTTCTTTAAATTTCGAAATTTCATGAATTTTGTATGGGAGGGGGTAGAAGGAGTGGGGGGATGTGGCCCGTTCACGAACTTAAAGTTACTTTTTTGACATACAACAAATTTCAGCACTATAGGTCAAAGCTATCGAGAGTTATGTTGTAGACAGACGGACAGACAGCAACTCGGAATCGAGGTTTTTGAGAGACAACAAATATTTCTGTACCCTTGGCGGCTCTGTGCGAGCATTATTTCTTAGTGTTACAAACGGTAAGACAAACACAATATACTCTCAGATTTCATATAGAGTATAATAAAATGAATCAAATTCTTGTTAAGACCCCCTATAGGGGCATAGGGCAAAAATAGGTACCTTCCACAAGGCGCGATCCTGACCACTGACCTTCAGCTATTGCCAGGACTTGTTTGTTGCTCTGGCTCAACTGCTCGCTTCCATGTGCTACATGGTCGAGCAATCTGACGTCTTCCTTGATGTTTCGCTCTGGTTTCCTCAAAGTGTGACCGATCCACTGCCACTCCCGACTTTGAATCTCAATCCCTATTTTTTCTGTCCAGTTGTACTCCAAAGTTCGACAATGGAGATCCCTTCTGGCCAGAATATTTCTAAAATGCGTCGGTGGCATTGGTTCCCGAAAATTTGAAGTTTCTTGGTAAGTCGAACGGTCACTTTATGTCGTTACCTTAGAATCCGTCCCTATCCGAGGCGCTGTATCCGTTTCTCGTATCAGTTAGGTCTGAAGATCACGGGTGATAAGCCATGATCCAGTGAATGTCCATTTGCTATTTGTAGGCGAAATAGGACTGGCTGTGGGTGAATTCTACTGCCCCTATCTCATAGGGAGACTATATGTAATGTATGTGTAACAGAAACATTTGGAAACAAAGAGACCCCAATTATCCAATTATTCCTCAACACCAGTTCTTCCCTAACCCAATGAAAATACGTTAAATACATATACAAAATTTATCAAAACTGTCGTCAAAGGAATGCAAAAACACAGATGTTTAATGTAATTTTCAAATATTTTACTCAAACTATAATTTCCACCGTTTTTACTTGAATAAATTCTAGACAAACAAAATCTGAAAAATCCACTAACATATCTCAACGCTTAAAAATCATGTAAAAATACGAAAAACAACTAATGTTGTAATTTCTTGACATAACAACAAAATTATAACATAAAAACAAAATAGCACTAGAATAACATTTAATTTGTCAGAAAGAAATCTAACATTCAATTTTTTTAATCACGAATCTCATTTACTCTTTGAATTACCATCGGCAATAAAAATAAATCTTTATATTCGAACTTATAACTACGAAAGATCGAGAAAAACCAATTATTCTTAATAAATTAAATGACTTGAAATGAAAATAATCCTTGACAACAAAATTAACTAAATCCATTGCATTTATTGGTTTAAAAATAAAAATAAAGACAGCTTAAATGTCACTATTTTTTCCATGTTATATTTCTAAGTTACACACGAAATTGCCGTTTAAGGTAAATCAAACGCACGACATAGACACACAAACATACGAAATCCACTTAATTATAAATTCCGACATCATATAAACAACAAAATAATCAATCTTGATCTTTCTAACGAACAACGTTACAAAACCATCAATAAAACCCAAAACCAATTTAATTTTATCGATAATATTGGAGAAAAATTGATGTGATCTCGATTAATGAAGATAAACGCTTTAATTACTTCAGAAAAAGCGTAAATCACAAACAAGAAAATGAACAGTAGGTTGCACAGAACTGAACCCTGCGATAGAATCTCGAATAAAAGCGTTTTTTTCGTTTTAATTTACTCTAAGATTTTGTTAGTTAAGTTTCGCGTCTTACGCCGGCGTTCACTGCGATGTGACTAAATCGGAAAAAAAATGAATAAGTTTCCACGATATGTGATGGTGGAAAAGGTGGTGTTAAATTGACCACGGAGCTAAGAATACTGGGTCCCGAGAAGCAACCGCGTCAGTTTCAAGAAATCTACAAGATTTCCCCCTGGGCATAAGCGCGACTTTTCTTACGTTTAAGATTTGCGCAAAACTGTTTGATGCGCGCTATGATAGAGAAAAAATATCATCGAATAAAATTCATAGAGTAAACAAAGAAATTTTTAAATTAGAAAAATAGGATTTTAATGTTAAATAAACGACGTCCTAATGACTAGCGCGACCTAAAGCAAAGCTAATTAATTTTTAAGCTAAATATTTGTAAAAACTATCCGCCTTTTTTTTTCGTTTTCGTTTATTTGAAATTTTGAATTTTATTTTTAGATGAGAAATTTCTTCGGATCTTTAAGAAAACGAAGTGTTTATGTTTTCTACGAAAGAAAATTGATTTTTTTTTTTTTATTTAACTTCAAATTTGATGTTTCCCTGAAACAAAAACAGAGTTCAATAAAATGACCGTCTAAATTTAAATTCAGGTAGGAAATTATTGCTAAATAATAAAAAAAAACAAGTTTATAGTAAAAATCGATTGGATACATCGCACGCTCGGAAAACTTGACATTTTGTAAGAGTCGTTTATTTTCAGACCGTGAAGAAAATCTTTTCGAAAGGAGACAACAGAAAAGGGTAGAAAATAAATAGATGATGATGTGGCCTGATGCACATATTTGTGGTTAATCTTGAAAACTATTAATCAAATAGGATATACAGATGCGATTTGGCATTAAACTTAACCATCCGAATAATTAATGTCTTTCGTATTTATTATTAAAGAGTCTTATTAATTTGAACGGGCGGTCAAAAAGAAAGCATTAACGAGACTTAAATATTATTATTTTGTATTCAATGTCCTATCTACGTCATAAGAAAAATAAGCTTGCAAGCAATTATTGCGTAGGATTCGGCATTTTGACTGGACTTACCGGGGATGTTTATTTTGACGTGAGATAATTAATAACGTATACGAAATTAGTATCAAGAGGTTAGTTACTTTTTTAAAATTAAAATTAATTATATTTTGATAATAGAGATAAATACGGCAGGAGAGATAGAAATCACTAGGGGTGAGCCAAGCTCGGTAAATTATTTTTATTCTTGGCCATAATTCTTCTTGTAATTTCCTAAAATATGCCTGTAGCGTAATGTGTATCCACAGACGGACTAATATTATGATGATGCACACTTGTACAGGCCGCTAGAGGGGATTTCAAGCAAAAATAATAAAACTAGTTCATTTTAAATTTTAATACCCACAAACTGTATGTATCGCCTTTTCCATTAATGACTTTACACTTTTTGTGGACGCTATATCGCGTTTAATCTTCACATCATTCGTGCTGTCGATCTCGCGACTTAATCGCTTTTTAAATTCCGACACTTTCGCTTCCAAAAATCGACTGACTTTTTTCGCGAACGTTCGCCCTTTTTATACTCATTACAACTGATCTGCTCGCTGATTGTCGACCCGTCTATACCGACCGTCGCCCATACCGACCTTCGTTCCTCACAACCGTCATGCATACCAACCGTCGCCCATACGACGTGTTCGCCGACCTTAGATGAGTAGTCCAATGTGTGTCGGCATGTAACTTGATCGAAATTTGTGCGCGCGTATAATTGTTGTTGCTTTCGTTCGAGGAAAAGAACTTGTAGGTATTCTTTTATTAGTGCAGTGTTGTTGTTGTCGATAATAGTGATTGAAAACCTCGAACATTCAATGAGTGGCCTAGTGTTGGCATGTAACGGTATTAATATTATTTTTGTTTTACGAAGGTGAATCAAATATAAACCGAAATTATTTTCGTACCGATAGTGAGTTGAACATGGAGGGGCGTGGCATTTGAGGTTCATTGCCAGATATGCTTAGAGGACTTTGCACCGTTATTGAACGCCACATTAGCTATCGCGATGTCTCAGCGATAAGTACCGCCGTCCATTGTGCAACGTATTACAGTTAAATTTCTTACGAAAGAACACGTAAAACCATCAGAAATTTTGAGAAGACTTCAGGCACAGTTCGGAGATAATACAATTAAAACGACACAAGTAATTCATGGCATAAACAATTTTTAGAAGGGTGAGAAGCAGTAGAAAAGGAAGGTCACCAACGTCGAGGCCAGAAGAGAACATTCGTGCTTTCCGTCGAATTCTAGAGGACGACCGACAATTAACAGTAGCTGAAATTGCTTCTTATGTCGTAATCAGCTTTGACATTGCTCAGACGATCATTACTGACGAACTCGGGTTTCGGAAAGTGTCCGCAAAGCTGGGGTACCTCGTCTTCTCACCGAAAATCAAAAACGGAATCATATAGAAGTGTGCCAACGGCATTTGAACCACTATGAGGCTGAAGGGGGATAGTGATAGTGACGAAACTTGAGTGCACCATTACACCCCCGAATCGAAACAAGCAAGTATGGAATGGCGAATGAAGAACGAATCTTCACGTGTCAAAGCCAAAACTCGGCTCTCGGCGGGAAAGGTTTTGGTGACCGTATTTTTCGAATTTAAAGAAGTCCTACTTATTGATTTTCTCTACGAACGTCGAACTGTAAATGCCGTGTACTACTGCCAACTTTTAGATAATGCAAAAAATGACATATTGTCAGAAAAGACGCGATTTTCCCATAAGAGACGTTGTCCTGCTGCATGACAATGTCCGGCCCCATACAGCTGCCTTAACTATGGAAAAAATAGAAACATTGTCGTGGACTACACTGGAACACCCTCCCTACAGTCCGGACTTATCGCTCTGCGACTACCACCTGTTTGGATCGATGAAAGAAGCTCCTGGAGGATAACGTTTTGATTACGATGTTGCAGTTCTTCTTCTCATCTTCGTTTCACGGGAACGGGATAACAAAATTACCCATCCGTTGGGAAAAAAAATGTGTCCCAAAATCAGGAGATTACGTAGAAAAATAATTCTTATTTTTATGTCTTAATAATGTTTTAAAAAATAATTCCGATTTACATTTGATTCACCCCAATGTGTGCATTCTACTTCGTTCGGTATAACCTCAAAAGTATATTTTGCATTAATACAACAAGTGATCTCAGAGTTTCAACTCTAATAGCGTTCCAAGTCTTTTTTATTGCGCTTTTTAGCTCCATCACTGTGCAGACTCACCATAGGTTTCTATGGAGTTGAAGTCAGGACTACTATTTTGATGCTCCTCTCATTGAACTATTTTTTCACTACGCACTAAGCACACCGAGTGTTCTTAAAGGGCAAGATGTGGAAGAGGTGCAAGTTTTTTGTTACCTCGGAAGCATTGTCAGCACGGACGGCGAAGTCGAAAAAATATTGAAGCTCGTATTAAAAATGCTCAACTGAATCCTGAGGTATATTAGCAGTGTTATTTGAAATGGACCAACAATTTTTTAATCCACTGGACAATAAAATCATTTATTTATTTGGAAACAGGTGAAAGCTCTGTGACTTTTTCTGCCTATTGTGCGTGAGAAAATCATTTCATCCAATTGCATTGAGTTTACCTAAAAGAAGAGCTCCTGAGAGTGAAGCCAGAAATAGCGTGGCGGTCGTCCTTACACCGAGAGCGAGAAACATTCTCATCAGCTGGGAACCAATCTCGGATAGGATTATCGTCGTCACGCTCAGGACCAGTGTCAGAAACGTCACAATTCTGCAGTGTTACGCACCAACTAATACCACAACACCTGGTGACAAAGAGGAGTATTATAGCCAACTGGGTGCCACCGTCGACCGTGTTTCCAAGAGGTGATATTTTTATCATCTCAAGAGAAATGAACGCCCAGGTTGGCTCTGACAACACTGGACTAGAACACGTTGTGGGGAACCATGGTGACCGTTGGGTCGACACGTCACGACCTTGGATTAAGGGACCCGAAAACGAAGAATTATTTTTAGAATTTTGTAGTACTCGGCAAACGGTCTTCAGAGGGACCCTTTTTCCACACAAGAATCATCATAAAACACCTTGGGTTTATGGTGGTACTCAGAACCAGATCAACCATTTGGCTATAAGTCGCCGATGGAGAAGATATCTCCTCGATGTGCGAGCGACGTGGGGAGCGATCACCACTTGATGGTTGCCTGCTTGAGATTGTACACAGCAGCTATCCGACGACCACAAATTCTTCAAATGAAGCGCTAGCTTAAAGTGGAGAGACTCAGAGACACCAACAAAAAGCGCGAATACACCATCAGTGTATGCGAAAAGCCATGCACATTAGGCGGATCTGAAATGCACACACGGGACGCCAATAGGGAAGCAACCAGAAACACGTTTCTAACTAGTGCTGAAGAATCTATGGTATATGTGCAAACCAGTGAGAAACCCTGGATGTCGCAAGACACATGGGACAAGGTTGGCGATCGTAAAAAAGCCAAATTGGCAATCATCTCTCAACCCGATGTCAACGAGCGAACGCCCGACCTGAGGCAGCACTACCGCGATGCTCATATACGGCTTAAAAAGGCTGTTAGACGCGACAAGAGAAAGGCCATTGAAGATCTGGCAAACAAGGCAGAATCTGGGGATATTTTTTTTTTTTTTACAGAATGATCTGTGTTATAGGCAATTTCGGCCTTTATGTGCAATGCACAAACACAGTCATGGAGGGATGGAATGGGATTTGGAAGGTTGGGGAAGGGAAGATAGAACGACCGTAGCGAGTGGAGAAGCTGGTATATTGCTCAGTTGTACTGGCTGCTTACTGACAAATATTTGCAGATGTTATGGGGGACTGAATGATAAAAAGCGAACAGAAATCATCTACTGAGTATCTAGGCCTTCTTGAAGTGGAACTGTTTCACTTTTACACCGTTTCCCCATTTTATTGCGAATAATTTTTTATCACCAGTAGCAACTGAAAAATTTGCGCTTAAAAAAATCCCGTCTGGAGTGGGAATCGAACCCACGACCTATTGACTGAGAAGCAAGCACGCTGCTCACTACGCCACGGGTTTACTATTCAAAATCATGAAACAGTTGACGAACAGGAATTTCACCGCCAACCACAGAGAGATGTCAACAGAACTCTCCTTAATATGAGTGAACACCAGTTGTGGCGATGGAAGGAATACTTCTCTGACATTTTAAACATCTTGTCAGAGGAAAATATTCCAGAAACAGAACAACTACCAAAGTTCCAACCGCTACAATCCTCTATTAGGGACGATTCCACAGATAAGGAAGAGATAGTTTCCGCCATTCGGTCAAAGGCAGGAAGGAAAACCCGAGGTATAGACGGACTACCAACCGAACTCCTCAACGCGGACCCGGAAATAACAGCCGATATACTCCTCCCACTCTTTACTGAGGTGTACTGAATGGAAGGAGGGCGTCATTGTGAAAATTCCGAAGAAGGTTGACCTTCGGGATTGTGGCAATTAGCGTGGTATATGTCTACTTACCGCCGTATCAAAAATTATGGCTAAGGTAATTCTCAATAGGATTAGTGATGTAGTGGAGAGCACTCTCGAAGTTTATCATGCTGGATTTCGTAAAGGGTCGTCTTGCACCGACCACACAAATACCTCCAAGGATAATATTGGAGCAGTCCGCCGAAATCGGTTCGCCACTAGATTTCATATTTGTGGACTTCGAGAAGGCTTTCGACAGCTTTAAGCAAGATTACATATGGAATCATTTGTGTAGGAGAAGTATTCCAGATAAGATCATAGAGAGAGAAGAGCTGTCCGAGAGCTTTCCTGTGCGAACGGGTGTCAGACAAGGCTGCATATTATCACCAGCCATGTTTCTGATGGTAATAAATGACATCTTGGAAGCTGCACTGGTAGGTGGGGAAGATAAAAGTCTTCAATGGAGACTATTTAACATATTACGTCACCTTGATTATGCTGATGACGTGAGTTTTTTTGCACACAACTGTTCGGGCTTAGAGTCAAATGTTCGCTTTTTGCTTTCTAAATACAATCTCGGAAGCATTGTCAGCATAGACAGCGGAGCCGAAAAAGATATTGAGGCTCATCTAAATAAAGTTCGTCAGGTCTTCGCTTTTCTGGAGGTTAAGAGAGATCTCCCTTCGCACGAAGCTGCGAGTTTTTGACGCATGCGTTAAATCTGTGTTATTATATGGTTGCACTACATAGAGTGTGACCGTTCAACTTACCAAGAAACTGCAAACTTTTGTGAATCAATGCCTTCGACGCATTTTAGGAATATTCCGGCCAGAAGTGATCTTCAATAACGAACTTTGGAGTACAACTGAACAGACTAAAATAAGTATTGAGATTCAAAGGCAGAAGTGGCAGTGGATCGGTCATACTTTGATTAAACCAGAGCGAAACATCGCCAAACAGGCTTTGGATTATAATCTTCAAGGAAGACGTCGGGTTGGTCGACCATGTAACACATGGAACCGAGCAGTTGAGCAGGAGAACTAAGGAATAAACAAGTCCTGGCAACAGTTGAGTATTTTTCTGGAAACCCATTGGCGATAGTAAGCGGAATTATTTCTTGATCCTCCTTTCAAAATATGCTTTACATTTGCAAGCTTCCAAGAAAAGGGAAAGATAGATTCGAAACTGGTAGCAAAGCCGTAAAATTTGAAAGAGCAACAGCTTTTAAGAACAAAAGCATCGATCTCATCAGGTCCGATTGAGTTTTTTGAGAACTCCGTACACATTTCTACTTCGGATGTTGATTTGTCCTCAGGATTTTTGAAGGAGATGGGTGCACTGAGGTAGAATTCAGTTCTTTGGCGGAATGATGGAATTCTCGAAAAATTTTTAGGACTTTCCCTTTTTTAATAACTCCTTGTTGAATCTAAACGTGGTGTTGATAAGGCAGATTTATTAAATTGGCAAACGATAGACCGAAATATTTAGCCAATCTTAGAGCAATTATTTACGTTTTGCCCTAGCTTTTGGTTCATATAGATTCATTCCTTTCTGCTTGATGACAACTCAATTTTCGTTATTATGTAGTTGTTTAAAAGCGTGATAAGCGGCCTATTTAACCCGAATGGAAGCCCCAAACTTCTCATTGAACCAAGTTTCTGGACTAACTTTAACTGATTTATAGTGATGGGAATGAATAATTACGTTTTCAACTCAATGGTCTCGCTCAATGGCTGCCGAAGAAGAATACGTGTCTTGTACAGCATTCGGACCATTTGAAGATGTAAAATCGCTTGAGACCTAACCAGCCGGCACTTCTGTAATGCCAAACCAATTTTTGAGGAATTAGTGCAACTCGTGTCGAAGTGGTACAGGAAAACAAACAGAAACCAAGAAATGGTCTGAACTTACAAGAAATGAGGAGTAGCACAAGGAGATTGGATACTTGGATATGAGTAGCCCTGTCAATGATCTGGTGAAGGTGTAATATTTTTCCCGCAGTAATAATATCCATTTTGGTGTAAATTTTCTTAATACGGCGAAAAAAAATTCTCGAAATTTGTATTTCTGAATTTTAAGACAAAATTTCAGATTGAGCTAATCACAAATTTGACATGATTGTTTTCAACCTGTAATTCCTTTTTTATGGAGGTACATGATTTCCTACTTCTTACCATCAGATAAACAGCATTTGGAAAATGAAAAAATTTTCGGGTTTTTTTCATTTAAATTTAACGACAAAAATAAAAACACTAAAATATTAGTATTGCAGGCAACTCAAATTTTTCAATTTAGTATGTCGAATAACCTTTATTTTGGGAGCAAACCATATAATTAAATCATTATTTTAATTATTGGGGAACACGTGAAAGCACTGCGACCTATTGTGTTTTATTACTCTATTCTCCTACCACAACTTGATAGCTTTGGCCAATTTAAGTATATTTAAGGGAGCCAGGTTGGCTAATCCATCAGTTATAAAGAAACTTAATAATTTAGTCATAATCTTCGGCAAAATATCTTAAAATCAACTTCTTTGTAAAACATTGTACGGACCACAAATTTTAGCTATTTATATCGGGCAAACCATATCTCCTACGGTTATGGTGTAGCCTAGAGCTAGGGTGTAGCCTAGAGCTAGGGTGTAGCCTAGAGCTAGGGTGTAGCCTAGAGCTAGGGTGTAGCCTAGCGGGTAGCGTGTTGGTCTACAATGCGAAGGTCGTGAGTTCAAATTCCAGTCGACGCATAATACCAGCACACCACCTGCTTGGTCAACTCAAACTACGAAAATGAAAAATTCGTAGAAAGAGGGTTGTGCGAAGGTCTAACAACCATTCTACAATAAGTAATGAAAAAATGTTAAGGAACCTGAAGGTCAGTAGTTCAACGCCCGAGTTGGGCTGTAGCACCATTGTAGGAGAAGAAGAAATCATACCTCCTACGGGATGGGGTATAGTAGAATTCACCCACAGCTAGTCCTGCTTGCTTTAAAATGGCAAATGAACACTCACTAGAACATGAGCTTATCACACGCGATTTTAGAATCTAACTGATACGAGAAACAGTACACTCCTTCAGGATACAGTACCTCGGAATTGGACAGATACTATGGTAACGACTTTTGGCATTAGAAAACGAACTAAACAAAGCCTGGTGACAACTAAATGCCGAAGCTCAAAATCGCGCCTTGTGGAAGAGCGTTTCTGTCCTATGCCCCTTTAGGGAGTCTTAACAGAAAATTGATTGAAACCTTACCTAGTTTATTACAATTTTGTCACAGATTGAGTCGACGATTGATAATTTTTGTCACCATTCTGGCCAATTGTATCACCATTCTAGCCAATTTTGCCACATTTGAATGCCAGCGCATTGTTCGGAAAACAGTGATTGGGCCGCTTAAAATTCAAATTCGGAAATTCGGTCATCTGCTCGTTGGACTTAATTCAAACATCAATTGACAGCACTGCATAATTCATGGATACGATTTTATTGAAAAAAAAAAAAACCATGTCGATGGTACCAAGTAAGTGAAACATATAAGTTACTTTCTCACTTACTAATTACTAGAAGGGTTACCCTTTTCTCGTGGTGAAATAGGGAAAAAATAAAATCAAGGCATAGAAAAATTTAGTTAGAACTGGCGGATTATTTTTGCCTTGAACCCTTGGATCTCGTATTCGTTCGGAAATACGAAGGGTGGTAATACGATACTGTAATATGAATTTGAGACCGTATCTTCGTAGTGCAGATCATGAGAGAGGTCTTTATTCCAAGATATAGTTCTACGTTCTACTTTAGAGTTGAAAGATCAGGCTGGAGTGATGTTAAAATGGAAGAAGATAGACGGCAAAACTGGTTTTAAAGTGAACCATGTTGTACACCATCATATAATTGACAACGAATTGAAGACGATACCAATAATAGTAATATACAAATTAAATAAACGACACTATATTACCACCTGAAATAATTAACGGTTGGTTAAGAAATTTTCAATCTATTTATTTCACAATTTCAAATAAATACTGCCGGGCTCATGAAAATCATATTATGAATGTGCCACTAGTGACAACATGCCTGCTTGGGTATACCTTGGACACCTCCACCTACGAAAATGTAAAATTCGTAGATAGAGGGTTGTGCGAAGGGCAAACAATCCTTCCACAATAAGTAAGGAAAAATGTTAAGGAACCTGAAGGTCAGGAGGCCAAGGACCGATTTGGGCTGTAATGCCATTGTAGAGTAGAGACTAGTGACAACATGATGTTAAGACTGATAAATTAAGAGAATCAATGCCTCCAATGCATTTTAGGGATATTTTGGCCAGAAGCGATTTTCAAGGACGAACTTTGGAGTACAACTGGACAGACTAAAATAAGCATTGAGATTCAAAGGCAGAAATGGCAGTGGATTGATCAAACTTTGAGGAAAACTCTGAATTATAATCCTCAAGGAGGACGTTGGGTTAATCGACCATGGGGCGAGCGGTTAAGCGGGAGGCCAGGGGAATAAACAAGTCATGGCGGCAATTAAAAACCTATGCTCAGGATCGCGCCATGTGGAACTCTTTCTGTCCTATGCCCCTTTAGGGAGTCTTAACAGGAAGCTCATTAATTGATAAAAAAAAAAAGAATTTAAGAACTTTAAAACGTTCACATCAATTCCGCAGCATGCAAATATCCTTCTTTGTTTGTATCAATAATAATACACAGCAATTTTAATATTTTCTACTTTCTCAAGAACAATCTAAAAATAAAAAATGACTCAATTTATCAAGCATATCGTTCGTATCACTTAACGAGAAACGGAATCTATATGAGTCAAAATTGTAAAAATTATTGTGTTTTGGCAGAAAAAAAAAATCACATACACCCACATTCGTGTCATTAACGCATGACGTCAAAATATTTCAGTAGCTGCGAATTGAAAGATGATTTTTTATTTCTGATTTACTACTGGCGTTATTCTTTCTCGTGTATTGTTTCTTCTTCAATCTAATCAAGTTTTATGCGATGCTTTCCATTAATATATTCCCAACTATAATACAATCCATCTGAACAAACTAACACACATCAGGGGTTCGAAAATATTTACAAATTTTCAAAAATAGCCGCCCTGAAAAACACCAACAACAAAATATACGAGAATTAGGTGTACAATGAAATTGACCGCACAATGCACGTGGCAATTTGATATAACGATCATCCATATAAATAGGAACTGAATAGATTCACTAAATTTTCGGATATTTAAGTATTATTGAAAATTTATCTAAATCTTATAAAATGATTTTGCAATTTTGGGGGAATATGGCAATTTACATGCGGAGTCGCAATTTAATTTTTGGCAAGCGTTCAGTTGTGACCACGTATATCCCAACCTTGATTTTAGTTCGGTTTTTGATTTTTTTTTTAGTCTTGGTTGGACTTTATTTTTGATTTTTAAAAATTTATTCATATAGACGTTTATTAGTGAAATTTTCCAAATTTTATGATTTTAAGGGATAATTTCCGGTTAATTTGGCATACGATCTGATGATGAAAGATTTTATTGCAGTTTTCATTTTGTTCTGACCCAAATTTTAAATAGGAAATTTAATAATTTCGATCGTAAATTAGATCTTGCGTATTTGTAATTAAATCTAAAACTGTGTTAAGTAGTTGCTTATCAACACTCTGTGGAAATTATTTTTGAACACGTTTTCAACAATTACACTTTATTATTCTAATAATAAAGTATTGTGATCAACACATAACAAAAACGTGTTAACCTGAAATTTTGTTTATTCACGTTTCACGACTAATTAAGTTCAAAAATGCAATATAAAACATAACAGGACTACGATTGGGCGTAAAGCCCAATTATGCGATACTTTAGATACAAGAAAATTTTTTTCGAATTTAAGAAATTTTATGTGGGAATGGTAGAAGGGGTGACGGCATTGAATTAATTTTTACACATCAGAGTTAGAATCAAAATGCTTTATAGAAAATTTAATAGGTACTAAGAAAATTAGTGAATTGTATTTAGTGAAATTGTGCAACTGCATAAAAACTTGTATGGGAGGTGATAGAAGGATATTGAATTTTTCAGAAATAACTATAAATATCATTCAATTGACATGTTTTAAATTGCAGATCTGTAGCATAATTACTTTTCAAGAAAATCAACTTTTTCTAAAGTTGTGAAATTGTGTCAAATTGTATGAGAGGGTATAGAAGGAGTGCTGCTAATCGTCTAATTTCCTTCGGTTTTACTACTAATTCTATAATAAATAAATATTTATTGCTTAATTTCAGCTCGATAAAATTTCATACGTACCAATTTACGTTTAGAGTATTTCATTAAAAAGTGTAGTTTGTATGGGAGGTGGTAGAAGGAGTGTGGCAATTCAAATAGTTTTTATACAGTGGATTTACGTCATCATAAAATTAATATAATTTAAATTTCATATCTGTAGCTTTTATACTTTTCGAGAAAATCAGTTTATTATGAAATTCCGAAATTGAGTCATTTTGTATGGGAGGGAGTAGAAGGGGTGGAGCGATTTGGCTCTGTCATTGAAGTACGTTTAAGTATTACTTAAGTGCAAAGTAAATTTATAAAACGAAATGTAATCCTTGTTATCTGGTCATTTTGGCTATAAGTAAGCGATAAATGAATTGAATTGAATTCACGAACTTACTTTCTGATCAAAGGTGACGTGCACAAAATTTGAACTTTCTAGCTCAACGTGTTCTCGAGCTGGAGAGGGCACGGACGAACGGACATCCGGTTTTGACCTTCAGTATCATTAATTTTTTTCTCCGAGCCATATTTCTCAGCGTTACAAACTTTGTGTCAAACTTATAATACTCTCAGATTTCATCAAGAGTATAAAAATCCATCTGTATGTACGCTGTACATAACGGCCTATATCTCTGAGATCCTTAGATTTTTAAGTGGATTTTAGATTGGTTAAATGAGTTTCATTACTTAAATTTGGAAGAGTGTCAAAAGAAAGGGGAAGACGTGGGGAGGGCTAGAATCGAAAACAACTCATGCTAATATCTCAACTGCAGATAGCAAGCTGAAACTCGACGTTCGGATACACTGGTTTATGGGGAAAAAATCCAAAAAACAACTTGATTTTTGCATCCAGTAGGATCTGAAAAGGTGGAGCTAAAAATAATTCTCGGTCCATTATATAATTTTTTTTTATTTTTTTGTTAATGCATATATCTTTGGAATTACTACTCACAAAAAGATCATATTTCAGGAATATTTAGGTGGTCAAATAATTTTAAGGACGGTTAGATGAGACTATCTCTCAGGCTTAGTGGCGTAACTAAGAGCGGCAGCACCTGACCGCAAAATTTTCGTCTTTCGCGTGCTATATTGCCTTGTAAATGTGCCCAAAACTGTAGAATCACATAAGCATAAAAAAGAGTATTAACTGTCTATAAAACTGGTGTAAATGAGAATAAATGTGAGTGCAATCAATGAGTGAAAGGATGTGCAGGCAAGGAGAGTACGATTGTATTTGCCATATGTGAGCATAGCGGAGTTGAAAAAAGTAGCCAACGGCGGAGCGAAATACCAGTTTCTATCCTACTAAAACAGCCAACTAGTCTAAAGTTAGCTTAATCTGTAGAAACTATAGTTTATGAGCTTACAGCATCCAGCAAGAACGGATTGGGTCAAGTATCAGGAGCTCATAAATCATAAACTACCGGCAATAGTTTCTCACCCAACAAAAACACCAAATTCCTTAGACAGAAGAATTGGTATGCTAACAAATACATATACTAACAATCTCATACAAGAGTTCCTGCCCTCAGAAGTCCGCCAAAGATAGTAAAAACGCTGTATGGTGGAATAACGATCTTGATATTCTGGAAAAAAAAACGGATTCAGAAACTCTTGAACAAAGCTAATTCCAACGAACGATTTAAATATGAAAGAAATATTGTTTACAAATTAAACAAAAAGTAAAGGCCCTAAACAATTTCCTTGAGGAACGCCATATTTAACATTAAAACACGACGAAGAAAGTTAATTTATTCGCATAACTTGATTTCTATTCGTTAAGTGAGATGAGAAGGTTTGTGTAGGAGCTGGAAACTTATGTACGCAGGCCACCAGTAGGCCCAATGTGCGTTTCCGTATTTGTACCATGTGAACCTACATATCATTTAGCCAGCCTGCTCTTCCGGTAAAACTAATGAACTTCATCGGTTCTAGCAGCTGGAGATCATTCAGCTCGGCGAAGAAGTACTCTCCGAGAATTTGTCTTCGAATTGTTCGGAGGCAAGGGCAAGGACAAAGGAAAAGCTCTACGGTCTCGGCCTCCCACCGTAACCTCTGCAAATGTTCTCGGCTGTAAGGCGAAGTCTACGAGCGTGTATCCGAAAAAGACAGTGGCACGTGACTATGCCTGCTAGTGTCCGTAAGGAGTTTCTGAATCTTCAACTTGCCATGATCTTCTGAGCTCGACAGCTTTAATCTTCAATTTTCCACGAACCTCAACGTACACATACACAAACGAGCCGGCGGCAGCAATTGCTCGGTCTTCAAGAGAGCCATCACAAGCATAAATCATGAAGATAATACAGATTAATCTAAATCATTGTAGGACAGCGCAGAATATCCTGACACAAACTGCTCAGGACGAGGGAGTGGATATTGTCGTGATTAGCAAACCGTACAAAACTATCGACGCCAATATCTGGATCTGTGACAGAGCAGAGCTAACGGCAATATGGAAACGCCTTCTAAAAAACTAGTGAACAGGCGGAGGGCTTCGTACGAGAAAAAATAAATGGAATTTACTTCTACAGCTGTTAAGCAGGTGGACGACAAGATAATATAGATAATGCTAGATAATCTAGCGGCCGACGCACGCGGTAAAACTCCAGTGGTCATAGGCTGTGACTTCAATGCATGGGCAACAGAACATATTTGCACCATTGGAAACATGTGCAAATATTTGTCAGCAGCAGACAGTATAACTGAAAAATAAACCAGCTTCTCCACTCGTTACGGTCGTTCTCAATCCACTTCCCCTACTTTCCCAAACCCATTCCTTCCTTCCATGACTGTGTTTGTGCATTGCACATAAAGGCCGAAATTGCCTCTAACACAGATCATTCTGTGAAAAGAAAGGAATTGCAAACATCGGCCGGGCAAAAACGTGTCGCAAAGCAGAAATGGGCTCGATCATAGATATAACCTTCGTAAGCAACTACCTTCTACGGAATAAGAAAGCGAGGAACATGCACACAGCGATCATCAGGCTATTAAATTTGATATAAAACAAAGAAAAGCGATACAACGATGTAAATTAACAGACCCAAAATGGAAAGATAAACTCTTCGACAGGGATAAGTTCCAAGAAATGATGAATACCGACATCATAACTCGTAGCGAAACAGTAAAGATCCTTGTGGGACACCTCACCCACACTATCATTACTGCGTGCAATGCAGCGATGCCCGAAAGGACAACTAGTGGAAGAGGTGCACCATGCTACAGTTGGAATGAAGAAGTAAAGGCCTCAGGGCGAAGTGCTTACAAGCCCGACGCAGAGTCCAACGATCAAGGGGAACAGCAAATTTTTAGGACCAATTAGACCTAAACAACGCAATTTGTTTCAAAAACCTCTGTAACGAAGCGGATATAAGTCCCTGGGGTATTTCATACACAAGGCTGAAGGGTCCTAGGTCGCCACAAATAACTTGCCCGATGATGCTAAGATCAATATGTAGTAGTGCACCTGTTCCCCCAAAGGCCAACTACAATGTGTAATATAACAAGAGAAATCAGCATAGAGTCCATCTCTGCAAATTACGTCGGAGGAACTATTTGAGGTATGCAGGAAGATAGGAAACAACAAAGCACCTGGACCCGATGGCAACCCAAATATGACCGTAAAAGTTGCTGTTCAAAAAACATTATACAACATAACATTATAAAAGCGATGCAAAAGTGATTAGATGAAGGAGTCTTTCCTGAACCATGGAAGCTTCAACATTTGGTACTGTTACCAAAAGGAGTCTTATCGCCCAATATGTCTACTTGACACATTGGTAAAGATGCTTAAGCGAATTATGATGATATAATATAATAGACTGCTAGTACTAGCAGAGGAGAAAGGAGCACTGCCAGACCACCAGTTCGGATTCAGTTCGCCATAAAAGTGGTAGTCGATTCTGCAGCTGAGGCGATGCAAGGAGAAAGATGACGATGGGGAATAAAGTAATATTGTGCAGTAGTGACACTGGACATTAAAAATGCTTTTAACTCGGCAGATTGGTTACTTATAAAGAGATCAACCAGGATGGATACACCGTACTCCTTGTTGAGAATAATTTTAAACTACTTCACCAACAGGAAGTTGAGGTACCAAACTGATGAGGGTTTAAAGTACTACCACGTCACCGCGGGAGTCCCACAAGGATCGGTACTGGGCCCTCTCCTGTGGAATATCATGTACGATGAATTTCTTCGACTATAGTTGCCACAAGGAGTAAAATTAAACGGGGTCGTGGACGACATCATCGTTGTTACCGTGGCTAAGCACATCCACGAAATAAAGTCAGCAACAAACGGAGCTCTATCAAAAATTAAAGACTGGCTAGAGTTCGCCGCTTTAGAACTACCACTAAAAGCTGTTCTGGTAACAAGTCGAAAGCAATTTAATATCGAGGAGTTATGCTCGATAATAATAAAGTTTAAGTGGACTTCGCAAGCAAAAAGGCGTCACGTCGCATGCAGCCCTTTCAGGAGTACTACCAAATATAAATGGACCTGGATATGCCAGAAGGATTTTACTTTCCAGAGTAGTCAGCTTGGTCCTCCTAAACGCTGCTCCCGTTTGGGCGGCGGCTTTAGCGAAAGGAAACAAGGAAAAAGATATCATCAACTTATAGGCTCTACGCGATACGAGCAATCAACGGTTTTCGAACAATATCGAAGCAGACTGTCTCATAGCCAGAATTATCCCCATTGACATTCTTGCAAATGAGATGCCGAGGATCTACGAAAGAAGAGTCTCGATTCAACAAGAGGCAGCTGTTGTCAGAAAAAAAAGAAGAGGAAAAGTCAACATCAATAGCAATGTGGCAAACAAGGTAGGACAACACTACAAAAGGCAGATGGACCTATAAGGTATTCCCCGCAATCGAGGTCTGGAAAAAGTGAGTGTATGGGAACTGCAACTATCACCTCACGCAGTTCTTATCAGGTGACCGGCGGCTACCGCTAATACCAACAAAGGTTCGGACACCTCGCCTCTTTATCCA
The DNA here is from genome assembly GCA_963669355.1 of Chorisops tibialis. Lineage (NCBI taxonomy): Eukaryota > Metazoa > Arthropoda > Insecta > Diptera > Stratiomyidae > Chorisops > Chorisops tibialis. The sequence goes on from OY770263.1 coordinate 255,015,703, forward strand.
GGTCAAGAAGAAAATACAGAACAAGCGGTTTTCAACTGCAGTCGCTTCGCAGGATAGAGAAATAATATGCCGCGTCCACCATTCATCATAGACTATATGATGGAAATTTACACACTCGTAACGAATGTACAACATAAAATCCAAAAATCTAAGGAACATAAAAAAGAATTCAAATTGATTTAGGTACTACTGAGAATATAAAAAAAAATAGTAACTACCTACTTGATTTCCGAATGTCAAAAATATACAGAACGAAAATTATTTCAAAAGTTCGAAAACAACGATGGTTTCAAAAGAAATCGATTACTATGCCGTCCTTAATATTACGCGTTCCGCGACACCAGAGCAAATCGCTATTGCATATCGGAAATGTGCAATCTCGTTTCATCCGCATCGTGACGAAACCTATGAGGTTGCATATAATCCACCCGAAGGAATCTATGAAGATTCCATCCTTCCAGCCTTACCGAAATGTGCACAATGGGCGTATGCGAATCGAGCTTATGACATTCTATGTAAGTTCCTTTTTCGAAATTTCTCTAAGCTAAAAAATGTGATTTTCTTAAAGCAAACCCATTGAGACGAGAGATTTACGATCGTTACGGCGAAGCTGGTCTACAAAATGGTGTTCCCTTGCCACATGGTTATTTTCAACCGTACCAATATCATTGTGACTATTTTAAAACTTACTACGAAGTTTTTGGATCTTATTCGCCATTTGCAAACTTGATTGATGCTGCTGTTAATCCACCGCCCTTATATTCGACCTCCAAAGGAATCGGTATCAAGACAAAGGATAAACCTGTAGAGAAATTGCTTTATCTGGACTTGAAGGAAATCTTCTTTGGTGGTGTCAAACGAATGCAGATTCTAAGACATGAATTTATCGATGAAGGAAAAACTATGACGAAAATTCGGTGGGTTGAGTAATTTTCGGCTTAGATAAATTTAAAATTTTTACCATAGTGAAAAATTCTTGGTAATTCCAATTGCACCTGGAATTCTGCCGGGAACAAAAATCACATTCCCCGAAGAGGGTGATCAAGGACCAGGACGAATACCGTCTGATATCGTTTTCATAGTTGCGGATAAGCCGCATGATGTATTTTATCGTCGAGGCTCGGACTTATACATGGACTATGAAGTTGAATTGAAGGAAGCATTGGTGGGAACAAATTTGCTGATCAATACGATCGACGGACGAAAGATATTCTTATCGGTCTCTGACGTCATTCATCCATCGTATATACGGGAAATCAAACACGAAGGACTACCAAAGCCTACAGAAAATTCGAATAAAGGCAATTTATATATTCGATTTGATAGTACGATTAAGTTCAGTTATATTTACACAAATGAATTTCAAAGAAATATTTCTCGATTTCTAGTTAAATTTCCAACCATGGTACCGCGAGCAATGAAGCCAAAAGTTGCAAAATTATTTATAGAATTAAAAGAGGAAGAGAAAAAAAATTCGATGAATAGAAATAATAAATTTATTTTGGGAAATCAAATGAGAAAATCGATGCCGAATGATGAGAATGAATTTGAAAATGCATAAAATGTATTGATATAAAATAAAATTGATAAATTTTTCGTTGATGAAAGTGATTGTTAATCTCAAAATATTAAACTCGGGTGGAATTATGTATCTCGAATTCAGTTTCTAGTTCGAGTGTTTTCAAAATCGATATGAGTTTGTTTTGATATCAACAAACACGATCAAGCTGAAAACATATGCAACGTATGCAAGTGCTTTCAAAAATTATGTGACTTCTGGTATGCTTCAAGATGTAATCTGAGTTTTTTTTATTTCAATACCTTCACGCCTTCTACCCCCTCTCATACTAAATGGCTCATTTTCAAAAATATATAATAATCAAATTTTCTTAAAAACCATAGAAGCGAATAATTTGAAATTTATAACTTATTACTTTTATCACAAATGTGATCTATGGTGTACAAATTATTTAAATTCCTGCCACTCCTTCCACCACCTCCCATAGAACTTTTTCATGAAATACTGTAAACCTATTTGCTCAGTACGTATAATAATTATCGAGCTCAAATTTTGTACTAAATCCTAAATTATTATAATTGATCTCGGGGAAAAGTAAACCGATTAGCTTCCCCCCTTCTACCCCCTCTCATACAATGTGACACAATTTCACATCTTTTCCAAAATTCGATTTTCTTGAAAAGTATGAACGTTACTGATCTGAAATTTAAAATATATCATTTGCATGATACTTATAGTTGTTTTTCAAAAAACACCTTTCCTTCCCACCACTCCTTCTACCACCTCCCATACAACTTTTTCATGAAATACTGTAAACCAATTGACTCAGTACGTAAAATAATTATCGAGCTCAAATTTTGTACTAAATCCTAAATTATTATAATTGATATCGGGGAAAAATAAACCGATTAGCTTCCACCCTTCTACCTCCTCTCATGCAATGTGACACAATTTCACATCTTTTCCAAAATTCGATTTTCTTGAAGAGTATGAAAGTTACTGATCTGAAATTAAAAATATATGATTTGCGCGCTACTTATAGTTATTTCTCAAAAAATCACTTTTCCTTCCCCCACTCCTTTCAGCACCTCCCATACACCATGTACAATTTGACTAAAACCAATGCATTGATTTTCTCAGTATCTATTCAATTTTTGAAGCTTTAATCTGGTACAAAACAATTTTATAGCTACTCTAGCAAGATGTAAAATAAATTAGTTCAATGCTGTCTCCCCTTCTACCACTTCCCATACGAATTTCTTAAAATCGCACAAATTTCGATTTCATCTATAGTACCATATGATTGGGCTTTACGCACTATCGAAGTCCTGTTATGTTTTAAAGCTTAATGTTATACTATTTGGGTTTTTTTTAATTAACACAAAAATTGCTTACTATTGCGATTCTTAAGCGGACAAAGTCGCGGGTTTAATAAAAAAAACGAACTAGTTTTATTTTTACTTGAAAGTCAGCGACCCCTAACGCACTTCAATTGGTGTCAGAAGTGGGATCTCAATTAAAAATCGCGAGTGATTATTGCGAAAGGAGCAAACAGAGAAAAAAAAATTCGAGAACGTTTAAAGTGAGAATTTTCTGGAACAACGATTAAGTGATCGAGTGTGAAATTCTCGAACGGACAAGAGAAGAATTTGTGCGAAGTGCTATTGTGACTGCGTAGAAAATTGAGAACTTTCAAGAATACAAATTGCAAAATTAGTGACCGCGTGGAAATTGTTGAACGGACTTAAGTCTTACCGCGAAACAAGTGACCGCGAGGAAGTTTTCGGGCACAATTTTGTGATTGAAACCGAGTGTCCGATAGAAAATTTCCGAACAAATAGATTGAGAATTTTTGTCATTTGTCGAACAATCAATCACAATCGATCTTGTGCGAGAAATTCTTAACGGACAATAAAAGAGTTTGGTTTCGCAAATTGAAAATGTCGCGTTCCGTGAAATATTTGAAGATGCCGGAGTTGAAAGAAGAACTTGGTAAACGAGAGTTCCCCACTACTGGAAACAAGGCAGATTTGGTATACCAACTGGTATCATCAAATCCGAAAATATCGTTCATAAAAACCTAAAGGCTACCAGTATTCGATGGTCAAACACCTTGGACCCCCTACAAGACTCAATTTGAAGCAGCTGGCACCAAAAAGTATCTTTCAGTTCCTGGTGAAGACCTTAGAGCTTCGATACGGTGGAGATCAAATGCGGAGAATTTATAAAGCACAACTTCGCTAACGTATACAAGAACCCGGCGAAACTCTACAACGACTTGCACAGGATTTAGAAAAGCTGGCGTTATTATCCTTCCCCAGCTTGGATCCAGAAAACCGCAATGAAAAGATAGTGGACGTATTTATCGATGCTCTGCTGCAACAGGCATTAAGATTGGCGGGCAAGAAGACACCGCGTGAGACTTTGGTGTACGTTCAGACCTTTGAAACTGATAAACAATTGTCACAAGGTAATTTGCAGGTCCGAAAAATGACTGCGACCAAGGAATGCTTGTGCCAGAGGTCAGAGCAAAGCGAAAGTTACCGAAGGAGCGTACTACGTTGTTCGGAGTGCGAAAGCGTCGGGCACATAAGACGTGAATGCAGCAGAGCCAAACCAACAGAAATGAAATGCTATGTGTCGGCAACCAAATGTCACAGAATGATTAGCGAATGCCAGAAGAGCCCAATAAACAAATCGTTGGCTACAAAGTTCCCCCGTTGTTGGAATTGCAGACAGACAGGGCACTTACGACTGCTGTAAAAAGAAAATATCATCAATTTCTTGTTCAGAATGTTTGGCGATATCAGGAAAACAACTTAGCATCCGCCCTAGAACGGAGCTAACAAAGCTGAATTTAAGACCTGGACGGAACTCCCCGATGTTGGGATTGCGGACGCAAAGGACATTTAAGACGTGACTGACGCAATCCCAGAACACAGCCGAACGATTATCTGTTTATCTCGCAGAACTGGAGGCACGGCCATCGTCTAGAAAACAATTTACGGCGGATAACAGCCAGCACATCTGTTGAAACGACTGATTACAAATCGGAAAATACTTCACGGATCGTAATCTGCAAGACAAACATTAAAAGACCCCAGTGGAAAAATAGCCTGAACAAAAATATGGCCACCGAACGTATCAAGCATTGACGACATGTACGATGCAACTCTTGAAGTTTCCGAGAATGCAATTTGGTACGGCTTTGTAATAATCTATGCAGGAAGGAGAGATCACCAAGACTTCAGCGAAATCGGGAAGGACCATACCAAATCATCACCGGAATAAATAATGGAGAATACTGCAAGCCTAGTACATGGATGAAATGAGTAGGAAAATTTGTGAAATACTATGACCACCTTAACGAAAGTGAAAACTCTTTACGGGACAAACAGGAGCTAAGGAGGAGGGAATATTGAAAAAAACAACAATCTTAGCAGATTTGCTCATTCTGCCAGTACTTTGTTTCCTTTCATTATAACCCACACTTTACAATTTAACCATTTACGCTTAAACGAATTTTTGGATGATTAGGCGGAGGGAGATTCGATTCGACCTGATAAAATCATTTTTGTAGCCAGCATCAACAATAGGGAGACGCTAAAAATTCAGGATTTAATTGCCGAATGAGTTTAAATGTTGAGAACCTATAAGAATCGACATTATTTGTATGAAGCACTGGTAGCAACAAAATAATCACCCTAGATAAATAGATAATTTGTAAGTATCTTCGACTTTGTTTGGGAGGTGGTAGAAGAGGACAAACTTTTTCACATCATCGTAAAATTGCTTTCAAAATGTCTCACATAAAATTTGAGCTTCTAAAATAGATTTAAGGAAATTGATATAATGTACATCGTCAAATTTAGGCATTTATGTGAGAGGTGATGGAAGGGAGAAGGGATTACACTTTTCACATCTCACTACAGTTGTTACCAAAATATTTTGTACCAAATTTGAATTTCATAAATTTGATAGGTATTGAGAAAATTCGTGTATTGTATTTCGTAAACTTGTGCAGTTTGTATGAGAGGTTGTGAAAGGAGTAAGGGAGGGGAGAGGAATTGGGCTCATGAGAGTAGAATGAGTACGATTTGGCTATTGACGAGCATGAAATCAATCATTTCTTTTCTGTTAAGATAAATAGTTCTTTTCTACAAGGCACGATCCTAAGCATCGGGTTTTAATGTCAATAATGGGTACCGATTCTACGCTCTATCCGTTTATCGTATCTGTTTGAAATTTAAGATTATGAGTAATAAGGCCATGATCCTGTGAGTGTCCATTTGCTCTTTTTAGGACATGCAGGACTATCTGTGGATGTATTCTATTACTACCACCCCACAGGGGGAGATTCACGAACTTGACTACACTTTTTTGGCAGAAATAGAATGCTAAAAATTTGAGTAAACATCCAGTTTTGAACTTCCTGAGTGATGGCAATCCGTTTTTTCAAGCATTAAAAATTTCAATCGGGCTAACTTGTAATACCCTCAGATTTCATCTAAAGCAACCCTAATCACCATGGTGAAACTGGGAGCTTAGGTGAAACTGGAAGCTTGGCGGAACAAGTACACAACTTCATACACAGTTTAACACTACACGCACTGGGACAAATATAGGAGCTCATTGAAGGTGTTCAGAAGGAACTGACGAAAGACAAAAGAAAATTCTGCAGCCAGATAGAGCAAAGCTCGAAGCTTCTAGAATTAGAAAACTTATACCTAAGAACCCCGTCAGCCTTACTCAGGAACACGGATGGAAGCTTGACAAAGTACAGCAAAGGAACACTTAAAGTCCTGGGCAATAACCTCGTTCGACCCTTTTAATTCGCCGGGAACGGATGGTATAATACCACCCATGATACAAAATGTAGAAGAGCTGATGATTTCGGTACTAAACTACGTGCCCCTAATATGGAGGGAACCTCAAGTGGTATTCATACCAAAACCGGGTAAGGATAGCAGCACAGAAGTCTAATACATTTCGTTTTAAAAACGCTAGAAAAGGTGCCTGAATGTGTATATCAGAGATACCATAGACCCAGAGCATCTCTTCCAAGCTCAGCACGTATACATAAAAACAAAACCGATACTCATGAGATGACGACAGGCATCGACAAATCCTCACAGTACAAAGATTACACTCTAGGTACCTTCCTGGACATAGACGGAGGTTTCAACGCTCTGCTCATGTAAATAAAACGTTCGGCGCATGGATCGAATGCTTAGAAATAAATATATACCGTCGGAATGGTGCAAAGCACACTCCTGCAAAGTAGAGGAACGTCAAAACGAGGAGTATCATCTCCTCTTTTGTAGGTAATGACTCTGAACGAAACAGAAACAGCTCTCTTCCACAAGGCGCGATAGTAGTGGGTATATGGGTGTTCTGGGCCACTTTCTCTTTTACTTTCTCCTTGGCGCCACTTTCTCTTTTACTTTCTCCTTGGCGCCACTTTCTCTTTTACTTTCTCCTTGGCGCCACTTTCTCTTTTACTTTCTCCTTGGCGCCACTTTCTCGTTTACTTACTCCTTGGCGCCACTTTCTCTTCTACTTTCTCCTTGGCGCCACTTTCTTCTGGCTCACTTTCTCTTTGGCGGTTCTGGATCACTTTCACGATACCTATCGATTATCGATTACCCATGCCCGATTACCTGTTGAGTTTTCATGTCTTATGATCTTTTTTTTGAAATGCCAAGATTGATAAGAGTTGTACGAATTATGATTCATATATGATGAAATTGATATTTACATTGATATTTACATTGAGAGGAATAAACACGAATTGTTTTAAATTTTTTTTCCAAGTCGATCACAACTTGCATATCAGATACGTGCTTTATCAATTGTTTTTTTAGTTAGACTTCGTGATATGCAGAAAGTGACGGTTGATCAGCATATCTAGTTGTATGGAAAAAGGTCCATTCTGCTTGTGTTTATATAAGAGATTTGTTTTGGAATCGGTAGGTTTTTTTTATCTGATAGTAGTTTTGAATTAAAATAATTTTTGGTTTAGAGTATTTGTATATGATGAAAATAACTTGTATTTGTAAATTAGATTTTTAGTTGGCCTTCAGCATGTAGTTTGTATATAGATTGTGTGTTATCAATTGAAATTTGGTTATACTGGTAGAGGAGGTCGACTTATACCTACAACAACAACAAAAACAACAACAACAACAACAACAACAACAACAACAACAACAACAACATCAACAACAACAAAAAGAGGAGGAGGTGGAAGAGGAGGAATTTTGGCCGTCCGACATCGGCATCGTCATTGATTTACGGAGGAGTGAAAAAAAATTAAAAAAAAATAAAAAAAAAAAAAAAAAAAAAATAAAAAAAAAATAAAAAAAAAAATAAAAAAAAAAATAAAAAAAAAATTAAAAAAAATTAAAAAAAATTAAAAAAAAAATTATTATAAAAATATATATTTATAATAAAAAATTATAAATTACATTATTTTGCTTTTCTTTTTATTATTACACTTTTACTTAATATTATTCCACTGCTTCTTCACTTACGAACAGGAATAAACACGATCGTTTGTTATTGCAATTAGTTTTTTCTTGTGTGGTCAGCATATTTCCGATTGTATGGAAAAAGATCCATTCTGCTTGTGTGCATGGTCAGCATATTTTCGATGATGAAATTGATATTTACATTAACAGGAATAAACACGTTCGTTATCAATTGAAATTTAAGTTTTGTGGTTTTAGGTTTCATATAGGCTAAAGTTAGCGATTGAATTCTGTGTGAGTAAAAGTAGATATATATATAGATAAGAGTTTTTTTTTGTTATTATTATAGGTTGTTTATAAATAATTGTTTATAGTTTTGCGGTTCTTTGTTCTTATGGAAAAAGATATCCTTGCTGTGTGGTCAGCATATTTTCGATGATGAAATTCATATTTACATTAACAGGAATAAACACGTTCGTTCGTTCGGTTGTTTATGAATAATTGTTTATAGTTTTGTGGTTTTAGGTTTCATATATGCTAAAATTAACGATTGAATTCTGTGTGAGTAAAAGTAGATAAGAAAATTTTTGTTATGATAGGTTGTTTATAAATAATTGTTTATAGTTTTGCGGTTCTTTGTTCTTATGGAAAAAGATCCATTCTGCTCGTTTGTGTGTGGTCAGCATATTTCTGTATAAATAAGATTTTATTATAGATAAGAGTTTTAGTATAAAAAGGACGCTAAGAACCTCATCGGCTATAGTTTGTCTTCGAAATTCGTCAAGTGAAGTTAATCAAGTGATTTTTTATTCATATAGTTTGTCTTAGAAATTCGTCAAGTGAAGTTAATCAAGTGATTTTTTATACATATAGTTTGTTGTTAGAAATTTGTCAACGAAAGTTAATCAAGTGCGAAGTTAATCAAGTGATTTTTATATAAAAAAGTAATGGAGTCTGTACTTTGTAAAGTGTGTGGAGTGATTTTCCCGACGGCTGATGGTATGAAAAGACATGTAAAAAATACTCACAGTAAGTGTTGGCTTAAGCTTTTAATTTTTTCTAGCTTTTACAAAAATGTATATATTTTAAATAGAAAATACTACGATGAACCGCAACGCAATAGGAGGGAGGAAGGAACTAGCGCCAATACAAACCCATGCATATGATTTTTCAATGAAACGATTGGGGGCACCAGTTAAGAACATCATACCACATAAAACGATTAAACTTAGCCCACCTTCATCTTTCAAACTTTGTGATTTGTGTCAGGTGATGGTGAAAATACTAGACTGGAATCACCACATTCGTACAAACACACATAAAAGGAATAATATTCAAAGTTTTGATCAGCATTTCAAGTTAATTAAGAGCACCTACAAGAGTAGAATTCAAACGCTTATATACGAAAATAAAAGCGATAATATATTAATTCCGGAAATATTTTTAAAAAGTCTAGAGGAACCACTAATGGTCATCTTAAAAAAAATATTAGAAACATCATCCGCTATAAAGTTTAATATTGAGCTATTTGCGGATTACATGAAAACCTGTTTGAAAGATGACAAGGAAGAAAGCGAATGTGTGATAAGCATTAAATCGTTTCAACCAAAAATGCAAACCATTCTGGATGAATGTGACTTGCAGTTAGCATTCAAAAATAACGTTGATAGCATTATTAAGAAAATGCAAGAGTTCCAAGAAAGAGATAGTGGATGGACTCTGGTGAAAATAACACACTGCGAAATATGCGTAAACGAATACAAGCCGCTTAGGGGAACGAAATACGTACCTTTGCCGCCTTTCATAACAAAGAAACATGCTTGTGTAAACGTAAAAAATAATGATGAATTCTGCTTTAAATGGAGTATCATTTCCGCATTGTCGCCGGTGAAAGAACATTCATATAGACCATCGTCATATCAAATATCCGATATAACACAAAGTGTTATACATCTTTCTAATGGAATAACATTAAAGTTCAACGATCTCGAGTTTCCACTGAACGTGCAGAAAGTAGCGAAATTTGAGGAATTAAACCCATCAATAAGCGTCAATGTGTTTGGGTATGAAGCAGAAAAAATTGTGGGCCCATATTATCACACAAAAAACGAGAAAAAGTGTCATGTAAATTTATTACTGATACAAGGCACTGATGAGCTGAATCACTATGTCTGGATCAAGAACATGTCAAGGTAATAACATTGAGTTTTTTTCATATTTTTTTTTTTTTTTTTTTTAATTTGTTTTTTTTCTGTTTTAGGTTGATCCATTATCAACAGACGTTACACGTAGATAAAATTTTCATTTGCAATACATGTCTGCAACATTTCCATAGTGAAAAAGCTCAATTACAACACAAAAATGAGTGTGGTAAGGTTGTGTCCAGGATGCCAAGTCTCGAAAAATCAACTTTACAATTTCAACACTATGAGCGCCAATTGGATGTACCATTCGTTATATATGCAGACTTTGAGTGTTTACTTGAAGAGGTTAGTACCTGTTTTGCTAACCCAGAAACATCTTCATCAGCTGTTGTTCAGGAGCACACACCATGTGCCTTTTCGTATTACATTAAGTGTACTTTTAATTCGTCATTAGATAAGTTAAGAGTGTATAAGGGAAAAGAATCCTCTAAAAATTTTCTAGATTCGCTTGTTAGGGATGTGAGGTGGCTCTATTCCAATTATATTATGAAACCGAAACCTATACCTAGACTGACAACACAACAGATGAAAATTCAGACTGAAACGGAACTTTGTTACATGTGCAAGAAACCTCTTCTCGACGATCGAGTAATAGACCACTGCCATTTAACGGGGGAATATAGGGGTCCAGCTCATAATCAATGTAATTTATTATTTAGAGTGCCTAAATTCTTTCCAATCTTTTTTCACAACTTTTCTGGGTATGATTGTCATTTATTCGTAAAAGAACTAGGGAATATTGATGGTGATATAAAAGTAATACCTCAAAATAAAGAACGATACATTTCCGTATCGAAGAGAATTACGGTTAGCGATACCAATACAATAGAATTAAGATTTTTAGATTCAATTAGATTTATGAATAGTAGTTTAGATGAGCTTGTTAGATATTTACCCGAGGCAAAACTGAAGACAATACGTTCAATATACGGTGAAGAAAGCAAATTTAAACTGCTCACAAGAAAGGGTGTATTTCCCTATGAGTATATAAATTCGTGGACTCGTTTGGATGATGTTTGTTTGCCACCAAGGGAAAATTTCGCGAGTAAATTAACAAATAGTGAGTGCAGTGAAATCGATTATGAACACGCACAAAAAGTTTGGAAAGAATTTAATTGTAAGACACTTTGGGATTATTTAGAGTTATATTTGAAAACAGATGTTTTGCTTTTAACGGACGTATTTGAAAATTTCAGAAAAATTTGTAAACAAATCTATGAGCTGGATCCCTGTCAATACTATACTGCTCCGGGGTTAGCGTGGGACGCTATGTTAAAAACCACAAACATTAAACTAGAACTTTTGACTGACATTAACATTTATAATTTTATTAAACGCGGTATTAGAGGGGGTATTACACAATGTTCGCATCGACACTCTGTGGCCAACAACAAATACATGGACAATTTCGATGAAACGAAACCCTCAAAATACATTACATATTTGGATGCCAATAACTTGTACGGGTGGGCAATGTCTCAACCTCTTCCACATTCTTCATTCGCATGGGTTGAAAATGTCAATGAAATCGACATTCGCAATATTCCGCTGGATTCCGATATTGGATACATATTAGAGGTTGATTTAGAGTATCCCGATTCAAAACACAATGATCATAACGATTTACCTTTTTGTGCAGAAAACAAAGCAGCACCCGGTTCTAAAACAAACAAGCTTATAACGGATTTAACAAACAAACATAAATATATTATCCACTATCGGAATCTACAACAGTGCCTAGAGAATGGTTTGAAACTTGTTTGCATTCATAGGATTTTACAATTTAAACAGTCTGATTGGCTAAAGAGTTATATTGATTTGAATAATTATCATCGTACAAAGAGCACAAATTCATTTGAAAAAAATTTCTTTAAATTATTAAACAACGCGGTATATGGGAAAACAATGGAGAATGTGGAAAAAAGGAAAGATGTAAAATTAGTTACAAAATGGGAGAGTAAGGGAAGAAGTTTAGGTGCCCGCGCTCTTATAGCCAAACCAAACTTTCATAGTGTAGCTATATTTTCAGAAACTATGGTTGCTATCCAGATGGATAGAGTAAAAGTGTGCTATGATAAGCCAATTTATTTAGGTTTTACCGTTCTTGATATTTCCAAGCTAAAGATGTACGACTTCCACTATAACTACATAAAATCAAAATACACGGACAATGTTCTTCTAAACTATATGGATACGGATTCATTTATTTATACAATTCAGACAGACGATTTTTACACAGACATTTTAGACGACATTGACAGACACTTTGATACTTCAGAATATTCGAAAGACAATCCCTATAACATTCCTTTGAAAAATTGCAAAATATTAGGACTAATGAAAGACGAGACGCACGGAAAAATAATAAAGGAATTTATAGGGTTAAGATCGAAAATGTATTCTATAAGTATAGATAATAGTAAAACTATAAAAAAGGCCAAAGGTGTTAAAAAGACTGCAACAGACATATTGACAATAGACAATTATAGAGAATGTTTATATAGGGAGAAAATTTTTAGAGGAAATATGTATATATTTAGATCTAAGCTTCATAAAATTTATACAGAATGTATTAATAAGATAACTTTAAGCCATTTAGATGATAAGAGGTTAATTAAGGATGATAAAATTAGTACATATGCATGGGGACATTATAAAATTTAAATTTAAAATAATAATAAAATATGTATATATTTAGGTCTAAGTTACATAAAATTATTTAGAATTTAAGATAATAATAAAATATGTATATATTTAGGTCTAAGTTATATAAAATTTATACTGCATGTATTAATAAGATAGCTTTAAGCCATTTAGATGATAAGAGAGACATTGTGATATTTAGAATTTAAGATAATAATAAAAATAATTCTTAATATATAACAGCTTTGTTTCAATCACAATTAGAAATCTTTTTTTTACATTTTTCTGCACATAAAGCCAATTTCTTATTTTCTATTTTTTAAATTACACTACATTTGAATTGTATTCAACTCTACAATATCGTCAACTTTACATGTTCCAACAGAGAGGAAATAGAGGAAAATATTCTGCGTTTAAGATAAAAGTGTTTCTATCCAAGATCAAGGTCATCGATATGATAATTATGATATGACTAAGCAAAAAAATACGCAATTCTTGCATATTTATAGAAATTTTACAACCACACAGCTGTACAACCAACTATACAGCTATACAGCTATACAACCACACAGCTATACAACCACACAGCTGTACAACCAACTATACAGCTATACAGCTATACAACCACACAGCTGTACAACCAACTATACAGCTATACAGCTATACCACCACACAGCTGTACAATCAACTATACAGCTATACAGCTATACAACCACACAGCTGTACAACCAACTATACAGCTATACAGCTATACAACCACACAGCTATACAACCACACAGCTGTACAACCAACTATACAGCTATACAGCTATACAACCACACAGCTGTACAACCAACTATACAGCTATACAGCTATACAACCACACAGCTATACAACCACACAGCTATACAACCACACAGCTATACAACCACACAGCTGTACAACCAACTATACAGCTATACAGCTATACAACCACACAGCTGTACAACCAACTATACAGCTATACAGCTATACAACCACACAGCTATACAACCACACAGCTGTACAACCAACTATACAGCTATACAGCTATACAACCACACAGCTGTACAACCAACTATACAGCTATACAACATACAACCAACTAATACCACCATGAAACCATCTTACCTAACTTGATATCATCTTATAATAACATTAATTCTCGAATATTTAAAAATCTATACTTTTCCCTGGATTCCACAAAAACATCACATCACATGAAAAAACGTTTGTATAGATGGTTGATTGATTGGTTGTACAGCTGTGTGGTTGTATAGCTGTGTGGTTGTATAGCTGTGTGGTTGTATAGCTGTATAGCTGTATAGTTGGTTGTACAGCTGTGTGGTTGTATAGCTGTATAGCTGTATAGTTGGTTGTACAGCTGTGTGGTTGTATAGCTGTGTGGTTGTATAGCTGTATAGCTGTATAGTTGGTTGTACAGCTGTGTGGTTGTATAGCTGTATAGCTGTATAGTTGATTGTACAGCTGTGTGGTGGTATAGCTGTATAGCTGTATAGTTGGTTGTACAGCTGTGTGGTTGTATAGCTGTATAGCTGTATAGTTGGTTGTACAGCTGTGTGGTTGTATAGCTGTGTGGTTGTATAGCTGTATAGCTGTATAGTTGGTTGTACAGCTGTGTGGTTGTAAAATTTCTATAAATATGCAAGAATTGCGTATTTTTTTGCTTAGTCATATCATAATTATCATATCGATGACCTTGATCTTGGATAGAAACACTTTTATCTTAAACGCAGAATATTTTCCTCTATTTCCTCTCTGTTGGAACATGTAAAGTTGACGATATTGTAGAGTTGAATACAATTCAAATGTAGTGTAATTTAAAAAATAGAAAATAAGAAATTGGCTTTATGTGCAGAAAAATGTAAAAAAAAGATTTCTAATTGTGATTGAAACAAAGCTGTTATATATTAAGAATTATTTTTATTATTATCTTAAATTCTAAATATCACAATGTCTCTCTTATCATCTAAATGGCTTAAAGCTATCTTATTAATACATGCAGTATAAATTTTATATAACTTAGACCTAAATATATACATATTTTATTATTATCTTAAATTCTAAATAATTTTATGTAACTTAGACCTAAATATATACATATTTTATTATTATTTTAAATTTAAATTTTATAATGTCCCCATGCATATGTACTAATTTTATCATCCTTAATTAACCTCTTATCATCTAAATGGCTTAAAGTTATCTTATTAATACATTCTGTATAAATTTTATGAAGCTTAGATCTAAATATATACATATTTCCTCTAAAAATTTTCTCCCTATATAAACATTCTCTATAATTGTCTATTGTCAATATGTCTGTTGCAGTCTTTTTAACACCTTTGGCCTTTTTTATAGTTTTACTATTATCTATACTTATAGAATACATTTTCGATCTTAACCCTATAAATTCCTTTATTATTTTTCCGTGCGTCTCGTCTTTCATTAGTCCTAATATTTTGCAATTTTTCAAAGGAATGTTATAGGGATTGTCTTTCGAATATTCTGAAGTATCAAAGTGTCTGTCAATGTCGTCTAAAATGTCTGTGTAAAAATCGTCTGTCTGAATTGTATAAATAAATGAATCCGTATCCATATAGTTTAGAAGAACATTGTCCGTGTATTTTGATTTTATGTAGTTATAGTGGAAGTCGTACATCTTTAGCTTGGAAATATCAAGAACGGTAAAACCTAAATAAATTGGCTTATCATAGCACACTTTTACTCTATCCATCTGGATAGCAACCATAGTTTCTGAAAATATAGCTACACTATGAAAGTTTGGTTTGGCTATAAGAGCGCGGGCACCTAAACTTCTTCCCTTACTCTCCCATTTTGTAACTAATTTTACATCTTTCCTTTTTTCCACATTCTCCATTGTTTTCCCATATACCGCGTTGTTTAATAATTTAAAGAAATTTTTTTCAAATGAATTTGTGCTCTTTGTACGATGATAATTATTCAAATCAATATAACTCTTTAGCCAATCAGACTGTTTAAATTGTAAAATCCTATGAATGCAAACAAGTTTCAAACCATTCTCTAGGCACTGTTGTAGATTCCGATAGTGGATAATATATTTATGTTTGTTTGTTAAATCCGTTATAAGCTTGTTTGTTTTAGAACCGGGTGCTGCTTTGTTTTCTGCACAAAAAGGTAAATCGTTATGATCATTGTGTTTTGAATCGGGATACTCTAAATCAACCTCTAATATGTATCCAATATCGGAATCCAGCGGAATATTGCGAATGTCGATTTCATTGACATTTTCAACCCATGCGAATGAAGAATGTGGAAGAGGTTGAGACATTGCCCACCCGTACAAGTTATTGGCATCCAAATATGTAATGTATTTTGAGGGTTTCGTTTCATCGAAATTGTCCATGTATTTGTTGTTGGCCACAGAGTGTCGATGCGAACATTGTGTAATACCCCCTCTAATACCGCGTTTAATAAAATTATAAATGTTAATGTCAGTCAAAAGTTCTAGTTTAATGTTTGTGGTTTTTAACATAGCGTCCCACGCTAACCCCGGAGCAGTATAGTATTGACAGGGATCCAGCTCATAGATTTGTTTACAAATTTTTCTGAAATTTTCAAATACGTCCGTTAAAAGCAAAACATCTGTTTTCAAATATAACTCTAAATAATCCCAAAGTGTCTTACAATTAAATTCTTTCCAAACTTTTTGTGCGTGTTCATAATCGATTTCACTGCACTCACTATTTGTTAATTTACTCGCGAAATTTTCCCTTGGTGGCAAACAAACATCATCCAAACGAGTCCACGAATTTATATACTCATAGGGAAATACACCCTTTCTTGTGAGCAGTTTAAATTTGCTTTCTTCACCGTATATTGAACGTATTGTCTTCAGTTTTGCCTCGGGTAAATATCTAACAAGCTCATCTAAACTACTATTCATAAATCTAATTGAATCTAAAAATCTTAATTCTATTGTATTGGTATCGCTAACCGTAATTCTCTTCGATACGGAAATGTATCGTTCTTTATTTTGAGGTATTACTTTTATATCACCATCAATATTCCCTAGTTCTTTTACGAATAAATGACAATCATACCCAGAAAAGTTGTGAAAAAAGATTGGAAAGAATTTAGGCACTCTAAATAATAAATTACATTGATTATGAGCTGGACCCCTATATTCCCCCGTTAAATGGCAGTGGTCTATTACTCGATCGTCGAGAAGAGGTTTCTTGCACATGTAACAAAGTTCCGTTTCAGTCTGAATTTTCATCTGTTGTGTTGTCAGTCTAGGTATAGGTTTCGGTTTCATAATATAATTGGAATAGAGCCACCTCACATCCCTAACAAGCGAATCTAGAAAATTTTTAGAGGATTCTTTTCCCTTATACACTCTTAACTTATCTAATGACGAATTAAAAGTACACTTAATGTAATACGAAAAGGCACATGGTGTGTGCTCCTGAACAACAGCTGATGAAGATGTTTCTGGGTTAGCAAAACAGGTACTAACCTCTTCAAGTAAACACTCAAAGTCTGCATATATAACGAATGGTACATCCAATTGGCGCTCATAGTGTTGAAATTGTAAAGTTGATTTTTCGAGACTTGGCATCCTGGACACAACCTTACCACACTCATTTTTGTGTTGTAATTGAGCTTTTTCACTATGGAAATGTTGCAGACATGTATTGCAAATGAAAATTTTATCTACGTGTAACGTCTGTTGATAATGGATCAACCTAAAACAGAAAAAAAACAAATTAAAAAAAAAAAAAAAAAATATGAAAAAAACTCAATGTTATTACCTTGACATGTTCTTGATCCAGACATAGTGATTCAGCTCATCAGTGCCTTGTATCAGTAATAAATTTACATGACACTTTTTCTCGTTTTTTGTGTGATAATATGGGCCCACAATTTTTTCTGCTTCATACCCAAACACATTGACGCTTATTGATGGGTTTAATTCCTCAAATTTCGCTACTTTCTGCACGTTCAGTGGAAACTCGAGATCGTTGAACTTTAATGTTATTCCATTAGAAAGATGTATAACACTTTGTGTTATATCGGATATTTGATATGACGATGGTCTATATGAATGTTCTTTCACCGGCGACAATGCGGAAATGATACTCCATTTAAAGCAGAATTCATCATTATTTTTTACGTTTACACAAGCATGTTTCTTTGTTATGAAAGGCGGCAAAGGTACGTATTTCGTTCCCCTAAGCGGCTTGTATTCGTTTACGCATATTTCGCAGTGTGTTATTTTCACCAGAGTCCATCCACTATCTCTTTCTTGGAACTCTTGCATTTTCTTAATAATGCTATCAACGTTATTTTTGAATGCTAACTGCAAGTCACATTCATCCAGAATGGTTTGCATTTTTGGTTGAAACGATTTAATGCTTATCACACATTCGCTTTCTTCCTTGTCATCTTTCAAACAGGTTTTCATGTAATCCGCAAATAGCTCAATATTAAACTTTATAGCGGATGATGTTTCTAATATTTTTTTCAAGATGACCATTAGTGGTTCCTCTAGACTTTTTAAAAATATTTCCGGAATTAATACATTATCGCTTTTATTTTCGTATATAAGCGTTTGAATTCTGTTCTTGTAGGTGCTCTTAATTAACTTGAAATGCTGATCAAAACTTTGAATGTTATTCCTTTTATGTGTGTTTGTACGAATGTGGTGATTCCAGTCTAGTATTTTCACCATAACCTGACACAAATCACAAAGTTTGAAAGATGAAGGTGGGCTAAGTTTAATCGTTTTTTGTGGTATGATGTTCTTAACTGGTTCCCCCAATCGTTTCATTGAAGATAGTTCCTTCCTCTCTCCTATTGCGTTGCGGTTCATCGTAGTATTTTCTATTTAAAATATATACATTTTTGTAAAAGCTAGAAAAAATTAAAAGCTTAAGCCAACACTTACTGTGAGTATTTTCTACATGTCTTTTCAGACCATCAGCCGTCAGGAAAATCACTCCACACACTTTACAAAGTACAGACTCCATTACTTTTTTATATAAAAATCACTTGATTAACTTCACACTTGATTAACTTTCGTTGACAAATTTCTAACAACAAACTATATGTATAAAAAATCACTTGATTAACTTCACTTGACAAATTTCTAACAACAAACTATATGCATAAAAAATCACTTGATCAACTTCACTTGACGAATTTCGAAGACAAACTATAGCCGATGAGGTTCTTAGCGTCCTTTTTATACTAAAACTCTTATCTATAATAAAATCTTATTTATACAGAAATATGCAGACCACACACACACAAGCAGAATGGATCTTTTTCCATAAGAACAAAGAACCGCAAAACTATAAACAATTATTCATAAAGAACCTATAATAATAACAAAAAAAAACCCTTATCTACTTTTACTCACACAGAATTCAATCGCTAATTTTAGCATATATGAAACCTAAAACCACAAAACTATAAACAATTATTCATAAACAACCGAACGAACGAACGTGTTTATTCCTGTTAATGTAAATATGAATTTCATCATCGAAAATATGCTGACCACACACAAACAAGCAGAATGGA
Organism: Chorisops tibialis; assembly: GCA_963669355.1. Taxonomy (NCBI): domain Eukaryota; kingdom Metazoa; phylum Arthropoda; class Insecta; order Diptera; family Stratiomyidae; genus Chorisops; species Chorisops tibialis. The sequence goes on from OY770263.1 coordinate 255,035,128, forward strand.
TCTTTTTCCATAAGAACAAAGAACCGCAAAACTATAAACAATTATTTATAAACAACCTATAATAATAACAAAAAATTCTTATCTACTTTTACTGACAAAGAATTCAATCGCTAACTTTAGCCTATATGAAACCTAAAACCACCAAACTTAAATTTCAATTGATAACGAACGTGTTTATTCCTGATAATGTAAATATCAATTTCATCATCGAAAATATGCTGACCACACACAAACAAGCAGAATGGATCTTTTTCCATACAATCGGAAATATGCTGACCACACAAGAAAAAACTAATTGCAATAACAAACGATCGTGTTCATTCCTATCAATGTAAATATCAATTTCATCATATCTGAATCATAATTCGTACAACTCTTATCAATCTTGACATTTCAAAAAAGAGTCAGTTAAGAGAACCAGCATCTATCTATTTCACTTCCAGTTTAGGTCAATTGGTTGAAAATTTTACTTAGGTCCCCACTAACAATAAGTATTTCCGGTCTGGATCCCCACTAATAGGTCTGGATCTCCACTAATAAGTTTCCGCCGTTTGACAAAAGATGGCCCCACTAATAAGTATTGCCGGTTTGGATCCCCACTAAGTCAAAGGTCAAGGTCAAGGTCAAGGTCAAAGGTCAAGGTCAAAGGTCAAGGTCAAGGTCAAAGGTCAAGGTCAAAGGTCAAACGAGGTCAAAGTGCGCCAGAACCCGCATATACCCACTACTCGCGATCCTGAGCATCGGACTTTAGCTGTTGCCAGGACTTGTTATTTACACTGGCCTCCTGCTCAACTGCTCGCTTCCATGCTACATGGTCGACCAACCCGACATCTTCCTTGAGGATTATAATCCAGAGCCTGTTTGGCGGTATTTCGCTCTGGTTTCCTCAAAGTGTGATCGATCCATTGCCACTTCCGCCTTTGAATCTAAGTGTCTATTTTAGTCTGTCCAGTTCTACTCCAAAGTTCGTCGTTAGAGGCGCAATATCCCTTAAATGCGTCGGAGGCATTGGTTTACGAAAGTTTGGAGTTTCTTCGTAAGTCGAACGGTCACTTTCCACGTAGTACAACCATACAACAGCACGAATTTGACGCATGCGTCAAATACTCACAGCTTCGTGTGAAGGAGGATCTCTTAACCTCCAGAAAGTGGAAAGGATACCGAAGTCCTGACGAGCTTTATTTAGACGAAGCTCAATATCCTTCTCAGACCCCCCCGTCCATACTGACAATGCTTCCGAGATAACAAAAATCATGTACCTTCTCCACATCTTGTCCGTTAAAAATAATCGGTGTGCTTGTGTTCGAATTAATGTGCATGCACTTAGTTTTCCGCACATTTATTGTCAGGCCCGTCTCTTTGCATTTTGAATGCAACGAGCGAACATTTGACTCTAAGTCCGAACGGACTGTGCAAACAACGTTTGTTTGATTGCACATCAGCATAATCAAGGTGACTTACGATGTTAAATAGTCATTGAAGACCTTTATCTTCCTCACCTTCCAGTATTCAATATTTACTTGAATCGAACAAAAATTGTATTTTCGAGTTGTTTAGGTATCTCGTTTCGAGATGTCATTGCACTCGAAATAGAAAAGCACAATTTTTTGTTCGAATGCTATCTTTTTTTTATTTATATTCGTTCCAGGAAGCAACACGATATAATAAAAACTTGCAAGTCTGTTTCTATTTAACGGAAACCACCATATAATTTTCGGCAGAGTTTACGTAGGTATGTACATTTTATGCTTTCAGTTCGATCGAGATTGATGATGCCAAAACGAGCTTATATCGAGTTTAAAACACTCGAAACTAGAATGGAGATACAAAAATGCCTTTTGTCGTGCAATAACAGTATTAGTAGTGGCGGCTTGTCAAGGACGGCAGAATCGGCACTCTTCTTCTCAGGCATTGTAGCCTTGGCCTCGTGGCCTTCAAGCTCTAGAACATTTACTTCTAATTTTGTAACTAACAGCTGCGAACTCGATGTTTGACAACATCAAAACAAATATATATAAAAAAACACATTTTCCAAGAAAACTAATTTGTATGGAACTCGAAAACGACTCAGAAAATTTTCACAAAAAATACCTAAGACTAAAAATTATTGGAAATATCATCAAAAGTACAACGACACTGCAGAACGACAAACAAACATTTAAAAGAGATATTTGAAAAATGAAATCAAAAATTCTTCAAAGTGAACAAATTCTCAACATCACTTCAACATTAAATTGAAAACAAGACAACGACAAATTTCATTAATCACCGACGGAAGATATGTCTGAAACACGACATACGACAACATTTCATACAAATTAGTAATACCTTAAGAACGCCACGTTTTTTATTATAAATCGTTGCCATTTAATAATTATTTCAGATTTATTTCTCTACTATTGACCTCCTTCTTCAAAACTATATTTATTTATTTTTTTAGTTTATATGTTTGTTTTTTTTGTATTTGTATAACATCGCAAAAACATCGGAAAATCATCACCTTCACCTTGAAACGATTCCTGAAATTTTTTCACGATTAATATCTTTCGCCCGTAATTAATTTGAGAAAATTTTCGCGAAATATATCACAGCCATCGCACACACAGGTGTATTAAAATTTTTATACATAATTAATCGACGAGATACAACAGTCGTATATTTTAGATAAATGCTTTGGATTGATTTCAAATTTGGTCGGAAATCGCTCGTTAGATTCTTTTTCCAATCGAATTGTACAATCGTTTGATTGGACAATTGCTACAATTGATCCCCTCCATCAATTCAATTAATTCAATCTCGCTGTCTCTCTCACTTTCCGAAGATATTTCAAGCGTAAATTTATTTTTAATTATGTCAAATGCGTGCGATGTTCCCGTTCCTTTTATCAGGTCAACATTACCTAGATGCCCGACACACCGTGCAAATAGCCAACAGGATTTTGAACTTTCGCCAATAAAAGATATTTGATCGTAAATATATAAAGTTCAGATTTTCTTGGCTCAACGTTGAATTGTGTTCGGAATGATTCCGATTGTTTGAAGTAAAGTTTAATGTTGGACCGAACACCGATGAAATTAGATTCTACGTTGACAATGCATTTTGTTGTTTTTGTAGACTAATTCGTTGACGGAAATTATTTTGAAATTCATTGTACCAAAAAAAAAATATAAAGCAATTTAAATTTAGGTTACTTACCTCTTTTTCTTCGTTCTCCGCAGGTGAATCTTGACGATCTGGATCAATGTCCTGTAGAGAAAAAAAAGTATTTAGATTTAGTTGATTGATTTTAATTTGGAACTGACTGTAAGAGAAAAATGCAATTATTTTAACAGATCAAACATCATGATTTAGTACATAAATAGATGGCAGTAAATTTTAGAAAATATTTTTGGATTTTTGGAAAATTCAATATTTGTTACTTAACGGTGTAATAACAGCCGAACCAATTTGGCTGAAATATGGCATAGAGATACCTTATGTCACGCAATAACAGTGTTAGTAATGGCGGCTTGTCAAGGACGGCAGAGTCGGCACTCTTCTTCCAAGGCATTATAAACTTGGTCTTTTGACCTTCAAGCTCTTGAACATTTATTTCTAATTGTGACACAACCCTCTGCTTACGAATTCAAATTTTCACAGATTGAGGTATGCTAGATATACACACTCCAACGGTGTGCTGGAGCTGGAACGACGATCGGGATTTGAACTCAAGACTTCGCAATGTAGATCAACATGCTGCTCCCTGGGCTTCAACAGATGACCCATAAATAAAATATTTTTCAATTATTTTGTACAATCTAATTTCATTACTAACTCTTATACTGCATATAGTTCGAAGGTTTTAATAAAAATATCATGTATGTATTTCCACAAAAGCGGAAAGTAGAGACGGAAAGAACCTACCGACTCAGTTGAACATATCACGAGTCGCCTCTGAATACGAGTACAATAAATACTTCTGAAATTCTGAAAACCATCATTCGTATAGTTCGAAATACGGTGAGCTATTCAACAGTACAGTAGTAGCAACTATCGAAAAGATGAAGGAAAATAAATTTATCACGACAAAATGTTTATTTATATACATTTGGTCTGTTATGTAGATCGTCTCCTCGTGGTGCAGACTGGGTAATGCTAAAAGATCTACAGATAGGGGCGAATAAGTCGAACAACTTGCATTCGGCTCCGTATCCTATCTAGACAGGGGGGGGGGGGGGGGGGGGGTTTGAGGCAGATTTCAAGATATTGATGGTTACAAGGGCATTTATCCCTAAAGTGATTCGCAAGTGTATGTACTACCTAAATGGTGACCAATATAATGAACGACGCTAGAGGAGTAAACCCTGGAAATAAAAATCCCCAAATCTACGGTAAAACAGCATATGCCAAGGATGTATAATTAGTGGGCAACTAAGTGCCAATATGCGAACTCTGGATACCAGGCACCCTTCAGTTTCAATTAGCCTTCCGCTGGTAATGCGAAGCTCTGCCAGGGGGGACTCTACTTACTCGCGCTACTCGTGGGAATCAATCCAAGTGCAATCAAAAGAGCAGATGTGACCCTTAAAGCATCACAAACAGCGACTAATGCCGTAAACGAAGAGTTAAAAAGAACAACAAACCCTCCAGAAAAATTACGAGAAGTGACTGCAGAGGCGAATCCTTCGCAGGGGCGTGGCGTGATTTTATAGTAATATATTATAAATATTACTGAAACCTCTCTCGTCAGCCGGTTAAAACATTATTAATTTTGAGAGCACCCAGGAATCACGAACGTTATATAAAAAAAACGATTTACGTTCACCTCTACTACCACACAGGATCCTAAAGCGCTTGAATTAATAAAGTAACGGACAATCCATATTGTTCAATCCCTTCAGCACATGGCATTTTATTTGCTAGGGTGGTAACGGACCGAAATTCGAAGAAATATTTTAGTGGCATCTTGCTTTAACAGACCCTTCAAACTTTTTTTTTATTATTAAATATAAGCTTTAAAAATGTTAAACAACTAATTAATACAAGCCTCAGTTTAAGCTTCTAGTTTTTATTTTCTTAACAAAAAAAAAAGTAAAAACGTCCAAAAAAATTTGTCGCCCGATCTGCCGAAGTTTAAACCGATTCGTTTCCACTCAAAGCACGACAAATATGAGCAATATTGCCAGATCTAGTTCTTCACATTTTTCGGCTAGTACAGAGATTGCAATACTGGTAATACTTTGATCGAGAGCCAGAGCTTGCGACTGATAGCACTGGCTGAAAGCAATTGCGTTACCGCATCTTCTTCCTATAGAAGTCGAACTTGCGCTCGCCGCGAGCAAAAATTTTACCCATATTGGCCGGCGGTCTCTTTCTCCTGTGTATGCGACTAAAAGCAATGAGAGGAAAAGTGGAAGCATTTTAATGCGACGCATCTCGCCTTCCTATTGAAGTCGAACTTGCGCTCATCGCGCGAGAAAATTTTACTCGGCCGGTGGTCTTGTATATAAGTTTTTAAAATCTCATCTTTTTCCCTGTGGAAGGGTTTTAACTGTCGTTGGTCATAAAAAGCGTAAGGAAAAAGCTGTCCTGAGCACGTAAATGCTGTAAACAGTGGTAGACGAAAATAATGCGCGCATTCTTTTAAAGATTTTTTTTTTTTAATAAATTTTCATATTCGTGCTGATTTTAGTTTAGCCTTTCTAAACTGAATAAAGGGAAAATATAAGGGAAGCATCGCTTCCCTTGCATCAATGGACGCCACGTCACTGATCCTCCGGTCACTAAGTGCAAAAGACCGTCTTTCAAAAAAAGCCCCTAGTAAGCCTCTAGTCGACGAATAACTGTTATCAGCAGAGCAGTTGACTCTCAAAGAAAACAAAAATAGGTTAGAAGCTGCTAGGAGACGGTATGCATACCACCATAATTAAGGCAAAACAGCAAACGCAGCGTACGATCTTGCTTGCCAGCCAGTGCAAAAGGCGTTATCGCTAGCATAGAATAAGGCAATGAAAAGAGGCAGAACCTCATCTAAAGCACGGCCATCTGTTGGAAGCGATAACAAAAGGCCTAAAACCTTAAGTAAAAGCGTCATACATAGACCTGCAGAAGAAGCTCAGCCCTCCACGTCGGGTACTAGCTATAGAGACGATAGAGATAAAGGGATCAGGATCGGTATTATACATACCGAATATTCTCACAAGATCCTTACATCGGAGCTGATCGTTTGCCTTGATGAGCGAACCGCAGCATGGAAAAGAACAGCAGCGAGCATCACAAACATCAGGGCAGTCCGGGAGGAGAATATTCCGCGTTAGAAATAATCACGGGATATTTTCCTTACGAGACAGATTCGTCAGAGGAGATGCTCAAAATCCTGGCTTGTGCGCCTTAAATTAAAAGGTCCTTAGCAGGAGGATAGAGGGCACAAGCACAATCATAACCTTCTTCATCGACGCCCAATCGATGGAGAAGCTTAAAAAAAGGGGCAGGGAGTCTGCTACAAATTTTCAAGTGTGACTCAAATTTCAAAGAGGTTAAAAGCGGACAGCTCAATAAAGATGACCTTAACTATAAATAAGCTTAGATTTATTCAGGCGAATTTCCATCGTGCAGCAGCGGCCATGGATGTAATAACATGGAGATTCGCAAAAGAGGAAATCATTGTAGCCCTTGTACAGGAAGAGCTGCGAAGGGAAAAATTATTGATATTCCTCGAAAAATGGGAAAGTTGATTTTCGATAAGAAGCGACAGGCCAAGAGCTGCAATTCTAATATCACCAGAAATTAATTATCTAAATATGACTATTTTCATCCGAACAGATTTAGTAGCGGCACTGGTGAAAGTACCACAAGCAGAAGGGGTTCAAGAGGTGATACTTGCCTCCGCCTACTTTCCTAGTGAGGAATATAGCAAAATTCACAAAATATCAGTCATCCTGGGCTGCGACGCTAACGCGCACCACACTATTTAGGCAAGTAGTAATATCAATAAAAGAGGTGAGCCACTTTTGGAGTACCTTACTCCGGAAGTACTTGACATAGCCATAACTAGAGATACTCGATACACACTAACACTTCTGTCCTAATAGAGTTTGGACAATGCTATAATACCAACAGTTAAGAGTGCGATTAGAAGCACAAGAAGGCAACGTAAGAAATGCGAAAATCAGCCAAACTTGAGTTTGACCGATTTCAAATGTACGGACACGAGCACAAACTTGCGTTAGACTACAAGTTTTTGAATAGATTACTCATTAGAATCGAAAATAAATGTGACTTTCATAAATAACCATTCATTTTGATTGTGTTTACTTCATAAAAGAAAAAGAATTGAGGAAATTCAAATTTCGAACGAAATTTCCCGCGCAATCGCTGTACATGCATTGTCCAAACTCTATTAGGACAGAAGTGTTAGTGTGTATCGAGTATCTCTAGCCATAACAAGCCCCTGCCTCATTGAGAAGTGCAAAAATTGGCACGTATCCAAGGAAGTTTCACTGTCAGATCATAGGCATATCTGTTTTGATATTAAGACTTCATTTGGCTATATAGGCCAGTACAGAAACCTTAAATGGAATCCTTACCAGTCAATCCTAAAGTGCGAACTAGGTGTCGAAGAAGAATCAATAAGCAGCCCAAACTACATTGATGAAATAACTAACAAACTCGTAAACGATGTTATAAATGCTTACGAACAAAATTGTCCTGTTGTACATAAAAATAGGGCCAAGCAAACGCCTTGGTGAAACTAGGAAATTTTTCAATAGATCAAACTTAACTTGGACGAGTACAGAAAGTCCCTAACTGAATATAACAAACTTCTAAAGAAGTTAAAAAAAATAGCCATGGAGAGGATTTTGTGAAGAGATAGATGATCTATCTCCCAACGACGTCAAGACTCCAAAAGGCGTTATCAAAAGGCACCCAGTAGATATCGGACTATTAGAGAGACCAACAACAAAGTGGAGGATATTCTAAAATTCAACAAGAGTGATATTAGTACTCTTATCGGCCTAATGACGGGCCGATTCAGTCTCAAAGATTCAGAAACGACAGAAAACATCCTACGTCACTACGAAGCAGTAGCAAGGAAAAAACACAATCTTCAAGTAAAAGGTTTCCTTACAGCCGATGAACTAGCCAACATCGCTCCTTTGAAGATAATTAGATTAGCCAAAACTATTGAGTTATGGTACGACAAAGGGGGGTTCACCACTACATCTCATGTTTGTGGACTTCGAAACGGATTTCGACAGCGTTAAGCGATATAACATATCGATTGCTTTGCGTAGGAGAGGTTTCCCCTTTCTGGAGGTTAAGAGATATCTCCTTACGCACGAAGCTGCGAGTTTTTGACGCATGCGTCAAATCCGTGTTGTAATATGGTAATACAACTACATAGAAAGTGACCGCTCGACTTACGAAGAAACTACAAACTTTCGTAAACCAATGCCTCCGAAGCATTTTAGGAATATTCTGGCGAGAAGTGATCTCCAACGACGAACTTTGGAATACAAATGGACAGACCAAAATAGAGCAAATCTCTAAACAGTCGTCTCCTTTCTAGATGCTTCTAAAAACTAGACGACCTCAGAAGCGTTGAACATTCGAGCCTGCTTCGGTTCACAAACAGAACCAAGTGGCTAGCACAAGAGGAGTAACATCCATCTCAATAGAGGGAGTACAATGGACCCAATTAGATGGTCTCAGTGCAACGTAGTTCTTCAAAACCACACTCCTACAAGCTAAACCGAACGAACGAACTTCTATTTATTTTTTTATTTATGTACGCGAAATATAATATAATTATGCGACTCATCCATTTGAAATTTAATAGTTTCGATTGAGAACAAGAAAAACATTACCCAAAGATTTGCGGTATTTGTAACAAATAATACCGGAACGCAACATACATCCGAGCCGATGATAATCACATAATCTTAAGAGCTTTTTCAGCAGCTGAGAGCATGTTCAAAGTATGCATGAACTTGGATTATATAAAATTAACGACAACATGACTAGTTAGTAATTTTTCGCGGTTAGTGGTATGTTCATATTCGATAGTCTCATATCAAAATGAAATGAATAGAAATATTAACAAATGCAATAAGAAATTTAATCGTATTCGATAATCGAAGCAAAACTACACCCAAAGTGACATAGCGTGCGGGTTTGTGTGATAGATTGATACGTGATAATTCATTCATCGTTGACGTAAACGCTCGTGATAAATGTTGAATCGAAAGAAAGATGATATAACTAGGTTTTAACATGGCAATAATTTTACTAATGTCTTCATAATGCGTATCTAATATGGAGTATAGCATACAGGATGGTGATGACAAGTCTGAAGAGCAATAGGTCGCCACAAATAACTTGCCCGCTAATGTTAAGACCCATAGTAGAGCGCCTTTGGGGAACAAAGGCCAACTATGTACAATGTGCATAACAAGGGAGATAAGCATACAGTCCATCCCTGAATATACGTCGGAGTAACTATTTGAAGCATGCAACAAGGCATCCCAAATACGACAGTAAAAGTTGCTGTTCAAAAGAGATGGCGCAAGAAATCGAATTAATTGGGTTCTCTGGTGCCATCGCCGCTGTTACCGTGGCTAAGTACATCCACGAAATAAATCAACAGTTTATAGCGGCTTAGAGCTAGCGGGCCACAAAACAGAGGTTGTTCTAATAACTAGTCGAAAGAAAATGGAATATGCGAAAATTCAGGTTGGCAGTCAAACCATCAGTAAAATCTCAACTACAGGACGCATAATAATATAATCTCCAACAAACAATATGGATTTAGACCTAACTCCGACACAAAGGGAGCCTTAATTGATGTTGTCACGAAGCTGCAGTCATCATGTGATTGTGGTCAATATGCAACTGCAGTTTTTATAGATCTCTCCAAAGCGTTCGACAGTGTCGACATCAGATACTACTACAAAAACTTTTCGCTATTGGAATTAGAGGAGTCACTTATGCTTGGTTTAATAGCTACCTTACCTCGAGGCTTCAATATGTAGAGTTAGATAATATGAAAAGTTCTATGGTTGCTATTGAACGCGGCGTTCCTCAAGGAAGCGTTTTAGAACCGACCCTGTATTATATTTATACTGATTCAATAACAAATATAGAACTGATTGGAGACATCTCACTATATGCTGACAATATAACTTTATTGTACTCCGCAAAGGAACCAGAAACTTTGCAAAACCAAATAAATCAAGATTTGCATAAAATCAAGAACTGGACAGATAAGCACAAATTATGCGTAAATGCCACGAAAACCAAGTACATGCTCTTCAACAATTCAAACTCACATCGATTACACATAACCTACGGAAATAAAGCCATCGAAGAACTCGAATATTTTAAATATTTAGGCATATATCTGGACTCGCGACTAAGCTGGGATGTTCACCTAAATAATTTAAGGAAGAAATTGGCTCCAATAGCAGGAATTTTCAGGAGAATTAGCAATCTTGTACCTGACGACACAAAACGAACGGTCTATTTTTCGTAATTCAACAGTCAAATCCAATACGGAGTCATTATCTGGGGTTCAGCTTTCAAATCAAAACTTGATTGCATTCAAAAAATTCAAAATAAAGCAATCAAAAACCTTTACAACCACAACATGAGGGAGCGAACTAGGACAATTCATCAGACGCATCAAATTCTTACGGTTGACCAATTGTTTTTCCTTGAATCTGCGAATCACATCAATCTAATAAAACATCAATTGACAAATAGCAATACCATCCTCAATTACCATAGAGAAAACCATGATTACAACACACGAACTGCAACCCACATCTATCCATGTACGCGGCGTACCACGAGGCAAGGCATCAACTTGATTTCGGCAAAGTCAACTAACAACTACAATCAACTCTCAGAAGAAATGAAAAATTACCATCATAAATTTAAAGTAAAATTAAAAGAGCAACTCCTACAAAACTAATTTTTCAATTTAATTTTTGATTCGCGTCATTTAAATAATTTCAAATTTTATCTCACTATATTACTATTAGTTGTGTTTTATATTTTTATACCTTTCTTTTTTGTTAGTATAATCGTGTAACCATTTTTGTTGCTGCTTTTCGGTTTTGTTTTCGCTTTTTTCACTCACTAATTGTATGTATTATAATTATATTACTTACTATCCTTACGAGCCTCGCTCATGGGTATGCTTATAATAATAAATTAAAAAATTAAAATCAGACCCAAGGAACCAATTAAATATCTAGAAGTTATTGTCACATAGACTTCAAGAGCAAAAACACAAATGCAGTCAGCCCTTTCCCGAATACTGCCAAACATCGAACGAAGCAGTCTGTATACCATCGACAATCTCGCAAATGAGATGCTAAGGAACTACGTAAGAAGAACCTCGACTCAACAAGGGGCAGCTGATGTCAGAAAAATAAAACAAAAGGCAAAGGTAATACTACAAAGGGCAGATAGACCTATAAGCTACTCACCGCCATTGAGGTCTGACCAAAGCGGGTGGATGAGAACTGCAACTATTACTTCAAACATTTCCTATCAGGTCACGGCTGCTACCACAAATACTTACGCAGATTTGGACACGATAACTCACCTCATTGTCTTCATTATCCAGATCAAGAAGAAGACACCGAGCATATGGTATTCAAATGCAGTCGCTTCCCAGAATGGAAAAATAACATGCTGAGTCCAACATTCATCACAGACTTCAATCAGAGGTGCAATCAGAAGAAAATTGGATGGAAATTTTGTAACGAATGTGCAAAAGCATCTTTGGAGAATCGAAAGAGAAAGGAGTGCAGAACCACAGCATAAATTGCTAACCAGCCCCGCGAAGTAACACCTAACGGCAGTCCCGCGGTGAAAGTGGTTGAAGTTTGTGTCCGGGTGTGTGGTTTAATACGCAGGCGCATATCGGCTGACAGTTCTTTATCAGGATCAGGTATGCGAATTGTGTATACCAATGGCACGAGCTATAGGCATCTAATGAAGATTCCCCACCTCCCTAGCGTAACTAGGAAAAAAACATACGCATTCTTGCAAGCACACTTTAAATGTCAGAAGTGGGATGAGATTTTAAGTAAGAATCGCGAGTAATTCACTTGCGGGTAGTGTAAATAGTGACGAAAATACGAGAACGGATAAATTGAAAATTTTCCAGAACATAAATTGTGTGATCGTGTGAAAAATGTTGGCCAGTGATTAATTTCGAAGTGAAACTGAGGAGAACAAATTCGGCGTATTTGATGTCACCGACCGCCAATGCCTCCGACGCATTTTAAGATTGCCAGATGTAATCTCCAACGACTACGAACTTTCGCCTACACCTGGACAGACTAAGATAGGCATTAATATACAGAGGTGGAAATTGCACTTTCAGGAAATCAGTTTTGCTATGGTTGCCTTAAAGTGCAATTTCCGCCTCTGTATCTTAATGACTATCAAACAAACTCTGGACAATAGCCCTTAACGAAGACGTCAGGTAAACGCGAACTGCCGAAAAAGCAGTTAACGCATTCGAAAGAAAGGTCCTCCGAAGAATTTTGGGACCTGTGAATGAAGAAACGGAATGGCGAATAAAATACAACCATGAGTTGTATGAACTCTACGACGAACCAGAAGCTTCAACATTCATCGAGTTACATTAACTGCAGTGGGCTGGCCATGTAGAGCGAATGGAAGAGAGAATCCCCAAACGTGCTCTTAAGGGCAAAGCCGTGTGGTAACCGGGCAGTAGGTAAACCACGTAAGCGATGGGAAGACTTGATAAAGCTATCTTAAAAATGAGCACCTAGAGGACGCGGTTTTTGGATCGAGACGATTGAAAGCGAAGACTTAAGAAGGCCAGGGCCCGATTTGGGTTGTCGCACCATTCATGGTGATGACTGATCTACATACATCGCCGCGGGAATAACGAAGAGAACACTTGATATGCAAATTTACTCCACTAAGTACCTTTATGGCTCGTTCGCAGAAGACTTTTCTAAATGATCGGAAAAAATGTGATAATGAATCGTTCATCACAAGCTGAGCACAATGTATACATACGCACATCATTCGGGTTCAACATATCTCAACTAGCGAATCGAATAACTATGGATTAGTCTGTGCGCATATTCTCGATGAAAATATTATCTTGAACCCAACCATGCTGAGCCAACTTCACATAAAAACATAAAAAAAAAATTTGGTCTACTAACAAATTTACGTGGACCAAAATGCGTGAGACAGAGAGGCTGTAAATTTTTGTCTCTCTTACCCTGTGTCATCAGATGGCGCAACTCAATTTTACTTAGTTTTCGATGATTACGCCTAGCACAAAGAGTTGGCGCTTTTGAATTTTCAGAAGGGCATTGTCAATTCGTTTCTTAGATTTTTACTTTCAAATAATGTGGTAATTTTCGCGACTGAATAAAATTTTTCACGCGCGCAATTCGTGGTGTTGTCTCGCCTTTACTTTTGTGAAACACACGACGAAGACGGGGAAAATACAAGTAATTTGCGTAAACGAAAAGTGAGAAACGAGTGCAGTGTTTTACAGAGAGTGCGCAAGAACGGAAATCGAGAGCCCCCGAAAAACGAAAATGCCCAAATGGACAGTGAGAAAAGCGGTTGTTTTTTTTCGTTCGAATATTCTGTCCGCCTTCGGGTCTTATATGCATTGCGCGGTGCGGAAATTCTGCCTTTGGAGTCTCACGCGAAAAAGTGAGTGGATTTCTCTCGGTGTGTTACAGTCGGGCATATTAAGCCCTCCGATGGACACGACAGGTCGTAAAAAACCATGTGCGGATTAACTTGGAGTGGAACTTCTCGGACGTAAGTAGGGAACATGAAAATTTCATGTGGTTTTTTTTTGTGTGTTTGAAATGTGGTGCAGAAAGGTGAGCTGGTCACGTGCTGCTATTCTCGGTCACAGCAGCAGCCCAACAAAGTTGCCAAAGCTCAGTTAAATCTTTTCGCCTACTAAAGGCCCCGAACCGTTAAAGGCACTATTCGCAGTTTGCTTTCGGGCCATTTTGCCGTCGCATAACCATAAACAATAAATTGCAATGAGCGATTGAAATAGCGTAGCGCGATCCTTTCGCAGCACAAATTATTGCACCCGCAATTCAATCATTATTCGGAGATTACGGCTACCGGCGAAACCCAATTAAAAAAAACGAATGTCGCAACTACCTCCCGGGTCACTGGGAACCGTTACTTTTAATAATTTTTCTGTATTTAGACAGACATTTGAAACAAAATACTCAGTTTATTTACATTTTTCATTGACATTTCTCCTGTTCACAGCCACTTGGCCGATCCTAGGTGAAATGGTATTAGGATTGGTAAAATAAAAGGAAGTGCACGTGAATGAAACTCACTAACACCACCAAGTGGGCCAAAATCTGGAATCAAGTGGCGATAGTCTTGAATTAAGGGGAGACAGACTTCTATAGTAGCTATGGTATAGCTTAGTAGGTAGTGTGTTGGTCTTGTAATGCGAAGGTCGTGAGTTCAAATCCCGGGCGGCGTAATATATGATTCCGACACATTGCCTGCTTGGATATACCTTGGTCACCTCAATCTAAGAAAATTAAAAATTTGTAGAAAGAGGGTTGTACAATAAGTAATGAAAAATGTTAAGGAACCTGAATATCAGGAGGCCAAGGTCCGATTTGGGCTGTAGCGTCATTGTAGTGTAATGTAGACTTCTATAGTACTCATTTTTATGAACCCAACGTTCCCGCAAACCTCATTTTGCGGGCTATAACGACTCAAACACACCCTCACATCGGAAAAAAATAAGTAATCACACTTCTATATATCAGATCCTATATTTTTCACTATCCACCAAATGTATGTTTCAAACACAATGATAAAATCGTAACAATTTCATTTTTAAATAACCAATCAAAATCTATTATATTATATTATAAAACTTACATCCATATCAACATGCACGACTCCAGTCGATCTTCGCTTTGGTCTCCTTCGTCGTTGAATAACGGCCTGAGTTGCTTGTGCACTTCGGCTATCATTCTCTTTGTCATTTTCTATAAAAAAAAAATTTAAAACAAATCATTTTGTGTTATCATAACTCTACGAAATAATCAATCAATCATACCTTTATCTTCAGTATTTCTATTTCGTCTCAATGACACAGTAACTTCATTTGTAGTATCTTTTACTCTATCATTTGAATTATCATTGCCAGTTGTTTCTGTCGGTATAACTGGCGCTGATACTGGCCTCTGTGTTTGTGTAGTTGAACTACCTGAAAAAATCATGTTAAAAATTCAAATAATCAGTTTCATAGATTTAAGATAAAAAAAAAATGACTTCTTACTTGTAGTATTATTCCTTCGTTGGGCTATCGACGATAAATTAGCAGCGGCAATAACAGCAGGAGCACTAGTTATAATTGTACTATTGTTCGCAGGAAGTGCTGAACCAGTCGATGCATCTTCGAGTTTAAACTGTAACGAAATCGATGTAACGAATTTATTTACAGTGACATGATAATGATATAAAAATTAAAAATTAATGATGTTTTTTTTGTGTGTTTTTTGTTCAGAAATTTTGATAGAACTGTTTCGAATTTTTCGTTTTAATGCATAGAATGTTGTTTTTGTGTTTTGTATAAATATTGTAAATTGAGTAGAATGATGTTAATGTTTTTTGTATAAATGCATTGGAGATCAGATTTTTGAATAGTTATTACGTCAAGCAAAGATTAAAAGGTAATAGAATTAAATTTCGCGTCGATATATTTAATTTTGAAAATGTATTTTAAATAACAACAGTTAAAATAAATTGTTTTTACTGCACGCGATTTTAAACTTTTTTCGTGTTTAGTTTAATTCGCAAGCGACATTTATCATTCATAGAAAAAAGCAAATTAAAGATTTCTTATAAATTTATTGAGAGAAATAAAGAAAGTTTTTATGAAAATCATAACAGAGTTCTAGTCTAAAATGTCCTGTAACAAGTAGAAATAATAGAGAAGATAAAGAAGGCAATGTTCTTTTGATGAAGATATGCAAAGCTTACAAGAAATGGAAAATCAAGATTGAAAGGAAACTTCAGTGAAATGCAAAATTTACAGATGCTGATAAAAAAATAATACCGAGTAACCCATTCACTTAATTATCTCGAATATTGTGAGATTGAAGTCACCCCAAAGCTCAATTCGCTTGATTATAAAAGAATTGTTAGTTGTCTTACTGCTACTTTTTGTCGTTATTTAAATGATGAATGCTGTAGAGAGAAATTTCTGCTATAACACCACGTCGAATTTCCCTCTTTGTGATATTCGTGCGGCTGCATACGCTCATCATTCATTCCCCATAACATCTGCAATAGCGCCAGTACAACTGAAAAATATACCAGCTTCTCCACTCGTTACGGTCGTTCTCACTCCTCTTCCTCTACCTTCCTAATCCCATTCCTTCTCTCCATGACTGTGTTTGGGCATTGCACATAAAGGCTGAAATTGCCTAAAACACAGTTCATTCTGTAACCTTGCACGCCATTTTTTACTGCAAATTAAAATCCCGTGGTTCGTTTATTAATCGCTCGACAAGAATCTGAAACATTTTACCATCAACTCTGTTCCCCGGCGCGTATGACATCCAGAAGTTCAAGGCGAATATCAATCGTCTCTTTCAACTGAAACCTTCCAATATCTAACTCACCTTTCCCGCCACACCGGCACAGAGCTTATAAATGATTACCTATATTTTACTTTACGGATAGGTACCATATAGGTTTGACAGAGTATCAATAGTATGTATATGCTGAATACTCCAACTCTTGTACCATGCTTAATGAAGTAAGTAGAAGCCAGAATACTATCATCTCCAATTAATCGAAACGCATGATTCTGGATACGATCGAGCAACGCAAAATGTGTTTTGGAGACCACAAATGCGAGTTGTTATAGTTTTAAGCGAGGTAAATTTAAATATTTGTTGCATTTGCAATAGGAACAAAATCAAAAATGCGGTAACTCCAATCAAGGAAAATTTTCTTACCTTCACACTATAAAAGCAGTGGCGGCTCTTAAAGTACAGCAGGGTAGGAACTACCGACCCTTGAAATAAATCGAAAAAATATCACTATTCGACGAAAACTGCATTGGTATAATGAGCTGCGAAATGTTTCAACAATTGAAGCAGTTCTTTAAACAAGGATATTTCGAAAGGGAATAGTGGAGGCTTGAAAATTTTATTGCTTCTTAATGGATGGCTCTTGCAAACATACACAGAAATTTTTTTTGTGCGAATCCAGTCTCTCGAGCATCGCAAATATGTCGATGTACTCAGCATTTACTATCGGTACTTCCATGGTAAATGCAAAGCGGAACTAAATGCACTCATTCCTCTATAATTTTTCACAAGATACTCGTCAAGCTAAACGCGCACACGAGTACACCGTTAAGGGGGTTCAATATTTGCCTTCTTCCACCCCCCTCCCGCCTATAAACAGGCGTTTTTTAGGAACACAGAACTCGGGAATGGCTCAACCGATTTTTTTCAAATTTGGACAAATGATTCTTGGCGATATTGTCTATGCCCTGACGGGAGGTTCTGACAAAATAGTGCTTTGGGAATTATTAATAAGAGTTTACATTTTTTAGTCATTTTTCGCAACTTTAACACAATATAACATTTTTACTTTTAATTTTTTTTTAAATCGGCTCCGTCAGGGCATAGATAATTTATCGTAGGACATCTGTACCAAATTTCAGTTCAATCGGGTGATATTTACCTGAGATCTGTGTTCCTAAAAGGTGAAAAACGTGATTTTTCAGGAGAAGCGTTTGAAAAAACCGGGACCGACTCTAATCGCTTCAAACCCTTTAGATTAAAAATTAAAAATAAAATACTTCTAATTGGAATTTTGAAACGGGACAAGTTGCAAAATGTGCAGAAAGAGTTGTAGAATTTTTTAAGCAAGTAAAAAAAATTTTCATTTTTTTCATGATTTTCAAGTATTGAATCCCCTTAAACCCTTGCATTATCATACAGTGAAATATAGGCGGTCATTCATTTCCTGATCATCAAGACTGTGGAACACATTACCAGCTAAAGTTTTTTCCCAACGAGTACAACCTCCAGTGTTTCAAAAGCAATGTACACCGTCACTGTCGTTTTTATCCACTCAAATTAAATTGACCAAATTTTAGTTTTTTTTCTCAAATTCCTATACCGACACAGCTGTGAATATCATTACAGGGTGACCCCCCTAAGTTGCGTTCAGTTCCTTAAAAAAAATATCCCCGATTAAAAATCAGAGAAATCGCCAAGGCTTTGGTCAACGTAACTGATACATCGCATTTAGTATAACGGCTTAGAGATGCGAAAATTAACTGCCAGATGCGTGCCGCGTCTTCTCACGTCTGAATTGGCGGTGGACGTTGTTTTTGAATTACTGGGGATAGCACTCAGATTACCCGGTAATGTATCATCATCGCAACAGCTATGCACAAAACGAACCAATCGCTTTCGCCTATTTTCAATAATACCGAGCTGATTGTAGCCTACCTAGCACGTTGATTGTTAATTATCTTAAATTTTTAAATATTTGTTAGTACTCGTATGATGTATTTTTTTACTATTAACTGTAAGTAATCATTGTTATAATGAAATTGAAATATACGTAAATCCAATATATTAGTACGTGAGCATCTAAAATTCTGAACCCCTTTTATTATTTATTATAAAATGAGGGGAATGAAACTTTTATATTATTAATAAGGTACTGTGCCATAGATGTACACAAACAAAAAATCATATTTATATATTGCCGTTAAGGTAAAATAAAGTGGGAACCTAAAAGTGGTATCCCATTTCAGAACGAATGCTGCCTAATGTGCTTGACTTCGGTAATCAAACGACCATCAGTAAACCCAATGTGCTGCTTTGAGCATACGCAAGCTCTTTTAGGCAGTAAATGTGGAAATGGAAGAGTGTCTAATTAAAGAATGCCTAATGTTAGGCGAATCCATGTTGAAAGTATGAATTTCGTTATTTTACGCACACAATTGGTCGAATTTCGACCACAAACGATACTAGCTATTATTATTACTTCCGGGGCTACCCTCGTAGATTCTCGAATTATTGGAATTTAAAACGATCTTAAGCTGACGTTTTTGGTTATGCTCGAAGTTAGCAAAATTTAAAATTCTATGTATCGAGACACTCCTTTGCGAACCAGGCATCTTTCGACTGCCTGTTTCTTATAAAACTGGAGGGTATAAATAGTCTCATACCTTTTTGGCTCGAAACACCGTCTGTAATCAAAAGCATTGTAAAAGTGTTTTCGCCAGGACAATCCCATCTTGTAAGAAAGACGGAACTTGAACTGGCCACCACGTGCGTCACAGTTTGTCCAGATTCCCCTCCCAAAAACCTTCTTTATTATGAAATCCATCTTCTTTCCAAAATCTTCACCCTTTTCGACACTCAAGCCAAGAGGTACAAGCATCGTGCCAAGGGCTACATGATATCAACTGCATAAAAGTAAAATCACGAACAATCTACTAGGGGCACCGGGCGACACCCCCTTGTAAGTAGTAGCATTACTTTCGTAGTGAGAGCTCTGCAGATGCGAATTTTCTTTTCTCGCCATACTCCACTTTTTTTTAACGTAGAATTTACTGGTACTGGCGCCCCGGTCGATGTGGTAGTAGCTGGACGCATGTTCTATTATTAACACCATCAGATCAATCAAAACAGTCGAATATGCTTGCCCCATCTTTAATGAGAGTGGAAAAAGTAATGTTAGTGGTAGTCAATGATCTAGGATCAAAGACACCAGCAGTTGATGAAATCAAAGCATATGTTCAGAAACTGACTTGAAGAGTAAATTCGAGAACTTCTCAGGAGCCTCCAAGAGACGAATTTGAGCAAAAATTGCTGGCGGTACAACACCGGAGGAGTCCCGCCGAGACGATCTTTTAGAGATGTTTTGTCCCAAATGAAGGTAGAGATTCTACATCCCTAGCACCCTAAGATCACGCTTGATGAGGAACAGCTAAGAGATATCTTGAACGAAATGGCCAAGCTTGAAGGATATGAACTCTATCTTCAGTTTATTTCACAAAACCAGAAATGGCGTTCCATAACGTACAACAACAAGCAAACGAAGGACTGGATATTCAGCAAAGTTATGACTTTAATACCGTGGGTGGATGCACAGCTGCACGACCTGGAGCATATGCACCAAAAACAACTGTATGCCTTCCATACGTACCTCCGAAAGAGGAACTATCTGGAGATCAATTTCTTCAGAGATTAGACAGGCAAAACCAAAACCTAAATACCAGTACATGGTGAGTACTCCGTGTAGTAAAAGTCAAAGGTGGCAGACAGACGTTTGTTTTTTCGGTAGAAGAAATATCCGTTGCGGACCTAATCGAAATCCAGTGCCGCCCTTTCCTGAACCTCGCTCAATCCAAGTTAGGATCAAGGGGAACAGAATTGGAACGGGACCCGAGAATTTGATGTCAGAAGAGCGGACGATAGTGAGAAAGCTCAAGAAACAGGCTGAGGCAACCAAGACGCGAGGCACAGAAAGCATCCACTCGGGCCGTCCCGGGAACCCTAAGAGCATAAAATCCGGACAGGAAATAAAATATCCACTTGATCTTGGAACAAAGATTGGTAGATATTAAAGTTACAGCCAACAGAGCTGCCTCTACACCACTAACACCCACGCCACAAAAAAACTGACTTAATGGTGTCTTCAGGCAAACCTGCAGCATACCAAAGCGATATCAGCCGTAATTTCACGAAGGTCTATTGAAGCTCACCTAGATGTTGCTCTTATCCAATCGCCTTATTTACTGCTGGATCAGGTAAGAAGTGTAGCCTAGTGGTGGATAGCGTGTTGGTCTACAATGCGAAGGTCGTAACTTCAAATCCCGGTCGGCACATAATTCTAACTGCCTGCCTGGTATACCACCTTACTTACCTTAATCTATGAAAATGAAAATTCGTAGATGGAGGGTTGTGCGAAGGGCTAACTACCTTTTCACAATGACAAATAAGATGTTAAGGAACCTGAAGGCCAGGTGGCCTAGGCCCGATTTGAGCTGGAGTGCCGTTGTGGAAGGTAAGAGGGTTAAATATAGGTGAGCTTCTCTATGATTCTACCGATGAAAGTAGATCAAGAGCATATTTACTTTTTAACCTTTTTTTAAAACTAATTACTAAATATATTTCCATTTCAGGATTCCGCCTCCCGGGGCTGGTACAACACAGTTCGCTCAGCGTACCTCTCCAACGAATGTTTAGAAACCATCTGAAAGATTATAAGGGTCTTGATGAACCGATGCGCAAGAACGGCAAGCAACTTATTATATTATTGGATGCAATGCGAATGCAAACCATACGGCGTGGGCAGTATCGAATTCAACGACAGAGCTGAGTTTTTCTTGAATTCATTTATAGCCAAAAGCTAGAAATTTTATTGCTGGTAATAGTCCAACAGGACTAAAGGAAGGCAGGAGGTTTTAGGCATAACACTTTGTACCCAATTTCTGAGTACGAAGGTAACTAACTGGCTAGTTTTTAATGAGACCTCGATAATAGGCATATAATTTTCAACATTGAATCTACAACAATAGTATATGAAACGTTGAGCCGACCATAATCGAAAAATTGGGCTAATTTTAAGCAACACCTGCCTGAGGGTCTGAACAATACAAAGCATAAAAGATATAGATGAGATAGCGTCAGAGCAAATCACTAATGCTATCGTAACTGCTTATCATAACTCCTGCCTAGTTAAAACGAAAACTAGCAAAGAAGCGTTCCTTGGTGGAATATCCAAATCTGATACGTAGATGGTTCTAAACCAGGAAAACGGGTTGGTGCTGAAGTATATGGAGCACGTCTCAGTATTAGTGTCTACGCCAGTATGCATGCGTTCTCTTCTGTTTTCCAAGCTGAAATACATGCCATAAAACTATGTATTCAGGAGAATATAAACAGAGCATAATAATTTATAATAAGGACATTTACATTTTCTCGGAGAGTAAGGCGGCAATCCTCATCTCAAATATAATCAAAGCTCGTACGGGATTGCCTTCAGGTGGTAATATATATCACTGAGGAATAAAAACAGAGTAACTTCCATTCCGGGGCACAGTAGCTTTGAGGGTAATAAACAAGCTGATTCATTGGTCAGGAAAGGATCCGAAACGCTTGATTTTGAATACGATTGAGCAACGCAAGGTGTGATTTTAGGGCCGCAGTTCAAATATGCAACTTGTACTGAAGACATAGCCAAACAGCTAGCTCAAACGCATTTAGGGGTGGCCTAGTTGGTAGCATGTTGGTCTGCAATGTGATGGTCTGGAGTTCAAAACCCGGTCGACGTAATTTATAATTCCAGCACATTGCCTGCTTGGATATACTTTGATCACCTCAATCTACGAAAATGAAAAATTTGTAGATAGAGGGTTGTGCGAAGGGCTAACAACCCTTCGGTAATAAGTAATAGAAAATGTTAAGGAGCCTGAAGGTCAGGAGGTCGACGTATTATTACAGCACACCACTTCTGTGGTTTCATCTTAGCCACCTCAATCTGCGAAAATGAAAATTAGTAAATAGCTGCTCTGTGAAGGATTAAAAAGCCTTTCACAATAACAAATAAATTTTAAAAAATTTGAAAGTCAGGAGGCTAAGGCCCGATTTGGTACTGTAGTGCCATTGAAGAAGAATATTAGTGTCCCAGCTCAGTTTCATATCCAAAATAAGACCCAGATATTTTGCTCTATCTGCGAAAACAAGAGAGGTACCAGATAATCCTAGATGTCAAACATCAAATTAGTCAGCACGCCAAACGAAGCGTCCACCTTCAGAATTGAAAGAGCGTCCGCAATTGCTTCTAGTCTTACGTTGTTGAAATCCACCTCGATAAACGCTACCATAATGTACTCTTTAGTACTCAGAGATTTTTCGCTGCAGCATACGAATGTCTGTAAGGTCGTTTCAACCGATTCCCTCTTCCAGTGTAAGTGTTGGCCAGCTAACAACATTTGCTGATCCATGCTGCTGAGATGGATGTCTATCAATCGTTCTAAGTTTTTCAGAAGAAAAGACTTCTAGGTCTTAGGTCCTTCGGACATGTATGGGAGCTGGTTCCCGCTTTGGGGATAAAAACTACTTTTACTCCATCCTTATCTCAGGAATGTGGACCAGTCGTAGGCAACCTCTAAAAATAGCTTTCAACCTGGGAAGGATAATATCAGAGGTGCTTAGAAATTCGGTTAGTATTATGCCATCCGCTACTGGGATTTCGTTCCACGAGATGATGATTTCAATTTCACCCAGAGCTGGTGCCTTTCGCGGTGCGGCAACTAAGCTACCCGGATAGTGTGAATTTAAGAGAAGATTCAATAGTTTCGTCACTCCGTCCACTCGTCCATGGCCCGTCGGATTTCTTCATATAGTTGAGCAAAGAGGCGGAGGTAGAGAGAATTTCGCGAAGTCTTGACGCTTCAGATATTTCTTCTACCATACCGCAAAAAACTTTCAGGATTCGCACTGCGCTTTCCTCAAGTTGAAGTGCTTCCTTACAGGATTCCTAGTCTGCGACCTCATTGTTACGGTTGGCCTTATTAAAAAGACGCCGAAACCTTTTCCTGAGATCTCGAAATCCATCGCTCAACCACAGAGCGTGACATTACCCCATTTAATGCCCTGGTGAGGGTAGGTAGACACGATCCCATCAAGAGCAACGGTGGTATGCGGAAGGCTTGGAACTTCGGAGGGAAGCACTTCATCGACAGTAGCCCTGTACTTGGACCAATTTGTGTTTCTGTAGTTCCTGAAGACTGGTATCAATGATCTGAGAAGGAATGTTCATTGGCCACCTTTCAGTCCCTAACCAAATAGGCGATATTTTCTGAGACTAGAGTAATGTCTAGGACTTCCTGTCTATTGCCAGTAACAAAAGTGGATTTCCCCTCTATTGCAGAGCAGTAGGTTGGTGCTCAAGAGGAGGAGCACCTCGCCTCTTTCATTGATGTCAGAGCTATCTCATAGTGTATGATGCGCAAATACAATAATGAAGTCTGCTTTAAGGCTCCGTGCTCCAGCAATCAGGCCTATCCAGGGAAGTGGCCCAGATAAGCCGAAATCAGCCAATAGTTTTTCCTTTCGTTTCGAGGCTGGCTGCGACAATATCCTGGTAACTGTGACGAGGGAGTAAAAATATGTTTAAAGTGTTCTTCGCAAGAAAACAATTTTTAGGTCTACCTTGCGTAGATGAGAGTATAGTTAGGAGTCTTGAGTCCACTGATTAGGTTCCCAACAGCGCAATGTTCTTGGATGAAAACTATGTCTTCTCCGTGCAGATTCAATCCGAGAAGTAAGGAAGCTGACGCCAATTTTGAGTCGTGAAGATTAATTTGCAGAAACTGCAGTGTCTGAATCATTTCAACGTTCAACTTCCACCACGGTGAAGTTCGCTTCTTCGGGATCGGAAGCTAGAAGTTGCTGAGAGGACGCGAACTAAGATTCTCGTCATCCATCTCAAAACCATGCACCTTGGCTTATAGACAGACTGGCTATGTGACGGGCTGGATCCGGTTCAGATGTAGAGTTTTCCCCATTCGTATCCATCATGGCGGTCCGGTGCTCTTCGCTCCGCTTTCAATTCATTCTTTTTATACACTTTCATGTGATGGCACTGAATCCATAATTGATGATGGCTCCGGTTTTTGCTAAGGGAATTAGGGACTCTTTGTTGGTAATCTCCTCCAGCTTTTCAATCATATAATAATAATATAAATTATGGGTAGACAGATTTGGATTGCAGGACCGAATAATGTCTAAAATCGCTAAGTTCTGAAGGTAACTATACCCGTGCTCGAGGACGGCGTGCGATCTCATTCCTTAAAAAACCTAGAGTTGCGCACCTGGTAACACTACTTCCAGCGATTGCGATTTTGTACAAATTCGCGGACCTTTGATCGGCACACTGAATGAGTTTTACACCGCAGTCAAACAGGTGTAAAGCAATATAAATAAATT
The DNA here is from genome assembly GCA_963669355.1 of Chorisops tibialis. Taxonomy (NCBI): domain Eukaryota; kingdom Metazoa; phylum Arthropoda; class Insecta; order Diptera; family Stratiomyidae; genus Chorisops; species Chorisops tibialis. Next base: position 255,060,153 of record OY770263.1, read on the forward strand.
AAAATCAATAATCCTAAACTACATTCAAGTTTCCGAATTATTACTAATTAAATAAATACAATTCTTGCAATATAATATAACTAACTAAATAAAAAAAAAATGTTTAATGATATTGTTTATAGTTTGAAATGTTGACATATGTGTAATTACATAAGAAAAAAAGTAAAAATAAAATCTATTAAGCAAAATTATAAGCACATACTTAAAATCTGATTAAGCATAGAATTTTGTCGATTAGAATCTTAAAATTAAAAAAAAAAATAAGAATCAAATCGACAATAGTTAGAAACACAAAGAGCTGGGGTAGCAAAAGCAACATGCAAGCGAAATTTGGTTAAAATAATGCATAATGCAAAAATTTATTTTAATGTGAAAGTAAAATTATTAATAAAAACAGTAGTCAAGCACGTTCATAAAAAAAAATAAGTAAAATAAAAGAAAAATCTTTTAAGGAAGAATATTATTTAGCAAAAAAAAAATATTATACATTTTGATGGCAGATGAAGATAACACAGTTGATTCCTACCTTACATCCGGCGTCGAATTTCAGCCTCCAGGACGGCCTTCGTTCAGCCGTGCTATGATGTAGCGGCGATGATGGTGTCGAATCACATTTCCTTCCCAATAAATTCTCCTTTTCCGTACCCTCATCACTTGTAGCCGTTTTCGGATTCACTCCAACCGTTGTAATGTCGTTATTTGATCGGCTTGCTTCATTGTATTTATTCGCTTCGTTTCGTAACTTCTCGGCTAACGTAAGCGAATTTGCATTATCGATATCGAGCAAGGATCGTTTCTCTTTCGTTCGACCGGATTCATCCGATGAATTCGTTTCGATTTTATTATGATCATGACTAGATGATTTGTTGTCTGTTGCGATAACAGTTGGTGACGCGGTTCGCATTAATTCGTACAAGGAGCTGGTTTCGTCAGTCTTTTCTTCGATGGTATTACTTGCATTCGGCACACTATGAATTGAGGACGATAATTCATTTTTGTCGTTGTCTAGTTCGTTATTTTGTTTAGGTTCATCGTTATTATCACGATCGTTATCAAGATCGGCTGAATTGGACGGTATTGTTATAGGAGTCAACGGTGGCGATTGAGGTGGTGGTATTGTATAGGTTGCAATACTTATACTATCACTATGATTCTCGGCAGTTGTTTTTGTCTCATTCGTATTCGATACGGGTACGGTCATTGTAAATGAGGCCGATATTTCAGCAGGATTTATTTGATCGTTTGATTTCGAATCGATCCTTGTTGATGCATCGTTCATTGTCGAAGGAACTCTATCGTTAATTGTTACATTGATTGTTGGTGATGTGCTGGTTGTTGTCGTTGTTGCTGATGTTTCGGTTGAGGTGGACGATGAAGTGTTTTGGGGTTCGTTCTGTTAATATTAGCAATACACATAAAAAAAAGTGGTGGGACAAACCCTTTACGAGTTTATTTTTCTTATGTTGTTTTTTTTTTAAGGCAAAACAAATTCAAAGCTTCGAATCAAATTTTTCTTTTTTCGGTAATAATTGATTATATTTGGTTTTGTTATTTTAAATATTAAAAAAAAATATATATATCATAAAGGATAAAAAACATGTGGACTAGACTTATGTAGAAATGAATACAAGAACAAGTCTAAATGGATGTAAACATGAAAACACATTCAGACGCAAACAAATCGATCGAATAGAATCGTGTTAAATTGTTATGCAGTTAAACCACTTTATTTCTTAATTAACGCTTTCAATGCATTACCAATGCATTACCAATGCATTACCAATGCATTAATCTAAGAAGATCATCGGTTAGTCATTCATCCAAATGCTTCAAAATTTAGTAACTTGAAGGTTGGCTAACAACCGATTATTAGAAACTAATAAACCTGAAGTGCAAGGGCTGTAGCGTCATTGAAGATAAAAATATAAATTAACAGGAGTATGCTTTAGGGTGTGTTTATTAAAAAGGAACCATTGCACTGTGATCTTTATTGGTTTCAATTTTGAATCGTTTTCAATTATAAAGGGTGTATCAACCAGAGGTGTAGGGTTGGAAAGGCCTATTATTTGACAGCTGGTCGCTTGACAGTTGTCAAATGTTGAAATTTGTCATCTACAAATAAACGCAGGAAACTCACCATAGAAGGCTACACAGTGAAAGAAAAATAGAAATCGTTGAATTTTATTACGAAAATTCGCGTTCAATCGAAGGTAATTATATAATTTTGATCGTAATCATAGGCCTTCTGAGACGCGTGCGGACGACCTAATCAAAAAATTCCAAGGGACTGGTTCAGTCCAAGGTGTCCAGATACCGAATCGACTTCGCCCTAGACATTCGACCGAAAATATCGCCCCAGTAAATGAAAGTTTTGAAAACGACCCAAACACCTCCACTAGTCACCGTGCTCAAGAACTTGACCTCTCAACTTCCATAGGAGTTGGTAGTTATACTGGTCTAGAAAGGTTCATCGATTCCAGTAATTTATCGTTCGAGCTCGGCAACTCGACTGAAGTGGGTGGCAGTCCACGAAGACCGGACCAAATGCTTAAAACCTGGTACTACGAAGGAGGTCATATCGGTGGTATACAAAAGAGGTATATGTACGTGTTCTGTGGGAAAAGCTGTACAAAAAAAAACAGCTGAGAGGAAATCAAGAAAATGTATTCCGATGGAACAGATGATGGAATTGCGGATGCAATGTTGAATTGGTGAAACGATACAACTCGTATGTCTCGGCTGGGGCCACGAAATCAAACCTAACATTGCTCTACCGTTTCCAAAATATGCTTTCTGTCTAATTGGAGACGAAACCATATCGGCTTCTACAGAGCCCCTTGAGCATCGTCGTACTCTACATTCATTATAGATATACGCTCTCAAGTACACTGTGATCCGCCATGGAGAACAGTAAAATTTAGGCAGTCTTTCATCTCTCGGACGTCAAAGATGTGGAATACGTTACCGAGCAATCCATTTCCAGCAGCGTACAATCCCCAATAATTCAAAAACAACATCCACCGCCATTTCAGACTTATCCCTTTTACATTTCCCTTCTAACTTTTCTATTTCCACTTGTCTCCCATATCCACGTCGATCTAGCTGTGCATTACGCATTAAACGTTTACCCCATAAGTTATTTCGGAAACCGTCAAAAAAATAGTCAGGACGAAGCAAATTAAGGGGAACAAAATCTAAGATTTTGTTGATGAGTAATTGTTCGCGGAAAGAAGTAATGAACTGATATGAACAAAATGCGCCCTTCTCAGCGTCACAACACTGGTATGGGTGGTCAAAGTTGTGATCTGAAGGAAGTGAAACCGAAGGTAAACGTGAAGCCTTAATGGAAAAACGGAAGAAACATTCAGTGGTGTGCAACTAGACTCTTCCGAATAAATCTACCTCCTTGGCATTAAAATAAATAGCCAACTTAATTGGAACCAGCACATACTCGACGTAGCACTTGGCGCTTCCAAACGGGTAGGAATCTTTCGAAGAAGTAAAAAATATTTTACTCCTATTGAGCTAGCCAATAATAAGGCCTTCACTAGACCTTGCCTGGAGTACAATTTGCATATATGGTCTGAGGAACCCAAAACGTAACACACGATGCGATCTCAGAAACAGGCATTCCGGCTAATTGGAGTTGAAGCCAATACGCCTTCTATAGACTCCCTAGAGTATCGCAGAAATATCGAATAACCTTACTAACGCTAATGCCATGGTAAATGCAGTAAGGAATTTTCTAGCCTTATTCCACCCATTTTCAGATATCCTGAAAATATTTGCTTAGATTCAAGCGCACATGAGATCACTGTTAATCCTGTTTAAACTCCAATTGCCTTTTTTTCTCCCTTTACTGATAAGACTGTGCAAATTGCAGTAAAAGGTGACCTTCTCAGTGGTGTTCGGTGAAGTACAAAAAAAAATTTCATTTTCGCTTTTACGAGCTATCGCTGGGAGAAAATGATGTGATAGTCAAATAAGAACGCACAAGATTTATAGTTTTTATGCAGAGCGTTAATAATCAAGTGATTGACCATTCTGTTTTTTCATTTTTAGAAGTGACTCGATAGGAATGATTTCTTCAAAGCCTCTAATTACAATTTGTGCTTCGGTTCCAATGACTGAGATGAAGCCTGTAGACTTACACCGAGATTATCTTCAAGGGTATGAAGTTCTACACAGATTCAGGTTATCCAAGAACTCTTGGTTCAGTGAAGAATGTGACGTTACCATCGAGGCCAAAAGTAATGAAAACTGCAGGCAATCGCAAAATCGTAATCCATGATCGTCAGTATGGGTACCGTTCTGGAAGTTCAACGAGAGATCTTTTGGTCTACTTGACAGAACGTTGGAATTCATAAGACGAAGGTTCTCGCAATTTACCTTGCACAAGCTTTTGACAGAATTTGACATGAAAGTCTCTTAGTTAACCTTAAGGCCATAGGTCTCGATGCTACCTTTGTGGATTGAGAGTTTCCTCTCTGAACGCAGAATACGAGTAGTACAAGATGATGTTAGTTCTCGCTCTTTCAAAAAAGATTCCGGCGTCCCTCAAGGCTCTGTTTTATCTCCAATTCTTTTTTTAGTTTTCATCAACGACCTTCTGTGAGTCCAATTCATAGTTTTGCAGATGACAGTAACAACGCCTATAAAATTTCACAGCAGACCGAAAACAAGCATTCTACTGCATTCGATTGCAGAGAGTTATTCCGTTCGCTGAACTCTGCTTTCAACTAAATCCTGAAATAGGTCAGATAAGATACAGTAATACCTCTAAAACACAGGCCTGTCATCTATTCCTCAGTGTTGTCTCACAATGTGACCGTTTGATAGTGCAAAAATTTGCATTTCGGATAATTTCACGCTTCGAGGCGTCAAAATTAGTGACCACCTGAATTGTGCTCAGCACATCTTTAATCTTACTTTCGACTCCTCTAAGCGAACACGTAGATTTTCCGCGTTCTATCTATTCTCTTGGGCGCCGCAGAAATGTAATACTCAAATTTAATTTTCATTTTAATTTTTTCCAAAAAAATATACAGAATTAACTGTTCGTTGCATTAAAGAGCGACCCTAAAACTTATATGCAGAGCTATAAAAACACAGACAGCGATCTGTTTGTAAAATTTGCCAATTTTGATGGTAAAAAACAGTTCGCAGTTCGAGCACAAGTCAATTGGTTTCATTTTAAAGAAAGTTTTAAAGTGTGAGTGTTTTTTAGCTGGAATTTTCGTTCTTAGCAAAAAGTGATAGAAATGAAAATAAATTTGCATGAATCAAAAAATGTTCTTCAAATGGGCCCCTGGCTTAACATTAATTTGTTACTGTAAAAGAGTTGTTAGCCCTTCGAACAAACCCTCTACGTACGCAGATTGAGGTGAACCAGATATACCCACGTAGGCAGTATGATAGAATTATGCGTCGAACAGGATTTGAACTCACGAACTTCGTAATGTTGACTTACACGCTACCCACTAGGCTACACCTAAGGTTAAATCCAAAAAACAACATAAGCATATCTATTGTCATTAACAGTTTCCGTGCGTCCTGTACCATCAAGAACATTGAATCGAGTTAATCGTCAGGCCTGAGCTTTGCAATACTAATACAAAAGGGATATAAGCTGAGGGCCAAATTGGCCCTCATGGCCCATGGTAACACACTTTGTCAGTCAATTTCGACCCTTACGGTACGGAAACTTTTAACGGAGGAGAAGAGGTGCAAGAATTTTGTTACCTCGGAAGCATTACCAGCAAGAACGGCGGAGCCGGAAAAAATATTGAGGCTTGTATAAAGCTCGTCTTTTGTGTACTTTCTCACTTCTGGAGCTTAGTAAGGTTTTCCTTCGTACGAATCTCTGAGTTTTTAAAGCATGCGTTTAATCCGTGTTGTTATCCAGTTGTACTAAATAAAAAATGATCGTCAAGATTGCAAACTGCAAACTTTCGTGGACCAATGCTTCTGACGCATATATTTGTTTCTGGCCAGATGTGATCTCCAACAACGAACTTTGGAGTAGAATTGGACACACTAAGAAAGGTATTGGTACTCAAAGACGGAGGTGGCAGTGGATCGGTCACACTTGAAGGAAGCCAGATCAAAATATCTCCAGACAAACTCTGGACTATAAACCTCAAGGAAGATGTCGGGTTGGTCGACTATATTACACATAAAAACGAGAAGTTAAACAGGAGGCCAGAGGAATAAACAAGTCCGGGCGAATAATAAAGACCGATGCTCAGGATCGCGCCTTGTGGAAAAGACCTGTTTCTAACCTATGCGTTTTAACAGAAAATTGATTGATTGATCTAAGTCTTCATAAAACTATTAGGAAATCAGCCTACTGACTGACCAGTCAAATCACTACACAACTATTTCGTGAGATCATTTTTCGTTGGAAGAGTCACAGGCTAATGAGATAAATCTATCGCCGAAATAGTGTGATCATTTTGAAAAACTATTGGCCCAACTTTGATCTGTTCGTGTGTTTTGCATAAGTGAGCAGTGTCATCTGTTGACCAATAAATTATATACAAACTATCGCATAAGCTCTTTATGAAAACCTTTTGCTACCAATGGAAATAGCAAATCAGGTCTATATAGAACAATTTCTTTTATAACGTTCATATCGTTATATTTGATTATCTGTGGCTCTGATTTGATAAAACACACACGAAACTAAAGAATTCAAGAAAAAATTTCGACAGCTCTCGGTATACCACGCGTTGATTTAATGGGATGAATCTGTAGATAGAATCTTCATGAAATGTAAATCAGATTAATTGTCAAACAGATAATAAAAACGCCTACATTTCAATTTAAATAAACTCTACCACTCTTTTACTATAAAACATGATCGATTTATCCTACAACAAAAATTACTCTACCAGATTCCTACAAGCAAAAACAATTCTACAATTTCAACAATACAAAATTGTATAAAAAAAACTTTTTTAATAGAAATATACTTTGAATTTGTTTTATCTAAATTTCACAACAATTCACACAACTAACAAAAAAAAAATAACAAAAGGAATAATTTTCAAAAACAAAAATAAAACTCTCATTTTCAACACACACCGTGTCAAAATAAAATTTTCGAAAACAAAAACCACCTTCTTCCAGTTTTGTTATAATAAATTGAAACATAAAAAATAAAATAATAAAAAAAAAATTAAAATAAATAAAAATAAATACAAATCAAAACAAAAGCCCTCTCGCCCAAGCGGATTCATTTAAAAACAAATCAAATATAAATATAAATTTCCTTTGTTGTTGTTCTTGATTATTTTTTTTTTTCATAAACATTAAACTTACATTTGAATTGTTGTTGTTATTATTTAAATTCTTCTTCTTAACAAGCTCCTCGGCACTCTTGATTTCATCCAATGTAACGCCTTGTGTCGAACGACGAGTCTCACGAACTCGCTTAGCATGAGCCTTTCGTTGTGTTTCACTTTCTTCGTCACGTACGGGCGGAACAAATGATCTAAATTGAAAATTTTTTAAATTTCGATTAAATTTTTTTTTTTTTATGAAAATTATTAATAAAATTGATAGAATTCGTTAATAAACAAAAACAAAATGATTATGCGAAATAAAATGTGCAAGAAAATAATGAAATTTTGGATCGTTCCAAAAGAAATGCGATTGCGGTTTTATTAAATTGAGTTTTAATTTTGATAAAATTTGTAATTTTCTTGTGAGCTCAAGCAGTTTCAGTTTAGAATAGTAAGGGACCGATTAGACAGAGGGAGAATATACAGAACAAGATAACAACTGCATTTTTCGAATCCAATCTAAAGTAGTGTGTTGAAATATGGCTTAGACCAAATCGAAACTGGGTAGATCGCCTCCTCGCGCTGCAGATTGGGTAATGCTAAGAAATCTATAGATAGGCCTGCTGTCAGCTCCGTAACCTATCTAGATAGGCGGATGTCTCCGTATCCTATCTATGGTCTTTAGCGGATGTAGTAGGGGGATTGGAATCGTTCAACTAGCTGTCGTTTCCGTATACTATCGCAGCATTGAGCCTCTCGTAATCTGGAATAGTCATGTTTCAAGCAGATCTCAAGAAATTAATGGTTTCAAGGGGATGTATCCCTAAAGTGATTCGCAAGTGTACTTACTACTACCTATATGGTGACCAATATTAAATATGACGCTAGAGGAGAAAGCCTTGGAAATAGAAACCCTCTAATTTATGGTGGACCAGCATATGCCAAGGATGAATGGATAGTGGGCAATATGCGAACTCTGGATACCAAGCGCTCTCTAGATTTAATCAGCTTTCCCCTGGTATTGTGGAGCACTGCCAGAGGTGACATTTCTTTCTCGCGCTACTAGTGAGAATCCAATGAATAACATAAACAAAACAAAACAACCCTGAAACAGCAGCTAATGCCGCAAAAGAAGTGGTAAACGGAACAACTACCACTCCAGAAGCCGCTCTTGAAGTAACTGTAGAGGCTAATCCCTCGGTCATTAAGAAGTACAAGAGACTGCCACTAAGAGCGGTCGGAAAAACCGCCAGTAAGTCTCATTTAGATGAACAATTGCTACAGGTAGAGCAGAAAAAGTTGAGTCTTAAAAATAAAACAAGAGGTTAAGCGATGCTGCTAGGAGACGGTAGAAGTACCACCGTACCAACGACAAAACAGCAATAGAAGCGTACGATCTTGAGTGCTTGCCAATGCAAGATACCTTATCACATGCACGGAAAAAGGCTAAAAAGGGGCAGAACCTCATTAACATTATCTATTGGAAGTGATTATAAAAGGCACAAGACCTTAAACAAAAGTGTCGTGCATAGACCTGCAGAAAAGATTCAGCCCTCCACGTCGGGCACTAGCTCCAGACACACGGGTAAAGCGATCGGTATTATACATACTAAACATCCGCTCATGATCCTATCTTCAGAACAGCTAACTGTAATTCAAAAATCCACCCTGGCCGAAATTCCAAAAGCAACCAAAAAGAGAATAAATCTAAAATAACTTTAAAGTTATTCAGGCGAACCTCCATCGTACAGCAGCGGCTATGGACTTAATAATATGGATATTCGCAAAGAAGGAATTCCATGCGACTCTTCTACAAAAACCAAGGGCTGTGAAGGGTAAAATTATAGGTATTCTTCGGAAAATGGGTAAATTCATTTTTGATTAAAGGAACGACAGGCGTAAAACTGCGCTTCTACTATCATCCGAAATTAATTATCTAAATATGCCTCTTTTCACCCGAACAGATTTATTAGCGCTTTTGATGAAAATACCAAAGGCAGGAGGGGTTTAAGAGACAAACCAACCTTCATGAATACTACTAGACATGAATTACTTGACCTTCCCATAACAAGCCCCTACCTAATTGACAAGTGCGAAAATTGGCACGTATCTAAAGAAGCACCACTTTCAGATCATAGCTATATCTGTTTTGTTATAAAGACTTCAATTAGCTACATAAGCGAGTATAGAAACCCAAAATGTATCAACTGGAATCTATACCAGGCAATCTTTGAGTACAAAGTAGGTAGCATAGAAGAATCAATAAGTAGTCCAGACTGCATTGCCCGAATAGCGAACAAACTCGTGGTCAATAGGGTAAATGCCTACGAACAACGCTTTTCCGTTGGGCGTAACGCTCAATCATATGATACTCTAGTTGAAATAGGAAATAGTTTATTGTACCGGAAAAAATATGTCATCTTAAATTCTTTCGAATAGTGAATTGTGACTTTTGTACGGGAGGTGGTAAAAGCAGAGGGGGAAGGTTTGCAATTTTTGTATATAACACCGAACGTAGTATACAAAGTGTTTCATGCTGAATTTAAAGTTTGTAACTTTCATAATTTTCGAGGAAATTGAACAATTTTTGCCTGAATTCATGCATTTTTATGGGAGGTGGCAGAGAAAGTGGGGGGTTTTGGAAGATTAAATACTTTTCTTGAGTTTTCAATACAAAAATTTGTATGGGAGGTGGTAGAAGGAGTGAAGCGAAGTTAATATTTTTTTAGCATTCATTGCAATTATTAAGGGACAAATTGTGGCAAAATTTTAAGCTTGTACTTTTTCTAGTTTCAATAAAAATCGATTAAATGCATTTTATCAAAATTGTGCATTTGTATGGGACGGGGTAGAAGGAGTATTCGAATCAAAACCAAATTTGTTGGCATCAATGATACTTGTAATAGTATACTTTCCTCAAAATTTAAAGTTGATAGCCTTGACGATTTTGGAGAAAAATAATTTTGTTCAAATTCCGAAATTTCGTTAAATTTGTATAGGAGGGGGTAGAAAGGATGAGGTGAAGTTGACAATTTTTACAAAATTGGTTGCAATTGTAATAATATTAATTTTGACAAAAATTGGTTCTTTTAGCTTTGCTAGTTGCGATGCAAACCGAATAACTGCATTTTTGAAAATTGTACATTTGTATGGGAGGGGGTAGAAGGAGTAAGGAGATCAGAGCAATATTTTTTTACAGTATTGGTATCATTATAATACTATTATAATAATTATAATTATAATACTATTACCTAATTTTCAAGTCATTAGCTGAAACGGTTTCGGAGAAAAATCAATTTCTTTAAATTTCCAAATTTCATGAAATTTGTATGGGAGGGGGTAGAAGGAGTGGATGAATGTGGCCCGTTCACGAACTTAAAGCTACTTTTTTGCTAAAAATGAGACAGATGGACAGACGGCCACTCGGAATCGAGATTTTTGAGTAACAACAAATATTTCTGTACCCTTGGCGACTCTGTACGAGCATTATTTCTTAGCGTTACAAACGGTAAGGCAAACACAATATACTCTCAGATTTCATCTAGAGTATAAAAAAAGGAGCGAAACAAGCACGTTGGTGGAACGAGGAACTGACAAAGAAACTAAGAAATGATTCAATAGCAGAAACCTTTGGTAACTGTGATGAATACAGAAAATCTCTTACTGAATACAACAAACTTTCAAAGAAGTTGAAAAAACAGTTTTGGAGAAAATTTTGTGAGAGATAGATGACCTTCGAACGGGCTGAAGACTTCAAAAGATGTTAGCATTATGTGTTATTGGCAACGCATTTCCTAGGCTGTAAAATAATTAACAACAAAGAAGATTTAGAAGTAGAGAAAAGGACGTACCGTCAAACTCCGTTCAGCAATAGCATTGCTGGTAACATCTATAAGCCCTATAACTCAGCCGGAGTAGATAAAATATTCCCCGCATTACTGCAGAAGGGGGGTTATAGATCTCAATGCCAATAATGATAAGGATCTTTAAAGCCAGTTTTATATGGAGATATATCCCAAAAATCTGGGGGAAAGTGCGAGTGGTCTTTGTATCCAAACATGGGAATCGTTACATTGATCAGCATAAGTCATATCGCCCTATAAGTCTTGCCTCCTTCTTCGTCAAGACGATGAAGAAATTAGTGGATCTTCACATAAGAAGAGGACTACAGGGTCTGTCAAAACATCTAGCAAAAAGACAAATCAAAAAAGTCAGCCCTTCATGCTGTAGTAGGATAGGTTAATGTCAGTGTTTTAACGTAAGTTACCTGGCACTAGGGCATACAACCCACGGTTGTCTTTAGCAACACGGATTGGTATTGTAACGAAAATCATTAACGCCCCAGGCAACTAGAGACATACAAACTAAATACCTAGTTGGTTCCAGTCTACATCACTTCATTCGGAGCGGTGAACACACTGGTAGATTCGAAACCTATCTAAAACTCTTCATATCTCTGGGTCACGACGCCCTGAGGATAGAATTACTCCCTAAGGAAGCAGCAATCCATAAACCCGAATACTGCTTAAGAAACAAACAGATAATACTCTGCCCGCGAAGTGGACATCAAGCACAACAACCACGTATACTTCAAAGGGACCTCACCATGGCCACTATTGTCCTGCTTCGACCCATACACTAAAGTCAATGTCCTTTGCAAAAAGCACTAGCGCCTCACCACGGACCCCAGCTTATCGATAGGGGGAGTAAGTCGGCAGCATGCTGTCGGCTCCGAAAGCTATCAAGGCAGAGGGGGAAAAAAGACGATGGCCTGTGTTCGGCTCCGAAACCTACTTAGATAGAGGGGAACAAAACGAAGTGCATGTCTTCGGCTTCGAAACCTGTCTATAGCAGGGAAGCAAGTGCTGGTTCAGAAAGCTAAGTACTACTTTTGGGGTGGACCGTCCCCAGGAACCTGAGGGGAGTGACCGATCAAAGTGCAAGTAGCTCTGCTTCGGTTACGGAGCCTGACCAGAGGTGATCTGATCTCGGGAGCTGGGGAGCCCATGGAAGGTTACTTCCACCCCAGCGATGGTTGAGGTCGTCTTGACGAACACGAGGTAGTTGTGGTAGTCCATATCGCGGACAGATCAATTGCTCGGCGTAAGGTTTCGTGGTCCTGAATCTGGTACCATGACCGAAAGACTGTCAGAGATATAGAAAGGTCTCGCATCCAGCAGTAGGAATGCCGAACTTGCTGTAGGTATAAACTGACACCTTCGGGGGCGTTAATGATTGTCGTCTTATACAATTCGTGTTGCTAAAGACAACAGTGAGGTTAAACCTTTAAGGTAGTGCACTTTACTTTAAACAAATACAGTCAATTCAGGGAAGGAAATCGACAGAGGCAATCCGCCCCCCGGTACCAGATAACCTCCTGTGGGGCTTCGCAAAGATTGAACATGCACATATGGTGGTCATGTTTGTGACCGCTGCCTGCTTCGGTGTAGCTCTGGTTAGCACGATACCGATCGAACAGGTCAGATCCATGGAGATGCCAAACTTCAAAAGCAGTTACTGAAATCGCCGTAGCTTTCTAGAACAGCACTTACTTCCCTGCGGGAGATTTAGTACAACAATTTGAAAAAGCTAAATGCTACAAAGAAATTGCCCTTTGCGCATTCGTAAATATAAAAGGAGCATTCGACACCACTACTCATGACGCCATAATGGTGGTAGCTAGGAAAAAGGGTTTAGAATCGCCCCGATAAAATGGATATATGTCATGCTAAAGAATCGAATGATAACCACAGATCCAGGGGACAGCACATAGACTGCACAGACATATTGAGACTGTTCCCAGGGAAGGGTCCTATCTCCACTTCTGTGGTGAATTGAAATCGATGAGCTGCTGGACCGCCTAACGCATCAAGGCTACAAGGTAATAGGATATGCCGATGACCTCCTAATTATCATTAGAGACAAATATGACTTAACAATTTCGGAATGGATAGATACAATCTGCCTTAGAAGTGATAATGAACTGCTATCAAACTAAGAACTTGCACAGGACCTCAAGTTAGAATGAGATCGTACCTTTCACAGAAGGAAAATCTACATAACACCTTTTTCTATAACTGGAACATCAAAAACCTTTTCGAATGAGGTCAAATATCTAGGTGTTATATCTGATAACCTCGCAATAGAACACAAAAAACTGGCGAAACCCTAAAACAAGTAGCTCAAGAAATTGAAAGGTTGGCGCTATTCCTTTCCTAGTAGGATCCGGAAAACTGAAATAAACGAATGGTTGACATTTATTGATGTTGTATGGAGAGCTACAACAGGCGTTGAGATTGGCGTGTAAGAAGACACCGCAGGCAGTTTTGGTGTACGCCTTTGAAGCTGGTAATTCGCGGGACCCAAAAATGACTGCGACAAAGAATGCTTGTGCCAGAGGTCACAACAAACCAGAAGTTACCGAAACGTCGGGCAGCAGAACCAAATGAACAGGAGGGCACTTTCAACGTGACTGCTGTAAGCAAAATAGATTATCATTGTCTTGGCGACCATTAAACAGTTTTAACTGATCACTAGAACCAAAGTGTTCTTCAATTTAGTTAGTCTCGCGTTATCGGTCTTGACATTTCCAAAGCATTCAGTATAGTATGGCATCTCGATCTTCTTATGAATCAAATTCCAATTAAGACCCCCTATAGGGGCATTGCACAGAAACACCTCTCTTCCACAAGGCGCGATCCTGAGCATCGGCCTTTAGCTGTTGCCAGGACTTGTTTATTCCTCAGACCTCCTGCTCAACTGCTCGCTTCCATGTGTTATATGGTCGACCAACCCTACGTCTTTTTTGAGGATTATAATCCAGAGCCTGTTTGGCGATGTTTCGCTCTGATTTCCTCAAAGTATGACCGATCCATTGCCACTTCCGCCTTTGAATCTCAATGTTTATTTTAGTCTGGCCAGTTGTACTCCAAAGTTCGTCGTAGGATATAACTTCTGGCCAGAATATTTCTAAAATGCGTAGGAGGCATTCAGGAAAGTTTGCAGTTTCTTGGTAAGTCGAACGGTCACTTTCCACGTAGTACAACCATATAACAACACGGATTTGACGATCAAAAACTCGCAGCTTCGTGCGAAAGGAAATCTTTCTTAACCTCCAGAAAGAGGAAAAAATACCGAAGGAATGGCGAGCTTTAGCCGACGTAGCTCCCTTAAACACACTAATATAAGCCAAATGTATCAAGTTGTTGTGGAGTCTAGGGGCAATAAACGCACAATATGCCGAGAAGGTAGCAGGGCTCTAACGTGTTCCTCAAGAGCAACAAAAAGTTCGACACTGTCTTCACAGACAATTGCAAGGAATTTTCATAACTTCAAAATCAACATTTTGTTTATTGTTTATAAGTTTACTACAAAGTTGTAGTTACAGTTACGACAGTATTATCATCTACCACTGAACACCGATGCAAATTGATGCGCGCGTACGAACTCCACAAGGACATGAACGATATGCGTCTCGATCAGAATGTTCAAGGTCTCCAATAACAACCACTCGTACAGACTCGGTCGACAGGGAAAAGAAGACTCGGACTACAAGAAAATGCTCGATAGAAGCAATTAACAGTGCTCGGCGGAGAAAAGTGATGTTCAAACGTTCACGTTTTTCATGAACAGTTTGGAGCAGTCGATGAGTCAGCCGATGTTTAGAAAGCGATATTTTTTGTAATAGTTAAACCAATTAATAAAGTTTAGCGGTGATTTTTAAATTAAGGAAAGCTCGTCTTATTTTTAATTGAAATCCAGAGTCCCATTGCTTCACTATCATTCTGGGGATGCGATATATGTGTTCACATAAGCAATTTTAAACAGTACTGCTAGAATTTTTATTTTTGATACAGAACTTAACTCTGTTCCAGGTCAACAATCATGTCAATAATATTTGTTTGCTTTGAAAGGAAAATTTTTTTTCCGGATTTCACACTTTAATGCTTTATTAATAGTGACGTTTCGGTCACTGCAAAGATTCTTATCAAACTGATCGATTTTCTTATCGTTATCTTAAAAATAAACGCAGAAAGCAGAAAACTGAGTGGAACGACTCTAAGCGAGCGATTTGCTTGAAAGCATATTTTTTTCAACAACATTTCAATATAAGAAAACGATTTCCATTTAACAAAATACATATACAAAGCATAATAAATAAAATAATCGCATTACTTTTGGAATTATTAAGTGTTATGTTTTGTGTTACAAAATATCTAAAAAAAAAAAAAAAAATCAAAAACCAAATCCAGTTAAAAAGCTTGTACAATATTCAGTTGGCATCGGTATTTCTTGTTTTAATTGCTGACGTAGTAGGAGCTTAACAAAAAATAAATAAAAATAAAGGCAATCTGCACACAACGATTCTTTTTTTTTCGACTTTATAATTACTTGAAGAAATTTTTAAATATCGATCCAGGCGACATTTTACTGCGAAATGATCCCGAATCACTTATTTTTGCCTTGCCATTCGAAGATGTTTCCGAAATCGTTTTCGATTTATTATTTTCATCGATCTGGTTTTCGAAAGAAGTTGACGATGTAGAATTGCTAAAAATTTTGACGAAATTTTGACAAAAGTTTTGAAATTTTTTCTTTGACGAAATCATAACACAGCATTTTTATGTTAACAATATTTAAAGTTTTAATTATACAAAAATGACTGTTTTGTATAGTTTTTTTTTAATGAAATAATGAATGTTTATGGTTTGAAAAAAAAAAAAAAAAAATTATAGAGAAATTTTAGATCGTAATTTTTATTTTATTAAATTGCGTGATCTATAAATCTCTTTGATTTGCATAAAAAAAAATGTAACTCACCTGCGAACTGGGCCAGTGGTGGGTGCTGTATTTGGTGTACTCGGACTAACTGGTAAGGATACTGTTGTTTTTCTAAAAAGATTTTACAATAGAAAATATTCTATTAATATAAATATTCAATTGTTATCATTTAAAAAAAAAAAAGTTGTTTTGACAATCACGGCATTTACTAACTATTCATTATTATTTTTATTATTGTAAAAAAAAAAATATTGTGGTAAATTTGATCATGCATATTAAAAATGAAAAAATGTAATTAGAGGCATTAAATAAAATATAAATAATGTTCATAAACTGTTTTCATTTATACTTAACCTTTTACTACGATTGTTCATCAAATATAAACAATTTCGACTCGAGATAAAGTCGACACAAAAATCAAAATTCTTGTTTTTTTATGTTTTTCTTGTTTTGTTTTTTTTCAAATTGACCATTAATTTACTTAAAAAAAAATACCTGAGATGTTTATGATCTTTAAGAGAGGCGGACCTTTGTACTGAATAATTGTTTGGTGGATTAACGGCCCCTAGAACACCGGTTTGTTGCGTCGCTGGTAGTATTGGACACGAATTTGCTTTTATTCTTGCACGTAGTTCATGGTATTTTTGATAGAATCTAGATTTGAAAAATGAATAAAAAAAAAAGCAGCAGGACGAATGATGCAAAAATAATTAATTTGTTTATGGTTAAATGGATTAAGGGGCAGGACAATTTTTAATATTTTTTTTTTTTAAGTGATATGATGATGATTTTTATTTTCTTTAAATTGTGCAATTAATTCAACACGCCATAAACCAAAATAAAAAAGAAAATAATTATTATTAAAATTAATTTTTTTAAGATATATAAATAAAACTACAAAACATTGAGCATTGAATAATGGAGAGAAAAAAAAATCAGTTAACGTTAACGTCATTAGAGATAGAGAGATAAAAAAATTATTAAGGAAATTAATTAAAAGTTATCGATTAAATAGAATTTAAATATAATAATTATGAATGGGTGTGGTAAATATCAAAGCTTATTGGTGCTTTTAAATGAAAAAAAAGTAGTTATTTACATTTTCAAACATGAAAATAATCACTGATACGTACTTTTCGTCATTTTCGAAACTTTGTGTTCGTCTTAATATCACTTCGGAGTCAGTTGATTTAACGTCTTTGTCAGGAACTTCTGTAAAATTAATATAAATAATTTTTTTATAGTTAGCATTTTTCGACTTAATATATTGATTTTTTTTTTTTTAGTTTAGTACCTAGAAATCAAAATTAGTAATACTGAAATGTGCCGTTTAAATTTCTAAAAATACTACAGGGTAGGCCCAAATAACCGTGTGGTCTCCTGGTCTGCCCCGTCAACCCCCTACCTGTTCGAAGACGTCAAAAGGATGCTCCAGGGAAAGAGCTTTGCGTCAAATATAGCCGAAACAAATGCTTATTTTGAGGGTAAGGCCAAATCGTTCTCTAGACTCACTCAGTCCGAGAAATTAACGTGGAGACCCAGAAATGCGTCTGCCCGACGGCGAAGTTTGCGAGGCAGACCGAAGGTCATGGAAATTCCACGGTGTTGGAACTATGGACAGGCAGAACATTTAGGACTCTCCAACCCCGACGAATGCCAAATCCTTGCCCTGAATGCACGAAGCGGCGTGATGTAAGAGGCATGAGTTCACAGCAGAGCGCCTTGTCTGATAACAATCCGGGAAACGAGTAAAAGTCAAACTCAATTATCAGAGGTTGGCTGGTGGAATCGACGCCCCCAGAATCATCATCGCCGTCTCTCGACTTCATCGCAGTGAAAACGATCTATGCATGAGTGGCCAAATTGGAAACTCAAAACGACACCGGTGCTACGAGATCCGTGCTGAGATCGGACATGATAGATCACAGCTGGTTTCATAATCATGCAAGGGGAATACACTAAAGAAATAACCAGGGAAATACTTCTCGGTGATTTGCAAGTTTTTTGTTTTCCTAGTGGCTGACATCACCGACGAATGCATGCCAGAAATGGATTTCCTAAAACCCCACGGCTTCCAGCTGGACTTGGGACAACGAATATTGAAGTGCCAATGGAAATAACATCTGCCAGCACAGCAAAGCTAAGAGTGATATGTGAAGAAACCGATATTCCGAAATATTCGGAAAACATCTCAGCCAAAGACTTGATGGTGATCCTGGGAGCTACCGATTCCACTTGATTGAAGCGGAAACAACACCGGCGCTACGAAGTATGATACTAGGAAAAACAATATGAACGTGAACGTGAAAAAAAGAGGATCGTGCTGAACGTTTCGGAGAGCACTGCCAGCGTAAAGAAAGGAGATGTGATTGGCAACTGTGAGTCAAATGTGGCAGTAACATGGGTAGATGAAAGCGAGAAACAGTTCACGACGCAGTACCAGAAACGGAAAAAACGGAAAAATAACATCAGCGCTTCTTCATTCAAGCAACTTTTAAAGGGAGCAGTACCAACAAGCAATCGATGAATACTAAAACATCTCTTCCACCGGCGAGATTACAGAAGAAGGAAAACTGTGGAACACCGAATAGAGAACAGAAGCGCAGTACCGATACGTTAACCTCCTAGAAAGCAATGAAAGAAGAGGTGAATTCGATGATCAATTCAATGCAACAACAACAAATCATTGAAGAGTCAAACAGCCCATAGATGTCACCAGTAGTACTAATGGAGAAGAATTATGGTAGCATTAGATTCTGCGTTGACTATAGACAGCTAAGAATCGATTACATTATGGATACTCTAACTGATGCGGTTCTCAACGCTGGACCTGAAAAGCGGTAATTGGCAAGTGGAGATAGACAAAAGGGAAAGAGAGAAAATAGCTTTCTCCGTCAGCAGCTGATTGTAGCAATTCGTAGCCCTTTGGGCTCTGTAATGCCCCTGCCACGAATCGATAGGCTAATGGAGTACGTATTGCGTTGCCTAACTCAGCCCGAAAAAGTGTACATTGTTCTGTCCCGAAGCCAGATATTTGGGACATATCATATCAACTGACGGTGTTAAAATTGATCCAGAAAAAATCATAGCAGTTAATAATTGGTCAATACCGCAAGATAAAAACCAGCTGAGAAGCTTTCTGGGACTGGCGGAAAAGGGAAGATCATTGGGTTGAAATCATGCAGGTTCAAAAGGCATTCGAAGAACTGACGAAGCAACTTTAGCAGTCACCTGGCATATCCGACACCGAAAAAAGTTTTCATCATTGACACCGGTGCCAGCGATTCAGGAATCAGAGGAGTCTTTCGCAGGAAATTGACGGACAGGAAAAAGTGCTATTGTTTTACAGTAGAGTGCTCTCAAAACCCGAGAAAAACTACTGTCTGAGCTTTTAGAAATCGTAGAAGCTGCAAAGCACTTCCATAAATACCTACATGGACTGAAGTTTATCCTCCGAACGGACCATGCATCACTGAGGTGGCTTCTTCAATTCAAGAAGCCAGAAGTACAAGTCGCGAGATGGATAGAGCGACCGGAGTCCTACGATTTTGAAATGGTTCATCAAAGGGGAAAAACGCATGGTAATGCTGATGTGCTTTCATTCCAACCGAACTGCAAGTATTGCCACCGTCTAAAGGAAAAAGAAATTGGAAAGAGTGTACGACTTGTCACAGCGAGCTTAACGGATGGATGGAATCAGTGGGACCAGGAAAATGGACAACAAAGCGATACAGATATTGCACCGATGGAAGGCTGGAAAACCATGGCGGAGCAACCTCAGTGGACAGACATCTTAACAGATACTGGACACAGTGGGATTCTCTCCAAATGGAAGACAGATTATTGAAAAGCAAATGGCAATCCGTAGACGGAACAGCGCATCATATGCAGACCATCATTCCCCGCACTAAAGTTAAGGTTATTCTGAAAGAATATCATGAAGGACCCTCTGAAGGACATCGGCGTGTTAATAAAACATTGACCAAGATCAGAGAAAAAATTTAACGGATTCACCTGCGTGATGATGTAGAAGACTGGTGCAGTAAAAACACTAACTGCGCGTCAAGTAAAGGCCCTCAGCGAAGATCAACGAGCGAAATACAAGAGTACAACGTTGGAGCTACATTCGAAACAATTGCAATTGATATCGATGAACCTTTTCCGGAGTCAGAGAAAGGTACAGGTCACCTTCCATCCTGGTGGTGATTGATTATTTCAGTAAATGTTCTGAAGAATACGCCATCCAAAATCAGGAAACCACTATCAGAACGACTCCGTTGCATCCACAATCTGATGGGATGGTTCAACAAAACACTGAACTCGAGTTTATCCAAACTCGTGAACGAAAGACAACAAGACTGGGCTCAGCATATTGTGCAGTTCTTGATGGCCTACACACATTCGGATCTCTGCGGATCTTATGTTTGGAACGCAGCCAGATCAAATAGCGATTTCAGAGGATGATGGTCAGGGATAAAACCCAGCTCGCCACCGATCGCATGATAACCCGGTAGGATCTACGAGCAAATTTTTCAGGAGGGTGACTTGGTATGGTTGTATAATCCTCAACGGTGCGAACGTTTGACCTACACTTTTTCAAATGGGCGCAATCAACGCCATCTGCTGGTCATGTATGAACGAATATATATTAAAAAAAAATTATTTCATAAAAACATGTTGTCCAAATATCCTGTAGGTTTTTTTTTCAAAATTAATTCCTAAACATAAGCTTAAAAATCTGTCAACAAGAAGCGAGACCGCATTGAATATACTTTCTACTTGACTACTTGTCCAGCACTATTCCTGTTTTCTTGCAGGGGGTAGTTGTAGGCTGAGGTTTTACCAATTCATGCAACTATCTTTTGAGAATAGCGACTCCACGGACCTGAGCTCCTCTGTGAGACAGGGGCATTAGAATCCATCCACAGCCAATCCTTCTTGCCCTAAAAATGGCAAAAGGACACTCAATGGATTATGGGCTTATCACACATCTTAAAACCTAAATGATACGAGAAATGGATACAGCCCCTCGGATACGGACGGATTCTACGGTAAAGATTTTTGGCATTCGAAAACGGACTATTATTGACTTCTGGAACGTTCGAACATTGAAACAATCAGTGATGGAGCACTATAACACCCAAATCTTGGGCTTAAGCAAGGTCAGGGGGCAGGATCAGGAAAAAACCAACCCCGAGCGGAAACACCATTCTGACCGTTGGTTCTGAGAGTGAAGCCAGAAATTGCGTAGCGGTCGTCCTTCCACCGAAAGCTAGAAACAGTACCATCAGCTAAGAACAATCTCGGATAGAATTATCGTCGTTAGGCTCAGTGTCAATGTCACCAACTAATACCACAACACATGATGACAAAGAGAAGCTTTATAACCAACTGAGTGCGACCTTCGAGAGTGTTCCAAGAGGTGATATTATTATCATCTCAGGAGATATGAACTCCCAGGTTGGTTCTGACAACACTGAACTAGAACACGACATGGGGAAGAACGGTGACCCTTGGGTCGACGCTTCACGAGCTCGGATTAAGAGATCCGAAAACGACGAATTATTTGTAGAGTTTTGTAGTATTCGGCAAATGGTCATCGGAGGGACCCTTTTTCCACACAAGAGTCACCATTAAACATATAAGGGATTCCTCTGATGGTGTTACTCAGAGCCAGGTCGACCATTTGGTTATAAGTCACCGAAGGAGAACATGTCTGCTCGATGTGCGAGCGAAGCGTGGAGCTGACGTGGGAAGCGATCACCACTTGATGGCCACAAATTCTTCAAATAAAGCGCAAACTTAATGTGGATAGACTTAGAGACCCCAACAAAAAGCGTGAGCATACCTCTATTCTACGCGAAAAGTCATCCACATTAGGCGGATATGAAATGCGCACACTGGACGCCAATTGTGAGGCAACCAAAAATACGTTTCTAACTAGGGCTGAAGAATCTGTGGGATGTGTACAAAGTGGTGAGAAATCCTGGATGTCGCAAGACACATGGAACAAGATTGGCGACCGGAAAAAAGCCAAATTGGCAATCCTCTCTCAACCCGATGTCAACCAAAAAACTCCCGACTTGAGACGGAACTACCCCGACGCTTATACAGCTTAAAAAAGCTGTTAGACGGAACAAGAGAAAGGCTATTGAAGATCTAGCCAACAAGAATCTGCGGCTTACTTTGGGGATTATTACTTATTGTGGAAGGGTCGTTAGCCCTTCGCACAACCCTATGTTTACTATTTAAACAGGAATTTCACCGCCAATCACCTGGTGAATGTCAATGGAACTCTCCTTAATAAGAACGAACACCAGTTGTGGCGATGGGAGGAATAATTCCCTGGTATTTAAAAAAAAATCTTGTCAGAGGAAGATATTCCAGAAACAGAACAACTACCAAACATCCAACCGCAACAATCCTCTATTGGGGACGATCCGCCAGATTAGAGAAAGATAGTTTCCGCCATTCAGTCAATGGCGGGAAGGAAAGCCCCAGGTATAGACGGACTACCAACCGAACTCCTCAAAGCGGACCCGAAAATAACAGCCGATATACACCTCCCATTCTTTATTGAGGTATGGAATGAAGGAAGATATCCGGCGTCATTGTGAAAATTCCGAAGAAGGGCGATCTTCGGGATTGTGGCAATTGACGTGGCATAGGTATGTCTACTAACTGCCGTATTGAAAAACATGGTTAAGATAATTCTCAATAGGATTAGTGATGTCGTGGAGAGCACTCTCGAAGTTTATCGGGCTGGATTCCGTATAGGGACGTCTTGTACCGACTTCACAAATACCCTACGGATAATATTGGAGCAGTCCACCGAAATGGGTTCACCACTAAATCTCATGTTTGTGGACTTCGAGAAGGCTTTCGACAGCGTTAAGCGAGATTACATATGGAATGCTTTGCGTAGGAGAGGTATTCCAGAAAAGGTCACAGCTATGATTAAAGAATCCTACGAAGATGCAAGATGTCGCGTCTTACATAGAGGTGGGCTGACCGAGAGCTTTCCTGTGCAAACAGGTGTCAGACAAGACTGCATATTATCACCATCGCTGTTTCTGCACTGGAAGGTGGGGAAGGTGATGGTTAAGACTATTTAATATCTTAAGTCACCTTGCTTATGCTGATGACGTGTGTTTGCTTGCACATAACCGTTCGGACTGAGAGTCAAATGCTCGCTCGTTGCATTCATAGCAAAGAGGCGGAACTGGAATGTGCGTAAAACCAATTACATACACATGGGTTCAAACACAAGCTCACCGATTGTTCTTAACGGACAATATGTGGAAGAGGTGTAAGATTTTTGTCATCTCGGAACCATTGTCAGCCGGAAAGAATATTGAGGCTCGTCTAAATACGTCACCCTCCATACCGGCAATACTAATAAAGTAACAAAAATCTTGCTCCTCTTCCGCATCTTTTAAGCTTAGAACAATCGGTACGCTTGTGTTCGGACGCATGTGTTTGTACTTAGTTTTACGCACTTTCTTTTTCAGAAATGCCTCTTTGCATTTGTAATGCAACGAGCGGATATTTGCCTCTATGTCTAACAAATTTTTATTTGTAGAGAAGAGCTCGTGATTTGTACTGAAAGTTTTTCTCAATACTCCGGCAGTCAGAGGCCTATGAAAGCTTGCATCCATCCCTGGGTATGGTGATGCCACCTTGTTGGAGAAATGTAGGGATTTTGATTCAACACCCAAGCGCGTACAGTCGATTAGCCTTCGATGGAGCGTTGAGTTTATCAACCAGGTGTCGGGAACTTCAGAAAGGCAGAAAATTTGATAGATCTCGCACCCAATAGTATGAATGCCAAACTTTCATCCTGCATAAACCTTCATGTAACAGCGTCCTGATTGTCACTACTGAATCAATCCGGGTTCGTAAAGAAGATTCTATATACGTGCAATACGTGCATATAGTCGTGTTGAATAACTCGTCTCCATATGATCAAATGCTCACAAAATTGAATTCGACGGATTTGGTGAGAAATATTTCACACTGAGAGTTACAGATCTTGTCCACTAGCTAATAGCAGCCAACACAGCTGAGAAATATTGTGATGAACTCGATTCATTGCATCAGAACTTTTGAGATAAGGCAATAGGCAATTACCCAACCGAAAATAAAGTTTTTTAACTTTGCAAAGTTAGAGCCAGGATTTATAGAAAAATTATTTACCGACTGCAGTCAGAAGTTAAATATGAAACTGAAAAATTCTAGAGAAAAATTCTGAAGTGGAAAACTACAGAATTAAAAACTACAAAATCGAAAAAATCTACGACTTCTTCTCCATAAAGCAAACAAACTTTCAGAAAAACTTTACAGACTAATCTCGACATCATTATGATAACTGTACGAGTAAATAAAATTCAATTAATTTTTTTAATTATCAAAAAAAAAAACAAGTACTTACGAGTTTTTGTTGGACTTTCTACTTGTGTACGGCTTCTAACTGAACTAGTACGTCTCCACGGTGCATCTTCATCTCCTGTATTACTATCTGGAGGGATAGGTGCGGCTGGTTCTGATGGCGGTTTAGATTTATCTTCTGAAAGCAAGTGAAAAACAATTTAAGATCTTCAACAGATGAAATTTTTGTGTTTTAGAAAAACAAAATTCGAAAGCAATTTATATTTTCCTTTCCACATTAAATAATCTAAAAGCTTGCCTTTCATGCAAAAATTAAAAAAAATTGAAACTATACAAATGGAAGAGCTATAAAATTCGAAGAGAAAACTACCCGATGAAAATTTATTTTCAATATTGTACAGAATTGTTATGGTAATTAAATTTATTGCACAGGATGCTATCGAAAGATTAAATGGGAAAATTTGAATTTAAAAATCTAAAATGTTCTCTCTAGAACTAAAAATATATCCAATTCAATACTAATAACGAAAAATAAAATCGTTATTGTTGCCGAGTGGAAACCATTTTGTACAATTGTACAGGTGGTAAGAAAAATAAAACAGATATTATAAAATTATTCGAAAAATTACAAAGCAATGAAATCAGAAATTTAAAAAAAAAAAAAACGAAAACGACGTGACAATACGTGGACAATGACATACATAAAAAAGAAAAATCACTTAAGAAAAATAAATGAAATGAAAACAACATTACACAATGCTAAAACTTGGATTACCTAAACTTTCAGAAATACTAGTCGAATGTGAGCTTTCAGTGGAATCGGTAATATCGGAATCAGTTTCTTCATTTTCAACAATTCGTTCTAAACCATCAGTTGCATCCTCTTTTCAAATTGTGGTGTTTGTTTTAAATTATTTTTTTTTTTTTGGTTTGGGTTAATTAAAGCAGCATTACAAAAAAAAAACTTCATTTAGGTATATTTCAAATTAACTAAGTACGTTTAATTAAACTTTTATTGACTACAAACTAAATTTTGTTTTTTTTTTTTTTAAACTTTTCAAGAACTTTACGAAAACTGCATACGAGTGTATGATAAACAATATACGATTTAGAATAATATTTTTTAACATTGTACTCACCACTGGCCGAGTCCTTTGTGTCAGCCTTTACTTCTACCCGAATCATTTTTGCGGGTGCTTCAATGTGATTTTCAATTGTATCAGAAATTCTACGAAACAAAAGTGATTTGAAATAAATAATGATTTAGCGAAAAAAAAACAACAACAAGATTTTACCGTATTTGACTAGTTGGTCTTCGTTTTATTCTCTTATTGCTTGCCTTCAACTCATCTAAGAATTTAACAATCGATGATTCGGCAACATCAATCGGTGTTTGTCCAGCATAATTTTTAATATCAATATCGGCCATAGCATCGATAAGCATTTGAACAGATTCTTTTTGACCCCAATGTGACGCTGCATGTAGCGGTGTCCAACCATCGTTATCTTGCTTATCGACATTTGCTCGTCCAGCCAATAAAAGACTTAATACCTATCAAGAAAAAAAACACATAAGTTTATCACATAAGGACGACATATTAAAAAAAAAATCATGGTACTTTTGTGTAGCCTTTAGCAGCGGCAACATGAAGTGCTGTTGCACCAGTCTTAGGATGTGGCTTATCAGCCTCGGAGGCATCACTTCTCAACCATTTCTTTGCATCGCTTAGCATTAATTGTTCTTCGCTTTGTCGGGCCTGTTGACAATCAATACCACTCTCATCGATTAAATTTTGCAAATAATCGGCCATTGCATTTGTCGATGCTAAATCTATTGATAGTTCGCCATCGCTGTTTATTGCTGTTAAATCGGCTCCATTTTCTATTAAGTATCGTGCTATGCTAACAAAACTGTAATGAAATAAGTTTTTTTTTCTATTAACAATTTACTTTTATATGGTATAAAAATTTTGATTACCCGCAAGATGCTGTTGCATGCAACGGGGTCCAGCCTTCATTATCTTGTCGATCAATATCGGCTCCATGATCAACTAAAAATTCTACCATTTCCAAATTATCATCAATGCAGGCCTGAAAAAAAAAATTAAATGTTATTAATAAATTTCGAAAACAAAGCAATTAATTATCAGTAAAATTTTAGAATAAAACGATATTATGCGTTTCGCATCCTGATTATAAAAGAATATAAGACGAAAAATGCTAAAATTATAAAGCATTAGATTAAGGGACAAAGGAAATATACAAATTCTGGCAAAATCAGGATCGAGTCTGGCGGAAGTGTTTCTCTCCAATACACCACAGAAAATTGACTATGTAGGGTGAATCAACAAAAGGAGTAAGATTTAATTCCAAGGCCTAATCAGAGAACGTACGGTGCTACTGGTGGTCCGCCGGTTACAGTTCTTGCGTCTATTGGACCTTGTACGCATGCAGAGCCAAAACTTTCGTTAACATTCGCTTCAGTGTGGACGTGAAGAGGTCGATTTCTTGAGCACAATGACGAATGGAGCTGTTTGGATCGTTTTCAACACAGTCCTTCACTGCGGCGATATTTACGGTCGAACTTCCGGGGTGAAGTCGTTTCAATGTCTTCACATTGTGCACTGAGCGCACACACGTCTCACGTGATTACGAATTTTGAGCATCGTAACTGCGATTGAACGCGAATAGAAGGAATGAAGAACGAATGAGAAAGAGATAAAAATTACAATTAATTTTTGAGGCAAAAGTGACGCAGTGGAAGCCAGTAGGTTCTACTTCTTAAGGTTAATATACTCTGTCGATAGTTTCTATTCCCTTTCCAATATTCATTTAGCCACAACATATGTAAATACTGCAAAGTAGCAATCAGTACAAACAGTTTAGGAACACATTGTTCCATGTCAGCCCTAGTCGCTCATCGCACGTTCATTCTTCCACTATTATCGACAACAACAATTACACGCGCGCACAAATTTCGCTCATGTACATTCTCACACTATGCTGCTTATCGAATGTGCACGATCTTCAGCCAACAACAATTCGGCAGTAATAAAAGAACACCTCCCGAGAACGAAAGCAATAACAAATACGCGCGTGCACAAATTCCGGTGCCGACAATTATTGGATTACTCATTGACTTCCGACAATTTCCGCAATTGAGGTCTGAACAAAGCGATTGTATGGGGACTGCAATTATCACATCACGCAGTTCCTATCAGGTCACGGCGGCTACCGCAAGTGCCTACATAGGTTCGTAGACGGTACCTCGCCTCTTTGTCCAAATTGTCCAAATCAAGAAGAAGACACAGAACACGCGGCTCTGAATTGCAGTCGCTTTGCAGAATAGAGAAATAATATTCCGCGGCCGCCATTCATCATAAACTACATAATGGAATCAGAGGAAAATTGGATGGAAATTTGCACACTCGTAACGAATGTGCAAGTGTATCTTCGGAGAATCGAGAGGGAAAGGAGAAAAGAAGCAATATAAGGAGCACAGCATAAAATGCCAGTCAGCCTTGTGAAGTAATACCTTACGGCCGTCCCGCGGGGATAGTGGTTGAAGTCTGTGTGCGTGGATGTAGCTTAGTACGCAGGCACATATCAGCTGACAGTTCTCTGTTAGGATCAGGTATGTGAATCGTTCATACCAATGGGACGGGCTATTGGTATTTAATGAAGATGCCACATCTTCCTGTCGTAACAAGAAAGAAATCATCGATTTTCGACAAAGAAATGATTCGACCGAAAGCGTTCGACATGAAAATGATTCGGCATGAAGGGCCGCCAAATACGATATAAAAAGGGCGAGCGTTCGTGAAAAGGCAGTTGAAGATTAGATCATCGCATGGTAAATTCGCTATAGACGCAGATGGAGTTGGAGATTAAAACGCGATAGAATTAGTCGAAGTTTTGGACTCTTTCGATGTCGAAGAGGTTTCCCTCCGTATTGTGAACAAAAAGTTTTTAAGTTTATCTTTAAAGCAAAAAATAAATTTTGTGATGAATTTAAATAAAAAGTGGCCTAGTTTTATTTTTACTTGAAATCCAGCGACCAATAGCGGAATTCAGTATAAAACGAAATGATGCAAAACCTCATCAGAAAATTATTACATTGACAAAAGACGAAAGCAGAGCAACTTCAAAAATTTAACATCGTACGATCTACGAAAAAACGAACCATTTTCTTTCCAATTAAAAAAAAAAATGTAAGAAAATTAAATAACGAAAGAATTTCCGCAATGTTTCTAACAGGCACTAATTTATGTTATTACGAAATGCTAACAAACGGTAACGAAGTGTTAAACAACGGCGAGCTCGTCTAATTAGCTGATATGATTTTCAAGATAATTTTAAATGTAGGAAGATATTAATTATGTGCTATCATTTTTATGATATTGTCTGAATTGATAAAGAAGGCAATAAGACGAGTATGAACGATATTAAAATATGTAATTGTGATCTTACGATAAGGTGCAGAAAGTAAACTGTGTTATAATTCAAGTTCTACGCTTTGGAAAAGCAATTAAGGCGCATCACTGAAATTTTGAATTTTAATGGATTGTCGCAAAATATAATGAATATTTCAACGTGACTAAGAACATACATAAAGGAGAGTTGTCTGATAGATTTCTTGTGCGAACCGGTGTTAGACAAGGCTGCATATTAACACCAGCCCTGTTTCTGGTGGTAATAAATCTAACATCGCTAAAGCACTGGAGGGTGAGGAAAGTAAAGGTTTTCAGCGGGGACAGTTTAGAATCTTAAGTTAAGTTGATTATGCTACTGATGTCTGTTTGTTTTCACATAACCATTCGGACTTAGAGCCAAATGTACGCTAGTTGCAATTCAAATGCAAACAGACAGAATTGAAAATGAATGTGCGTAAAACCAAATGCATGCATATTGTCCTTAACGTACAAAATGTGGAGCAGGTGCAAAATTTTCGTTACCTCGGCAGCATTGAAATGGACTGCGGAGCCGAAAAGGATATTGAGGCTTGCATAAATAAAGTTCGTCAGGCCTTTAGTAGCATTCTCCTTCTGGGAGGTTTAGAGAGAGAGATCTCATTGCATGTTTTTTAGGCACCGAGTATAACTTAGGTCCCCTTTAATGCATTGCACAATTAATTCGGTAGATGAAGTAGATAAAATTTGGGTGTATTATGAAACCGGGGGTGGAGAGAGATGGAATGACAGTGAATATTATTCTTGAAGGACTGGTGGTTACACCTACTTGGGAAAACGTGCGCGCGTTTAGCTTGACGGGTAATTCGGGGAAAGGCGTAAAGTGGAGGAATGAGTAATCTAATGAATAAAATCTAAGTTGCGCACTACATTTACTACGAAAGTAGCGATAGTACATGTTTAGTACTCCGACGCTTCTGTGATGCTCGCGGGAGTCAATAAAAACCGTTATTTAACTTTACGCCTAATAGGATGAACTCATCTGAAGAGCAAAATGTTACGCCATTAAAGGCTAAATTAGACGACGCCGCTGGAACATCACATTTAAAGGAAAGATGACAGGTCTGTGTTTTAGGGGCACTGAGCTTTACTCTATTTTTCCTACCCCATTCCAGAATTAAGTCGAGGTCGGTGTTAAGCGAACCGAATAACTCTTACAGAGCTTACAGTTCGTCTATGCTCGAGTGAATCGAGCGAAGAAGTGATGTCAGAATCTCCTATAATTTTAATAGTTTGAGACTGGATACTATCCAGATAGGAGAGAGAAGTTTTTGCAGCTCCCGCCCATAGGTGGCAATTAAATTCAAGACGTTGTCTAATATAGGCCTTATAAATTGTTAGTAACCCAGAAGGGGTGAAGGAGTTTTTACTCCATTTTAGGTAGCCCAAACATTTAGATACTTCCTTGGCGATGTTAAATATATGATCGTTCCAAAATAAGTTATCTGTGATTTGGATACCTAACATCTTAACACTTGAAGAAGAGGTTAATGGCTGGCCTTCGAAGGAGATTGGGTCAAGGTTAGAGTCACATTTGTGGGACACAAGACAGCACTGGGTTTTCAAAGCATTAAACTCAACTTGATTCTTATTGCCCCAACTAAGAATTTTAGCCAAGTCGTCATTCAATGACTGAACCATGTACCTACGTTGTTCTACTAAGCTAGTACATCGGGTTAAGGACGCACTGTTGAAGTGATAGGAGAAGTCTAAAGTGCTGTCATCGGTGAAGCTATGTATAGGATTGAAAGTTGAAGATAGCAAGTCATTAATAAATATCAGAAAAAGGGTGGGAGAAAGAACCGAGCCCTGAGGGACAGCAGCGTTAATTTTATAAGAAGAGGAAACCACACCATCCAATACCACACGCATTGAACGATTGGCTAAAAAATTTTCAATCCAGGAATTAAGAGAGTCGCCCAAACCAATAACTTTAAGTTTGATTAAAAGGGCAGTGTGCCATACTCTGTCAAAAGCCTTAGAAATATCAAGAGCGATAATACAAGATTCACCAAACTGGTGAATGCTCTTGTTCCAACGTTCAATGAGGGTGGTTAAAAGGTCTCCTGTGGAACGTTTTTTGCGGAATCCATACTGTTTGTCGTCAATAATATCATTGATGTTGAGATATTCTATTACTCTATTGTTGATGATTGTTTCCATGACCTTGGACAGAATTGAGGTTATTGCTATTGGGCGATAATTAGCGGGATTGGTGCATTCTCCTTTTTTTGGAGCTGGCTAAACATTTGCAAGCTTCCATGAAGATGGGACAGTGGAGGACGATAAAGAGAGACGGTAAAGTTTGCATAGAGGTTTAGCTAGAGAATCGCAGCAATTTTTAAGGACAAGGGCAGGGATTCCATCTGGACCGGACGATTTGTTAGTATCTAGATTCTTAAGAACTCGGTATACGTTTCGCGGACGAATACTAATCTGTCCTAAGGAGGAGTTTAGCGTAGTATACGTTGGAAGGTTTAAGTTCGTTGGTGGTAAAGAAGAGTTGGCAGCGAATTGATCCGCTAAGATGTTTGCCTTCATGTTAGGATCCGTAATAACCTCATTGTTGTAGATTAAAGATGAAATCGATGATGCAGAACTACCTCTGATGGAACGAGCGAGAGACCAGAAACTTTTGCTGCCCTTAGGACTTATCAAAATTTTTTGCCTCATTTTCTGGTCATGCAGCGGAGTCGAATTGGAAGATGTTATCTAAAGTACTGTCATCTGCAAAACTATGGATTGGGTTGAGAGTAGAAAGCAAAAAAGTCATTAATAAATACCAAGAACAGAGTGGGCGATAAGAGAGAACCCTGAGGGACACCAGAGTTGATTGGAAAGGAGGAGCAAGTAACGCCATCTAATACGACTCATATAGTGCGATTGGACGAGAAAGTCTCAATCCATTGAATAAGGAAGCATCAGGGCCTATGGGCTTGAGCTTAACAAGAAGACATTCATGCCAAACTCTGTCAAAAGCTTTTGCAATGTCAAGTGCAAGAACTTGACCTCAGCCGTATTTGTGCAAGCAGGAGAAAGATCTAAGGTTAGACATTTGTCCAAAGCTAGGCAATTTGACGGTACCACTTGCGAACGCACACGTACAGTGCGAATGAAACTTTATGATGACTGGTTTTCTAAATTCTATTTTACATACATAGTTGGTGTTTATATGTCTTAATCTTTAGGCGAGTGCTCTGAAGCAATTTATTGAGAAAACATTTCCAGAAAGATAAAATGTGCGCATCGCCAAGTATCCGTGCATC
This sequence comes from Chorisops tibialis, assembly GCA_963669355.1. Classification (NCBI taxonomy): domain Eukaryota; kingdom Metazoa; phylum Arthropoda; class Insecta; order Diptera; family Stratiomyidae; genus Chorisops; species Chorisops tibialis. The sequence continues at coordinate 255,092,343 of OY770263.1, forward strand.
ATGTTCTACAAATGTTCAAAACGATCGCCTATTTATATTGCTCTTGTCGGTCGAATCATTCCCTTTGTCGTGCGAATTTTCTACACGGTCCTGTTAATCGCTTCATCATCGCCCGAATATTTTTCGCATTCATACGAGCCCATACGTGTGGTTGTTTTTGTTTTCTATAAAATATTTCATTTCAGTCGGCCGCTTATCTTCGATGATGGTGCGTGCTAGAGTGTTTGCTTCCAGCAAACCAAACCTTCCGAATAGTTCACGATGATCCGGAACTTTTTCACAAGCCAGTTAACACGAAAACGGCAATGTTATTTCGAAATATTATAGACAATTCTATAAAGCATTTCGCCCGAGTTATTCCCCTGTCGCCCGATCGCTGTCGTTTCTTTCTAGGTAAAAAACTCACAGGTTTCATAATTTTTTTTTTTTACAGAATAACCTGTGTTATAGGCAACTTCAGCCTTTATGTGCAATGCACAAACACTATAATACTCGTTCGATTCTGTTTTCTGTCAGTCGAGTATAAATGTAGATTGCTGGTTGATGGCCCCCGAAAACTCGATGGTCGTACGTTCTATAGTGCAGATGTTCATAAGGCAGTCGCCCATGTTCCCTATCGGTCGAGTGCACTTGTTGCTCTTTTATTGGTAATACGTAATTAGTGTTCCTTATAGTGTTCGTACTCGCGCATTAATTTGATGATAAGCAAGTAAAGCTGACATTTCGCATTACTTACAGTGGCAGACCGCGGATATTTGACTAGGACTAACATGCAACAATACGAAAAAGAAGAAATTTTCAAGCATGAATCTTATCAAGAGTAAATTGAAGAGTCATCTTATTGATAAGAACCTGAAATCCTGTTTAACATTAAAAACAGAAACATACAAATCTGACTTAACCAAACTTTTCAAGGAGATGCAAGGCCATTGTTCGCATTAGTTTGTCAGTCATTGCCCTGATTTAATTTTATATATATACCTTACAATTTAATTTTATCAATAAGTAATATCGTTATTAAATACGATAACAAGTTTAATTCAACGCGCCTAGTTTATTAAGTTACTTTTAGGAAGCGTTTGTGGAGTGAAAGAAGATGTAGTGTCGAGGTTTGATAAAGGTATGTTATGATGGTTTGAACAAATAGAGAAAATGAACGAAAAGAGATAAACGAAAAAAATACCGGCTACAAGACGACTGTAAATGGGAGAGTTTAAAGAGGTTGACTTCAGCGAACCGACCTCAATCAGATTGAGGACGTTTTTAGCAAAGGTCAGGGAGTTAATAACCACGTATCTACCTATACTATAGCTAGGGTGTAGCCTAGTAGGTAGCGTGTTGGTCTTGTAATGCGAAGGTCGTGAGTTCAAATCCCGGTCGGCGCAATACACAATTCCAGCACATTGCCTGCTTGGATATACCTTGGTCACCTCAATCTACGAAAATGAAAAAATTCGTAGAAAGAGGGTTGTGCGAAGGGCTAACAACCCTTCCACAATAAATAATGAAAAATGTTAATGAACCTGAATATCGCGTCTCATTTTCAGGATCCTGCAAAAGCTCAATGTTCACAAGTCCGCTGGCCCTGATGGCATTCCCCCCATTACCCTTAAAATGTGCTCCTCTTCTCTGGCAAAACCTCTTCGCAATCTTTTTCATCTATCTTACTCTTCCGGATGCTTTCCACGATTGTGGAAAGTCGCGAATGTTCAGCCAATTCCCAAGAAAGGAAGCAAAGCGAACCCCAGAAACTACCGCCCGATAGCCATCACTTCAGTGCTCTCGAAAGTGATGGAAACTGCTGTCAATCGCAAAATCATTCACTATCTCGAGGATAAACAGCTTATCCACGATCGCCAATACGGTTTCCGTTCTGGAAGGTCGACGGGTGTCTCTTGGTCTACCTAACGCAACGTTGGAACTCTTGCTTGCACAAATACGGCGAAGGTCAAGTTCTTGCTTTTGACATTGCAAAAGCTTTTGACAGAGTTTGGCCTCTCCTTGTTAAGCTAAAGGCCATTGGTCTCGATGCTACCCTCATTCGATGGATTGAGAATTTCCTGTCCGAACGCACTATACGAGTCGTATTAGATGGCGTTACTTTTTCCTCTTTCCCAACTAATTCTGGTGTCCCTCAGGGTTCTGTACTATCGCCTACTCTCTTCTTAGTATTCATTAACGACCTTTTGTCTTCTACTCTCAATCCAATCCATAGTTTTGCAGATGACAGTACTTTAGATAACACCTTTGAATTTGCGGATTTTCACAAGCAATCTATTGCTTCCAAACGCAGGGAGTTATTCAGTTCGCTGGACTCCGACCTCGACTTAATCCTGGAATGGGGCAGGAAAAATAGAGTAGAGTTCAACGCTGCTAAAACACAGGCCTGTCATCTTTCCCTCAAACGTGATGTTCCAGCTTCATCGTCTAATTTAGCCTTTAATGGCGTACCAATTAGCCCTTTAGATGAATTTATCGTATTAGGAGTAAAATTAAATAACCATCTTAATTGGAGCAAACATATCTTTGATGTTGCCCTGGACACCTCCAAACGCCTAGGTATCCTTCGTAAATGCAAAAAATATTTTACTCCTCACGACTTAGCTACCATCTACAAGGCTTACATTCGACCTCGCTTAGAGTACAATTCGCATTTATGGGCTGGGCATTTACTATCGTTACTTTCATGGTAAATGTAGTGCGGAACTTAGATCACTTAATCCTCCTCTTTACAGTTTTCCCCGAAATACTCGTCAAGCTAAACGCGCGCACGAGTTTACCATCAACCCTATTTCTACTCGTACAGTGAAATATAGACAGTCATTCATCCCCCGAACGTCCAGACTTTGGAACGCATTGCCTGCTAGCATATTTCTAAGCAAGTATAACCTGCAGCGCCTCAAAGATAATGTCCATCGGCACTTCCGTCTCTCTCCCCCAAAATTCCCATAACACAATTAAATTTCATCCTCTTCCTAAACCGACATAACTGTGCAATGCATTATAGGGTGGCCCCCTAAGTTATAATCGGTGCTATAAAAAAAAAAAAAAAAATATATAGCTAAAGTTTAAAAAATTTGGCTCTCGAAAGAAATTTCATTCGTTGTACTGATGATATTTGGCTCTGTTAACTAATAAGTTTGTCGACCACTGGTCTATGCGAACATCATTTTTTGCTTAACAAACAAATTTATTAAGCAAATTTGACAGTCCATGGGGCCCTGATAAGGTTAGCAGTAATTTCTGGTCTTATAGAGCCATATCTCTTCTCCCAGTCCTTGGCAAGGTCTTGGAGAGAATTATGGTTCGTAGACTGACGGACAAAACTACCCATCTGGCGTCTGAATGGCAGTTCGGCTCCCGTGCCGGGAAAAGTACGGAGGATGCGTGGATGCACGTGAAAGACTGCGTTACCAGAACTGCTAGCAAGTACGTCCTTGGAATCTTTGTAGACTTCAAGGGGGCATTTAACTATTTGAGTTGGGACGCAGTGATTGGTAAGCTACGATCCTGCGACTGTCGAGAAATTGCTCTGTGGAGGAGCTATTTCTCTGACAGATCAGCATATGTTAGGGATCTCGGCGACACTGTGTGGAAGGTTGTGGAGCGTGGTTGTCCACAGGGCTCCATCAGTAGTCCATTCATTTGAAACCTAATGATCGAATTGGCACAGCTCGCGGATTCATGCAGGTTCGCGGCAAATGCTGACGATCTGTTAATACTGATGGAGGGAAACTCCAGACTTGAGCTCGAATGTAAGGGTGAGACTTTGACGGAAAACTTTCGGGAATGCGGATTGAGGGTTGGCGTAGCGTTATCGAAGGACAAGACGGTGACAATCATGCTGAAGGGCTCATTGTCACAAAGACGTCATCCTTCGGTAAAGCGTGAGGGAAGAGGGCTAATGGTACGAAACATTGGCGACTGGCGAAGGCACCTGTATGCCGCACGGTCTCCGCCGCGGCCATGCAGGTACTCATGAATGCTGTGCCATTGGACTTGGAGGTGCAGCGTCGTGCTATCATCTAAAATGTCCGGAAGGGACTCCCATTGCTGGCTAACGATTGGTTAACTTCGGAAGAGGTTAGGGAGAGGAGCCTTCCCGAATGCAAAGAACTCCTCGAAATCCAGGTCACTTATTGTGGCAAGCCAAGTGGGATAGCTTGACAAGGGTAGGGTTACACATCGGTTCATTGGGGTCGCAAGCTTCGCGAGAGATAACCGAGACTTTGACTTCTGCCTTAGTCTTGGTTATCTCTTGACGGACCACGGCAGCATAAATGAGTTTTCACAGGATTGGCCGTAGTGAAACGGCAGGCTGCGCATGTGGTGCGCAAATAGAAAGCTGGCTGCATATCTTGGCGGAATGTCCCAGACATGCAGACCTCAGGCAGCTTCAAGGAATGGAGGTTATGGGAAGTGAGGAGGGGTGCCTCGCGAATAGAGAGTTCAAGAGTTTAAGAGGCATTCAATCGAAGAAAGACCGAAGTTGGCAACTGAAGTGGCTTAGACCTGGTAATATCATAACTGGGTGGATGTATACACATCACTCCTACACGCAGGCAGAGGGTAACGATAGTTATCACATACCGTGCGAATGACCAAAGTCAATTCCGGTATAACCTTTGGGGACTACCAACCCCGCGTTTCCCGAAGCGAAGTGCTACCAGTCACGGGTTTGCAAGAGGACCTAAACTGGGAGTAATTGTTCACAATTACGAAACCTGACCGGAGGTTTTCTGGTACCACGGGTGTCGGGAAGCCCATGAAAGGTTGCTTCCACCACCGGCAATGGAAGATGGCCCTTCGGAGAGTCAGAATATACGAGCTTGAAGCTCTGATTTCAACTATAAACCGAATAAAAATGCTTTCCTAAATCAACTTGAAGCTTTCCAAAAGAAAACCTTACTAACTAAACAAATAATGCATTCACTTTTATAATTTATTTATTGTCAACGTCTAAGCCAATATTGATTTGCTCCTTTCCAAGAAAATACATAATACAAAAAAAAAACTAAAATGTAATTTAAACACCAATGCCATCCATTTGTAATAGTAGTACCCATCAACTTGTCATGTAAATTGGTGACATAAATTTTCCGGAATTTGATAGATTGTTTATTGCGTGGTAAACTATGGATTTTACGAAAGACTCCATCGTCAAACATGCCTTGCATGTCTTGTAATTTCTTATTTTCTGCACAAAACACAACTGTTGCCGCATTGCTTATGTTGTTGTTTTCTCCCCCTAATTTAATAGCACAGACAACGACCGCACATTTTAGCAAACATTATTCATAATATATCCCCCTATACATATAGTATCTAGTATCTCTAGGCTTGAGAACTGCGAAAGTTTCTACACATAAATTCACAAAAGACGCATCTATCTATTTTTAAAGCATTTAAGTCGGGGCTCGCTTAAGATATAAACATACATCTATTCATATTTTCGATTTGTTCGCTTTTATAGCTACTGACCGTATAGCTCGCGATAGAGTTTGGGCGACATAAGGAGCTCGCATAATGACGAAACAGGGCATATGCAAATGTTTCGGTTAAAATTATTTTTACGCAAAAATCTTCTAAGAAACATCACATCAGCAAAATATCTCGAATCGGAGAAAAAGACGAAGATGAAGCAGAAGTAGCAGCAGCAACAGAAATCGTGTAGCTGCAAAAACGAAAAACCAGGAAGCCTTTGTTCTTTGATTTTTGTTTATTTCGGGATACGCGGTGATCGGTGTCGTTACTAAATTTGGAACGTCTTGGAATAGAGGCTTCATTTCGTTTGTTTGTTCCTCATTTTCGAGTATTAATGCGTTTTATCTGCTCGATTTCGAGATGGCGGATGGGGCACGGATATTTGCCATTATGCAGAACACCACGAACGGTTGATGGCCCGAACAAAAATCATAATGAAGCATTTATATGATTCGGACTGGTGACGGAGGAAACTAATGGTTCTTCCATGTTTTCAGTTATTTTTTATGAAATGGAAATGTTTTTAGTGATAGTACATTATGTCGGTATTTCTACTGTCTTGGAGCAAGAATCAGAACATTTTATCCTAGATGTATCCTTTGCAAGGTTTGTCTAAAAATTTGGAAAAAAAAATAAGTTAGGAAAAAAACAACAGAATTATGATTGGACGTAAGGACCAATACTCTAGATGAAAGAGTTTAATGTACCGGAAAAAATGTCATCTCAAATTCTTTAAGATAGTGAACAGTGACTTTTGTATAGGCGGTGGTCGAAGAAGAGGGGGAGATTTATATTTTTTTTTAATATGACACCGAACCTGGTATTGCTGAATCTAGTGTTTGAATCTTTTATAATTTTGAAGAAAATAATACATCGTCTTTCCGAAGTTGTTGCATTTATATGGGAGGTGGTAAAAGGAGTGAAAGGCTTTGGACGATTTTGAAACTGTTTACCAACATTCTTATCACCATGCTGCGTTTCAGTTTTAAAGTCTCTCATATGTTCGAAAGTGAATTACTTTCCATGAATTTCCAATAAAAAATTTGTATGAGAGATGGTAGAAGGAGTGAGCGCAAAATTATGACTTGGAAAATTACGTTCAATCGCAGTTACGATACGCAAAATTCGAGCGAATTTTGATCGTAATCATGTGCCGTCTGAGACATGTGTGCGCAACCTAACCAAAAAATTCCAAGAGACTGGCTCAGTGCAAGATGCAAAGAAACGGAAACGACTTCACCCCGGACGTTCGACCGAAAATATCGCCGCAGTGAGCGACAGTGTTGAAAATGACAAAAACACCTCAACTCGTCATTGTGCTCAAGAACTCGACCTCTCCACGTCTACACTGGAGCGAATATTGACGAGAGATTTGGCTCTGCATGCGTGCTAGGTCCAATTTACTCAAAAGCTTCAGCCGGCAGACTACCAGCCGTTCGTTCTTCGGTGGGATCTTGGAAAAAAAATCCTACACCTCATGTCGATACAACCTATATATGGGATTTAAAAGTCAACTTAGCGCCAAATATTTCTCCAAGATATTTAATTTGAGAGACACGTATTAAATTTTCATTGCTAGTACTACAGACAAAATGAAATGTTCCAGACTTTTTTCTAGCAAAGATTTTTACTGCACATTTATTAACATTCAATTGCATAGCATTAATCGAACATCATTCATTTAAAATATCGATATTGCTTTGCAAAACAATGCAATCTCGATTTGATTCGATAGTTCTAAAGATTTTTTCAGCATAAAAGGATAAATTGCATACGTTTAAAAGTAATGGCACGTATATAAATAAAAGGGGTTCCAATATACTACCTTGAGGAACGCCAGAGAAGACTGTAGTCATATTGGATAGATGCAATGGAAATCTAACTTTTTGTGTACGATCCGCCAAGTAATACTTCAACCAGTTCAAGAAAATACCTCCAATTCCATAACGCTCTAACTTGAATAGAAGCAGACCGCGCTTCACTATATCAAAGGCGCTAGAAAAATCTGTATTCATAGAATTTACCTGTTTACTTTTACCAATATTTTGTCTAATGAACGTAGAATAGTCCAAAAAATTGAAAACAGTTGACTCACCCCTTAAGAAGCCATGTTGGCAAAGATTAATAAAACGATATTACGGTTTCTACTAGTACTCCCGCGACCAGTTTTTCGAAAACCTTACCAATAGATGATAAAATGCTTATTTCTCTGTAATTACGAAAGTCAGATCTGTCTCCAGACTTGAGAATAGGTGTTATGCGCCAATTTAAAACATATAGGAAAGATGGATTGCTGAAGGGATGCATTAAACAAAGGCAACAATAACCGAGGTAAAAAAAATTAGGGCACTGAGATCAGGTCCAAATGGCGCACATTCTATGGAAATTTCAATGAAATGCGAGACGAGATGATTTAACAACTATTGACTGCCATCTGGAAATTATCCGGTTGAAAATGCTGCAGAAGCAAATCGTTCATAGAAAAAATAAAATAAAAAGGTATCGGACACTTTGTAAAATTCATCCCCAAAGCGGAAAGAAGCTCTCATACATGTCTGAAGAACCTAAGACCTATAAGTCCATTTTCTTTCCTTCTAAAAACCTTAAAAAGATTGATAGATATCCATCTACGCAGCAACATCGATCAGCGAATGTTATCACCAGCCCAGCCCGCATACTGGAAAGGTAAACCGGTTGAAACGATCCTACATACGCTCGTATGATGCATCGAAAAATCTTCGAATACTAAAGAGTACACTATGGTAACGTTTATCGATATCAAGGACCAGAAGTAGTGCATTGGCTCGACGTTGCCGTCTTTAGACCCATCTTGCTATATGGTGTGATTGTGTGGTGGACTGCTCTAAGAACTGACTCAAACCGCACACTCCTTGGCAAGGTGCAGAGAACAGCATGTTTATGCAGAAGTGAGGGCCCCTCAGCAGCATTGGAAGTACTGTTTCGTCAACATTGTTGGTAAACAGATGGCTGCAAGCTAGAGTGTAGCCTAATGGGTAGCGTATTGGTTTACAATGCGGAGGTCATGAGTTCGAATCCCTGTCAACGCATAATTCCAGCACGCTGCCTGCCTACCTTGGTTACCTCAATCTACGAAAATGAAAAATTCGCAGCTAGAGGGTTGTGCGAAGAGCTAACAACCCCTCGACAATAAGTAATAAAAATGTCAAGGAACCTGAAAATCAGGAGGCCAAGGTCCGATTTGGGCTGTCGTGCCATTAAAGAAGAAGAAGATGGCTGCAAGAGCAGTCGTTCGCTTCAAAGAAACTTGCCAGTGGAACTGCATTCACGCTGGTCACTCCTTAGTCCTGGAAGAATTTTCGAGAATTTAACAGAAAACATAGACTACACTCTCCCAAGTTTTGATTTTGATATCATCCCCTCGAAACATGAATGGCAGGCAGATGATATACGGAAGGAAAAATCCATATCCTGTTTTCAGGATATGGAAATGCTTAACTTAAGCATATCTTTTCATCTGCCGAACCATTGTAGTGTATTCCGCGAATCTCTGAGAGAGATGCCTGAACAATTTTTTTAAGCACGAAACAAAATGGGCAAACGGTGTAAAAGTGAAACAGTTCCACTTCAAGAAGGTCTGTATACTCAGTAGATAGTTTCTGTCCGCTTTCTATCATTCAGTCCCCCATAATATCTGCAACTATTTGTAAATAGCAGCCATTACAATTGAAACATACACCAGCTTCTCCACTCGTCAAAAAAAAAGTCAGCATTCGCCTGTGCTGGGTTACATGGCATAGGACCTTTCCGGGGAACTGCAAGGCCGACGAAATCGCCCGGCACAGAACCACCTTACACTTTCAATCTGAGAAAGAGAAGCTGAGTATGACTGCGCAACTTACGCGTACAAAAAATTTACCTTATTTTGCAGAATCAAACATAATTAATCTCAAGAAAACTGACCTTTTACTTTGGGAACACTCATGTGAAAATCCAATTGCGAGAACTATTGAAATATTTTAGCATTTATGAATCCGGTTCGTGCGATGCTGCCGAATTCTACAAGGTTCATAGATTCGCAAAGGACGACATAGAACATTGAGATTAATCATAGACAGCAATTTGTCAGAGTCAATTATACCCGATATAACTTTAAAACCAAAAACAACTCTGGCATGTATCCGCCTTTCGTCAAGGGAGTCCATATGATAGCAGATTTAAACGATCAACATATGGCGGTAACCTATGTAAATCGGACCAGGGAATGCTTTGAAGGATAAACCTTAAGAACCGACGCTGAACTGCTTCGATTCTCTCTATGTGAAAGAAGTAAAATGGTGACCAGATTGGATTTGCATATATAGATCGGACGAATGCACAATATTATAGTATCGTTGTAGAGAAATCATTAAATTCTTTCGATCGTCTCTTAGGAAAACCGAGGATAGCGTTCGCTTTGCCAGCAATATGATTCACGTACTTTGACAGAATGAAGTGAAGAGCATCCATCTATAACATAGTAAGTGATATTCTCTTCTTAGAATAGGAAACAGTTAGGCACCAGTCCTGAAATCGCGAGATATCATTTTGCAATAATATACAAAATCATTGCTGCTGGAGATAATCTTAAGGATTTTCGCGTCATCAGCACAGAGAAGAAAATTCGAGTTAGAGATAAATTAACTGACGTCATTAATAAAGAAAAGGAAAAGAAGTGGAACTAGATGGCTACCTTGCGCGACACCTGAAGAAGTGCACATTATGCACTTACCCTGCTCTCTCTGGGAATAAGAGACGCCACTTAGGTGCATATATCTTCGATAGCCTCGGTAATCTGGCAAATCTGCAGGCCAGGAGAGAGCTCCGGTTGGTTCACCGAGTAGGAGTATTTTCTGAGATCCTGTGACATCACAACGGATCAGCTTATGGTCCATGTGCGCCCGGACTTTCTGGGCAGCCAGCTCTACTTACCTTGTAAAATACATTAAACCCAATATTCAAGATTCTTGTCTAGTTCGAGATGTGCACAGAAGAGTCAATCGTGCTCCTTTTCGTACGATCAATTGAAATCTTCGAATGGGAAGCTATAGATAACGAAAAATAATCTCTTTATTTTATATGTGGTGCCAAGCAGTGCCCGATTATAAAATTTAGGGACCAACATTTTATCTCTTTGGACGAATTGTTTATTCCAATATTTAGATGGATAAGAAAAATATTATGAATTCATAGGTATAAGTATCGAAAATATAACCATATGCTTTACTACGGGTCTTTCGTATCAATTTTGTATAATTTCAAACAATTTGTTTTTTTCATAGCTGAATTGTTTAAAATTAAATAGAAAGTATGCGAAGTACAATGTGTGAAGATTACACGAAAACGTATCAATCAATTTCTCCCAGAAGGCGCGATCCAGAGCACCGACCTTTAGTTGTCGCCACAACTTGTTTATTCCTCAGGCCTCCTATTCAATCGCTTGCATCGTGAACAAACAACCCGACGTCTTTCTTAAAGATTATAATCCAGAGCTTGTCTGGACATGTTTTGCTTTTATTTCCTCAAAGTATAACCGATCCACTGCCACTTTCGCCTTTGAATCTCAATGCCTATTTCATTAGAGATCACATCTGGCCAGAATTTCTCTAATCCTATCGGTCACTTTCTATGTAGCACAACCATATAACAAGACGAAATTGACACATGCATCAAACACTTGCAGTTTCGTCCGAAGAGAGCTCTCTCTTAACTTCCAAATCTTACCTGTTAAGAACAATCATAGTGCTTGTGCTCGAACACATGTGTACAATGAACCTTGTGCACATTTCTTTTCAGTCCTGCCTCTTTGTATTTGGAATGCATTTGACTCTAAGTCCGAACGGTTATGTGCAAACAAACACACGTCATTCGCATAATCAAGGTGACTTAAGATGTTAAACAGTCTCCATTGAAGCAGCTTCTAAGATTTCAATTATCGCCACAAGAAATAGAGCTGGTGATAACTTGCAGCCTTGTCCGCAATCCGTTCACACAGGAAATTTTTTGAACAGCTCTCTTTTATCTAAGACGCGACATCTTGCATCTTCGTAGAATTTTTTTATTTGAACTTCTTCTAACTTCTTACGTAGAACCCCTCCATATGTATACTCGCTTAACGCTCTCGAAAGAATTCTTGACGTTCACGTATTGGAGAATCCATTTCGGCTGACTGCTATAATATTATCCGTAGGATATTTCTATGGTCTGTACAATACGACCATTTACGGAATGCACCTTAGCCATACTTTTTAATACGGCAGTAAGTAGACAAATACCTCACCAATTGCAACAATTCCCAAAGCCGCCCTTCCATGGAAATTTCACAAAGACGCCCTCCTTCCACTCATCTGGAGATATTCGTTCAGTTCACATCTTAGTAAAGAGTGGGAGGAATAAATCAGATGTCATTTTCAAGTCCGCTTTAAGAAGTTCAGTTGGTATTTCGTCTATGGGACTTTCCCGCCATTGACCACATAATCATAATATACATTGATTTTTTTCAAATTCGTACGTAAAAAACCGGGGAAAAGATTAGCAACAAATTTGCAGTAAATGATTCAAAACCCCAACGTCCGGAGTGGAGACCTACTTTTCGAGACTATAGTTACTCCATGGGACACTAGAAGCGCTATAGCATAGTTTGGCAAAGGTGAAGCCCAATATTTGAAGCGAAATTGTAAAAAGTGTCGACCTTTTTTTTGGTACGTTCTGAACATCAAGAACTTTGCGCGGTTTATAATACTTAACTAAAAGGTCACAAATAAAAATTTTAAAGCAACAATTCCCAGTAAGCAATTTAACGAACGCTCGCAAATAACGATCTTAAAACGAGCATGAAATGCCACAAAAAAAATAAACTGCGTGATGATCTTAAGCAAACCAAACAAAAATGGTCGCTAAACGTCGATCTTGTTATATACCAGCAGTTTTTATTTCATTATACGTATGAACAGAGCCAAAAATTATATCGTTATCTCAAATGCAAACGGTGAAAAACACATTAATGATTCATTAATAACGATTGATAATTTGTTGATATACTCGTTGTCGAATGTCCATTTAGTCCGCTTGATGAATCGTTAATGACTCATTAACGACGCTCATTAACGATCAAATCGCTCGTTAATATAATTCATTAACGAATCTTTAACGAATTAATTTGTTTGCTGGGTTTATCTTAGGGGAAATGAAATTTGCAAAAGAAATCATTACTCTCACCACTCCACGAATGGTGAATTGTGCAAGGTGAATTCACAGGTGTCGATTGCGACATATCTGCCAGACTCTGTTACAGTGTGTTTTCTTCCTTTTGCATGACGTGACTCTATTCGAGACGAGAAATTAAAATTCATTTTTTTTTTTTTCGTTGTTTCTTGAAATACAAATTTGACATTAATTGAATTTGCAAAGTTACAGTATCGAGTTATCCGAAGAATTTTTAAGATTTTTGGATTTTTGCCAGGTGGAACGTTTAAATATTTTACCCAAATAAAATTTTTATACAAATATTTCGCCTAAAAATAAAAAAAAATCTCATCAAGTTCGAAAATTTAAAAATACCCCATTTCATTTATTTAATTTTTTGATACTTTTATATTTTCATTCCGGAAGATTTTCACAAGTTCCTTGAACTCGTTAAAATGCTAAATATATAATTGAATCTCATTATGAACTATTTTTGATAATATTTGACATAAAAATTAGACATACGCACATGGCTAATATGGAAAAGTTTCAATGCTGCTCATAATTAGTAATTCGAAATTTTTATCGCATAAAATTGCATAAAATTCAATAAAATGATTAATGCAAACATAATGAAAATAAAAAGTGTAATTTTAAGGTCGAATATTAAGCAAGGATTATATTGCATAAAATGTATTTTTCTTTTATTAAAATAATTTCTGAATTGATATTTAAATTTCATTTAAATTTGAAAGCAAGAAAAGAAAAATAAACTTAGACAAGTCTATTTCAGAATTTATTCGACAATGATTTATGATTTTGATATGCATAAGTATTATGGAAAAATAAGACAAGTTAATACAATCTAAAGAATTCATTTTTTTTTTGCGCGTGAAAATAACAATTTTTTACATGATTAATGACTCACGAGTTTTAAATTAATTCAATTTTTTTTTTTGTTATAAATTAAGTCATATGTGTGAGCAATAGAATTTGACATTCTATTTCATATACATATATATATATTTTTTTTTATTTTGAAATTTTGTAATTTGAGTCGCTTTATCAGTTCATGAAATATATCAGAAATTAAAAAAAAAAAAAAATCTATTATCATTTGAAATGTAAACATGAAATTTAAATATTATTTTCAGTTTATTTAAAAAATAACTCGTGGCATATGACATTAAAAAAACCCTGGTTGCAAAAAAAAATTAATAAACTTAAATTTACTCTAAAATTGATTTGGTGAATATCCGGGTATCACGCTGTTCTACTTTATTACAACAATTGTGACGCTTCAGTTACTGCTGAGATCATAATCAATGTGGTGCATCGATTGATCAGCAGATACCAGAACGGCACGAACATTATGAAATCCGGAAAAAATTTTCTTCAACTTTAAACCTGTTTCTCTTTCGTAGCTATAACTTTTTTTAACCATTGTAGACTTACGGGTCACCCTGTAAAACTGTAACGTGCAGACCAATCAGTTTCTTCTTCAATGGCAATACAGCCCAAACGGCTCCTCGTCTCCTAACTTTCAGGTTCCTAAACTTATATTTACTATTCTGGAAGCGCTGTTAGCCCCTCCCATAACCCTTAATCTACGAGCTAGATTTTTCGTAGATTGAGGTTACCTAGATATACCCAAGCGGACAGTGTGCTGGAATTATAGCGGGATTTGAACTCCCCACCTTCGCATTTTAGACCAAAACGCTACCCACTAGGCTATACCAGTCTGTCGAGTGAAGGATAGAATTCGGTGACTGTTACTCTCAAATTTTTGCAAGTTGCTTATTGCAGGAAAAGTGGTCGCGGGTTATGCAATCCACATGTTACCTGGTCGAGGTACAAACGACTACCTATTTCGTTGTCTGTCTATTTCGTTGTACATACTTGAATTAAGTAGCGCAACCATATACAAGTGGAAATTTATATGAAGGAGGGATAAAACCACTCAATGAATCACTAAAGTAGTCATGGAAACATTTTTAGTAGATGCTGATTATTGCGATATCTGTACGATATTCAAGGAAGTCCATGCCGTGATGGAATCATCTCCAATAATCTCCAATATTGTAATATATGCTAATTATTCCTACATCTGTATGATATTCAGAGGATTTAATGGGTTCCGCAATGTAATCATCTCCAATAAGTTGAAGCCAGTGGCATTGTTTCCCTTATATAGGGTTTTCCAATAAGAGGTGTTATTTTGAAACTTTTCCCGTAAAAGATCAATGGTTTCGGTGCTTGTGTGGCACGTAGCGCCGTCTTGTTGAAAGTAAACGTTGTCCAGATCAATATCATCCAATTCCGGCCATAAAAAATCATTAATCATCTCTCGATAGCGCAATCCATTCACTGTAACTGTTGCTCCAGCCTCATTTCGTAAGGTCCAATGACCCCGCCGGACCATAAACCGCACCAAACAGTCACACGTTGAGGATGAAGAGGCTTTTCAACAATAACTCTTGGGTTTTCCGAGCCCCAGATGCGACAGTTTTGCTTGTTGACGTAGCCACCGAGGTGGAAATGGGCCTCATCAGTCAAGAATAGTGAATTTTAATAATGTGAACTTTAATAATTTCAATGCGTTGTTGAAGCGTGTATCGTTCCATTTTTATTAATGGCGTAGTTTCTACTTGTCAAATGTCAAAAAATGACAGCTTCAAAAGTGACATCTACCGAAATAGCGGGCTATTCAAAATAACACCTCATTTAGAATAACCCTATATTTTAGCTTTACATTGGGTTAAAAATTATTAAAATTAATTTACGCCAAACTTATAAAATCAATCAATTGGGTATTATTTTCATTCAGGACTAGAGGCAAGAGATATATTCAAAAATTCGCTCTTGACATGTTAATCGCCGTATATTGTTGGACGTAGACTAGGGAAAACTCGACTTCCATAGTTATCTTGGAAGCAATGAAACTTGCTTCCAGCGCCCATTTAAATTAATTTGTCGCCCAGATCATTTCATTGCAAACGCACCCTTCCAAACTTCCTTCTTATATCCGAAAGCGCGTTTGCTTTGCATCTTCAAGCTATGTTGTCATACATTGCTACTTGTGCCTCAAATCTACGAATTTTTCGTTTTCGTAGATTGAGGTGACCAAGGTATACCCAAGCAGGCAGTGTGCTGGAATTATGTATGTGTTTGACGCTTTCTGTTGTTTTATAGTTGTTTTAAATATCAAATGACCGTTGAGCTTACCGAAAAAATACAAACTACGGTGCACCAATGTCATCGACGCATTTTATAGATATTCCGATTAGATGTCATCTCCAACAAGAATCTTTGAACTACAAGTGAACAGACTAACGTAGAGATTTAGATTCAAAGGCGTAAGTGGCAGTGGACCGGTCACACTTTTATAAAGTCCGAGGAAAACATCTCCAAACAAGTTTCAGGTTTTAATCCCCAAGGAAGACGTCGGGTTGGTATATAACGTGGTACATGGGAGCGAGCAGTTAAAAAGAAAGCCAAAATAATAAACAACTCCTGACAACAACTAAAGACCAATGCTCAGAATCGCGCCTTTTGGAAGAGAACTTTTTCTGTCCTATGCCCCTATCGGCTTTAAAGGGAAAATGAAAACTGTAACGTTGAACAAAACAATCACTTATGCCATCTTTGCAATATACTGACAAAATTATTTACAAAAGAAAAATGGTAGTTCAGATGATATGAAGCCTTAAAAAAAATATATTACACTTTACATGAATAATTATTACTATCAAATACCATATATGTACATACAATTTAGAAATTTACTATGAACTACATTTTTATTTACACTTAAATATGATAAGTAGGTTTAAAGCCGAATTTTATGATGAATTTATAACGCATTTTATTTTATCGTCATCAACTTCATTCATTCATTTAATGTCTTGATCATGCTTTGAATTTTCAGAATTTCGTTAAGATTTTCACTAAATGTAATTATTTCATTGTAAAATGTCATCTGATGTTTCACTATTTCGATTATCATTTTCAATCATTTTCTTATTAATTTGGGAGTAAATATAGACCCTGATTCTTTCTATAATTCTAAGATTAACTTCAAACTATAATTGAACCAAATTATAATTTGTAAGTATTTCATTTGCTGGAGTTGTGAAAGAGTTGTGACCCAATGCCTCCGACGCATTTTAGGGATATTTTGACCTGGTGCGATCTTTAACGGCGAACTTTGGAGTACAACTGGACAGACTAAAATAGGCATTGAGATTCAAAGGCGGAAGTGGCATTGGATCGATCACACTTTGAGTAAACCAGAGCGAAACATCGCTAAACAAGCTCTGGATTACAGTCCACAAGGAAGACGTCGGTTTGGTCGACCAGGAGACAAAAGGAATAAACATGTCCTGGCAACAATTAAAGGCCGATGCTCAGCATTGTGCCTTGTGGAAGGGAACTGTTCCTGTTCTATGCCCCTATGGGATCTATAGAATTTGATTGATTGATGCATTTCGTGCATAAAGTACTAGTAGAATGTTCGGATGTATGGTCTCGGTTTAATTTTTCTATCTGAAATTTTACAGGTATAGAACTGAATCAAATCGCATTCATAATCATTCCGTAGAATGATTGATTGTGGTCGCAAGATTTGTTTGAATTTTGTTTCGTTTGTTTAAAGAATATCCATGTTTGTCCCTTCCTCTTATTTCGCCTATGTTCAAGAATATTCGTTAGTGTTCGTTCGTTAGTTTTCTTGTACATTTGTTTTGCTGTAAATCTGTTTTTCTGCTTATTTACATATCTAGCTAATTGTTTTCGCGTTATAGTATTGCACTGAATTTCATTACGTTCTCCTCTCTGGAGAACATCTGAATACTACATCCTCAATATCTGATTCATTCACATTACTTCCCATTATATAACTTACTCTAATTAAAAAAAAAACATGCCGATCTTAAAATCGATTGATTATCTTCAATGACTGAACTAGTAGTAATAGTAATAGCAATAGTAACAGTTGTAAACAATTTAAGATAACAAAAAATAATACTACGGCATTTAATAAATTTACAGCGCTAGATGCACGAAAAAAAACCCCTTATCAATTTCAAATTGAGACTCTACAAACTCCATGAAAGCATTTCTTACGCACATCCCTCTTATTCATTAGTCACCAACGTAATTATGGGAAAATGAACATACCGACCTGAAATTTTTCGGATTTTACTCTCCATTTATTTTAAAATTTTTATGTTTATTTATTTGACTAGAGAAGAAAGAAAAAAAAACGATTGCAAATAGAACGATGTTACAAATTACTTGCAAACCAGATCCCTGCAATAATTGCCCGAATTGATTATTTATTCGTGAACGATCTGATCTTCGTCTTTATATAGTACGCGATGGATTTCATAATTTACGATCGAATTTTTGTCTGAAAATGATTTAAAAGGATCGAAAATAAATGGATCAAGGATGATTTTTTTTTTTAATATTAAATAATAGATGAATTATTTTTTTAGGTGATTACGAGAATTTGGAAAAAGATCAAAGACCTTTATTGTAGTGTTATAAAATACTAGCCATACACCAACACCTTCGACCGGTTTTTTTTTACATCAAATGTATAGATATCACATGAGCTGTGTTTAATGATCAATATTTATTGTTGGCCTTAAATCGCACGGGCACATCTACTGCCGTGCTTCGCTGAAATTTTGTCTCTAGTCAAATCTTGACAAAAAAAATATTCGTAAAAAAGAATTCCATATATCTGTGCTCTAACCCGGCCCGTCCGGATGTCAGGCGGGCATTCTACCACTGAGTCGCCGATGCTGACAAAGTTATGAGCATTCTACCACTGAGTCACCGATGCTGACAAAGTTATTCTGCCAAAATATATCCATCTACATTACTTAATGTGCACAGTTTTATATGCGGAACTTTTTAAACCCATTTTCAGAGGTTTAGACTATATATTTTTTTTTTTTATCTGAAAGTTTTTATAGAACTCGTAATTTCATTTTTCAAAAAATTAAAAAAAAAACAACTGCAAGTCTGTAGGCACTACCGTTTGGTCTGGAAATTTCTATCAGTCACTTACATCCGAGTAAGCGACAGATAGCTTGGTACAAGAACAACCAATGACAAAAATTTTGGGTTTTGAGGTTTTTAACTCAACGGTGGCTATGAGGCCTGTTTTTAATGCAATAAAAACCAAACATAATATATACAAACCAACAAAGTCGGTAAAGCTCAAAAAAAGAACCGATGTTAGTTGTAATGTTTATCAATGTTATCAAGCAAAAATAAGTTTGGATGTTGTTACACCAACGTACAGATATACATATACATAGAAAAGAAAGAAAAATATAGAGATGTATATGGATGTGTCTGGAATCGAAACCCGGGTCGCCGCACGTGGGACGAGCATCCTATCACTAAGCTACCGACGCTAATGAATTTATCTCGCCAAAATGTACTCATCTACTTAATGTGGTCAGTTTTTTATTATATGGGGAACAAGTTTTTATTGTTCATTCATAATTTTTCTAGGGGTGCCCCTTTAATGTAAAGTTAAGTCGGTATAAGGTAGGTGAGCGATGCGATTAGAAGGGAGTTCTTGGAGGGGACAGATTAAACTGTTGGTGCATATTAGCCATGAAATACTGAATGTTGTAAATTGATAAGAATGCGTGGGGCGGCAATGCATTTCATAGTCTTGATGTTGGGGTGATGAAGGACTGCCTATTAGTGATGTCAAAAAAGTAGCTATTCATTACACGAGTACTCGTTACCGACCAAAATCCGAAGTAACGAGTACCGACGCAGATTTATATTTATTTACTAGCAAACGCCCGCGACTTCGTCCGCATAAAAATCGGAATAATAAGTAATTTTTGAGAATGTAGTTAGTAATACATTATGTGGGATATATAACCCGCTTACTTTAATGGCTCTTTGAACACAATGTTTTGTAGTTTGTTGGAATCAGAACTATAAATTATTAAGAATGATAGCATGATACTCGCATTTGAATGGGAGAGGCTCGTGATCAAATCAATCCCGTGATTTGAGATCATATACGTATTGAAGAGCATTTAGGACATGTGAATAATTATAGCTTGTGTTAATTAAAAATAAAGCCCAAATAAAATAACATTACGTTTGAAAACCTAACAGGACTACGATTGTGCGTAGAGCCCAATCATACGATACCATAGATGAAATCGAAATTTTATATGGGAAGTGGCTGCACTGAACACACACATCATGCTAGAGTAGCTATAAAAATATTTTGTACCAAATTTAAGCTCCAAAAATTGGGTAGGTACTGAGAAATTTAGTGCAATTTAATGAAATTGTGCAATTTGTATGGGAGGTGGTAGAAGGAAAGGGGGGTTTTTAGTGACAACTATAATCATCATGCAATTGATATATTTCAAATTTTCAGGTCTGTATCATTCACGCTTTTCAAGAAAATCGAATTTTTGTAAAGTCGTGGAATTGTGCCACATTGTATGGGAGGGGGTAGAAGGAGTGAAGCTACTCGGTTAATTTTTTCCCGACATTAATAATGCTAATTAAGGATTGAGTACAAAATTTGAGTTCGATGAAAGTTATATGTACTGAGAAAATTAGTTTAGAATATTTCATGAAAAAGTGTAGTTTGTATGGGAGGTGGTGGAATGAGTGGGGGTTTTAAGTGAATTTTTGAGAAACAACTATAATCATTATGTAATTGATATAAATTTTAGATCTGCATCATTCACGCTTTTCAAGAAAATCGAATTTTTGTAAGTCGTGCAATTGTGTCACATTGTATGGGAGGGGTAGAAGGAGTGAAGCTACTCGGTTAATTTTTTCATAATATTAATAATAATGCAAATTAAGGATAAAGTACAATATTTAAGCTCGATGAAAGTTACACGTACTGAGAAAATTGGTGAATAGCATTTTATGAAAAAGTGCAGATTGTATGGGAGGTGATGGAAGGAGTAGGGGGATTCAAATAATGTGTATACCATAGATCACATTTCTGATAAAAATAGTATGTTCTAAATTTCAAAAGATTTGCTCCAATAGTTTTGAAGAAAATTTGATGATTATATATTTTTGAAAATGAGTCATTTTGTATGGGAGGGGGTGGGAATAAGACCACACGCAGATTACATTTCGGTGCACATCTTATAAACTGTGAAAGTTTCATTACAATCGGTTTAGCCGTTTGCGTGAAAACCGGAAAGACAGACAGACAGAGAAAATTTTTAAGAACGTTTGTTTCTGCTTAGTTATTGCTAAAATAAAGCAAAAAACTTATTTATAGCCATTTATAAACAAATAACAGACAGACACAATAATTATATTTATATGTATAGATGTATATGTAGATATGTATAGATTTATTTCTTTGAGCTCTTGAAAGATTACAATTTCAATTAAACAAAAACGGAAAATAAAAGAATAGGAAAGAGAAAAATTTAAACATTAAAGATGATAAAGTTTACTCAATTTTTAAATAACGGAAAAGAAGTGGCTAAAGAGTTGGAGTCGATCATGGTTCCCTTGCATTCTTAGCATCGGAGAGTGATGGTATATTTTGAGAGAGGCTCGAGGAGGATAGAAGATGTCTGGTTTCCTGGTTGAAACTATTCCTGGTCTTAAATTCAGGTCGTAAGAGAGATGGGTAATAATAATAATAATAAATAATAAAGAGGTGGGTATTCAGCAGATGGTTCCAAATCTTGAAGAGGAAGCAAGCATCGAGGAGCGTCCGCCGTAAATGCAGAGGCTGTAACGAAGTACTTCAAGACTGTCATTGTAGTCGATATGAGAGTTTCTTAATCTATGGAAAAGGATTCGAGTGAATCTACGCTAAATAAATTCGATAGCCCAGATGGTTCCAAACGATGGAACAGTATTCTAAAATACTACGGACGAGATTGAAAAATAAGTTCCAATTTTAGACTGTGAATCATATCGAATGATCTACATTGAGACTACAGCCCAAATCGGGCCTTGTCCTCGTGACCTGCCGGTTCCTTGACATTGTCAGTACTTATTGTGGAAGGTAGAAGGTTGCGCGAAGGGCTAACACTCCGCACAACCTTCTACTACGAATTTTTCCAATTTCGTAAATTGTCCAAAGTATATCTCAGCAGCGAATTATAATATACGTGGAATAATAATATATTCGACTAGGATTTGAAATCACGACCTTCGCAAAGTAGAACTACACGCTGCCCTCCCGAACAAATGCCTACAGAAATTAATCATTTCCAGAGTAAAATTTGATAATTCGCGCAAAGGTTTCATACCTTTTCCGCTGAATGTATCAATAAAATGATTGATATAAACAAAAATGAAAAATATTGTTACATACAGACCTGGCAGCCCCGCAACTCGATCCCTCTCGAATAGACAAGAATTATGTAGAACAGTATACTCAACTATGTAGAAAGCCACAATTAAAGATTAGAGCTTTCCAGTATAGTTCACACATATAGCAACTATCTATAAGGCTTACATTAGACCACGATTAGAGTATAACTCGCATGTTTAGGCTGGGGCACCCAAAACACACCTCGCGTTGCTCGATCGTATTCAAAAACATGCGTTCCGACTGATTGGAGACGAAACCATCACGTCTTCTATAGATTCTCTTGAGCATCGCAGAAATGTCGGAGTACTCAGCATTTACTATCATTACTTCCATGGTAGATGCAGTACTGAGCTAAGCGCACTCATTCCTCCATACTTTTCCCCGAAATACTCGTCAAGCGGAACGCGCACACGAGTACACGTTTAAATCCTTGCCTTCCCGTACAGTGAAATATAGGCAGTCTTTTATTTCCCGAACGTCAAGACTTTGGAACGATTTACCAGCTAGTTTGTTTCCCAACAAGTACAACCTGCAGGGCTTCAAGAATATCCACCGTCATTTTCGTCTCTCTCCACTTTAATACCTCCACTTCCACTTCCTATATCGACATAACTGTGCATCGCATTAAAGGGTGACCCCCTCAGTTATACTCGGTGTCATAAAAAAAAAAACATACACACCGAAGGAAGATTCGAGAACACTCATGAGTATGGGAAGAGATGTATAAAAGCACGAAAGCTTTCAGCGAGAGAGTCAATCAGTCATTTTTATTACGAAGTCGCGAACCAGTGAAAGCGATAAAAAAACACGCGGCGGTATTACCATATAGTGCGAATTAAGCGGGAAATCGAATTAAAGTGCGAATAAAATAAATTATCACTTATTTTTAAACGAATTTTATTTTTTTTTACTTGAAATCTCGGCGAACCCCTAGCTCGCAACAATATGTTGTCGGTAAGAACCTCGATTACAAGTGACCGTCTGGCATAATTCTCGAACGCTTTCATGCTGAAATTTCTTACATGACATTTTTAGCAAAAAGAAATGTTAAGTTTGTGGACGGGACACACACTCCTCCCCCCCCCCCTTCATATAAATTTTAAAGAAATGTCGAAGAAACTATTCAAGTTGTCGATTTAAAAATTAGCTAAAACTATAATGATATGATTAATGTTAAAAAATATTTATCCGATCCGTTTCTACCCTCTCCAATACAAATGCACAATTTTGTGAATACATTATATCGATTTTCATTGAAATTAGAAAAAGGAGAAGCTTAAAATTTTTACAGAATTTGTCTTTTAATAATTAATATATAGGTATATATCAACTTCCTTCTACCCCCTCCCACACAAATTTCTATATTAGAAATTCAAGAAAAGCATTTCATTTATGAAGCCTATAGACTTTAAAATTGGAATAAAGCATGGTGATAAGGACATTGATAAGCTGTTTCAAAATCATCTAAAACCTTACGCCTTCTCTGCCACCTTCTATACAAATGTCCCAATTTCTGGAAAAGAATGTTCAATTTCTTTGAAAAAGATGATAGCTATAAACTTTAAATTCAGCACGAAACATTTTATATACCACGTTCGGTGTCATATACAAAAATTACAAACCACCCCCCATCTACTTCTACCACCTCCCATACAAAAGTTACTATTCACTATTCTAAAGAATTTGAGATGACATATTTCCGGGTACATTAAACTCTTTTCCATTTCATCTAGAGTATCGCATGAATGGGCTTTACATCTTCTTCAAATTCGATTACATTTATTTGTTATTGTGGAACGGTTTTTACCCTTTCGCACAACCGTCTATCCACGAATTTTCATTTTCGCAGATTGAGGTAGCCCAGATATACCCACGCAGGCAGTGTGCTAGAATTATACGTCGACCGGGATTTGAACTCACCGACTTTTGCATCGTAAATCAACACGCTACCCACTAGACTTCCCACTGCTTCCCACCCAATCATATTTTTTTTTATGTTTTTCAAATCGATTAAGGACATAAGTCGAGGCATGAATTCCTTAAAAAACCTGAAATGAACTTGGCAAGCGAAGATTCTCATTATCATTTAAAATAAAATCCTTTCTGGGGTTGAACTCATTTTCACCGCATCAATAGACAAAATCAAAATATTATCCCAGTAGGAATTAATACGCAGCCATCACATCACACCAATCACTATACAATGCACTCTAATGATTATATTAAAAAATCAGATAAGCAGTCCAATTAAACATAAAAACTAGACACGATTTTAAACAATAAATTAGTGAGTGACGTCGCTCTAGACTAAATTTAGTAAACATTAAGAAAACATCACAAATTAAACAGCACAAGGACCCAGATTCAAACGTATATAACATAATTAAAAAAAAAATTGCGAGGCTATTGGCAAACACTACGAACATCATCTTCGCGTTAGATCGAGCCAAAAGTATCTTAAAAAGTCTAACTTTAGTGCAAATCATTTGGAACGATATGGCGACACACAGAGCAGCAGTTTTATTTTCAATATTATTATTATTTTTTTTTCCGCTTTTGAATTTGCTCTTTATGAGAAAAGGTCAACATGGTTGAACGGATAAGTAATAATCTAAAACGGTCTTGGCTCTTGGGAATTGAAAGATACCTCCACCTCATCTGAATGAACCAGCAGCCGTGACGTGGTGTGGTGGTCAACTTTATGTCGTCCCGTCTTTTCTGCTAGACACTACGCAAGAAATTCTCGCTTTTTTGACGTGCGCCAGCTGTGACATTGCATAAATTAGCGTAGCATCTATTTTTAAGAAAAAAAAATATTTGGGTCTAGACAAATTGCTGAAAATTTAATCATTTATCGCTGCTTGATAACGTATGCACGAGTATATTGAATCTAAAGGCATTCCATTTGGGTATGTTTTTATACAAATTACCGCCCTATTGTCATCACTTCTCTACTGGAAATTGCTTTCAAACTCGAAATCACGAAGTACTTCGAGAACAACTAAAATATTGATGATCGCCAAAACGATTGTCGGTCAGGAAGATCAACTTGACCGAACGATTGAATGAAAATACATATACGCAAATTCAGTAAATTCCAAGTCCTTGCTTTATATAGCGAAAGCCTTTGACAGAGATTGGCCTGAATACCTACGTTTACGCTATATAATGTTGTCAATCCCGGCATCCCTCAAGGTTCAGTTTTATATCCTACCTTATTCTTAATAAATTCCGAACTCAACAAAATCCTACAATGGGGAAGGCTATATCGAGTAAACTCCAATACCACAAAAACAAAAGATTATCTTCTTTTTCTTATTTCAGTACTTGACCTTATCTTTAATAGTGTGGCATTTGATTCTTTGCAGAATTTCTACCTTCTCCACATTAATAAAAAAATAAAATTGACTATATGAGCACTGGATTAGCACATTTACACTGTAGTTTTCGATGCCTCGAAATGCATAGACTTTCTCTAAAGGTGCACAAAATATTTCTCAAAGTTTAATGCTATGCACAGTTGAGTCGGAATTGGGACGAGTATAATGGACACTAAAGGAGTTTGGGCGGGAGACAAAAATGTCGATGGACGTTACTTTTGAAACATTGCGGGTTATACTCTTTAGGAAAAACACCAACTGATAACGCGTTTCACAGCTTTGCAGCTCGATAAATGAAAAATTACCTATATTTCACTGCGCTTGCAGGGGCAAACCCCCATAGATCGGCGAAACAGACGAGCGGTAATCACCATTGTCGTTGCATGTGCAGCCTATGGAGCGTCATTATGGTGCGAAATCTTGAGAGCTACAGCAAGGGGACTCGTTTGATAACTCGAATTAATGATTAGTCCTGCGTGTATGTTTACCTGTATGTGTTATGGTTCCTACAAAAGCCATGCAGGTACTCATGGGTGCTCTTGAATTTGACTTTTTATGAAGCCTTTGTGAATGCAAAGAACTCCTCGAACTTAAGGTCACGTCAATGTTGCAGGTCGGCTGGGTCTCGCACAAATTTACTGGAATCACAAATTTCGCAAGAGAGAACCTGGACTTGATTTTTCTCTCAGTCTAGGTGTTCACGGGTTACGAGACAGCTTAAACGGGTCCCTTCACAAACGGAGTCTGATTGAGAGGATTTTTCGAGTTGCGTTTGTGGAGCGAAGTAAATACTCATATCTTGGCCATATGTTCGAGGTATTCAGACATTAAGCAACTGGGAGACATGGTCACGGGGAATGAGAAGCGGTTGGACGTAAATAGATACATCGCGCAACTTCGCATGCGATGCCTTTTGGAGAAGGACGTCTGGAAGATAAGTACAAAAAAAGTTGTTTGTACTTGCTCATACATAAGGAATCGAGAACAACTTGTCTCCATTATCGGGTGAACGATTCATATTAGGAGTACCATCTCCACATACCTGTGGTGTGCAGTCACGAGTTGCAAGAAACTTAATTGGAAGTAACTCATTGAGTTACGAAACTTGGACGGAGGTTTTCCGGTATCACAAGTGTCAGGAAACCTATGTTAGGTTGCGTCCACTTCCGACAATGATGAGGCCATCTTGATGGAGGAACTTGGTGGCTTCGGTTTTTCGGAGTTCCGCGTAGAGTCGCATCTATCAACCGGGTGTCGTGGCTCACAAAACGGTAGGGATTCAAATAGGTATCGCAGTGTAAAAACCAAACTTGCATTCAGTACAAACTGGTATCATAAAATCAATCCGTGTTCATAGGGAACTGTCGGAATAAGCACCAGAGGCGGGTGCGCACTTTAATCCAACAAGATATGGTTCTACTGCATGACTCACGATTGTGCGATATGTATAGACTATCAGTATGCAATTATAATAGAAGATCTGGATCTTTTTTATCTACAAATATGAGAATATTCAGCATTTACTATCGCTACTTTCAAGATAAATGCAATGGGTAACAGCTCCACGCCAGTTTATTGCTAAGCTTCCCCTTAAATCGACCGCTGAAGCAAATATTTTTACTAAAATTGCTCTAATATCCCGAAAATTGTGTATTAGCTCGCATGCACTAAAACAAGTGAATTTACTTTACAAACACCATGAAGTTCGATTTGGGCTGTAGTGCTATTGAAGAAGAAGAAAATGACTGGCATTAAGCCCAGCTAGGAGCTTTAAAGCAAAGATATTTTTATGACTTGGTATGTTCGGCCTCCGTTTAGTATACATCTCTAAATTGTAATGTCTCACAGTAGTCAGAAATTTAGCGATATGTGTTCAAATCTAATGATTTGCCATCAAATTTGTAATAGTTAATCACATCTCTCGCGTTAAGGATGTATCTTATCCTGGCCCAGATGGTGTTCTTGTAGTTGTTCTTAAACGGTGCTGTCTATCTCTTGCTAAGTCACTCTCTCTTCTCTTTCAAAGATCCCTAAAAACTGAGATTTTCCCGGATGTGTGGAATTTCTCTTTTGTCACACCTACCCACAAGAAAGGTGCAAAATCTGCTATTGTAAATTATTGGCCAATAGCTGTTCCAAAACTTTTTGAGTGTATAGTGTATGAGCGCATGTCGTTTCACTGTAAATCTCTAATTTCAAGTAATCAACATAGTTTCTTTATGTCCACTGTCACTAATCTGATGGAGTTTACGAATAAATCCATTGTGGATATTGAAGAGGCTAAGCAGGTGGATTGTATTGACTGATTTTAGTACGACTTTTGGTAAATTACCCCATACTATAATTTTCTTAAAATTAGACTTATTGGGTTTTCCTACGTGGATTATCAACAGAATTTAGTCATATCTATTTAATAGAACTTATCATGTTATCTTTCGTGATAGTAGTTCTAAGTCATTTATTACGCATTCTGGGGTCCCTCAAGGAAGTCATTTGGGGCCACTTCTGTTTATCATGGCCATTAACGTTTTTGCCTCTGTTTGTAAATATTCGGAAGTACTCATGCTGATGACATTAAAATCTTTAGATCTCTTAGTTCTAACTCTGATAATTTTCTTCAGGATCGTGTCGATTCCATTATTGACTTATAGTTGATACATTTGACCGAAAAATTGATTTCGGTTTGCATATAAATAAGATTGTGCAGAAGGGTAATTCTATGTTGGGAATCACCACTCGCTTGTCCAAAATAATTTAACGATTCCTATGTTAGATTGAGTCTCTATAGCATCTTCGTCAGATCTCGCCTTGAGTATGCTTCTCAAGTTTAGTGTCCTTATTATGGACATTGGCAGAATTGAATCTATTCAGCGTAAATTTGTGAGAATAGCTTTATGTCACCTTAATTGAAACGACAGAGTTCGTCTTCCTCCTTATACCAAACGACTTCAGCCATGAAATATGATATCACTCTCGAAACGACGTGAAGTAGCTGATGCAGT
Organism: Chorisops tibialis; assembly: GCA_963669355.1. Lineage (NCBI taxonomy): Eukaryota > Metazoa > Arthropoda > Insecta > Diptera > Stratiomyidae > Chorisops > Chorisops tibialis. The sequence continues at coordinate 255,120,770 of OY770263.1, forward strand.
TTATGCTCATCAACTTCTTCTCTGGTTGACTCCTCCACACTATTGAATTTGACGCAGTTTGCTGGTGGTAAATTTTTACCAAGGCATCCTAGATTACTGCGGATTTGCTTTCACCGGACAAACTATGGAATGAATGAATCGATTTCGCGCCTCGCGAGAGTAGCTAATAAGAATGCTGATGTATTCGACTTTTCTGTATAGATTAAATGTGCTTAAAACGCAAACTTAACGGTAATTTAAGCCAATTTTTGCCATTTTTTCAATTTATTGTGCTCTGTTTATGTGATGTTGTCGCCATAACCTTCCCGGCGGATGGAACCGTCTTCATCTTTTTCCCTGCGACTTCACCCTTTGCAGTCTACTGTTTTGTGCTGTTCTTTCGTCTCAAGATCGTAGTAATGGATCGAGTTTCCTCTGCAGTTATGGTGCGACCCAAAAAATCTGATTCACAGGGTCTTGATGTTCATTCGAATGCGTTCTTAGTCCACTCAATATATGACAAATGCCTTCTTTTGATATACCCTTCATCATCATTAATGACAATACAGCCCATATCGGGCCTTGACCTTCAGGTTCCTTAACATTCTTTTTTTTGGTACTGTGGAAAGGTTGTCAGCCCTGCGCACAACCATCTCTCAACGAAATTTCCTTTTCGTAGACCATCGATCGGGATTTGAACTCACGACCTTCGCATTGTAGACCAATACGCTACCAACTAGGCTACATCCTAGCTTTGATATACTCTTTACCTCTGCTATCTATGTGATATTGATTTGATGGTCGTTCAGTACCATTTGTTGAATATTTCCAATATTATCGATGGTGTTCACAATTTTTGGCCGTCTCATCATAAGCCAAGCTAGTACGACTACTTTTCAATTCAGCTGCCCATTTTTTCACCAAGATGGACCAGAGTACCCGTAAACAGTGTCCAAGTCAGATTTAATTTGCGAAGGCCTTCTGCTCTTCAACTGCAAGAATTTAATTACGGAACGATAATCGTTTGTTCCATTTATTTGAAAACACTTACATCGACTGCCAAAACCACAACTAAGCCTCCAAAATTGGTAGAACTTTCACAAGGATCTTTTAAAGTAAAGGGTGTATTAACAAGAGGTGTAGGGTTGGAAAGGCTTATTATTTGACAGCTGGTCGCTTGACAGTTGTCATCTATAAACGCGGGAAATTTACTATGAAACGCGACAGAGTGAAAGAAAAAATAGAAATTGCTGAATTTTATTGTGAAAATTTGCGTTTAATTGCAGTTAGCATGCGCAAAACGTGAATGACAACGTGGAAAACGACCCAAACGCCTCAATTCGTCACCGTGCTCAAGAACTCGACCTCTCCACGTCCACACTGCAGCGAAAGATTTGGCCCTGCATGCGTACAAGGTTCAATTGACGCAAAAACTGCAGCCAGCGGACCACCAGCAGCGCTGTATGTTCTCCGATTGGGTTTTGTAAAACATGAATGATGCAAAAAAAAACGCGTTTTCTGATGAAGCTCATTTTCACATTGGCGGTTACGTTAACATGCACAATTTTCGCAATCGGGGATCCGAAAACACGTGAGTGATTCAGGAGAATCCAACGCACTCACAACGAGTGAGTGTTTGGTGCGGATTATGGGTCGAAGGCCGTACCTTTTCGAAAATGACGAAACATTTTTTCTGCCCGGAGATGGACACGGACGACCTCTACTTTCAACAGGATGGCGATACGTGCCATACAAGTTTCGAAACGATCGAGTTATTACACACGCAGTTCCCTGGTATCACATTTTGGAGACACCAATTGGCCATCAAGTTCTTGCAGTTTAACACCGTTTGATTTCTTCCTGTTGGGTAGTGATGTCAAGTTTAGTTACTTTTCGGAACCATTCGTTACTCTTAGAAAAGTAGTCGTTACATTTTTTCGTTACTCGTTACTATAGGTATTCGTCAATCGCTTTCGATTTCGTTGGTCTAGCACATGTACAAAACCCCCGACTGCCTGTCTCTGTCTTCCGATCCGAGCGACACAGCTCTGCCAAGCGACATTTTTGGTCTTGAAAGAAACGATGGCAAAAACACATCAGTGGAACCTTTGCCGAAATAGTGTGAGTCATTTCGTTACTTAAGTAACGAATATATGTTTGCCATGGTATTCGTTACTTCGGATTTCGGTTAGTAATGAGTACTCGTTTAACGAATACTAACGTTTTTGACTTCACTTCAATGAGTTTAAGTTAAGAGTACGCTAAACATTCACAAACAATTCCAACTCTCAAAGCGAACATCACCGATTTAAAACCCCAATTCTGTCAAAGAGTGATCGAAAATTTCGAGAAAAGGACGAAGATCTGCAATCAAAGTCTTATTGATACACCCGTTATAAATCCATATATCGTAGTACCAAAATGGTATTTGACGAGTGACGCCATCTTCATGTTGAAACTCAAAACTTTGCAGACTACCCTCAAATGCTAAAAAAAATCGTACAAATGGTCACGTCAGAAATATGTTATTCAGCTTGTGATTAATCAAATTATCAGAGTTATTTTCAAGTTACGAAAGTTTTACATCTATTCGGTTACACATTTATACCTTGGGGTCATGTACAAGCAATATCGCTCGTTTTTATCGCTTATCACTTGATAAGCGGATTGCATGTGTCAGCAGGAAAAAAAATCGTTCATTGTATTCATCATGTTTGCAAAGTAAACTCACTTGTTTTAACGCATGCACAACAGCATTAAAGCAATTTTAGTAAAAATATTTGCTCCAGCGTTGGATTTAAGGGGAAGCTTACCAATAAACTGGTGTGAAGCGATTATCCACTGCATTTTTCTTGAAAGTAGCAATAGTAAGTAAGTAGTGAGTACTCTAATATTTGTAGATAATACGATAAGATAAGTACCAGATCTATTATAATTGCATACTGATAGTTTACACATGGCGCACAATCTTGAATAATGCAGTAGAACCATATCTTGCTGGATTAACGCCTCTGGGGTTTAATCCCACAGTTTTCTACGAACACGGATTGATTATATGATGACAATCAGCGCACCTTCATTAAGTGAAGATACCAGTTTGAACTGAATGCAAGTTTGATCTTCTGATCAGTGAGTGCGAGACCTATATGTCTGCCGTTCTGTGGGCATGCTTGATAGGTGCAACTCCACGGGGAACTCCGAGAAACTCTACCCGTATTTGTGCCACCAAGTTTCTCCACCAAGGTGGCTTCATCATTGTCGGAAGTGGATGCACCCTAGCACAGGCTTCCGGACACCCATGATACCAAAAACCTCCAGCCAGGTTTCGTAACTCAATCAGTCACTTTCAGTTAAGCTTCTCGCAACTACACACCTCAAATATGTGGAGATGGTACTCTTGACATGAATCGTTCATCTGATAATGGAAACAAATTGTTTTCGTTTCCTTGCGTATGAGCAAAGTTTTTTGCATTAATCTTCCAGACGTCCTTCTTCAGAATGTCTCGCATGCCATGTTACGCTAACTACCTACTAACTTCCAGCCGCTCTATATTCCCCATGATCCTGTCTTCTAGTGCCCTAATATCGAACATTTGGTTCACTCCTCAAACCCAAACCGAAAACCCATCTCACTTAGACTCAGTTTGCGAAAGGACCCGTTTATGCTATTGTGAAGGGCTCCCAATCGAAGGGGAAATACGAAGAACACTATGAGTATCTGCATGGCGTCCGTGAAAACCATAGCCCATTCAGGTAAAAATGCACGCAGGAATAATCGTTGGTACGAGTTAATCAAACGAATTACTATGGATTCCAAGGTTTTGTACCATACTGACGCCTTATAGGCTTCAACATACAAAAGTACGGTGCACACCACTCGCCTGTTAAGACACATTTTGAGTCGCCGAACTGCGCAGATCTGTCCCACAATAGAAAGGACATTTTTTAACCTCTCGCAGATGCGGCTCGAATCCCTACCGTTGATCAGGTACTTCACGATTGTCACGTACGTAACGCCTCTCCCTACTAGTTTTACCGACGTATGACGCGAGCGCAACAATGAGCCTTTCAACATAATTGTAACCATATTTTCCGTCGATATTGCGAAACCTAGCCTCAAGCCCCAATCCGATAGACTTAAGAGCTGGATCCTTACACTCGAGCTCAATCCTGGAGCTTCCCTCCACCAATAAAAGCCCCGCGGGCTGCACCAGAAGATTATCCATCATTAGATTCCAAATAAATGGATCATTGTTAGAACCTTGTGGACGGCGACCTTCAATACTTCTTCTTCTGCAATGGCGCTACAGCCCAAATCGGACCTTGGCCTCCTGATATTGAGGTTCCTTAACATTTTCATTACTTATTGTGGAAGGGTTGTTAGCCCTTCGCACAACCCTCTTTCTACGAATTTTTTTTATTTTCTTAGATTGAGGTGACCAAGGTTTATTGTGGAAGGGTTGTTAGCCCTTCGCACAACCCTCTTTTTACGAATTTTTTTTATTTTCTTAGATTGAGGTGACCAAGGTATATCCAAGCAGGCAATGTGCTGGAATTATGTATTGCGCCGACCGCGATTTGAACTCACGACCTTCGCATTACAAGACCAACACGCTACCTACTAGGCTACACCCTAGCTCGACCTTCAATACAGTACCGCTTAAATCCCTCACATATCTAACTTGTTTCCTACTTCTTGACTGTCACATGTCCTACCCCGCACGGGGGTAATTGCAATGAGGAGGAGTTTGCCGAATCATGCAATTATTCTTGGAGAATTGAGCGTCTCCACGGACTCGAACTTACCGATAGGGGGGATAAAGTCAGCAGCTTGCTGTCAGCTCCGAATCCTATCAAGATGGGATGACCGAAGTGCCTGTCTTCGGCTCCGAAACCTACCAAGAAAGATAGGGGGATAAATTCGAAGTGCATGTCTTCCGATTCCCATCTATCGCTAGGAAGAAAGTGCTGGTAGAAAGCTTAGTGCGATTCCAGTAACTACGAGTACTTTTGGGGTTGACCGTCCCCACGAACCTGAGGGGTGTGACCGATCACAGGGCAAGTAGGTCTGCTTCGGTTGCAGAGCCTGACCCAAGGTTATTTGGTACCTCGGGAGCCCATGGAAGGTTGCTGCCAGCCCCAGCGTTGGTTGAGGTCGTCTTGACGAGCACGAGGTGGCTGTGGTGGTCCATATCATGGGCAGAGCAATACCTCGGCGTAAGGTTGCGTGATCCTCAACTTGTTTCCATGAACGAAAGATTGGCAGAGACTTAGATAGGTCATAACACGGTCTTTCAATGGTATTCAAGTACTGACAGTCCAACTTCAGATGAGCCGCTTTCTCCTCCCGGCTTGCCAAGGGTCGAGAGAAGGAATATGCCCCTCTGAGATCGTGAGCTACTCCTGACTTTCTCAGGCAACTTCAAAAAAACGACACTCGTGCTATTTTAGAACCCGTAGAGAAAATTCTTTAAGGTGATTTCACCTAATCGTTAACACTGCAAATACATGCAATAGAACAATGTATCTGGGAGAATATAAACAGAGCATACCATAATCAGGACATTTACATTTGCTCTGATATTAAAGCGGCAATCCTAGCTTTACAATCATCTCAAATACGATCAAAGTTCGTGTGAGATTCCCTTCAGATACTAATAGAACTAGGGAATAAAAACAGAGTAACTCTCATTTGGATCCCGGGACAGTGGCTTTGAGGATAATGAACACGCTGACCAGGAAAAGATTCGAATCTAATTTCGCAGGTCCTCTTCCATTTTGTGGGATACCACTCAGTACAGCACAAATTAATATCCAAATTCGTCTAAAATCGCAGTGTGCCCTTTACTGGGTTATATGCTAAAACATTCGGTTAAAAGAACTTTTGAATATATGAAATCAAATAGAGATCAGACTAGAATCTTGGTAGGTGTCCTAACTGGACACTGTCACATGAAGTAACATCTTTATAGAATTGGACTATCAAAGGTCAGTCCCTGCAGAGTGTGCAATAAGGAAGAGGAAACACCAGAGCATATTCTCTTTGAATGTGAATTACTGGCGAACAAAACTCCTTCATTTCGGTCAACGATTCATGAGCCCAAGACAATTTTCGGACCATTCCTCTACGTAATATCCCAGGCTTTATCAATAGTACGGGACTCGATGAGAAACTCTAATAGAGCAAGAGCCCTACAACAAAAAGTGAAACTAAGACGAAGGACGATTCATTAATTTCCAAAATTGTCAAACGAGTCCTGCGTAGTGAAACGAAAAAATAATTTGAAGATACAGATACAAACTTGGCCAGAAATGATCTACAACGACGAACTTTGGAGTACAACTGGACAAACTAAAATAGGTATTCAGATTCAAAGGCGGAAGTGGCAGTGGATCCGTCATACTTTGAGGAAACCAGAGCGAAACATCGCCGAACAGGCTCTGGATTATAAACCTCAAGGAAGACGTCGGGTTGGTCGACCATATAGCACATGGAAGCGAGCAGTTGAGCAAGAGGCCAGAGGAATAAACAAGTCCTGGCAATAGATAAAGGCCGATGCTTAGGATCGCGCTTTGTAGTATAGAGATGTTTCTGTTCTATACCCCCTATAGGAGGTCTTAACAGGAATTTGATGAATTAATTGAACTCGGTGAAACAGGTGCTTGAGCAATGCTGGGAATATAACACAGACATGCACCAAATATTCGTAGATTTTAAACAAGCATACGACAGTATCGACAGGAGCGTACTGTACCAAATCATGCTTGACTTTGGAATTCCAAGTGAGAATACAAACCGATTCCACAACCAGCTTCCGAACGGAATGTGGTTTAAAGCAGGGAGATGGTCTAGCCCCCATGCTTTTCAACTTGGCACTAGAGTATGTCGTCCGAAAAATCCCAGTCGACACTACTATTCAAGTCCACCCAACTAGTAGCATACGCTGACGACATTAACATCCTAGCAAGATCCTTCCCTAGTGCTAAGGAGGTATTTGTCAATCTTGACTCCGCCGCAAAAGAAGTCGGGTTGCGCATTAACGAAAACAAAACAAAAGTAATGACGCAAACATGAAGGAGAGCGCCTATCAGACAAAACATAACAATTGCGGAATATAATTTGGAGAGTGTGGACAATTTCATTTATCTTTGGGCTAATCTAACAAAGGACGGTAACGAAACAGACGAAATCAAACGACGGATAATACTAGCAAATAAGACGTATTATTTGGTACTTCCAATAATGAAATCCAAGAAAGTGCACAGGAACAATAAGCTGCGGATATATAAAACTATTATACGACCTGTGCTCTGTTATGGCAGCGAGACGTGGACATTAACGCGAACTTCCGAAAAAGTAGTTAACGCATTTGAAAGAAAGGTCCTCCGAAGAATTTTGGGACCTGTGAAGGAAGGAACGGAATGGTGAATAATATACAACCATGAGTTGTATAAACTCTACGACGAGCCAGAAGCTTCAACGTTCATCAAGCTACGTAAACTGCAGTGGGCTGGCCATGTAGAGCGAATGGAAAACAGAAGAATTCCCAAACGTGCTCTTAAAGGCAAAGCGAGTGGTAACCGGCCAGTAGGCAAGCCACGCAAGCGATGGGAAGACTCGGTTGATGAAGATAGTAAAGCCATCTTAAGAATTAGCAGCTGGAGGACGCGGTCTTTGGATCGAGACGATTGGAGGCGACGACTTCAGGAGGCCAAGGCCCGCTCATTGAATGTTCGAGATCGTCAACTACTATTCAGGAAAACAGCAATACTGCAGTAATAAAAAATCACCTGCAAATGAAAGGAAAGGTTTTCGGATTCTGCACCGTTACGCTCTATGCTCGGTCTATTCTGAGACCGAAACGTCACTAATAATAAATCGTAACAGAGTGAAATCCGAAAATCTTTCCTTTCAATTCGAAATGCACTGTGGAAACACTCACCAATACCTGCAAGTTCTTTTCCGCGAACTAAAACACTAACAATTACACGAGCGCACAAATTCCGATCAAGTTACATGCCAACACACATTGGACTACTCATCGACGGTCGGCATGAGTCAGCGAAGACGTGATCGACAGTCCACGAATAGGTCGGCAGTCAGCAAATATGCCGTATGGACAACGATCGGGTCAACAGTCAGCGAATACGTCGATTGTGCTGAGTATAAAAAGGGCGAGCGTTCGTGAAAAGAGTCGGTCGGGATTGAGAAGCTGATTCCTATGATCGACGAAGAACGAATGACGCGAAGAGTCAGTCGGGATTGAGAAGCCAATCGAGTCGTGTGATTGACAACATGAACGGTGCGAAGAGGTAGTCGATGTTCGGAAGCGAAAGATTCGAAGTTGGTAAAGCGGCTAATTTGTGTAATCGACAGCGCGAGGATTAAGGCGATATAGAGAACAAGAAAAGTGTTAAGTGATTATAATATGGTATACAATAAAGTTTGAGGTTGTTTTAAATCAAAAGCATCATAGTTTTATCCTTATTCAAAATCCAGCGACCCCTAACGTACTGCAGCATTAGAAGATTCCAGAATTTTTTTTTTCCCCTTTATTTAATCTTTTTACGTACCCTGACCTACTTTTGACATTGATGACGAAATTTTTCTTATCGTCTACATAGCTTATGGCGTCTTAATTGTCGACTTGCTTAACTTACAGACGTTGAACTACGCCCCAATTTAGTCTAAGAAGCTCCGCACCACCTTGAACCATGTTCTTTTTAATGAAACCAATATGGATTTTATTTAGTCGATAAACTGGGCATAAATCTTACTGAAATTTATTTTTAGTATGTAAACTTTACCAAAAAAAAACCCTAAGGGACCGTACCGAATCTCTCTATCACGAGTTGTCCTCCAACCCATACATCTTATCTGCCCCAAAATAAACTGTCTAATTTGAATGTGTTCTTGTGCTATGAACACATTCGAATTATTTATGACCGAAGAAATAAATTTGAACGGGAATCTTCTAATTAAGTGCTGTTTTTTCAATTAGCATTGGAGAACAAATGTTGATTGTATTAGCCTTAAACTATGACTAAAATTATCGTAAACAACGTATTAGAAAAGAAAAAATGTTCAATGGTCTGATACTCCTTTTCGTGATAGCTCCAAAAAATCGAATATGCTAATTTTTTTATATTTTAATTAATTTTTATCACCCGAAATGATGAAGAAGGATGAATTCAATAAAATTATGCTACGTAAAAAAATGTTGACATTATTTTGGTTTGGGACGAATGCCAAAAATTCGGGGTAGAAAAAGAAATTCGTTCACTTCCTGCTTACGATTCAAGAAAATTTTAAATTATTCCCCATAACGAGCAATGATCGAGCAAATTAAATGTGATGATCGTTCCAAATGTAGTCGGTCGTTCAAGCAAGATAATTACATGTTTTCTTATCAAGGAAAAATCGCTCATGACTTGTTCGAGTTGAATGAATTAATTAATCGCAATTAATGGCGAAGAAGTTCAAGAAAGAAAAAAGAGTTAGGAACAAGATCATGGGAGTGCACTGGAATTGCCTAGAGTTCATTAGCGCAGAACGAATGTACTTTGCACATGTTAGTCTGCTTTTTCAATGGCGCTATAGCTAAAATCGAGACTTAGTCACATGATCTTCAAATTTTGTAGCACAGGTTTGTACTAACAGCTAAATTATTCATTGGGCCTAAATTATCATTATTCGACTGTGTGTCATACACAAATTTAGCCTAATGACCAAAAAATTGATCATAATGATCTCAGCTAATGATCTCATTTTCACATAATTAGGGCTATAATGATGAAGAATGTACTAGAGCAACCCATTTCATATAAGTTTTCTCATGCTAAAAAGAGGAAGAAGAGTGATTTTCTGACAGCTCTTATTTATACGAAATCTTTCAAGCGTGACTTAATGACCTAGCTATCAAAGATGGCTTCCGGACGACTCCAAAACAGGACTAAGGTTTCCTTTTCTTCATTTGAAGTCTTCATTGCAAAATTTCATTGCTCATTGGCTGTTTAATTTAACTAAAAACATTTGACTGATGAGTGAGTGGCTCTTCTTAATTCGGAAACTTAATTACTAATTAATTAATTAATGATTGGGGAGGCTGTATCATTTCGCAACACCCAATGGCTTCAGCGAGATTTGAATTCGCAATCTTTGAAAGCCATTTGTTAAGGCTATAACCCAAATAATAACTTATTTTGAAAAAAAAACACTCTTGAGCCAAATTTTTTTGACAAACGTCAAAACCAAAAAAAAAATGGCGCCATTTTTGCACAAATACGCAAAATGCGCGGCAAATTAAGTGTTTTCAAAGTGGGTATATACGTACGAGTGAAATTCAAGTGAACAACGGTCGCGTTAGATGGTCGGTAATTGGTAAAGTGCTCGCGCGCCAACAATTGGAATTCATCGGTTTTAATGGCTTTGAACTTTGCTTTCGATTAGCAATTCAATGCTTAGCTATCGAATGTCTATCAATTCTGTACAGTTTTTTATTCTCTCCATTTTTTCACTTCTTTTTTTTTTTTTGCATAGCGAACATGTGCGATATTATTTATGTATAACTTTCTGAAAGTCGTTAATTATTATGCATTAAGTCGTTTAGTTTTCTCTCTATACAGTGGCAGCCGTGCTACGACGGACTAACCTATATAATTTTCATAGAGCGATCGCAAGTGCAATGACCCATAAGACTTGATTAATTTTTTTGTTTAATTTTCGCATAATTTTTTTTTTTTATGCGGAATAGCTCATCTCTTTTTTATTAAACTTTTAAAATTGTGTGCTATTGAGGAATGATCTCGAAACAATGATAATTTTTTTTTTTTTTTGCAATAATAACTAGCGGTATCTTGATATGTGAATCACTTGTTATTTGGTACCTTTTTTAATGCTCATATGTGGAGCTCATATGTTGTATTCATATATGGGTACGCAATTCGTGGCGGAAAAAAATGCATACCAAAGTGTTAATCGGCAGTCGGCAGAAGCTTTCATTCATAGACAAATTTAATATGCGGTCGCGCTTCTAGGCCACAATAAAAATTAATAAAGCAAAGAATTTCAATGGCTGAGTTGTAAATTGCATTCATTGAAATCGAATGACTAAAATCTAATTAAGTTTCATTGAGAATTAGCGGAGAAAAAAAAATGATACAATTTGCTCCATAAAAGTGAGAAAAATTGAATTGAACAGAAGTTTGTTTCATCGTCCAAAAACATTGAAACCGGAGGTTCGTCTGTCCGTACGCTCTCTAACTTTAGAATGCGTTGACGTAGAAAGTTCCAAATTTCTACACATAATATTTGACAAAAAAATAAGGTCAAGTTCATTAATGAGCCAAATCGCTTCACTCCTTCTTCTATCCCCTTCAATACGAAATAACATAATTTCGCAATCTCACAATAAACTAATTTTCTCGAAAAGTATAAAATAAAATGGAATATATTATTTCTATAATAATTTCAATCTACAGTATACAAATTATTCGAATCCCTCCACTCCTTCCATCACCTCCCATACAAACTGCACTTTTTCATGAAACACTGTAAAACAATTTTTTCAGTATCGTATAAAACTTATCGAGCTGAAATTATCCACTAAATATTTAATTAGAATTGTTAGTAAGACCAAAACAAAACGAGACGATTAGCTTCACTCCTTCTACCTCCTCCCATACAATATTAGACAACTTTACAAAAATTCGATTTTCTTGAAAATTATAAAATATGATCTGCAATTCAAAACATGTCAATTGAATGATTTTTACAATTATTTCTGAAAAAATCATTACTAACTCCCCACTACTTCTACCACCTCCCATACAAATTGCATAATTTCACTAAATCTAATACACGAATTTTCCAAGTACCTATTAAATTTTTAAAGCTTAAATTTTGTACAAAACAGTTTGATAGCAACTCTATCATGATCTGAAAAAATTAGTTCAATTCAGTCAGTTCTTCAGTCCTTCTACCACACACCATACAAAATTTTTTTAAATCACAAAAATTTCTCTTTCATTTTTTCGCCCTATCGCAGTCTTGTTATGTCAGTGCCGGATAGTTAGTAAATTTGCCTCACGAATTATTTTATTAATAGCCTGCCCTTAAAATAACTTTTCTTATAGGCGAGAACCCATTTACAAGTTTAATAAGTTCACTTCAATTTAACCGCAAAACTTTATTTAATTATCTTTCCCTTTATCATCTGAGACTTTTTCGCTTACAAATTATCGCTTTCCAAACATCGACTGACTTGTCGACTGCTCCAAACCAGACTGACTGCTCATCAAAAACGCAAGAATTTTTCTTGTCGGTCGAACCATTCCTCTGAGTGTCGAGTGAATCTTTTCCTTCTCGGTCAATCGCTTTTAATTGCTTTCATAAATAATTTCATCGTCGTCCGAGTCTTTTCCCTGTCGTACGAGCCCATACGTGTGGTTGTTGTTGCTTCTCTAGATTGCCCATGTAATTTTTTGTTGGTTGGTTGAACATTCGATGATCGCACTAGAATGCACTTGCTCTTTCATTATTGTTTGTTGAGACCTTAAACATTCCGATCGAATTCATGCAGTCGTTCCTTATAGTGTTCGTACGCGTGCATTAATTTACCTCAGTGTTCAGTGGTAGATGATAAGCAATTAGAGCTGCAACTCATTCGTTGCTTGTCGTGTCTCACTATTTCCTCCTTTTGCTACAACCGCACGACAATACGTTGATCTCTTTTAATCATCAAAAAGAGCCAAAACAACAAAACTTTACACAAATTGTCACACGGTATATTTCTATCCGACGAGGATCATGTCATAGTTTATGTATTGAATGGCCACAAAAAATATCACGAAATTCTAGCAGCAGGGCAACAAAAAAAATTTGTCCTTCGATAGAATTGTGTGACAAAAGAGTTGAAATGTGTGACAATTTATGACATTTTTTGTCAGAAATTGTTTGATAAACATTCTGCAGTTACAATTGGCGACAAAAAAGATGACAATTGCTTCGAGACATGTTGACTATAAATTTTTGTGACAATAAGAAAATATGGTTTGCGACAATTTTCTGAACAATAAATTTTGAACCACTATTGTATGAAAAATTGTCGTATAATAAATTTTTAAAACAGGGCGGGCGATATTTTGAAGGAAGTACGACAGAAATTAAAAAATTTTTTTTCTTCAATTGCGACAAAGTCACACAATTGTTATGAAATGGTGAGCGCAGGGTTGACGCAACCATCTGGTACGACGTTGTACGGAAAGTCGGAGCTGAGAGCGTGTGGAGGAGGATTTAATCGTCGGGGAAGACACTATCCTTGAAGAACTATGATGAATGGGAGAAATACAAAAAGACGGTAGGGATTCAAGTTTCCTGTCGGTACACTCTTAAAACTGCTGTGGTCAAGTCATTGCCAGATTCTCAGGGTCTCCTGGGAATGAGTAACTGCAGAACTGCGCACGAAACTTACGTCCCAAACCCTCACAATGCTGTTAGAAGGATGCCCATTATCTGTTGGCGGAATTGCGTCCCGCAAGTTTCTATTTTGTCGTCAACACTTTTCTTATTATTTTTCGAAGACGTCTATCGTCCTTCCATAGTTGTCTTATGGTAGGTTTTTCGGGACTATCTGATAGTTATGAATTTGAATTCGGCACGAAATCAAGTGTTTTAAACATGTATCGAGTTTTTTTATTGTCAGTGATCTCGAATGGCGGAGCCTGCAGAAGTCCTATAGCGTGCAAGTTCACGTCAGGGGCTTTCCTACTACTGCTTCCGAGTATATCGAGAGAATTAGAGACGGTTGAAGAGTGAGCGATCATTGCCTAATCGAGATCATCCTAACGTACGTATGATAAAGCTGTCATACTGTCTGAGGCGCCTCGCGAGAAGGCGTGGTCGAAGCGTAGGTGCAATGTGCAATGAGGTCGCACACGCATAGCACCTGAATGGTGCGGCGTAACGACTCCCGCTGGCGGAATTCGCCACTTACCTCTCAAATCGCTTTCATCCAAACCTGGAGGAAACAGTCTGGGGATGCCTCATTCGGGAAAATCTGGGGGATAGTCCAAAGAGGGTGAAGTGGTGGCCGGCGGAGTTGAATGAGATGCGTAGGGAATTGCGGTCACTGAGAAAGATATTCCAAGGAGCTCGCGCCCGAACAATTAACGCTGTAACGCAGCTTCCTCCGTAAAATGCACGAATATGCCAGGTGCATTTCGACTACTAAGGAGGTCCATTGGAGGAGCTTCGTCACCTCCAATGCGGACGATCCCTGGGAAAAGGTTTACCGGGTGTGCAGCGAAGACGCTTTAGGCAGGTCCTGTCCGGCATTCGAGTGGATAATACCACGATGTCGTAATGGACGGAGAGCGTGAGCGCCTTGCTAAGTGCATTTTTGTCGGTGCTGACCCCTACTGCCAGTGATCGGTGAACACCTCGTGAACCGATACTATGACCAGGGTGAAGTCCAGATGAGGGCCCGGACTACAAGGAATGACGAGCGAGATGCGTAAAAGCATGTGACGCATCATTGCCGACTATCTTCAGTGCCTCTACGAAATATGCCCGAGAGGAGGAGTTTGGAAGGTGGCTCGAGTAGTGATGCTCTTGACGGCTCCCGATAAGGTGAAAAGTTACCTTCGGGCATTCAGAGGCATTTCCCTGCTCCCAGTTATTGGAGCAGTTCTGGGGCGGGTTATGTTCCGTAGATTGCAGGAGAGCCTTATGGCACCCAATAAGCAACACGGTGGTGCTTAAAGATCGGGTTCTGGTCAGTGACCATAAGTAAGTCTTGGGCATATTTGTGGTCTTCTAGGGTGCCTTTGACTACCTCAGATGGAGTGTTATCTTGGAAAATATACACTCATCTGGCTGTAAGAGCTAGCACTCCCGGAGAATTAATTCTCCGAGAGAAGGTGAGAGACTTAATTCCTTAGCATAACCGATCTCAAGGCAAGGATTCTGGTGGTGGTAACGCAGGAAAATTCTCGGTACATGTTTGGGGCTGAGCAGATGCTTAGTTCGCATTATTTACGGCGTGATGTTCCTTATATGCGTCACCGCGTGGCCCGAAGTCGTTTTGACTTCACACGGACTGAAGTCGATAAAACAGTGTCAGAGGATAGTCATGAACGCCTGCCGGCCTCTCTGTCGAACTCTTTCGACCTTGAAGGTTCTCATAGAAGTCCCACCACTGGATCTGGAGGTTAGATGCTGCATCTACCTCAGGTGTTCGCAATGGCTTGCCGCGCTTGGTGGTCAACTTATTGACCGATGAGCAGGCGACGAGCAAATCCATCTCCGACTGTATGGTTATTGCAGAGTACACGATAACGTTCGCATGGGCTGAGAGATGGACGTCAAGTGCCAAAGGACGTGTCACAAATGCCTTCATTCCTGATACAAGCTTTGACAGACGGAAGCTTGAAGTTGACTTCTGTTCTAGCCTTGGTTTCCTGCTTACTGGACATGGTAGCCAAAATGCCTTCTTGTTCGAGCGCGAGGTTTACACACCAGCGCAAGCTGTTTATGTGCTCTCAAAGACTGGAGGCATGTACTCGTTTCGTGTATTTTATACGCTAGCAGTCGTGACCTCAGTGCAATGGATATCCTAATGGTTGACGGCTGTGCTGATGTGAGTGAATTAAACTCCCGTAGGAAATAGTGTAGCTAGGTTGTAGTCTGATGGGTAGCGTGTTGGTCTACAATACGAAGGCCGTGAGTTCACAACCCGGTCGACGCATAATGTCAGCACGCTGCCTGCTTGAGTATACCGTGGTCACCTCAATCTACGAAAATGAAAAACTCGAAGATAAAGGGTTGTGCGAAGGTCTACCAAGCCTTCCACAATAAATAATGAAAAATGTTAAGGAACCTGAAGGTCAGGAGGCCAAGGCCCCATTTGGGCTGTAGCGCCATTGTAGAAGGAGAAGTGTAGAGAGAATAGTGTGAGGTTACTCATAGATGAGGTGGTACAAATGTCCCATTTGTGCAAGTCAAAATGTTCCATCACTACGAAAAATATTTTTGTCCCACTTCACAGTTTTTGTCGCATTTGAATTACAGTCATGCATTTATATGGCTGCCGTACCAAGGCATTATTTGTACCACTCACTACACTGGTTTGAGAAAGTCGTGCGAATGAGGACTGAGGAGTTATGTGAAAGTGAATAAAGCAATGACGTAGCATGCGTGTATGACCAGGTAAGCTGATCAGAGATGATGTGTCGCAATAGTGGAGATATGACCTCAAATGAGGTATCACCTCAAATGTTGTATGAATGTGAAATTGTAGCACTGCCACATGCCAGGTTCGCATGCATACAATTTGTCTTCTCGAGGTGTAATACTGGCAAATGAGCGAATGACGCATGCATGATTAGGAGAGCTTCGGCCATGGCCACAGATAATGTATTGCGCTCTTATGCCGTGTGCATAGCATGTTTAGTGTTTTAGCCCTATGTATTAACCTCATTCAATTTCACATTCACTCGTCATTTGAGGTGAGACAGATTGTACCTAGTCGTGCCATAAGTTCTGTCACACGTATATGGGCAATTTTTGTATAAATGAAAAAGAGTTTTTGACAAAGGAAAATATATTTTATTTTGGCATACTAATGGAAGTAAAATAAGCAACAAATTATTCAAAGTGGCCGCCTTTAGCCTTAACACAGCTCTTTAATCTGTTGGGCCAGTCATCGATAGCAGTACGCACTGTTTCTAGCGGAAAATTAGCTACTGCTTCTGTCAAAGATCGCTTAAGGCTCTCGATATTTGGGTGTCGTCTCGTGTACACCATGGACTCTAACTCCGCCCACAGTTTGTAGTCCAGGGGATTCAAATCTGGGCTCCCAGAAGGCCATTCCGTCGCCCTTATAAACTGTGGAATATTGGTTTCCAACCACGCTTGTGTGGTTCGAGCTTTGTGGGCTGGCGCAGAATCTTGCTGGAAAACCCAATGTCAATTGTTGAATAGCGTAGAGTTCAGCGGCTTCACACATCCCTCCAGGATGTCCGTTTGATAATTTTTCGCTGCAGTTTTTACGCCTTTTTCGCAAAAATGAAGCTCGGTGACCCCTTCGTAGCTGACACCCCACCATACCATGACTGATGCTGGATGATGTCCTTGCTGTACCCTAGTGGCAACTTCTCGGGCTTCTATGGAGCTGTGGGCATACACCTTATCATTTTGGCGGTTGAAATGTTCCTCCGCCGTAAAAATTTTTTCATCGGTAAATAAAATTTCTCGATGTTTGTTGTTGCCGTACCGCCGAAGGAGCTCTTTCGATCTGGTGCTCCTAATTTGCTTCAACTGCTCAGTCAGCAAATGTCCCGTTGATCGTCGAAAGGCACTCATCCCGAGGTCAGATTTTATGATGCGAGACATACTTCGGGTGGAGATGTTCATCTCTCGAGCCATGATTCGTTGTTTACGAAGCGGATTTCGACGAATTCGACTCTCGACCGCTTTGATGGCAGCAGAAGAACGTACATCACGCGGACGTCCAGAACGAGGTCGATCTTCAATAGTCTGGATCGAGTTATATCTCTGGATCGCACGATACACAAATCTTTGCGTTATTTTTAACGGGCACAACAACTTGAAAATTTCACTCGCGGATTTTCCACACTTATGTAGTGCAATCACTGCAGTTCGGTTTTCTATTACACCCCATTCCATCTTCACACGTTAACGAACACACTTTAAATGACCATCAACTGTCAACAACATTATGACGTTTATAAAACTGGCCGATATTGAAATGTCACTCATAAAATAAAGTTGTTGCCAATGTGAGAAATTATGTGACAGAACTTATGGCAGGACTAGGTATATATGCGAACCCGCCATGTGACTTAGTACATTTGAGTGGTAAATTTAGGCTGGGACATTGTACCACCTCAAATTGCACCACCTCACACAAACTTGGGACAAAAATTCTTGTCCTTCCCAACACAAGTAGGAAATAGTACGAAGTCATCAAGCTATTTGAACGAGAAGCCTTCAAAAGAAGGAAGGAACTTCTTCAAGCAACGTGATTTCTTTTTAACAAGCATCAATTTTGTAAGCATTCGCTAGTTTAATGGGAGGGATAGGTTGAAAAATAGGATTGAATACAACCCAACTTTCGTTAAAGTAAATCGATCAAAATGTCCAGTCAAACCCTTCTCCCTCTGTCGGTCTCTCTCCCTCTATTTTGCTTTTTATTTAATTAACGTCATTCTACAAGAACGAATCAAAGCACGAAGAAAGCAGGAAGAACAGTCGCGGTGGATGACAATCCTTATACGCCGGGAGCCTTCTTTATAAATTTGTAAAGTTAAGTGAGCATAATGCCAAGCATAGTAACGAACTTAAGGGAACAAAATCGAGATACTGAAGATGATGGACGGAAGGTACATGATAAAGTAGTTAGCAGAAGACTCTCCCTCCCTGTTTTAAGTTCCGCAACTGGGTGTTGAAAATTCACAATAAGGCCCTTAAAAAAGTTTCGAATCTCAGAGTACCAGTCGTACCCATTAAAATTTCTGCTAAAAACCCCTATAGGGGCATTGGACAGAAACAACTCTCTTCCAAAAGGCGCTTCCGAGCATCGCCCTTTCGCTGTTGTCGGGACTTGCTTATTCCACTTGCCTCCTGCTCAATTGCTCGCTTCCATGTGCTACATGGTCGACCAACCCGACGTCTTCCTTGAAGATTATAATCCAGAGCCTGTTTGGCGATGTTTCGCTTTGGGTTTTCCTCAAAGTGTGACCGATCCACTGCCACTTCCACCTTTGAATCTCAATACCTATTTTAGTCTATCCAGTTGTACTCCAAAGTTCGTCATTGTTGATCATATTCCTAAAATGCGTCGGAGGCATTGGAAAGTTTGCAGTTTTTTGGTAAGTCGGTTGGTCACTTTCCACGTAGTACACCCATATAACAACACGGATTTGACGTCAAAAACTCGCAGCTTCTTCTGTCTTTCGTACATCACACGATAATTTAGAAAGATTGCAAGTTTTGGCACAACTCATTTCGATAACAAAGATTAGTTTCAGAAATTGCACTACCACTTCAAATGTCAACCATAAGATCATCACATTTCCAAAAATATAATCAAACTTTACAGATCTTCCTCAATTTAAATCTTTCTTGATCGATTCCATCAAATACGAAAAAATTAAAAGATTATGGTGAAAACTATCTGTCATTTCAAATAAATCTCAGCAATTTTCCATATTTTGACTAGAAGGCATTTCACACCTAAACCAGAACATATTTGGCCCCAAAATTTAAATTTCTTTGATCGAAGCAAAAATCTAACGAAAAAAAAAGCGAAAACAAGAAAAAAGATTACGAAAGAACTGGAACAAATAGAACTCGAATAAGATTAATTGTATTATCGATGTCTAGAAGAGATCAGAGATCTTTTTGAGTGGATTAATGACGTATTGAAATGAAGATTTCTGTTATTTTCAGTTTCATATTCAACGAGTTATCTTCAGCAATCACATAAGTAATTCTCAAATATTTTCCAGAGTTTTGAAATTCATCTGACTTATGTCGAAAATTCAAGATTATTATTCGTAATTTATGTTTTCCCTTCAACTTTCTTTTTTTTTTGCTATTTGCGCTCCATGTGTTTTCCTCCATAATTTTTTGGTTTGATTTCGAGTATTTTTGGAAATAGAAATGATGGCAAGATTATTGAAATTTTTTTTAGATACTGGGAGAACTCTGTTTCTTATGGATGAATGGAAAAATGCCAAAAAATTGGATTGACGTGAAAAAGGAAAAGTTCAGATCTTGTCGCGATATCGGCGAAGATCAATGAAGATCGATTCGAAGAATATGATATTATATTTTGTCAGAAGAAGTGAAGGTCGATATTCAGTTGTTTCAGGAATTAAGCGGTCATATAGAAAGGAATTTTGCTTATTTTTTTGTTTATATGATCGTAACAAAAGTTTTATATCTGATCGTGGCAAAATTTGAATATGAATATGGTGGTTTTTTTGGTTCCATTCTCTAAAAATCGATGACAATTCTTTTATCTACTTAGCAGTCTCGTGGCCAAACGGTCAATCGTATGCTAACAATGATAAACCAGCACCTAACCCAACAAAGTTGCTCTAGAATAATGTAATTGACGAATTTATCGGTTTAGCAATAATTATCGTCTATACAACTACCACCTAACACGTCGGCAACCATCTCGTTATTAGCCTAAATTGATGACCATGTTGATTAGGGAATAGCAGAAAATATTCCTTCTGTAAAAGCCATGCCGCGAACTAACTCAAAAAACTATGAGATGGAATCTCCCGATCGTGGATCAGAAGCTACTAGAACGAAGTAACCAGGTTATAGTTGGGCTATCAATCTATCTACAATGGCACTACAGCCCGAATCGGGCCTTGGCCTCCTGAACTTCAGGTTCCTTAACATTTTCCATTATTTATTATGGAAGGGTTGTTAACCCTTATTGTCTATCTACGAATTTTTCATTTTCGTATATTGAGGTAACTAAAGTATAACCAAGCAGGCAGCGTGCTGGAATTATACGTCAATCGGGACTTGAACTCACGACCTTCAAATTGTAGGCCAACACGCTACCCACTAGGCTATACCCTAGTTACCTACCTACCTAGTTGAGCTATGCTACTGGCAAAAACCTACATTACTGGGTCTTCCATGTCGGAACTCAGTGACCTCGCACTGATGATACTCATGGAAGAAGCTGCAGAACGGAGTAAGCCGATGGAAGCGTATACAGATATTGATCACGCTTCCACGTCATAGAACAATATCTTGAATGTTTATCGTGTCTTTAACAACAGGATTGTTTTTGTGAAGACAATCATTAACGCCCCCGAAGGTAACAGTTTATACCAAATGCAAGTTTGGCATTCATACTGCTGGATGCGAGACCTATCTAAATCTCTGCCTCCACGTCAATAACATCTTGCGTACCTGTCTCTGCTGATCTTGGTGGTGAAACCATCTAAAGCCATCAAGCTGATCTTTGCGATCGTGCTCTTCGCCG
This sequence comes from Chorisops tibialis, assembly GCA_963669355.1. Taxonomy (NCBI): domain Eukaryota; kingdom Metazoa; phylum Arthropoda; class Insecta; order Diptera; family Stratiomyidae; genus Chorisops; species Chorisops tibialis. The sequence continues at coordinate 255,141,787 of OY770263.1, forward strand.
AGCTAATATCGAGCTGAAAGGAAAAACGACCAAAGCTAAGTTTAAAGTGGCTGCAGTTCTGAGGCAACTGTCCTCCGGGACGGTCAAATCGCGGGCTGAAGAATCTTCGCGCCCAGCCAAGATAGACAGAATTAAGACGAAAAGCACCTCAGCCACTCTCTGACTAACATGGCTAGCACTGCTGACGCGAATGTGGTCAGCGAAGTACAGCCTCCTGTGAAGTAGTCTACGCATGGCCTGAGCACACCGCCGAAGGTAGCGTCGAACATTGCTTCGGATAGCGCGAAGGTTCCGAAACCTTAGGCTTTTTAAGATTAGATGGGCAGCTTAACGAAGGAAATCTCATAGTGGAAATAGGTAAATTAGCAGGGAAACACAGGAAGTAAGTGTTTGAAATGGCAGTGAACGTTGTTTTTAAACTGCTGGAGGTTATATTCAGTGGGAAAGAGGCTGCCTGGTAATGACACAACACTGTCGTCCGATGAATGAAGGACTGCCTGAACTCCACTGTTCTCCACGGCAAGGGCTTCACAGTGTACTCGTATGAGCATCCAGCTTGGCGAGTATTTAGGGGGGCATTGAATTTAGTTCCTTGCTGCATTTACAATGGAAGTATCTATAGTAAATGCAGAGTTCTCCGATATTTCGATGATCTCGAGGGAATCAATTGAGGCCGATATAGCTTCATCTCCAATTAATCGGAATTCATGTTTCTGGATACAGTCAAGTGAAGCCAGATGTGATTTTGGGGCCAGCCCAAACATGCGAGTTGTACTCAAGATGTGGTCGGATATAAGCCTTATAAATGGTAGCTAGTTTGGAGGCAGAAAAGTATTTCTTACACTTCCGCAGAATACCTAGACGTTTCGAGGTACCAAGAGCAACTTCGTAGATGTGTTGGCTCCAATCAAGACGATTGTTAAATTTTACACCTAATAACGTGAAAGCTGCAGAAAGTGAAATCTGTACGCCATTTAAGGACATATTAGCGGCCGACGTCGGAACATTGTTTGTGACTGCATTGTTAAGGCATTAAAATCAACTCAGTTTTTCCTGCCCCTTCCAGGATTAAACTGAGGTCAGAGTTCAATGACTGTATTGAGGCATGAGGGCGCCGATGTTGGACGTCCCTTCGCAGGGGAGTCAAATAAGAAGGTGTTATCTTCAGTGCTATCATCTGCGAAACAATGAATAGGCTTGAAAGTACATAACAAAAGATCGTTTATGAAGACTAAAACGAGGTTAGGAGAAAAAAATGAGCTCTGAGGGACACCGGAATCTATGGAAAAGGGTGCAGGACTTTAATAGAGCGCTCGGAGAGAAAACTCTCAATCCATATGTCTTCAGGTTGTTTAAGAGACATTTGTGCCAAACTCTGTCGAACGCCTTAGCAACATCAAGAGCAAGTACATGACCTTCTTCGGATTTGTGGATGCAGAGGACTCCTGCTCGGTAAGATAGACAAGGAAATCGCCAGTAAAACGCCCCGACTGAATTCGCGATCATGTATGAGATTTTTATCCGAAAAAAGGTGAGTTTTTTTTTAAAGCACTGAAGTAATGGCTATAGTGCAATATGCTACTCCTTTTTGCAGCCATCAGTGGTAGAAGTACGGGATGATCAGTTCGCGGTAAGGCCTCTGGGAACACCAAAAGAGCCCTCATCGTCTGCGTGCACAGTCGCCGGTAGCAAGCTCGAACCTTTGAAACAGAAACACAAATGTATTCGATCCGATGGCAGTAATATGCTTACCTGGAGCGAAAAAGGTATAGTCGAGAACGGCTACCTACTGTTACGTCGCTAGGAGTTGGTGTTGAAGACTGCTACTTGGACAGTCATCAACACCGACGGCTTGTTAGGCATCTTACCGGAGGGGGTGAAGTCTCGGATTTACTCGTCATTGAGAGATATTCTGAGGGAACAGATCATTTCATTAACCATCTTTTGAAGAATGACTTTGAGCCAAGTTATCTTAGGATAACCTGTATCTTCCTTCTGGAAGCAGTTCCCAAAATGAACGAGCTCTTGAAGGACTTCAAGCTACAGTTGGTAGAAGATGCCGAGGCTCCAAAACTGACGGAAGTATCTGCGTGGATCCCGGCTATTATTGAAGATCCAGAGCTCATATTGCAGGACATACAGCTACAGCAATTGTGTTTGACGTTTGACTTTTGTGTGGAGCAGTTGCCTTTTGCGCGTCTGTTTTTATTTATTTTTATATTTTTCACGTAGTTTCATGTCGTGTTCATTTTAGTATTCCGTAATTGTGTCTATGTGCTACGGTTTGAAGGCATCCAAATTTCTGTTATGCTGAGTGCTTGTGTTTTTGAACACTTTTTCATTTCTTCTTGCCCGATTTCTGCGAGGATTACCGTTAGTGCGATTTCGGTTCTTATTATCGATCTTGGAATAAGGTTTAGTTCGGCCATAAACCTAAAGCGCTTCATAAAGTGTTCTATAATTACGGACAAGAACCTTAAACTAGCAGAACAAAAACTTCAAATTTGTTAACACTGCATCAACAAATTTAAGCGCCACTATAATTTTATTTTTTAATCCACAAAGTTCGCAGCGTGTAAGAGCGATTAATAATAATAGATCAGACTGAAATTTGGTTTTAGTGCGGACATAAACCTTTTTTCATAAACCATTAACCAGCAGAAAATTGGTTTTAAGAATATTACACTGCTTAACAAAATTTTATCGCCACTATATATAAAGTAAAAAGTAAATTTCTTCTCGGTTTAGAATTTTTTTCACCATATATACTCCGAAGGGTCGACCTGGTATTTTGGTGGGTGAACATTTTTATTTATTTTTTATTTTTCGTTCTTTAGAGGCGCAATGGCCACTTCGTCAATTTCGCGTTCAGCCGTCTGTGGTGCTTGCACCCTTAATTTCGCTGACGATCATCGTATTTTTTGTGATGGAATTTGCGACCGATATTTTCACATAGATTGTGTTAAAGCTTCGCAAAATTTGACTGCAGCGTGCGGCTTTACTTGTACGGAGTGCGCTGCCATAAAGCCGTGCCATATTTTACGGTTACTGAAAATTACCGCATCAAGACTCGACCAAACCACGAGCGCTTTTGATGATTTAAAAAGCGACTGCGCATTTATCGCCAATAAAGTGCACAAAATGTCGGATACAATTTCTATTTTGAACGACTGCATTGACGAATTCCGTGATTATGGAACGCAGTTTGATAAGCTACAGGCTTGTTGTAGTCTTATGCAGCACGACATTTCCAAACTGACCAAGAGATTTGCTCAATCCGACAATAAATTGAATGCTGTTCTTGACACCTTGGTTGATAATGACGCTAAGGCTAGCCTTCCAACGGACTCTAGCGATAATACACTCTTCGCGGGGGATGCTAATGCTATTGTAAATAAGCTTAATGTTATGCATGATGACATTAAAGCAACAAAATTGATTTCGGACAGCTCGGATGGAACTCTACCTGTCATATCTTCTCGATTGTTGGTATCGAAAACCGTTTGTTCGGTAGCTCATGTCTCTTGCCAGACGGATGAACCTTCTATTGTTCCGAATGCGCTAGTCTCCACACTCTTAATTAGGAAGAGCAATAGCGATAAAGAGGAAAATACTTCAAATTCTTCATGCTCTACTAGTTCCCAGACGGACTCCAACATGCTACGTTTACCAGCTACAAATGCACCTAACTCCGAGTCGGAAGTAGTAGATGCAAAATACCGGAAGATAACAAATAAAAATAAGAACTCTCGACGTAATGCCAAGTCGAAGAACAATTTACCTGCAACTTCAATAGCTGCTGAATTAAGAAATGTTGTCGATGAGGAAACTACGACCTCCGCGTCTGCGTCCACTGTCGCACCAATTGCTAAGTCGAAGGACAGTTTACCAGCAACTTCAATAGCTACTTCCATTGTAAATTCTAACAGTACTCGCACTGTAAAATGCACATTAAAGGCTGTAGAAAAGCCAAAAGTACTTTTTGTGTCACGGCTGGACCCAGTTACATCTGAGATAGATGTCCTTAACAACATCATGAGTATTCTGAATTGCGGTAAAATTAGCGTTCCTCAAAACGCTATCTCATGTAAAAAATTAGTGTCAGCTAATCTTCGTGGACCTGCTCTGGTGTCTTCATTTAGAGTCGTATTGCCGAGTTCCTGCTTCGATATGGTTTCTACATCAAACTGTTGGCCGACTTCAGCTATAGTAAGGGAGTTCATTCCAAAGAGTCGACATATTTCTACACAACATCGGTCTGTCACTCAGTCAAAAAACGGAATAGCTCCATCTCAATATATTACGCCAACGTAAGTGGTATGCGAACCAAAACACGAAAACTTTACATCGCGGCTGCTGGCTCTTGCTTTGATGTTATTTGCCTCACTGAAACTTGGCTCTGTGGTAGTTTCCTTGATGTGAACTACTCGACTCGGAATACCAAATTTTTCGCCGTGATCGCCATCTTGAGCTTTTGGATGCAAACGTGGGTGGTGGAGTGCTTTGTGCGGTTCGAAGCCAATTTCCGACTGAAGTTGTGGACATCACTGAAGCTTCTGAAATTGAGATTTTATGTGTCGTTCTCTCACTTACGGACAAACAAATATATATCATTACGTTATATATACCACCCTTATCACCATATGTTGTATACGAGGCAGCCTACAATGCGATTGAGTATGTCAGCAATCTTATGCAATCTCGAGATGAGCTACTAATTTTTGGTGACTTCAACATGCCTCTTGTTAATTGGTCGTATTCCGACAGTGACGATTGCCTACTGCCAGCGTTTTCAACCTGCTCACGACAAGATGAAAAATTTTTGGATAGTATGTTTTCAACAGGCCTACATCAATCCAATGCAATACCTAACTCTTTTGGAACATTCCTCGACCTGGTGTTCTGTTCGGATGTGAGTCACCTAACTATCAACAGATGCAACTCGCCTTTGCTTCCAGAATCAGCACGCCATCCTGCGTTCCACGTGATTTTTTCTCCAAATACTGCTGCTGATAATGTTAAGAATTTGAACACTGCTATTTCTCATCGATTTAACTTTAACAAAGCTGACTTTGTTGCCTTGAATGATGATATCTCGAAATGTGATTGGTCGGGCGTACTTAACGAAACAGACATTGATATTGCTGTTAATAATTTCTACAATATCCTCTTCGGTTGCTTCACTAGGTGCGTGCCGGTTACGAGTAATAGTTCACCTAAAAGATTGCCATGGTTTGACGACGATTTAATTAATCTGAAAAATTTGAAAACTAAAGCATGGAAAAGGTACTGTCTCTCAAGGAATGAATCTAACTATAGGTGCTACTCCGAGCTACGCGATTTATTTACTAATAAGTCGAAATTGGCCTATCAGTGCTATCTGCTCGATATGAAGAAGTCTATTAAAAATAAGCCTAAGCTGTTTTGGAATTTTGTGAACTCTAAGAGGCGCACAGATGGTTTCCCTGCGACTCTGTCTTTTGATGGTGAAGTTAGTGATGACCCTAAAAGGATTAGCAACTTTTTTGGCGATCACTTTCGGGCTGCTTTTGATGCCCGGGACTGTGGTATTGACTTTAATAATTTTCAATACTTGACAAAATTTCCCTCTACTACACTGGAGATGAAGGATCTTCTTATTGATGAACCCACTATATCAAAGTTTATCACGAACATCACTGAGAGTTTTAATAGTGGTCCAGATGGAATTCCATCTGTTGTACTTAAAAGGTGCTCTTCTGCACTTTTATCTCCAATTAGGTCCCTATTTAATTCATCTCTTCGTTGTGGGGTATTCCCTAGTTTGTGGAAATACTCAACAATAACTCCTGTATTTAAGAAAGGTAAACGGAACGACAAAAATTATGGCTAAGGTAATTCTCAATAGGATTAGTGATGTCGTCGAGAGCACTCTCGAAGTTTATCAGGCTGGATTCCGTAAAGGGTCGTCTTGTACCGACCACACAAATACCCTACGGATAATATTAGAGCAGTCAGCCGAAATGGGTTCGCCACTACATCTCATGTTTGTGGACTTCGAGAAGGCTTTCGACAGCGTTAAGCGAGATTACATATGGAATGCTTTGCGTAGGAGAGGTATTCCAAATAAGGTCATAGCTATGATTAAAGAATCCTACGAAGGTGCAAGGTGTCGCGTCTTGCATAGAGGAGAGCTGTCCGAGAGCTTTCCTGTGCGAACGGGTGTCAGACAAGGCTGCATATTATCACCAGCCCTGTTTCTGGTGGTAATAAATGACATCTTGAAAGCTGCACTGGAAGGTGGGGAAGGTAAAGGTCTTCAATGGAGACTATTTAACATCTTAAGTCACCTTGATTATGCTGATGACGTGTGTTTGCTTGCACATACCCGTTCGGACTTAGAGTCAAATGTTCGCTCGTTGCATTCTAAATGCAAAGAGGCGGGACTGAAAATAAATGTGCGTAAAACCAAGTACATGCACATGGGTTCGAACGCAAGCACACCGATTGTTCTTAATGGACAGGATGTGGAAGAGGTGCAAGATTTTTGCTATCTCGGAAGCATTGTCAGCATGGACGGCGGAGCCGAAAAGGATGTTGAGGCTCGGCTAAATAAAGCTCGTCAGGCCTTCGGTATCCTTTCCCCTTTCTGGAGGTTAAGAGAGATCTCCCTTCGCACGAAGCTGCGAGTTTTTGACGCATGCGTCAAATCCGTGTTGTTATATGGTTGTACTACGTGGAAAGTGACCGTTCGACTTACCAAGAAACTACAGACTTTCGTAAACCAATGCCTCCGACGCATTTTAGGAATATTCTGGCCAGAAGTGATCTCCAACGACGAACTTTGGAGTACAACTCGCCAGACTAAAATAGGTATTGAGATTCAACGGCGAAAGTGGCAGTGGATCGGTCATACTTTGAGGAAACCAGAGCAAAACATCGCAAAACAGGCTCTGGATTATAACCCTCAAGGAAGACGTCGGGTTGGTCGACCATGTAACACATGGAAGCGAGCAGTTGAGCAGGAGGCCAGAGGAATAAACAAGTCCTGGCAACAGCTTAAAGCCGATGCTCAGGATCGCGCCTTGTGGAAGAGAGTTGTTTCTGTCCTATGCCCCTATAGGGGGTCTTAACAGGAATTTGAATTTGATGAAACGGAACGACGTATGCAATTACCGGCCAATAGCCAAGCTGTCTTGTGTTCCAAAATTATTCGAAGCAATTGTTTGTGACGCAATGTACTTTCATTGCAAATCAATAATAAGCCCAACGCAACACGGGTTCATCAAAGGTAGATCCACAACAACAAATTTACTAGAATTTTCGAATTTTGCCATCCCAGCGATTGAAGCAGGCAAACAAGTTGACTGCATATATACAGATTTTAGCAAAGCATTTGATAAGATTAATCACAAAATATTGATTCACAAGCTTTGCATACTTGGATTTCCTACTATTTTTACTAATTGGATAGAATCCTATCTTTCTAGTCGCACCCAACAGGTGCAATTTCGAGATGCTTTTTCATCGGTTATTCCAAACACTTCTGGTGTACCTCAGGGTAGCCATCTTGGCCCACTTCTGTTCATTTTATTTATTAATGACGCGAGTTCGGTAATCTCTAACTCTAATATTCTTTTATATGCTGACGATGCAAAAATATTTCGTACTATCACCTGTACGAATGATAATTTACTTTTGCAAAATGACTTAAAGCTATTTTTTGACTGGTGTACCCTAAACTGTATGCCTTTAAACATTGGAAAATGCACCACTGCATCTTTTTCTAGGAAAAAGGATCCAATTGAATTTGTATATGTTTTAGAGGAAATTGCTTTGCAAAAATTAAGCATAGTTCGCGATTTAGGCGTACTTTTTAATGATAAATTTACCTTCGACGACCATGTTGACTGTATTGTTATCAAGGCTAACTCCATTTGGGGCTTCGTAAAACGATGGTCTAAGGACTTTAATGACCCTTACATCACAAAGACACTTTACTGTACTTTTGTGCGATCAATTCTCGAATATGCCTGCCCGGTGTGGACTCCTTATTATGCTATTCATAAGAACAGAATTGAGTCCGTGCAGCGAAGATTTTTGAGATTTGCTCTTAAAGGACTTCCCTGGTCAGACCCAATGTGTCTCCCCCCTTACCAAGAACGACTTCAACTGCTTTCGTTGGATTCACTCGAAGATAGGCGATCTGTTCTTGGTACTGCAGTCGCAGTCAAATTAATTTCAGGCGAAATTGACTCCCCCATCTTGCTTGGAGCTCTCTCCTTCAAAATTCCTCACCGTTCCTTGAGAGACTACGTACTCCTCGACATTCGTTTCCATCGAACTAATTACGGCCAGCACGAACCGATAACCTCTATTTCACGGGCTTATAACGCTAATTATAGCAACATTGATTTCAATTTAAATATTGCTCGGATAAAGTCAGCTTTGTTAAAAAAATAAATAATGTAATTAAAAAAAAAAAAAAAAAAAAATTTTTTGTAAGTAATCATATGTTGATGAATTGATAAATTAAAAATAAAAAAAAAATAAAAAATAAAAAGCTATGTCACGTATGCCATATCTTTCAACTAGGGATAGTACAATGGTCCCAACTGAATGATCCCAATGCAATATGGTTCTCTTTCCGGGACCACGCTCCTACAACCTAAATAAATGCATATGAATTATATAAAATGTTTTTTTTAGTAATAAAATTACAAGGGGTAGTGTAGGTTATAGAACTGCCATACCTCTGTAGTTCTCAAACTTTGTCTCCATTCTTGTGGATGGGTTTGAGACGCAACGATTTCCAGGCCGAAGGGTGACAGTGACTTGTTGAAGAGAAAGTGTAGAGGTGTTGTATGTTGATAAGCACACTATAAGAATATTGAAGGGATAGGGATAGATAGATTGTAGGAGGGTGGTTTCATAGAACAAAAATGCACTGGGGACATCTAGTTGGGCCCATTATACTCCTCCTATTGCCAACCTCCGCAAAGGCTGTCGCTCGCGATCCTCAGCCTAAATGCGTGCAGCTTTAGAAAGCAATGACCCGTGGTTAGGCCAACAATAGTTTGAACGCTATAGCAACTACATACTTTGTAATATCTGAGCTGTAATATTTTTATTCGGTTCTTCTCAAAAGGATTTGGCCTGCAGCTGTCCAAATACCGCCACCCCGGCAATAAAGAATCCAAAATAGTTTCTTTGAAACTAGTCTTCAGCAGTGTTGGTGCTACATCGACTGGCTTCCCCTTCTTCAATGGCGCTACAGCCCAAATCGGGCCTTGGCCTCCTGACCTTCAGGTTCCTTAACATTTTCATTTTTTATTGCAGAAGGATTGTTAGCCCTTCGCACAACCCTCTATCTATGAATTTTTCATTTTCGTAGATTGAGGTAATCAAGGTATACCCAAGCAAGTATTGTGCTGGAATTATGCGTCGACCGGGATTTGAACTCACGACCTTCGCCTTATAGCCCAACTCGCTACCCACTAAGCTACACTTTAGCTGACTAGGGTGGAGTTAATGTTTGCAGATCTTTGCCGCGCAAGCATGTCTGCTGCGTCGTTTCCTAACAGGTCGCTATGATTCGGTATCCAGGGAAGGAATAAGATCAGGACCTACACCTTTTTTTGATATCAATAGCTGTAAGAGCAGTCAGCATCTCCTCATTGGACAGTGAGATATTGTCAACTAGTGATGTAACCGAAATTTTGGGTTCGGTGTGGAGGGTTGAACCTGACTGGTTACCAAAAACTTCACGAAAAGGGTCAGCTATCATATCGCAGATATTACGCCGGCAGGAAATTTGCATGATTCTATTGGACATCGTTACGGAATAACCCAAACTTTCACGTTTTATATTAACAAAATCGAAAAATCTTCTTAGTTCTGTTATAATATCTCCACCCATTTTCTTTACATAACAATCATACGCAAACTGGGACTTAGAAAGGAACTCTAGAGGCCAGCGTGTCATATCTTCTCTGAAAATTAGGAGTAATAGCGCCCGTTTTCTTAAATAGTTTATTAAATAGCTGATTTCTTCTATTTCATAGTGATTTGAGGCTTTTATTTACTTTACTTTATTTTTTTGTTCCATTACAGTGACATATTGTGAGTGCAAATTGAAAACCGCCGTTTTTTTTTTTTTTTTTTTCAAAATTTGAGCCTTTACAAAAAGGGTGAAATATTTATTATTCGAAGAAATGTCCATCGCTAGCCACGCGTCGAAAAAACTGCTCTTCTCTTGAGCCGATCCACGAATCGACTCAATTTTTGGCTTTTTCGTAAAAAAAACGAAGTGCTGTTCAGCCAAACCATGCGTGATCGATTGGAATAGGTGGTAGTCAGAAGGAGCGATGTCTGAAGAATGCAGCGGGGAGGGTAGGATGTCTCATTTCAGTGTTTCCAGGTAAGGTTTCTAACTTAAGCAACATGTGGATGAGCAGTGTCGTGCAGCAAAATCATTTTTTCCCATTGGTACTGTGGTCGTTTCTCCTTCAACGCTGAGCTCAAACGCATTAATTGTAGTTGATTGAGATCTCCCGTGATGGTTTCACTCGGTTTCAGCAATTCATGCGATACCACAACAATTTTCTCTCTTCAACAGCACCAATCCTATCGAGAAATACTTTAGCCATGATTTTCGATACGGCAGTAAGTAGATATATACCACGCCAATTGCCAACCTCCCGAAGGTCGCCCTTTTTCGGATTTTTCACAATGACGCCCTCCTTCCATTCAGTCGGATATCTTTCTTCATTCCACACCTCAGTAAAGAGTGGGAGGAGTATATCGGCTGTTATTTCCGGGTCCGCTTTGAGGATTTCGGTTGGTAGTCCGTCTATACCTGGGGTTTTCCTTCCTGCCATTGACTGAATGGCGGAAACTATCTCTTCCTTATCTGGGGGATGGTCCCTAATAGAGGATTGTTGCGGTTGGATGTTTGGTAGTTGTTCTGTTTCTGGAATATATTTCTCTTACAAGATATTTAAAATATCAGAGAAGTATTCCTTCCATCGCCGCAACTGGTGTTGACTCATATTAAGGAGAGTTCCGTTGAGATCTGTCAGCAGATGGTTGGTGACGAGAGCCCTGTTCGTCAACTGTATTTCATCGACCTTAGTGCTTGAGAGCATTCGACGCGCCTCAGTCACAACTTCGACATATTCGCGTACAAAAAAGTATATGACGCCGATAAAACGTCACAAATCAAATGATGAGCAGTTATTGACAGATGCCTGAGCTTACCACCGCTCTAAGCTTTGTAGGAAATATGGAATGGAAGGCCACATTGCGAAAAGTTGTGACAAGGAGCCATCATGCATGTTCTGTAGGAAGGATCATCCAGAAAATGCGAAGCATGTAGCCGGCAGCAGCAAATGCCCGATTTTTAGGAGAGCCATCACAAGTAAAAAAATCATGAAGATAATACAGTTTAATCTCAACCACTGTAGGATAGCGCAGGATATCCTGACACAAATTGCTAAGGACGAGGGAGCGGATATCGTTTTGATTAGCGAACCGTACAAAAATTTCGACAGAAACAAAACAAAGCTAGCGACAATATGGATATGTGGAAAACACGCGTTCCAACAAACCAGTGAACAGGCGGAGGGCTTCGTACGAGTAAAAACAAATGGAATTCACTTCTACAGCTGTTACGCACGACCCAGCTGGACGACGAGTGAATACCAGACAATGTTAGATAATCTAACGGCCGACGCACGCGGTAAAACTCCAGTGGTCATAGGCGGTGATTTCAATGCATGGGCAACAGAATGGGGTAGCAGGCTCACCAATGCTAAAGGACGCATTTTGCTCGAGACATTTGCACCACTGGAAATAGGAATTGCAAATATCGGCCGGGCAAACACGTATCGCAAAGCAGGAATGGGCTGCATCATAGACATAACTTTCGTAAGCAACTCCCTTCTACGGAATACGAAATGGCGTCTTAGCGAGCAATATACACATAGTGATCATCAGGCAATAATACTGGATATAAAAGAAAGAAGAGCCGTACAACGACCGAAATTAACAGGCCCAAAATGGAAAGATAAACTCTTCGACAAGGACACGTTCGAAGAAATGATGAACACCGACGTCACAAATCGAAGCGGAACAGCAAAGATACTTGCGGAACAACTCACCCACACTATCATCACAGCGTGCGATGCAGCGATGCCCAGAAGAACAATTAGTGGAAGAGGTGCACCATGCTACTGGTGGAACGAGGAAATAAAAACACTCACGGCAAAGTGTTTACAAGCCCGACGCAGAGTCCAACGATCAAGGGGAAGAGTAGACTTTCAGGACCGATTAAACACTTTCAAAGTGGCAAGACAAGATCTAAACAAGGCGATAAAACAGAGTAAGGCAATTAGTTTCAAAAATCTCTGTAACGAAGTAGATATAAATCCCTGGGGTGTAGCATATAGGATGGTGATGACAAAGCTGAAGGGTCATAGGTCCCTACAAATAACTTGCCCGATAATGCTAAGATCAATAGTAGAGCACCGATGGCATCCCAAATATGGCAATAAAAGTTGCTATTCAAAAGAGGCCCGACATCTTTATAGCAACTATGCAAAAGTGTTTCGAGGAAGGTGTCTTTCCTGAGACATGGAAGCTCCAACATTTGGTGCTTCTACCAAAAGGAAATAAGCCTCCTAGAGAACCATCGTCATATCGCCCAATATGTTTACTTGATACGTTGGGAAAGATCCTTGAGCGAATTATTAACAACAGACTGCTCGTACTAGCAAAGGAGAAAGGAGCACTCTCAGACCACCAGTTCGAATTTAGGAAATCGTGTTCAACTGTCGACGCCATAAAAGTGGTAGTCGATACTGCAGCTGAGGCGATACAAGGAGAAAGATGGCGATGGGGGACAAAAAAATATTGTGCAGTAGTGACACTGGACATTAAAAATGCCTTTAACTCGGCAGATTGGTCACTCATAAACAGATCGTTAATCAGGATGGAAACACCACACTACATGTTGAGAATAATTGCAAATTACTTCACCAACAGGAAGTTGAGGTACCAAACTAATGAGGGGTTAAGGTACTACAACGTCACCGCGGGAGTCCCACAAGGATCTGTACTAGGCACTCTCCTGTGGAATATTTTATACGATGGAGTTCTTCGACTATCGTTGCCGCAAGGAGTAAAATTAATCGGGTTTGCTGACGACATCGCTGTTGTTACCGTGGCTAAGCATATCCACGAAATAGAGTCAGCAACAAATGAAGCCGTATCACAAATAAGAGACTGGCTAGAGTCCGCTGGCTTAGAATTAGCTGATCACAAAACGGAGGCTGTTTTAATAACAAGCCGAAAAAAAAATTGAATACATGAACATTCAGGTCGGCAGTCAAATCATCAGATCCAAGGAGGCAATTAAATATCTAGGAGTTATGCTCGATAACAGGTTAAAATTTAAAGTTCACGTGGACTTCACGAGCAAAAAGGCGTCACAAATGCAGGCAGCCCTTTCCCGAATACTGCCAAACATCGGTGGACCAGGATATGCCAGAAGGATACTACTTTCGAGAGTAGTCAGCTCGGTTCTCCTATATGCTGCTCCGGTTTGGGCGGCGGCGCTAGCGACAAAGGAAACAAGGAAAAAGATGTCATCAACATATAGGCTCTGTGCGATAAGAGCAATTAGCGGTTTCCGAACAATATCGGACGAGGCAGCCTGTGTCATAGCCGGAATGATCCCCATTGACATTCTCGCAAATGAGATGCTAAGGATCTAGGAAAGAAGATCCTCGATCCAACAAGAGGCAGCTGTTGCCAGGAAAATAAAAGAAGAGGAAAAGGCAACATCAATGGCTATGTGGCAAGCCAGGTGGGACAACGCTACAAAAGGCAGATGGACCTATAAGCTAATCCCCGAAATTGAGGTCTGGACAAAGCGGGTGTACGGGGACTGCAACTATCACATCACGCAGTTCCTATTAGGTCACGGCGGCTACCGCAAATACCTACATATGTAGGTTCGGACACGATAATTCGCCTCTTTGTCCAAATTGCCCAGATCAAGAAGAAGACACAGAGCACGCGGTTTTCAACTGCAGTCGCTTCGGAGAATGAAGAAATAATATTCCGAGTCCACCATTCATCATTGACTATATGATGGAATCAGAGGAAAATTGGATGGAAATTTGCACACTCGTATCGAATGTGCAAAAGGATCTTCGGAGAATCGAGAGAGAAAGGAGAGCAGAAACAATTTAAGGAGCACAGCATAAAATGCTAGCCAGCCCCGCGAAGTAATACCTAACGGCAGTCCCGCGGGGAGAGTGGTTGAAGTCTGTGTGCGGGGGTGTGGTTTAGTACGCAGGCACATATCGGCTGACAGTTCTGTTAGGATCAGGTATGTGAATCGTGCATGCCAATGGCGCGGGCTATTGGTATCTAATGAAGATTCCACACCTTCATGGCGTAACCAGAAAAAAAAAACCACGTGATGTTTCTGATCTGCCAATGTTGATCATCATTTACTGCTGGCACCATCTATTGGGAAACTTCTCTTCTTCAATGGCGCTACAACCCAAATCGGGCATTGGCCTCCTGACCTTCAGGTTCCTTAACATTTTCATTATTTATTGCGGAAGAGTTGTTAGCTCTTCGCAATCTATTGGGAAACGGAGGGATTCAATTTGCTGGACATTTTCCACATAATTGCAAAAGTATGCCATTGATCCATAGATTATATAGTACAGAGTAACTTCGCAATTTCCAGACAATATTTAAACGCTGCAATGTCAGTTCAATGTCAGCATGTGCAGTACAAATTTTGACAACATTGTCAGTAGTGTCAGCCGGGTAGTGTGCAGTGTGCTTTTATGAAGAAACTGTGTAGTCACTGACTTTTCTAAATATACTGTTTAACGTGAAAGAATAGTGTCGTGAATGAATCAAGATCACTTTTCTCCTAGTAGAATTCTAAGATCGTGATAAGAACAGATCAAAGCCAATCAAGTGTTCCTGCATGAATCATTAACAGCCAACGAAATACGATATTCACACATATCTTCTGGTTTCAAACAGCATACACTGGATTCTTTCCTTGCCCCATACTTAAACTGATCATTAATTCGATCGTGCTAAAAGATTTATGTCTTTCAAGCTGAAGCGAAAACATAGATTGCCATATCACTTCCACAAAATACACCATGCTAAGCTGCTCCTGCTAAATCAGACATAAATCTGTTAATCTACACGCCTTATTTATTGAATGATCACCGATCGCAATAATGCTGATCTTTTCTACTACCGAAAATGAAAAGTCCGATCATTCAATCTTCTCTTGCATACCTCCACGTCATTTTCTTTCGTCAGCATTATTATGTAAGAAAGCTTCCTTCACGCATCATGCATCATCGTAATCCCCATTACATTCATCTCTAGCAAATGCGTAAGTTTTCACAAGATCAGTAACAAAAAAAAACGACAGAAAAACACAAAAATGCTTCATTCAAAAACAGCATTATGCGGATGCCTGAAATTCTTTATTACGCATTCACCGCATCTAAATCGGATCGCGTTCATTATGTCTGCTCGCAATAAAATTCCATTGAAATTTTCATAAAAACCTTTCTGCGGATTGATTTATCCAAATGATCTTTCGAATACGTAAACCGTGTAATCGCTATTAGGAAAATATCTAAAAAAAAAAAAAAAAAAAAAGAGATATCCAAATAATTATTAAGAAAATATGATCCATGAAATTTCTCAACGATCACATTAGTAAGATCGAGCAGAGTAGTATATGATCGTGAAATTTTTTGATTGGTAAAGATCGATCTAACGATCTTTTTTTTTTTATAATTAAACAAAAATTATGAAATATAGCTATGCTTTCGTACAATTGAATTAGATTAAGATAAAAAAAACCCTTTTATGTAGATCATTGATTACCAACTAATGGACAAAAATTTCCGATCTTGCACAGTCTAGGATCTAAAAATAGTGACACTATCGTCAAAAATAGATTTTTTTTCGCATACTCATACCACATACGATGTAAGAATGTTAATTCTAAAGCGATTGCGAAATTCAGTTCGTTTTAGATCTTGTGCGGTATTTTGATCGATAAAGTATTTGTGTGAGAGGATCACGCACGCTAATTCCTCCATAAAAAAAAACGCGTGCGATCATATGTGGGTGTCGTCGTCCAGGTTTAGTTCGAATTTTTTCTTTTATAAATTCGCTAAGATATAGCATTGCACTTATCATCACCCATAGGTAGAAGAAAAAAAAAATTATAAAGATCAGAAATCGAAGTGATCAAATCCCATTTGTTTATATTTTTACGAGCGACTCATATCTTTCTTGTTTGACGTGGGCGCCAACCGCACATATGAGATGATCTTCAATGTTGAATTTTTTTTCTCCGCGATCTTTTCCTTTTGTTCTTCTCGAAACAAAAAAAAAATCTTTTAGGTAGAAAACAACGATCAATTGTGGTCTTCAAAATTTGAAGATCGTCTTAAAATCCGAGGCGTTAGTCGAGTACTTTCGAAACGAATTGAACGATCTTCTTGGCGAGTAAGTAGTTTATGCGCGATCTTAACGAAGAGATTTCTCAATTAATAAATGATCGTGCATTATCTTGCTTAAGTTAAATTGTATAATTTGATTATTTTGTTTTTTTTTTTCCCCATCCCCGAAGCAAATTTCGCACTCGGATCCGGCCTACACTGTATAATTATTTCATCAGGCTACCATTAGATAGCTGTTCATATCGTAGCGCTATGATTAAATAATTGCAAACACGAGCATAAGTGTTCTGGTTAATGTTAAATAACAACAAAAAAAAAATTCACTAACTGAACTGTGACGAGATTAGTGCTGATCGTTCATACTAAGCTATGAGCAATTTTCTTTTTTCTTCTAAACTAATATCTTAGAATTTCGAACGATCTTTAGTCATACATGACGATTATTTCGATGATAATATTTATATCTAATATTGAACTGTGAATTTCTTATCATTTAGGTTCGAGCCTATTTCCTGTAATAAAATTCTATTGACCATAATCGACTTTCAGAATGGCATGTTGAAGAATTAATTTGCTATCTAACGATGGTCAGGATGTTGGATTAAAAATTTTCATATACAGGAAATTCCGGTTATAGTTTTCATGTCGATAAGGTCCGAGAAAATAACTTAAATAGTTTGATAGCAAAGTTATACGATTTTTCCTGTAATGGGGAAAAATAAGATGAGAAGCAAGTGGAGTAGTTGTTATAGCAACATGTATCTTAATTTTCATTCAAAGTGATCGCACAAGGCCAAGTACTTCCACTTATCGAGTCATTTAAGCCTTGACACTTCACTCATCCAATAGATTGATTGCTTGGCAATATACTCAAAAAGAAAGAAGTTTGATTTTTTAGCAAGGTCAGTGACGATCGTGCCAATCAATTTGATCTTACTAACATAAGAAATCGAGTGCGATCGTGCCAAAAATAATTGAAAGTTCTTATCGAGTGAGTAATAATCAATAATCTTGAGATTGTGAGATCATGGCGATTATGGGAAAAAAAAAATAGTTATGAGATTGTACAGAAAAATTACCAATAATATTCAATGTCAAATTTTTAATTTTATTTCATAAGAAAACATAACCAAGAAATGGTGCCTTCTTGATCTTATGATATCCAGGACAGCGCAGAAAATGAAGTTGATTTTTCTTCTGAACGAAAATCTTCTAAAAGTCAGTCATGTCAAGATACTTTTTCATTCTCCTGACATTACAGCCCAAAACGCGCCTTGACATTTTATTTGTAATTGTGGCTCCTCCGTTCATGCTAGACGTGCAGTGTATGCCTTAAGTTTTGTAACTCGTCAAACGACCGTATCACAATGTCAGAACGGCAATCTGAAGACTATTTAAGGACTCTTCTGACTTCAATCCATTCTCATCGTAACAAAATCATACAAATGCATTTCACGAATCATGATAATGTTGCATGACAACACTAAGTCGTTCATTGATCTTCAGCTGCGTACTATCCTACACACACACACATTGACAATCCGCGATCATCAATTGCTTGTAACCTCGAACTGTTCAAGCGTACTTAGAAACAGCATAGAAGCAGACGAAGTGCAGACGAAAAGTAAACGAAAGATAGACGAAAAGCAAACGAAAAGCAGACGAATAGCGGCCAAAATAGAACGATATTAAAATGCGAGCATTTGCGATGAAAGGAGCAGTCTGAATTGGGAGGTGAAAGAGTCACGATCTGGTCGTCGCGTAGTAAGGTCGCGATAGAGGAGTTAAGATTGGAAAACGATCTAGTCGGAAATAGGAAAGCGACAATTGGTGAACAGAAAAAGTGTTTTACGTTGTGTTTTAATTTAAAGAGAAGTTGTATTTTTACTTGAGATCGAGCGATCCCTTGCACACTTCAATTGGTGTCAGAAGTGGGATTTCAAGTAAAAATCGCGAGTAATAATTACGAAAGTTCACATAGTGTCGAAATTTCTGGAATAACGATTAAGGGGGAGTCCTACTTTAGAAAACCCAAAAATAGTTTTTTTTTTCGAAGATTTTTTGGAAGGGAAAAAACAACAGCGTAGCGCACTTTAGGGTATATTTTCTTATGTATTTGAAGTGAAAAAAAAATATATTTTTTTATTTAGATACAATGAGTCCTTTCTGTGAGCGCCTTGACACTAAACTATTTAATTGGCATGACAATTGCATTTCGTAATTTTTGTGTAAAGCAAAAAAAACCAAAAAGATTTGTAATTATAACATATTATATTTTTCTTCTGGGTGAACCAAGAAAAAGTTGAAATAATCATGAAGTCGCTTAGTTTTTTTGCTATCACGTTCGCCAATTCAGAAAAATCGAAAAAATTAAAACTCAAGAAAACGCGTTTTAAGTTTTCAATTGGAGAAAATAAATTTTTTTGGTTTGTTACGATAATAATCGGCTAATCAGCTATTCCTGCTCCATATAGTAGTCCTTCTGCTTCCTCAAACACCTCGTTCTGATGCAGGTCTCAGGGCAGAAATTCGGAGTAGAAGATAGAGGGATGGAGCGCGCGTCCGAATGCGCACATATCTGCTCGACGCCTCTCTGCGTTCGGCTTGTATCTCCGAAAATATTTCGAATTGGCATCTATAACATTCTGAATATATTCTTGGATAGTTTATCTATCGATTTTGGCAAAAAAAAAAAAAAAACATATTTTGGACCTCCTAAAGCAGGATCACCCTTAAGTGGTTATATATTCACGAGAGTGCAAAAAGGAGATTTTCTGAAAAAGTTTTAACACGGTACAAGTGACCGCGAGCTAGGTTATAGCCTAGTAGGTAGTGTGTTGGTCTTGTAATGCGAAGGTCGTGAGTTCAAATCCCGGTCGGCACAATATATAATTCCGGCACATTGCCTGCTTGGATATACCTTGGTCACCTCAATCTAAGAAAATGAAAAATTCGTAGAAAAAGGGTTGTGCGAAAAGCTAACAACGCTTCCACAATAAGTAATGCAAAATGTTATGGAACCTGAATATCAGGAGGCCAAGGTCCGATTTGGGCTGTAGCACCATTGTAGAAGAAGAAGTGACCGCGAGAAAGGTTCTCGAGAAAGATTTTATGATTGCAAATTCCTAAACAAACAGTAAGAATTTTTGTGAGTTGTTTCCACGGCGCGATATTGTGAAAAATTCTTCACGGACAATAAAAAAGTTTTGTTTTGTGAAATAGATAGAAAAAAATGCCGCGTTACGTGAAAGACTCAAAACTGGCCAAGTTGAAAGAGGAACTCGGTAAACGTGAATTACGTACGGCCGGAAACAAGGCAGAACTTATAAGCCAGATGATGGATGCGTTGGAATTTAAGGGATACAGTGCCGTAAACTATGAGTTCCCATCGAACATGAGCCCGAACAGAAGATCAAGCAACAAATCGTACAGCAAAGTGTAGCGAAAAGTTCTCGATCTACAGACCCGGTAATGCAGTTGATGCAATAAATGATGGCGAAAATGGATCAACAGAGCAGTAAAATGGATCAACAAAGTCAATAGGCCACAGAGCAAGACCACCAACTGAAAAAAGCCTACAGACAAACGCACTCGGTAAGCAAATTAAAGAGCAGTTGGACGTGAAACTTCTGGAACAACGAACGGTTCTACAAATAGCAGAAGATCACCAAAAATACTGGAAAATTGAGAGCATCTCCAATCATGTAGACTGACTAAAAAGGAAATTCGAGGTATTGAAAACAACTGAAGTCATCAAAGCCGAGAGTGTGGTTCAGAAAAATCTAAAGGCTCCATTCTTCGATGGTGAAACACTACCATGGACCATCTACAAAACCCAATCACTAGTCGGATCAGGCGCAAACAACGGCCTTGATATTGGCGTTACGAAGTTCTGCGACCAAAATCTTGCAGACCTCAACGGCCGAAGAAGAAAACGACTTTTAGTTCCTGGTGCGGACCTTAGTCCTTCGATACCCAACAAATTTATAAAACGCAACTTCGCAACCTAAGCTAGGGTGTAACCTAGCGGGTAGCGTGTTGGTCTACAATGCGAAGGTCGTGAGTTCACATCCCGGTCGACGCATAATACCAGCACACTGCCTGCTTGGGTATACTTTAATCACCTCAATCTACGAAAATAAAAAATTCGTAGATAGAGGGTTGTGCGAAGGTCTAACAACCCTTCCACAATAAATAATGAAAAAATGTTAAGGAACCTGAAGGTCAGGAGGCGATTTGGGCTGTAGCGCCATTGAAGAAGAACTTCGCAACCTAGGGTGTAGCCTAGTAGGTAGCGTGTTGGTCTTATAATGCGAAGGTCGTGAGTTCAAATCTCGGTCGACGCAATATATAATTCCAGCACATTGCTTGCTTGGATATTCCTTGGCCACCTCAATCTACGAAAATAAAAAAAATTTGTAGATAGAAGGTTATGCGAAGGGCTAACAACCCTTCCACAATAAGTAATGAAAAATGTTAAGGAACCTGGACCCAGAAACCCGGCGAAAACCTACAAAAAGTGGCTCAGGGCATTGAAAAGTTGGTGCTATTATACTTTCCCAGGATGGAACCAGCAAACCAAAATGAATCGGTAATGAACGCATTTGTCATGCATCACGCATTTATCACTTCAGCTTTGTTCTGATCTCTGGCATAAACATTCTTATGACAATTGTTTAGCAGCGTACCTAAACAAGTGTCACAAGAATGTTTATGCCAGAGATCAGAACAAAGCTGAAGTTACCGAAGGAGAATACTACGTTGTTGGGAGTGTGGAAAAGTCGGGCACATAAGACGCGAATGACGCAACAGAAAAAAACCAGCAGGAATGAATTGCTCAGGATGTGTCACAAAACAAGAGTCACCAAATGATTTGCGATTTCGGAGAGTTACTGTCGGAACCGTGGCAAAGATTGCGCTCGAACGGAGAGCCCAGTAGGCAGAGTGCAAGCTACAAAATTTCCTGCTGTTAGAATTGCGAACAGACATGGCACCAAATTCCGAACGCATTTTCTGACTCATTCTCATCACATCACATATGTTAACAACATCGGAGATTGCGAGAACGTACCGAAAAATATTTTCCGAGAGAATACCTAAAAGCAATGCACAATCACTGTATATCGTCTTGGTTTTCTGCGATCATTCCATTTTTATTGTAGGTAGGGTTGGTAGATAGAGATGCTGCCCCGACACAAGTCCTGGCCCATAGATCATAATCTGGTCCGTTTTTATACCAAAGGATCTCAGAATACACTCCTACTCGGTGAACCAACCGGAGATCTCTATGAAGCGCTCAAGGCTTCTAGCATCCAGATTTGCCAGAATACCAAGGCTATCGAAGAAGCTCACGCCTAAAAGGCATCTCCTTTATCTAGAGAGCAGGGCTAGTTTCTTCCACTTCCTCATCTTTGAAGCTCGTGCAAAGATCATTAAAAAGAGACCTAAACCTCTGAGCATGTCTCCCTATCAGCCAGTGTATAGTAACGACTCCTACCATAGAACTAATCCTTTACCTGCTTAGCAAGATCAATCTACAAGAACGTTTGAGATCCATCATAAGCTAAATCTGTCTGAGGGTTTTACATATAAGACCATTCGCCCATCTGTCGTTGACTTTGCTTATCACACCCATCTTAAGTTGAAGCTTATAAGTTGCGAGTGCAATACTAAGCTTCTCTTTCTCAGATTAAATTTGGAAGGTGGTTCCGTGCTGGGCGAGTTTATGGGCTTTGCAGTTCTCCAGAATGATCCTATGCCATCGTCCTCAAAAACGGACGACAATCAAGAAAAGTCATCCAAGACTTTTCTTGATTGTCGTCCATTTTTAGACAATACTGGTCAAGCTAAACGCACGCATGAGTATACCGTAAACCCTATTTTTATTCACACAGAAAAATATAGACAGTCATTCACGTCCACACTTTGGAACGCGAATATTTCCAAAAAAGTATAACCTTCAGCGCTTCAAACATAATATCCACCGCCATTTCCGTCTCTATCCCCCAAAATTTCCATAACACCGACATAACTGTGCAATACATTGAAGAGTGACCCCTACGTTATACTTAGTGCATATAAAAAAAACATGATTGATTCCAGGGATTTAATAGCGGCCTGACTATCAGTGAAGATTCCAATATCCTTAGTAGATACCACATAACATTTCAGTCTTGCTAAGGCTTTTCTTATCGCCACTTCTGCTTGGAACACACTACAAGATATGCTTAAGTTAGGCATTACAGAGAAAACACCTCCTGCTGCTACACTTCTAATTTTGGAGCCATCAGCATAAAAGGATATGAACTCTTCCTCTCGTATTTCATTTTCCTCCCACTCTTGTCTCGAAAAGATGTCGGTGGGACATTTTTTTCTATCAAAATCAAAACTTGAGAGAGTGTAGTTTGTGTTTTCGATTAAATTCTCGAAATCTTACAGAATTAACGAATGACCAGTTTCAATGCCAGTCCGCTGGCGAGTTTCTGCACTTGCAGTCATCTGTTTACCAATAATGTCGAGAGGTAGCAGATGAAACCGTACTTACAATGTTGCGGAGGAGCCCCACTTATGCATAAACATGATGTTCTCTGCACTTTGCCGAGGAGTGTGCGGTTTGTCTCTGTCCACAGGGCAGCCTACCACACAATCACACCATATGGCAAGACGGGTCTAATGACGGCAACATCGGACCAATACACTACTTTGGGCTGCAGTCCCCATTTCTTACCTGTAGCCTTCTTACAGGAACGAAACAGTAGCTTTGTTAACACGCTCCTGAATATTAGCTTTCCAGCTCAGTTTCCTATTCAAAATAAGACCCAGATATTTTGCTCTACGAAAACAAGGCTAGTACCGTCCAGGATGAGAGGGTCGACATGGGGAATTTTGCGTTTCCTTGTGAAAAGGACTAGCTCGGTTTTGTGGAGGTTCACTCCCAGTCCACGTCACAAGCCCATTTAGATTGTATTGAGAGGACATTTTGCATAACCTCGCCCAGAATTTCCGGATAGCTATGGCAACGTCGTCCGTAAAAGCAATCATTTTGCAGCTAGCATCTCCCAGTCTTAGCAGTAGTCCATTAAACACCACATTCCAAAGAAGTGGAAAGAATATGATGCCTTGCGCTGAACCTCTACTAACAAACCTTCTAGCCGATGAGAAGCCCAGTTTTATACTGATAATCCTATATGTCAACATCGAATTAAACAGCACCTTCATATTTGAAAGTAAGTGCGTAATTGCTTCGATAAAGTATGCGTATGCCTTTTGGGCTGACAGACAACATTATCTGATTAATGTTGCTGCGTAGATGGATATCAATCAATCGTCCTAAAGTTTTTAAAAAGAATGAAGATAGACTTAAAAGTCTTAGGTCCTTCGGACATGTATGAGAACTTCTTCCCGCTATGGGGATAACAACCACTTTTACCTATTTCCATATTTCAGGAATATGGACCAATCGTAGGTAACCTCAAAAAAGAACTTCCAACCAAGGAAGAATAAAATCAAAGGTGTTTTAAAATTCGGCAAGTATTATGACTTCCGGATTTATACGGGTTGAAACTGCGTATTACCCATAGGATTTTATTCCACGAAATGATGATTTCAAAGTGGTCCATTGGAGGCTTGAGTTGGTGCTCTTCTCAGTGTGGAGTGACTGTAGAGCTACCCTAAAAGTGAGTATTTAAGAGAAAATCAATGATTTTGTCACTCGAAGAGATCCATGACCCTTTGGATTTTTTGAAGTAGCTGGACATTGAGGGGAAGGAAGAGAGAATTTTCCGAAGTTTTGACGCCTCGGATGTCTCTTCTATTATATCGCCAAAAATAAGATTTGTGCTGCGTTTTCTCTAATTCTTTTTGTAACAGCGAAGGGCTTTCGCATAGGATTACCAGTCTGAGTCCTCTTTGGTTCTATTAGCCTTATTAAAAATTAGTATACAGCTTTTCCTAAGATCCCCACCATGGTGGCTTCTGTTTACCTTTTGGCTTCTGTTTACCTTTTGGCTTCCTAGTGAGAAAAGAGCGTACCATTGTCCCATTTAAAGCCCTTGTACGTAGACACGATTCCATCAAGAGCAACGGTGGTGTCCGGAAGTGTTGGAACTTCGGAGGGAAGCAGTTCTTGGATAGTATCCCTGTGCTTGAACCTGTTAGTCGTGCTGAAGACTGGTTTATCGCAAGTATAGTCATCTAAACCGAATTGAAGGTATCGATGATCTGAGAAGGAATGTTCATTGGACAGGTTCCAGTCCCGAACCAAATGCGGAATATTTTCTGAGACTAGGGTAGTGTATATGATTTCCTATCTATTTTTAGTGACAAAAGTGGGTTCTCCCCTCTATTGCAGACAGTAGATTGGTGATCAAGAGGCCAAGCAGCGCCTCGCCTCTTTCATTGATGTCGGAGCTACTCCATACGGTATGATGCTTCAATAATGAGGTCTACTTCAGCAATTACACCTTCCAGATTATCCGGGCCTAGGATGATCATGAGCTACATAAGCCGAAATCAGCCAATAGTTTCTTCCTCTCATTTCGAGGTTGGCTGCGATAACATCCTGATTATTGTGATCTTCACAAGGATACAAGATCTGGGTGTACCTTGATTCTTTGAGCAGATGAGAGTATAATTAGGAGTCTTGACTCCACAGATTAAGTTCCCACAAACCAAGGTTCTTGGATCAAGACTATGTCTTTTCCTTGCAGATTCAGCCGAAGAAGTAAGGAGGCTGACGCCAATTGGGAGTAATGAACGTTAATGTACAGAAATTTCAGTATCTGGGTCATTTCTGCGTTCAACTTCGAGTGACGGGAAGAAAATTTCCAAACAGTGAGAATTTTTGTCATTTGTTTCCGCGATGCGATACTATGTGGAAAATTCTTGACGAAAAATAAAAGAATTTCGTGTCGCGAAATAATTAAAAATGCCGCGTTAATTAAAAGAAAGTAACGAAGTTGAAAGAGGAAACGAGAATTACCCACGTCTGGTAATAAAGCAGAACTTGTGAGCCGGATGATGGATGCGTTGGGAGCTAAGGGACACTGTGCCGAAAACTATGAGCGCGCCATCGATCAGGTGGTCGAACAGGAGATCGAACAAAAAACCGTACTAGAAAGTACTGCGGCAAGTTCGGGACTTTAGGACTCAATGATGCAGTTAATACAACAGGTAATGGAAGAAATGAACCATCAGAGTCAACAATTGATGACTAAAATGAACCTGCAAAGTTAACAGGCCAAAGAGCTGAAGGAAGGCTTCAGCCAGCAAAACCAACAGCTAAAAGAAGAACTAAGCCAACAAACTCTACAAATGGTAAATAAAATGGACGCACTGGATAAGCGGATCGAAGAACAGTCGGAAGCTTCAACATCAACGCACTATGCTAGAGGAGAAATTGAATGAAACGACCAGCTCTCTTGAAGTAAAGATCAACAACAATACCGAGAAGATCTGTGGAAAAATCGTTTGAGTCACTTGTTAGGTGCAGGGGCTCAAAAGGGACTTCGAGGTGGTGAAAACAACTGGCGTCATCAAATCCGAAAGTGTCATCCATAAAAACGTAAAGAATCCAGTCTTCGATGGTTAAACACAAGACTCAATTTGAAGCGGCGGCTACCACCAACCGTTGGACGGGTCAGCAACGAGCCCTTGATATCTCGAAATCTTACAGACCGCAACTACTACTACTACAATGGCACTACAGCCCAAATCGTGCCTTGGCCTCCTGACCTTTAGGCTTCTTAACATTTTATTTGTCATTGTGAAAGGGTTGTGGTGCAGCCCTGGACCTTCAATACGGTGGAGATCATGTGTGATCGACTAAGCGCGATTAGTGCGAAGGCTGAAGCGACATATTGGAGGCAGTCGGAATTTAGAAGGTGGTTAAGTCGTGTGATTGACAGTACGAAAGATGGGAAGAGTCAGTCGAATTGGAGTAAGCGATTAAGTCGTGTAATAGACAGCGCGAAAATTAAGACGATATAGTGAACAAAGTGTTAAAGCGATTATAAAAAAAAGCGATAAATATAATTTCTGGTTATTTTAATTTAAAGGTAAACTATTTTTATTTTTATGTACTTGAAATCCAGCGACCTTTAGCGTACTTCAATTCCATATATTACTAACTACATTACTACGCAGACCAGTTGCGGGTGATCGTTAGTGATACGATAAGATTAACCCGCATTCTAATATCATGGTTGTATTATGAAGAAAGTTTTTATACCGTGGTAGCGAAAAAAAAAATCTTTATTTCGAGAATATCCACGTAACGTTAACCGGGACACCCTAAAAAAGCAGGTTAGCTTCCTGTCTCAGAATTTACGTAAGAACAAAATCCGTACCCAAAAGTTTAATTACACGTATCTCACATTTAGTTGGCCTTCATATTTAGGCTCATATAGGCCTTAGGTATCCTTTCCTCTTTTTGGAGTTAAGACAGATCTCTCTTTGCACGAAGCTGCGAGTATTTGACGCATGCGTTAAAACCGGTGTTGTTATATGATTGGACCAAGAAACTGGAAACTTTTGTGAACTAATGCCTACGACGCATTTTAAGGATATTCTGGTCAGAAGTGATCTCAAACGACGAACTTTGGAGTACAACTGGACAGACTAAAACAGGTATTGAGATTCAAAGGCGGAAGTGACAGTGGATCGGTCACACTTTGAGGGAACTATAGCGAAACATCGTCAAACATGCTCTGGATTATAATCCTCAAGGAAAATGTTCAGTTGGTCGACCATGTGCCTAAAACCAAGTCCAGGCACATGGGTTTGAACGCAGGCGCACCGATTGTTCTTAACGGATAGGATGTGGAAGAGGTGCAACCGATCGCAAACTTTCGTGAACCAATACTTATGACGCATTTTAGGGATATTCTGGCCAGAAGTGATCTCCAACGACGAACTTTGGAGTACAACTGGCCAGACTAAAATAGATATTGCGATTCAAAGGCGGAAGTGGCAGTGGATCGGTCATACATTGAGGAAACCAGAGCGAAACATCGCCAAACAGGCTCTGGATTATAATCCTCAAGGAAGACGTCGGGTTGGTCGACCATGTAACATATGGAAGCGAGCAGTTGAGCAGAAGGCCAGAGGAATAAACAAGTCCTGGCAACAGCTTAAGGCCGATGTTCAGGATCGCGCCTTGTGGAAGAGAATTGTTTCTGTCCTATGCCCCTATAAGGGGTCTTAACAAGAATTTGATTGATTGATATATCGTTTAACGTAGTTGCGAATGCGGTAAGACCAGTAGTTGCGTTCAAGCTGTTCTAAAGCTCTCTCAATGGCATGATGTCCTCAGCAGTGACACTTTTTAATAATCCCCAGCATTGCATCTTTCGAAACCGTCCCACTTCCGATTTTGTCAGGTGGACGCGATGCTGGTCGACAATTTTCCCACATCTGACAACGCCACATTTTGCTTACATTATGAATATAACCCTCCAGCTACAGAACTAATTAAAAAATCTCATTTTATTAAGAATAGACAATTTTTTTTCCATTACTCCTTTTCAGTTGGATACGTATTTGAATTCGGCGACCAAGCTTCATAATACTTTATCTATATAGCGAACATCTTTTCATGGAACCGACTCAATAGAATCTAATCTAAGCGGAATCGGTTGTATAAATTTAAAAAAAAAAAACTTAATTGAATAAAATGCAATCGGAACTATTTAATCCTCGATTCTTACAAATTTAGATAATTGATGAAAGCAGAGAATAAAATTGAGTTTCTACAGTTCCTTGAAATCGGATAAAATTTCAAAAAGGAAGTCCTCTTTCCAAGGATAAAATTACTTCGCAGTGTAACAAAAACAAACTCCAACCCCAAACAAATATTTTTTTTTAGTGCCCGCTTAGTATCCTGACTCTCAATTAAAGTCTCCAGTTTTCTTTATTGCCTATATTTTCTAAAATCTAAAGGATGCAGACATTCCTCAGTTTAAAAGCTATTTAAATAGCAGCAAGATAAATAACGAACGTAAAGAGATGAAAATGAGGTCAACCAGTTTTCTCATGTCGCATAAATTGAAAGGAATTTCTGTAAAATCCTTTTCAGAGATTTTTATCTCATTTCGTGTTTTTGTTTTTACTCAAGGACTTTTCTGTTGAAATCCTTTGTATATCGTTTTTCTTTTAGACTGTTTGTAGTTGTATTTAAAGAAGAGATGAAAGAGAAGTTCGTAGAGGCGTAATCATGAGTATAGGAATCTTCCTTAGTATGAGTACTAGTTTGGAATTGAACTCTATTTTCGAGAAGAGGCGAATGTCCTTACTGGTGTTTGCTTGACCTTTCATCTGTGTCCATGAGCATTTAATAGAATTGTTGGCAAGAGCTCCTCGGCCGTTTTTTTAGATTAGACTCTCCGTTCCTTCCATTTACGCGATGCCCTTTTAGTACTCAGGCTACTGACTCAAACTCAAGCTACTGACTCAAACTCAAGCAAACAAATTTAGTTTCACTGAGCTAGATTACACCGTACTTTTTGGGTCGCGGCCTATATCCGAGAATGGAACGGAACACGATAGGTTCTAATGATGTGAACAACTGGTATGCGGCCCAGCCTATCTCAGCGCAAAGCTGTTTTTCGATTGTCTTGACCTAGTTTAGGCTATACCATGAAATTCGTGTAAACGCGAACTATCCAGTCCATCGAAACACTGATTGGAGACTTTCCATTTCAAAGCTTTATTTTTCTTTTTTGCTGAATCGAGTATGTGGGTCGGAGCATAACTCACGGTGTAAACTGCATCAGTGTCTTTCCTCTAGTGTGATTTTTATTTCATTATATATTTCCGCATCCCATCTTTCAATAAAGACTACCGTCATCCTCAATTGGCTCGGTGAAATGGCCACGTCCTTCTTTCAAGTCCAAAATTTGTTGCTGTCGTTGCTGCAATCATCCCTTCATCGTTTTTCCAACTGAGCTTTTATCTTTCACTTTATTTGTTGTATACGTTGACCTATTTGTCTATCCTTTATCCGGTGTACGTGGCCAGTCCACTGTAGTTTAGAATTTCCGGTTGCATCTGAGGTCAATTCATATTCTGAAACAATTTAGAAATGGTTAGACGAGCTTGTAGCGTAAAAAAAGAAAATATAACACTTCTCTAGTTACGATTTCTGCAGCATTTTACCAGTTCCAAGAACTTGGCTCTTTGCTGTTCGTGAACTTTCTCGGTGTATCTTTTGGGTAACTTAGGATAGGTTTGTGCGCTGTCTTTAGAATTTCCCGGATTGTGTATCAGCATTAGAGATGAGCAACTCATAAGTGCGTCAATCAAAATGTGCCAGTCAATGCAATGAGGCGACCAAATGCGACTCACTACAAAAGAGTTGGATCGCATCAATTGTGTCAGTAAATCCACCACACAAAACGATGATGCGCATCGCGACACGGAAAGTGTGCGAAGTGTGTTATTGCGCTGCGACGCAGTGCCGTTGTGTACGAGTGTTGTGCGTGAGTCGCCAAAATCCATTTCATGTAATCGGTGCAATCTTTCTCCTTCTCTCACAATTTTGAAGAGTCGTATGGGCACCCTGCCTTGATGAGTAGCCACGCATACAGACGTAATTTGCTAGTTTTTTGCTAAGCGATTGCTTTCAGCTTCTGATGCTCTGAGTAAAGGAACGTACAGGTACAAACTTTATGTTATGCCTCAGAAAGTTTGGTAAGTGGGCGGTTTTCGTTCTATGTGTGCTACGTATGCGTGTGGCTGAAATCTAGTGACTCTTTTGAAGCACTCTTTCAGATCGACTCAATTAAGTGAGTGAGTTGAAAAGAGTTCACTCAACGGAAAGAGTCAAGAGTAATCAGTGTTTGTTTTCTAAAAGGATTTATTCAAATCCTTGTTTTGTGCATTCCAAAAATTCCCAAACATCTTCTTCTTCAACAATGGCGCTTCAGCCCAAATCGGACCTTGGCCTCCTGACATTCAGGTTCCTTAACATTTTTTTATTAATTATTGTGGAAGGGTTGTTAGCCCTTCGCACAACCCTCTCTCTACGAATTTTTTATTTTCGTAGATTGAGATGACCAAGGTATATCCAAGCAGGCAATATGCTGGAATTATATATTGCGTCGACCGGGATTTGAACTCACGACCTTCGCATTACAAGACCCAAACATCTACCACGACCCAATTTTGAAGCAAAAAAAAATCACGACTTATCATCGGATCCAGCATATCCTGCAAACAATCATAAAACATGACGTCTTACAATCGTATACACAATTTTAACAATTTTACTCGAAAATCGAATTCCAATGAGAGCAGATGTCTGATAAGATTCCAAGTCGAGCACATTCACGGAGTCAAAAGTGGCAGTTAAAATGCGAAAAGATAACGAAAACAAAGGTAAAAACAAGCAGAAGCAACAACAGAAACAGCAGCAACAAAAAAGAAAACGACAGCGCGTTATTAACTTAAAACTTAAACGAAAAGTGGAGGAAGGTTAGGTCATTGCGGTACGTTCACCGGTTTTTTTTTTATTTCTTCGCTTTAATTCCGTCATTCAATGATTCGACTTGAGCATTAAAGTGCGATGAGTTCAAGACGTTCGTAACCTAGAGAAGCCAATCCAACCGTTTAATCTCTTTCTAAGTCGACATGAACACGAATCGAGATAATCCTTTTAAATAATTTCAGATTTCAGATGGACGCTACTACTATACAGTTTCAGATTAAAGATAGTTTATGTAAACGGATGACTGCGTGCAATTTGCTACTGTTTTCCAGCGCACTCTTCCAAGTAATGGTGTTCACCTGAAAGGAGCGGCTCCCCTAGATTCTCGTGTAAGTATTCCGACATATCTCAAGAAAATTTATTCGGTGTTAATTCGAATGTAAACAAAGTAAAAAAAAAAATAAAAAAATAAAAATAAAAAAATTGCCTCGCTGAATGAACGCTTCCCTTTGAGCAAGCGGTAGCGGGAAGACAGCGGTAGCTAAAACTTGTGTTCGTACAGAAATAAACTTTGGCCGTTCGATTCGAAGGCATTTTCTCTTACGTAAAGAACTTTTAGAGAAAAGTTCTGGATAGTTTGCATGATAGCCACGAGTATTTTTAGCGTACGCACTATGCACGACGTTCTGCCGGATCCGAAATCATGTAATCATCGATTTCGAATACCGAAGTGTTGTTTGTTGATATAATGTGGAATTGATTGTTGGATAGGATTTTTTTTTCTTTAAATTTTATAAAATAGATATTTGACGTCGCCTTTCTGGTATGTCAGTCATGAGTGCAAGATAGGTGCTGTGAACTGAAAAATTTCTTGGTACTACCGAAAAAAGGGGCAGAATAGGGCATACTTAAGATATACTTTCGCTAGTTCCTTGAAAATAGTAGAACAAGTGGTCGTGGACGGTTAAACTGTACTGTCGTACCGAGGACGATAACAGCAAATCTCAATACTTTATTTGTTATCTCAGAATACTGATTAACGAATTCAAACTTGCGATCGAAGCATACTCCTAGATCCTTTATTGTAGATACTGCCATAAGAATGGATCCGTTAATAGAGTAAGTGAGAACAGGGGAGGTAGGTAAAGGTGGCTGCCCAGACACAAGTTCGGGTGCACATAGACCATAGGCTGGTCCGTTGTGATGCCACAGGATCTTAGAAGAGACTCCTACTCGGTGAATCAACCGTGGTGTCTCCTTCTACTAGAGAGAGCAGGACAAGTGCATAGCAGATGAAGAATCATTTCTGCCTCTGCCTCATCTTTGCAGCTCAGATCAGTCTACCTATCTATCAGTAGTCAGGAAATGATTATCAAAATCAACATTTGGTAGAGTGTAGTTTGTGTTTTCAGTTAAATTCTCGAAATCAACAAGGGAGATAGTCTTATGCGTAAACTTCATAGCAAAAAAATTGTCGAAACGGTCAACAACAATTCCACTTCTTCTTCAATACCACCTCTAGGTGATGGCGACCGTACCGTGGTTAATCCTAGCAAAAAAGCTAACTCAGTAGCATCAAGTTTTACAAAAAACTCTCGCCTTCCACCATCAAACCAATCGTGCGCTTCTTCTTAGCTAAACCTCTTCGCAATCTTTTCTATCTTTCTTACTCTTCTAGATACTTTCCACGTATGTGGAAAGTTGCAAATGTTCAGCTAATTCCCAAGAAAGGAAGCAAAGCGAACCCCGCCATTACTTGAGTGTTCTCGAAAATAATGGAAACTGCTGTCAATCGTAAAATCGTCAAATATCTGGAGGATAAACAGCTCATCGATGACCGTCAGTATGGATAGAGCGTTGGACCTCATACGTACATAAATATTGCAAAGGT
Source organism: Chorisops tibialis (assembly GCA_963669355.1). Classification (NCBI taxonomy): domain Eukaryota; kingdom Metazoa; phylum Arthropoda; class Insecta; order Diptera; family Stratiomyidae; genus Chorisops; species Chorisops tibialis. Next base: position 255,174,605 of record OY770263.1, read on the forward strand.
CAAGTTCTCACACTTGACATTGCAAAAGCATTTGACAGAGTTGGGCATGAATGTCTCTTAGTTAAGCTTAGAGTCATAGGCCTTGATGATACCCTTGTTCAATGGATTGGGAGTTATCTCTCTGAACGCACCATACGAGTAGTACTAGATGGCGTTACTTATTCCTCCTACCCAATTGATTCCGGCGTCCCTCAAGGTTCTGTTTTATCTACAACACTTTTCTTAGTTTTCATAAACGACCTTCTATCGTCTACTCTCAATCCAATCTATAGTTTTGCAGATGACAGTACTTTAGACAGCACCAATCTTCCAATCGCAGGTAGTTATTCAGTTCGCTGAACTCGGATAAATGTCATGTAATGTCATTTACTAGGAAAATCTCATTGGTTGTAGTAGCTTATAGTCTCAATGTCTGTATTTTGGATCGTATTCCATTATTGACTTAGGTATTACATTTAACCAAAAGATTGATTTTGGGTTGCATATAAATAAGATTGTGCAAAAGGGTAATTCTATGTTGAGTTGCACCACTCGCTTATCCAAGGAATTTCACAATTCCTTTGTTAGGTTGAGTCTGTATAACACCTTTGTTAGATTTCATCTTGAGTATGCTTCCCAAGTTTGGCCTCCGTATTATGATGTGCATATTGGCAGAATTGAATCTATACAGCGTAAATTTGTGAGAATAGCTTTAAGTCAACTTAATTTGAATGACAGAGTCGGTTTTCCTCCTTGTACTGACCGACTTCAGCTACTAAATATGACAGCGCTCTCGAAACGTCGTGAAGTAGCTGATGTAGTTTTTGCTCATTAACTTCTTACTGGAATGGTTGACTCCTCCTCACTTTTGAATTTGATGCTGTTGGTAAATTTTGACCGAAGCATCCTAGATTGCTGCAGATTTGCTTTCCGGACTAACTACGGTATGAGTGAACCGATTTCGCGTCTTGCAAGAGAAGTTAACAAGAATGTTGATGTATTCGACTTCTCCATAGATAAAATATGTTTGAAACGCAAACGTAACGTCAACTAGACCAATTTATGTTAATTTTTGTCAATCTATTGTGCTCTGTTTATTTATATTCTTGGTGAAGGGATGTTGATGTTTGTTTTGTGTTTGTTTTGTTTTTCACTAAATGATGAGCCAGAGGATAAATTGATTTCCATCTTTTATACTTGGAACCGATTTTATGGCAATTCCTTACATTAACCAATCCTGATAGTGATTAGACTCAACTTAATCCTGGAATGGGGCAGGAAAAATAGGATAGAGTTCAACGCATCCAAATCACAGGCCTTTCATCTTCCCTCAAACGTGATGTTTCAGTGTTGTCTTACAATGTAACCTTTGATGGTGCACAGCTTAGCACTTCGGAAAATTCCACACTGTTAGGCGTCAAAATTAATGACCACCTCTAAACGTTTAGGTGTTCTCCGAAACTGCAAAAAATATTTCACACCCATCGACATAGCAACCATTTATAAGGCATACATTAGACCACGTTTAGAGTACAATTCGCATGTTTGGGCTGGGGCACCCAAAACACACCTCGCGTTGCTCCATCGTATTCAAAAACATGCGATCCGACTGATTGGAAACGAAACCATAACGTCTTCTATAGATTCTCTCGAGCGTCGCAGAAATGTCGGAGTACTCAGCTAATACTTTCATGGGAACTAAGCGCACTCATTCCTCCACTGTACACTTTTCCTCGGAATAGTCGCAAACCTGAACACGCACACGGTCAAACCTTTGGCTTCTCGTAAAGTGAAATATAGGCAGTAATTCATTTTCCGAACGTTAAAAATTTGGAACGATTTGCCAGCTAGTTTGTTTCCCAACAAGTACAAGCTTTAAGAACATTCTCCACCGTCATTTTCGTCTCTCTCCACCTTAATACTTCCACTTCCTATACCGACATAACTGTGCATTAAAGGGTGATTCCCTAAGTTATACTCGGCGCCGTAAAAAAAAATTAAGCATCGCGGAGAAAACACCTACTCCCACTTCATTTATAGTTTTGGAGCCATCAGTATAGAAGGATATGGACTCCTGTATTTCAGCTGCCTACCACTCTTGTCTCGAGGGGATGATGGTGAGGAAATTAGTATCAAAATCAAAACTTGGTAGAGTGTAGTCTGTGTTTTCAGTTAAATTCTCGAAATCAACAGGGTAGGTGGTCTTATACGAAAACTCCATAGCAAAACACTTCTCAATGTTCAAAATGATATCATTGTTAGAACACCAACGAGACAAAGCAGACAAGTCAGCCTGACGGACCATGCAGCGAGAGTAAGAGGAAATTTCACAGAACATTTTGAGGTTGCCCGCGAATAAAAAACAAATTCCAAAAATAGAATTAGAGCAAAGCATCAATGAAAAGTGCGAATAGTGGAGGACCCAGAATCGATCCCTGTGTGATACCAGAGCTATCTAGAAACTCAGTATAAGTGTCTGCATTGAACGTACGCAGACGGCAGTAAGGTAAGAATTAAACTAATTCTCAAGAGAACTTGTGATACCGTACCTTTCAAAAGCTTTCGAAAAATCAGTTTAAATAATTTGGACAGTGTTACGACAGTCTGAAGATTGTGCTACGAATTTAATGAATTCACATAAATTGGTGGAAGTTGATCTTCCTTTAACGAATCCATGTTGACCTGGTGATATCAAGTGATAAAGTTTCTCCCAGACAACATTATGAGCTAATCTTTGAAAAATCATACCAAAGTAGTTTAGGGTGGAAATCGGGCGATAGTTCAAGATATTTTCGGTATCTCCTTTCTTTAAAATAGGTACTACGTCAGCTAACTTCTAGCAAGCAGGAAACGAGGCTTCTTGAAGTGATTTATTGAACGAGTGGCACCGAAAGCTCCGAGGAGAGAGTTTTCACAAAAATATTTGGAATCGCATCCGGTCCGCCACCGATTTTTGAATCTAGAGAATTGATTATTGATATTATGTTCCTCTCACTAATGGATATCTCAGTGATGAACTCCTAGGGTGGGATGAAAAAGTCATAAAACAGATCATTACTCAAGTGCTGCTAAGTACAGAGGAAAAGTATTTGGCAAAAAGCTCACACATTTCTTGTGGAGAAGTGGTGGCAGTATCACCAAATTTAAGTTATGAAGGAAAAAATCGTGTATTTCTACGCTTTCTAACATGTGACCAAAACGGTTTGGTCTCATTGCGCGACAGTGTCGCCTCCAGCTCAGAAATATATACAGAGAAAGCCTTCTTGATTTCCGATTTGACCCGCTTACGCTGAAGGGTAGTTATGGTAATCAGATAGAAGGGACGAATGCTTAAACTTGTTATGCAAGCGCGTTTATTTACAAAGAACGTGAATAATTGAATTTAGGGTAGTCACGATTAGAAATGACACGATAGGGAACATTCCGATGAATTATGTCATCAAGAATGGTTTTGTTGCTACAGAGGTCAAGCCAGTTAACCTTACCGAGATCGTAACTCATTTGTGCGTGGTTCCCTTTTAGAGATTGTATTTCTTATCCATACCAATAACAGATGGATTACATAGCCCTATTTGCAGGTTGATCTGGAGATGGGGGGATGATAAGGGTCTGGTGACACTAGTCCAATAAAGCTGTCAACATTGATCCGAGAAGCACTGACATTGGAAAAAATCAAGCCAAGGATCTTCCCCCGATTATTTGTGGTAATATTATGTTGACTAAGTGAACACAGATTCGTAAGTGATCGACTTACAAATCTATGCCAGATAAAGACAATGTAAGGTGTGACCAGTCTGCATTCCGTTGTATGTTGGGAAGATTGAAGTCTCCACAGATAAGAAATGTCGAGGTAGCATCCAGCTGAGTTGAAGCTTTCCGAAAGGCTGTCGAAAACCTTTTCAATAGTTTTCACTGCGCAGCAACAGGAAATATCTTCTTCTATAATGGCACTACAGCCCAAATCGGACCTTGGCCTTCTGACATTCAGGTTCCTTAACATTTTTCATTACTTATTGTGGAAGGGTTGTTAGCCCTACGCACAACTCTCTTTCTATGAATTTTTCATTATCGTAGATTGAGGTGACCAAAGTATATCCAAGCAAGCAATGTGCTGGAATTATATATTGCGTCGACTGAGATTTGAACTCACGATCTTCGCATTACAAGACCAACACACTTCCCACGAGGCTATACTCTAGCTAACAGAGAATATAGACGCAGCATATATATATAGGTATGAGAGACTTTAATTTTGAAGAGAAGGTGTTCAATGGGAAAAGCATTAAAGTCCGGACAACTCGACGAAGTCAGGGTATTTTTAACAGCATTAAGAACACCGCCACCATCGTTTTTGATAGAACGATTAAGATCACTGTGTAGCAATTCGGAGAAAATTCAGAGTTAAGAATTGAAGGAATCAACCAGCATTCAGTGATACAAAGAACATCGGGTATACTCTCCAGAAGGGACACCAGGAAGTCCTCCAACTTGGTTTTAAGGCCATGCACATTTTGGTAGAGAATAGTGAGATTGTTACTAGATGAGCTACAAGTGTTGGCAATGCCAGATAAATTCTTGAGAACATTAGATGTTGATGGATTGCTAGCAGTCAAACAAGAAGTATTTATGCAGGTTTTCGCTGATTGTTCTTCGACGAAAATTCCGTTGAGAGCTGTTTCTTGATTAAACTCCTGAACAATGACGCCTGGAGGCCAAAATTCAGCTGAGTTGACAGCATTAAGATTTGCTGGCATGCAAACTTTGAACGATGCAATAATTTTGTCTGGAAGATTGTCCTGAGTCAGCTTAGTACAGCTGATGACGGCTGGAGCTCAGCTTCGACGCGATGTATTCTAGCACCTCGTAGACGTATCACAGGCCAAACGAGACACAAATAGCTAGCTGGGAGGTTAGAACCGACCGGTACGTTCGCCGATGAGCAGCGCATTAGAAGGCGTATTAGCAGACGTAGGCAGCAGGGAAAAAACACCCGGTTCAACTGCGGGGTTCGGTGAAAGCATCGGTATTGCAGTAGTAGGTGTCTTGTTTTTGTTTTTTGAGCCTTTAGAACCTGCATCAGCACTTGAAAAAAAAGAAGAAGATGCGCTCCTGGCGATTCGAGCACTATGAGATTTGCGGACAAAGATAATGTTCGATAGATTCTTCGTTTTCTGCGTCCGCAAAGGCTGTCGCTCGTGATTCAGAGCCTAAATACGTGCACCTTCACTGAACTGTCGTCAGGTCAACAATAGTTCGAACGCTATAGCGACTACGTTGTAACAGCTGATCTGTAACATTTTTATTCGGTTCTTCCCAAAAGGATTTGACTGTTCTGTAGCTGTTCAGATGCCGCCATCCCGCTAAGAAAGAATCCAAAACAGTTGGTTTGAAGCTAGTCTTCTGCACTGCTGGTGCTACATCGGCTGACTCTTTGCAAGCGAAGAGGGCTACGATAGCCTTTTCTACTCGTTCTTGAATATCGACCTTCCAGGATAATTTACTATCAAGAATAAGACCTAAATTTTTAACTTAATTCGAGAGGACCATAGTGATATCCCGAATCTTTGGCAAATTGGAAACCTATGGTCTTCTTCTCCTGGAGATATGTTTTTTTTGAGGGTTGGTGGTAAGTCCTTTATCAAATGCTCAACTGTCTAGCAGTTGTGAATCATAAATAATGAGGGGTTGGCCTTTGAGAACTTCATGACTGGAAATGGCGATAGGCATGTGTTGAACGCAATGGAATACCAAGGACGAATCGGCTGGTGGAAAGCTCCGAATCGATTAATTATAAATGCGTTGGCGGCTGACTGAAAACAGTGGCTCTGTGGAATCAGGTAAGACGAGTGAATCTGCCACTGAGGCGACAGGTTGAGCGAATATATCACTAAGGCAGCAAGGGGAATGAGGTAAAGATGTGGCCGAAGGCGGGAGGACTACTAAGCGTAAGCCGGGCAAACTAGTATTATGGCGACGGGGGCGTGGGGCGAATAAATATGATGAAGCCTATCGAATTGTTGAGGCGTTTAAGAATTATATTAGAAGTACAAATAAGTTTCCGCCGTTCTCTACCAAAAATTAGGAATATACTGTGAAAGAGCGGTGTATTACCTTTTATTCAAAGTATTGTCCCCATCACTAGCCACTACTTTTTCCCATCTTTCTGGCAGCATTCGGATACCACGTCGAAAGAACTCTTCATCTTTTGTGGCTATCCATGAGTCGACCCAATTTTTAGTATCTTCATGTGATGTAAAGCGCTACTTAGACAGGCCATGTGCCATCGACTGGAACAAGTGATAATCGGAAGGGGCAATGTCTGGTGAATACGGCGAGTGGGGCAGTAATTTCCAATTAAGTGTTTCCAAATAATGGTTTGGTGAATGTTTTAACAGTGCATTTCGAAATGAAAGAAAAGATTTCCGGATTCTACACTGTTACGCTTTATTATTCGTGACGTTTCGGTCTCTGCTGAGACCTTTATCAAACTCAGTTTGATAAAGGTCTTTTCTTTTGTTTCCAAATAAGTTTTGACCGGCGCCGCAACATGCGGATCAATAATCATGCAGGAGAATAACTTTGTCGTGTCTGGAGTAGCAATGGGAGCGTTTTTCCTTGAGTCCTCAGCTCAATCTCATTCATTGTGTTCGATAGAGGGCTCCAGTAATGGCTTCGCCCAGTTTGAACAACTCATAATACGCGACACCAAGCTGATCCCACCAAATACACAGCAGTCTTACCATATGCTTTTACAAGCATTTGATGCGCCTCAACTGCAGATTTTTTCAAAGAAGTAAATCAAAAGTTCCCGCAAATGGCGCTTATTCGGCACAAAAATTGACATTTTCGCACGAACAAAATTGTATGATGCTGATACGGAGTTACTAATACTTCAAGGTTATGTTGTTACCAGATGACCGTGTGGGTGTGGGTGAGAAAGCAAGTAGCACTATTTTTAGTTCCTTATTACGATGCAAGTGTCACTAGCATTGGATCAATTTCGAAAGTTTGACATCTGGCGGCGTTTTTCAAACATTTTATTAAGTGCAATTGTTCTCCTGGCTGTTGTCGCCTGTACCTTTGGTTCTCCGCACGGAGGGTAGTTGCATTGAGGAGGACTTTGCCAAATCATGCAAATATTCTTGAAGACTTGAGCGATTCCACGGATCCGAGCTTATCGATGGACGGAGTAAGTCAGCAGCTTGTTTTCGGCTCTGAGACCCATCAAGGCAGGTTGGAAAAAGTCGAAAAAAAGTCAAATATATTCGTGTTTGATCGAATCCAAACTCGAGCGATATTGTTTCGCGGTCGATTCGGCTTCTTGTTTTTTTTTCTAGTTCGTCTGGACAACAAGAATATTTACCACCAAGTGGAGAAAATGAAGGTCGCGGATTGGGACCTCAACATTCAGGCTGTGAATATGGCTCAAGTCCAGGATGTCAACCAGAAAGCCCATCAGGTCCACAACAAGGAAGCTGCCATGGTCCGTTCGCATCAGGTCCAGGTTGTTAGTCAGGTGGCCAAGAACCTCAACGACCCGGTTTTTCGTTAGCTCTACAACGACCAGGTCTTCAGGATCCATCAGGCCCATCATCGCAATATCTTCCACCAAGTAACAACGGTAGTGTAAAGCCAGGATCTTATCCCGGTCAACCTCAAAAACCCGGCTGTGAATAAGGGTCAGGACCAGGATGTCAACGAACAGGTTCTCAAGGTTCCCAACGTCCATTTGGTACATGTCCGCAGGGTCATAGCCCACAACAAGGAAACTGGGTGTGAGCCTCTTCAACCAGCCAGTCAAGGCCAACAGCAACCGTCCGCATCAGGCTTGCAGGAACCATATGGTCATCAGGGCCCTTCAGGTCCATCATCGCAATATCAAGGTCCGCAGAGTCCAAGCCAACAAGGAAACTACCTTAATTCGAATGTCGAACTAATGGGCATTGTCAGCTTTTTTCGCTTCTTCACTTTTTTCTCCCAAACGGTTGTTGATCCTGTTGAAAAAGCAAACCTTTTGGCAGCAAACTTCGCTAGAAAATCGAAGCTTCCACAGTCGAGCCAGAGTCCTCCGTACTTACCAAACTCTGGTTTCTCGCTGCCACCTCTTCGTTTTCGAACTAGGGTTATTTCCAGAATCCTGCAAGAGCTCAATATTCACAAGTCTGCTGGGCCAGATGGCATCCCCCCGCAGTTTTTAAGGACTTAAAAACTGCGCTTCCTCTCTAGCTAAACCTCTTCGTAATCTCTACCATCTTTCATACTCTTCAGGGTGGTTTCCTAAGATCTGGAAAGTCGCAAATGTTCATCCAATTCCAAAAAACGGAAGCAAAGCGAACCCCGCCAATTACCTTCCCATAGCCATTACCTCAGTGCTTTCAAAGGTAATGGAAACTGCTGTCAATCGCAGGATAGTCAACTTTCTTGGGAGACAGAGTTTGGCACAAATGCCTCCTAGCCAAGCTAAAGGCCTTTGGTTTAAACACTCTATTTCTGCAATGGATTGAGAGTTTCCTCTCCGAGCGCTCTATTCGAGTCGTACTAGACGGATTAATTTCTACACCCTTTCCTATTGATTCCGGCGTCCCTCAGGGCTCAGTTTTATCTCCCACTCTCTTTTTAGTATTCATAAACGACCTTCTGTCATCTACTCTCAATCCTATTCACTGTTTCGCAGATGACAGCACTTCAGATAACACCTACCAATTCGACTCTCCTGCGGACGATCGTCCGATATCGGTGGCCTCTTGTCGTAATGAGTCGATACAGCCATTGAACTCTGACCTCAGTTTAATCCTGGAATGGGGCAGGAACAACAGAGTAGAGTTTAATGCCTTAAAAACGCAGTCCTGTCATCTATCTCTTAGACATAACGTTCCGACGTCGGTCACTAATATGTCCTTGAATGGCGTACAGATTCCACTTTCTGCAGATTTTACATTACTAGGTGTAAAACTTAACAATCGCCTAGATTGGAGCCAACACATTTACGAAGTCGCTCTTGATGCTTCGAAACGCCTAGGCATTCTGCGGAAGTATAAGAAATACTTCTCTGCCACCGAACTAGCTACCATCTATAAGGCTTATATCCGACCACGTCTGGAGTACAACTCGCATGTTTGGGCTGGTGTCCCAAAATCACATCTGGTCCTTCTTGACCGTATCCAGAAGTATGCATTCCGATTAATTGGAGATGAAGCTATATCGGCCTCAATTGACTCCCTCGAGCATCGTCGAAATATCGGTGCACTCTGCAGTTCTTCATCCCTCGGACGACAGTGCTGTGGAATTCATTACCAGGAAATCTCTTTCCAACGGGATACAACCTCCAGCAATTTAAAAACAACGTTCACCGCCACTTCAAAATCTCCCCTCCTGTATTTCCCTCTATCCACTTGTTTCCCCGTACCCGTGTCGACTTAACTGTGCATCGCGCATTAAAGGGTAACCCCGTAAGTTATTTTCGACGGCCGTAAAAAAAAAAAAAACGGAACCTTTTCTTGACTTTACTGAAAAGCGGATGATTTCTCCTCACTTCGGTTTTCTGGAAAGTTTAAATTTTTGAAAATTTAAGGAAATGATTAATGTTTTTCACTTACTTTCGCCGAATGAACGCAATGAATTGTCATCGTGACATTTCTCTTGACATTTCTTTACTAAAAAAAAACAGAAGTAAGGTTCGAAATTACAGTCATGATGCGTATGTGTGCGTGCAACTTTTTCTGATTTTAACTCGCGAATATCTTTAATTTGCAGTACTTTTACGTGGTGAACATTTAATTTGGTAGGTTTCACGTACTAATGAACGGTTTTCAATCATATTTGCATGCTAGAAATTAGCAGGGCGCTTTTTCCAATTTAACGGAAAAGCTGGATATCGCCGTGACCGAACTGTATTACCAGTCTTGTTCTTTCTTCTTCATAGAGTGACTCTAAGATCGATAGATGATAGATTTGTTGGAGCAATAGTAATTATTGACAGTGATTTCTTTTTCCTAGGTTGCAAAACTTTTGTTTTGTTTTCGTTAATACGTAGTCCAACTTCCGTTGCGGTCGGATCAGGGTTTTCCGAAAATTTACTTGCTACTCTGGAGATCTTGTGTTGTAGTTTATAAGAAGAAGAGATCTTGATGTAATTAATAAAGAAGAAGACAACTGTCATATTCGAGAAGCGAGCGTGTGCCGACGACGGGTCGATTACGAAATAAAGCGGATTGATTGAAATAAAAATAAAAGAAAATAGCGTGTCACTTTTAGCTTAAAACTTAATTTTTGAATACTTCAGAAATCAGAAGTGGGATATATATAAAATACGGCGATTATCGTGTATTGTGGCCAAGTATGGTGTAAACACAATAAATCGAAAATTGACTTTTTTTTTAGAATCTGCGTAGTGGCGGTATTACGATCGGGTCGTGTGTTGTTGGATGAGCAGCCGAGTGAAAAATTACGAACAACCGGCGCGTGTGCTGAAAACGTTGGTAATAAAGGTGCTCCAACAAACATGAAAAAGCAAATTGTGGAACTAAGTGTGAAAAAGAGTGGACACGATGACGATCAAGACGATGAAAATCGGCGCGATGAAAGTGTACTCGAAAATAATCAAGACAATTCGCAGAATTTTCGTGACGACGAGAAGGCAAAGTTTCATCGGACATCAAGCTGTTTTTCGGTCGAAAATCACGGGCGATATGTTAATATGGAAGCGACATACGATGGTCCGCGATATTTTCGTGATGTGCACGAAGCACTTCCGAAATTCGATCCAGTAGCAGGTGATTTAACTATCGGAGAATGGTTGGCAAAAATGGAAGAATTCGGTATTCTGTATAATTGGAATGACATCGCTATACGTCATTATGGGCTGACAAAGCTGTCAGGAGTCGCGAAAAAGTGGCGTGATAGTCTGCCTGCACAAAATTTATCATGGTGCGAGTGGAGAGAGTTACTTATTGAAAGTTTTCCCTCAGATGACAGCGTCACTAAAAGACGATTAGATGCACAAAACTATAAGAAACGATCAGGACAAAGCATGGTGGAGTACTTTTACGAAAAGTTGGCCAGAATCAATAAGGCAGGAATGGCAGGTGCAGAAATCTTGGAGTGGATGATGCTTGGTATCGATAATGTACGTATCCGTGAATATATTGGACCATTAACATACAGTCAACCCAGCAAGTTATTGCCAGACCTGAGAAGTGCCGAACGTTTCATTCAAGAGCACGAAAAGCGTGTAAGTTTTGAAAAAAAAAACATACAGAAAATTCAGTCCTTTAAGTGCAAGCAAGCTGGTCACCGCGCTAACAAATGCCCACAAGGAACAGGGATTGTTTGTTTTAAATGTAACGGCAAAGGACACTATGCGAAAGACTGCAAACAGGGAACAAGAGACGCAACAGTTCCGAGGCATGAAAATAAAACTGTAATGCAGATCACCGAACATAAGACACATCAAAAGTATTTCAAAGATGCGTATATTAATGACAGATACGTAAAGAGTTATGTCGATTTAGGAAGCAGTTGCGTAACATTGAGAGACGATATTGCCGAAAAAGAAGAATTTGAGCCACTCATAGGTTATGGGAACGGAGAAGTAAAACCGAAAGGTCTTACTTCTCCGAAGTTAACGATCGATGGTGTCACAGCCAGAGTCAAAATTCATGTGGTACCAAAGGAAAGTCAAACCATTCCGCTGATTGTTGGTCACCCGTATACGGAGGCGGGTAATGTGATGATTATCAGCAAACCAGGTGAGCTTAGGATTGGTACAAGTGAGGCTGATTTGATGCAAATCGAACCAACATCGAGAGAGAAGACTGTTTTATGGGCTTCAGAAGCAACGGTAATTCCGAATAATTTCCTGGGACATGTTATGGTTCATGGAGAGCTGCAAGGATGCAATATTAGTGTTGAAGGGAGACTTCAAGAAAACGGACAATTAATTCCGAGATGTTTAATTAGTTCTGACGACGAAGGAAAATGTATACTTCCTGTACTTAATATATCAGGTAAAGCCATTGAGACCAATGAAGGATCAAAGGTTACGAGGGGCGATTTGTCTACTCAACATGAAGCAACTCTAAAACGGCGAGAGATTAATAAAGAAGAGATAAGGCTCGAAGAAATAAACACCAATGTTCCAAAAGAAGATCCTGCGAAAGTTTTCAATTTACTCAACCAGTATAAGGATTTGATTGCAAGAAATACTAAACAAATTGGATGCACGAACAAAACCGAAATGGAGATAGAGTTAGAGAAGAGGACGCCTGTACATTATCGACCATATCGTGTATCGCAGATGGAGAGAGAAAAAGTTGAGCGCATGATCGACGACCTGAAGGAAGCAGACATCATTGAGGACAGTAACTCAGTCCAGAAATATTGGACATACGTGCGAAATTAGAGGCAGGTGACTCATCCACTCATCAGAAATTCACGATGTATAAAGGAAGAGTTTACAAAATAACGAAAGGAAGATGGCGACTACATGTTCCAGACGAGTTACGATATGATATAGTTTCAGAGGCTCATAGGGCACTTTGTCACATGGGAATCGACAAGACGTTAGCTGCAGTGAAGGATTCGTATTACTTTCCGAAGATGCGAGAGTTTGTCACAAAGTATGTCGGACGTTGTATCAACTGTATCTATTATAAAACACCAACAGGATAACCAGTAGGATATCTACATCCGTATGATAAGGGGAGTCGATCTTTTGAGGTTATTCACATTGATCATCTCGGACCATTTATATGTACTGAAATTGGAAATAACTACGTGGTTGCAGCAGTGGATGGATTTAGCAAATATTGCGTACTGAAATCCGTAAACAGTGTTGGAGCAAGAGAAGCAATCGAGTTCGTGAAGGAATTTGTAACAACGTACGATAGACCAGCGAAAATTGTTACCGATCGAGGTGTAGCATTTACGTCACACGATTTCGAGACATTCTGTCAAAACTTGGGCATTCAGCATGTTAAAGTGGCCACAGCAACGCCACAGCAACGCCACGTGCAAATGGACAGATCGAAGGGATAAATAAGACTATTACTTGTAGTCTAGCTACGACGACGAATGGTGATGGAGATAATTGGGATGCAAGGCTGATGGACGTACAATGGGCAATGAATAACACAGAACATCGAATAACAAAACGAACTCCTTTCGAAATAGTGTTTCACCGTAAGAGCCGAGGCGTCAGCAACAATCCCTTAACTACTGAAATTATTCAATTGAACGAACAGTTAAATATGGAGGAAGAGAAGGAGCCAGTAAAAGATCTTCTCGCGAAAAATCGTGAAGTACAAAAGAAGCAGTTCGATAAAGAGAGGCGTCAGGCACCAAACTTTAAAGATGGAGATCTGGTGATGATCAGAAGCGAAGCACCAGTTACGGGTAAAAGCAAGAAACTGGAGCCAAAATATCGAGGGCCTTATGAAATTGTCAAGGCATTAGACAAGGACCGTTATATGATTCAGGACATCGAGGGAGAACAGCAATCTTCTCAGTTGGATAAGGGAAAAATAGCGGCTGACCGATTGAAGAGAGTTCAAATGTAGAGACCTTTTATTGTCGTAATACGAAGTGACGAGGACGTCACTTAAGCAGAATGGCCGAATCTGTTGTAGTTTATAAGAAGAGATCTTGATGTAATTAATAAAGAAGAAAACAACTGTTATATTCGAGAAGCGAGCGTGTGCCGGGTCGTTTACGAAATAAAGCGTATTGATTGAAATAAAAATAAAAGAAAATAGCGTTTCACTTTTAGCTTAGAACTTAATTTTTGAATACCTCAGACCACTCGATAATTTCAACTTCCCAGCGTTACTCTTGGTATTTTGAGAAATTTTTCGTCATTCCAGATAAGATTCGTATTAGTCCAACCGAAGCATGGTTACTGGGGGAATAAATGCTAAACGAGCATTAGCGCCTCATTGAGCGCTTCCAATCTGCTCCGTGTCGTCTTAAACGCTGCCATCAATTTTCCCACACCAGAAAAAAACGAATACCCATCGAAATTTCACTGCCCCAAAAGTGCATCTGCCCCGTTTTTATCAAACGCCGGGGAAAACCATTGCAACTTTCAAAACAAAACAAAATCGGAGTAACTTGTCATCTTGACAGTCCATTTGGTTCGCGGCCACTTAGCGCCAGACGGAGCGGCATGAACCCTTTTAGGAAAACAGAAAATTGGGGTCATCAAGCTGGAAAACTTTTTTACTGTGCACCAAGCACCCAAACAGGACTAGCCGGGTGCTCCTGCTTAATTTTATGGTCCGCCAAGTCGGGGGGTTCAATGCAAGTGTGCAGCATGCTCCGGCGAGGCCGTTGCACTCACACAAGCACTGAAATCGGCCGTTCGCAAGGAGGAAAGCTTCGAAATCAAATGGCATGACGATAAAAATAGCGGTCCGGCGGCCTGCAATTGCGGTCTTACAAGATAATTGCACGGCACGGCCTCGAAAGGACACGACCATTTCAATTGGGCGCCAAGAGTCGTCGGCTGCCAAAATTCCCACGGCAATCACAGCCCGTGCATGTGTGCGTGCATTTGTGCATTGGAATGTCGCGCACCGAACTAAAACCGAGAATCTTAACGCCTAGATAAGAAAAACTGAAAATAAAGAAGAAAAAAACTGAGAATTTACTTGATGCAAAGCGGTCAATCCGTCCACATTCGCGGTATTGATGTCCGCTCCGGTCTCCAGGAGGCGCACGACTTCATCCTTGTCGCCGGCGATGCAAGCGGCCAGGAAAACGCAACCGGACGAGAATTTGATTTTGCGGCCGCGCTCATTTTTCGGCACGGCAGGCTCCCGATTCGTATCGGACTCCTCCCAGCGGCGGAGCTGCTCGGCCCGCTTCATCAGTGCCGAATTGCTACGCTTATCGAAATTCATTTTGTTTTTCTCTGCTGGTACCGCAACGGCGTTGAAACGGGGCGGACAGGCGGCGACGGGTGATTGTGCTGGCCGTCACAATCGGGCACGAAAAACACGGGGGGAGGTCGCGCGGGAGAAAACACACACACGGCTCAGAAATCTTCACAACACGAAATGCACGAGAATTTTTTTCTTTCGCCAGATTTTTCCGCCTCACTCGGGTAGTGCACTTTTTTCTCGTTGCGATTTTCCCTTTTTTATCGTAAGAACTTCTGCTGCAGTCGCCCGACAATCCAATCGGGAGATTTTCACAGGAAAATGTCGCACACAGCGCAACGAACGACAAAAACACACAAAATTTAACGCGAAAAGTTACACAACATTTTTTTTTTTTTGCTTTTGCTTTTCGCGCTCAGTGGAAACGCGGCGACACGGAGAATTTCTGGTGTCGTGATGAAAAGTGAGAAGAAAAAAAAATGCAAAGAAAAATGATGGAAATCTTTTTTTTTTGCTCCCCGAGTTAAGATTTCTTTTCTAGGCGAACACGAACGCGACGAGCCGCAACATAATATCCCGGGGCGGGGGTAAGTTTGGGGCCGCGGCGGCGGCGACGACAATTTTTCCGGACGGAATCTGTCTCGGGGCGCAGACAGACAGATCGGCAGGCACTCACGCTGGCACTTCACGAACGACGACGACAACGGGGAATTTCACGCGGCACTTCCGAACGGAACGAGATGACGATTTTTCGACGGAACGTCTCGACACAAAAATATTTTCACGCGAATTTCGACGACGTTTCGCCATCCACCATCTCAAAATACTTTTGGACAGGAAAAAAAAAATCGCCGTTCTGTGTGGAAGGTGTGGAATTTGTTTGTTGATTGTTGGATTTTGCCTTGAGCTTTTTCCGGTTTACGCTTTTTTTGCAGTGGATCGAGCTTTTTTTGTAGCGGATCGAACTGTCAAAGTTTTTTGAGGTGTTGGTGATAAATTCAGTGACGGATAGATGGAGCTGCGGAATATTGTCGCTTTGAACTGAATATCTTTTGTTTTATTGAAATTTAATCAAAATGGAATAATTAAAAAGTAGAATTAAATAAATTTCAAATTTTATTGACTTTTATTAAAAAATCTCTATCCATCCCGCTACCTTTCCAACCATAACCACAACTCGGTGCAGAACTGTCATAACAAAAATTCGTACGCATCAATCAAATAAAAATGGTGAAGTTAAATTTTTCTCTGTGTGCTTCCTAATTGCGTTTTTTACCTAAGAAATGAATCAAATAAAATTTGCAGGTTGGACAGAATTAAAGAACAAAGTAAGTAGGATTTGAATTTTGTATTTCATAGATTTTGAGCGATTTTTGAAAATTTTAAAAAGAAAAATTTGCGTGCAGGAATTTTTTTTTTGAATAGAACGCAAAATGAAGCGGACTGCGTTTCAGCATATCATTTCCGCTGCGTATTTCCGGAAAGGAACATTTCTTAAAACGTTCTGAGATTATAAGGTCCTTCATATTAATTTTTTTTCGAATACAAACATGATTTTTAATCGCTAGGTAAATCTTAGGAAACTCTTAATACAAAAAATTATTTCCATAAAATGTGGGAAAGGCTTTGTCCATCGTACTATCCTGAAGTCAGAGCTTAGTTTTGGCGTTCTTCTGTGAGAACTAACACTCTAATACGTTGTGACCGCAAAGTACCGGGAATTTATAAATAAAACGCAAAATATTTAGTTAATTGTCAATATTTATTTCTCCTTCTAAGTAATCCCCATTAGATGCAACACACAATGCCAGCGTTTTTTCCAGTCCTCGAAACACGTTTCACAAGCGCTTTTTGGTATGGCCTTCAACTCCTTCGGCAATTTTTGTGTTAGTTTTATGTTCTTTTTTTCCTCCATTCCGATGATTGTTGACTGGTTTGCATGTCAAACTCATAGATCCATATCTCATCGCCAGTTATTATGAATATGGGATCAGAATTCGCACGATCAAGGATGTCCAAAGAGACCTGTTCACGGTACTTTTTCTTAAGAAAATTCGGCTTTATCGGAAAGAGTCGAGAAAGGATGCGTTTCATGGCCAAAGTATCCACCAAAATCGAACGAACGGACTCACGAGAGATGTCGAGCTCAGCTTCTATCACCCTAATACTGTCATGACGATTTTTGAGCACCATTTCCTTCACTTTTTGAATGTTTTCGTCAGTTGAAGAGGTCGGAAGTCGTCCAGAACGAGGCATGTCTTCAGCGATCTCCCGACCGTCCTTAAAGGCTTCATACCACTCGTAGGCTCGTGTCGTTGATATGTGGGCACACGCAATCAAAATAATAAAATTTATTTTCGCTACTTAACTTAAAATTTAAAAAATTTACATGTTTTCACTCAGCAAGCGCACAGCGCCATACTATAGGTATTTTCGAACTTTAAGAACCATCTTTCAAAAATAATCTTCAATCACCGGATACGTATTGTCTCTACGCAGCAAATGGCTCGCCAATACGAACATATGGCAAGATAATCGCAACTTTATTTGGGAATTCCTCATCGCTGACGTGACACGACCAATAATTGGAGTCGATTTTCTTAATGAATATGGGCTTCTCGACGACATTCGAAGCAAAAACTTGCTTGACAACACAACGAATTGCAAAGTCATTGGCGAAGCAAAATTCATCGAGTACGAACGCGTAAGTACGATCACATTCGATTCACGATTCAAAGATTTGACATTACCAAATACACTAAATCAACTAATTTCAAAGCAAACAGGCGTTGAGCATCAAATTATCACAAAAGGACAGTTTTCGCCGAAGCAAGACGTTTGAAACCTGAAATGCTCGAAATTGCCAAAAAAGAATTCGAGTACATGCTGAAACTCGGCATTTGTCACAGCGAAAGCAATTGGGCGACTCCGCTTCATATGGCTCGCAAGAAAAACAACCAGTGGAGGCCATGTGGCGATTATCGTAGATTGAACGCAATCACGGTGCTTGACCGGTACCCTATACCGCATATTCAAGACTGCGCGCAATTGCTGCATGGAAAAAAGATTTTTTCAGCTATCGACTTGGAAAAAGCATACAATCAAATACCAATTGCACCTGAATATCGACTCAAAACCGCAATTATTACACCATTTGGTTTTTTTGAATTAAATGTCATGACTTTCGGCCTTGCAGACATTTCAGCGATTTATGAACGAAGTGTTTCGCGACTTGAATTCTATCATCGTCTACATTGATGACATCTGCATTGCGTCCGAGAACATTGAGCAGCATCTGTCAAATGTTAAGATAAGCAGTTTTTCGTTCGCTCTGCTTTTAATTAAAAGTTAAGTAAATCTTAAGCCTACGAAAGTCATCAAAATAAGGTTCATCGTGAAGGAAAACGCACGGAAAAATGTCGACACCAGCCTACGAAACAAGGAACAACAAATCCAAGGTAATTCTTCCCGCTGGCCAACTACCGCCAAATTCTTCAACTTCGGCATCAAAGTTGGAAAAAACAATAGATTCCTTCAGTAAGCAGCTTGAAATGATGCAAAATTCCATCGAAGGACTTAAAAATGAATTTCGATCATTCGAGGACAGGATTTGGGCCAAAATAGGAGACAAATTCACGACACTACACAAAGAGGTTAATGAAATGTCAAAAACTGTTTCTGCATTTGATGAAAGGATTGAAAAAATTGAGCGTAATTTAATTGCGACCGAAGTTCTTATGACCGGACTTCCCGAGGTGCGGAATGAGGACGTCAACACAATATTCAACCACTTTTGTTCATCCATAAACTGCGTTGTACCTTACAACCAAATACTGCAGTTCCAAGCAAGAAAAAAAAAGAAGGCACGAGATCAAACCACTATGCTGATCAAATTCAACAACACGCTTGATAAAAATAAATTTCTTAGATGCACATTTGCGAAACTAAAGACGGCAAAGAAGTTCACTTTAAGAGACGTTGGCTTAAACAACGATTCGCCCGTTTTTATTTCTGAAAATTTAACACCGAAAAACTATAAGCTGAGACGTCTTGCCGATAGATTGAAGCAACAACAAAAACTACATTCCGTACTTATCAGGAATGGTCAAGTACTTATAAAATTGGGACCCGATGACAAGGAAATACTTGTTACCTGCGAAGATGAACTGTTAAGAGCGGCAGCTGATCCTATAGAAATTTTGCCCTAGTTATTTAAAAATACATTTTACTTAATCACATTATTTTAGATACTAACCCGCTTGTTACTTTTACAACTTTTTAAACATTTACTATAATTTGCATCTGATATAAATAATGAATTTAGAGGATTTTAAAGCAATAATACAGTTCTAGTGGACAATTTGGATGATTTGAAGTTAGATGGAAGTAACATTAACATTTTACACATTAACATTCGAAGCATAAACAGAAACTTTGATGAATTGTTATGCATGCTAGCCAGCGTGAACATAAAAATACATGTTCTTATACTCGGGGAAACTTGGCTGAGGGAGAATAATGATCTGTACAATATTGAGGGGTATAATAGTTTATTTTACAATGCATTAAATAATAAAAACGATGGTATAGCAATTTATATTGACAATACGCTTCTAGTAACAAATATAGTGGGGAATATCTTGCATGGTATAAGTAGTTGTAGTTTTGATTTATCGATAGACAAAAATAAAACTCTAAGAGTTACTGCTTTATACTGCTTACCATCAATAAATAAACATAATTTCATTGATGTTCTTGATGAATACTTACAAAGCGTGAAATCGGTACGAAATCACGCTTTGATTGGTGACTTCAATATAGACATTCTTTCGGATAGACCTACACGAACATCTCATGATTTTCATACTACTTTAAGCTCTTTTGGCTATTTATCGACAATAAATGAATATACACGAGTAACTGATACGTCAAATACTTGCATTGACCATGTACACCTAAAATCATCTGAGATAAACACATTTATTGCATACGTTTTGAAAAATGATTTAACTGATCACTATCCGGTGGGTTTATCGATACCTGTAAGGAATGAGAGAATTAAAGAAGACACTAACTATACTCACTCAATTGTAAATCAGGGGGAACTAGTAAGAGCTGCTTCAATTATGGACTGGAACGATATTCTTATGACCAGTGAACCAAACATAGCCTTGAGTAGTTTCATGATTAAACTAGATGAATGTATACGGTCTTGCCAAAAGCCCAAATCTCTCAATCTCAGAAAGAACAAAAAAATGAAACCCTGGATTACAGCTGGACTCTTAGTGTGTTTACGAAAACGTACAAAACTATATAAACAAATCGTTGCAAGTCCTGGCGATGTAACTTTAGTCAGCACATATAAAAAGTATAGAAACTTCCTAACAACACTTATTAGAAGAGCAAGGGATGATTACTACAAATTAAGAATAAAAGAAGCTCATAATGTATCCAAGCTGTGGGGAGTTATTAAAAATTGTTTAGGTAAGCAACAAAATCGTAGAGTAAAAGTAGACTCAATTGCAACTGACAATGAGACTATTTATTTTAAGGATGATGCTGAAGCCATATGCGAAAAATTTAATGAATTTTATGTCTCAACTGGCAAAAGGCTTGCACAGAACATAGAAAATACCTGTCAATGCACTACCAAAATATTTAATCAAATACGAGTACCTCGTGTAACTGAGACCCTGTTTTTTGTTCCAGTAACAGAAAATGAAGTTAAAGACACCATTCAGCAACTCAAGGGTACAAATGCTACAGGTCCTGATAATATATCGACTAGCTCTGTTAAACTCATAAAGCAATATATTAGTAAGCCATTAGCTCATGTTTTCAACCTATGTCTGACAAATGGATGTTTTCCTGATAATCTGAAAGAATCTCTAGTAATTCCTATTTATAAAACTGGAGCAAAAAACATTATGTCTAATTACAGGCCCATATCTCTCTTACCAGTAATCTCAAAAATACTGGAAAAATGTATCAAAGCAAGATTGATAAATTTCGTTGAGAAGCATAATATATTAGCAAAAAATCAATATGGTTTTCGCACTAACCTGAGTACAAATGATGCAATCTATAAACTAACGAAAACAATATATAAAAACCTTGAAGATGGTCGGAAAACTATTGCAGTATTTTTAGATCTACAGAAAGCTTTCGATACCGTGCATCATTCTACCCTCTTATATAAATTAGAATTAATGGGACTTCGAGGAAAGCCCTTAGATCTCATACGTAGCTATTTGTCTAACCGAAAGCAAAGGGTTAAAATAGAAGGGAGAGTCAGTTCTGCGAAAATCACTGATTACGGTGTTCCTCAGGGTAGTGTTCTGGGCCCACTTTTATTTATATTGTACATTAATGATATGTTCAACATCACCGATTCTGTGGATGACCTGATCGCTTTTGCAGACGATACTGTATTGTGTGTGAGTGACTTGACATGGAAGGAAACCTATCAAAAAGCATCGGCTGCAGTTACTAAACTAAAAAGATGGCTTGATGCAAATAGGTTGACAGTAAATATTGATAAATCAAAATATATGCATTTTAGTGCAAACAAAAAGGGAATTCCATCAACTAACTTGAAGCTCACAGTTCACTCCTGTAATTGCGAATCGCACAGCACCTGTTCCTGCAGTTCACAATTTGAAGTGGCCACATCTATAAAATATCTAGGAATAATTATAGACAATAATCTGACATGGAGAAAACAGGCAAATTCTGTCTCTCAAAAACTTAGAAATATTCTTCCTAGTATCCGTCAGTTAAGGAATATTATGGAGATTGTGACACTAAAATCAATATACCATGCTCTATTTGAAAGTGTTCTTCAATATGGTATTTTGGGATGGGGTGGTGCGTGTAAAACTAATTTATACCCTATCAGTATTGTACAAAAAGCAGCTATTAAACAAATTCTTAGGAAGCCAAATAGATATTCGTCGCACCAAGCATTCTTAGAACTAAAAGTTTTAGATCTGAATAGGCTATATAAAAAGGTAGTTCTTCTCCACGCACATAGAACTCAAGCTTTTCAAATCTGCGATCATGGTCCGACCTACAAGACAAGATTTCGTGAAAATTTAAAGAAACTAACTGCAAAGTGTAAGCTGACAAAGACACAGCAACATGCATCATATTTACTAATAAAGTACTTTAATGAACTTCCACTTGACATCAAATCTAGTATAAATAGTTTCCCCTTTAAAGTAAAATTAAAAAATTGGCTTCTCTCTTGGAATTCTAATATTATATAATAATATAATATAAATTTGCGCTCACAAATTAAAGACATAAAATGGTAAATTAACAAGTGGATTAGTATTCTTAGTTGTTTAATTTGCATAACAAACATATTTTATTTTTCTTTTTATATTTTTCATACCATTCATTTTAACTTCTTAGTTTATTTATTACTTTTTTTTTTTTTTTTTCTCTTTGAATTATTTTCTCACTTATTATTTTTTTTTCTTTTTTTTTTGATCACTCTACTTTAATACTTAAACAAAACGCTTAACACAAGCATGCTTATAAAGCGTTAATAAATTTGTACGAAATAATGTATTTAGTATTATATGAAATAAATTATTATTATTATTATTATTATTATCTCAGAATTATTTTTCAACGTTTATGTGACTACGGCTTGAAAATAAACATCGCGAAATGCGTATTCGGTCAAAGCGAAGTGACATTTCTGGGATACAAATTCTCGAGTGCTGGCATTGCACCGGATACTGGAAAAGTCGAAGCAATCGTCAAATGTCCAAAACCGAAAGAAGCACACGGACTTCGTAGTTTTATCGCATCACTCAATTTTTACCGGCGTTTTTTACCACATGCTGCGACCAAACAGGGCAAAAAGGCGTTTGAGGAAAGTAAGCGCAAAATCAACGACGCAGTCACCTTAACTCACCCGATACCAAACGCAAAGTTGGTTTTGACCGTCGATGCAAAAGATTTTTCTATCGGCGCTGCAACAATGAAATGCAGCCGCTTGGATTTTATTCGAAACGCATGACAGATACACAGAAACGGTACAGCACCTATGACAGAGAACTGTTAGCTATATACCAATCAGTCAAATTTTTTCGACATATGATCGATCACATTCGCGTTCCAGCAAAAGCCAGAAAAGCTTCACCTCGTCAAGCGCGACAATTCAGTTTCATTAACGAATTCACTTCTGACATTCAAGACGTGACGACGATGAACTCAAAGGATTGCTCTCAAACACATCGTTGCAGCTGAAACTAGTTAACCTACAGAACTCAAGCAATGCAATTTACTATGATGTTTCCACAAATCGAGTACGCCCGTACATACCGAAGCAGCTCAGACAACACGCATTCAATTCACTACACAATTTGGCACACCCGAGCAAAACATCATCAATTAAAATAGTCAGCAAACGTTTCGTGTAGCCAAACATGAAAAAGAACATCGCTCAAATGTCAAAAGTATACATTGCATGTCAAAAGTAAAAAATCATTCGTCACAACAGATCGACATCCGAAAGTCTTAAAGTTCCAGACAATCGTTTTCAACATATAAATATCGATCTGATTGGGCCTATACCGTCATCGAATGGTTTTCAATACTGTCTGACATGAATCGATCGATACACTCGTTGGCCTGACGCAATTCCAATTGAAAACATGACAGCCGAGACAGTGGCAAAAGCGTTGATAAGCGGGTGGATTTCGCACTACGGCGTTCCAACAGAAATCACAACGGATCAAGGGAAACAATTTGATTCGAAATTATTCAACGAACTGTCAAAGGCATTGGGTATTAAGCATTGGAGAACTACAACTTATCACCCATAGTCCAACGGAATCATCGAGCGGTGGCATCGAAC
Organism: Chorisops tibialis; assembly: GCA_963669355.1. Classification (NCBI taxonomy): domain Eukaryota; kingdom Metazoa; phylum Arthropoda; class Insecta; order Diptera; family Stratiomyidae; genus Chorisops; species Chorisops tibialis. The sequence continues at coordinate 255,198,332 of OY770263.1, forward strand.
ACTAAAAACCGCAATCAAATGTCAACAATCAAACAATTGGTCTGAAACATTGCCTTTAGTGCTACTTGGGCTTCGTGCAATACTCAAGGATAATCTGAACGCATCGCCGTCGAAAATGCTGCATGGCACGATAATCAGATTGCCTGGTGAATTTTTCGACGCAACGAAAAATGGCGTGTTGGAGCCCGATTTCGCGAAAAATCTACGCAATTGGATGGAAAACATTCGACCTGTTGCTACATCGAATCATGCAAAAGGAAGCGTTTTCGTCCAAAAGCAGCTGAAGGATTGCACACACGTGTTTCTACGCGACGACAAAGTGCGACCACCATTGAAAATGCCATACGATGGCCCATATGAAGTCGTGAAACGAGACGAAAAAACCATCGACATCCTCGTGAAAAGCAACATCGTCAAAGTTAGCATAGATCGAGTAAAAGCGGGATTTTTGCCAGTTGATGATTACGACGCAACATCGAAAACTTCGACGAAATCGACTGCAATCGCACTAACACGTCAACCTGTTAATTCAAACCGAAGCAAAGAGAAAGAAGATATACCACGAACGACACGTTCCGGGCGAAAAGTACATTTTCTAAAACGGTTCACATATCTCTCATCGTGACTTCGCATAGCTCAGCCACTGGTGGGTGAGTACTGTGGGCACACACAATCAAAATAATGAAGTTTATTTTCGCTACTTAACTTAAATATTAAAAATTTCCATGTTTTCACTCAGTAAGCGCACAGCATACTATAGATATTTTCGAACTTTAAGAACTAACGTAGTAGTCTTTGAACAACGGAACGACTGAAAAGTTTTGATATTCATAAAATCGTCATTTTTTAGTTTTGAAATAAAAATATTGAAATCATAATTTTATTTCGAGTAGGATATTTGCGCCTACAGATATTACTGAATCACCTTGTCCAACATTCGCAACGATTCCGCACACGAAATTTGGTTGGAAACAGAAAATTTGAGACAAACTCTTTCTTTCATATTTTTATCCATTTTAAAAATTGCCGTGGTCTACTGAGGTGTACCGATTCTACTAGCTGCTACAAACAAACTAATTAACAGATCGCGCTGGGGTAATAATTAAGGACAGTTCTACCTGCTTACCAAAACAAAAATTCTTTTGAAATACGAGGGCGGATCGATAATGACGTGTAAAAATGAAGAGAACCAAATTTATTCGGCAAAAATTTATTTTATTTTTCAACATAGTCCCCTTTTAGCTCGATACACTTAGTCCAGCGTTTTTCCAATTTTTGGATCCCTTCCAAATAATAGGATTTCTCTAACCCTTCAAAATATGCATTGGTTTCATTGATGACGTCACTATTCGTGGTGAATCTCTTTTCAGCAAGCCATTTTTTCAAGTCTGGAAACAAGAAAAAGTCACACGGGGCCAAATCTGGAGAAGACGGTGGGTGAGGAAGCAATTCTTAGCGTAATTCGAAAAATTTTGCCACTGCAACAACTGCTCGTGTTACATGGTCGACCAACCCGACGTCTTCCTTGAGGATTATAATCCAGAGCCTGTTTGGCGATGTTTCGCTCTGGTTTCCTCAAAGTATGACCGATCTACTGCCACTTCGCCTTTGAATCTCAATACCTATTTTAGTCTGGCCAGTTGTACTCCAAAGTTCGTCGTTGGAGTTCATTTCTGGCCAGAATATTCCTAAAATGCGTCGGAGGCATTGGTTCACGAAAGTCTGTAGTTTCTTGGTAAGTCGAACGGTCACTTTCCACGTGGTGCAACCATATAATAACACGGATTTGACACATGCGTCAAAAATTCGCAGCTTCGTGCGAAGGGAGATCTCTCTTAACCTCCAGAAAGGGGAAAGAATACCGAAGGCCTGACGAGCTTTATTCAGCCGTCCATGCTGACAATGCTTCCGAGATAGCAAAAATCTTTTACCTCTTCTACATCCTGTCCTGGTGATAATATGCAGCCTTGTCTGACACCCGTTCGCACAGGAAAGCTCTCGGACAGCTCCTCTATGTAAGACGCGACACCTTGCATCTTCGTAGGATTCTTTGATCATAGCTATGACCTTATCTGGAATACCTCTCCTACGCAAAGCATTCCATATGTAATCTCGCTTAACGCTGTCGAAAGCCTTCTCGAAGTCCACAAACATGAGATGTAGTGGCGAACCCATTTCGGCTGACTGCTCTAATATTATCCGTAGGGTATTTGTGTGGTCGGTACAAGACGACCCTTTACGGAATCCAGCCTGATAAACTTCGAGAGTGCTCTCGACGACATCACTAATCCTATTGAGAATTACCTTAGCCATAATTTTTGATACGGCATTAAGTAGACATATACCACGCCAATTGCCACAATCCCGAAGGCCGCCCTTCTTCGGAATTTTCAGAATGACGCCCTCCTTCCATTCAGTCTGATATCTTCCTACATTCCACACCTCAGTAAAGAGTCGGAGGAGTATATCAGCTGTTATTTCCGGGTCCGCTTTGAGGAGTTCGGTTAGTAGTCCGTCTATACCTGCAGCTTCCTTCCCGCCATTGACCGAATTTCGGAAACTATCTCTTCCTTATCTGGGGGATCGTCCCTAATAGAGGATTGTTGCGGTTGGATGTTTGGAAGTTGTTCTGTTTCCGGAATATCTTCCTCTGACAAGATGTTTAAAATATCAGAGAAGAATTTCTTCCATCGCCGCATCATATTAAGGAGAGTTCCGTTGACATCTCTCATCAGGTGGTTGGCGGTGAAACTCCTGTTCGTCAACTGTTTCATGATTTTGAATTGTGAACCCCCCAATCCCCAAGGTAAGCCGCAGATTCTGCCTTGTTTGCCAGATCTTCAATGACCTTTCTCTTGTCGCGTCTAACAGCCTTTTTAAGCTGTATATGAGCATCGCGGTAGTTCTGCCTCAGGTCGGGCGTTCGTTGGTTGACATCGGGTTGAAGAAATTGTGGTCGTCGGATAGCTGCTGTACACAATCTCAAGCAGGCAACCATCAAGTGGTGATCGCTCCCCACGTCAGCTCCACGTTTCGCTCGCACATCGAGGAGACATCTTCTCCATCGGCGGCTTATAGCCAAATGGTCGATCTGGTTCTGAGTAACACCATCAGGGGAAACCCAAGATGTTTTATGATGACTCTTGTGTGGAAAAAATGGTCCCTCCGATGACCATTTGCCGAGTACTACAAAACTCCACAAATAATTCGCCGTTTTCGGGTCTCTTAATCCAAGGTCGTGACGCGTCGACCCATGCGTCTCCATGACGTGTTCTAGTCCAGTGTTGTCTGATTCAACCTGGGCGTTCATATCTCCTGAGATGATAATATCACCTCTTGGAACACGTTCGAAGGTGGCACTCAGTTGGCTATAAAACTCCTCTTTGTCACCAGATGTTGCGGTATTAGTGGTGCGTAGCACTGCAGAATTGTAACGTTTCTGACACTGGTCCTGAGCCTGACGACGATAATCCTATCTGAGATTGGTTCCCAGCTAATGAGACTGTTTCTCGGTCTCGCTGTAAGGACGAACGCCACGCCATTTTTGGCCTCACTTTCAGGGCCAATTTTCAGAATAATGTGTCCACTAGGGGTTCGTTCTTCTCCTGATCCTGTCCACCTGACCTCGCTCAAGCCCAAGATTTGGATGTTATAGTGCTCCATTTCACGGTGGATCACCGATTGGCGGTGCAAGGACCGAGTAACCCCAGCTCTTCCCCCGTCATTCAATGTTCGAACGTTCCAGAAGCCAATTATAGTCCGTTTTCGAATGCCGAAAGTCATTACCGTAGAATCAGTCCATATCCGAGGCGCTGTATCCGTTTCTCGTATCAGTTAGGTCTTAAGATCACGGGTGATAAGCCCATGATCCAAGTAGTCGGTGAAAATTATTCCTTTGGAATCCCAAAATACTGTCGCCGTAACCTTTCCAGCCGATGGTTTTTGCCTTCTTCGGTGCGCTTGAACCGGCTTCAAAACATTGTTTTGACTGTTTGGTTTCTGGAGTATAGTGGTGGATCCATGTTTCATCAACAGTGATGTGAAGTTGTCAGACAATTGCGTTTTTGGTCGATTGTGAGCAAACGCGGCAGCCATCTTACGGATAGTTTCCGCATATCCAAATGATTTTTCAAAATATTCCAAACACATTCATATGAGATGCTTGCTGCCTTAGCTATCTCACGCACTTTCACTCGACGATCTCCTAGCACGAGATCATGAGGTAAAAGAAAAACATTAAGATCGCCACATTTCGCCCCAAAATTCTAATCTGACGGGACTATGTATCTATGTATATTTGAGGCGTTCGATTGCAACACCCCTTTAGTGGCTGTGTCGTGTCTTCGAATTTCAGAACATTTCACGATATGGTGTGCAAGATAAAAGCAGCATTAAATGAACATGCTAAGCAATATTAGTGATTGGACTTATTGGTTTCATATGTTAGTATAAACATAGTGTTGTTAATTAAATTTTGATAAAATTTAAATTACTGAGTTTTTAAAGCGTGCGCCTCTTTTCAATATTGTCACCTGTTGTAAATATTTTCACTATTTACAAGAACAATCTTTGTTGTATTTCACATTTTCCCTGGAAAATTTCCACTCTGCTATGATTTAATAAAGTGGTGTAATAATTTTAATTGAATTTTCCATGAATTGATTCATCCCACAAGCTCTACCACATTTTCATCTCTGAAGTTACATAAACACATGTTTTTTGCGTTGTTCTAATCCCGAATGTTCAATAATATCTCATGTCTATGTCTCTAGTTCATGGGGCAGAACGAATTTTCCATAAAGTTAGTGATGGTAGTGGTGACGGCTAAAAGTTTTTCACGGTGAGTTGACTATTAAACACTTGGCTGGAATTGTAACTAACTACAAGCTTTGATAAATTACCATCACGACTTTCAGATAGTGAACATCATTAAATAGCGCGCGTATCTAAAATAAAAGTATTGTGCTCTAATTATTTCGATTTGTTGTCATTGCGTTTTAAACGTTTAGAATGTAAAAGGTGAAAGATTTTCATTTGTTTTTCTTTTAGTCTTAAGTTCTGAAAATGGTGAGTCTTGACCTAGAATTTTTTTTTTATTATTTTTAATCTTTTACTATATTTATTTTTAAAAGTTTGATAAATATTAAATTGTGGATAGGGTGTCTGCAAAGGAAAGATTGTGAGTTAAAGTCCCGGTCGATGTATAATTTCAGCACACTGCCTGTGAGGGTATATCTAGGCCACATCATTATGCGAAAATTAAAACGTTAAGCGGCATGCCAAGGCCCGATTTGGGCTGTAGTAGCTTTCCACAAGTTTGAAACACTCTTCTTCAATGGCACTACAGCCCAAATCGGGCCTTAGCTCCCTGACCTTCAGTTTCCTTAACTTTTTTTTTTGTTTTTTTATTGTGGAAAGGTTGTTAGCCCTTATCGCAACCATCTATCTACGAATTTTCACGTTCGTAGATTGAGGTGACCCAGATATACCCACGCTAACAATTTGCGAGAATTATCTGTGGACCGAGATTTAAACTCCCGACTTTCGCATTGTAGACCAATACGCTACTTACTAGACTACATCCTACAAACCTATTTCGAGGAAACGCATTTAAAGGATTTTTTAAACGAAGAATTGCTAATAAAATCTCTGCTCCCAAGCATTCTAATATCGTTGGCACATAGCCGCCCTAAATAGAAATTAATTCAGTCAGGCTGGTCTTCATCATTAGTAGTAATGACACATATGTAGCTCACTTTTCCAATGAATAAGAGCCTGTCGAAATTTAAATGTTAGATTGAACACCCAATGGATTATAGCAAGTAACTCCTTAATATTACTTTTGAACACATCGGAACCATATTTTTCATTAGGAAAGCTATTCTTTCCAAATTTATAATCGGTCATGGATTTCCAAAATGCTTTTCGGCCGGTATTTTGTTAATTCGTGAACAAGCTCAAATTTGTAATGAACAAACACCAATCCCATATCTTCAACTTCTCTTCTCACTTAATTCCTTTTATCTGATTATACTCTAGAGTATTATAAGTTTGCTCTTAAGTTTGTAACGCCAAAAGACACTGCTCGTCCAGCGTAGCCATGGGTACAGAAATATTTGTTATCGTTCAAAAATCTCGATACCGAATGTCCGTCTGTCTGTCCGCTCTCTGGTTTGAGAACGCATCCAGCTAGGAAGTTTAAATTTTGTACACGGTATTTTTGGTGAAAAAGTCAAGTTCGTGAACGAACTAAATCGCTCCACATCTTCGACCCCGTCCCATACAAAATGAATTGATTTCGGAATTTGATAATAAACGGATTTTCTCGAAAACAATGATGATTTGAAATTTCGAATATATTATTTTTATAATGATTTCAATCTACTGTACAAAAATTATTTGAATACCCCCCACTCCTTCCACCATCTCTCATACAAACTGCACTTTTTCATGAAATACTATAATTCAATTTACTCATTACGCGTATAAACTGAAATTGTGCACGAAATATTTATCTAGAATTATTAGTGAGATCGAAAAAAATTAGACGATTAGCTGCACTCCTTCTAGCCCCTCCCATACATTATGACATAATTTCACAACTATTACAAAAAGTCGATTTTCTTGAAAAGTATGAATGCTACTGAACTGCAATTTAAAACATGTCAATTGAATGATGCTTATAGTTATTTCTGAAAAATTCAATGAGTTCTCACCACTCCTTTTACCACCTCCCATACAAATTGCACAATTTCACTAAATTCAATATACTAACTTTGTCAGTAACTATTTAATTTTTGAAGCTTAAATTTTCGATATAGCATTTCGATAGCGAAGCTAGGGTGTAGCCTAGTGGGTGGTGTGTTGGTCTTACAATGCGAAGGTCGTGAGTTCAGATCCCGGTCGACGTAATGTAATTCCTGCACACTACCTGTTTGCATTATACGTTGGTTACCTCAATCTACGAAAATGAAAAAAATCGTAGATAGAGGGTTGTGCGAAGGGCTAACAACCCATCCGCAATAGATAATGAAAAAAAAATGTTACGGAACCTGAAGGTCAGGAGGCCAAGTCCCTATTTGCGCGGTAGTGCCATTGTGCCAGGAAGAAGGGATTTCGATAGCGATTCTAGCATAATGTGAAAAAATTAGTTCGATGCCGTCACTCCTTCTCCCACTCCCCATAATTTCTTAAAATCAAAAAAAAAAATCTCCTTCATCTAGAGTATCGCATGATTGGGCTTAACACCCAATCGTAGTCTTGTTGTGTTTTAACCTTGGGTCGTCACAGTTTTTTTTTTAGATCCCTAATATCTCAAATTCTGTACGACTATTTTCCCATATATAATTTTTTATTTACACCGAAAACATTTTTGTCCCATTTTCAATGACGATTTTTTTTTTTTTTTTTCAAAACATTTCGACCAGTTTTTCTTTCTCGAATTCCAGGAAATTTTCCTCTTTCACGTTTATCTTTTTCATGTAATGGTAGAAATTCAGTTTCATTCATGACCAAGTTGTTTACTTCCTCGATTTATGAGCAGATGTTAATTGATGGAACGGGCCGGAAGAAAGGAATTATGTTCTTTTTTTCTATAACGAACATTTCCATGCTCCACTTCCTTAGAAATACAACCCGAAAAATCACAAGTGTATTTGATTGGGAAAAAAAGATTCTTAATTATTATCAAGCCTCTTTGAAACTGTGACCGGAAACAGAAAGCCATTGCTTTTGGCTTGTAGCCGGCTTGAAAAATACTTGAAATTACTAATTAGCTTTAATGAGTTATATATTAGAATTCAAGTTACTGAGATCGACATGAACGTAGCATTCAGTAGCGTGTTAATTTGTTAATAAGTCGATATGGCTTATAGAGAAAAACTATCTAGCATATGTACCCGTTTGCACAGTGATATTAGCTCACGTGCTTCGCACGGATGTTTTTAAGAAAAGGAAGAACATTTAGTAAAGTATTTAAATCTGTTTTTATATTAGTAGAACCCCATAATTGATTCAGAACAAAAATTCTATGTAAAAACAAACCAGATCCGTCCACCTCCTATAGAAACTGCTGAATAAAATAAACATTGCGTAACTAGCGGTGGATCGGTCACACTTTAAGGAAACCAGAGCGAAACAAGCTCTGGATTGTAAGTCCTCAGGAAAGACGTCGGGTTGGTCGACCATATAGCGCATGAAAACAAGCAGCTGAGCAGGAGGCCAGAAGAATAAACAAGTCCTAAGCTATTTACGATGGCGCTACATCCCAAATCGGGCCTTGGCATCCTGAATACTTAGTCTCCATCCATCTCGGTTCAGTGACCTCCAGTTTGAGAATCTTAGCAGTGATTTGCTGTCTGCGTCAATCGAATCCTTCCAGCGCTTCCGTGGTTTTCCGACCGGTCTTTGTCCATTGACGTTCCCTTTTAGTGTGCGTTTCATCGTCATTCATTCGGTCCACATGACCAGCCCATTGTATCTTCTTACATTTTATGTGGGTTGACACTTCTGGATTGTCGGAAGATGCCATATAATTCGCTATTCTATCGTATTCTCCAGATCGAGTCTTCTCTCACAGGTTCGAGGATTCTTTTGAGGACCTTTCTTTTAAAGGCGTTAAGTAATTTTTCGGATGTCTGAGTTAATGTCCATGTTTCGCTGCCATAGCATAGCATAGGTCTTATAATTGTTTTATATATTGAAGTGCGTAAGGAATCGCTGGATTTAAAGTAAAAATGAAACAAGTTCCATTTAGTTTAAATTATGTACGTAGATACTTTATTTAATTATTTTATTATTCACTATTACGAACATTTTTCGTTCATTATAACGCTGACTCTTTCGCTTCCCGATTCCGGCTGACCACACGACGATCTGAGCTTCATTCTGTTGGTTCTCGAAGCCAACTTACCACATGACGGTCTGATCTTTACTCTTTTGCTTCCCGAATCGGACTGACTACACGACGGTCTGATCTTCAGTCTTTCGCATCCCTATTCCGATAATCTCCAGCGTCGATCAAACGACGTATTCGCCTGCTAAATTCCGCCTGTCGATCCCAGGACTTGCTGTCGCTTGTTGAACTCTGCCTGTCGAACATAAGACTTACCCGCTTACTGCTGAGCTCCGCCTGTCGATCGCAGTACTTACTCCTGCCTGTCGATCACGAGACTTACCTGTCGCTTGTTGCTGAGCTCCATCTCGCTCATCCCGGCCGCCGACCGCACTACACACTCGTCGATCGCACTCGCTTGCCAACTCTCCTACTCGAGTATCAACTCACAACTGAATTGCTTTCACGAATGCTCACCCTTTTTTATACCAGTACAACCAATAGTTGCAGGTGTTTGCTGACTCATGCCGAATCGCTTTTTTTTGCCGAATCACTTTTCTTGCCGAATCTCTATTTTTACCGAATCGCTTTCCTTACCGAATCACTTTCTTTGTCGAATCGTTTTCCTTGCCGAATGGCTTTCCTTGCCGAATCGCTCCTTACCGAATCACTTTCTTTGCCGAATCGCTTTCTTTGCCGAATCGCTTTCCTTGCCATATCGTTTCCTTTGCCGAATCGCGTTCCTTGGCGAATCGCTGATGAGTAATCCAATGTGTGCGTGTGTGATTTTTGTTGCTTGAGAATAACTGACGACGCAAACATACGGCAAGCGACTAAGGCTGACCTGCAACAATATTTTTTAGTTAAGTTTCTCTGTGTACGTTCTTGAAAGTACCGAATAATACGTCTTGTTTGCCATCATTATCCTTCTTTTAATTTCGATGGGTTCGCTTCTATCCTTCGATAGGTTCGCCCCTATGTATACAAAGCTGTCTACATTTTCTAGGTTATAGTCTCCTGTTATTTTTTCCTAGTTTGTGTCATAACTTTTGTTTTGTTTTCGTTAATACGTATTCCAATTTCCTTGCAATCGAGTCAAGGTTTACAAATACTTCTTTAGCAATAAACAAGTCCTGGCGACAACTAAAGACCGATTCTGAGCAACGCGCCTTGTGAAACAGATTATTTGTATCCTATGCCCCTATTGTTTGTCTTAACAGAAAATTGATCGATTAACAGCTTGCGAAATTTTTCGTTCCAATTGCTTTGAAATTTGAAAACTTAGTTTCGGCTGCAATTCAAAAAACCGACGGAAAATTCTCGAAACACCGAAAGTCTCGAAATCTTTTTTGATCATCAGCAACAATCATGTAAAATCATCCACTCCACCACTTTTAGAAGGGGACTGAATTGTAGTCCATCCTATTGAAAATTTCAATCTTGTAGCAAGTTTCGCCCTCGACTCCAGGCTGCCAGCAACAAACCAGTTCCCCTACAAATAAAACCATCTGAATTTCATCTACATGCTATTCATTTTCGAACACGACTTATCTTCAGAATTCTTCGTGAGCTCAATTTTCAGAAATCTGCAGATTCCGCCAGTATTCCTCCCACTACCTCAAATAGTTTTCCCCTCTGAATAAATGTCAATCGCGGAGCGGTTTAGCTCTATCTCTCTTACTTTTCTGGGTACTCTCCGTGTACGTGGAAAATGGCGAATGATCAACCGATTCCGGAGAAAGGGAACAAAGCGTTCCCCATCTCTTTCCCTCCCTCTTCGGTTCTATCGAAAGTAATGGAGACAGCTGTTAATCGCAAAATAGTCCGCTAACTAGAAGATGGCAAGTTTATCGCCAATACGGATTCCGTTCCGGATGTTCTACATGTGACCTCTTAGTATATCTGACTGAACGATGGAACTCTTGAATAAATTGGGCGAAGGCTAAGTTCTTGCACTTGACTTCGCTAAAGCATTTGACAGAGTCTAGCATAAATATCTCCTGGTAAAGCTCAAAGCAGTCGACTTTAGTAATAACCTCTTAAAATGGATTAAAATTTTCTTATTTGAATGCATCATTCAAGTTGTAACGGATGTGGTGGCATCTTCCCCCTGTCCCATAGATTTCGGCATATCTCAAGGCTCTGTTTTATCACCCACACTCTTTATTATTTTAGTTAATGACCTTTTGTCATCAACTCTCAATCCGATCGATTGCTTTGCAGATGACTGTACCCTGAATAACCTCTATGAATTCGACACGATTAATGACGTTCACCGCGTCCCTGTGGCATCGAAACGTGCGAAATTATTTTGATCATTAAACTCTGACCTGAAGCTAATGATGCAGGATAAAAAGAGTGGAGTTCAACGCCTCGAAAACACGGGCCTGTCATCTTTCCCTTAAACGGCATGTGGCGGTCTCTTATGTAGCCTTCAGTGGTGTGCTACTAGGCTCTTCCGAACTCATCTCACTCCTTGTCATTAAAATAAATGACCATCTTAATTAAAATCAGCTCATACTTCGCATAGCACTTGACGTTTCCAAACGCCTAGGAGTTATCCGAAGATGTAAAAAATATGTTCCCCCTATTGACCTAGCGTAGGACCATGCCTCGAGTACAAAACGCAACTCGCAATGCTCGACCGTGTCCGGAGACAGGCGTTTCGACTAATTGGAAAGCATCGCAGAAATGTCGGAGGAACTTTCTAACCTTACTCAACCCCTTTTCACAATTCCTAGAAATACTAGCATGCCTTCAAGCGCACAGGAGCTTACTGTTAAGCTTCCAACTTCTCGTACAGTGAAATATAAGCAGTCATCCATACCCCAAGCTTTAAAGCTTTGGAATACATTGCCAGAGACCGATTACCATTGTCGTACGATCTTCTTTCAAACTCAATGACCACCGGCATCTTAGGACTTTCTCCCCATTTAATCCCGTTTAAAGTCCAAAACCTTTTTTTTTTCTTCCTTTACCGGCATGACTGCGTACGTTGCAGTAAAGGGTGACCCCATAAGTTGTGTTTGGCAAAAAATAATAATAATCTACATATTTAAAAGAATAAGCGGTTGTTTTTGTAAACGCACTTCAGCCCAAACCAATGCGCCAAAATAAACAAACTAAGCACCATTAGAAAGGTATTTTCATCAAGGTGTGCCTTTTCTACGTTCCAGGTCTCCACCTGTTCTGGTTTCGGATTTCTGCTGAAATACAGCAACAGTTTGAAAGAAAGGATGAATGGAAAATTGTAAACTCATCCCGTACTGCAATCAGGTCACGACATCCGACAATCTTAAAAGAACTTAAGGCCAGAGAAAGTCAGAGACATAAAGCATAAACGCCATTCTCTGGTACCGTCTGTCGTTCTTTCATTCTAAAGTTTGATATCCATTCGACAAGCACACAAGAGCTTGAAGAAGAGCTAAACAACACGTTACATTTTTTATGAGTAATGTACTCAAATGTTTTTTTTTTATATGTATGCAGGGAGGTCTTACTTTCTTGTTATCATACAGCGTTTCCTTTTAAGTTGTGCGATCGTTCGATTTATATGTTTTAATGTATATAAATACAGCCCATACGGGCGGGTCTAACGAAATTTTTTTTCCAGAACGTTTAACTCTTTTGCTATCCCAGCGGGAAAAAAAAGCGCTTTCGAAATACTTTAAATGCGCTTAATTCGTCGCTTCGATCTTGTTAACATTTCATATACATTTTAAAATTACATGTCCGCTGAAGTAAGTTCTCTCCTTCAGCTTTAATAGAACCCTTTTTAAAGCGTGTTTACGGAACCAGTTTAAAGCGCATTTTTTCTAATTAAACAAAAAGTGGGAGTTAGAGCTCATAAGTATGTAACGAAAAATCAAGTTTTTTTTTTCAAGTCGAGAAGTAAATTTTATCCTGGGATCCTAGATCACAAAACAGACGCGTTAACCACTGAACAGTCTTCACCCAACGTTTACGTCGGTCAAAAGCGTGTGACTATCAGCCGCTATTAAAGTGCTTTTTCCATCATCTCCAACATCTTTAGAAGCAATCTTAAAGCACGTATCCAGCTGTTTGTAAAAGAGGATCAGATCAGCATTGACAGATCATTGATGACTAATGCATAATAAGGAATTGTACTCATTCAGTCACGTAGGGACTGCTGGTTGCTAGTACATATTATTACATAAAGTAAAGCAGAACGAATGGGATCGTGAAACTGTTGACTTCCGGATCCCGAGATATTTTCTTGCAGCGAATGGATATAAATCACTATGTATAAGTCATCCCAAAAAATTTATTGAAATATTTACTTTATTTTAATTTCTTGATAGAGTCTTATAAATAGGCTAGCCACCCATTTATAAGACTCTATAAATAGGTTGATCCTCTTGAAACTTTTTTGAAAAAAAAACTATAAACACTCATATCCGGAATCTCTACATTGTACTCACAACAACAGTCTTTTCATTTCTTTTTCAGTTTTCCCTTTACGACATTTGATAACCAATTTTGAGAATTACTCGAAATCTTAAACACACACTATTCCATTTCAGATAACACTTGATACTTTAATTAAAGATTCGTGAATTATCTTCACAATAAATTTCAAGTGGACTGCAACGACACGTGCTCCGTAGAACCTCTAAAATGCTTTCAATCGAGCAAAACACCTGGCGTTACGGCTTTTCATTTACGAAAATTTGGGTCAGTGCATGTGTTTTGGCAGATGGATTTTTTATTTTCTGGTTTTTGGACCTTCTTCGGGATTACAGTGCAACATCTGCCGGATAAGCAGATGTTCGTTGACGTCGTGCCGAAAAGGGTTCCTTCTCTATTCTTGTAGTCAATCTTTTATGGAGAATGCACAACGCACTTGTTATTGTCGCCAGACATGAAATTATAATTCAGACCTTAGACAGGCCCTATAGGTTAACTATGACGTAATATTTTTGTAGTAGCAGAATTTGAAAATTTGTTTTATTTAAAAAATTTTATTAATCACATTCGACAAGCGAATGATTTCAGTTCTTTATAATTCGCGGTTTCTAACGGCAATGATGAGTGGATTATCGCTTATCGTGAAGACGTCAAAAATAAAAATGCAAGACAAATTACTTGATAAGGTTCTTAAAAACTTCTTAATGTTTTTTCGCGGAAAAATTGCTTAAGCCAATTGTCATTGTGTGATATAGTAGGCTCCCATTAGGAAAAAGAAAAAGCGTTTCGGAGCGCATTTTCAGGACCTTTGAGTATTTTCACTTTCTTGTTTGAATTGCATGTCCGCAGCGGTTTCGTCTCTGCTTAAAGAAGTGCATGTGAAAAGCTATAATGTAACACATGAATCGTTCTTAATCTTTCCTCAGAGCCTTTATTCAAATTTTGTAAGGATACTTGATATGATAATACTAATGAAGGATTTTTTTTTCTGCTTAGAGAAAGATAGAAAACAATATTATATCCTCAATAACGTTTAGAAAATCTCTGCGGTTTTACCGTCCTCAAAAAACATCATTATACTCTAGACGAAATCTGAGAGTATTATAAGTTTGCTCTTAAGTTTGGTACGCTAAGAAATAATTCTCGCAGAGAAATATTTGCTGTCGCTCAAAACCGGATCTTCGTCCATCTGTGCGCTCTCTAGCTTGAGAACGCGTTGAGTTAGTAAGTTCAAATTTTGTACACGTTGTTTTTAACGAAAAATTAAGGTCAAGTTCATGAATGGGCCAAATCGCTCCATCCCTTCTACCCTTTGCCATTTATAATTTATTACAATCAAATTTTCTTAGAAACTAAAGGGGCTTTAAAATTTACAATATATAATTTTGATTTCTTCCATCACCTGCCATACAAACTGCACTTTTCATGAAACACTATAAACTCAGTACGTAGAATATTTATCGAGCTCAAATTGTGTACTCAGTGCATTATCATTAAGACTGCAAACTTATTAGCTTAACTTCTTCTACCTCCTCCCATACAAAGTGACACAATTTCACAAATTTACAAAAATTCAATTTTCTTCAAAAATATAAATATTATTGATCTGAATTTGGAGAGATGTCAATTGCATAATGTTGTTCTGAATAAATCACTACCAACCGTTCACCCTTTCTACCACCTCCCATACAAATCGCATAATTTCACTTAATTTTATACACCAATTTTCTCAGTACCTTTTAAATTTTTCAAGCCTATATTTTGTACAAATCATTTTTATAGCTACTCTAGTATGTATGATGTAAAAAAAATTACTTCAATCCTTCTACCACTCCCCATACAAAATTTCTTAAGATCATCAACATTTCTAATTCGTCTAGAGTATCATATGATTGGGCTTTACGCCCAGTCGTGTTCTGTTATGTTTTTATAACTCAATTTGCGAATAAACCAAAACAAAAGTAAATTTTTTTTTTAATAAAAGCTACAAATGCCTCAAACTGCATCAAAGGAATGAACGTAGCAGCGCTTCTTTCTTATGCAAGCGATTCTTTCTTTTTCTAATGGGCACTAAATAATTTTTTTTTGTGCTTTATTGCACTTTATGTAAGGAATTTTTTTCCAAAAAATATTACCTCTAAAAAAAATTCAAAAACAAGTGGATTGATAAATCGAAATGTGGAAACAGTTGAGACAAGTATCTCGTACTTTGTACATACCACTCGATTGATGAGTCATTGTGGAAATTCCAATTATTTTTTTCCATTTAATTCTTATTCAATAATGATTTTTTACGTTTTAATTTATTGTTTGAAAACTTACATTACATAAATCAATAAACTTATCAATATTCAATTTCAATCGTTGTAAAGGATTCATTAAAAATCTAGTAATAATATTTCACAACATATGTTTTTTTATTATTTTTATACTCTAGATGGAATCTGAGAGCATTATAAGTTTGCTCTAAAGTTTGTAACGGCAAAAAATAATGCTCGCACAGCCGCGCTAAGGGTACAGAAATATTTGTTGTCGCTCGAAAATTTCAAAACTAAATGTCCGTTCGTCCGTCCGTCTGTGCGCTCTCTAGCTAGAGAACGCATTAAGCTAGAAAGTTCAAATTTTATTCACGTCGTTTTTGACGAAAAGTAAAGTCAAGTTCGTGAACGAGTCAAATCGCTTTACCCCTCCCATACAAAATGACTCATTTTCAATCATTTACAGTAATCAAATTTTTTTGGAAACTATAAAAGCCAACAATTTAAAATTAAAAGAATACTACTTTCATGATAAATGAAATGTA
Source organism: Chorisops tibialis (assembly GCA_963669355.1). Taxonomy (NCBI): domain Eukaryota; kingdom Metazoa; phylum Arthropoda; class Insecta; order Diptera; family Stratiomyidae; genus Chorisops; species Chorisops tibialis. The sequence continues at coordinate 255,214,396 of OY770263.1, forward strand.
TAGTAAAAAAAAATTATTCGAATCCCCTCATTCCTTCCACCACCTCCCATACAAACTGAACTTTTTCATGAAATACTATGAACCAATTTACTCAGTACGTATAAAATTAATCGAGCTGAAATTGTGCACAAAATCATAATCGCCAATTGACATCGCCAAGACGGCTGATAACATGATTTGGGAAATTGGTGCGTAAAAGATCGATTGTGGCATGGGCTGTGTGGCAAGGCGCGCCATCCGGCATGAACCAGAGGTCGTCCAAATCCATGTCTTCAATTTCAGTAAAAAAAGGATAACATGGCTCTGCAACGTTCACCGTAGACCGAAACGTTGTTCCCATCCTCATTTTCGAAGAAAAATGGTCCAATGATGCCACCACTCCACAATCTGCACCAAACTGTCACTTTCTGTGGATGCATTGGCTTCTCGACAATAACGTGCGGGTTTTCCGAGCCCCAGATGCGGCAATTTTGTTTGTTAACGTAACCTCCGAAATGAAAATGCACCTCGTCAGAAAAGATGATTTTTCGCCCAAAATTGTTGTCCAATTCAAGCTGCCGAGTGAGTCTCACACTCTCGGCTAGAGCAGCCACATTCTCGTCTGTGCGCACCGTTCAACGACGGGGACCATGAGTGTTGTCCACTAGCATGCCAGTCTCATGAACTTTTTGCACAAACTTGCGTACAGCAGGCGCGGTGGGTGCTTCATTTCGACCAAAACTTCTTTTCAAAAAACGCACTGTTTGGGCTACACAGCACTCATTTTGGAAATAAGTGTTCAATATTTCCCAACTTTGTTCATGTGTAAAGCGACTCATTTCGTTCCGCGGGGGTATGATACTGACTTTCTGTCAAGATTTCGACCGGGAAAGAGCTTTCAGTGTCAAAATAACCTATGATTTAAAAAGAAACCACTGGATGGCCCACCCAGTAAACTGCAGGCCGATATGTATCCAGTCAGCTATTCCTAAAATCTTTGAGAGTCTAATTATGACCAAAATTATTCCTAACCAGCATGGTTTTCGAAAAGGCAAATCTACTGCCACAAATTTAATCTCTTTTACTAGTAAAAATAAACTGCCAACAAGTCGGGCGAAACTTTATTATTGAAAGAAAAGATTTCCGGATTCTACACTGTTACGCTTTATTATTCGTGACGTTTCGGTCTCTGCTGAGACCTGATAAAGCGTAACAGTGTAGAATCCGGAAATCCTTCCTTTCATTTCGAAATGCACAGTGAAAACATTCACCAAACTTTATTATTCTTGAGTGGTTAGGGAAGACTAAGTGAAGAACCAAGAACCCCCTGGGCAAGGCAGAAACATTCAAAAGCTCCAGTATTTATAATCAATATTTCGTTCGTTTATTTATGCAAGTTTGAGTTTTGTGAGGGGAGGGGTGAGGGTTGATAGTAAGGGTGGGTGGATGTTAATAGTTTTTTAATTGATTGCTTGAATCACGTCCAATATTCTCTGTATAGAATGTCAGTTTCATAGACGAAGGTGCATAGAATTTTCATAAGATTCTGTGTATTTTACATTCACGAAACCAAACATTTGTATGGGAGGGGGTAGAGGAGGTAGGGGAATTGTAAAAATTGTGAGGCAATTTTATTTCCTTTCTCTTGTAGTGTGCTCGTACAAAATATAAAGTTCGTAGCTTTTAATTTGTTGGTTATTAGTTGATTCAATGAAATAGGTCGAAATGATACTTTTGTATGGGAGGGGGTAGAAGGGCAAGCACGATTGCAAAACTTCTAAAGGAATTTCATTTCAATTATTTTGTAAGTTTTCATGCAAAATTTTAAATTGATAGCTTTTAAGAGTTAGCTGATAACTGATTTCTTAAAAATGCTCGAAAAAATAATTTTGTATGGGAGGGGGTAGAAGAGGTAGGGGAATTGCAAAATTTGTGACGCAATTTTCTTTTTGTTCTCTTGTTAGGTGCTCGTCCAAAATTGCAAGCTCGTAACTTTTAATTTGTTTGTTATTAGTTGATTTAATGAAATTAGTCGAAATCATACTTTTGTATGGGAGGGGGTAGAAGGGCAAGTGCGATTTCAAAACTTTTAAAGAAATTTCATTTTAACTATTTTTATAAGTTTTTATGCAAAATTTGAAATTGATAGCTTTTAATAGTTAGGTGATAATTAATTTGTGAAAAATGGTCGAAAAAATAATTTTGTATGGGAGGGGGTAGAAGTTTGAAAGGTATTAGACCATTTAATATTTCAAACTCTTATAGATTTTTTTTAAATGCATTTCGCAAATTTTCAAGTTTCTACCTAAAAATTTCATTCAAAAATTTTCAGTTTATGTGTTTTTTTCATTGCACATGAAACACCTTGTGGACGTTAGACCTCCACTTCGGTGCATAATAATTTTGGAACATATTATTATTTTTTTTTCTGTGTACATTAAATAGATATGTCGACGTGCAAAATTTAAACTTTGTATCTTTTACGAGAGCCATAAAAAAATTACTCAAAATTTTCAACATTTTCGCTTTCCACCTCCCTCCCCTTACACCCCCCAGCTTAAATTTTTTACCAAAATTAAAAACTATATAGCTCTACAATCTAACAAATTTTTGATTTGATATCTGTATTCAATTTTGAGTTTTGGTGATTTGTAGTTTTGGAAAGTGAGCCATTTTTGAAATGCTCCCCATTTCCCCCCACTACTATTATTTCCACATGTTGTATTTTTTTCATATTTCGCTAGTAAAGCTTAGTACACGTTTCAAGTTTCAATTACATAGCTTAAGAGATAGTCGAGATATTAATTTTTAAGTGTTTTTCTTTGCACCCCCCCTGACCCTTCCCCTTACAATAATTCGCTTCTATCTAAACTGATTCTAGCACATCCGTATGCCATCTTAATGGTCTCAAAATATTAATTTTTTATGGGAAGTAATTTCGAAGATATAGGTAATCATTTGAAAAAAAAATTCGGCCGACAATTGGTTCTTAGCCCCCCCTTTTCGCACCCCAATGGATAAAAAAATTAAATTATTTTTAAAAGTTGTCCGACAAACTCCTCTATATGTACATATGTTGATTTTGAGTTTCCTAGCTGTAACCATGGTTGAGATATTTGAATTCGTATTTTTCGGTTTAAGCGCTCCCCCTGCCTCCCCCTGAACTCGTACACCCCCCAAAATGGGTATCCGCCTGAGATCCACAACTAGCTATAATCCCTCCAAAAATGAACTTTCTATCTTGAAGGGTTTGGGAGTTAATGTGCGCTGAGCGTACACGTCGGCGGACGGCGTACAGACAGACGGATTTTTTTTTTTGCATTTTTAGGCTAATTTAGTCATGAAACGCGAAAAAAAAAATTTCAGGGTAGCAAAGTTTTTTTTTTCTTGTGTCGATCACAATACTTTATTATTAAAATAATAAAGTAAAATGAATTTATATACTTTTTGATAATTTCCCCAAAAAACATTTTACCTCGGCGGGAATTATGTAATCCCACTTGGTTTATTGTGTAGGGCATTACTGAACATTCAAACTGTCATTTGGAGTAAATGAAAACGTCAAGAAACCCGGACGTTTCTTTATTTTCGGATCGAATTTTCAATTTATGCCCTCCGGAAGGCTGCAAATACTTAATACATAGTGTCGGGTCGATCCTTAAGTATATTTTTTTCGGTATATAATTTTTTCCGGTCCGAATCATGTTCTGATAGTTAAAATCCCGCCGAGAAAAATGGCGCCCGTTTTAGAAGCTAATGAATCAGTTTTTAAAACGCAATTTTCGTCATTTTCCGGGTAAAAAACTGGCCGTCCGCGCCTTCAAATTTCTTCATTTATTATTGGTTGTACATAATAAGTACCGTTAACTTTTTTAGTGGATTTTCGGATATGCCCTCATAACGAAATTATCTCAAAATTTACTAAAACCAAAGGACAAAAGATTAGTAAAAGCCATTTTTTTAAAACGCTGTTTAATTCGTCAAAACAGGAGTGGGATCGAGGTATAATAGATCCAAGGTACATTACCTTCCCCTATACGTGAATTACGCTTTTCGTAAAATTTCCAATGGACAGAAAAAAAAGTTATCTTTTGTAGTGCAGTGCAGTAGTAAAGTAGTAGTAAAGATGAAAATAAATAATTCCACGCATTACATATATGTAGATATGTAAGTGGGCACAGACAAAAAAAAAATATTTACGAAAATCTCGAATTACGGCGCCACTGCACTCTTGAAAGGGCATTACGCGGTTCGTTCATTCAGCAAAACACGTCGTAAATTCTTAAGAAAAATTAAAGATTTAGTGTATTGTACACACATCTTTGCCGAGTTTGTGTGTAAAACACACGAGTACAGTCACGCAAACATGTTATTCGGCTTTTTACAAATTTTTTATAAGGATGGCGCATGGCACAAGTCCGAATTCCATCCATCCGGAGCAGATGTTGCATTGTTGTTCCTCTCCTGTCGAACCCTTAGGTCTCCTCGTACCGCACCGATGTCTTGACTTTTCCCTTCACGACATGCAAATCTCAGGGATTATGTGAAAAACGCAGAATGATTTGAGTTTTCCACCCGATGATTTTTTTTTTTTTGTTAAACTTGGCTTGGCTTTATCCCACACCTCCCATAACGTCGAGACCACCTTTCTGTTTATGGTGAAGCGCCTCGAAACCTGTACTTATAAATAAATTTTAACATCAAGTGACGTCATGTATTATTCTTATGGAGAGCACAAATGGGTATCCTCCTCACTTTATGTGTCCAGCCTTGACAGTTTCTAAGAACGCAGTTTCGCTGACGTCGCTGTTTGTTTTGGCAGTGACTACAAGGTTGCATCAATATAAAACGCGCTAAAAGCCGCGCTACTAATTAAGATGATCGAATGTGGTCTGCGGTGCTTGAAGTGCAGTGTGCACTGATTTATATGGAATGGAGTATTGGGGAAGAACCCCCATACGATTATGTCACCATGTTATGACCGAAGTGCACTGTGGAGCAGGCTGCAAAAAATAAATCTATTTAGTTTCTTAGTCATTGCTAAGAAGCATGACCGAGGCGTATACAAGTTACATATGATTTTCTTCAAGACTTAAGTGTGGTAATTTTGTAATTACCAACTTGTGTAGTCATTCTGGACCGAAAAAAAAAACCGCCAAGCTAAAAGTAATTAAACTGACCAGTTTTTTTTTCCATATTTCATTATCCGAACGATTGAATGAATCGGAAAAACAGGAAAACGATTATAATAAACATCTTAAGAATTTTTGTCTTGTAGTCAAGGGGTATAAATGTAAACAAACATGTGACACGTAAACAACTCGCATATTTCCAATCGTGATGCATATTGCAATAAATTCAGTTATCTAAATTTTATTGCAAAATTCATTTGGATGGTGATCATTTTTGAGGTATTTTAAGAGTTATTTTTCGCTAATTTGTTATGTAAGCCTGAGTGTAGCCTAGTGGGTAGCGTGTTGGTCGACAATGTAAAGGTCGTGAGATAAAATCCCGTCGACATATAATTCAAGCACACTGCCTGCGTAGGTATATTTGGGCAACCTCAAACTGCGAAAATGAAAATTCGTAGATAGGGGTTGTGCGAAGGGATAACAACCCTTCCACAGTAAGTAATGAAAAATGTTAAGGAACCTGAAGTCAGGAGGCCAATGCCCAATTTGAGCTGTAGTGCCATTGAAGAAGAATTTGTATTGTATGTTCTCTGTGATGCTCTCTTTAATACGTTATACTATAGAATTATACTGTAACTATCAATTTTATGTTATCTGTGCTTTTTTCCAAAAAAAAAATTTTAGTGCAGTTCTAAAAAGAGAACAAGAACAAGGATTTTTTTTTGCAATAAAGCAATCGCCTTTATACGATTTCCAAAGAACTGAATGAATCAATTCGATTTTTATCAACGTTCCATAGTCCAAACCAAAACATTTGTGTTCTGCGTTATTTATACGCCCTCGAGTTCTTAACTTGACTCATCATTTCCTCGTTAATTCTTTTTTGTTAAGAACAAAAATGTATGATGGCTTGAATCGCCGCCCCTGGATCTTTGGAATTTCGAACTGAGAGGCTGATTTTCAGTGTGAATTTTTGTTTAACAAACACGAAATGCCGAGTGTGCGTAACAGCTGGATATACGATTTCCATACACATCACAGATTCTTTTCATGGAACTACAGTGGTAGAAATGCGTTTTAAGACATCACAATAATTTTGTAGAGATATCCTTGAATTTAAGGTGGCGCAACGTTTTCTTTATTTAAAAGGATTTATCGGCTAGAACGACAAAAAACAAGGGTATTCAGAATAATATAAATATATATTTTTTTTTTAAACCTTTTCCAAAAATTGTTCTTCTTGTAGCAGAACTGCTGCTCATATATGTACCGCAATCATCAAAAAAGATACTTTTTTACAATATAAGATACGGTACTAGCAACGTTTTGTGTTCAGAAATTCAGTTCTGTCCTCAATTTTATTTTTTTTAAATTAAAAATGAACAGATTATTGTGTTTTTCTCAGCTCTAATTTGATTTTTCTTTGAAGAAAATTAATTTTCATGATTCAAGCTTCACTGAAGGTGGTAACTTACTTGAGAATGAAAAAAAAACTCATTTTACTTTATTATTTTAATAATAAAGTATTGTATCGCTGAATTCAATGCAATTGAAATCATATAAATACGGTGCAGTATCTTGGATGCATTAAACAAATTTTCGCACTCGTCAAGTCTGCACGCTAGCAGTATTGCTCAGTAATTTATTTCTTAAAAGTGTAAATTGATAATAAAGTTTATATAATGGATTTATTTGCAGACCTAACTAGTGGTGAGAAAGAGTAAGTTTTTTATTATTTACATTTATATATTTATAATTGTTTACTCTACAGTATCGCGAATAGCATCTTAATTGAGAAAAACGGAGAGGACATAGTCGACGTGGCCAGCAATGATTCGAACGAATCTTTCCAAGACTTTATTATTTTAATAGTAAAGTATTGTGACTTGGAAAAAAAAAAATGTGCTGCCCTGAAATTTTGTTTTTTCGCGTTTCATGACTAAATTAGCCTAAAAATGCAAAAACAAAAAATCCGTCTGTACGCCGTACGCCAGTGTGTACGCTCAGCGCACATTAACTCCCAAACCCTTCAAGATAGAAAGTTCATTTTTAGGGGGATTGTAGATAGTTGCGGATCTCAGGCGGATACCCATTTTGGGGGGGTGTACGGGTTCAGGGGGAGGCGGGGGGAGCGCTTAAGCCGAAAAATACGAATTCAAATATCACAACCATGGTAACAGCTAGGAAGCTAAAACTCAACTCACATAGAGAGGGGTTTGTGGGACAACTTTTAAAAATAATTTAATTTTTTATGCATTGGGGTGCAAAAAGGGGGGGCTAAGAACCCATTGTCAGTCGAATTTTTTTTTCAAAGGATTATATCTTTGAAATTACTTAACATACAAAATTTATATTTTTAGACCACCAAGGTGGCATATAGGTCCACTAGAATCAGTTTAGATAAAAGCTAATTATTGTAAGGGGGAGGGTCAGGGGGGGTGCAAAGAAAAACACTTAAAAATCAATCACTTAGTCTTCCCTATTCACTCTTGACTTCCTACGCATCCTCAACTTATCCCAAAAAAAAGTTGCGCCCGACTTGTTTGCTGATATTTTTATTGAAATATTTTCATATTTGCGTCAAAGAACATTTTAACTTTGATAAATTTTTTTCATATTAAATTCAGTTCAACATCCGACAACGCTTTTTTTTCGTCCCAATGCACTTTCTCCATTTGTTTACTTTGAATCGCTTTTTTTATTTCAATTATTATTAGTAGCCTAAGTTTTACTTCGTAAGAAATAAAACTCCTCCGACGTAAAATTTAGGCTCCTTCGACTGCCCATAATGGTTTGTTGGTCAATTAAATTCCTGTTAAGACCCCCTATTGAGGCATAGAACAGAAATAACTCTTCCCCAAGACGCGATCTTGAGCATCAGCCTTAAGCTGTTGCCAGGACTTGTTTATTCCTCTGGCCTCCTGCTAAACTGTTCGCTTCCATGCGGTAGACCCGACGTCTACCTTGAGGATTGTAATCGAGAGCCTGTTTGGCGATGTTTCGCTCTCGTTTCCTCAAAGTGTGACCGATCCACTGCCACTTCCGCCTTTGAATCGCAATGTATGTTTAAGTTTGTCCAGCTGTACTCCAAAGTTCGTCGTTGGAGATCACTTCTGGTTAGAATATTTCCAAAATGCGTCGGAGGCATTGGTTCACGAAAGTTTGCAGTTTCTTGGTAAGTCGAACGGTCACGTTCCACGTTATACAACCAATTAACAACACGGATTTGACGCATGCTTCAAAAACTTGCAGCTTCGTGCGAAGGGAGATCTCTCTTAACCTCCAGAAAGGGGAAAGGATACCGAAGGCCTGACGAGCTTTATTTAGACGTGCCCTAATATCCTTTTCGGCTCCGACAATGCTTCCGAGATAACAAAAATCTTGCACCTCTTCAACATCTTGTCCGTTGAGACCAATCGGTGTGCTTGCGTTTAAACCCACGTACATGTACTTGGTTTTACGCACATTTATTTTCAGTCCCGCCTCTTTGCATTAAGAATGTAACGAGCGAATATTTGACTCGAAGTCCGAACGGTCATGTGTAAGCAAACACACGTCATCAGCATAATCAAAGTGACTTAAGATGAGGCTTCCGTGGCGTAATGGACAGCGTGCTTGCTTCTCAGTCAATAGGTCGTGGGTTCGATTTCCACTTCAGACTCGTTACGGTCGTTCTCACTCCTCTTCCTGTATCTTTCTAATCCCATTCCTTCCCTCCATGACTGTGTTTGTGCATTGCACATAAAGGCCGAAATTGCTATAATACAGGTCATTCTGTAAAAAAACAAAAATAGTGTCCATTGAAGACCTTTACCTTCTCCACCTTCCAGTTCAGCGTTCAAGATGTCATTTATTACCACCAGAAACAGGGCTGGTGATAATATGCAGCCTTGTCTGACACCCGTTCGCACAGAAAAGCTCTCTGACAGCTTTCCTCTATTTAAGGCGCGACACCTTACATCTTCGTAGAATTCTTTAATCATAGCTATGACCTTATCTGGAATACCTTTCCTACGCAAAGCATTCCATATGTAATCTCGCTTAACGCTGTCGATAGCCTTCTCGAAGTCTACAAACATGAGATGTAGTGGCGAACCCATTTCAGTGGACTGCTTCAACATTATCCGCCCTCCTTCCATTCAGTCGGATATCTTCCTCCATTCCACACCTCAGTAAAGACTGGGAGGAGTATATCGTCTGTTATTTCCGGGTCCGCTTTGAGGAGTTGAATGAGGAGTGAAAACGAGTGAAGTAGTAGAAACTGGATCACGTTGTTCATTAATTTCGAGCCTTCATTGCAAATTCACCGATACTTACAATAATAACAAGGCTTCAGCAAGCCATGACTTGAATCTATTTCTCAGTTCGTCCAACCGCTGGTCAACTTTCAGCTGGATATCACTGAATCTTAGGTATAGGTCACTTCGTAAGCCATCGTTCTTCGGAAAAAGTAGCGAATCGCACACTTTTAAAATACACAAAAAAAAAAATTTTTTTACTAATTTAATATGTGGAAAAACAATAGATTAAGTGATTTTAGAGCGCGGATGATACTATTATTAACTATTTTCCACATAGAAAATGAGGAAAATTGCGTTTTAAAATCTCATTTTTGAGGCTCCTAAAACGGCCATTTCATCGTTTTTCTCAGCGGGATTTTCATTTGAGGCTTCCGTGGCGTAGTGGGCAACGTGCTTGCTTCTCAGTCAATGGGTCGTGGGTTCGATTCCCACTCCAGACGGGATTTTTTTAAGCGCAAATTTTTCAGTTGCTACTGGTGAAAAAAAAAAAAAAAAATTATTCGCAATAAAATGGAGAAACGGTGTAAAAGTGAAACAGTTCCACTTCAAGAAGGCCTAGATACTCAGTAGATGGTTTCTGTTCGCTTTCTATCATTCAGTCCCCCATAACATCTGCAAATATTTGTCAGTAAGCAGCCAGTACAACTGAGCAATATACCAGCTTCTCCACTCGCTACGGTCGTTCTCACTCCCCTTCCCCAACCTTCCCAATCCCATTCCTTCCCTCCATGACTGTGTTTGTGCATTGCACATAAAGGCCGAAATTGCCTATAACACAAGCCATTCTGTAAAAAAAAAAATTAAAAACAAATACAATTACTTGAACTACAAGAATATAAATATTAGAAAAACACAACCAGTTTATCAATTCGAGCCTTCCGGAAGGCAAAAAATTAAAATTATTTATCGCGTTTAACTAAGCCCGGACGAATTAAAAGTTTCCATATACTTCGACTGACAGTTATATTATTTAGTAATGCCCTACACAAAAATCAATTTGGTTTACATCATTTGCCGCCGAGGAAAAATGTTTCTTTGGGAAATTATAGTTTAACTTAATATTATAATTTTTTAATAATTTTTTGGAAAATCTCTTTCTCTCTTTCTTCGCGTTATTGATATTTCAATTTTTAAACTTTATACACAATATCAAGTTGATAGCTTCAACAGTTTCGAAGAAAAATAATTTAATTTAAATTTAAAAATTTCGTAAAATTTGTATGGTAGGGGGTAGAAGGAGTGAGGCCAAATTGATAATTCTTTTTTAAACTAATTGCAATTATAGTAGAATTAATTCCGGAAAAATTTCGTCTTTTCAGCTTTACTAGTTTCAATGAAAATCAAAATTGTCCATTTGTATCGAAGGGTGTAGAAGGAGTGAGGGATCGGATCAATATTCCGTCATATTAATGACATCTATATCATAATACTTTGAACCAAATTTCAAGTCGATAGGTTAAACAGTTTCAAAGAAAAATCAATTTCTTAATATTTCGAAATTTCATCAAATTTGTTTTGGAGGGGGTAGAAGAAGTGGGGAGATGTTGCCCATTCACGAACTTAAAGTTACTTTTTTGCTAAAAATGACACACAAAAATTTTTAGTATTATAGCCAAAGCTTTCGAGAGTTATGTTGTAGACAGACGGTCAACCGGAATCGAGGGTTTTGAGCGACAACAAATATTTCTGTACCCTTGGCGGCTCTCACAATATATACAGGGTGTTTGGTACTCCGTACATAACCTTGTAAGGGGTTATTCCTGGATATATTTCGAGCAAAAAATTGTTCTACGGAGATGGCCAATTTTCAATATCCACGGAGATACAGGGTGATCAAGAAAAGTCCTTCGGACCTGTACCCTCACTCACTCAAAACGCTATATCTTGAAAATCAATAATCGCATTTCAAAGTGTTATAGCTTGTTTTTTAGGGAATCAAATTATCTTTCATTTAGTGTAATAGTCCGTATTGTACCTGTACCCAATCCTGAGGTATTTCCTTCAGACCACAAATTTTTGATACTTTGACCCTCAAAATTCTGTGATCAATTTAGTTTTTCTCAAGAAAACGCATTATAAAAATGTCATTTTATTGTTGTTTTTTTATGTGCCATATTATTGCCTACAAAAGATGCACACATACTTATGACTTAGGTTTTCCCGTTTTCCAGGTAATAAGCGAAAATACATATGGCTTAAAAATAAAATATGCCATAAACCAACCCTCGTTCTAAAAAAATTACCTGAAATGTTGTTAAACTGAAATATTCTTTGTGTCCTTTAATTACTATTTAAATTATCAATGAATGTCCTTTAGGTAGTATTAAAATTATCGAGAAAATGAATTAAATTAAAATGAGTTTCAACACAACTAGGTGCAGCACTTTGCCCTTTTTAATGGGTTACCTAACAAAATGAAAAGCCTATAAAAGCAAACCATACTTCATATTTTTATCAGTTTTAGTTAAATTTGTAAAATAACAAGGTGTCACTAAAATTTAGAAAAGAATTTCGAAATGCCTGAGTTCACGAACGAAGAATATGCAGACATAATTTTCCTCTGTGGAGAGTGTCAGGGAAATGAGCAAGCGGCGCGATCTTTGTATCATCACAGATTTCCCAATCGTCGAATACCTTACCCGAGAGTATTCCAAGACGTTTACAGAAGGATTAGGGAAACAGGCAGTGTTAGGACAAGCAGAGTGAATGCAAATCCTGCGCCGGTAATCGCTGTTTCAATTGATCAACGAATCCTAGCTGCAGTTCAAAATGATCCATCAACTAGTATACGACGCTTGGCATTGCGGTTTAACGTCTCTACGTGGAAAGTTTGGAGTGTCCTGAAAGCAGAACGTTTGCATCCCTACCACCACACACCAGTGCAGGAGCTGTTACCCATTGATTTACCCAAAAGGATGGAGTTTTGCAATTGGCTCCTTGAACGACAAATAAGTGATGAGAATTTTATCAGCAACATTCTTTGGACGGATGAGTCCCAATTCACCAGGGACGGTATCACAAACTTCCACAACTTACACATATGGGCTGAGAGCAATCCACATACAAGAAGAGAGGCATCATTTCAGCAGAGATTCAGTGTCAATTTATGGGCAGGTGTGATTGGCAACGATTTTATTGGTCCTATTAGGCTTCCGCCTACCTTAAATAGTTCCAATTACTTGCATTTTTTGACAAATGATCTACAGGAGTTATTGGATGATATGCCACTGCAACGATAGGCTTCTATGTTTTACCAACACGATGGTGCTCCAGCTCATTACGGCCGACAGATCAGAGATTGGTTAAATTCCAATTATAGCAATCGCTGGATCGGTAGAAATGGACCGATACACTGGCCTGCAAGATCCCCTGATTTAACTATTATGGATTTCTTTGTATGGGGACGGATGAAGGACCTTGTCTACGCAACGGAAGTAGTAACGTTGCAGGATCTAAACACCAGAATCGATGCGGCAGCAACAGAAGTAAGGCAGCAGTTGAGGAGTATGAACACAAAGAGAACACTGGCAAAACGAGCTTTAGCGTGCATTCAAAATGAAGGTAGCCATTTTGAACATTTATTGTAATTAAGGAAATTTGAAATAAACCGTAAAAACCATTCTTAAGTTCTTTTAGTTCAAGCGGAGAGTGTTGATCAACCTATTCTTGCTTTTTTGACAAAAGTGCTAAATTATTGGAATGATAATTTCTTCTAAACTATAAAACTTATGCAATGCAAGTGTATGCGTCTTTTGTAGGCAATAATATGACACAAAAGAAAACAACAATAAAATGACATTTTTATAATGGGCTTTTTAGAGAAAAACTACATTGATCTTAGAATTTTGACGGTCAAACTGTCAAAAATTTGTGTTCTGAAGCAAATATCTCAGAATTGGATACAGTTACAATGCGGACTATTACACCAAATGAAAGGTAATTTGATTCCCTAAAAAACAAGCTATAACACTTTGAATTGTGATTATTAGTTTTCAAAATATAGCGTTTTGAGTGAGTGAGGGTACAGGTCCGAAGGACTTTTCTTGATCACCCTGTATCTCCGTGGATATTGAAAATTGGCCATCTCCGTAGAACAATTTTTTGCTCAAAATATATCCAGGAATAACCCGTTACAAGGTTATGTACGGAGTACCAAACACCCTGTATACTCTCAGATTTCATCTACAGTATAATACGAGGGCGGATCGATAATGACGTGAAAAAAAACTGCCAACAAGTCGGGCGAAACTTTATTATCTTGGAACAAGATGCGGATTAGTGGAAAGTCAATATGCAAGTTAGAGTGGTTAGGGAAGACTAAGTGAAAGGGAGTTCTTGGGCAGGGCTGTTGTCAATTTAACAATATTTCATGCGTTTCTGCAAAATTTCAAATTGATAGCTTTTAATAGTTAGGTGATAATTGATTTCTTGAAAATGGTCGAACAAATAATTTTGTTTGGGAGGGGGTAGAAGTTTTAAAGGTTTTCGACCAGTTAATATTTCGTATATTTAGAGATTTTTTTTAAATGTATTTCGCAAATTTTCACGTTTCTACCTTAAAATTTCACTCAAAAATTTTCAGTTTATGTGTTTTTTTCAATGCATATGAAACACCTTGTGCACGTTAGACCAGGGGGGTCGGTTTATAACAATTACGGATCCAGTTATTATTATTTTTCTATGCATATCAAATAGATTTATCCACATGCAAAAATTAAACTTTGTATCTTTCAGCAAAGCCCTAAAAAAATCACTCAAAATTTTCGACATTTTTGCTTATCACCTCCCTCCCCTTACACTTCCCAACTTAAAATTCTTAGCAAAATTAACCACTACGTAGTTCTACAATCTGAAAAATTTTTGATTTTATATCTGTACTCTTTTTTGAGACATAAGGATTTGTATTTTTGAAAGTGCGCCATTTTTGAAATGCTCCCCATTTCCCGCCACTACTATTATTTCAATATGTGATATACTTTTTGTATTTTCCTAGTGTAGCTTAATATATTTTTCAAGTTTCAATTACATAGCTTAGAAGATAGTTGAGATATTCATTTTTAAGTGTTTTTCTTTGCATAGCGCCCCTGACCCTCCCCCTTACAAAAATTAGCCACCCTCTAAGTTGATTCCGGTGAAACTATATGTCACCTTAATGGTCCCAAAATATAAATTTTTTACGATAAGTAATTTCGAAAATATAATCATTTGATAAAACAATTCGGCCGACAATTTGTTCTTAGCCCACCCCTTTTCGGACGCCAATGGAAAAAAATTAAATTATTTTTAAAGTTTGTCCCACAATCCTCTCTATATCTCTACTGATTTTCAACTTCCTATCTGCATTCGTGGTGGAGATATTAGCAAGTGTAGTTTTTAAGTTTTTCTCCTTCCCCCGCCTCCCCCTTCCACCTAACACCTCCCAAAATTTATAAAATAGAGCTCAGTTACCCAATCAACAATCCACCCAAAAACGAACATTCTACCTTTAACGGTCTCGGAGATATGAGTTCATATGTACGACGTACGGCGGGACGGGTTTTTTTTTTGCATTTTAGGCTAATTTAGTCATGATTTCAGGGTAGCAAATTATTTTTTTTTTCCTGTGTCGATCCCAATACTTTATTATGAGAATAATAAAGTAAAATGAAGAAAAGAAAAATTTCTTCGGCAAAAACTTATTTTATTTTTCGACATAGTCCGCTTTTAGCCTGATACACTTATTATTATTATTTATATTAGGGGAACACGTGAGAGCAGTGCGGCTTTTCCGGCCTATTGCGCGATTATTACCCCTTTACCCTACTATAACTCAATAGCTTTGGCTAATCTGAGTATCTGTAAGGGAGCCATGTTGGCTAGTTCCTCGGTGGAAAGGAAACCTTTCCCAAGAAGATTATGCCTTTTCCTTGCCACTGCTTCACAGTGGCATAGGATATGTATTGTCGTTTCTGAGTCTTCGAGACAGAAGCGGCAGATGTCGGTTTCAGCTAAGCCCATATTATTGAGGTGGTGGTTCACTCCACTGTGCCCCGTCATTAGGCCGATTAGAGTACTAATATCGCTCTTGCTGAATTTCAGGATATCCTCCACTTTGTTTTTTTGTGGTAGAATTCGTTTTTTTGTGGTAGAATTCGTTTTTTTGAGGTTGATAATCCTGGAAGTCTATTCCAGTAGATTTTGTGTTCTTGTTCAACCCGCTTCCTAAGTATAGAGTTATGATGCTCTTTTGATTTTCTACAGAATGTCTCTGGACCAATAAAGTTTTTTTCCGTGCCTTTTTTTGCAAGGCGATCAGCCTCTTCGTTTCCCTCAATTCCCATATGTCCTGGTACCCACATTAAGGTTACGTCGTTCCTTTTCCCCAGGATGATTAGGTCTTGAAAACAGTCCCAAACTAACCTCGATCCCTGTTTATTGGATGCTAGAGCTTTGAGAACCGCCTGACTATCCGATAGGATGTATATTGATTTGTTGTAATGAGCTCTCCTTATATTCTCTTGGATACATAGCTCCATTGCAATTAGTTCAGCCTGGAAGATTGTGGCTTCTTTGCCGAGTGGTTTTGAAACCGAGAAGTTAGGACCTTTGACTCTGGCTCCTGTTCCCTCAGAGGTGCGCGAACCATATGTATACCAGATGGTTGATCCCTCTTCCATTTCAGGTAGCGTGGATTGCCAGTCCTTGCGTTCTCTGATTCTAACTTTGAAGGGGGTTTCAAAGTTAAATTCTGTCGGCATAGCGTCCGATAATGTAGAGGTTAGAACCTCCAATTTTGGGTTTCTTAGGATTTTGAGGTGGCCTATAAAATCCCCTGGTTTGTAATTGTTTCCCTCTCTCTAACATCACTTTGATAGCTTCCTTTTTTATTTGGAGATGTATCGGAGGGATGTTAAGGAACATTTTCATTGCCGCTGTACGGCAGCCCGATATACTTAGTCCAGTGTTTTTCCAATTTTTGGATCCCTTCCAAATAATAAGATTTCTCTAACCCTTCAAAATATGCGTTGGTTTCATTGATGACGTCACTATTCGTGGTGAATCTCTTTGCAGCAAGCCAAGTAGTCGGTGAAAATTATTCCTTTAGAATCCCAAAATACTGTCGCCATAACCTTTCCAGCCGATGGAACGGTATTTGCTTTCTTCGGTGCGCTTGAACCGGCTTCCATCCATTGTTTTGACTGTTGTTTGGTTTCTGGAGTGTAGTGGTGGATTCATGTTTCATCAACAGTTATGAATCGACGAAGAAATTCATTTCGATCACGTTGAAACAGTTGCAACTTGTGCTGTTAAGTTATCACACGATTGCGTTTTTGGTCGATTGTGAGCAATCTCTTTCGGATAGCTTCCGCATATCCAAATAATTTTTCAAAATATTCCAAACACGTTCATATGAGATGCTTACTGCCTTAGCTATCTCACGCACTTTCCCTCGACGACTTCCTAGCAAGGGATCTTGGATTTTGTCGATCATTTCTGGCATGGTGACCTCATATGGACAACCTGGAGTTTGTATGGTCTCTGAATTAAATTCTGAAAACCACTTGTAAATCGTTTATCTAATTTTTCTTTGGTTACTTTAGCCGTTTTCCCTTTTAAAAAGTTATGTTTAATCAACACACGAAATTCGTTTTTATCCATTTTTGAAATTTATTAAACGTTTACTTGCTTAGACAGCAGTTTCACAAAAACTAAAAAAAGGTATCAGGCTAAGCCTTTGCAGGTAATCTATTTAAGGATGAAGCAGGTAAAAAAAATACCAAATTTCTTAACCTACCCCCTCCTTCATTTTTACACGTCATTATGGATCCGCCCTCGTAAACGCGATTCTTACGAAGCACGCCGCACAGTGGTGCCAGAGCGGAAAGCGCTAATTTCGATTATCTAGTTTTTGATTCTCACACTATATAAGCTACAGGATCTAGGAACAGCATGTTTTTTTTCCTGTTTCAAGGCTATTCCCATTAATTTAGGTCAACTCTCATAATAATGGAAGTTTGACCAAATTACACACTACTCTAAATGAGTGATATATAACTGTAAAAGAGGGAGATAAAAATTGTCAAATTTGTTCACTGCTCTACGATGGCCAACTAAGCCACACATCAGTCAAACTGGGCAAAAAAAAAAATTAGAGCGCTTTACAACGTTATAAGTAACGAATTTTTAAAAAGCATTGAGAACAGCTATGATTACAAAAAAGCTCCGGCTTCCTCCGAAATGTGGAAGGTCACTTTTCAAACTAGACGTGTTAAAGTAAAGATTAGAACAAAAATCACCTGCCTTTATCTGCCTATCCGATCATAGTGCGCCTTTGTTTGTTGCACTTTCTTGTTTACCCAATTGGCTCAAATAATGCCTGTCCCAACTTCAAAACACTTTTAATTCGAGTTCAGTTTAGTTGCGAACGTTGTCTAGTCATGAGCTCTATCAAAATTAAATACCGCGATTTGTGTGAGTGCTTGTGGGGTGGTACAAACTTCGACGTATTCCTTCGACAAATACACCCTGAACTTGACGAGGAAAACACTTCTTCAATGCTGACAACTCTAAGCAAGATTTTTTTGCCTCATTTTAATAAAAAAAAAAGAAATGGTAAAACGGGACCGGGCGAGGTTCAAAAAAAAATTCAGCGAGTGGATGGAAAATGAATGTTTTTAACATACGAGACCAGGAATTCACTGCATGTGTTGGGAGACCAAGTAAGGACTTTGATGATTGTGATGAAAAAATCAAGAGGAATAAAATACGCAACCTTCAAGCATCGTACCCACAAAGCTTGATTAACGCAGCTACGATAAATGAAGACCACGATAAACCCGAAGCTTTCTCAGCCGATCAGGCATTAGCTATATTTCTCCAGGCCAACCTGACAAAATATCAGTACGAGGTGATTCGACCAGCGCTAAAAGACCTTGGGAGCCATGTATTTCCAAGGTATAACAAATTAATCCTCGCAAAGAAGCAGTGCTACCCTGAAAATGTGTCAATTAATGAAACATCTGCAATGGTTCCTTTGCAGAATATGCTTGACCATACTGCCAAATGAATTCTGGAAACAAAACCTCCAGAAGTACTAGAAAAATTAAATAATCACGAATTAATATTGACGACGAAATGGGGATTCGACGGTGCCTCAGGCCAAAGTGAATTTGTCCAAAAATATTCGATCGACAATAACGAAATAAGTGACTCGAATTTATTCATGACGTCAATAGTTCCTCTGAAGCTCATAATCCCAATTGATGTTGATCAAAATGGATCAATTTGGGAAAATAACCGACCTTCCTCAACAAGACATTGCAGGCCCTTGAGATACAGTTTCCAGAAAGAGACACTTGATTTGGCGCGAGCTGAAAAAAAACGGGTTGAAGAAGAAATAGAGAAGTTGGAAGCTACCGAAGTGGTGATCGGCATTACTGTCATCCGTATTCAACATATTCTGGTGATGACAATGTTGGACGGCAATGTAGCGCAAGCCATCACAAATATGAAGTCTGCAAGTGCCTGTTACATATGCAGTGCTCTACCATCCGAAATGAACGACTTGGCAAAAATCCAACAAAAACCTCTTAATGTGAATGCTCTCGAATTTGGTATCTCTCCATTACATGCCAGAATCAAGTGTATGGAATACATTCTTCACATTCCCTACAACAAAAATTTTGAAAAATGGAGGACTACAAAAGACACGCGAGTCATGCACAAAAACGAAAAGAAACGTATTCAACAAGAGTTTGTTGGGAAAGTCGGCATCAAAGTAGACTTCGTGAAGCAGGCTTACGGATCTTCAAATAATGGCAACACTGCCAGACGTTTTTTCAATGATTGCAAGGTC
This sequence comes from Chorisops tibialis, assembly GCA_963669355.1. Lineage (NCBI taxonomy): Eukaryota > Metazoa > Arthropoda > Insecta > Diptera > Stratiomyidae > Chorisops > Chorisops tibialis. Next base: position 255,233,643 of record OY770263.1, read on the forward strand.
ACAAGTGCAATAACGGGAGTCGACGAAACTCTAATCCACCGGATCGCTACCATACTATAAGTCATAAATAGCAATGCAATGATCGACCCAGAAAAATTCCGGCTCTTCTCAAAAGAAACAGCAGAGATGGCCATTGAGAAATATTCATGGTACTATATGACATCCACGGTACATACGATTTTGTTGCATGGTGCTGAAATAGTGCAGAAGTCGATTCTCCCAGTCGGAATATTGTCGGAAGAGGCACAAGAAAGTAGAAATAAGGATTACAAGACTTTTAGGATCAGAAACTCGCGGAAAATGTCTCGTTTATCTACCAACGAAGACGTGTTCCACAAACTACTGGAGACTTCGGATCCTTTTATCACGAACATGAGACCCGAACCAAAGAAAAAGCTCCTGGAAATGAGTGATGCAGCTAAGGAGCTGTTAATCTAATTTCCTTGAATTTGAAATCGTAAATATCTTTTCAATTTGAACTACCTTTGACTTTGAATCTCTAGTTTTATTATTTACCAAATTCTCCAGTCTCTTAAGCTTTCTTGAATTTTTAATTGTAATTATTTTTTTTTAAATTATTTATTGTTATAATGTAATTATTTATTAATTTAATTATTTTAATTTAAATATACACTCAAAATACTTGTTGCTACTTGATTTGTTGACTTGTTTGTTACAACCAATTCCGAAAATTTCAGAAATTTTTATCTTGCCAATAGGCTTTCATTTCCTCATTAGTTATATAATTTTCTGCAATAAAAACAGTTGAACTTGATGAATTTTTTTTGTTCTGAATCGAATGAGACCGGCCCCAGGTTTCTATGTTAATCCGTTCTCGAGATATTGAATTTTTTCCGCTTTTTCGCCATTCGGCCTCACTGTGCGCCGTGTCTACTCCAGATAGAAGCGAGCGAATTTCTATAGAACTGTCATTTGAGTTATTATTCCAATCAACGAACTTCGGATTGAATTACATGGCTTTCACTTAAGAGGACTTTGATTTATGCCAAATACATATGTATGTACGGTCAATATTTCAGATTGAAGCAATTGTCATATCGACAATATTTAATATAGCAAAGTGTTCGAAAACTTCTGCGATGCGCTGTCCCAGTAATTTCCTACTACGCTCTAAATGTGTAGTTGTGGCCGAGCGGCGCCATTTTTAAAATGGAAAATTTCCCACACATCTGCTAAATTTCATTCACACACGGGCCTCTGTGATGCTCTCATACGCTCGCGCCGCGCGTAAATCCGCCGTACAATTCTACGCTAGTGTGTAACGTACAGCGGAGTCGTAGTAGTGTGTGAATTTTCTGTAGCAGCGCAACGTAAAGCGATCGCCTGCCGTCCTATCGTCGTCGTTGAGTTTCAGTTTTCGGTGCACCAACGTACAAAAAAGTTTCCTACCGCAGTCATCACCACTCACCTACCGTCGATAAAGTTTCTAAGACTTCTGAAAAATTTAATTGTTATTGTTTTGCGTTTGCAAGGTGTCTCAGTGAACCAAAATGAAGCTGTAAGCGGACGGAAAATTGATCTCAAAAGGTACGTAAAATGCGAATGCTGTGTGGCCCGAGTGGCGAAGTGAAACTTTTTCGCATAGCGTGAAAATATGGCTGCCATTTAGAAAAATCGATAAAACAGGCCTTGGGTTCGGCTGTGGGGTTTTTTTTCCGCAATTTGTTCGTTTGGCGAATGATTTCAGGGGCTTAGACCACCCCGCGTTGGGGTTGGTTTTTGTTGCTAGGTCCAAAGTGGAACAGTCCAGGGGTCAATAATGGTGTTTTTGTCGCAGTTTCTCGGCCAGTTGAACAAAGCTCCCAGGCTGGCTGACCCCCTAATTAGCTGCTTTGAAGTTTCGGTCGCGGTTTGGTGTTTTGCGTTGTGTGCTGTCTGGCTGGCACACAAAGTGCCTCGGTTCGGTGCTTCGTGCTTCCCTCCCGTACGTGATATTGTTCACGGTTCTTTGACTCGCGCCCAGGCCGAATATGAAAACACATCAACCTTCACTTCCAAACCATACTGCGACATGGCCGACTAAAGCCTCCGATTTTCAGTTCTCCCCTAACTTACTGATTATGCGCCAATCTTGTTCGCCAAAAGTCGCAAGTATTGGACTCTAATTGGTCCACTATCGCTCGAAGACAGGAATTCCAGTGAAAACGTTTAACACCCCGGCGCAAAAAAAAAAACAGAAACCCTAATCCCACCAACAACAACCTCTAAAACCCTTGCAGCTGATTACGGCCAGCAGGAATCCCATCTGATTGATCTTTGACCGAACTATTTCTCGGAAGGAACCTTCTTTTTTTTCTCACTCGCATTGTTGCTGGTTTTTTTCTATCCATTCTTTAATTCTCGACATGGTCGTTTTTTATGCACTCGAACCAAACGACCGAGTCCTAAGGTCCGTTCATAACGTGAGGTCTTTCAGAAGAACTCGGCGAAGCCTAAGCTGTAGTTAATGTTGGCGTTTTTTTGCCTCAACTTCTTTCCATTGATGCCTTTTTTTTTGTTTGCGCTGCTGTTGCTCCATGCACTCGAGCTGGTCTGACTGCATTCCATTCTAACTTTCTCACAGTATGTGCTCGGTGTACCGGAGCTCTGGCCTGGCTTTGCTCCCAAAGGCCGGCCTGTTGGTTCTTTTGGTTGCACTTAACGATGAAGTAAGGGCTCGAAGTCCGCCCAAGAGTGTACTGAGTGTGAGGTCTTCTTGGATTGCTTATGCTCTGCGCTATAGAGACTCGCAGTTAACCAAAAACCCCGGCATCGTTGAACCTCCTCCCGGTACCGCGCGCATCCTTCTCGCGCCCGGCAACAACTTCTCAAGTAGATTGCCGGGCATATTTCATGGAAACGCGGCTCGACTGCATTCTATGGGATGCTGTGGTACATTTCGGACGCCGACTCAATGCACAGCATAAAAAAGATGAAGATAGAAAAAAAAGGCGACGAGAATCCAAACAGCACCAACATAAAATTCTTTTCTTCAAGTCTAGTCTCGGTTTTTTTTTCGCTTCTTATTTCGATCCAAGGCGGAGAGTCTTGCCTGCATTTTTCGGTGTGAAATATTTGCTTTTATGGCCCTTATGGTTCGTTTTTTGGGTCTAAAGAGTTTTTTTTCCTTTATTCCTCCAAGTTTCTAAGCGCCGGCATTCTATTTCGTTCCCATGACCATCGATGAATTTATTGGGTAATGCTAGTTAAGTTGTAGATCCCAATTGGATGGTAATTTCTGCTAAAACAACCCAAACATAAAAAAAAATCCAATTTGAAATGGCATAATTTTATAAATTGGATAATTATAGCTGTTTGGGTTCATGTTTGATTGCACGTTGTGCATGCGAGCTTGAGACTTGTTTTATCATAGTTGCCAGGAAATTTGGTTTCTTGCGTGATAAGAACTGAGTTTATATAATTATTCCTAGAATTTTGCGTGGTCTTGTTATCATAGTGCGCAAAAAAAAAAAATCACTATACATTAGTTTTATAATTTTTTTTTGTTTGTAAAGAAAAGTTCTGCAACCAAGCATTCCAGCTTCATGTAGTTTTGAAGTAGTATGGTTTTGAAGTAGTAAGCTAGGGTATAGCCTAGTAGGTAGTGTGTTGGTCTTGTAATGCGAAGGTCGTGAGTTCAAATCCCGGTCTGCGCAATATATAATTCCGGCACATTGCGTGCTTGGATATACCTTGGTCACCTGAATCTAAGAAAATGAAAAATTCGTAGATAGAGGGTTGTGCGAAGGGCTAACAACCCTTCCATAATAAGTAATGAAAAAATGTTAAGGAACCTGAATATCAGGAGGCCAAGGTCCGATTTGGGCTGTAGCACCATTGTAGAAGAAGAAGTGACCGCGAGACTCAACGACATTCTTGGCGTTGAAAGAAAAGATTTCCGGATTACTGTTACGCTTCATTATTCGTGACGTTTCGGTCTCTGCTGAGACCTTTATCAAACTGATCGACAATTACAAAATACAATTATTATATAGAAGCTAGGGTATAGCCTAGTAGGTAGTGTGTTGGTCTTGTAATGCGAAGGTCGTGAGTTCAAATCCCGGTCGGCGCAAAATATAATTCCGGCACATTGCCTGCTTGGATATACCTTGGTCACCTCAATCTAAGAAAATGAAAAATTCGTAGATAGAGAGTTGTGCGAAGGGCTAACAACCCCTCCACAATAAATAATGAAAAGTGTTAAGGAGCCTGAATATCAGGAGGCCAAGGTCCGATTTGGGCTGTAGCGCCATTGTAGAAGTTGTAGATGGTATTATTTTCGATTGAGAATATCACGAACCGATACGAACTCATTTGGAGAAAGAACAAAAAATTGGCGCAGCAAGACAAATGGAATGAAAAAGTCCAATGGAACTCTGGGCTTAATGAGAGCCAAGAAAAATGCGTAGCTGCCTGTTGTGATGTAGAACAATCATAAAACCAACGCCGGAAATTCCTGGAGGCTTTCGCAAAGCATTTCTGCAAGTGTTAGATTGAAGAACGAGCAGTTAAAACCCAAAAGAAGGGCTACTTCGTAATGCAACAGACCTTTTCTTCCACACTTAATATTTTTTATGCACACCATTTAAAAGAGCGGCGAAACGTGATCACCTAGCCAGCCTATAGTGTAGATGAAATGTTTCTGTTCAAATAACAAATAGCTCTACAAACATGGCCAATTATTCTTTCTGATACAAGATCATTTGCGAAATCGGTCAATAACACTTTCATCACATTTGCAACACCTCTTTTCGATCGTGGCCTATTGAAAAAGGGAACCTTTTGGCAGCAAACTTTGCTAGAAACTCCCAGCTCCCTTCGCACTTACCGGAAACTGGCATCTCGCTGCTACCACTTCGATTTTGAACCAAGGTTATTTTCAGGATCTCAATATTCACAAGTCTGTTGGGCCAGATGGCATCCTCCCATTGCACTTAAGTAAAAACACCCTTAGCAAAGCTTCTTCTTAATCTTTATCATATTTCATACTCTTCAGGGTGCTTTCATCAGATTTGGAAGGTTGCGAATGTTTAGCCAATCCCAAAAAAAAAGTTAGCAAAGCGAACCCCGCTAATTATCACCCCATGGCCATTGCATTGGTTCTTTCGAAAGTAATGGAAACTGCTATCAATCGCAAGATAGTCAACTTTCTTTTGGATAAAATTTTTATTCATGATCGCCAATATGGATTTCGGTCAGGACGTTCTACAGGCGATCACTTGATCTATCTGACCGAGCGTTGGAATTCCTGCATCCACAAATTTAGCGAAGGTCAGGCTCTTGACAATGTTAATACGTTCGACAAGGTTCGGCACAAATGTCTCTTAGCCAAGCCAAGGGTGTCTAGTTTTAACGCAACGTTTCTCAAGTCTATTAAAAGTTTTCTCTCCGAGCGCTCTATACGAGTCGTACTGGACGGAGTAACTGCACCAGCGATGCCACATTCAGCGTAATTACGTTTTTCTATCGTAATTTTGGTACTGCCAACGTAACAGCGTAATTTTTTAAAATTAGTGTAATTTGAATAATACTGATTGGATAAAGTTAAAGCGATAAGCGATCCGAGTTTGAACATAATTCACAATGCAAAAGAAAATCTATAATGTTCTATAGAACTGTGTTCTTCCGTCAGTTCACTTTCTTGCTTTCATTTTGCACATAGCTTCACCGATTTGCCGTGTCCTGAACACTGACGATTTTTCGACTAGTTTATTTGTTCTTTGACTTCGCGGATCTGCTGGGCAGCTAGGATGTAGCCTAGTGGGTAGCGTGTTGGTCTACTGTAGCGTGTTGAGTTCAGTAGTTCCCGGTCGACGTATAATTCCAACACAATCTTTTATGCTCTTAACGATGACCGCGATATGTAGCATGTGTGTTGAGAAGTATGGCTTGTACAATAATATTTTAAGGCATTTGTTCTGGATAATTTGCATTTTTTTCTTGTGAACATCGGCGCAATAGTACCAAGCCGGCGAACCATATATTAGGGATGGTTGGAATACCATTTCGAACAATAGAATCTTATTTTCTGTAGAAAATTTCGATTTGCTATTTATTAGAGCGTAGAAGATTCTGATATATTTTGAGATTTTGATTGTTCAGTGTGTTGGTAAAAAATTGTTACTTGATATGTCCAATTAATGTATTAAATGTATATAAGTTGTTTCAAATACATACTGGTATATCAAATTTGCTTGTTTTCTTATATTTACTTATGCTTCCGATAAAACAGCGTAATGTCCATATAAACAGCGTAATTTTTCAAACTATTTACAGTAATTTTATAAATGCTATGTGGCACCGCTGAATTGCACCCTTTTCCATCGATTCCGGCGTCCCTCAGGGCTCGGTTTCGTCTCCTACTCTTTTTTTGGTTTTAATAATTGACCTGTCCGATACTCTAAATCCTATTCATTGTTTCGCGCCGCGACACTCCTCAGTAGGAATGCTAGTGTTTTCCTACAGAGCGCAATACGATCCATGCCAGCGTTGTACATCGGTCGTTATAAGGCCGACTGCTTTCAAAGGAGTCTATTGCGTCGTACGCTGCGTATCTCTCTGTGTATTTTCACTATTTTGTGATGGTGGCTGTTCGTTCTTGGTTAGTATTGTTAATATGTACATTTAATAATACGTTCCCTAGGAAAACAGAAATGCGCAGCGTAATAAAAAATATGCTCCTGGCGACGTGCAATTCTCCATTCAGTTACGCTGGCTAAGAAAACCCGCCTTTAAGCAGAACGTTCCGGCGTCAACCGCTAATTTGTCCTTAAATTTCGTACAGATTTCATTTTCTGCAGACTTTACATTACTTGGCGTAAAATATAACAATCGCCTTGATTGCAGCAAACACATCCACGAAGTCGCTTTTGATTCTTCGAAACGTCTAGGTATTCTGGGGAAGTGTAAGGAATGCCTTCGAATTAGCTAGAATATGGCTTATATCTGGCGACGTCGAAGATAACTCGCATGTTTGGGCTAGGTCCCCGAAATCACTACTAGCTTCGCTCAACCGTATCCAAAAATATGCACTGTGATTAATCGGAGATAAGGTGGCTACATCGACCCCAATTAACTCCCTCGAGCATCGTCGAAATATCGGAGTTCTATGCATTTATTATAGTGTGTGTCCCATTAAGACTGAATTTAGCCCCATTTTATTTTTTGTGTCGGTCGTGCAGCGTTTGAAGGACTTTCTGTTCCTTACATCACCTCCATGTCTACAATCTTTATTGAAATAGAAACATCACAGCTTTTTCTTTCAAATTTCAAAATAGGCGGTCTTAATGGGACACCCTTTAGATATCTCCATGGTAAATAGAGCAAAGAACTAAAAGTCCTAATACCTCCTCTATTAAATGACCCCCAAAATACTCTCCAAGCCGCACGCTCACACGAGAACAATGTGAAATCCTTCCCGTGGAGAACAGTGAAATTCAGGCAGTCCTTCATCCCTCGGACGACAGTGATCTGGAATTCATTATCAGGCATTCTCTTTCCAATGGAATACAACCTCCAGCAATTTAAGAGCAACGTCCATCGCCACTTCAAACTCTTCCCTCATGTGTTTCCCTACTAATTGCTCCATAAGAACTTGTTTCCTTGTGGACTTAACTGTACATTGAAAAGTGACCACCTAAGTAATTTTGATGGCTTAAAAAACTGTATTTGAGCTCAGAACTTCGCTACCCACTAGGTTTTTCCTAACCTAACTTACCACAGTGAATATACCATTCTCCATATCAGCAATATCCCGATTTCAAACTCCAATTATTTCATGTTTTTCTATCCAGTGAAAACATGAAGCTTTGGATTTTTATCAAAAATACGTTCTAATCATTTTCCCTCGACTGTAGTCGAAGTTATATTCATCACAGACTGATAATAAAATCCAAGTCAATAGTGCATAGGCGTCAGATAAACCAAAACTTTCCCTTATCTCAATTGCCATATACCTACAGTAATAAAATACCCAGAAATTTATGAGTAGGTGTAACAATCCCTTCTCAATTTCTACTCACATTTAATTCCTGAAAAAGTTTGATAGTCATAAAAATAACTAGAAACAAAGTTAAATAGTTGCAATAACTAAGTCTGATTTCGTGAAAAAAAAACCATTTGTATTCCCACGATATAAGCCTGCAGTTGTAGATAAGCGATTTCAATGACAAATATGCAATCGGCGACAGAAAATGACCTTTTTTATCGGCGAATATCTCTCAGTAATCTCTAGTTAGGGTGAAGCGTGTTGTGGTCTACAATGCGAAGGTCTGGAGTTCAAATCCCGGTTGTCGAAAAATTTCACCACTACTTGTATGGGTTGGTTCACAATAACAAATAAATGTTAAAGGACCTGATGGTCAAGAGTCCAAAGCCCGATTTAGGCTGTTAAGTTTTTTTTATATATAATTTGGGCTACACGTAAGAGCACTGCGACCTGGCTGTTAGGTTAGGTTTGTGGAGGAGTAGGACACCAATATATGTAGGTCTGGTCTCTCAATCAATTTCCTGTTAAAAACGCCTATACCGCACAAGGCGTGATCCTGCGCATCGGGCTTAACTGGTCGTCAAACCTAGCGAAATTGAATTCGAAAAATAATCTTTTCACGAATCTGTTAAAAATAGAAATGTAAATTTGAGTGCTATACCATCTGACCCTAAAAAGTTTAGCGACTGCTTTTGTTTTGTTAATTCGTGGTGAATCTTTGTTCAATTTTGAGATAGTATTTATTTTTAAGAATTCAATGAATGCTTTTGCGTTTTAATTAACCTTGTTTGTTTTATGACAAGAGGGCTGGTTTTCGCTCAATTCTTTTCTTTGTCCCAAGTTGTATTCAACTTGTTTTTTTTTTCAATTTGCTTTATTTAATAATACGAAAAGATATCGATGAGATAATCGTGCTGTGAACGCTTCAATAAGCAAGTTTTCTAAATGACATTATTTTACTTAGTTCTATTCTTGTTAATTCGAACGTAGGGCAAAGTAGATTTCTTAAAGAATCTGGTAACACTGATTCTAATACTTCCATCCGAATACATACTCAATTAGGTATTGTTTATACTCTAGATGAAATCTGAGAGTATTATAAGTTTGCCACAAAGTTTGTAACGCCAAGAAATAAGGCTCGGAGAAAAAATGAATGATACAGAAGTTCATCACTCAAACAATATCAAAACCGGGTGTCCGTCAGTGTGTGTTCTCTCTAACTCGAGAACGCGCGGAGCTAGAAAGTTCAAATTTTGTACACGTCGTTTTTGACAAAAAGTTCGTGAACAGGCCGAATAGCTCCACCTCTTCTACCCCCTCCCATACAGAACGACTCAGTTTTGGAATTTCATAATGAACGGAATTTCTCAAAAAGTATGATAGCTATAGATTTAAAATTTAGAATATATTATTTTTATGATGGTATCAATCCATAGTACAATATAAAAACTATTTGAATCGCTTTATTCCTTCTACCACCTCCCATACAAACTGCACTTTTTGTTCAAATATTCTAAACTAATTTATTCAGTACGTATAAAATGTATCGAGCTGAAATCGAGCACTAAACATTTATTTAGAATTATTAGTAAGATCGAAAAAAATTAATTAATTAATTAATTAAGAATGAATTTTCGGAACTTTACATAAAATCGATTTTCTTGAAAAGTATGAATGTTATTGGTCTGAAATTTGAGAGATGCCATTTGAATCATTTTCGTAGTTATTACTGAAAAAAAAAACGCTGAAAAATCCCTGCTCCTTCTACCTCCCATACAAACTGCACAATTTCACTGAATTTAATCCACTAATTTTCTTAACACCTATTAAGTTTTTGAAGCTTAAATTCTGTACAAAACATTTTACTAGCAACTTTATTATGATGTGGAAAAATTAGTTTCTTAAAATCAACAGAATTCTACTTTCATCTAGATGAATCGTAATCCTGTTATGTTTTTTTAACCTTTAATTGCTCGCACTGGAATATAGCGTACTCCACGGGAAAATTTCATTGCAGTAGTTGGCACAACTGTCAGTTTGACACAATTGACGCTTCTTCTAACCTTCTATTGACATGTCAACTTAAAGATTTTATCTATATCGCTCATTGTCTATTAGTTTATTCTGTTTTATTCTGAGGAATTTTGTTTTCCCATTAAGACCGATAAACTCTTTATTCAAAAAAAAACTTTAGAACTTTTTAAATAAATGAGTTTTTTTTTTTTTTAATTTCAAAATAGTCTTAATAAGACATCCCTTGCAATAATATTTGTGTACTTAAAACCGTCTATAAATACAAAAACTTTAATAAATCATGAAGGAATGCATATTAATTTGACTAATATGTAGTTAAAAAAAATTTTGGATACGAAATTCCCCGCGCGCTAGTAACAATGATAGAAAACAGGGCGCGAGCAATTGAGGGTTAATCAATAATTATGACATCATTTACACTTGCTGCAAATGACGTAATAAAAGTCGATATTTCAAGGTCATCAAAAATAATACTTATCTCTTACTTTGTTCTTGGAATTTCTTATGTTTTCACCGGAAACTGTTGTTTTTTTTTGTTGATAATTCAATTGCGAAATGCAATTTTTTTTTGGATCACATTCAGATTAATTATTCACATGGACATGAGTGAGTTCATTTCCAGGGCGATTATACTTCGTATGATCGTTGGTTTCGTATGTTTATTGTCGATCAAACTTTAATTCTCAATCAATACAATTTGAAAATGATTAAAAAAAGAACCATAATTATATATTTATTCAAAAATAAAGAAAAGACATAACTGAATTATGATTGGGTGTGATGTGATGTCTAGATGAAATGGTAAAGAGTTTAATGTACCGGAAAATATGTCATCTCAAATTATTTCGGATAGTGAATAAAGACTTTTGTATGGGAGGTGGTAGAAGTAAAAGGGGAGGTTTGAAATTTTCTTATATGACACAGAACATGGCATGCATAATATTTTGTGCTGAATTTAAAGTTTGTAGTTTTTATTATTGTCAAAGAAATTTAACATAGTTTTTACTGAAATTGGGACATTTGTATGGGAGGTGACAAAGGAAGTGGAGGGGCTTAGAGGATTTTGAAACTACTTATCAATATTCTTATTATCATGCTTTGTTTCAATTTCAAAGTCGATAGCTCTCGTCCCTACCATGTCAAACTATCGAATGTGAAAAAGTCTTTTTTTTCATATTCAATACCCTGCTCTTGCATTGGGGACGATTCGCCTTGTGGCAAAACCTCAAATCTGTAGCCCCTAAAGGAACGCTGGAAATGTCATTTCCAGCATTCCTTTAGGGGCTACAGATTCGAGGTTTTGCCACAAGGCGAATCGACGACTTTTTCACATTCGATAGTTTGACATGGTAGGGACGATATGTTCGAAAGAGAAATGCTTTTCTCGAATTTATAATACAAGAATTTGTATGGGAAGGAGTGAAGCGAACCTGATAATTTTTTTTTAGCATTTATTGCAATTATTATGGGACGAATTCTAACAATTTTAAGTTTGTACTTTTTCTAGTTGTAATGGAAATCGATATAATGAAATTATCAAAATTATGCATTTGTATGGGAGGGGGTAGAAGGAGTATACTGATGAAAATAAAATTATACGTCGTCAATGTTATATTAAATATTATACTCCAGAAAACTTCAATTCGATAGCTATGAAAGTGTGGAAAAAAATACTTTAATTGAAATTTCAAAATTTCGCCAAATTTGTACGGGAGAGTACCCTCTCTCAACTCACTACTTCTACCCTGAAGGAGTGAGTTGAAGTTGATAATTTTTTCAAAACTGATTGCAATTATAATAGAGTTAATTCTGTCAAAAATTCATATTTTCAGCTCTTGCTAGTTTCAATGAAAATCGAATAAAGGAATTTTTCAAAATTGTGCATTTGTATGGGAGGGGTAGAAGGAGTTGGGGAATCGGATTAATATTTTGTGATGTTAATGATATGTACATCATTATACTTTGACCCAAATTTCAAGTCGATAGCTTAAGTAATTTCGAAGAAAAATCAATTTTTTTTTTAAATTCAAAATTTCATGGAATTTGTAGCGGTAGGGGGTAAAAGGAGTGTTGTTTTTTTTGCTAAAAATGGCACAAAACAAATTTCAGCACGATAACTCAAAGTGCTCGCGAGGTATGTTGTAGATAGACAGACAAACGGTCACTCGGATTTGAGGTTTTTGAGCGATCGCAAATATTTCTGTACCCTTGGCGGCTCTGTGCGACCATTTTTTCTTAGCGTTACAAACGGTACGGCAAAAACAAATATCCTATATAATTTCTTCTGGTAATATTATCTGCGTAGAAAACTATAAGTCGGAAATTCATACAAAAGAAAGCCATGTTTTCTCGATGCTATTGCTGCAATACGTTATTATGAAAATAACAATTGACCTCCCAGACAACTCTGAAGGAAATAATAATAACAACAACAATAACACCGAGAGAAAATTGTACAACGCACCAAACTTTAGAGTAGGTCTCGACTTATGTTGTGTGTTCATACTCTATTCGTCTTTATAGTCGGTGAGATATTTCTTTATCATGGCATGTACGAAAAGCAAGAACCAAGCGTACACGATTTAATTGAAATTGAATCCGAAACAGTTTTTCACATGAAAATTACCATCATTTCCCTCCTCTTCTAGCTCTCGGCGGTTGGCCAAAGTGCTTGGCCCTTCTTTTGGCTGTAAATTATTTAGAAGAATGGGGAGGGAGAAAAAATATAGCAGCGTTTCTTTTTCGTAATGTATTTACAAAAGTACCATGGAAGTGACTCAAAAGCAATGAGTTTTTTTTTACTTATTTGCATATAATTTGGTTTTTTTAATTGAACAGAAAATAAACATTTCTAAGTAATGAGTTGTATTTTCAATTGTACAATCGCATTTGGTGAAACCTTTTATAGATCATCAAATACAATCGATGAAACAATGTTGCAAAATAATAAAAATGTCGTAAAACTATTCAAACGTAAACAATGAAGTATGAGAAAAAAAAAAATAATTTTGTTACGTTCAGGAATTCATGGAATCGTCAATCAACTATTATCAAGTAATAAAATATTTAATCTGATCTTTTATTCGTACACACGTTTTGTTGTCTGGTTTCACCTTTGTCATTGATATAGAAATAACATTTTATCTCTTCAACGATAAACTTCTTTAAGCTTTCTTTCACACAGATACGGTCAGAAGATTTGCGTTGTTATCATGGTTGATCGATAAAACGGTCAATTTTCATATTGATCTATAATATATACCCCTTATCTTCAGAGTAACTATAAAAGTTCACGGCTAAAAATAAAACCAGTTCAAATATCTGATTGATTAAATTTTCGCAAGAAAAACATTCACCACTGCAATGTACGTCATTCAGACGTCATTTCCAAAACTAAAATAATCAATAAAATTATACAAAACGTGACAACACAACGTTTTTTTTATCACTATTTGGTTTAAAATGCTCGTTAGAAAATGGAGAATCATTTAAATTCGAAGAAATACGTCAATCGTGACAAATTACAAACTCTTAATGGTTGTCCTTTTTTTTTTGCTCACAACAAAAAATATTTAAGAATTCAAAATCAAAACCAAAAGAGTTATTTCAAAATCTAATGTAGAGTAATTGATGTAGGGTTGGAAAAGCCTATTATTTGACAGCTGGTCGCTTAACAGTTGTCAAATGTTGACATTTGTCATCCACAATCGCGGGAAATTCACCATGGAACGCTACACAGTCGTTGAATTTTATTACAAAAATTCGCGTTTAATCGCAGTAATAATGCGCAAAATTCGAGCAAATTTTGATCGCAATCATATGCCTTCTGAGACGTGTGTGCGCAACCTAATCAAAAAATTCCAAGAGTCTGGTTCAGTGCAAGATGTCAAGACACCGAAACGACTTCGCCCCCGACGTTTGACCGAAATTATCGCCGCAGGGAAGGACAGTGTTGAAAACGACACAAACACTGCTGCGAATATTGACGGAATATTTGGCTCTGCATGCGTACAAGGTCCAATTGACTCAAGAACTGCAGGCGGCGAACCACCAGAAACGCCGTACGTTCTCTGATTCTTGGAAAAAAATCTTACAACTCCTGTTGGTAACCCCATGTTATTAATGAAAACTTTGAAATTTTGAAAACTTTCTAACCAGTTCCCTCCGAGGAAAGGCTTATTTTTCGGTCATGGACAAATTGACACTTCCTCACAACATAAAAAAATAATTTCTTAAATTTGAATTTATATATTTTTTTTTTACAAACTTCCTGCACGAAAGTGTTAATAACATCAAAACCAATCAAACAATCACAAGGATAACAGCATAACATCATATTTTTTTAACAAAGCTGATTTTATCTGAGCAGTATTAAGAGTATTAAGATTAAAATCAATGTTGCTATAATTAACGTTTATTGATTGAAATGGAAGTTATCGGATCGTGCTGGTCGTAATTAGTTCGATGGAATGGAATATCAAGAAGTTCGTAGTCTCAAGATATTTTGACGGAGAGTCGATTTCATCTGAAATTAATTTAACTGCAACTGCAACACTAAGAATAACTCACCTATCTTCGAGTGACACCAACGAAATCGTTCTTAATGTTGAAGTCGTTCTTCATGTTGAAGTCATTCTTGATAAGGAGGAAGACATATTGGTTTGACCAGGGTAGACCCTTAAGAGGAAATCTTTAAAAACTTCGCTGTACAGACTCGATTGTTTTCTTTTGAATATCGTAATAAGGAGTCCAACGGGGCAAGCATATCCAAGAATTGAACGTAAAAAAGCACAGTAAAGTGTCTTTGCAATGTAAGGGTCATTAAAGTCCTTACACCATCGTTTTACAATGTCCCAAATGGAGTTAGCCTTGATAACAATACTGTCAACATGGCCGTCGAAGGTAAATTTGTCATTAAATAGTACACCTAAATCGCGTACTATGCTTAATTTCTGTAAAGCAATTATCTCTTAAAACATAGATAAATTCAAATGGATTATTTTTCTGCACAAAGATATCATGATGCACTTTCCAACATTTAAAAATTTAAGGTACACCAGTCAAAAAATAGCTTTATGTCATTTTGCAAAAGTAGATAATCGTTCGTACAGGTGATAGTACGAAATATTTTAGCATCATCAGCATACAAAAGAATATTTAAGTTGGAGATGACCGAACTCTCCTCATTAATAAATAAAATAAACAGAAGTGGACCAAGATGTCTACGCGGAGGTACACCAGAAGTATTTGGAATAATCAATGAGACAGCATCTCGAAATTGCACTTGTTGGGTGCATTTAGAAAGTTAGGATTCATGTGATTCAGAACTTTCAAATCGATTAAACCACATCGATCAAAGACTGCACCTAAATCGATTTGCTTTTTTTTTCGTTTTCAATAAACAAAAGTCTAAATTAAACAATAGAATTTCTGCATCAGCTTTTTTTTTTTTTTAATTCGATATGAATTTATGATATTAATAATTTTTACCTTGATCCGAATAAAATGCACACAATGCATGATTATAGAATTTTTATATCTTTCAATGCGATATGGGATCTATCAGTCTTACTATCATTTTATTAATATTTTTGCGGCATTGAATGGTGTCGCAAAACGACTTATAAATCGATGAATTGTTTTTCGATAAGAAAAAATAGAAAACAAGATTATGAAATATTTTTTTGTAACATTTAGAATACCTAATAAATTTATTAGGGGAAATATGTCACCTTTGTGATATAATTTGTTGAGTTTTTTTTGTGATAATGATGAACTTTTAACGCCTGAAAGAGAAATTCGTGTAACACAGTCTAACATAGTTCAAGTTACATAGTAAAAAAATTACCTCCGCTGCATGGAAATATGTAAGGAACATGGATATGTTTTTGTTCCAAAATTTTTTAAACTTCAAAAATAAAGACAACCAGAAATTGTTTGTGCATAAATCATTCAATCTTAGGATTCAATTTATCAATTTGGACATTGAAGAAGCATTTCGAATGAGTGATTTAACTCGGTGACCGGAATGTCTTTCAGTATGCCAGTTCAAGCTTTTTGGATGGCTTCTACATCTACAAAACGCCTTCCTTTCCTTGGCCAAATGATGTTCTCCGAATAAAAAAAAAAGTTGCACGAAGCTAAATTAGGCGAATGCGGCGAGTGGTTGACGGTTAACCTTTAGCGCTTCAAAAATAAGTTCAACGCCATTTCCGTCTCTCTCTGCCAAAATTTCCATAACACTACCAAATTTCATCCTCTTTTTTATACAGACATAACTGCAATGCATTAAAGGGTGTTCCCTGAATTCTACTCGGTGCCTTAAAAAACGACTTTTACTCAACAAAAAAAATGTTGAATCCGACGTGCTTGATTTCAACACTTCAAGAGCGGTGATTTTGAACTCGAGGACTGGCATGGCAGTGGAAGATAGAAAATTTTTGTGGCATATCCTAAGCTGTTGTGAAAACGTACCTGCAAACACTGAAATGAGACGTCCTACCCCAATCCCCCGTATTCTCCAGAAATCGCCTCCGACTACCACCTATTCCGATCGATGATGCATGGCACAACTTCCATTCTTACGAAGAAGTCAAAGATTTGGTCGATTCGTGGATCGGTTCAAAAGAGGAGCAGTTTTTTCGACATGAAATTTGTATGCTGCCAGAAGGAGAAAAGTTTTGGCTAGAAAAGGGTATTTCTTTGCATTTTTGCAGAATAGAAAGGCTCGAATTTTGAAAGAAAAAAAAAAAAGAAAAAACGGCGGTATTCGTCAAATTTTATTTTTTAATTTACTTTTTGGACTGTTGCACGAATTTTCAGGACAATCTGTGCAATTTGAGTTAAAGATTCGCCTGTTTTTCGGTGATCGTTAATAAGCTTCTTCATATCCTCTGGCAGTTCATTGACGCTGGCGTCCATTTCTGCTATAACAATTTATTGATTTAAATTAATATATAACTTTTGAACGAAACCGAATCTAAGGATACGTAATTATTTCAATTAATTCTAGAAATTTCGGAGTGAAATCCATTTTACCATAATTTTTTGATTGTTGCCTTTGACTGCTTGATTCCAAGTAGTTATTATTATTATTATTTTTTTTTTTGCGATCAAAAAACTATAGAAGAGACTTATAAATGAATTGTAAACTATAAATATTAAACACATGGGTGTAACTATGTGTGTTTGCTACAGATACCCAACGGGAAAAAAGAGCGCTTCAGAAGTGATGATGAAGCGCTCTCTTAGAGCACAATAGCATTTCTCTTTTATTCCTCGCTTCACTTCTTTTTAACATAGGCATGTCGGCTAGAAGGGGCGCTTCATTTGTGCAGCCTCGAGCTGTGAATGAGAAGCGCTTCATTTGTGCTGCTTCGATAAGTGAGCGAGAAGCGCTTCATTTGAGTTTGTAGTCCTTCATTTTTGCTTAGTACTATGATGTAAAAATAAAACAAAAAACTGTTTAAAGGAAATAACTTTTTCATTGTCAGTTTAATTAGCTCCTAAATCGTGAAAGTGATTGTTTTCTTGAAATGAATACATTTTTCGTGTGCTTCCGACATCAATGAAACAAGAGCCTCTACTCGCTTTTCGGGAAGCGCTCTTCAGTTGCATCCAGATCAGGGTTAAGGAAGCGCTTTCTTCTTGGTTCTTTTGCGAGCGCTTGTTTCACTTCCCGTTGGGTATAAAATGCACACATTTGACTGGTATACTAACTTTTGACTCTAATTTTACGCAAACGGAGAGCTCCAATAAACTGCCTGGGTGTATATTTGGGCCATCGCAATTTACAAAAATAAAAAAATTCCTAGATAGGTGATTGTGCGCCAAGGTCTAGCAACCCTTTCTAAAAACGAATGCTTCGTAACCTGAAGGTGAGGTGACCAAGGCCCAATTTGGGACTGTTGCATCATTGTTATATAAACGAGTATGGGTCGTTTATGGAAGGCGAACAATTAAATTTGAAGTCATGATGATAGGCAGCTCAACTAACAATCGATACATACAAAGCTGTGATTTCACACCAACACTATTTTTTATTGCGGAACAGTGTATTGATGTTTCGTTTGTACAAAGCAAAATTTAAGTGGAAAAATTTTCTTTGAATAAAAAACATTTCTATTGAAAACAACTCAAACTGCGCGTCTGCTAACTCCAATTTTCTTTATCTTTTGCCAATATGATAAATTTTCTTGCCTTTTATTTTATTAGATTAGAACGTCCCATCAACAAAAATATAAAATGGTTTAATTACTGCTTTATCAATATCATTCAATTTCGATTTAATCCGCTGGGTATTATTTTCTTTCGTAAATAATCTCACAGCTTTAAAAAAAAACATACGAAACCACATAAGATATCGAAGATTTTCATTTCCACTTTTCACGTATAGGTAGGCGTTTAAATTGGAATCGATCGTCAGGTCAAAGTTGTATTTACCATATTAAGATTTTGATCTTTGTTCGTTCCTCCTAGCTGCGAGTGTATCGAATTTATTGTAACTTTATACAGTTGTTTTTTTTTTTTAGTTTCAATCAAACGCATCCGTTGATATATTTAGGTGTTTGATATTTTTGTACACAACTGTGATAAACTTTTAAGTAGCACGCATAATGGCGGAAATAGCTGGCGCAGAAAAAAAATGAATGTGTAGATGTATACCTGGCTTTGAGAAAGCTTAGCGCCAGATTTGTAATACTTTTCGATGTAGGCTGTAGGTGTTAATTACTATCGTAGAGCCGGAAAGATTTCAGTACATAGTGATGTCATTTATTATTTAATTCAATGAAAATGTGGTGAATCTTCATTTTAAATTCGAATTTTGTAGGGTTCAACTTTTGAGTAATTTTTGTTGCACTGAATCGTAGAAAGCTTTTTAATTTTTTGGAGTTTGACAATTTTACAGTGCACGATATCAATCGAGATGGAAGTATATAATCTTGATTTAGATATTAATTTGGCTTTTTGTCCAGTGCTCTACATTGAACTCAACAATCGTCCTCAATTGAAAATTCGTTATTGAATTTTTCCTCTGCTTTTGAGAAGCAATCTTATCTTGACCATAACCATAATTTTTTTTACTACCATTTAATAATCTTTAGATCAACATTGAAATTAGATAAGTTATCCGATTTCAAAAATTTCATTTTTCTCAAGGCAATGGTTTTGAAGCATTGCGATTCAGTTTATACAAATTATCGATAAAAAAAAATGCATTATAGATTTGTATAGAATGGGTAAGATCATACCTTGTTGCACTGTGACCAGTGTTGCCACTTTGCTACAATTGAACTAAATCGACCTCAGTAAATCATTCTGTTACTCTATATCTTAATCTAATTAAATTTTTTTTTTATAAAACGTAAACAGTGTCATCATTCAGTTCTGTTGCCATTAGATTAGATTATAATGGATTGCACAGTAGGCTCTTATCTATCACTGCGGCTTCTGTTGTTTTTATTGTAATATTCATCGATATATTGTTTTAGATTTCTTCGTTAAATTCGATGATTGTAACAGAAGTGTAGAATATCTCGAAGACCAAAAATGAAAAAATCTTTTGTTCACTATTTTCTCACTTTCACAAAAAATGTTGTGTGGTCTTTCCTCTCATACCTGAGTCAAAGTTAATCATGGTTTTCTTCTCGTTTTTATCACTGCTGCATGGTGTGCCTCAAGGTTCGGTTTTGAGTTCACTGCTTTTCAGCATTTATCTTCTCTCCTGGATATACTACACACCTGCAGCTTTTATTTATGTGCCGATGCTGCACAGATCTACTTCAGTTTATAGATTAGTTCAAGACTTTGTTGAATTCGTAAATCAGGATAGTGTGCTGCCATTAAATTGATCGCAATTTAATGATCTTTTGCTTCATGAGCATAAGTCTCAATGAATAGTTTTTTTTTTTATCTCACTCAATATATCCAAAATTCCTGGAATCTCTCCCCCACCCAATAGTCAACATTATCCTCTTTGATTTTCAAACCCATGTAAAAAAAATTAGGAGTAACTTTTGAATCGTACTTAAGTGTGGGTGCAAACCAGTCTGTTCTATCCCAAAAAAAGTTATGAGATGATTATGGATGTTTTCAAGTGTCCTTCTCACGCATACCAGACTGAAGGTCGTAAAATCCTTAATTATACCATTCTTCACTTACAGTAGGATAGTATTTTTTTTCGATGAATATATTCGTTTTTGGACTAAGGCGGTATAACCATGTATCATACGTGCATTTTAGGTTTGCACATTATCCTTATTCCTAAGGCGCAGATCATTAATTCACTTGCATGATATTTTACAGGCTACAGAACCTAGTGGTTAGAGTATTTCTGTACAATGCGAAGGTCGGAAGTTCAAATCCCGGTCGATCTATACTTTCAGAACACTACTTGCGTGGGTACATCTTGGCCACCTCAAAATGAAAATTCGTAGAAAGAGGATTGTGCAAAGGGCTAACTACACTTTCACAATAACAAATAAAATGTTAAGGAACCTGAAGGTCTAGGGCAGAAGCTCGACTTGGGCTGCAGTGCCATAGAAGAAGTAGATGATATTTTCGGGTTAGAGAACTAGTTTGTATTTGTGATTATTTAGTACTAAATACGAGGGCCACTTAATTATGTTCTGGAAGTGCAGATAATGATAGTGAGCGAACGGGAGCGTGAGTAGGCAATAGTGAATATGTGATAAGACTCTCCTCCAGTTCTCCGTTTAGTCAGCTGGGTCTTGCCATAGACTAGTAGCACAATGAGTGAGGCTGAAGTCAAACCTTCGGTTGCGCAACGCTCTACTACTTCTACTGACCTTCCCATTAATCCTTCCCTCCATGACTATGTTTGTGCATTGCACATAAAAGCAAAAATTGCCTGTCCTTCTGTAAAAAAACTTAAATTTCTTGTGAATAAGGCCATCAAACCTAGTGAAGACTTTTTCTCTGTTCGGTGAACAAACTTTATCGAGCCCCCAAGTTTTTGATTGAGCCAAACAATTCGCAAATGGGCGTTGGAGAGCCGAAAATGAACCCCATGATCGACGGCCTCGGGTCAGCGTCAATGAAGCGCAATATCATGCTAGCGGAAGACTTAGTGAATGATTCACAAAATGATGAAGTCTACCGCGCACACAATTGTTCACTGTTTCTTCTTCCGGGTAACGCTTACATAAAAAGTAGAATAGTTCCACCTTTTCATGTATCTGTGTAAATCGCTGTGACGAGAAAAAATAGAATTCTCACTTTATTCTTGGCTGGACTAAGAAACCTAGACGACAGTTACTGTGAAATGTTCTCCAGAAATTTCTTGACATGTCTTTATCTAAAGATTGGATAGGTACTATTCAAGGCCCTAGCTAAGGTGTAGCCTATTGGGTCTACAATGCGAAGATCTTGAGCTTAAATCCCGGTCGACGTATAATTCCAGAACTCTTCCTGCTTGGATATATCTTGGTTTTACCACATTGGTACATTTAGGTGTACGAAAATGAAGATATTCGTAGATAGAACGTTGTGCGAAGGGCTAAGAACCCTTCCACAATGAATGAAAAATGTTAGAGGACCTGAAGGTCAGAAGGCTGTAGTGCCATTGAAGAAGAAGCAGACCTTGAAGAGTTCTAACGCATAACGAATCACTATTAAGTTTTCGTGTCTGGAAGGTGGTCCGTCCAGCTGAAATTTTGCAAAAATTGCAAGGCACAGTTTGATTAAAACTCTCTAAGTGACGAGAGAAAGTCGAAAATGAAGCTCGCGTTCTCCGGGCCAGGATAAGTTTGTCCGAACATTCAAGCTGTTCGTGAACTCCTTGAAAATAATCGCCGCTATCGTTAAAATTGCAACAGACGTTTGAAATCAGTTTTGGAAGCTGCTTAAACCAAGATTCCGACTCGTTGAGAGTCATACCTTCAAAAACATTCGCGTTGGCTTTCGGTAAGTAATGGGACGGCCAGTTTCTCAGTCGCGTTGTGGCCTCTGATGAGACTAGGGTGCATCACTACCGAGCAAACAATGGCGACCCCTGACCCTGTACAACAAAAGCAAGAACGCAGCAGAAATTGATGGAAGTGTTGTGAGAAACTCTTGAACACCTACCAAACAGTCGAGACCTATCACCGGGCGATTACCTCACGGGGTGGGGCTTTGGAGGTCAGCGTTTCACTGCTGTTGCGAAAGTGAAAGCATCTGCATTGCTAATTATTTTTTTGAATGAAAAAATATGACCAAAAAAAATCCCTGATTATATTTGACCGACCCTCGTGATAAAAACATCGCCTGATTTTTAACCTAGAGGATACCAGCCCCTACCATTTGTCAAGTATACGAACTCCGATTGAGGCGTAACGCACTTGGCATGCAGTTTTTGGCAATTCTAGGAAGCAATCATTATAAATTGGACCTACAATAACCTACTCTATCAGAACTGAACTCTTGCTATAAAACGATGTTAGCTATGTAAAGAAAATAAAATAACTGATAGAAGGATTGCGATAAAAAGAAACGTACGCTACTCATTTAAATTGCCAATGAAACCAGCAATTTTTAAATCTATTAACTGTAGCTACTCTCACAGAATAATTTTGATCTGTGAACTACAACAAATTTTAACGGATATTATCTAGAACTGATGAAGAAGAATATTCTGAGCTCGGAAAATTTTTTTTACAGTTCATATTATTTAAAAATTTAAAAAGTACATTTTTAACGTTGATTATTTTGCTGTGTTAATTTCGAGAAGTTCTTTCGAACCTGTCAACTCATTCATTCAACTCTGCCTTGTATGTCGCAAGAAACATTCCTTCCCTTGCTTTCCTATACAAAATCGGATCTGAAATACTGTACTCCTACAATGGCACTACTGCCCAAATTGGGCCTTAGCCTACTGACTTTCAGGTTCCTTAACATTTTCATTACTTATTGTGGAAGGGTTTGTTTTTAACCCGTCACACAGCCATCTAACAACGAATTTTTCATTTTCGCAGATTTGAGGTAGCCCAGATATACCCATCAGGCAGTGTGCTGGAATTATACGTCGACTGGGATTTTAACTCACGACCTTCGCATTTCAGACCAACACACTACCCACTAGGCTACACCTTATCTGAAATACTCGGCACCCATAATTCAGTAGCAAGCAAAAGTCAAGGCAATCAAACGCGGCCTGAAATTCGGCGTCTTCCCATACAAAATCTGAATGGAAACACCCGGCCGACCATAATTCAGTAGCAAGCACAAATTTTGGTCAAGTCGATTGCACGGCAAAAGAGAAACGCAAGCTGAAAAATTTCTACCCTCTCCGGAGAAAAATGCAGCCGGCGATTCGATCGCTTCGTGTATATAAAATCCGACCTGAAATACCATGCGGTCATAGTTCAGTAGCAATTATAAAAGCCGGCGACAATTCAGTCGCTCTGCAAGAGAAACACTACCGTGATTTCACAATTTTCATACCTAATCTGAGCACTACTATTAAGACCATAGTTCTGTGTGCCTGGTCTGGTGTTTCAGATTCGTTGCAGTATGGGAAAAAATGAGATTATGGGCGCCTGTTAGAGTTACGATTTTGGATTTCACAACATTTTTAGTTGAGTCCAGCCATCTGATGTCATCTCTAACTACTAACTTTGGAGCAGAACTAAACAAACTAAGATAAGCATTAAAATTCAAAGGCGGAAATGCTAGTGGATCGGCCATACTTCGAGGAAACAAGCTCTGAGTTATAACCCTCAACGAGCTGTAGACCAGAGCCAGATTAACAAGTCCTGGCGGTAACTAAAGCCTGAGAATTGATTCTTTTTTGACTTAGCAGGAAATCGATTGATTGATAAAATAACCGATTTAGTAGTTCTTCATTTCAGTATAATAGAAACTGTTTCTTCTTTTTTCGGTCATGATTAGATACAAGGACTCATCTCAATATTTCTAATTGAATTTATGAGCCTGAGAATACATATGTGAAACGCACACACAAGCTCTAGAGCTTTCTACCTTCATTCCAGACGAAATCTGTAAACAGAATTTTTCTCTGTAAATATTTCGTTTCCACTTATAAAGCGGAAGAAAAATGATTCATACACCGGAAGTTATCGGGAAGTAAATGTTTGAATAAATGAAAAAAAAAAAAAAAAAAATAGAATTGACCAAGAGAAAAACATAAACAAAAAAATAAAAAAATAAAACGAAAACAAGTCCATCAACCATGAACGCCGGTTTTATTCCAGAAAATCAATAGAATTTTCTTGTTATCCACCCGCAATCTAATCTTCCTCCTTATCTAAAATTGTTGACAAATTTGAATCGTTATCGCTAGGTTTTTATCTCTTGTCTTAGATTGTTTTTTTGCCATAAGTGTTTTATTCCGTTGTGATAACGCCACCCATTTTTCGACGACGACGACATTCACATTCAATATAATTAACGATCCAAAGTCATTTTCACTTCAGTATCTTACCAAATACCACGAGAGAAAAATTGTATTTTAAGAAAATCTTATATAAAAATAGAAAAATAAAAACAATAATAATAAAAATAGAATTGTTGTGGATAATTTTCATACCCCATTGGGGTTTATATTTATTCGTGAAGTTTACTAGGTAATTAAATTCTTGTTGAATTGTGCTGATCACGTTTTTTCATTTTTTGTTAAACATGTGAGATAGTTGTGTTCTATTAGTGTGTGCTTTTTCAAACCCAGGATATTGCGGAAATTCTATACCAATTAAATGTTCTTATAATTATTTATGATTTTGTAATTATTTTCAAAAAAAAAAAAAACCTACTGTCTATGAGTACAATTGTACCCATAGCCGCCATAATTGTTTTAAACAATCTTGAGTTGGCATTTAGGTCTTGTACGATTTTCCGCGATTGTTTCGTTCGTTTGCTCGCGTTTAATCGGAGCAAATAATAAACTAGAATTGTGTTCGCTGTGAAAATTTGCTCGCGGCCGGTTTGCAATCGGTTCATTTCGAGTGAAACTCGTTTTATTTCTATGGTATCTGTGGGTATGGCTGGGCTATTGCATTTTGTCGACTTGGCAATTTTCTTCCAGTTGTTAGCTTAGCGACGACGATAGAGCTCTATTGTAGAAGTTGCGGGGCATATTTTTCGGATGCCAACTGAACCAATCGAATGGGAAAAGCAACAGGCGCCTATCAAGCCCACGTAGAAATTCGGACTTGAAATTTGAATTGTTTTGTTTTGATAATGTTGATTAAATCGAAATTGTTTACCAAATTTTGTACCATTTTTCTCGTGATTCGAGTCTAAAGTTCAATTTTTTTGATGATGATTCTTTCAAATTTTGTTTACGAAATCGGAATATGAGGCAATGAATATACACATGTATAATTGTTTTCGTCGTTATTGGTCCCTGACCGGCTTACGAAGCTTTGCTTTTTGTAGAAGATTTGTTAGCACTTAGCTCCTTCCCAGCAAACAAAATAATTCGTTAAGGAATCGTTAATGAATTATATTAACGAGCGATTTGATCGTTAACGAGTTATTAACGTTCATCAAGCGGACTAAATAGATATACGTTAATGAATTACTTTTAACGATTCATTAATGAATTGTAAAACGCTTACAAGGAACGAGCATATAAGCAAGTATGTTATCGTTATCAATGAATAATTACTGTGTCGTTAATGATTTCCATTTTAATTCATGAATATCACTAACGATTCATAAACGATGTTATTTATGAAACATTAACGATTTATTGAAGAACTTGGCTTTTAAAGCTAATCAAGAGAAGATCGCAATTGCTTCTTGTTATGTTTCTGTTGTTTCTCACTTTTGAACATTTCACGGACACACCCACAATCACACGCGGATACCTCTGCAAACTTAAATTTTTTCACCGTTTGTGTTTGCAATATTTTGAAATATCGGCACGAAATATTTTTTGGCTTTTATTGCGCGTGGTGAAATGAAAACTGCTTGTATGTAAAAAGATCGCCGTTGTTCGACTTTTTTTTTGGTTTGCTTATGATCATCTCGCAGTTTATTTGTTTCGTGCCATTTCATGCTCGTTTTAAGATCGTTATTTGCGAACGCTCGTTAAATTGTTTGCTGAGTTCTATCTATGAATTTGGATCTTCGACGTGGGACTTGAACTCAGAACCTTCGCATTAGAAATCACAGGTTCTGTGCCAAATTGATTGGAACTTTCAAAATGCCAAATTTGAAATAAATTGTTGTCACAGTTTCGACCCTTTTATGGCTCAGACTTATAGGCCTTTGTTTTAATTTTGCCGAAGTATTTTAATGCATAATTCGACATACTGCCAAAAACTGTAAAATTTCAATAAACATGTATTTGTTTATGTTGTGTATATGTTTGTTTCGAATCGGTCAAAGCCACCACCGTTTTTGACACCATTTAAAGGAGTCGAGCCCCCTAGCGCCATCTAATTTTTTTTAAATATTGTCAAATTTTTTAAGACTTTGTTTTAATTTCTAGATCTATCGCATCAAACTATTTATTGTAGATTCAACTGGAACACTTTTATTGCACTTAAATATAATTCTAGCTACCTAGACCCTTCATAAATATTGACACACGATTTTGTTTTGCGATGAAATGAAAACGACAAAAGATTTTTCGAAACTTTTTTTTATTTATTTGGCCCATTCAATAGCTACAAATCGTAGAAATCTGTCACCTTTTGCTCTCCAGCACGCCCGAAAATTTTCCGGCCACGCATCGATCGCTAGGGTGTAGCCTAGTGGGTAGCGTGGTGGTCTTGTAATGCGAAGGTCGTGAGTTCAAATCCCGATCGACGCAATATATAATTCCAGCACATTGCCTGCCTGGATATACATACCTTGGTCACCTCAATCTACGAAAACGAAGAATTCGTAGATGGAGGGTTGTGCGAAGAGCTAACAACCCTTCCACAATAAATGAAAAATGTTAAGGAACCTGAATGTCAGGAGGCCAAGGTCCGATCTGGGCTGTAGCGCCATTGTAGATAAACGCATCGATCGCAGTACGCACTTCATACATGGGAAAATTTTCCACTGCTCGGACGAGGGCGCGCATCAGAGACTCGATATTGGGGTGAGGAGTAGAGCAAGCCATTACCTCGTAAACGGACCACAACTTGTAGTCCAACGGACTGAGGTCTGTGCTGCCAGCTGAAGTCCGGAACATGTTTTTTTTTAATCACTTTTGGCAAATTTTCGCTTTATGGACCGAAGCAGAGTTTTGTTGAAAAGTGCATGGTTTATTTGCGAACATGTAGTGTTGAGAGGTTTCCCAACACTTTCCAAAACGGCGAATTCATAAAAATGGTGCTCGATGACTCCGTCATATGAGACTCCCCACCATACCATCATATAAGCCGGATGGTGACCTATTTGAACTCTCGGAACGACTTCTGCTGCATGCCATGATGACAGAACATACACCCTATTGTTCTGTTTATTGAACGATTCCTTTACCGTGAAGATTTTCTTGTCGGTAAACAGAATTCGTCGGTGGCAGTTGTCCGCGTGCCGGCGGAGCAGCTATTTCGATTTTCGCTTGCGTGCTTCTTTCAAAGCGTTCGTGAGCAGTTGTCCAGTGTGCCGCTTGTAAGCGCTTAACCACAAATCCTGTTTAAGAATGCTCGATTTGCATCTCTCGCGACAAGATTTTTGTTTTCACTGCGGATTTAACTCAATTCGTTGTTTCTTCACGACTTTTATGACTTTGTCCACAAAAACTCAAAGGCAAAGCGTGCAGGTGTTGTCTCATTACTGCAGAGTTGTTGTTGGTTGAAGACCTCGAACATTTGATGAGCGACATAGTGTGGGAATTCATATGGTCGGAATTCGCGCCCGTGTGTATTTATTGTTGCTTTCATTTGAGGAAAAGTGTGCAGGTGTTCTCTCATTACTGCAGAGTTGTTGGTTGAAGACCTCGAAGATTTGATGAGCGACATCAGAATTTCTGCCCGCTTGAATTTGTTGTTGCTTTCATTCGAGGAAAAGAGTGAAGGTGTTCTCTCATTACTGCAGAGTTGTTTTTGGTTGAAGACCTCGAACATTTGATGAGCGACATAGTTTGCGAATTTTCATGATGGGAATTCGCGCCCGTGTGTATTTGTTGTTGCTTTCATTCGATGAAAAGCGTGCAGGTTGTCTTTCATTATTGCAGAATTGTTATTGATTGAAGACCTTGAACATTTGATGAGCGACATAGTGTGGGCACGTCTATTATCGAAACCTTGGGTGCATACATTTGTTGTTGGTTGAGAATAACTAAAGATACAAACGTTCGACGAGCGACTAGAGCTGAAATGTAACATAATTAGTTCAGTTTTAATAAAAGTGGACATACAATATTTTGTTTATAAATGAAATAGGTACACATTAATTAAAAAAAAATTAGTTCGATTTTGTTGCATTTAAACAAGGGTATACAATTGCGAAAATCCTTAATTTATTTCTTTTAAACCAGACATTAGAATGAAAGAAAAAATTCATATTAAGAAGAAGTGTTACCATCAAAGAGCATAGGATACAAACGTTGTGTCCAGAGTGCACAACCCTAGTATCTGAACATATCGCGTAGTGTCTGCTCTAATTCACAGATTTGAAATATTAAAAAAAAAACTTTAACCTTCAATAGGGACATGCAATATTTGTGCAGTGCATAATATCACCACAGAGCAGTAGTTTGTACTGAACAAAGTCATTTCCTAAAAAAGTGGACAGAAACATTTATCCTTCGAAATATTTATTGAATAAGACTTTGTAGTTGAATTTTTCAAAAAGAAAACCGAATTTATATAAAATAATTGTAGTTTGTTTTTTAAATTCATGAATAGTTCGTTCTAACGAATTTCTATTTTTTTTACAGAATTCTAATAGCAGCGCTGCTGTATCTCCAAAAAGCCTTCGAGCGTATTTATTCACTTTTTTGCATCCAGTCAATTGTAAATTTCCTGATCGAGATGTTAACGCGACCAACATTAACGTTCGAGATCTTTCGAGATGTAACCGACAATAAGACAGCGGATAATTCTCCGCCAGTATCTTATAAGGATAGTGTAACTATGCCGCTACCGTCACTCAATACGGAAGGTGAACGTTTGAAAACTTTCCAAGGACGATGGCCGATATCGTTCATGGACATGAATACATTGGCTCAGACCGGAATGTACTATACCGGTTCGAATGATACGGTCAAATGTCATTTTTGCGGAGTCGAGATCGGATGCTGGGAATCAACGGATCATCCGGTAACCGAACATATGCGCTGGTCGCCGAATTGTCCGTTGATGCGACGCCGTAATACACCCAACATTCCATTGGATGCAGCTGCACTCGATTCGATCCTGCCTCCACCGACTTACGATGTTTGTGGCAGTACTGAAATTCTAGATATACGACCACAAGCATATGCCGAGGATTCAGCACCGATTAATTCGAATTCGGTAGCGGCATCGTCGATCCGATTTCCCGATCATCCGGAATATGCAATCGAGACGGCACGACTTCGATCGTTTGCCGAATGGCCGCGAACTATGAAGCAAAAACCAAAGGAGCTTGCCGAAGCCGGTTTCTTTTATACGGGAATTGGCGATCGTGTGAAATGTTATAGTTGTGGCGGCGGTCTCAAGGATTGGGACGAATCGGACGATCCGTGGGAACAGCATGCATTGTGGTTGGGCAATTGTCAATTTTTGAAGCTTGTCAAAACCCAAAAATATATCGATTCGGTTATTGCGAAATTCAAATCGAGCAAGGATACCGAAACGAAAACGGAAAGCTCTAGTAGTACATCCAGTGATGAAGAATCCCAATCGTCCGATGATATTCGGGCAGCTAAGAGTATTGCGAAAAACATACACGACGAAAAGCCGACAATCGTAAATTCCAAGCATGTCGAGAGAAATCATCACGAAAAAAAGACCGTACCGGACGAGAAACTCTGCAAAATATGCTACGTAAACGAATACAATACGGCGTTTTTGCCATGCGGTCATGTTGTCGCATGCGTAAAGTGTGCATCGTCCGTAACAAAATGTCCAATGTGTCGGGAGCCTTTTACAAATGTAACGCGAGTGTATTTTTCTTAAAATGGCAGACAATTAAATTGATTTGTTGTATCATAACGAAAAACATTCAAAATAAGATTATTTTCAAATTAGAACCGTGTCTTAGCGTATGGCGCCCGTACTATCGTTTCCATAATTAAATTTGTCGTGTTATTTTAATCGTGTACGATTTTAATTTTCATTTCTCTCGCATGATTCGAATGCCGCGATTTCGTTATTTAGACATTAGTGCGGGCGCGCAAGTATAATAATTATAACATAAACAATACTGTAATATGCTTGAAAATAGCTTTAGAATTAAAATTAAACAAAAATGAAATATTTATTACATACAAATCAGTTTTAATAAACATTAAGATCAAAATATTGAATTTGAAATTCTATTGTTCTTATTTATTGAAAATCACAATCCAATATTAATCCTTAAGTTTTCATCCTAAATGACTCACATAGCGACGAAAACCTATTAAATTCAGCCAGCTGTAGGCGTAAATGTAAATTCAATGACAAATTAATTTAGAAAAAAAACTACACGCAATTACACTACAAAATAAATCACAACTCGCTGTAAAATTTCCAATTTGGAGATATCTTACGTTTACACCAGCAGAATGCCATTCCAGTCGATGACCCTTGATTGATTCTTTGTTCAGAATTTTCGTTAATTTCTCGTATCTCTCAACAAATACGTTTACTCTGACTACGAGTGGTTTTAAGCCTATTTGGCAAGTCTTTTCTTATAACACTGATTCATCGGTTAGTTGACTTTCGCAGTGTCCAACCCAAACAGCTTTGGATGGTTCAGCCCAGTAGTAGACTTTTCCCAACTTTGGTTAGAACTGATCTCAGTCGATCTCTGAGCAAATATTTAACTAAATTATCGAGCTGCGCTCCTCCTGGTCAAAAATTTATATCGTACACAAACTACTTTACTATCTAGTGTTCTGGTTAACGTGATCGTAAGACGTCAACCCGGTGAATTTCGAAATTGATGAATTTCGTTTTAATTTAGCGCAGTGTTTTTAAAGTTTGTTACTAGTGCAAGTTGGAGTTTATAGATTATGTGGAGAAACAGTTGTTGTATAAAATTAACAAGAAATGAGCACATTTATGACATTGATAAATGAATATAATGACACATACCAATATGTAAAGTGAATCTGGTAAGTTAACTAAATTTATATTGTTGATAAGCGAATGGAGGGTTAGCTAAGGGGTCTACACAGCATTTATAAATTTTTACTCACTGCATGCTAATGAGACGGTACGATCATTTAGAAAGTGTCTGGTGAAATTGAAGCTAACATACTTTTATTAATGTTTGAAAGCCGCTGGTACTGATGTCGTTTCGAAACGTTTACGCATTCAGACGCAATTCAGCCCATAGATTTACAAAAAAAAAAAAAAAAAACAAATATACTGCTGCAATGTTCTATATTTCGATGGTGTTTTGATGAAACCTGTGTGTTTTTTCTTATTCAAAATAAAATATGGTATAATAGATTATATGCTATCTTTTTGTGAAACCTTCGATGTATGAAGTTTAACCATGAAGCACAAAAATGAATAAAACTTTGACAAGAACAATTTAGCTAAATTTATTTAAACGGTTTTTTGTACTTTCTGAAAAACTGTACTCAACTCATATTGGTGATTTCATCAAAATAACAACGATATCTGGAACTTAACCTCAATTATATGAACTTGTGGGAATATATAGTAGGCGTTGCAAATTGAATTTATAACGAATGTATAGTAGGCATTGAGAAGAAAAATTGTGACATAAAGTTTTCAATTATTTAGTTTTCTTAAAACCTTCAAAGAAAAATATTAAATAAATATTAGATAATTGGGAATCAATAAAAATTCTTCTGATTTTAAATCCCATAATTGATGACCCCTATGAGGTAAAAAACTGTGCGCAATAGTAGTTTATTGAAGAAAAGCAACGGGGTCTTAGTTAATACAAATCAAGAAACTAATCCATTTTTGCAATACCAGAGTAAGTTACTTGGATCTTGTGTCGGAGAATGGTGAAAATAGTACGTTATTGGAAGCACAGGAATACGAGCAATCAGATTTAAGACATCTGACGAAGCAACCGGAGATGTGGTTCAGACAATTACGAGTCACTACTCAAAATTAATAAAATGTCTAGTGACGATGTCAATTACCATACTGTTATAGGGCATATAGCACCCAGTGTCTTACTTCAGATACCAGCTAGCGAACCCTTGACGCAGAAATATCAAACGGTTAAACAACAAATAATAGGTTGCTACTCTGATTCTGAACATAAGAAAATGCAGAAGCTTTTGTCGAAAATAGATCTCGGCGACAAAAAACCATAACATCTCTTTAATAAAATGAAACAACTTGGAGGGACTTCAGTTAGTGAGGATCTTCTCAAGCAATTTTGGTTGCAGCGCTTACCCTCAAAAGTCCAAACGGTTTTGGCAGCGAGCGATAGCACACTAAACTCGCTGGTTAAAAAGGCAGATAAAATGGTTGAAGTAATAGGATATCATTGAACAGCAGCAGCAGTTTCATTTACGTCGACTGCGTCAACATATTCGCCCAACGCTACTCAATCTTCGCTGGAACGCAAAGTCGATGAGCTAACTAAACAGTACAACAACTTACTCGTTTTTCGCACAATCGAACCAGGTCAAGAAGCATGCAACGAAATTCCATACCATGCTAAAAATAGTATGATATTTGTTGGGATCATTTTAAATTCGGCGAAAAAGCTACGAAATATTAAAGTTCGTTTAAATTCCAGTCTCCAAAAAACTAATAAACCCATGTCATTCGGGGACAATGAACGTTGGTAACATAGTACAACATTCTATTAATCGTCTCTAAGTATACAATAAAGAAACTCTACAGAAGTTTTTAATCGACACCGGTGCTGATATTTCTGTCCTGTCTCCCAACAAAAATTTCAAACAACTTACGACAAACACAATAAAATCGTATGCCGCAAATGGTACAGAAACTAAAGTATTTGAAGAAAAACGTTTAGTACTAAATCTCGAATTACGAAGACCATACCAATGGACATTTATTATATCAGATGTTAAAATGCCAATAATCGGAGCTGATTCCATCGAACATCACGGTCTTTTAATTGACTTGAAAAGGGGCAGACTCGTTGATTCTGAATTCAAATTAGAAACAAAATGCTTGGCAAGCATTTTAGAGTCTATCGGAATTATAACATCCGATGCTGAGAATCCTTTTGCGACATTTTTGGAACAATTCAAAGACAGCACTATTCTTTCGGATCTTAGGAAAAAGACAAAAACTTCAGTGACACACCATATTCAAACAAAAGGATGGTCACGGCGTTTAGGTTTAAGAAAACTCGAAGCAGCTGGAAAAGAATTTCAGTATCTATTGAAACATGGAATTGCAGACCAATTAAAAGCAACTGGGCCAGTGTCTGGTATAGCGAAGGTGTTTAATGATCGGTAGTTACTGTTATACTATGTAACACTGTTAAGTATGGCAACTCCATGTACTAAAATATAATGTAAATGAAGCAGTCTTAAATATACGCTCTAACAAGAAAGACGCGACTCTTTATAATTTAACAATCACCACAGGGTCTCTATTCGCCAGTTTTTTCTTGACCATGTGTAAGGGACTGATCCAATACCCTTCATCCAACATTTTTCGAGCATATTTAACGGCAAAAAAATATTTTCTACGTTGGATTTACAAATGGCATATCACCAAATACCAATTGAGCCATGTGACATTCCAAAAACTGCTATAACTACACCCTTTGGCTTATTCGAATTTGTATGCATGACTCTTGGTATGTGTAATGCTGCGCAAATATTTCAGAGAAAAATACATGAAACCATTACAATGGTTGTCAAGGCTTCGCCACGGCAGATCAGACATCTAGATTACATAGGTCAATTTTTCAACGGATATTCGACACATCGCTGATGTTGAAAACAATGTTGCAGATTTGCTATCAAGGATAAACGCTGTCACTAATTCTAATATAAATTTTGATGAAATTGCTGACGTCCAACAACAAGATCTCAAATTGGAAAAAATGATTACTTCTTTCAAGCCAGACAGCAACATTATTCTAAAACAAATTAAGATGCCGAATTCAAAAAAGTTACTTTATTACGATTTTTCGAAAAACATCATTCAGCTTTT
Organism: Chorisops tibialis; assembly: GCA_963669355.1. Lineage (NCBI taxonomy): Eukaryota > Metazoa > Arthropoda > Insecta > Diptera > Stratiomyidae > Chorisops > Chorisops tibialis. The sequence continues at coordinate 255,267,888 of OY770263.1, forward strand.
TATATCCAAGAATTTTTGAGAATCCATTTTACGAAAACTTCATGGTATTGCTCATCCTGGTATTAAAGCAACGAAGAATCTAGTACTTATTAGAATAATAAAGTAAAAAAATCGGCCGACAACTTGTTTTTAGCACTCTCGGAGAGGAGGGGGGGGGGGCCTTTCCGGACCCCAATGCATAAAAAAATTCAATTATTTATTATTATTAGTTTGTCCCACAAACCCCTTTATATATACATATGTTGATTTTCAGGATCCTAGTTATAACTATGGTTGAGATATTTGAATTCTTCTACTACAATGGTACTACAGCCCAAATCGGGCCTTGGCCTTCTGACGTTCAGGTTCCTTAACATTTTTCATTATTTATTGCGGAAGACCTTTGCACAACCTTCGAATGTTTCATTTTCGTAGATTAAGGTAGACCAAGGGCAGTGTGTTCGAATTATGCGTTGACCGGGATTTGTACTTAGGACCTTCGCATTGTAGAACACGCTACTTACTAGTCGACGCCTTAGCTATTTATTTGAATTCTTAGTTTTCGGTTTTAACGCTTTTCCCGCCTCCTCATTAACCCTTACACCCCTAAAATGGGTGTCCGCCTGTTATCCGCAACTATCAACAATCCACCCAAAAATTAACTTTCTATCTTGGAGGGTTTGGGAGTTAATGTGCGCTGAGCGTACACGTACGGCGGACGGCGTACAAACTGACGGTTTTTTTGCATTTTTGGCTAATTTGGCGAAAAACAAAATTTCAGGGTAGCATTTTTTATACTCTAGATGAAATCTGAGAGTATTATAAGTTTGCTCTAACGCTGAGAAATAAGGCTTGGAGGAAAAAATGAATGATACAGAAGTTAATGTTATCACTCAAAAATCTCAAAACCGGATGTCCGTCTGTCCGTCCGTCCGCTCTCTAGCTTGAGAACGCGTTGACCTAGATTGTTCAAATTTTGTACACGTCGTTTTTGACAAAAAAGTAAGGTCAAGTTCGTGAATGGGCCAAATCGCTCCACCCCTTCTACCCCCTCCCACACAAAATGACACAATTGTGCAATTTGACACTTAAAGAATTTGCTCGAAAAGTATAAAAGCTATTGGCCTGAAATTTGGAATATATTACTTTTATGATAATACCAATCTACCGTATAAAAATTATGCGTGTCTTCCCCCTCCTTCTACCACCTCCCATACAAACTGTACTTGTCATGAATTACTCTAAGCCAATTTACTCAGTGCGTATACAATTTAGCGGGCTGAAATTGTGCACCAAATATTTATTTAAAATTATTAGTAAGGCGATAAAAAATTAGACGATTAGCTGCACTCCTTCTACCCCCTCCCATACAAAATGACGCAAATTCGCAATTTAACAATAAATTAATTTACTCGAAACGTATAAAAGCTATTAGTCTGAGTTTTGGGATATATTACTTTCATAATGATTTAAATCTACAGTAGAAAAATTATTAGCGTCCTCCCTCTCCTTCCACCCCCTCCCATACAAACTACACTTTTTCATGAAATGCTCTAAGACGATTTTCTCAGAACATATAACAGTTATAGAGCTCACATTTTGTAATAAATACTTAATTAGTATTATCACTAAGATCAGAAAAAAATATTTGATTAGCTTCACTGCTTCTACCCCCTCCCATACAATATGACACAGTTTCACAACTTCACAAAAAATCGATTTTCTTGAAAAGTATAAATGGTAATGATCTGAAATTTAAGGGTTGTCAATTTTATAATATTCCTAGTTATTTCTGAAAAAATCACTAATATCCTCCCACTCTTTCTACCACCTCCCATACAAAATGCACATTTTCACTAAATCTAACTCACTAATTTTCTCAGGCCCCATTCAATTTTTGGAGTAAGCATTTTGTATAAAACATTTTTATAGCTACTTTAGCATGATGGGGAAAAAATTAGTTCAATGCTATCACCCCATCCAAAATTTCTTGGGATGAAAAAAAATTCTATTTCATCTAGAGTATCGTAAGATTGCGTTTTATGCGCAATCGTTGCCTTGTTATGTTTTTTTTTTCATATCGATCACAATACTTTATTAATAATAAAGTAAAACTTGAAAATTTACGAATTTTATTGAAAAAATGCAGATCTGGCATCCCTGCTAGAGTACTCATATTGATATCATATCCATAAAGAATGTTGTAGGACTAGCAAAATTAGTGATAATAATTAAAATATCAATTAAGGGCCATCAACACCGATCGATCTGTACGTTTGTTAAATTTTAAATTTTTAAAGTTTAAATGTGTACTTTTAGCGAGTCAGATGAATTTTTCTACTAATTTCCATCGATGAAAAATTCACTTTAAAAGCAACTCGCATATCGAAATTTAATAAATAAATATTAGAATCGATTCTAAGATTCGAAATAAGTTTAAAAATTTAAGTCACATATGGACCGTTTATTTTGAAAGTGGTGTAAGTCAATTTTTAAAAAAAATTAGATATCACGTAATTCATGCTTAATTTAATGTAAATTTTTTATGTATAACTAGTCCTTGTTTAATTTCTTAAAAAATTCCCATGTTTTGTACAACTTAAAATCGGTCGGTAAATGAAATTGCATAATCATCGATTATGTAAGTGGTGTAAGTCCAATTGACAGGGGTAGGTGGCTTAACAGATGGTTGCCGATCAGTAGTCTGTTATTTTTCATTTGTTTTATCTTACGTGTCAAGAGTTGCTAATTTAGGTTACTTATTCTATTTTTTTCTTAAAATGGATAACTTCATATTAACATTAGATAGTGATATAGGTAACCGCAAATGGTAAATCAATATTATTTTATAACAATTGAAAATATTTATTTTACTTAATTATAAATAAATTCACGCAGACATAAAGCCCATGAATATAAACAGAAGAATAATCAAAGATTCAGAGGATGAAAACAATTCCGCTATGAACAACAAATTAACGAACCGTAAAAAGAGAAGAAGAATAATAGAGGTAGAATCTTCATCAGATGTGGATATTGTTATTGAGAACTTAGATTCTACAGAACAAAATAAAGAAAAATATTTGCAACAAATAAACAAAATTAAGCGAAATAGTGAACAAAAGTATTGTACAAAAAGAGGAAAAATCATTCCAGCAAAACAATTTGAATCCAAAAATTGTAATTGCTCAAAGAAATGTATTGAACGTATTAATGAAACACAACGTAAAGAAATTTTTGATAAGTTCTGGAATATAGGTGATTTTAATAAGCAAAATGTATTTCTATATGGTAGTGTTCTACGAGAATCTGTCAATAGAAGAACGCCTAGAAATAATTCGGGCAAATGCTTATAAATTTTACCTAGTCACTTCTGGTGGAAACATTTTAGTATGTAAGAAGTTTTTCATTAATACTTTCCAAATATCTACTGGACGAATTGATCGTATCCTAAAATCGCATGAGAACATTCCGAAAAACATGCGTGAAAAAATGGATGGCTCTTGCAGAAGAACTAGTGAGCTACTGCCGAATACAGTGATAGACCACATAAAAAGCTTTCCGGCATTTGAAAGTCACTATACTCGATCACAAAATTCAGAACGGATGTTTTTAGATCCTGAATTAAATATAAGAAAAATGTATAATTTATACTTGGAAAAATGCAAGGAAAATAACCTGAGTTCAGTTAATGAATGGACATATAGGAAAATCTTTAAACGAGATTTCAAGTTACACTTCCATTTGCCACGTAAAGATACCTGTACGAAATGCGATTTCTTAAACATGAAAATTAAGACAACAACTGATGATGAAGAAAAAACGATTCTTGTAGAAAGACATGATGTTCACTTGCAAAATGCTGAAGTAGCAAGAAAAGCATTACAAGAAGATAAAATTCTGGCATCAGAAAATCCTGATACATACTTTGCCTTCTCTTTTGACTTACAAAAAGCCTAACCTTACCCGAAATTATCTGTCTCAATCGCATATTACAAGCGAAATATGTATGTTTTAAACGAGGGTTTTCACAATTTCCACGATAATAAAGTTTATATGTATGTGTGGGACGAAACTATTGCTTCCAGGGGATCGCAAGAAGTAGCTTCTTGTTGTTTGAGGCATTTAGAAAATGTAACGACCCAAAGCCATGTTATTGCCTACAGTTACATGTGTACTAGGCAAAATCGAAATTTACAAATGGCATTGATGTGGTTGAAGGTTACCCAGTCGTTGGAAAATAACATTGACATAATTGACCACAAATTTTTACTTTCGGGGCATTCATACCTTCCGAACGATGCAGATTTTGGCATCATAGAAATGGCATTGCGAAAAAAGAATTTTCTGTACACACCACAAGATTATTATGATGTAATAAAACAATGTAGAAAACATGACAAATTCATTTTACATGAAATGAAACGAGAGAATTTCGTTTCAACAAAAAATCTTCAAAATTCGATTAAAAAACAGATAGAAAAAACACTAATGGCGAACAGGTCAATTGGTTGCAAATTGAGGTTTCTCAAAAGTGCACCATATACTTTTTTATATAAAACATCGATGAAGGACGCAGAGTTTAAAACTATTAATTTATTACCTACACGTCCTGGAAGACCGTTAAAGTTTGAAAAAATCGCCCTGGCGCCTTTATACCAAAATACCAGGCCTATTACTTACGAAAAATATAAAGACATGAAACAGTTACTACTCTATATACCTCCGGTGCATCATGCATATTTCGAAACACTGCCACATGCAGAGCATAAGTAAATACTATCAGTATCTTGTAATTTTGACAATGTACTTAGTGTCTAAAATTAAATTTTATGTCTTGTCATGAGTATTTGTAAACAAAATTGGATTAAAATGAAGTATATTTTAAGTGATTTTTGATTTTTTTAAATTGAAATTAAACAATTTTTACAGTTGTCTAATTTTGAAAGTGGTGTATGTCCATTTACTAATGATGGCAAACAAGACGTATTATTCGGTACTTCCAATAATCAAAAACAAGAACGTGCACAGGAAAACAAAACTTAAGCTATACAAAACAATCATAAGACCTGTGCTATGCTATGGCAGCGAAACGTGAACATTAACTCAGGCGTCCGAAAAACGACTTAACGCCTTTGAAAGGAAGGTCCTCAGAAGAATCCTCGGACCTGTGAGGGAAGACTCGATCTGGAGAATACGATACAATAGAGAATTGTATGCCATCTTCGACAATCCAGAAGTGTCAACCCTCATAAAATTTAAAAAATTACAATGGGCTGGTCATGTGGAGCGGATGGATGACGGAAGGATTCCCAAACGCACACTAAAAGGGAAAGTCAACGGACAAAGACCGGTCGGAAAACCACGAAAGCGCTGGGAGGATTCGATTGACGCAGACAGCAAATCACTGCTAAGATTTTCAAACTGGAGGACGCGGTCACTGAACCGAGATGGATGGAGGCAAAGCATTCAGGAGGCCAAAGTCCGATTTGGGCTGTAGCGCCATCGTAAGTAAGTAAGTATGTCCATTTACAGCCCATAAATATGTATTATTGTAGTCTAATTCGCCTAAAACAAATCTATTTAATCAAATTAAATATTTATAAAACAATAGAAACATTGCCAGACTTCATATAATTTGCCTAATTTTTTTAATTAACAGATATGCTAACCTCTAATTTTCTCAAAACAAGAGAATATGGACTTACACCACTTTCAAAATTAACGGTCCATATCTCGCTAAAACTGCACATTTTAACTTTAACTTTTTAATGTTTATGCCGAGTATACTCGTCATGACGAAACGGCAATTTTTCGCATATATTGTCGAGTGTATCATTCATAAAGATGAATAAAAAAAAATTAAGCAGTTGGGAAAAAATTTTTCGAATCGAAATTTAACAGTTGAAGAGTTGAAAGTGTAAAATTTCGCAAAAATCAAATAAAAAAAAAGAAGATCGTTCTTGATGTCACTTAATCAGAAGCATGATCATATAGTTTGATGTGCCATAAAAACATTATGTACTCTAATCTTCAAAAATTTCGGTACCATTCGTTTCTTGATTGCCCGTCTAATCAAATTTTTCAACAAAGACTTATCTGATCTCCATAAATGTAAATATTGTACCTGTTGTATTGGCGCTGACTTCAAAAATATCACTAAACAATTGCTCGTAGTTTTTTAGAGCTTTTTGGAAGTCGATTTTCTCTAAGGCGTTTCAAATAAAATATGCTCTATTAATGATACATTGACTCATTAAAGCTCTTTTGTGCCTGTTATCTTCTTCTTAAGTAGTTTTGCTAAATATTATAGATACTTCAAATGTTTAAATTTGTAACTTCGGTAAGTCTTACGCGTTCTTACATTAGATACAGAGTTTTTGGAGCTTTTGTAGTTTGAATTATCGCGAAAGAAACATGCACCCACTTACTAAATTTCAAATTGCGGCACAGTTATTTAAACTTTAGTCGTGAATCAAATTACAAAACTTGGTAACTAATGAAAGAGCGGTTAAGACTAGCCGAAAGTCCAGATTCAAACTTTAAAGCCTAGTATGCTGTTGAAGTGAAATGAAATTTCCACTCGTCTCCACAAAAGTAAGTTAAATCGTGCGTGAAATTTTTTTTTGACAGATTTATTATTTTCGTGGAGAGAATGGAAATTCAGTTATTTTCTGTCCGAGGAACGTGAATAATTGCTCTAATATTTTTTCAATCCACCGCTTCAGTACGAAAAGAAAATGTTAAATTTCGCTTATGTCACTTTTTCACTCGATTTTTAACGAACGATCATTAAAATACGCGTGGAAAAATTTGGAGAGTTTCCAGAGCCATCTGTGTTACAATAGCAAACCACACTTATTTCACGGCTATTCCACGGCAATCAGCGTACTGCAAAGTGGAAAAGGCGATGGAATTTTTCACGTAGGCCTTCGACAACAACAATTTTTCATACGAAAATTTCATTCCACGCGAACAGCATACTAGGCTTAAAAGTGTAAAATTCAGCAAAAACTCGAAGAAAGAAGAAGACAGGCATAGCCTTAAGTATCTCAAGACTTTGCTCATAATATGCGAGGGGAGGTCAAAAATTTCGCGGAATGAAGGGGATGGGCAAGGGAGGGGGAAAATATAGGTATTTTTAACTTGAGGTATTCTAACACTCAATAGAGTTATAAATACAAAGTTTCTGTCAAATCGAATCATTAACATTTTAGTTATTGCCAAATCAACAAGACAATCAGAAAGAATACGCTAACTATGGACAAAATTGAGTTTCGTCATAAAGTTACCAAGTAAGAAACACAAAAGAATTCATCATATGATGCTCTAGATGAAATAGGAAAGAGTTTAATGTACCGGGAAATGGGTCCTTCGAATAGTGAATAGTGGCTTTTGTATGGGAGGTAGTAGGAGCGGAGAGGTATGGTTTGTAATTTGACTTTATTATTCTAATAAGAAAGTATTGTGATCGAAACAAGAAAAAAAAAATTTGCTACCCTGAAAATTTTTTTTTTTCGCGTTTAATGACTAAATTAGCCTAAAAATGGAAAAAAATTCCGTCCCGCCGTACGCCGTACATATATACTCATATCTCCGAGACCGCTAAAGGTAGAATGTTCGTTTTTGGTGGATTGTTGATTGGGTAAGTGAGCTCTATTTTCTAAATTTTGGAAGGGGTTAGGTGGAAGGGCGAGGCGGGGGGAGGGAAAAAGTCAAAAACTTGCTAATATCTCCACCACGAATACAGATAGGAAGTTAAAAATCAGTACAGATATAGAGAGGGTTGTGGGACAAACTCTAAAAATAATTTAATTTGTTTATCCATTGGTATCCAAAAAGGGGGGGCTAAAAACCAATTGTCGGCCAAATTGTTTTTTCAAATGATTACATCTTCGAAATTACTTATCGTAAAAAAATTATATTTTGGGACCATTAAGGTGGCACATAGTTCCACCGGAATCAGCTTAGAGGGAGGCTAATTATTGTAAGGGGGAGGATCAGGGGGGTGCAAAGAAAAACACTTAAGAATCAATTTCTCGGCTATTTATTAAGCTATGTAATTGAAACTTGAAAAGTATATTAAGCTATACTAGCAAAATACAAAAAAATATAACATGTTGAAATAATAGTAGTGGGGGGAAATGGGGAGCATTTCAAAAATGGCGCACTTTTCAAAATTACAAATCCTTATATCTCAAAAAAGAGTACAGATATCAAATCGGAAATTGTAGTAGTAGTTTTTAATTTCGGTAAAAATTTTAAGTTAGTAGGTGTAAGGGGAGAGAGGTGATAAGCAAAAATGTCGAAAATTTTGAGTGATTTTTTTTAGGGCTCTGGTGAAAGATACAAAGTTTAAATTTTGCATGTGGATACATCTATTTGATGTACATAGAAAAATAATAATAACTTGATCCATATTTGTTATAAACCGACCCCCCCGGTCTAACGTGCACAAGGTGTTTCATGTGCATTAAAAAAAACACATAAACTGAAAATTTTTGAGTGAAATTTTAAGATAGAAACTTGAAAATTTGGGAAATGCATTTAAAAAAAATCCCTAAGTATACGAAATATTAACTGGTCGAAAACCTTTAAGATTTCTACCCCCTCCCATACAAAATTATTTTTTCGACCATTTTCAAGAAATCAATTAGCACCTAACTATTAAAAGCTATCAATTTGAAATTTTGCACAAAAACTTATAAAAATAGTTGAAATAAAACTGCGTCAAAAGTTTTGAGATCACGCCTGTTCTTCTACACCCTCCCATACAAAAGTATGTTTTTGACCAATTTCATTAAATCAACTAATAATCAACAAATTAAAAGCTACGAACTTGAAATTTTGTACGAGCACCTTACAACAGAAAAGAAAGAAAATTACATCACAAGTTTTACGATTCCCCTACCTCCCCTACCCCCTCCCATACAAAATTATTTTTTCGAGCATTTTTAAGAAATCAGTTATCAGCTAACTGTTAAAAGCTATCATTTTCAAATTTTGTATAGAAACTTATAAAAATAATTCAAATGAAGTTGCTTTAAAAGTTTTGAAATCGCGCTTGCCCTTCTACCCCCTCCCATACAAAAGTATGATTTCGACCAATTTCATTAAATCAACTAATAACCAACAAATTAGAAGCTACGAACTTGGAATTTTGTACAAGCACCTTACAAGAGAATTGAAATAAAACTGTATGAGAAATTTTATGATTCTCTTACCCGCTCTACCCCCTCCCATACAAATGTTTGGTTTCGTGAATGTAAAATACACCGAATTTTATGAAAATTCTATGCAACTTCGACTATGAAACACATTCCATACGGAGAATATTGGACGTGATTCAAGCATTCAATTAAAAACCTATTAACATCCACCCATCCTTACTATTACCCCTCCTCCTCCCCTCATAAGACCCAAACTTGTAGAAACATATGAAATATTGTTAAATTGACAATAGCCCTGCCCAAGAACTACCTTTCACTTAGCCTTCCCTAACCACTCTAACCTGCATATTGACTTTCCACTCATCCGCAACTTGTCCCAAGAATAATAAAGTTTCGCCCGACTTGTTGGCAGTTTATTTGGATATGACACCAAACGTGGAATGAAAAATGTTTTGTGCTGAATTTAAAGTCTGTAGTTTCCATTATTTTCAAAGAAATTTGATATAGTTTTATTGGAATTGGAGCATTTGTATTAGGAAGTGGAGGGTTTTAGATGATTTTGAAACTGCTTATCAAGAAGGAGGAAGTGGACGGTTGTATTGATTTTGAAAATGAGAAATGTTTTTCTTGAATTTGTAACATAGATATTTGTATGGGAGGGGGTAGCAGGAGTGAAGCGAAGCTGATATTTTTTTTTGCGTTTGTTGCTATTTTTAAGGGACAAATTCTGGCAAAATTTGAAGTTTATACTTTTTCTAGTCTTAATGGAAATCAATAAAATGCATTTACCAAAACTATACATTTGTATGGGAGGTGGTAGAAGGAGTATAATGATAAAATCAATATTTCTCGTCGTCAATGGTATTTTTATTGTTAGGCTTTCCACAAAACAGCAAGTCGATAGCTTTGACAGTGTCGAAGAGAATTAGTTTAATTGGAATTTCGTGAAATTCGTATGTGAGGGGGTAGAAAGATTGAGGTGAAGCTGATAATTTTTTCAGAATTGGTTGCAATTGTAGTAAACATTATGCTGGCAAAAAAATGTTCTTTTAGCTCTGCTTTTTGCAATGAAAACCGAATTATTGTATTTTTGAGAATTGTGCATTTGCATACGAGGGGATAGAAGGAATAAGGGGATCAAATCAATATTTTTTGAAGTTAATGACATTCACACCATTATACTGTGATCTAATTTTCAAGTCGTTTGATGAAATGGTTTCGGAGAAAAATCATTTTCGAAATTTCATGAAATGTGTATGGGAGGGGGTAGAAGGGATTGGGGGATGTGGCCCGTACACGAATTTAAAGTTAATTTTTTGCTAAATTTCAGCACGACAGGTCAAAGCGTTCGAAACCTATGTTGACAAACAGACGGTCACCCGGAATCGAGGTTTTTGAGGGACAACAAATATTTCTGTATCCTTGGTGATTTAGTGCGAGCATCATTTCTTAGCGTTACAAACGGTAAGGCAAACACAGCTAGGGCTTAGCCTAGTGGGTAGCGTATTGGTCATGTAATGCAAACGTCGTGAGTACAAATTCCGGTCGAAGCAATATATAATTCCAGCACATTGCCTGCTTGAGTATACCTTGGTCACCTCAATCTACGAAAATGAAAAATTCGTAGAAAGAGGGTTGTGCGAAGGACTAACAACCCTTCCACCATAAGTAATGAAAATCGTTAAGTAACCTGAATGTCAAGTAGCCAAGGTCCGATTTGGGCTGTAGCGCCATTGTAGAAGAAGGCAAACACAATATACTCTCAGATTTCATCTAGAGTATAAAAACGGCACAAATCATTTTAGAAGAAATATCATCTGTTTACGGGGACTTTTACCCTGGGAAAACGACGTTTTATAAGTGGCATAGTTTATTCAGGCAAGACAGCGAGTCGATTGCAGATGATAAACACTCAAAATTCGTCGAAAAAGTGGAGAAACTTGTTCTCTAAGATGCTCGTTTAAAGAAGAAACAAATCGCAAAATTGGCTGGAGTCTCAGATACAACCATATTGAATATCCTCCACGATTATCTTGCCATGTCTAAGCGCAAGATAGATACCGAGAATGCTCTCAGCGGTTCAGAAAAAGCAGTGCGTCGAACAGGAATGAAATTTTGAGTCGTATTGTTACTGGAGACTAAACTGGGGGAGGGGCTGGACGTTTGGAAAATTTTGACTGCTTTCGCGTCTTCGCACGCATTCAAAAGAAGACGAGCCGAACCGGGCCATTGAAGGGGATTAGGATTGGTGTGATTTGGAACGAAAGGTTTGAATTACTATCCCAGGGAAGGGATAACGCTAGTTATCACATACCGGGTGAACGACCAAGGTCAATTTTATTATAACCTTTGGGGACTACCGACCTCTCGTTCCCGAAGCAGAGTGCTACCAGCCACGGGTTTGCAAAAGGACCTAAACTGGGAGTAGTGTTTCACAATTACGAAACCTGACCGGGGATTTTTTGGTACCATGGGGGCCGGGGAGCCCATGGGAGGTTGCTTCAACAGCCGGCAATGGAAGAAGGCCATTCGGGGGTATCGTGGTAGTTGTGGTTACCGCCCACATCGCGGACAGATCTCCTAGAAGTTCGGCGTGGAGTTTGATCGGAAATGACCCTTCGGGGTCCGTTCCGCATACAGAATTTTTGATGGGGGCCTCCATATCTGAACAGCATTTCCTGTCGGCTGTTCAGGAGCGGTGGGTGGGGAATTCGAACTGGAAGACGCCCCGTCCTAGGTGCTGCTGTGGAAAATAGAGGTGCGTGATCTAATGCGTCGAGTAGCTATCGGGTGGGCTAAAGAAGCTCCCAAGGCGGTACGACGCGAAGTACGGCGTGGATGGAGTTACTGGCCATGGCGAGCACCGAGGTAGCATGGTGGACCTTAGTACTTCATTGTCTCCTTACAGAAATTAAGAAGAGAAACCAGAAACTATAGTCCGTACCTGTATGAAAGCTTGACATAAATTGTAAAAAAACTTAAAGGATTAATGTTTTACGATTTATTGTTCTAAGCCCTAATACAATTTAAGCTACTGCTATTGATCAATGTTAGGTACTTGATTCCGTCCGGCGTTGGGGCCCAGGATTCTCGTTTTCATGGCTACGATTTATCATCGACTGAGTGGCGGATATCATTTTAATTTTTTTTTTTTATTTGTGTTTTTAATTTTTCTTTATTTGTTATCGGTACCAAAATTTTTATTTTCGTTTTAAATAACTAATAATAAAACCGATTAAGTTTAAAATTCAAGATTTGAGTTCAGGTTACTACCGACTTTGAATTTACTTTTTGAATTTTTTAAAAATCATGGCCATTATTTTTTGGAACTCAGAGGTGAAGAAGGACAAAATATCACAGGAGGATAAAATGCCAACCTGCTACAAAAAATAAAGAATGCCATCAAAGAAAAAAGAAGAGGAAAGTGGACTCGAGGTGTGCTGCTTTTGCACGACAACGCACTTGTTCACAAGAGCGACGCTGCAATGGCTGCCCCTACAGAAACGCGACTACGGAATATTGAACGAACCCCTTACAGTCCAGATTTGACCCCTTCCGATTACTATTTGTTCCCAAAACTTAAGAAAGAATTTCGGGGAAGAAAATTTACAAACGATGAAGAAGTGAAGTCGACAATTTCTATTTTGAAGGCTTTGATAAATCATTTTTGTCTTTTTTTTTTAGAAGGAATCAATAAACTTTGTGAGAGTTGTGATAAATGTATAAGGCATAAGGGAGACTATGTTGAAAAGGAAAAATAATAACTTTTTTAATTTTACTCCCTTGCCCTTTCAGTCTGCGAAATTTTTGACCACCCCTCGTAATTTCCTGTAGATTATTTCTTTAACATTTCGAAGACAATCCCTTCAGAATATGCAATATTTTTAAAATCATGCGTAGTATAGAGGGTGCAGTTGCTTTGTTGCAAAAGATTTGGCGGTGACCTATAGATTAAAATTTTTACGACATCAATAAACCTACTTACCTACTTATTTAATTCTTCTTTCAAGAAATTTTATTGCAATAATAATACGACTTTGCAACCCTATTCCTTTATTCATTAATAAAGCAAAGTCATTCGCAATCCGAGACTTGTTTCGAAAGTGCGAAAAATGAAACGAACAAAAATATGAGATAAAAATGAATTTCTAATCGAAATTATTATTTTGTTATCTTACCAGTCTTTTGAAAAGCAATGATAAAATTCTACTACGCGCGATTAGCTTCAATAAAACTTATGACAACCACAATTTTATCAGTTCAAGTTTAGGAAGTGTTAGAGCTATTTGTGAAAAAAATATTTCACCTAAAACTTATTCTGATTTTTGCAATATTCTAGGTAAATATTGATTCTTAATTAATTTTGTCAAATTAGAATGCAGTCTTTTATTGAATTTAATTTAATTTTTGTTAATATTGTTTTTTGGTGGTGCTTTTAGTGTGTTAGTGTTATGCGATTTGTACAATCATTTCTGAATCATTCTCAGTAGTTTTTCCCCTTGTGGTTGTGTTAACCTCCAAGCCTATCATTCGTTCATAATCATTTGCTTCGGAAATTCTGAAAATTTTCATCACTCGCGTCGGCTGTAATCGAAGTACTTGCATTAAATTATTTTAAGTTTATTTTAATAAATTTATTCTGTGATTTTGTACAAGGTAATTTTACAAAAAAAAAATTGCTACTAATATTTAGTAAGGATGTGTAATCGAAATTAGTTCAGTAAAATGATTTGTCGTTGTATTTTATTGTTGCTAGCTACCTGGTGATTTAAAGTGATTCGTGAATGAAAAGTGGTATCAACGAAATTATTTGAAAATATTAATTTCGGGACGAATTTCATTTAATTGGATACGTTCAGTAGTAAATGCAACCATATAATCATAGCTCATACACAAACCTAATCCAGGCACTACAAAAAGGATCACATCGCGAGAGATCATTGTACGCTCTTGAAAGTTAACATGGCATTGATTTACAGTATCTTTTCTGAAACAATACAATTAGATATGCAATCTGATCAGAATATGTAATATCTCGAAATTTTTAAAACAGATAATGAGCATATCGACAGATAATTAATTACTTTTGACACAATTTTTTTTATTTTTTTTTTGAGAATTAAGTTTTTGTAATGAGTTATGAGTTTTTTTTTTATAAATGTTAACTTATCTTATATTGGAAAAAAAATCGTGCCATAAAAAACATTTCATATTTTCGATGAATAATTACTGAGTCATTAAGATGTCGTCTTTTCCAGATAATTCGTTAGTTGAACGCAAAAATTAAAAGTATATTATACAAGGGAATTATTATTCGAATATGACATAATTACTATTGGATACCGAGAATTATTAGAAGTACAAATTTAAAACCGCCGGTTTTTTTTCAAAATTCGAGCCTTTACTGTGCAAAAATGGTTAAATAGCCTATCGTTAGCCACAACTTTTTCCCTTCTTTCGGGAAGCATGCAGATTCCGCATTGAAAGAACTGCTTTTCTTTTGAACCGATCCACGAATCGACCCAATTTTTGGCTTCCTCGTAAAAATGGAAGTGCTGCTCAGCTAGACCATGCGTCATCGATCGAAATAGGTGGTAGTCGGAAGGGGCTATGTCTGGTGAATACATCGAGTTGAGTAGGATGTCCCATTTCAGTGTTTCCAGGTAAGTTTTCACAACATAAGCAACATGTGGCCGAGCGTTGTCGTGGAGCAATATCACTTTGTCGTGTCTCTCCTCGTATTGCGCCCGTTTCTCCTTCAATGCTCGGCTCAAACGCATTAGTTATTTTTTGTAGCGATCTTCCGTGATGGTTTCACCCGGTTCCAGTAGCTCATAATAAACCTCGCCGAGCATGATTTTCGAGCCATGGATTTTGGGCTTGGCCGTCGATGTTGATGCATGGCTGCGATATCCCCACGACTTTTTTCACTTTGGGTTGTCGCAATGGGTACATTTCTCATCACCAGTGATGATGCGATGCAAAGAAGCCTTTTTGCAGTTGGAGCAGTTGTTCGCATGTGAAAAAACGCCGTTCGACGTTCTTGGCTTCAACTCACATGACATCCAATTTCCTTGCTTTTGCATCACTCCCAAGCTTTTCAAATGATGTGAAACGGTTTCTTGAGTCACGACCAATAAATCTGCAAGTTTTTGTTGCGTTTGGCATGAATCTTCGTCCAGTAATGCCTCCAATTCTGCATATTCAAACTTCTTAACCGCTCCGGGACTCTCCTTGTCTTCTACACTGAAATCAACCATTTTATAGCGTTGTAATCATTCGCGACCTGTTGTTTCACTAATAGCACCCTCACCATAAGTTTCAAAAATCATTCGACGTGCCTCAGCCGCAGATTTATTGAATTGAATGTAAAAAGCAAAACTTCCCGCAAATGACGCTTGTTTGGCTGAAACTTCGACGTTTTCGCGCACATAAAAGTATATGACGCTGATAAAACACAAATCTTATGATGAGGAGTTGAGATACCATGTAACGTTTCTGACCCGTCATTATTGATCACCATTTACTGCTGGCAGGTTTTAATTTATACTCCCGATAGTATTGAATAGTAAGGAATGCGATAAGCCCGAAATATTATGTCGCGTTCACAATTCTCCATTCCAACCAACCAAACCACGGGAAACTGATCTCTTTACTCCTTCTACCCCCTCCCATACAAATGCACAATTTTCAAAAATGCATTTATTCGGTTTGCATTGCAACTAGCAAAGCTAAAACAGCCAATTTTTATACTCTAGATGAAATCTGAGAGTATTATAAGTTTGCTCTAAGGTTTGTAACGCTAAGAAATAAGGCTTGGAGAAAAAAATGAATAATACAGAAGTTAATATTATCACTCAGAAATCTCAAAACCGGATGTCCGTCTGTCCATCTGTTCGTCTGTCCGTCTGTCCGTCTGTCCGTCCGTCCGTCTTTCCGTCTGTCCGTCCGTCCGTCTGTCCGTCCGTCCGTCTGTCCGTCCGTCTGTTCGCTCTCTAGCTTGAGAACGCGTTGAGCTAGATTTTTGTACACGTCATTTTTTACAAAAAAGTAAGGTCAAGTTCGTGAACGGGCCAAATCGCTCCACCGCTTCTACCCCCTCCCATACAAAATGACACAAATGCGCAATTTGACAATAAACGGATTTGCTCGAAAAGTATAAAAGCTATTGGCCTGAAATTTGGAATATATTAGTTTTATAATAATATCAATCTACCGTATAAAAATTATGCGTATCCTCTCCCTCCTTCTACCACCTCCCATACAAACTGTACTTGTTATGAATTACTCTAAGCCAATTTACTCAGTACGTATAAAATTTAGCGAACTGAAATTGTGCACCAAATATTTATTTAAAATTGTTAGTATGGTCAAAAAAAATTAGACGATTAGCTTCATCCCTTCTACCTCCTCCCACACAAAATCTCGCAATTCGACAATAAATGGATTTGCTCGAAAAGTATAAAAGTTATTAGTCTGAATTTCGGGATGTATTACTTCCATAATGATTTCAATATACTGTATAAAAATTATTTGCGTCCTCCCTCTCCTTCCACCCCCTCCCATTCAAACTACACTTTTTCATGAAATGCTCTAAGCCGATTTTCTCAGAACATATAACATTTATCGAGCTCACATTTTGTAAGAAATACTTATTTAGCATTATCACTAAGATCAGAAAAAAATGTTTCATTACCTTCACTGCTTCTTCCCCTCCCATACACTATTAGTGATTTCTATTCGCCAAAAAAATGTGACCCGTTTTTGCCCTTTAAAATGCAAAATTATTGCAGTTTTGCACTCATTTTTTTCAGTTCGGTCGGTCAGATCAATTTACAATAGAACACTTTAAGTGCAAGTTTTTTGCATTTTTTTTTATCATGTTGTCTGCATACCGAACAGCTGATTGCCTTTCGAAACTGTTAAAACAAAGCGTTTTAATTTGTCTTGTTATCTCTAATGGTCCTGTGAAGATTTTGGGAAAATTAAGAAAAGTTACGTATGCACTCATATTGCATACTTCATGTAAAGTTTTAAGTCCTTTTAAGTAAGATCTATCCGTTAGAATCTGTTACCGATGTTGTCAGATGATTTATTTTTTTCATGTTGTTGTACATTACAGGTCAATTGAGTTGCACCGCCGAAAAATTCGGGGCAAGAAATGTGCATTTTCAGGTCAAGTTTTACCTAGTGCGCAAACCATTTTTCTAGCAGGGCAGAATTTTTTTTAACAATAGAACATAGGAACTGCTAGAAAAAATGTTAAGGGCAAAAACGGGTCACATTTTTTTGCCGAATAGAAATCACTATATGACACTGTTTCACAACTTCACAAAAAATTTATTTTCTTGAAAAGTATGAATGCTACTAGTCTAAAATTTAAGTGATGTAAATCTTATGATATTCTTAGTTATTTCTGAAAAAAAATCACTAAAATCCCCCCACTCTTTCTACCACATCCCATACAAACTGCACATTTTGACTAAATCGAACGCACTAATTTTCTCAGCTCCTATTCAATTTTTGGAGTAAGCATTTTTTATAAAACATTTTTATAGCTGCTTTAGCATGATGGGGAAAAAATTAGTTCAATGCTATCACCCCTTCTAACACTCCCCATACAAAATTTCTTGGGATCAGAAAAAATTCTATTTCATCTAGAGTATCGTAAAATTGTAGGTCTGTTATGTTTTTATAATTAGTTTTATTACAATAGCAACCAATTACCCCCTCCCATATAAATTTCACGAAATTTTAGAATTTCAATTAAATTATTTTTCATCAAAACCGTCAAACTTAAAACTTTAAATTTTGAGAAAAGTATACTTATTACAAATATTATGGATGCCGGAAAATTTGGTTTTGTTTGAAATACTCCTTCTACCCCCTCCCATACAAATGTAGAATTTTGGTAAATGTATTTAATCGATTTTCATTAAAACAATAAAAAGTACAAACTTGAAATTTTGTCAGGATTTGACCCTTTATAATTGCAATAAATGCCACCTCCCATACAAATTTTTGTAATGGAAATTCAAGAAAAGTATTTTTCTCCTTCGAACATATGAGAGCTATCGACTTTAAAATTGTAAGAAAGCAATGTGATTAGGATTTTGATAAGCAGATTCAAAATCACCCAAAAACTTTCACTGTCTCTGCCACCCCTCATACAAATGCCATAAATTCAGACGAAAATTTTGAAAGCTACAAACTTTAAACTCAGCATGAAACATTTTGTATTATATGTTCGGTGTTATATTCAAAAATTACAAACCTTCCTTACTTGCGCTTACCACCTCCCATACAAAAGTCACTATTCCCTATTCGGAAGAATTTGAGATGACATATTTTCTGGTACAATAAACTCTTTCCTATTTCATCTAGAGTATCATATGACTGAGCATCTACAGTAGCTTCTTTCGTTACATTGTTGAAAACTCCCTCTTTGTCTAGGATCGTACCTACAGTGTACTCCTTATTCTGTAGGGATTTTTCGACGTCCAACTCATGAATGGCTGTGTGCTACCTTCCAATTTATGTAGGCGTGCTGAGATTGTGAAATATACTTTAGGCTTACCGTATCTTTGATGCATAGGGTACTAGACCCTTTCTTCCGTTTTTAGAAAGAAGGACGCAAGACTTATGGCTCAATAGTCCTTGGGGTTAACGTGGAAATCCGTGCCTGGTTTTGATATGAATACCACTCGAGCTGCCGTCCATATTAGGGGCAGGTAGTTTAGTTTTAGATATCCCTTGATAATCGTTGTCAGCCACGGAATCACCAGCCCTTCCACATTTTGTATCATGTCTGGTACTATTCCATCCGGTCTCTGTGACTTATAAGGGCCGAACGAGCTTCTACTTCAGTCTGTTTATTGTGGAAGGTACTGGAACGTTCTCCAGTCGCGTGTTGCTTGCCCCTAAGTAAGTAGTGTCGTGGTTCCGGCAGCTGAGGAAGCGAATGCCTAAAAGCGCTTGTTGTTCTTTGTCCAACTTCCATCTGTGCTCCACAGTAAGGCTGATGGGACAAGGTTCTTGCATAGAAGTTTTCAAAGTCTAGAGGCTTCTGAAATTTGCTCTATCCTGAGTTCCCTTTTAAAGACTTTGAAGGAGCTCCTATAGTCATCGCGTGCTTCTCTTTGCCCAGTGCAGTTAATGTTAAGCATCGTATGAACTTTTACGTATTTCGCCGGCACTCTGTTCGCGATTGAAACTTTTCTGGTGGGTTGTTTTTAAGGGACATGCCTTTTCAAATGCATGTTTTAGAGTGTTTATTAGAAAGGTTGTGTTGTGATCCAGCTTACGTTAATAAGTAAATGCTAGATCGAACCCTATATATCTGTGTTCGGAGAATGATGGTTTGTCAAGGACTTTCCCAATTTTCCAACCTATTTCCGTCCGAGTCCGTATGGTTAGGTCGAGAACACTATTACAAGTTGGCACGCTCCCGTGGTTGCCCATTACTAGTAATGATGTCAAGTTTCGTTACTTTTCAGTACCAGTAACTATTCGTTACTTTAAGGAAAGTAATCGTTACATTTTATTCGTTACTAGGTACTAGTTTATTTGAAATGGCCGCCATGCTGCCAGTTTTGCAAATCATAAACAAGAAATTCCTTGTGAATCGCTCTTAATTTCGTTGTCCTAGTACTTGTATCAACACAATGATGCCAAGTCCACTTTTTTAAATATCCTCTTCTAAGTAGAAATCCCTTTAAGCACTAACATAAATAAAACGACTATGTGAAGGAAATAACGTTTATTGAATTGAAATTTTCTTCAACAGAAAATCCTCAAATTTATAAAAGAAATCCCTTTATCACCTTGGTGTTGAAAGAAACGAATCGAATAAAAAACGCATCGTCATCGCAGTGCACTTTGCTGTAAGGAAGAGTAAGTGTATATTTTCTCGTACTTATGCTTTGGAATGGCGGTACGGTACTTCACTTTCAATATAGGTACTTTTTTAGATGTGGAACGAATACTCGAATAACGAAACGTTTACTTTTTTGGGAGCTCATTTCTTTACTTAAGTAAAGAATATAAATCTGGGCCGGTATTCGTTACTTCGGGTTTCAGTTGGTAACGAGTACTCGTATCACAAATAGCTACTTTTTTGACATCACTAATTAGTATTTTAGTATTTAGTGAGATTAGTAAAGACTCACCTCTTTCATTGATGGCCTTACCTTTCCATTTTGTTTGGTGAGAGTTCGCGTTTCCGCTAATTACCAGGTTGAGGTTCGTCCGTGCGGCCTCCTTCGTTAGGGCTCTGCTCCTCTGTTGGAGATGGGATGTCATGGACCATATAAATTGATGCGATTAATAGTGGTGGCTATTGGTTTTTGCCCTTTGCCCGTTTGTCCTGTAGTTAGGCTTTCGAAAAATATTAAGGTTCTTTTTTGCCATAATGCGCAGTAGATCAGCTATTCTACTGTGATGCAGGTTAATCGTAATTACTCTCAGCATGAGGAGGAGCTGGAGTTGGATCCAGTATTGCGGACGGTGTAGGAGTAGCGTCTGGATCTGTTATCTCATTTCTGTTCTCCTCTTCCGTGTCGATGGAAATCTTTTGCGTAGCGGAAGTCAGAGTTGCTATCCTCAGATCCGGTTCCACTTTGTTGGCCATGCCTCGAGAGTGTTTTTGTTCCCGTCCGCGGGATTTCGCTGTTTAAGGCGTACATAGACACTCCCTTTGGAAAAATGCGTAAGGAAACGGACTTTTTCCAAAACGCGAGTAAAGTAGATCCTCGGCTTTTTTATTGATCTGGAGAATTAATACTTGGCCGCCGTCCGCAGCCAGCGGTTTGCCGACGTTAATTACTCTCGTCGACGTCGAAATTAATGCTGGAGCAGCTTCTCAGTGCGGTCTCTGCGGGCATCACCCTGGGTAGAAATACTTTGGCTTTAGGTATTGAAGGTAGACTCGTCCTGTCCACTTTCTCCAGCTTCGCTCCCTCCCAAGTGTTTTCTAGAGTGCCCACTGTCTTCCTACACCAGTTTACTGCTAATTTGTCATTGGACTTCATGATTTTGACCTCGTTCAACAATCCCGCTCTATTAAACGAGGGCATGGGTGGTTCCACATTGGGGTTCATGTGCCGCACGATTTTGTCTAGTAGCCTCATCTCCACAATTTTCTACTTTTCTACATCCTTCCCAGTGGATCACTATGGCCAACAAGAGCTACTAGGTATTTTTTAGTGGCATCCGACTTCTTCTGAGTCCCTGATGTAGATGCCCTAATCTCTGGAGCTTTATGGTTAGGCTTGGTCTTTTTAGACTGCGATCGGGGTTGGTTTTCTTCTTCTGATCTATGCCTTTTGTGCCTTTTCGTTTCCACTCTTTTATGCACGTTTTCTTCGACCTTGTTGCAAAAACTCTGGTTTTTGCTTTCCAGGCCCTTTTTCCCCTTGTGCACCGCTCTGGTTATAGCTATGGTTTCTTTAGCCCAGGAAAAATCCTTCATCTCCTTTTTTGGAGTAAGTTTTTCTTGTTGCCAAGTCTCATTCCATATCCAAGCGCGGCTATTCCGCGAGGGCTTGGACACTTGTGTCTTACGCACCCTGGTATCTTCCCAACTTGGGTGACCGCACCTCTTCTTCTTCCGTTATTGTCTTGGCACTTTCCCGATCTGAGTTCGGGTCGGAAGTGTGCAAAGAGAATTTTCGTTTGTAATTTAGGTCAGTAGCTATAACTCCGGGACATTCTGACTCCCTCAAAGCTCTGGATGTGCTAGCTGTAGTATTACCATCCACACAACCTGCGTCAATCATCATGGAAATTGCTCGTTCGTAGTTGCTGGCGACACAGGAGGTTCTGACACCACCAAGCCCTTGCTGGAAGTCACGGCCATGCCTCCTACCGACACTTGGGTTGATATTCCCATTCGCTATTTACTGCTCCTGTTGTCTCCAATTAAGGTTTCCGCCATCGGCTTTCTTTATAGTCTACCAGCTCAGAAAAGACTTTTATACTCTAACACCTTTACCCTACGTCCCCTGCATTAGAAGCTTTGGACATATTGGCTTCAGTGTATAGTGCCGAAGAGAATTCGCCTACCAACGGCCAATACACCTTTGCAGGTTGATGTTTCCGTGATGCCACCTCGTGGAGGATCTCCGCTTGGCCACTTGGGACAGTCCATTCTATGATCAGGTTTGCATCCCGAACACGATCGACTACCCCTTCGATACCTGATTCAATTTAGATGAAGTTTATAGTGGTAATCACTTATTAGATAGGGGGTCTGAAAAGCTGAATTTTTCTTATTTCCATAATAAGAGGTCCTGCAGACACTGAACTCGACCGATCGAATTTTGCCAATTTCCCTTAAAATTCGCGGACGTGAATGCTATAGCATTCATGTTTTCATTCATTAAATTTCTTATTGTACGTGAATGTGTTAAAGACGGTGTTTTCCATGAGCTGTGAAATTGGACTTATAGCAAGATTTAATGCATCTTCGATTGTTTTGTATTCGGTGGTTGTACTCATAGTGTTTGTTTAGCGCACTTGGAGCTTCCACATCATTGTTTTCACTATGCTAAAAAATAAACATAACCGTCTTCATACCTTCTTCAATAACCTTCCGGAGAGTGTTCTTAAGCTTCGTTTTCTTTATTTTTTTTTAGCTTTTCGCTAAGGACGAAATGTCTACAAATTCCAATCTCCCGAATTTATGTGAACTAACTGATCGTCATGTTCGTCGGGATTCAGTTCCTGGTATCGCTCTTCCTACAGCTCCTGATGCTAAATTCGATCGCGAAGACGAGCGTCTGAAGACCTTTGATCGGTGGCCCTCGAATTCGATAGACATCTCTCTCTTGGCCCGCACAGGAATGTATTTCATCGGTTTGCGTGACACAACGCAATGTCACTTTTGCGGTATTGGTCTGAGCGAATGGCAACCGTACGACCATCCTGTAGACGAACATTTAAAATACGCGCCCAATTGCCCACTCCTACGACATCAGTCCACCAAGAACGTTCCCATCGACTCTGCAGCACTGAACCAAATACTTTGTTCACTTAATCCTGATGTCTGTGGGATTAGACAAATGCCGTCAAACAGCAACAACCGAGATTGTTCCGTCAGTGAGCGGGCCGCTCCAGCTTTTCCGAATTTCGCTTTAGAAGCAAAACGAATCGAATCATTTGTCGGATGGCCAAAAATTTTCAAAAGCAAAATTCATAGTTTGGCAGGAGCTGGTTTCTTCTACGGCGGCTACAGCGATCAAGTTCAGTGTTTTAGCTGCGGCGGCACCCTACAGGATTGGGAAGATAGAGATAATCCTTGGGAACAGCATGCCATTTGGCATAGTTCTTGTAAATATTTGCGATTGATATTAGGTAAGGAATACATCGAGGAATGTATTGCAAAGTATGAGAAAAGTCATAAGGAGCCCGAGGTGCAGCCAGGCCCAGAAGAACCAGTTCCTTTCGATCGACAAATATCCGCTCTGTCATCCTGTGGTGGCCAAATTGATGACGATAATATGTGCAAGCTATGTTTTGTCGAATTACGAAATACAGTTTTTCTGCCGTGTGGCCATGTTGTTGCATGTGCTAAATGTGCTTCTTCGCTGACAAAGTGTCCGGTTTGTCGGATCTCAGTTACAGATGTTCAAAGACTTTATTTTTCCTAATTCAATACGAAATTATTTCTTAGTATTATAGTCGAACTATTTTGCTCAGTTTCTAAAATGTTTATAAAAATATTTCATATATTTCTGTCGTTATAAAAAATAAAAAACCAATTGTTATGACTTCTTGATTCTTGAGATTGTTTTATTTTGAAATCGTTACCTTTAATAGTAAAAATAAAATCGTTCAAGGGAAAAAGTCTGAAGATAGTTTTGGTAAAGAAAGTTCAAACAGTTCCTTTCAATGTTACTTGCACCATCCGGAGAGAGTGTAACTGAATGGGGTAACTATGAGATAAGAAGGACGCAAGACATCGCAAAAATTAGATGAAAAGTCGGTTTGGTACTTAGAATCTGTAGACCAGAAAAAGAATACCCTATACAGACCCATAAATCCAAGTGAAGTAATACATATATAAAACGATCCCAACCTGCTGCCGACCGCTCTCCAATATCCTAAAATCAGCAAATTCCCTCTCAGCTCGACGAAAAAACAAACAAAAGTGCAGTTACATCTTTCTTTTCTCTATCGTAAATCATTCATCTTGCATTTCACCACCACAAGCTCCTACAAAACCGGTCTATTTTTAGCCGTTCAAATCCCGCCTTTTCTTTTTGTTGGTATGTTCCCCGTAGTACGAAGTATAGAAAAGACCAACGAACGAAATAAAATTTTCTTTAAGTTATTTTTTTTTTTAGGTTAATAGTTACCTTAAAAAATGGTTAAAATGGTCCTAGTTGGGTTTTGTGCTTTTTCTTCAGTTTTAATTGAAGAATCACGAAATCAATTTGTGAGATGATTTTTTCTCGGCCACTTTGTCGAAATAAAAGACATTGCTGGTTATTTTTGAAGTGGCGTAGTACAAAGCGTTGTAGTGGTGGGGGAAAAAAGTTACTGAGGTAGGCACTCAGCTTTGTGTGTTACTTAATATACATAGAGGGTGTTTGAGCAAGAGGTGTATGGTTGGAAAGGCCTATCATTTGACAGCTGGTTGTTTGACTTATCAAATGCTGACATTTGTCATCTATAAAGGCGGGAAATTTACCATGGAACGCTGCACAGTCGTTGTATTTTTTTAAGCAGTTACGATACGCAAAGTTCGAGCGAATTTTGGTCGTAATCATGTGCCTTCTGAGACGTGTGTGCGCAAACGACTCAAAAAATTCCAAGAGACTAGTTCAGTGAAGATGTAAAGAAACCGAAACGAGTTCACCCCGGACGTTCAACCGAAAATATCGCCGAAGTGAAGTACAGTGTGCCCAAGAACTCTACCTTTCCACGTCCACACTGCAGCGAATATTGACGAAAGATTTGGCATGTGTATAAACTCCAAGCCACTCATGAACTGCAGCCAGCGGACCACCAGCAGCGCCGTACTTTCTCTGATTGGGTCTTGGAAACAAATCCTACACCTCTTGTTGATACACCCCATGCAAGGGTTCCAATGGAATTATTGATACTTTAACGGCGGCACTGGGATTCAAACCGGTTTCTCGCTTTTTCTTCTTCTATTTTCAACCATTCAAATTGCTTCAATTCGCTTGAAGATTTGGTCTTCCTTTATATATTCTAAGGTTTGGTGAAGGTTTTCAGGTATCGAACCTAAGGAAAGATTGCCGGATTCCACTTTGTTCTGAATTATTAATCGTGATGTTTCGGTGTCTGCTAAGACAACTTATCAGCTTGAGAAATTGCTTAGTAGAAACCGAAACCGATAAGGACACACAATTAATATTTTTTTTATTTGTAACAGTATCGCGTGAAGACTACTAAACGGGTTATAATTCGTGTTTCACTAGGTGTCCTTTCGTTGCGAATGGCGGTGAAACCTAAGAAAATGTAATATATTTGATAAATCAAATTGTACTTTACGATATTATTCTTCAATTAGGAGTACCAGTGAAACTTGTGCGACTGGTAACCCTATTCTGGCACAAACTACATTTATGTAAAATTTCTTTAGCAGCCTTCAATTCCGCTCTAGGATGGAGTACTAGAATACACCCACAGCTAGCCCTTCTTTCCCTAAAAATGACAAAAGGACATTCATTGGATCATGGGCTTATCACCCGTGACCTTAAAATCTAACTGATACGAGACACAGATACAGCGCCTCGGATACCGACGGATTCTGCGGAAACGACTTTCAGCATTCGAAAACGGACTATGATTGGCTTCTGGAACGTTCGAAAATTGATTGTCGGTGGAAGGGCTAGTGGTCAGAGGTTGCAGAGGTTGACCGTGAAATGGAGTACTATAACATCCAAATCTTGGGCTTCGTCCTGAGTGGGAAGGCAAAAAGAGCGTGGCGGTCGTTCTTACACCGAAAGCTACAAACATCTCACTAGCTGGGAACCAAACTCGTCAGACTCAGGACAAAGGTCATAATTCTGCAGTGCTATGCACCAACTAATGCCGCAACAGCTGGTGAGAAAGACGAGTTTTATCACCAACTAAGTGAAACTTTTGAGCGTGTTCCAAGAAGTGATATTGTAATCATCTCAGGAGATATGAACGCCCAGCTTGGCTTTGACAATACTGGAATAGAACCCGACTTGGAGAACATAGTGGTCCTGGGATTGACGCTTCACGATCATGGATTAAGAGACCAGAAAATTTGGGGAGTTTTGTAGTATTCGGCAAATGGTCATCTGATGGACCCTTTTTTCACATAAGAGTCACCATAAAACTTTTTGGTTTTCCCCTAGTGGCGTCCTAATTCTAAAATGGCACTACAGTCCAAATCGGGCCTTGGCTTCTTGACCACCAGGTTCCTTAACATTTTTCATTATTTATTGTGGAAGGGTTTTTAGACCTTCGCACAACCCTCTATCTTCGAATTTTTCATTTTCGTAGATAGAGTTGACCAAAGTATGCCAAAGCAGGCAATGGGCTGGAATTATGAGCTTCGCATTGTATACCAACACGCCACCCACTAGGCTACAAACTAGCTTCTAGTTGTGTTACTTAGAACCAAATCGACTATTTGGCCAAAAATCGTCGATGGAGGAGATGTCTTCTTGATGTGGGAGCGAAGCGTGGAGCAGACGTGTGGAGCGATCACCACTTGATGGTTACCTGCTTAAGATTGTGTACAACAGTTGTCCTAATGCTCAAATTCTTCAGATGAAGCGTAAGCTTAATGTGGGTATACTTGAAACTGAGACTTATACTGAGACTCCAACAAAACACGCGAGTGTACCAACATTCTGCGCGAAAAGTCATCCACATCGGGCGGATATGAAATGCGCACAGTGGACGACAAGTGGGAGGCAGCCCGAAACGTATTTTTAACAAGTGCAGAAGAATCTGTGGCATATGTGCAAAGCGGTGAGAAACCCTGGATGTCGCAAGACTCATGAGATAAGTTTGGTGATCGGCATAAACACCAAATTGTCAATTATCTCTAAAACCCACAATGAACTCCCAATTTGAGGTGGAAGTACTGCGATGATCATAAGCAGCTTAAAAAGGCTGTTAGACGCGACAATAGAAAGGCCATTAAAGATCTGGACAACAAGGTAGAATTTTCGGCTTTCCTTGGGGAAATGTGTCCACTATTTAAAATTATGAAACAGTTGACGAACTGGAATTTCACCGCCAACCACCTGGTGTGAGATATCAACGGAACTCTCTTTAGTATGAGTAAGCACTAATTGCTGCGAGGGAAGGAATACTTCTCTGATATTTTAAACATGTTGTCAGAATAAGATATTCCAGAAACAGAACAACTTCCAAACATCCAACTGCAACAACTCTCTATTAGGGATGATCCCCCAGATAAGGAAGAACAAGTTTCCGCCGTTCGGTCAATGGCGGGAAAGAAAGCCCCAGGCTACCCATAAGGCCACGGACTTAGAACTGAACTTCTTAAAGCGGACCCGGAAATAATAGCCAATGTACTCCTCCCACTCTTCACTGGGGTGTAGGAAAATATCCGGTTGAATGGAAGAAGAGCGTCATTGTCAGAAACCCGAAGAAGGGCTCCCTTCGAGATTGTGGCAATTGTCGTAATATATTTCTACTTGCTGCCGTATCGAAAATCATGGCTAAGGTAATTCCCAATAGGATTAGTGATGATGTTGAGAGCAGCCTTGAAGTTTATTAAGCTGAATTTCGTGAAACGCGGTCTTGCACAGACCATGAAAATACCTTAAGGATAATATTGGAGCAATCCGCCGAAATAGGTTCGCCATTATATATAATGGTTATTGACTTGCTATGAGTTATGATCAAATAATCCTACCAAGATGCAAGATGACGCGTTTTACAAGAGGAGAGCTTTGCTGCGCCAACGGCTGTCA
Source organism: Chorisops tibialis (assembly GCA_963669355.1). Taxonomy (NCBI): domain Eukaryota; kingdom Metazoa; phylum Arthropoda; class Insecta; order Diptera; family Stratiomyidae; genus Chorisops; species Chorisops tibialis. The sequence goes on from OY770263.1 coordinate 255,295,987, forward strand.
GACAAGGCTGTATATTATCACCAGCTCTGTGGTAAAAAATGATATCTTTGAAGCTGCACTGGAGGGTGGAGGAGATAAATGTCTTCATTACGGACTGTTTAACATCTTAAGTGGAAAATGACCTTTAAGTTTAACATGGAACTGCAAAATTTCGAGAACCATGCGTCTGATGTCTTTCAGGGGATGTCTTGGCCAGATGTGATCTCTAACAACGAACCTTGGAATACAACTGGGCAGACTATGAAGGTACTCGTGGAAGGCGGAAATAGAGGTGGATGTTGGGTTGGTCGACCATGTAGGATGCAATTACGCAGTTGATATGGAGGCCAGGGGAATAAACAAATCCGATGATCAGGATGACGCCTTGGAGAACTGTTTGTGTCATACGCCCCTATTAGCAGCAAAGTCATGATGATGCTCTTCAATACAGATATTCCTCAAAATTAACCACCCTTAAAATCAAGAAACCTTGAGATATGAGAAAAGCTTACATATACTTGACCACAAATGGGGGAAGTTTGTACCCGCCAAACCCAAATTCCGAAGAAGGATGAACTTCGTTATTTTTCCAATGGATGCGGTATTTATCTACTTACTGCTGTGTCAAAAATCATGGCTAAGATATTGTCCAATAGAATAAACATTGCAAAGGGCTGGCTCTCTGGAAGTATACCAAGCTGGATTCTGTAAAAGATTGTTTTATACCGATCACACAAATACGGATAATATTGGAAATGTAATCGATGGAGCTGGAGCAGAGCGTCCGCAGACCATAAAACAGCGACATTTTATTTGTTGGTTATGGAATCTAGTGCAACCACACAATAGTTAATGTTGCGTAGCGAAGCACCAGATGTCGTTAAAAATTGATACCAATGATTCAATCTGGATATTGCCTGGTTATAGACAAATTTAGGAGAATGCGGTAAATTATCCTTATTAAGGGTATTTCAAAAAAAGAATAGTCGATGTTTCGTTTGATTGCGTCAGTGGATGTCCAATGGATGACCCTTTCCCTAGATGCGAGTGTTTCCAGGGCGCCTATGAGTACTTTTGAAATGTTACGAAACCGTACGTTTTACCGTTTTCTGCATCATGGTCTCGAATTGTGTAGAGTCCTTGTACTATTTCTTCTTCAATGGCACTATAGCCCAAATCGGACCATGACTTCCTCACCCTCAGGTTCCTTAGCATTTTATTTGTTATTGCGAAAGGGTGGTTAGCCCTTCGCATAACCCTTTTTCTATGAATTTTCATTTTCGCAGATAAAGGTTGTTGTGTTTTGAAGGCCTAGGACGGTGGTTTCGATACCGAAATATCGAAATAGGCGGAAGGAAATCGGGCTCGGGAATTACAATAGAATGGTCCGAAACCCTCCAGCATTCATCTCGGTGGCAATATCGGGCTCGAACGACGTGTAAGCGTGTTAGTGTGTCTAGCTACAGGAGTCGTGGGGCGGGGGAATTCGTTGCTCCGATACGGACCATTGAAACCATGGCCTGTAACAACACAACAATGGCGCCCAACGTGGGGCACGAAAAGCCTTGCGCCAAGCCTTGAAACCGCAATGCCTCGACACGCGAGGTGGAAAAATTCCGTGTAAAATTTGAGTGCAACAATGGACTCTGACTGTCACTGGAGGCAGTTGTTTCGCCTGCACGGCACAAATAGTCCATCATATAAGCCTTTTGGAATTCCGTTCACTCGTTTCGATGGCGGAAGATGGTTGGTGCCGGACCTTGCCTAACGAAGAACCCGTTGGCAACCTTGTGATTTTCCTTTGGAAAAGTTCGATGTCATCTTGAATATTTTCACCATTAGAACTTGTGAGAAATAGATGAGACATGGTGGGTGTTTTATTTACAGGCATAGGTACCTTCTTGGCAGCGGGACTTGGCTTGTCTAGGCGGTTTTTCGACAGAGGGCAAAATACTTGTGTCTGCGAATGAATAACCTGTAATATGTGAACACTGTGACAGTTGAAGAACAAGTGACGTTTATGTGCTAACGATACAAGATGTTAGGTCTAGTACAATTCTTTTTTTATACATGTACAATTGAAACTTAATCCAGATAGCATATGGCATTACTAGCTTCATAATTCATATACTATATCACCCATCCCTGCCCATTCACAGAATCTTCATTAGGTACCTTTCATCCTTTCAATCCTCTTCCTCTCTTCATGGGGCCGTACGAAGCAGACTTTTTTGGAGACTGTATGCTTAGGAAGGGTGGGCAGGGTAAGACGACCTAAAACCAGTCGCCATCGTCGAGGCATCTGATCGGGTCAACAGCAAAAGTCCTGCTTTTCTTGTTGAATACCTGTTCTCGTTTTGCTGTCACAGGCCATGGTTTTTATGGTCAGTATCGGAGCAACGAGTCCCCCACGACTCCCGGAGCTAGACCCGGCAACACGCATTGCCACCGAAATAGACGTTGGAGGGTCCCGGACCATTCCAATTCCCGAACCTGATTTCTTCATTACCGTCCTAGGCCTTCAAAACACAGCAAAGTGGCCAAGATATATCCACGCAAGTAGTGAGCTAAAATTTCACGTTGCCCAGAATTTGAACTCCCACCCTTCGCGTTGTAGACCAACACGCTACCCACTAGGCTACAACCTAACTCCTTGTCCTTGTACAGGATATTCTTATTCTATAAACTGCATTAAAAACAAAATTAGAGGTGATTCGGAATTTTTTTAAATTAATTATAATATTTTTTTTTTCTTCTCTTTTCAGCTCTATGTCGAACTAAAGAAGCATAGCCGTCACAATGTCAAAAATGTTTACAAGATTTAATCCATCGAATTTATTTCAACGAACCGATCGCTTCGCTCGTCAGCAATCAAACCCGGGAATGACAATACCGATAGGTCCCGATTCGAAATTCGATCGGGAAGACGAGCGCCTCAAAACTTTTGACGGTCGATGGCCCGCGAATCCGATTGACGTCGCACTCCTGGCTCGAACGGGAATGTATTACGTGGGATTGCGGGACGCTACTCGTTGTCATTTTTGTGGCATTACTATTTCCGAATGGCAACCGGACGACCATCCTGTGAGCGAACATTTAAAATGGGCACCCAATTGCCCGCTACTGCGACGACAATCGACCCGGAATGTTCCCATCGATCCTGCCGATTTCGATCGATCACTGCCAGCTCATAGTCCTGATGTTTGTGTGATGGTTCGTCAGACGCCATCGAACAGCGGTCGGGGATGTCCCGGCGGTCAAATGGCTCCGGCTTATCCACATTACTCACAAGTAATAGCGCGGGTCTCATCGTTTGCCGAGTGGCCAAAGGTTATCAAGCACAAAATTCAAAATTTGGCGGATGCTGGTTTCTTCTATGTCGGTCGCGGCGATCAGGTGCAATGTTTCAGCTGTGGCGGTGGCTTGAAGGACTGGGAGGACACAGACGATCCGTGGGAGCAGCATGCCATCTGGCATAGTACTTGCAAATATTTGCGATTGCTACGCGGCAAGGAATACATTGAGGAATGCATGGCCAAATATTTGGAAAATCAGAGCAAGCCCAAAGAGCAACGAACTGAATCGATATCGTTCGATCGTCAAATTTCCGTGGCGTCGTCGAATGGCGGCGGCGAAATCGACGACAATAACTTCTGTAAGGTGTGCTTCATAGAAGAAAGGAATACCGTATTTCTGCCGTGTGGCCATGTTGTGGCGTGTGCCAAATGTGCTTCTTCGCTGTCAAAGTGTCCGGTTTGTCGGCTGCCATTTATTGATGTCCACAGACTGTATTTCTCCTAATTTATTTGTACATTGTAAAATTATTTGTTTAGTGCTAGTCGTTAAATTGTCCTTCCAAAACAACCGCACGGCATTGAGACAACATCGAATTATATTTCAATCGATTTTGTCGAAATTCCGTTTTTAATTTGTAAATAAAGAAAATTTATTTTTTGTCTTCAATTTAATTTTTTTTTTTTTGCTTTCATAAAACTACTTCATCTCATTCATTCAATTTTTTTATATTTGAATTCTGTTAGTTGCAGACTTAAACAAAATAAATTGCCAACAAGTCGGGCGCAACTGTATTATTTTTGGTACAAGTTGGGGATGAGTGGAAAGTCAATAAGCAGGTTAGAGTTGTTAGGGAAGACTAAGTGAAATAGGACTCTGTTGTCAATTTAACACTTAATTGCAAACACAATCAATAGCTCCAGTACATACATACACTGACCGACAAAAGTCTACATACGACCCCTATTTTCACTACTTGACGAGTCCCATGGCACTAAAGTAATGATGCAGTTATGATCTAAGTCTATTTTAATTGATATTTAACAAAAAAAATCTTTCCTCTAATATAAACTTTACAAGTTATTCATACATAGCTAAAAAAATGCATTGACAAAAGTCTACATACGGCTAGGTAAATCATTCTTTATGTTTAATAAGGGGAAGTACCGTTTATCAAGTTTTGGCATTTGCGCTTCGCGTTAGGCTACAGTTTGGGCAGTTTCGATAAGGCCGCAGCTGTGACGATGGCTTCTCGGAAGGAAATCTCATCAGAAGTACGGAAATTGGTGGTAAAACATCGAAACGAAACAAAATCTTTCGGAGAAATAGCCAAATTGTTGAATTTATGTAAATCGACAGTTCAAACCATATTCAACAACTACAAAAGCAGGTTCTCTGTTGAAAACAAACCGCGCAGTAGTCTACCAAAGAAGCTGGTTCGCAGAGATGTCTCGCAGAGATGTCTCGCAGAGATGTCGCGGAGGGCATAGCAAAACGAACAGGAACCACGGTGCATCCAAGAATAGTTCAAAGAACATTAAATAATAATGGTTATCACATCAGAACACCACGCAAAAAAACCCCTTATAAGCGAAAAAAATCGGAAACTCCGTAAGTTTGGAGAAAGGAAAACACGGGAATGGACCCGAAACACTTAATTCCTACAGTCAAACATGGCCGTGGCAATGTGGCATTATACTTGGGAATTGACGTTTGGGATGCATTTGGCCTAGCCCTAAACGGGGTAGACGAGCTCGTTTTTGAAACTCCACTTGAATCCGTCCCCAAGGCACAACACGAATTGACTATATCCCAACAAAGCGCACTTAAATCTGTTGTTGAATTATTTCCATCTTCCATTGAAAATGGTCTTGGACACACTACCATGTTGGAACATGCAATCGATGTTGGACAGGCAAAACCAATCAAGCAAAGACATTATGCGGTTTCGCCGGCAGTTCAGAAAAACCTGTATGATGAAATAGACCGTACGCTCCAATTAGGAGTAATAGAAGAGAGTAACAGTCCTTGGATTTCACCCGTAACAATAGTCCGTAAAGCAAATGGTAAGGTCCGTTTATGTTTAGACGCACGGAAGGTGAATGAGGCAACAGTCAAGGATGCATATCCTCTCCCGTTGATCGATGGTTTAATAGCTAGATTAGATCAAACGAAATTCATTTCGAGCCTAGATCTGAAGGATGCGTTCTGGCAAATACCTCTTGCCAAGGACTCGAAAGAAAAAACTGCCTTCACAGTACCTGGCAGACCACTTTACCATTTTAGAGTAATGCCATTTGGCCTGTGCAATGCACCTCAAACAATGTGTCGTCTGATGCACCGCGTTATCCCACATCAGCTCCATGACCGAGTGTTCGTCTACTTGGACGACCTGCTTGTTACCTCTGCAACGTTTGAGGAACATTTAGACTTACTGAGACAGGTAGCTAATCTCATTCGGGTTGCAGGGCTAACAATCAATGTCGAAAAGAGTAAATTCGTCCTAAAAGAGCTCAAGTACTTGGGTTATGTGGTGGGTGATGGATGTTTTCGTGTTGACCATGAGAAGGTCCGTGCCATTGCAGAGTTTCCGCCACCAAAAACAGCGCGCCAGGTGCGCAGGTTCCTCGGAATGGCGGGGTGGTACCGTCGATTTATCGCCAACTACGCTTCTTTGACAGCACCGTTGACAAACCTTCTACGTAAAAACTCAAAAATTCTTTTAACTCCAGAGGTTTTGTCGGCTTTCAAAACAATCAAGGAAGCTCTGTGTTCAGCACCTGTCTTGGTAAATCCTGATTTTGGACGCCCATTTTTTATCCAATGCGACGCTAGTACGACGGGCATTGGTGCAGTTCTCTTTCAAAAATCGGATAACGGGGAGGAACATCCCATTGCATATGTATCGTAGAAGCTCAATTCAGCACAACGAAATTACTGCGTTACAGAACTAGAGTGCCTAGCAGCTGTAAGTAGCATTAAGGAATTCCGAGCCTATGTGGAAGGATTCCCTTTTACGGTGATCACGGACCATGCCAGCCTTAAATGGCTTATGGACCAAAAAGACATAACTGGGCGACTTGCACGCTGGAGTCTTAGCTTGCAGAAATACAATTTTAACATTGAGTACCGCAAAGGTAAACAAAATGTAGTACCTGACGCCTTATCGCGAATGCACTCCGATGCCTTGTGGCACAATGACTCATCTGGCGACTTAAACACCCCAATTCTACAAATTGATTTGACTAGTCCTGAATTTGATCATCCAGAGTATGTCAATAAATTAGAGCGTTTCTCAACGGGTGTAAGAAGTAACGTCCAAGTAAAGAATGGGAAGTTATACATTAAACCACCCAGGGGATCACTAAACCTTAATACCGAACTTCCCCCATGGAAATTATGGGTTCCACCAGGGCTTGTCCCGGAACTTCTTCCACAGGCTCATAATCCCCCATCGGCTGCACATATGGGTACTCTTAAGACATTAGAACTACTCCAACGATACTTCTACTGGCGTAATATGGCACAAGACGTTAAAAAATATGTAGGGAAATGCGTTACTTGCAAGCAGTGCAAGGCCATGAATTATATCTCACTGTCTCCGATGGGTAGTCAAATCGTTGTGACTCGACCATGGCAACGACTATTCATAGACCTTTTGGGTCCTTACCCTAGATCTAGAACTGGGAACACTCACATTTTAATCGTTCTGGACCAATATTCCCGTTTTGTGTTGCTTAAAGCGTTAAAAAAAGCCACTGCTCCAAAGATCGTAGATTTCTTGGAGCGTGAAGTGTTCCACATGTTTGGTGTGCCAGAGACACTGCTGTCCGATAACGGCGTGCAGTTCAAGTCAAATATATTCGCGGAGCTATTGAAAAAATATGGGGTGGGACATATGTTCACTCCGACATACACACCTCAGCCTAACACCTCGGAAAGGACGAATCGCACCATCTTGTCCGCAATACGCTCATACCAACGAGAGTGGGATGTCCACCTAAGTGAAGTGGCTGCAGTTCTTAGGAATGTGGTTCATTCCTCTACTAAATACTCACCACACTTCTTAGTTTTTGGATATCACAAAGTCATGCACGGTTCCAACTATTCCCTGCTCAAAGACTTGAATTATGTAGCTGGAAGGGAAATCGAAATATTGCCAGCTCCTGATAGGTTAAGCTTAGTGGAGGATCAGGTACTATTACAATTGCAAAAAGCACATCAGCAAAATGCTAAACGTTATAATCTGCGAAGTAGAGAGCGCGAATTCGCAATTGCCCAGCAAATCTACGTTCGCACGCATTTGCAATCCGACGCCTCGAAGAATTTCAACGCGAAATTAGGACCCAAATTCACGCAAGGCACAATCTTGCGGCGAGTGGGAAATGTCGCTTACGAAGTTGTCGATCCCCAATGGTAAATCACTAGGTGTTCACCATGGCCGTGACCTAAAAGATTGAATTTAGTTCTACAATTTGATTCCTACAATTATATAGTATACCTGTTCAATTTAAATGCCTTTTCTTATATTTTTATTGTTTTTTTCGCTTGTTATACTCTAGATGAAATCTGAGAGTATATTGTGTTTGCCTTACCGCTAAGAAATAATGCTCGCACAGAGCCGCCAAGGGTACAGAAATATTTGTTGTCGCTCAAAAACTTCGATTCCGAGTTGCTGTCTGTCCGTCTGTCCGGCTGTCCGTCTGTCTACAGCATAACTTTCGAACGCTTTGAGCTATCACGCTGAAATTTGTTGTGTGTCATTTTTAGCAAAAAAGAAAAGTTCGTGAACGGGCCACATTCCCCCACTCCTTCTACCCCCTCCCATACAAATTTCACGAAATCCGAAATTTTCAGAAATTGATTTTTCTTTGAAACTATTTAAGCTATTGATTTGAAATTTGGGTCAAATTATTATGATATAGATGTCATTAATATGACTGAATATTGATCAGATCCCGTCACTCCTTCTACCCCCTCCCACACAAATGCATAATTTTGAAAAATGCACTTTTTCGATTTTCATTGAAACTAGCAAAGTTATGAAAACGAATTTTTGCCAGAATTAATTTTATTATAATTCTAATCAGAATTGAAAAAATTATAAACTTCACCTCACTCCTTCTACCCCCTCCCATACAAATTTCACGAAATTTTGAAATCTAAATTAAATTATTTTTCTTCGAAACTGTTAAAGCTATCAACTTGATATTTTATAAAGTATAAAAATAGAAATTTCAATACCGAGAAAAAAATGTGTTTTGATCCGTACACTCCTTCTACCCCCTCCCATACAAATGTATAATTTTTGTTTAGTGCATTATATCGATTTCCATTAAAACTAGAAAAAGTACAAACTTAAAATTTTGCCAGAATTTGTTTTTTAATAATTGCAATAATTGCTAAAAAAAATATCAGCTCCTCTTCACTCCTTCTACCCTCTCCCATACAAATATCTGTATTATAAATTCAAGAAAAGCATTTCTCCTTCGAATATATTAGAACTATCGAATTTGAAATTAAATCAAAGCGTGGTGATAAGGATGATGATAAGCAGTTTCAAAATCGTCTTAAACGCTCCACTTCCTTTGCCACCTCCCATACAAATGCCTCAATTTCAGGAAAACTATGTCCAATTGAAAATAATGAAAGCTACAAACCTTAAATTCAGCACGAAATATTTTGCATAGCACATTAGGTGTCATATCTAAAAATTACAAACCTTCCTCCTCCCCTTCTATCACCTCCCATATAAAAGTCACTATTAATTATTTAAAAGAATTGGAGGTGACATATTTTCCGGTATATTGAATTCTTTCTCGTTTCATCTAGAGTATCATATGATTGGGCCTTACGCTCAATCATAATTCTTTTATGTTTTTTTTATTATGTTAGGATAGATGCGATAGACTTATCGCCGAAATATGAATTGTTTTTTTTTCTTAGTTTAATACCTATATTATTTTATTTCTCTTTCTTATTTTTTTTATTATCTTAGGATAGATGCGATAGACATAGCAATTTGAGGGAGTCGAGTTTTGGGCGGGAGATCGAGCGGTCGTGATCTGACGTGAGCGAAAAGGAAAAAATCGGAGTGAAAAAAGGAGGAAAAAAAAACACATGGTCGTTGAAAAAGAAAAAAAGAGAAAAATAACGTGGAGTGGTGCGTGAAATTAAAAAAAAAAAACAAAACAAAAAAAAGGTTCTGCGCTTTAAATTGTGGAACAAAGTGAATACCACCGGTTGGCCCCCGTGACTAGTGTGCAAATGCAAAAAAAAAGGGATTTGCAAATGAATATTTAAAAAAATAATTAGAATAACCAAAAAGCAGGCTGCAGCGCGACCAAAGTAAGTTTTTTTTTCGTGTACCTTACCTACCGTGTAAGATGAGATAGATCTGTTTAGGGCGCTGTGGGAGTCCACCGTGGCTTCGTTGGGTGGCCCTCCCGCCTGGCCCTCGCCGTCCATTGCAAGAAAGCCCTGCTTCTCAGGACCTTCTTGTAATGACCATATGTAATCTGGCGTAAAGACGTGCCAGTAGGTAGCGTGAGCTCCCCGTCCCCGTATATTTTTTTTTCCCTTCACAGCTCAACAAGAATGGTGTCTTCCCCAAACCAAATCCTTCCCCCCCCCCCCCCCCCCCCACGCCCTCAGCCCTGACTCGCCGGCAACCATGCTGTGAGCCCATCATCTGCTAGCGGAATGGAGTGCTCCATTTCGTTACAAAGTAAACGAAAGTGTTGACAGGCGCGTACTGTATAAAATCATGTTTGAGTTTGGAGTCCGAACGAAACTAGTTCGGCTTATAAGAATGACAGTTACCGAGTCTTTGTCACAAGTCAGAGTTGAAAACGATCCGACTTCCAGCTTTAAAACAAACAACAAACAAGGTGGCGGTCTAGCACCAATGCTTTTCAACTTGACACTCGAATATATTGTTCGGAAACTTCCCCTTGACACCAATGGAACACTATGCTTCAAATCTACACAACTCGTAGCATATGCCGACGACCTAGATATCCTTGCAAGATCTCTGTACAGTGCTAAATAGGTTTTTGTAGACCTTGACTCGGTAGCAAGAGAAGTTGAACTACATTTTAACGAAAACAAATCAAATGTTATGACACAAACTAGGAAAAAGACACCAATCAGACCAAATATTATAGTAGGAGACTATAACCTAGGAAACGTAGAAGAGTTTGTATACCTAGAGGCGAACCTATCGAAGGATGAATGCGAACCCATCGAAATTAAAAGAAGGATTATGATAGCAAATAAGATGTATTAGTCGGTATTTCCAATAATCAAAAACAAGAACGCAGACAGGAAAACTAAGCTAAAAGTATATAAAACAATAATAAGACCTGTGCTATGCTACGGTAGCGCAACATGGACATTAACACGAGCATTCAAGAAATTAATTAATGCCTTTGAGGCAAAGGTCTTTAGAAGAATCCTTGGACCTGTGTGCGACAACTCGAGCTGGAGAATACGATACAATAGAGAATTGTATGCCGTCTTCGACAATCCAGAAGTATATCAACCTTCATAAGATTTAAGAAAATACAATGGGCTGGTCCTGTTGATCGAATGGATGACGGAATGAGTCCCAAACGCACACTTAAAAGGAAAGTCAATGGACAAAGACCGGTCGGAAAACCACGGAAGCGCTGGAAGGATTCGATTGACGCGGACAGCAAATCACTGCTAAGATTTCTAACTGGAGGACGCGGTCACTGAACTGAGAAGGATGGAGGCAAAGTATTCAGGAGGCCAAAGTCCGATTTGAGCTATAGCGCCATCGTAAGTAAGTAAGTAAGTACTATATTTCTTAGATCCTTACTTCTGGTAGTAGCTATAATAAATGCAGAGTACTCCGACATTTCAGCAATGCTTGAGGGAGTCTATAGAAGCAGATACGGTATCACATCCAATTAGACGGGTACGATGGAGCAACGCCAGATGTGATTTTGGGGACCTAGCTGAAGTTGCAAGTTGTACTCAAGGCGTGGTCGGATATAAGCCAGTTGAGACACAGAAAAGTATTTCTTAAATTTTTGCAGAATACCTAAACCTTTCGAGGCATCAAGAGCGACCACATAGGACCATGACGATTGTGAAATTTGACAGGAATTAACATGAAGTCTGAAGAAGGTGGAATCTAAACGCCACTGAAGAAATTTATAGTTATTTAATCCGGTCTACATGATCAGTTCATTGCAGCTTTCCACATTTCATGAGGCTCGATTCCATTTTACGGTTAATTTGCCCCTATATGTATAAGTCAGGTTATTTCGACATTGACTTGTGACAAAGAATCTATTATTTTGACAATGGCACTATAGCCCAAATCGAGACTTAGTCTGTTGACCTTCAGGTTCTTAAACATGTTTTTCCATTACTTATTAGGAAACGTTGTAAGCCCTTCGTATAGCCCTCTATCTATGAATTTTTCATTATTGTAGATTAAGGTGACCAAGATATACCCAAGCAGGCGGTGTGCTGCAGTTGATCGAGATTTGAACTCACGATCTTCGCATTGTAGACACATGTTACCCACTAGGCTACACCCAAGCTGTGGTGAGTCTGTCATTGTCATTCTTGTACTCCCGTAGTAGAGTAGTTGCCGATTGAAAGTTACGGCGATTCCATTGAGTGCTTTAAGAGAGTAGCACCTCCATGGACCAACAAGTGCTGGCGACAAATAAAGACCAATGCTCTGGATCGAGCCTTGTGGAAAAATTCTGTTTCAATCTTGAGCATTTATAGGGAGTGGTAACAGGAAATTATTTGATTGATTGATTGTTCGATCGGTATCACGCTAACTAGCATCCGATAGCCAGTAATTTCGAAAGTAATTTAAACTCTTGTCAATCGCAAAATTGTTAAATACTTAGAGAACCTCGCCGACGATCGCCAGTACGGATTCCGATCGGGAAGGTTTACAGGGTACCTCTTAGTATGCCTGACCGAACGTTGGAATTCCTGTATCCATAAATATGGCGAAGGGCAAATTCTTACCTTAGATATCGCAAAGACTTTTGACATAGTTTGGCAGGATTCAATTTTAGCTAACAGCTATCGGCTTTAACGCATCCCGCTGTATTCGAGCTGTATTAGATGGCGTTTCATCTTCTTTCTACCCAATCAATTCCTGCGTCCCTCAAGGTTCAGTATTATCTCCTACTGTATTTCTTATATTCATCAATGACCTTCTGTCGTCAACTCTTAATCCAATTCATAGTTTAGCAGATGAGAGTACTCTTGATAACATTTACGAATTTAAATCTCTTGCGGACTCACGCAGACATTCTGTAACTTTCAAGCGCATTGAGCTATTTGGTTCGCAGAACATCTCGCGTTGCTCGATCGAGTCCAGAAACATGCGTTTCGACTGATTGGAGATGAAACCATTGTGGCTTCTATAGACTCCCTAGAGCAACATAGAAATTTAGCAGTACTCAGCATTTATTATCGCCACTTCTACGGCAAAGTATTCAGCAGGGCAAAGTTCGATTTAGGCTGTAGCGCTATCGTAAGTAAGTAAGTAATCCTTTCAGTGGAATTGGATTCCAGACGCCTACAAGTCGTTACTTTTTGATATTAATTAAATACTTGGACATCTATGAAATTCTTTTGTGAACAGATTACTCGAACGCAATGTCTATCAAAATTATGACTCAGAGTTTGCACAATATTCGTGCTCATATGCGCTCGTACTACATACTCATAGTACTTAGATAGATTAGCTTAGCATTTAATTGAGCTGTTTACATCTATAGATTCTAGACTAGTGACTCAGCGCCGAGCGACTAAAGTGCACATGATAAGTAGACGTCCGTGAAAAGAACGCGGCCTTCCAACCTCGTTTGAATGTACGCGAACTTCATGTGTGGCTCTGGGTAGACAGACGACAGTGACAGTCGCATAATTCTAATGCAGATTTTCAATAAATGAGCAGTGTGATCGCAATCTAGGCGCTAAGCAGCCGATGTGAAATAACAGGCAGGTTTATGCTTAACTGAAATGATATTTTTATTCAAAGGAAAAAAAATATTGTGATCCGTGTTAATCTTTACATTCACGTTAGATGCTAACGTTCAACAAGTTGGCGTCTAACGGATCTCCGTGTTTAAGACACGATTCTGAAAGGTATTTTGAAATGTGAGATTAAAAATTATTAAAGTTGATCTAGATATGTATAAGATTTTAAAAAAAAAGAAGCAGAACATAGCTACGTTTGTGTGTAAAGCCCAATCTTACGATACTATAGATGAAATAGAAATTTTTATGATCTCAAGAAATTTTGTATGGGGAGTGAAAGAAGGGGTGATTGCATTGAACTTGTTTTATACAAAATGTAAGCTCCGAAAATTGGATAGGTACTGAGAAAATTAGTATATTGGACTGGTGGTAGAAGGAGTGGTTGGATTTTAGTGATTTTTCAGAAATAATTATGAATATTATAAAATTGACATCTCTTAAATTTCAGACTTGTAACATTCATATTTTTTACTTAAATCGTTTTTTTGTGAGAATGTTTCATATTGCATGGGAGGGGGTAGAAGCAGTAAAGCTAATCAGTTAATTTTTTTTTTATCTGAATGATAACGCGAATTAACTATTTAGTATTTAAATTGAAGCTCGATAAATGTTATACGTACTGAGAAAATCGGTTTAGAGTGTTTCATGCAAAAGTGTGGTTTGTATTGGAGGTGGTGGAAGGAGTCGGGCGATTCGAATAATTTGTATTCTGTGTATATCACATTTATGATATAAATAATATATTCCAAATTATTAGCTTTTATAGTTTCCAAGAAAATTTGATTACTATAAATGATTGAAAATGAGTAATTTTGTGTGAGTGTGGATAGAAGGGGAGGAGGGGGGGACGATTTGGTGGTCTGGATTTGATGATATGATATTTTTGAGCGACAACAAATATTTCTGTACCCTTGGCGAGCATTATTTCTTGGCGTTACAGACTTATAATGAGAGTATTATTCCATGTAGAGTATAAAAACAGCAGGACTGCGATTGCGCGTAAAGCGCAAGTGGATGTATGTGATCTCAGCTGCACGGAAGTACATAAAGAACATGGATATGTACATAAATGTTTCTGACGATGATTCTACTCTCTTAGTTTCTGATGCTTCGTCCTCGCTTGAATGTTTTTTTGTTGAATGTATATTTGCACTTGGTCTCCACCAACTTAGCCTTGTTCGGAATTCCTATGGAAGACAGCTTGAAAGTGTTTTTTATTTTGACTACTGTGCCTGTTCCGTGGAAGTGAACTTATCATCAATTTTGATCATTGATGTCTTACACTCTCCTATTAACATATTTTTAGCCCTAGCGAGAAAGAGCTAACTTTTGATTTTAATAAAGCCAATCACGGTTGGACTATCTTATAATTTCTGCTTTGATGAAATTTTTGACAATCCCGATTTTGAGGGTGCCGTAGTTTTTATTATATTCTGTACCAATTTTTTGTTGCTTCAATTCCTTTTACTTATCGGAAGAATATATCATTGTTGTATCCTTGGTACACGAGTGAGTTGCGTGCGACTCGTAACTCTCGTAATGCTGCGTGGATACTAGTATACTAGGTATACTAGGACAAAGAATGAGACTGATTATCATTTGTATGAAGAATATTATGATTTATTTAAAGATTTATCTAATCGCTTGTATTCTGAATACTTACTTAAAGTACAGTCGGCTATAGGCATCCCTTGAAGCTTTGGAATTTTTTTAATTTTAATCGTAAATCTGATGGTTATCCAGCTTCTTTTCAATTCCTTGGCAACAATAGTAATGATGAATTCACTATTTGTAATTTTTTTGCCACATTCTTGAGTGGATTTTTTTCTGGTAGTAACTTTATCCCTGACATGTCGTACTTTGATAACTTTAGAGGTACTGCTTCAAATACTTTGTCTGGTATACCGATTTCTTATAATGATATAGTTAACCGTATCTATCACCTTAAGGATGCTTCTTCTCCTGGCCCAGATAAAGTTCCTGCAGTTCTCGTTAAACGCGGCTGTTTCTCTATTGCTGAGCCACTCTCCTTCCTTTTTCAAAGGTCACTAAAAACTGGGATTTCCCAAACGTATGGAGGCCTCCTTTATCATACCGACTCACAAAAGTGATGCAAAATCTGCTGTTGTCAACTATCAACCAATAACTAAACTGTCAGCCAATCCAAAGCTTTTTGAGTCTATAGTGTAGTGCATGTCTTTTGACTTTAAATCCTTCCTCCACGCTTATCCAACGAATTTAGCAATCCCTTTGTTAAATTGTTTCTTTATAACTTCGTTAGATTTCACCTTAAATATCTCAAGCTTGGTCTCCTTATTATGATGAGCACATTGGCAGAACTGAATCATTTCAGCGTAAATTTGTGAGAATAGCCTTATGCCACCTTAATTGGAATGACAGAGTTCGTCTTCCTCCTTATATCGATCGACTTAAGCTATTACATAGCTCATCACTATTGAAACGACGTGAGGTAGCTAATGTAGTTTTTGTTCACGTAGTTTTTGACGAAAAAGTAAGTTCAAGTTCGTGAACGGGTGAAATCGCTCCACCTCTTCTAGCCCCTCCCATTCAAAAGGACACTTTCGATATTTGACAGTAAACTGATTTTCTCGAAAAGTATAAATGCTATTGAACTGAAATTTGGAAAATATTATTTTCATACCAATTTCAATTTACGGTATAAAAAATATTTGAATGCCCCTACTCCTTATACCACCTCTCATATAAACTGCACTTTTTCATGAAATACTATAAACCAATTTACTCAGTACATATCAAATTTATCGAGCTGACAAAGTATTTATTTATAGAATTATTAGTAAAAAAAACATAACAGGAGTACGATTGGGCATAAAGCCCAATCGTGCGATACTCTAGATGAAAGAGAAATTTTTGTATCTTAAGAAATTTTGTAGGGGAAGTGATAGAGGGGGTGACGACATTGAACTAATTTTTTCACATGACGGTAAGGTTGCTATCAAAATGTTTTAGACAAAATTTAGGATTTAAAAATTTAATAGGTACTGAGAAAATTAGTGTATTGGGTGTAGTGAAGTAGTGCAGTTTGTATGGGAGGTGATAGAAGGAGGGGCGAGTTTTTAATGACGTTTCAGAAATAACTATAAATATCATGCTTTTAACATGTCTTAAATTGGAGATCAGTAGTATTCATACTTTTCATGAAAATCGACTTTTTATAAAGTTGTGAAATTGTGTCATTTTGTATGGGAGGGGGTAGAAGGGGTAAAGCTAATCGCCTAATTTTTTTTTGGTTTTACTAATAGTTCTAAATAAATATTTAGTGCACAATTTCAGCTCGGTCAATTTTATACGCACTGAGTAAATTGGCTTAGAGCATTTCATGAAAAAGTGCAGTTTGTATGGGAGGTGGTGGAAGGAAGGGAAGGACTCAAATAACTTTTGTACAGTAGATTTATATCATCATTTAAGTAATATATTCCAAATTTCAGATCAATAGCATATATATTTTTCGAGCAAATCTGTTTATGAAATTACGAAATTGTGTCATTTTGTATGGGAGGGGGTAGAAGGAGTACAGGTAATCGTCTCATTTTTTTTGGTCTTGATAATAATTTTAAATAAATATTTTGTGCACAATTTGAGCTCAATAACTATTATACGCACTGAGTAAATTGGTTTAGAGCATTTCATGAAAAATTTCAGTTTGTATGGGAGGTGGTGGAAGGAGGAGGAAGACACAAATTATTTTTATAGAGTAGATTGGAATCATCATAAAAGTATTATGTTCCAAATTTCAAATCAATGTCATTTGTACTTTTCGAGCAAATCCGTTTATTGTCAGATTGCGAAATTGTGTCATTTTGTATGGGAGGGGGTAGAAGGGGTGGAGCGATTTGGCTCGTTCACGAACTTGACCTTACTTTTTTGTTAAAAACGACGTATACAAAATTTGAACTTTCTAGCTCAACGCGTTCTCAAGCTAGAGAGGACACGGACGGACAGACAGACGGACAGACGGACAGACAGACGGACAGACGGACGGACGGACGGACGGACATCCGGTTTTGAGATTTTTGAGTGATTATATGAACTTCTGTATCATTCATTTTTTTCTCCAAGCCTTATTTCTTGGCGTTACAAACTTTGTGGCAAACTTATAATACTCTCAGATTTCATCTAGAGTATAAAAAATAGATTTCACAACTTTTCAAAAAGTCGATTTTCCTGAAAAGCTTAAATGCTACAGATCTGCGATTGAAAACTTGTCAAATGCATGACGTGTATAGTTATTTCTAAAAAACTCACTAAGAACTCCCCACTCCTTCTACCACCTCCCATACAAGCTGCACAATTTTAAATTCAATACACTGATTTTCGCAATAAATAAATTTTTGAAGCTGAAATTTTCAATAAAACATTCTAATAGCAACTCTAGCATGATGTGAAAAAATTGCTTCAATGCCGTTACCCCTTCTAACACACCCCATACAAAATTTCTTAAAATCAAAAAATTTCTCTTCAATCTAGAGTATCGCCTTACGACCAATCGTAGCCCTGTTATGTTTATTTATATACACCCCTAGGCATAAGTATTTTGTCATGCAACAAAACACTTTTATTCTGTTTTAATTTAAAATCTATGCAACGGAAAATTCTGAAAAAAATTGTGAGTAAAGCAAATCTATGTTTTATTAAAAAAAAAAGTTAAATCATACATTTCAACTGTACCGTTACAATATTTTAAATTAGGATTTCAATTTTCAGCATGGCATAAGTATTTTGACACTTTTGACATTTAGACATTTTCAAGGGAAATTTTTTTTTTTTTTGAAGAAGTATCTTAATCAATAGAATATGTATCCTCCTTTAGTTTGAATTACTTTTTGAAGTCGTCGTGGGACGGAATCCACCAGCGATTGCAGGAAGTCTGTTGGGTTTTCGTTCCACTCCTGTTTTACTTCTGCGATGGTTCCTCCTTTTGACCTAGTTAAGTCAGCACTTCTGTTTCCTTTTATGAATGACCAAACATTTTCAATTACATTTAAATCTGGACTTTGTGGTGGCCAATCCAAGGTTTCGACTCCAACATCCTTCAGGAACTTCGTTATCATTTTGCTCTTATGGCAAGGCGCATTATCCTGCTGCAGTACGAATCCCTTACCGATTAGTTTATCTCTAGATGAAAATGCGTTTTCATTCAACACTCTTAAATATTGTTTTGGTTCATGGAACCATCTATGGGCACGAAGTCTCCCAAGCCATTGTACGCAATGAATCCCCAGAACATAACACTACCGCCTCCATGGCTAATTTTTTCACAGACAGGTGCCACTTTCTTACGCATCGTTTGTGAAATTCTCGCGTAAACTTTCTTTGGCGAGGAATGGTACTCAAAAGTACTCTCATCTGTCCACAATATATTTCGCCAAAAAGATATTGACTTATTCACAAATTTCTTGGCGAACTCCAAACGTTTAATTTTGTTTTTAGGAGATATAAACGGGATCGACTTTGCTACGTACGTTTTAATTTTGGCATCTTGCAAACGACGGCGAATTGTTCTTTCACTAATGCTTACATTTGAACATTTCTTCCATTCTAAAGCCGCGGCTTTAGGTGTTTTTAGCGGACCGATTCGAAATTTTCGAACAATCAGTCGATCCTCATGGTCGGTAGTTTTCCGATTTCTACCTGATCGGCGTAAGTTACTCACACTTTCAGTTTTTTATATTTATTCATTTGATAGTAAACCTTTTGACGCGACAAATTATATTCTTTAGCGATATTTATTACTGAAATACCCAAATTATATTTTGTCACAACTTGAGTTTTTATAATTCACTTAATTCAGATATTTTTCCCATATTTTTTAAGTAAAAGTGTCAAGTTGAAGATAAAGAAAGGATAGAAGAGTAATCACAATGGCTGCAGGAAACGCCAAACTGATTAGGAGTGCAGAAATAAGCTAGATCCCGTGATGTCGAAATACTTATGCCGTTCTAAATTTTACTCTCAGACTGCATTTTGCTCTTTAGAAAGAGTTCACACTTACTGCTGAAAAGAAGAGAAAAGTGTGGAGCAAAACACAAGTTCCGTTACATCAAGCGGGAGTGTAATAAACAACGATACTATTATATAGTGGCGTATGTCAACATATTTATGCCGAGGGGTGTACTTGGTATAAGGATGTTGTTGTTTATTTCATCCCTTCACTAAATGATGAGCCAGAGGATAATTTGATTTCCATCTTTATACTCCAGATGAAATCTGAGAGTATATTGTGTTTGCCTTACCGTTTGTAACGCTAAGAAATAACGCTCGCACAGAGCCGCCAAGGGTACAGAAATTTTTTTTGTCGCTCATAAACCTTGATTCCGAGTGATCGTCTGTCCGTCTGTCCGTCTGTCGTCCTGTGCGTCTGTCTTCAGCATAACTCTCGAAAGCTTTGACCTATAGTGCTAAACAATTTTTTGAGTCAATTTTAGCAAAAAAGTAACCTTAATTTCGTGAATGGGTTACATCCCCCCATTCCTTCTACAACCTCTCATACAAATTTCATGAAATTTCGAAATATTAAGAAATTGATTTTTCTTTGAAACTGTTTAAGCAATCGACTTGAAATTTAGGCCAAAGTACTAAGACATAGATAAAATTAATATCACGAAATATTGATTCGATCCCCTCACTCCTTCTACCCCCTGCCATTCAAATAGACAATTTTGAAAATTACATATTTTCGATTTTGATTGAAACTAGTAAAGCTGAAAAGACGAAATTTTGCGGGAATTAATTGTACCATAATTTCAATTAGTTTTAAAAAGAATTATCAACTTCACCTCACTCCTTCTACCCCCTCCCATACAAATTTCACGAAATTTTGAAATTTAAATTAAATTAGTTTTCTTCAAAACTGTTAAAGTTATCAACTTGATATATTCTACAAAATATAAAAATAAAAATATCAATAACACGAAAAAAATTTGTTTTGATCTGTACACTCCTTCTACCCCTTCCCATACAAATGCATAATTTTTGTTAAATGCATTATATCGATTTCCATTAAAACTAGAAAGAGTACAAACTTAAAATTTTGCCAGAATTTATTTTTTAATAATTGCAATAAATGCTTAAAAAAAGTTATCAGCTCCGCTTTACTCCTTCTACCCCCTCCCATATAAATTTCTGTATTATAAATTTAAGAAAAGCATTTCTCCTCCGAATATATAAGGATGATGATAAGCAGTTTCAAAATCATCTTAAACCCTCCACTTCCTCTGCCACCTTCCATACAAATGCCACAATTCCAGGAAAACTAGGTCCAATTTCTTTAAAAATAATGAAAACTAAAAATTTTAAATTCAGCAAAAAACATTTTGCATGCCATGTTTGGTGTCATATACGAAAAATACGAACCTCCCCCTCTACTTCTACCACATCACATGCAAAAGTTTCTATTCACTAAAGAATTTGAGATTACATATTTTCCGGTATATTAAAGTCATTCCCATTTCATCTAGAGTGGGGGCTTTACGCCCAATCATAATTCTGTTATGTTTATACTCTAGATGAAATCTGAGAGTATTATAAGTTTGCTCTAAAGTTTGTAACGCCAAGAAATAAGGCTCGGAGAAAAAAATGAATGATACAGAAATTAATATTATCACTCAAAAATCTCAAAACCGGATGTCCGTCCGTCCATTCGCTCTCTAGCTTGAGAACGCGCTGAGCTAGAAAGCTCAAATTTCGTACACGTCGTTTTTGACAAAAAAGTAAAGTCAAGTTCGTGAATGGGCCAAATCGCTCCACCCCTTCTACCCCCTCCCATACAAAATGACACAAATGCGCAATTTAACAATTAACGGATTCGTTCGAAAAGTATAAAAGTTATTGGCTTGAAATTTGGAATATATTACTTTATTGATAATATCAATCTACCGTATAAAAATTATGCGTGTCCTTCCCCTCCTTCTACCACCTCCCATACAAACTGTACTTGTCATGAATTACTCTAAGCCAATTTACTCAGTGCGTATAAAATTTAGCGAGCTGAAATTGTACACTAAATATTTATTTAAAGTTGTTAGTAAGGCTAAAAAAAATTAGACGATTAGCTTCACCCCTTCTACCCCCTCCCATACAAAATGACACAATTTCGCAATTTGATATTAAATGGATTTACTCGAAAAGTATAAAAGCTATTAATCTGAATTTTGGGATATATTACTTTCATAATAATCTTAATCTGTATTTGAAAAATTATTTGCGTTCTCCCTCTCCTTCCACCCCCTCCCATACAAACTACACTTTTTTATGAAATGCTCTAAGACGATTTTCTCAGAACATATAATATTTAACGAGCTCATATTTTGTAGTAAATTCTTAATTAGTATTATCACTAAGATCAGAAAAAAATATTTGATTAGCTTCACTGCTTCTACCCCCTCCCATACAACATGACACAGTTTCACAACATCGATTTTCTTGAAAAGTTTGAATGGCACTAGTCTGAAATTTCAGGGATGTCAATTTTATAATATTCCTAGTTATTTCTGAAAAACTCACTAAAATCCCCCTACTCTTTCTACCACCTCCCATACAAACTGCACATTTTCACTAAATCTAACTCACTAATTTTCTCAGTTCCCATTCAATTTTTGGAGTAAGCATTTTGTACAAAACATTTTTATAGCTACTTTAGCATGATGAGGAAAAAATTAGTTCAGTGCTATCATCCCTTCTAAAACTCCCCATACAAAATTTCTTGGGATCACAAAAAATTCTATTTCATCTAGAGTATCATAAGATTGCGCTTTACGCGCAATCGTTGCCCTGTTATGTTTTAAATTTGGAATTGATTTATGGCAATTCTAATAGTTATATATGTATATATATGGTTGCGCGATTCACACTCGGCGTAAGTAATCGTAGAAATTGTTGAAACTACTTTTCAGAAGGTCTTGAAAAAAAACGTTCGCTTCTTGTTTGGTATTTGCAAAAACACTTTTAATTTTTTTTGCTATTTTCTTTTTTTTTCTGCTGACTGTCAGGATTTTGTTATTGTTGCCTGACATAATGGAGTAGTTGGGGCACGAGGAGTATCCTGGGACGTCCGCTGAAGGTTGAGTGGGTTTTATTCCGGGAAAGAAAATAAAAGTAATGAATTTCCCAGGTTCCGTGTGGAAATGGTTTGACCGTTGTCTTGCAATACCTACAGAACCTGAAGTACAGGTAATTGTTAGATCACACAGTTCCCTTTCACTTCTCTTATGATGGTGTGCTCCTCTAGGTCATGTTTTCCCCACGCCCACGTTCCTGGCTGCCGACAAATTTTAGTACCCAGACCTGAGGAGCCCATTAAATCTGTTAACGTCATGGAAGTCGCAGTAATGTGACCCATTTCGTTACACCCCAAAATTTTCTGAGCGCCTCACTTATCGGATAGTGACGAGCCGCTACTGAGCTAAGTGTTAAATAATTAACAACAACTCTACCCCAGAACCTTTCCTTCTTTTCTTCATCTGCTAATACCCTATTCCACAGATTGATATCCCACGCATCTTCAGCTTCTCCCAAGAATAATTAGATGTGCCAGACTTGTTGGCAGATTAAATCAATTATTGCCAACACATGAAAAGCTATTAACTTGAAAATTTATGCAAACATTTTTTGAAACAAAGTTGCATCAAAAGTTTTGCAATCCCTTCACTTCTTCTACGCCGTTTAATAGAAAAAGGTAATTTCGATAAACTTCAATAATTCAACTAATAACCAGCAAATTAAAAGCTACGAAATTTAAATTTTGACCGAACATATCACCAAAGAAACGATCGAAAACTTCATTACAAATTTCACGATATCCCTAACTCTCCTACCACCCTCATGGTTTCATGAATATAAACTAAACCGAATTTCATAAAATTTACTTCGTATGTGAAACAAACATTCCATATAGAGAACTTTGAATGTAATTCAAACAATCAATGAAACGATTATTATCATCAACCCAATTCTGGCCCTCCCCTTCGCATTCAAATCCTCACGCATACTCAACTTGTCCCAAGAATAATAAAGTAGAGTCCGACTTGTTGGCAGATATTTTAATGGGATAACCCTAATTATTATTAAGACGTCATAAACCAAATTTTAAGTGAATAACTTTGACATATTCCAAGAAAATGGTCAAAAAATATCAGAAAATAACACATTTTGTATGGAAGGTGGAAGTATGAGCGAAATTTAAAAATTTTGCTCCGATTTACTACAACCAAATCAGAATACGACAATTTATTTTTAAAACTAAAAAAATTGTTTTCATATGGTGACATTGTGTCGTTCATATGGGAGGTCGTAGGAGGCGTGGGAGATTGAAGTTAAACTAAAAGCGGATTATGACTCGAAGAATACAGAATAAACTGTGTAGGTTTCATTAGAGTCAGCTTAGCCGTTTTTGAGTTAAATCCGGTCAGATATACAGACGAAAATCTCTAATTAAAAATAACTATAGCAACCTATGTACATATAATAAAAAATCAAAATGAATAACTATGTGCAATCTAGTTCAGTATAATCATAAAATAAAACGTCGTTAACTAATTTTCTTTGCGCAATAAAAACTACAAAATTTTGCGCGGAAAAGAGCTGAATAACGATGAGAAGAAATAAAAGCCGGTTCCGAAGCAAAGTTTTTTTGATTAGAACTTTTCAAAGTATTAGGATCGGATCTCACTTTATTTATAAACATACATATAAGTAAAAGTTAAAATTCGTTATATACAGAACAAATGATAGTAAAAGTTTAATATGGTGAGTGAAGCGAGTGCTGCAATGAATAATAGAAACCATGGCTGATTAGTATTTACAATAATTGCAAGGAACTTAAAAAAAAAATTAATTTCATTCCACTTCCTCTACCAGATCCTAAATAAATCTCTCATAATTGTGAATTTATAAAGAGCACATTTAGTTATGATACAATTTTTGTGGTTCGTCATTCCAACGATATTTCAAAAGATGGTTCTTAGGTAGGTAGGTAGATAGATGTGGCTGCCCAGATACAAGTCCGGATGCAGATACACCATAAGCTTCTGGTTCTTCAATCAATCAAATTCCTGTTAAGGGCAAAAGACAGAAACAGCTCTCTTTCACAAGGCGCGATCCTGAGCATCGGCCTTTAGCTGTTGCTGTGACTTGTTAAGCCAATCACAGTACGTTTTCGAATGCCAAAAGTCGTTACCGCAGAATCCGTCCGTATCCGATGCGCTGTATCCGTTTTCCATATCAGTTAGGTTTTAAGATCACGGGTGGTAAGCCCATGATCCAATGAGTGTCCATTTGTCATTTTTAGTTCAAGCTGGACTGGCTGTGGGTGAATTCGACTGCCCCTATCGCACAGGGGGATGTTTAGCTCAGGTCCGTGGATTCGCTATTCTCTAGAACCTCATCCTACAACTACCTCCTGTGGAGGCTTGGTAGCACACAGTTTTTTTTTTAATTTTATAATTTTTAGCGCTTCCTCACAACAATCATTTCACAAAACAAGAGATGTTTGACTGATCGAAACACGATGTTTTTTGTAATAATTACGAGAATAAAAAAAAATCCCCAAGAAACCTCAAATTTATTCAAAATTCTTCTTAAATTCTAATTTCAAAATTAGTGAAATTTGTGAGCATATTAAAAGCTTTATGCCGGTTGCTGTAAATGGCGATCTCAATTAAGTTTGTGCCCATAAAAAAGTCAGTCGCCACGACATTCGCACCAATGCTCCACGCTCCACTTAACCAATTTGTCAATTTATTGTTAATTAAGACGGCTCGTTCTCGTGTCGTCTCCAATTTAGTTTTTCTACCGGCGCTCTGTACACGTATCAGGAAGACATAAGCTGTAATCTAATTATCTTGAATTCATTAAGAACATGGGTACTCACATATGACTCGTCCAATCCTTTGATTCCATAAAACACAAAGCCTTCGCCTTGAATTGGTGAAGCCGACTTTATCCCGAATAGTACTCGCATGAAATCCAACGTTTGCGAAGAGTTCATATCAGACGACGAAAATCTTTTCCATGGTGGCCAAACCATATCACTCGCTGCAGTCGAAGCATGTAAGAAAATTGAATTTAGTATAATTTAATTGTCATCTTCAGAGCTGCTATCTAATTACACACATCCGCGGCATGCAACTCTTTCGCTGGGTAAGTTATTAGTAAGTTTTTGCCGGCCTTGACGATATCATTCACAGTCATCTTGTACGATTGCCCCGGATCGGATTCAGTAGGTCGCCTAAATGTGATTGGCCCAAGCTTCTCCTCCAGAATGCTCAAAAGGATCACATGTCGTTCTGGATGCTTGTAGAAACCTAAGAGCCAAGATTGGGGCGGTAGTTATGGTGTAGTATTGGAAAAGTGGGCTACCTAGTGGAAACTCGCCAATATCGATCAGTAACACTTCTTCCGAAACCTGCGCGAACAGTTTGATGTCGTCCAGGACCCTTTCCAATCGCGTTACAAACATATTTTCATGCACGATCCAAAAGCTGCCTAAATCTTTTTTGTTTTTCGCTTGTCGATAACTGAAATAGGATTTGCAAATAGAGCAATTGAAGATCGATACTTGTGAGGCTTAGATACTTACCCTATACTCAAATCTAAGTATCTAATGCCAAATACAAGTTGCGTCCAAACATCGAAATTCTGAGTGTGACCGTACTTCAGAATCAATGGTGATGTAATTTTTGTAATATTGTAATACGCTCCAGATGCATGGCTACCTGTAATTGTCCTTTAATAAAATGCTATCGACTGCGGTCGACCAATTGTGTGTGTAAAATAACGAAATTCATATTTTCAATATGAATGTGCTTAATATAAGGCATTCTTTAATTATACAAATTTTTATTTCCACACACAGTGAATTGGATCTACCGGTACTCATCCGATCACAGAAGTCAAGCAGCAAAGAAAATTTGTTGTACTGAAATGGAATCCCGCTTGTACGTTCTCACCTTATTTTACCTGCCTTATCGGCAACATACAAACATGATTTTTGATTTGTGCACATCTATGGCACAGTACCTTTTTTAATGATATAATAATAAATAAAAACATAACAGGGCTACGATTGCGCGTAAAGCGCAATCTTGCGATACTCTAGATGAAATAGAATTTTTCGTGATCCCAAGAAATTTCGCATGGGAAGTATTAGAAGGGATGACAGCATTGAACTAATTTTTCCCCATCATGCTAAAGTAGCTATAAAAATGTTTTGTACAAAATGCTTACTCCAAAAATTGAATGGGAACTGAAAAAATTAGTGAGTTAGATTTAGTGAAAATGTGCAGTTTGTATGGGAGGTGGTAGAAAGAGTGGGGCGATTAGAGTGATTTTTTTTAGAAATAACTAGGAATATTGTAAAATTGACATCCCTGAAATTTCAGACTAGTGCCATTTATACTTTTCAAGAAAATCGATTTTTTGTGAAGTTGTGAAACTGTGTCATATTGTATGAGAGGGGGTAGAAGCAGTGAAGCTAATCAAATATTTTTTTCTGATCTTAGTGCTAATACTAATTAAGTATTTATTACAAAATATGAGCTCAATAAATGTTATATGTTCTGAGAAAATCGCCTGAGAGCATTTCATGAAAAAGTGTAGTTTGTATGGGAGGGGGTGGAAGGAGAGGGAGGAAGCAAATAATTTTTCTACTGTAGATTAAAATTACTATGAAAATAACATATCCGAAAATTCAGACTATTAGCTTTTATACTTTTCGAGTAAATCCGTTTATTGTCAAATTACGAAATTGTGTCATTTTGTATGGGAGGGGGTAGAAGGGGTGAAGCTAATAGTCTAAATTTTTTTGGGCTTACTAACAATTTCAAATAAATATTTGGTGCACAATTTCAGCTCTCTAAATTGTATACGCAATGAGTAAATTGGCTTAGAGTAATTCATGACAAGTACAGTTTGTATGGGAGGTGGTAGAAGGAGGGGGAGGGTACGCATAATTTGTATACGGTAGATTGATATTATCATAAAAGTAACATATTCCAAATTTCAGGCCAATAGCTTTTATACTTTTCGTGCAAATCCGTTTATTGTCAAATTGCGCAATTGTGTCATTTTGTATGGGAGGGGGTAGAAGGGGTGGAGCGATTTGGCCCGTTCACGAACTTGACCTTACTTTTTTATCAAAAACGACGTGTACAAAATTTGAACTATCTAGCTCAACGCGTTCTCAAGCTAGAGCGCGCACAGACGGACGGACGGACGGACGGACATCCGGTTTTGAGATTTTTGAGTGATAATATTAATTTCTGTATTCATCATTTTTTTCTCCGAGCCTTATTTCTTGGCGTTACAAACTTTAGAGCAAACTTATAATACTCTCAGATTTCATCTAGAGTATAAAAAGGGGTTTACAATTTTAATTGCTCACGTATTAACATATAAGATTAAAAGCGAACGTAAGCTAACATTTTGTGATTATAACCTTTGAAGGTTGCACTGGGACTAGAAAGCTTACCCTTTTGTGCATAAGCACAATAGCGGTGAGGTGATATGAAGGGCTAAAAACTAGGGTGCAGCCTAGTGGGTAGCGTGTTTGTCTACAACGCGAAGATCGTGAGTTAAAATCCCGGTCGATGCATAATTCAAACATACTGCCTGCATGGATATACGTTGGTTACCTCAATCTACGAAAGTGAAAAATTCGTAGATAGAGGGTTGTGCGAAGAGCTAAAAACTCTTCCGGGATAACTAATGAAAATGTTAAGGAACCTGAAGATCAGGAGGCCAAGTTCCGATTTGAGCTGTAGCGCCATTGAAGAAGATATGAAGGGCAGTGGGAATTCAGGATTAAACGTTTTAAGTTGAAATTCGCCTTTGATTTTTAGCTGTTGAATGGTTTAAGAACGAATATCGGAATTCGACTGTGTCGTCGAAAACTGGTTGAAGAACTTTCTCGTTTGTGCAGAAGAACGTGAGTAATGTGATTGAAGGAAGCCTGTATTCAAGAGAATAAGTTTTGCTTGTCTTGAAGTTATGCCTTTAGGGTCTTTGAGGAACTTTATAGATAAGGAGGGGAGGTGCATCAAGTAAACTGAAGTTCTTACCAGGAATGAAGAGATCCTTTAACGGAATATCGGCAATATGTTCATTCAAACGCATCCAATTCGGCTGTATTTTCAAGCAATTGACACTCAATAGATCCTTATCGCGAAAACTAGCTACATAATAGTGCAAACATTTGCCATTCGGATATTTCTTGGGAGCTGTTCTATTAATCGTATCCACCTTTCTATCCCATCCGCCAGGTAAAACAAAACTTCCAATTCGGTCCTCTATCACGTGCTCTCCGGACGCAGAACCTGCTGTATTGATCGAATATTTCGCTGGTGCATCCGATATGGAAGGATCCTGTTCGAAAACTCCAATCGAATCCGGCACTGTTTCGCAATTCGGACCCCAACGGACTTCGATGACCGATTCGAACGAAGTCTTGCCTTTAGGCCAAACGCCCAGATAAACAGGACACGCTGTACACAAAGTAGGAACAATATTTTTGAACTAGATATATTTCACGCAAAAAAAAATAGTTTTTATTTTTACTTGTAACACTAAGGATTCCAAAATCGATGGCGATTAAGATGATCCATAAAATTCGACACAACATTTCACCGGCTCTGAAAACCGTGATGAACTGATCACGCAATCTTGAGTGATGAGAGATGAGGCTAAATTGAATTTAATAGGAAATGTCTGTGCATGTAGTATGCAGGGTTGACTTCTTAGCATTGTTGCCTCTCCATTGAGATATTGACAAAGTCACATCCTCATTAGCAACAATTGTTGCATTTTCATTTCTGAAACCGACAATTTTCACACCGCTTGCAGATTGCTCTACTTAATTGAACGGTTCAAGCCCGGCCACGAATTGGTCGTTAATTTAGCGTTCTGTAATGTGGTAGCTTCGAAATGAAACGCTAAGTTTTGTCGTTTCTTTAAGAAATTAGTACTTAATTTATTTATTTATTGCAGTTATATAATGTTTTCTCTGCAAAAACCATGAAAAACTCCTTAAATACAAAATATTAATTTTGCAATAATGTGTACAATATTTATTAGAGTAGGTCATATTTTGAATGATATTAAATTGGAGAAGTAGGTACGTCATGAAGCTCAAAGATGGAAGCAGTAGACAGAGTGGCGAGATTCCATGACCACATTAACGACAGCGAGCTAGGATGGGGTAATGTTACATGTCAGCTCTACTTGCTTGTCATGAAAGAACACGTGCACTCGAATGCACGATCATCGAATGTTCAAGGCCTTGAACATTCAACTAACCAACTACAAATTACACGGGCAATGTTCCAAAGCAATAACAACCACATGTATGGGCTCCTACGAAAGAGAAAAGACTGACGAGGAAATACTTTATAGAAAGCAGCAACAACTACACGTAAAGACTCGTTCGATAAGGAAAAGACTTAGTCGACAAGGCAATGCTTTATAGAAGCAATTAACAGCGCTCAACCGAAAAAGAAAAGATTCACACGACGATTCGTACGTCAAGAGCAATATAAAAAAGGCGAGCGTTTTTGATGAACAGTCAGTCTGGTTTGGAGCCGTCGACGAGTCAGCCGATATTTAAAAATCGAAAGTTCAAAATTGGCAAGCGATAAGTTGTGATCGAGTAAGTCTCAAGTGAAAAGTGCTAAGCGATTTAATTTAATTAAATACAGTTTTGCGGTTGAATTAAAGTGAACTTATTAAACTGGTGGTTTTATTTTTACTTGGAATCCAGCGATCTCTTCAATATACGCTTCAATACACATATTTGGCTGCGTGATTCACAGTTACGCTAAGATGCGCTTTGTGCCGTACGTAATCGTAGAAATTCTTGAAACTTTTCAGTTTCTGTAGTACTTAAACTGAATGGTGTATAGCATTGTTAGAGTAACTACTTCATGGTAACAATTTCATAGTGACGACTTCGCGACAGAACATTTTTGGTTGAGTCAAGCCATTACACATATCTTTATCAAAACTATGTAAGCCCATACATAAATAAGGTGTGAGGCCGTCCTTATATTAAAGTAATTGAATAAAACGCACGGAGAAAAATTAAGTTTAGTTGAACCCACCTGTATGTCATGTACCTATATGCTTTAACAGATTATTGTATTGTAAAGTGTGAAAATCCTATCCAACGGAAAAAATGAGAAGACTTTGAAAGTGGGGAAGAAAAAATGCTATTTGCGTTAAAAAATTTCAAATTAAGACGCTTCAATTAGTTGGAGAAAACCAAAATGCGCAATTTTAAATCGACATTAATAAGGATCATACAAAAGAAATCAAGGTATAGCCTAGTAGGTAGTGTGTTGGTCTTGTAATGCGAAGGTCGTGAGTTCAAATCCCGGCCGGCGCAATATATAATTCCGGCACATTGCCTGCTTGAGTATACCTTGGTCGCCTTAATCTAAGAAAATGAAAAAAATTCGTTGAAAGAGGGTTGTGCGAAGGGCTAACAACCCTTCCACAATAAGTAATGAAAAATGTTAAGGAACCTGAATATCAGGAGGCCTAGGTCCGATTTGGGCTGTAGCGCAATTGCAGAAGAAATAGAAAAGAAATCAATTAATCAATGATTTTGAAGCGCTTTAGTTTCAATTGGGCATACCATTTTCTTTCGTGGTTTCCATAGGAGAAAAAATGGACAGTGCGCGTTACAAAATATTGGACAGATTCTAATCGGTAGATTCGAAATAGGCTTTTAATACACACATGTTTTAATTACTTTATTATTCTAATAATAAAGTGTCGTGATTGACACAGAAAAAAAAAATATTTGCTACCCTAGAATTTTGTTTTTTCGCGTTTCATTACTAAATTAGCCTAAAAATTTAAAAAAAAAATTCGTCCGTCTGTACGCCGTACATATAACTAATACCTCCGAGACCGTTAAAGATAGAACGTTCGTTTTTGGGTGGATTGCTGATTGGGTAAGTGAGGTCCATTATCTAAATTTAGGGGAGTGTCAAAATTTTAAGTTCGGATGTGTAAGAGGAGGGAGGTGGTAAGTAAAAATCTCGAAAAATTCAACTGATATTTTTAGGGCTCTGTTAAAAGATACAAAGTTTAAATTTTGCATGTGGATGCATCTATTTTATATACGTAGAAAAAAAATAATAATTTGTTCCACAATTGTTATACACCGATCTCCCTGGTCTAACGTTCACAAGGTATTTTATGTGTAATGAAAAACATAACAGGACTACGATTGGGCGTAAAGACCAATCGTGCGATACTCTAGATGAAAGAGAATTTTTTTGATTTTCAGAAATTTGATAGGGGAAGTGATGGAGGGGATAACGACATTGAACTAATTTGTTCACATCACTCCAGAGTTGCCATCAAAATGTTTTATAAAAAATTTAGGATTCGAAAATTTTATGGTTGCTGAGAAAATTAGTGTATTGAGTTTAGTTAAATTGTGCAGTTTGTATGGGAAGTGGTAGAAGGAGGAGCGAGTTCTTATTGACTTTTTGAGAAATACCTATAAACATCATGCTTTTGACATGCTTTCAATTGCAGATCAGTAGCATTCATACTTTTCAGGCAAATCGACTTTTTGAAAAGTTGTAAAATTGTGTCAGACTGTATGGGAGAGGGTAGAAGGAGTGAAACTAATCGTCTAATTTTTTTTAGTCTTACTAATAGTTGTAAATAAATATTTACTGCACAATTTCAGCTCGATCAATTACAATATGTACAGAGTAAATTTGTTTATAGTATTTAATGAAAAAGTGCAGTTTGTATGGGAGGTGGTGGAAGGGGCGGGAAGACACAAATAATTTCTATACAGTAGATTGTAATCATAAGCTAGGGTATAGCCTAGTGGGTAGTGTGTTGGTCTTGTAATGCGAAGTTCAAATCTCGGTCGACGCAATATATAATTCCAGCACATTTCCTGCTTGGAAATACCTCAATCTACGAAAATGAAAAATTCGTAGAAAGAGGGTTGTGCGAAGGACTAACAACCCTTCCACAATAAGTAATGAAAAATATTAAGGAACCTGAATATCCGGAGGCCAAGGTTCGATTCGGGCTGTAGCGCCATTGTAGAAAAAGATTGTAATCATCATAAAAATCTTACATTCTAAATTACAGATCAATAGCATTTATACTTTTCGCGGAAGTGCTTAACTATCTAATCGTATCTTAAAAGTGAATTTTCGAGGAGCTCATCCCTCTGCTATATCCAAAACTTCTGGTGTGCCGCAGGGAAGCCATCTTGGACCACTGTTATTTATTTTATTGTTGCGAGCTAGAGGTTCGCCGGGATTTCAAGTAAAAACACAAAAATAAGTGATAATTTATTTATTCGCACTTTAACTTATTTCGCACTATATGGCACTACCGCCGCGTACTTTTCTATCGCTTTCACTGGTTCGCGTCTTTCCTAAATAAGAGTCGCTGACTAAACTAACTGCTCGCTGAAAATTTTCGTGCTTTTATACATTTTATGACAGCTCTCGAAGCTTCCTTCAGTGTGTATGTGTGAACTATGTGTGAACATTTCTCGAAGCTTCCTTCGGTGTGTATGTGTTATACTGGAAAGCTCTAGATCTTTAATTATGGCTTTCTACATAGTGGAGTATACTATTCTACATAATTCTTGTCTATTCGAGAGAGATCGAGTTGCGGAGCTGCTAGATCTGCATGTAACAATATAGTCAATGATGAATGGTGGACTCGGAATATTTTTTCTCCATTCTCCGAAGCGACTGCAATTGAAAGCCGCGTGCTCTGTGTCTTTTTCTTGATCTGGGCAATTTGGACAAAGAGGCGAATTATCGTGTCCGAACCTATGTAGGTATTTGCGGTAGCCGCCTGATAGTAACTGCGTGATGTGATAGTTGCAGTCCCCATAAACCCGCTTTGTCCAGACCTCAATTTTGGAGATTAGCTTATAGGTTGTCCCACCGGCTTGCCACATAGCTATTGATGTTGCCTTTTCCTATTCTTTTATTTTCCTGGCAACAGTTGCGTCTTGTTGGATCGAGGATTTTCTTTCGTAGATCCTTAGCATCTCATTCGCGAGAATGTCAATGGGGATCATTCCGGCTATTATATACGCTGCCTCGTTCGATATTGTTCGGAAAGCGCTGATTGCTCTTATCGCACAGAGCCTATATGTTGATAACATCTTTTTCCTTGTTTCCTTTGTTGCTAGCGCCGCCGCCCAAACCGGAGCAGCATATAGGAAAACCAAGCCAACTACTCTCGAAAGTAGTATCCTTCTGGCATATCCTGGTCCACCGATGTTTGGCAGTATTCGGGGAAGGGCTGCCTGCATTTGTGTCGCCTTTTTGCTCGCGAAGTCCACGTGAACTTTAAATTTTAATCTGTTATCGAGCATAACTCCTAGATATTTAATTGCCTCCTTGGATCTGATGATTTGACTGCCGACCTGAATGTTTTCGTATTCAATCTTCTTTCGGCTTGTTATTAGAACAGCCTCCGTTTTGTGATCAGCTAATTCTTGGCCAGCGGACTCTAGCCAGTCTCTAGTTTGCGATACGGCTTCATTTGTTGCTGACTTTATTTCGTGGATGTGCTTAGCCACGGCAGCGATGTCGTCAGCGAACCCGATTAATTTTACTCCTTGCGGCGACGATAGTCGAAGAACTCCATCGTACATAATATTCCACAGGAGAGGGCCTAGTACAGATCCTTGTGGGACTCCCGGTGACGTTGTAGTATCTTAACCCCTCATCAGTTTGGTACTTCAACTTTTTTTTTTTTTTACAGAATTACTTGTGTTATAGGCAATTTCGGCCTTTATGTGTGTTGGAAACCACCATACCCACCACGGACGCCACTTGCGACTAACTTAATTTTCATTCTATAAAACTTCTCTTGCCTTGCCTTGTCCATTTTTTTTTTTTTTTTCATTCTTGTCAAATATGTTTTTGAATAAAGTTGAGTTTAAATTAAATCCGTTTGTTTCGTTGAACATCTGCGCAAGAGAACAATAATGTGCAATGCACAAACACATTCATGGAGGGAAGGAATGGGATTAGGAAGGTAAGGGAAGAGAACTGAGAACGACCGTAACGAGTGGAGAAGGTGATATATTTTTCAGTTGAACTGCGATTATTCTCAACATCTAGTGTGGTGTATCCATCCTGACTAACGATCTGTTTATGAGTGACCAATCTGCCGAGTTAAAGGCATTTTTAATGTCCAGTGTCACTACTCCACAATATTGTTGCGAGCTAGGGGGTTCGCCGGATTTCAAAGAAAACACAATTCGTTTAAAAATAAAAGGATAATTTATTTATTCGCACGTTTTACTTAATTTTCACGTTAACTTAATTCGCCTTAAATCGCTCTACCGATATTTCGCTTTCTATCGCGTTCACTACTGTTCGCGTTCAGATGTCGCTGAATGACTGCTTGGCTGCTGATAGCTCCGTGCTTTTTATAGCAAATCTCCCTAGTTCTGGAAGCTTCCGTCAGGCTGTTTTAGGTGTGTGTCTAGACTATTCAAGTTCCGTCGAGTATTTGCTAGAACGTTCTAGATGGCGTTTCACACAGTAGGAGATACTGTTCTTGTATTTTCCAGAAATATCGGCGGTTTTTGCCAGATCCATAACAATATTTTTTTGTCCCCCACCGCCATCTTTCTCGTTGTATCGCCTCCGCTGCAGTATCGACTACCACTTTTATGGCGTCAACAGTTGAACGCGATTTCTTAAATCCGAACTGGTGGTCTAACAGTGCTCCTTTCTCCTCTGCTAGTACGAGCAGTCTGTTGTTAATAATTCGCTCAAGGATCTTTCCCAACGTATCAAGTAAACATATTGGGCGATATGACGATGGTTCTCCAGGAGGCTTGTTTCCTTTTGGTAGAAGTACCAAATGTTGAAGCTTCCATGGCTCAGGAAAAACTCCTTCCTCGAAACACTTTTGCATAGTTGCTATAAAGATGTCGGGCCTCTTTTGAACAGTAACTTTTATTGCCTTGTTGTTTCCCATCTTTCCGCATGCCTCCGACGTAATTACAGGGATAGACTCTATGCTGATCTCTCTGGGAGGTGGGACTGAAAATAAATGTGCGTAAAACCAAGTACATGCACATGGGTTCGAACACAAGCACACCGATTGTTCTTAACGGACAAGATGTGGAAGAGGTGTAATATTTTTTTTATCTCAGAAGCATTGCCAGCATGAACGTCGGAGCCGAAAGGGATATTGAGGCTCGTCAGGCCTTCGGTATCCTTTCCCCTTACTGTGGATTAAGAGAGATCTCCCTTTCCACGAAGCTGCGACTTTTTGACGCTTGCGTCAAAACTGTATTGTTATAAGGTTGTACTACGTGGAAAGTGACCGTTCGACTCACTAACCAAACTTTGCTTTCGATGTATTTTAGGGATATTCTGGCCTGAAGTGATCTCCAACGACGAACTTTGAAGTACAATTGGACAGACTAAAATAGGCATTAAGATTCAAAGGCGGAAGTGGTAGTGGATCGGTCGCACTTTGAGGAAACCAAAACGAAACATCGCCTAACAGGCTCTGGATTATAATCCTTAAGGAAGACGTCGGGTTGGTCGACCATGTAGCATATGGAAGCGAGCAGTTGAGCAGGAGGCCAGAATAATAAGCATGTCCTGGCAACAGCTTAAGGCCGATGCTCAGTATTGCGCCTTGTGGGAGAGAGTTGTTTCTGTATTATGCCTCTAGAGGTGGTCTTAACAGGAATTTGATTTATTGATTTGATTTCCCCGGGTAATTTTAATTAAAAATTCCCGGTACTTTGTGGTCACAATGCATAACGTAGTGCAAAATCAAATCTCAAGACAGTTATTTCTTAAAAAGGCTCAAAGACCCATCGACTCCCACACTACTGTACAAACGAAAACTATATAACAACAACAAAACACGTTGAATTTTAATTAGTTTCGGTCGAGATTTTAGTTTAGTAGTAAAGTAAAAGATTGTCGGATAGAACAATAATTGCTCGAATATTGAAAATTAAGTCAAATTACAATAATTGATTACCAAATATTGTTATAGATCTGCCAACCACGCAATATTGATCTTTCCTAAATATGCCAGAATTTTGTAGGACAGTTCCCCAATATGTAAAAAGCCATAATTAAAGATCTAAACCTTTCCAGTATAGTCCAGACACACAACCGACGACACATATCAGGAAGGTTCGAGAATTGGGGAAAAATGGTATAAAAGTACGAAGCCTTCAGACAGCAGTCAGTCATTGAGCGACATCTGTGTAAGAACGCGAACCGGTGAACGCGATAGAACAATATCGGTGGTGCCATATAGTGCAAATTAAGTTAAAGTGCGAATTAAGTCAAAGTGCGAATAAATAAATTATCACTTATTTTTAAACGAATTGTGTTTTACTTGAAATCCCGGCGAATCCCTAGCTCGCAACAATATGTTTAAAAACCATAGTTAAATCTCGACCGAGTTATTGTTATCGAACTAGAAAAATCATATTGTAGTGGAAATCGAACCGTCGTCAATGAAACTATTTTAAAATCGACATCAAAAGTTCTTCTTTTATATTTTATTTGTATTTTTTTAAGTTGAAACCCAAACAGTCATTTAAGCGCTTTAATGGTCCATTACTAACTATAAAAATAAAAGCAATAAACTTATATAATAAAAAAATCTGTTTTATTCGTTGTGTTTTTTTTTCTTTAACAAATATAAAATAATAATGAATTCAATTATTTACAATTTCTATGTACAAATAAAATATTATATTATGTAATTAATTTTAAAAAATATCGCTTAGGTAGATAATAGGGTGTACTTAAGAAAATCTAGATAAAATTATAATTATAAAAAAAAACAACGCTAAAATAATTTATAATTTGAAAATAAATTAAATATACAAAAAAAGTTTTGTCTGTATGGAATGCTTTGTGAATTACATTTAGCGTAGGATTTTCGTTATTGTATTTATTTTTTTTTTAAATGTGTTTGAGTCTATTGGATTTGTGCGATTTCTTAGTAATTAATTGGGCTTAAGAATTAATACGGCGAAAATAATGAGACAGGTACATCATATTTAATTGTTATATTTATTAACTAGTTTAATTTAATTATGTTTTGAATTTATGTAGTTTTTATTATTTTATTTGAGTTTTTGTTTATGTATTTTAATACTGTAACATACATACAGAGAGGATTATATTTGTGCCCAATTTTTTGAGGTAGTATTCTGTTTGTTTAATATTTAATTTCAAATGTTTGCTGCAGTTTGGGTCTTTTGGAAATCAATGCAATACTCATGAGCGGAGCATAAAGCACATGCAGATTTCCAATATTTTTGGTTAGTTGCCGCAGCGAATGTGTTAAATAATTGGTTTTGTTACTATTATTTTAGTTGTTCGGGCTTTTTAAAGTGCGCGAATTGATTTTTTTGCTTTTCGATTATGGGAAAAAATTTAATGGGCCGTTCATTTCTATGATTTTTTTTTTTCAAAACATATTATCCGGATTCGAAATGACCACGATTTTTGGATGGATATAAATAATTAAAAAGAAAATAAAACGTTTATATAAATAAAATATTAAAAATAAAAAAATAAAAAATAAATTATGAATATTCAACAGTCTTGTGTTTGCATTTATCTGTGGTTGTCTTGTAATGAAGAAAAAAGTTTTATTTTCTGTTTAAAGTATGTCAACTATTATTGTTATTATTATTATTTTTTTTTTAAGTAGAGAGCAAAAGTTTGCAAAAATTAAATGTTAAAAAAAAACTAATATTTAAATTTTAAATAAATTATTTAAACTTAAAAAAATTCTATTTTGTCTTAAACTGGGACAATTATGTTTCGTTTCTCTTTTTTTAACCTCTTTTTTCAGAATTTTACGAATTCGGTAGTAATGAGATTAAATTAATTGAATTGAAATTTTTTTTTTAATTTCAAAAAAGAGATTTTCCCAAATTTTATATCCTATTCTAGTTATTCCAATCATTCATTTCTGTTCATAAAAAAAAATGCATTCATTTAATTTACTCGCGTTCAATCACTATACATCTAAGTCGTTTTTTTTTGTATTCTGGATTTAATTTAAAAATATTATTATGTACAGTTTTTCTTTTTACAATTTTACAATAATTTTCATGTAGTTGGTATGAACTTTGAATTGATTGATTGATTTGTCTTTGGAGTTGCAGGGTGTCTTAAAGATACGTTTTCAACTTCCGAAGTTGTTCACGACATTTAGATCGCCCCAAAGGGCATTTTCGAATATTTTTTTTAAGGCATCGATTATAACTTCGGGGATCACCCTTTATTGCATTTCATAGTTAAGTCGGTGTAGGAAGGGGATAAAACTTGGTAGTGTTATGGGAATTGTGGGGGAGAGACACGGAAGTAGCGATGGACATTATTTTTGAAGCGCTGAAGGTTATACTTGCTTGGAAATATGCTAGCAGGCAATGCGTTTCAAAGTCTGGACGTTCGGGAGATGAATGACTGTCTATATTTCTCTGTACGAGTAGGAATAGGGTTGACGGTAAGCTCGTGCGCGCGTTTAGCTTGCTGAGTATTTCGGAGAAACCTGTAAAGTGGAGGAATGAGTGATCTTAGTTCCGCACTACATTTACCATGAGAGTAGCGATAGCAAATGCTGAGTACTCCAACGTTCCTATGATGCTCGAGGGAGTCAATATAAATCGTAATGGTGTCATCTCCAATTAATCGGATTCGATCAAGCAGCGCAAGGTGTGTTTTGGGTGCCCCAACCCATAAATGCGAATTGCACTCTGAACGAGGTCGAATTTAAGCCTTGTAGCTAAGTTGTGAGGCGTAAAATATTTTTTGCGTTAAGCCTAGTACGCTGTTCGCGTGGAATGAAATTTTTGTATGAAAAATTGTTGTTGGCGAAGGCCTACGTGAAAAATTCCATCGCCTTTTCCACTTTGCAGTACGCTGATTGCCGTGGAATAGCCGTGAAATAAGTGTGGTTTGCTATTGGAACACAGATGGCTCTGGAAACTCTCCAAATTTTTTCCACGCGTATTTTAATGATCGTAGCGTTAAAAGTCGAGTGAAAAAGTGACAAGCGGAATTCGACATTTTGTTTTTTTACGATCCATTTCAATTTTTTATGTGTAATTATTTACGTTTCTCTGACACAAAATAACTGAATTTCAATTCTCTCCGCGAAAACAATAAATCTGTCAAAACAAATTTTCACGCACGATTTAACTTACTTTTGTGGAGACGAGTGAAAATTTCATTTCACTTCAACAGCGTACTAGGCTTTAGTGAAGAATACCGCGGCATTGAGAGGTATCAAGGGCAACATCAAAGATATGTTTGCTCCAATCAAGGTGGTTATTTAACTTTAAGCCTAATACTATAAAGACTAAACTAGACGACGACGCTGGAACATCACGTTTAAGGGAAAGATGATGGGCCTGTCATGGCGTAATACTTTCAGGAGAAAACACTTAAGCGTTTAGGGTCACATCGAAGTTCTGTTGTTTTAGAAAAGGGCATCACGGTTGATACCCAGAAAAGTGAAATTTTTCGAAGAGCGAAATCGTGCGCCATTAAAAGTTACATTGTGATTAAAGTGTTGAATTTTGTTCTTTTTGTTGTAATTATAGTTATAATTGAATTTTTTCTAAAACATTGTGAATTACTATTGCGATTTTTTTTGTAAAATACCTCATTTGAAACATGTCAAAAAAACACTCGCTCCACTTGAAGTCTACCCGTCAGCAAAGTAACAACCTTTTATTTTAACACTTTTTTCAAATTCGTGTAAAGCACTCGCACCGATATTAGTAAAATGGATAGAAAAGTTCGCGAAGCGGCTTTGTGGTCTTGTAGACTCCTAGAGACAAGTTTTGAGGGAAAAATAACGATCAACGGAAACTGTAAACCCATCTTTAGGACACCTCATTGATTTCTTTCAAAGAAATTAACTCGATTAAGTACGTCGCCCAACCCATATTCACCCTAATTTCTAGCTGACCTGTTGCGTTAATAAATTCACCAATTCCGCTTGATCCATATTATTAAGCGTTTGCATATCCACTCCCAGTGCAGTCGCTACCGCTTCGATATCTAAACCAAACGAAGCTAGCAACTCCAGAAATCGAATCTCCTCGCCCGTTAAAGGATTCGTAAGCGTCGGACACGAATGATTGCATTGCGGCCAACTGCATCGTTCTAACAATCTCAACGAGCATTTCTTCGCGTCCGAATTCAATGCGCCCGAAACATTTAAATTTCGACTGCGTTGATGTTTCTTCTGATTCATTGGATTCCTATTATTCGGTCCATTACCAGGATTTTTCTTCTTCTTCTGATGCACAGGCCGTTCGGTCGAATGCGTTTGGTTATCGGAAAGAAATCGGAAATCGTTGTTTGAACTGACTGTCGTGCGCGAACGTTTATGATTGCGTTTATTGTGTCGGCGTCGTTGCTCTCTTTCATCTTTTGTCAGCTTTTTTGATTCGTCGGTTTTTTGGTTTTTATTATTATGACGCCGTTTCTTGCCGTTACGACGTTTGCCGGCACCTCGTTTTAAATTATGGCGTTTCCTGTTGGTGGTACGTTCCCAGCATCTTAACGCCTCGGACAACGAGATGTCGTCGATTTTTATATTCAGCCAATCACGTTTGCTTAAGACCGAATGCCCTATGCAGGATGGTGCAAAAACGGCCGTAACATTGTCCAGGGATGTGCGCAAGGCACCGCCCATATCATGTATGTAATTCCATTGTTGCGGTGTAACTGGAGCTCCGACACTGTCCGCTCGCATTTGTGCTTCGTCGAAGAGCCATTGAAATACAAAGAGAGGAGCTGAAATTGAAGAGGAACTGGATTATTGGTAAACTCCGGACCGGATTGCAATTGTACTAACATTTCAGTGTCGGATAAAGCCTGTGCCCGAAATAACACCGCCACGGTTCGAGAGGATGTTGCTTAACACATGCTTCGGGTAAGGAACCTTCCCATAGCTTCCAGCCTTGTCGAACCGCTTCCGATGCAGCTACTGCGCCTGGCATATACGGCTCGCGATCCAGAAACCAACCCGAATCGCTCACTCCGCGCACAGCTACTTTCAGTTTCTTTTCGTTATGAAGAAAAGATTTTATCTTGTCCAGGTTGAGCATCACACCCAGTCCTCCGGCCGATGATCCGGCCAATAGTAGTTCCGAACCGGGTCCTCGACCCAATCCCAGTGGAATCAAATCGGCTATGATTTGGCGTATTATCAGGGATCCCATGAAGCGCCAGTTATCTCTGGTTCCAGATTGTGCCTTAGTTCCAGACCACGAGTCACTGCTGCAGTATGGAACGAGCACGTGATTGGCATTATGCCAGTGCGGATTATCTTCAGACAGTGGAGATAGGATACCGCTAACTGCAATTAAAAGATAATTTGTAATCGTAAAATCATTAAACTGAACACTTTAACGCTTACCATCTCTGG
The DNA here is from genome assembly GCA_963669355.1 of Chorisops tibialis. Lineage (NCBI taxonomy): Eukaryota > Metazoa > Arthropoda > Insecta > Diptera > Stratiomyidae > Chorisops > Chorisops tibialis. The sequence continues at coordinate 255,337,795 of OY770263.1, forward strand.
TTTCAGGCCACTCTGACGACGTCATCAAATGCCTTAGCCTCAGCCATCGCGATTTGCACGACTTGATATCGTAGCAATGCCATCCACCCTCCAAGAAAACGACCCATTTCTTCGAAGCACCCGACTTTCTCAGGTAGAAACCGGCTTGCGATCCATCGTTGCACGTCACTGTCCGATTCGATAGAAACACCCTCTTCAACGATCGGTTCGCATCAAGATTACTTTGTACTTTGACTACCTGCCGCTGGATGGAGTTACTCTCGATTGAAAGATTCTGACGCGTATTGTTCGCGCCAGCGGATGTCATCGCTCGACTCTCAGCCATTTTTAAACTGATCAAAACCGCGGCCGTAAAAACGACGAAACTTATCTGAAATTACATTGAAAAAAAAAACGAAAAATTAATGTCAATATCAGCGATAAATAAAGCAGGTTTTAGAATTGAAAAGCTATCGCGGTTTCATTGTGGAATTCACCGGGTCGCGGCCGTTTCGAAAAGGTTGTAAATAAAATTGTGTCTGATTCGTCATCAAAGGGTGCCGCGCTCGTACTGATCGTTTGGCGCCAACTCTAATTTAAAGCTCGATTACGCACGCGATCGTTACGTCGTCGATCGTTTCGAAGTGCGTTAGTGCGGCGGCGTACAAGACGAGCTCAATCTGAAGTCGACACTGTGCTTAGGAGGAGAGGCTCTTTGTACTTTGGTCTCGTGCCGCTTTTCACTTCACTTCTCAGAGCAGGTCTGACGTCCGATTAATTACGTGCATTGTATGGACACCTCATACCTGAATAGCGTCGGAGATTCCACGAATGCTCGGTCACTAATGCTCGGCTGACTGATGAACACAGAGTGAGTGCGACGAGAGTGTGTGCTGCTGGGACTGGTGGATGCGCACGATCGATCGATCTGCAAAAGCGGAAATATTGGAATAGCGCTGCGAGCACAAGTACTCGTAAACAATTAACAGGCTCATCACGGCGTAATGCGATTGCACTTAATACGCTTCGAGATCGACCTTTAATGGCGATCGCGTCGAGCATTAAAAGGAGTGGAGACGCGGCTGCGCACTTTGATTGCTCGCGGAACGCGATCAATGTTTATGCTCGGACGATTCGTTTAGACGTCTCTTATCTTGCACGCCGACGAGAAGCGGACGACGGGCCAGCAGCAGCATTCGGTGGCACGGTACATGAATTCGCGCGTTTAATAATGACATCTTCATGGAATACTTTGTCGGAATTTATTTCTTATTTGCCGAGGTGTAATTGGATATGAACCGGTACCTGGCGATAAGTGCGGAAGTCGACACGATCGTTGTGAGTCATTGGATTGCCTAGAAATCGGGCGGCGGTATTTATGAGAAATAAAAATAAGTGACGATCACTTTGCAGTAATTCATTCGATCTTATAGATTGACGTAAAAAAAAAAAAATAATTTGCTTTTTTTCAGGTTTATCGCTTGAATCTTAGGTTATTACAGCGAGAAAACCAGATCAACAGAAGCAAGAAATGTTAACGATCTGCTTCTACGAGAATTAATGAAAACATATCTCTCTGCCGGTCCTTGGAAAGATCCTGGAGAGGATGTTAAAGACTGCGTTATGAGGAAAGCAAATATGTCCGTTCTTGAAATCGTTGTAAATTTCAAGGGAGCATTTGACTATTGAGACTAGAAAGAACGAAGCTTACAAAATTTTTACTGAACGACCAACACGAGCCAAAAAAGAAAGATATGACGAGCTTAGGCGATATGCGAAAAATACTTGCAGACGAAAACAAAGGAAGTACCATAATGACAAAATAAAAAAACTGGACGACGGCATGAGAAAAAATAAAACGCGGGACGCATACACAATAGTAAAAGACTTAAAAAAGGGATATAAGCCAAAAACCAGTCTCTGCGAAGACGCAGAGGGCAATATCATCAGCGACACAGAAGCAATCAAAAGGAGATGGGCTTCATACTTTGAACATCTTTTGAATCCCACCCCATTAGCACCGATTACAACAGACAACATTCCAATTGAAGCCTCAACTGACGAAGATGAACCATCATCGACACTACCCACGCTTGCTGAAATCAAAGCAGCCCTATATGACCAAAAACTAAACAAAGCGCCGGGAATTGACGAAATACCAGTTGAACTTCTGAAAAACGGTGGAAATTGTGTCGCTGAAATACTGCACAACATGATATGCAAGATTTGGACTGAGGAAATCATACCCGACGATTGGCGAAAAAGCATTATATGTCCAATTTACAAGAAAGGAGACAAACTCTGCTGTGAGAACTACAGAGGTATATCATTGTTGTGTACGTCCTATAAAATACTGACAAAAATAATTGGACGTCGTCTTAAGCCCTATACTAATCAAATAATTGGCGAATACCAAGGCGGATTCAGAACCGGACGATCTACAACAAACCAGATATTCTCGGTGAAACAGGTGCTTGAGAAATGCTGGGAATATAACACAGACGTGCACCAAATCTTCGTAGATTTTAAACAATCATACGACAGGAGCGTACTGTACCAAATCATGCTTGACTTTGGAATTCCTCCAAAACTAGTCCGACTAACAAGACTCACAATGACGAGCACTGAATCCCAAGTGAGAATACAAACCGATTCCACAACCAGCTTTCGAACGGAATGTGGTTTAAAGCAGGGAGATGGTCTAGCCCCATGCTTTTCAACTTGGCACTAGAGTATGTCGTCCGAAAAATCCCAGTCGACACCAACGGGACACTACTATTCAAGTCCACCCAACTAGTGGCATACGCTGACGACATTAACATCCTAGCAAGATCCTTCCCTAGTGCTAAGGAGGTATTTGTCAATCTTGACTCCGCCGCAAAAAGAAGTCGGGTTGCGCATTAACGAAAACAAAACAAAAGTAATGACGCAAACAAGAAGGAGAGCGCCTATTAGACAAAACATAACAATTTCGGAATATAATTTGGAGAATGTCGACAATTTCATATATCTTGGGGCTAATCTAACAAAGGACGGTAATGAAACAGACGAAATCAAACGACGGATAATATTAGCAAATAAGATATATTATTCGGTACTTCCAATAATGAAATCCAAGAAAGTGCACAGGAACAATAAGCTGCGGATTTATAAAACTATTGTACGACCTGTGCTCTGTTATGGCAGCGAGACATGGACATTAACTCGAAGCAGTTAACGCATTTGAAAGAAAGGTCCTCCGAAGAATCTTGGGACCTGTGAAGGAAGGAACGGAATGACGAATAAGATACAACTATGAGTTGTATCAACTCTACGACGAGCCAGAAGCTTCAACGTTCGTCAAGCTACGTAAACTGCAGTGGGCTGGCCATGTAGAGCGAATGGAAGACAGAAGAATCCCCAAACGTGCTCTGAAAGGCAAAGCGAGTGGTAACCGGCCAGTAGGCAAGCCACGCAAGCGATGGGAAGACTCGGTTGATGAAGATAGCAAAACCATCTTAAAAATTAGCAGCTGGAGGACGCGAATTTCCCGATTTCCCTTTTCCAGTGATTAAAGACGGTAAGAAAGCCGACTGCAAATATACTGACTATAGCAAAGCTCTTGATAACCAGGCAGAGCCTCACACAACATTCCGAATGCTTTTTGGCCCATCAGCCTGATTTCGTTTCTTCTTGAAGGCCTGGAAAGGCTGGTGGACAGCTACCAACGGGCAAATCTCAACCTCTCTTCTTCGCTCACGAAAAATCGTAGCACGGATGGGTGAAAGACAAGAAAAGGCTCTGTCCACAAAGGAACGCTACAGGGCGGCATAATATCGCCTCTCCTGTGGGTCCTAACAGTGAATGAACCCTTTCCATTTTAAATCCGAACGGCTATCCCATAATAGCATATGCAACTGGTAGGTTTGAGCAAGTTGTAGGGGACTGTTAGACCGCTGGGCACTACATAAAGGACTTACCATTAACCCTCAAAAAACCGATCTGGTCCTCTCTTCAGAAGAAGGATGGCATGTCTGTGCATAAAACAGGTGCCCTTAGAACCACACCTACTGCAGCCCTGGAGGTAATTCTCTCACTACCTCCACTTGATCTTTTTACAAAACAAGCAGCTGCCGTTACATTAAAAACCTCTAATTCGTGGTCAGCACGAAAAATTGGTCATGGCAAAATTTTAAACGTCATTAGAGACGCAAACTCCCTTTTAGACTGCGAGTATGATTGCATGAACCAACCGCAGGTTGAGAAACGGAAGTTTCACATTAAGTTTCCTGAACGAAACGAAAGGGCAACAAACATGACAATCGGCATCTGTATAGGTCCTCATCTCTATACGGACGGATCTAAAACTAACCAGGGGACAGATGCAGGGATTTATTCCCACGACCTCGACATCCACACTTCATTTCATCCTCCAGAACACGCAACAGTGTTCCAAGCGGAAGTATTAGCCATTAATGAGTGTACAACAATTATTCTAGATATGCAGAACAGTCTCAGAAATTGTTACACTTTCTCGGATAGCAGGGCTGCGCTTCTGGCACTCCAATCCTATAGGACTACGTCTAAATTAGTGTCCATTTGTAATCACAATAGAAATCGCCTAGCGGCTATAACGGAAGTTTTTCTAATTTGGATACTGGGTCATAGCGACTTGCTAGGTAACAAGGATCTGCAAACATCAATTCCACTAGTAAGTCAGTCGATGTAGCACCAACAGTGCTGAAGACTAACTTCAAACAAACTATTTAGGATTCCTTTTCGGCGGGGTGGCGGCAGCTGGACAGCGCTGCAGAACGGCCAAATCCTTTTGGGAAGAACCAAATTAAAATATTACAGCTCAGCTGTTACAACGTAGTCGCTATAGCATCCGAACTATTGTTGGCGTGATCACAGGACATTGCTTGCTAAAGCTGCATGCATTTAGGATGTGAATCGCGAGCGACAGCCTTTGCAGAGGTTGCGAGGAAGACGAAGAATCTATCGAACAATCTCCAATAGTCATCTCCTTTGTTTAGGTTCTAGATTCTTCTCAGAGCTAGACGACCTCACAGGCATCCAACATTCGAGCCTGCTACGGTTCGCAAACCGAACCAAGTGGTTAGAACAAGAGGAGTGACTTCCATCTTATAATAAATAGGGCAAAATGGGCCCAACTAGATAGCCCAGTGCATTGTGGTTCTTTGGAACCACCCTCCTACAACCTAAACCTAAAGCTTTCAATAAAATGGTCCATGCTATTCTTGCTTACTTTCATAGATTGGATCAGATCTTAACTATCTAATCGTACCCAAAAAGTGCTGCTATATCCAACACATCTGGTGCGCTACAGGGAAGCCATCTAGGACCACTGTTATTTATTTTATTTATTAACAAATGACGAAACTGTGACAGAGTGAGCAACGACTATGAGATACTTTAAACGTGGTTTTCTCGAAACCGTGTTTTCAAAATCGGTACCAGAAATATCTCCGCGACTTCTGGACCAATCGGAATTTAGTTTTGCACTGTTATGTTTCACATAAAAATCTATCGAGCCGTTTTTCGAAAATTGGCATAGTTTCAACATAAATAATGAACAATTTTGTGGCGAGAAATCGCCTGTTTTATTCCAGAGACTGCCATGATCCGAAAAATATTAATTTTTAAATTCCTTTCCGATATGTACTAGTTTTATCTATTTGAGAAAAATTTTGTTTTTTGTTTTTTTTTGGATAGAAAATGACGGATGCACGTCTGGTACCGCAAACGGTGTCAACAAAAACACGTCCCAGGAAAACGACTGTAAGTTTTTTACTGTTTGAAATTTTTAAATCAAATTTTCAATATACAGTTTAAATGCCATGATTTAAACAAATATCTATTGTTTAAGTTACGAACTTCAAAAATAACACAATTTTTGTTTGTAATACTTAGTTAACAAAAATTATGAAAATACTTCTTAATTCTATGTCCCAGCTTATTTCATGCTGTAGCCACTCAAATTAATAATGTTTTTAAAATCGACAATAAGAAATATTGCCAACTTCATCTTCATTCGATACCAACATGGTAAATAAAAATTAAACGTCACGCTACAGTACTTCCGCCTTCTTCTCATTCTCTTGTGATTGAGATAAGACCTCATGCCGCTTGTATGCAGAAAAGTTATAATAAAATAAATAAGTGTCATATGAAAGTATTCTTTTTATTACGTGAACTAAAACCATAACTGCACAGCAGCACACATGCACTTAAACTTAGGCCTTAATTTACAGAAACAAGTTAAATTTTATACAAAATTCAGTATTTGGTATGGTAGCCCTTTGCATTTATTACATCTTTAAGTCTCTTTGGCATAGAATCCACAAGTTATAGTTTCTGGGGTCATTTTCGTCCAATCCTCCAAAATAGTTTTTTCAATTGTTCCTTGTTGGCAATACTATGTTTCCGAATATTATTTTCTAAAATTGCCCATAAATTTTCTATTACATTCATATCTGGACTCTGTGCCGGTGGGGACATAACATGTAGGCAGTTCCAAATTAGCCAAGATTGCACAATACCAGACTTATGCTTAGGGTCGTTGTCTTGGTAGAAACGAAATATGTTTGGAATTTCAAGATTCGCAGCACTCTGGAGCAAATTTTTTTTCAAAATGTTGAGGTACATGGTTTTTTCCATGTTACCTTCAATGAACTCCAAGTTTCCAATCCCGGCTGCCGACATACAGGCCCAAACCATTACACTTCCACCGCCATGCTTCACTGTAGCTTTTAAATTTTCTTTTTGTAGCTCAGTATTAGGTTTTCGCCATACGTATGCCATGCCATCAGAGCCAAATATATTAAATTTAGACTCGTGTCAGAATATGACGCTGTTCCAGAAGTCCGAATTTTTGTTGGCGTGCTCTCTAGCAAAGTAATGCGACTCAGCTGCTTTTTTCTGCTTATGAATGGCTTTTTTCTAGCTACTCGACCATGAAGTTGTGGTCTCGGAGCACACGGCGAACAGTTTCTGCACTGCATGACTTACCTAGTCCTTGCTGTATCTCCGCGACTAGTTTTGGAGCCGTTAACTTTGGGTTTGCCTTGATTTTACGTACAATAAATCGTTCGTCAGACGAATTGAACATTTTGTTTGGCGCGTTTCTGCCCTTATCTTGAATACGATTTTCATGAACAAAGCATTCAATGATACTCTGCACTGTGGTGGGACTCAAATTAACAAATTGAGCAATTTTTCGCTGGGACAGCCCGTTCTTGAAATGACTTATCACTAATTCTCGCTGCTCAATTGTCGTGCCACGACCAATTTTTCAAAAAGCACTTCTTGTCCTTTACACGTAAAATATCACACTAAATATTGACTACAGCTAGTTGCCAATTCTTCAAAAAAAAGTAAAGAAAAAGAAAGTCCCGTTATACAGCGCGACACGATCGGACAGAAGTGGAGACAAGTATCTGCATGAAATAAGCTGTGGCCTGCGTTTCTGCTGCACCATCGGTCTTTTCAGCTTTAAGAGTGTCAGAATTTATTTTTGTAAACATTTTTTTTCATTTATTTTAATCGGTTACTTTTCCAAAACAGTCGCTGATGTAGATTTTGCATATGATTTAAATATCATAAAAACTATCGATGGAGAAAGATGCTTTTGAAATAATGTTAAAGTCCTACTCGAGTTCATGCATAAAAATCGTTTCTATAAGGCTTTCAATTTTTTTGTTCGTGTAGAAATTACATATTGATGACGATTCTTCAATATATAATTCAGTTTTATACACGAAAAAAATCTTAAACATAACCGTTCAAACGCGGAGTAAGAAATTTACGATGTCTGTTAGTTTTTAGAAGTATTAGGTACTCGCATAAATACAGTGGCTCACTTTCCTGTTGCATCAAACTAAAACAAAAATCCAAAAATACAAATGAAAAACAAAAAACAATCATCAAGCAATATTAAAATAACTATGCAACTTTGTACTTAACATCCCTTAAATAAACGCATAATCTCACTTACGATTCCACGCATCCAACACACTGTCAGATGCCATGTCGGTAAAACACTTTGAGGAATTCGATAAGTTATTGACGATCGTGACAATCGTGAAATGAGTGTATGGCCAGTGCACACTTGTAGGTTATCTTCAAACGAATTGAAAAGAAAGAAACTGAGACAAATCAACAGAAAAAAACGAATAAACATAAATAAAGAAAACCGGCTCGATTCCGCTCAGTCAGATCTTGGCGACATCAATAACGTGATCCTGATGATCTTGGTCAGGTGCTATGCTACCGTACTACACGCTATACTCTCGCTCTACCCATTGCGTACCAAGTTCATTTTTTTTTCGGTAATTTATTTTGGACTCTTTTTTTTTCATCTTCTTTTTTAAATTGATGATCGTACAAACGTAAAGTGATCTTGAGACCTCGAAACGTGTATACCTAAAGATATAAGATCGGTGGTCAAGAGAAAAAGATCGGTGATCGTCCACCGAAAATTCGGCAGCCGTGCACGTAAAAGCCGCCACTTAAGACGATCATCTTGCTCTAAGTTGAACGGAACGCATCACATAAGGTCGCTAATTTGTTCAGACCGCGGTGCTCATATCTCAACAGTTGTTGTGTTGCTTGGTTGCCTTTCGGTTGATCTTGTTTCGGGATTGTTTTGTTGTTGTTTTTTTCTCGTTTGTTCTCCTCTTTTTTTTTTGGTTGATTGGATGGTCGGTTGTCTTGGCGGGTTCTTCCTCTTTCGCGGCATCTACAAAGGTAACGCTACTGATCTTCAATGGTCAAATTCAAAGAAGCTACCGCGCGGTCTGCAACTGTCCACAAATAAGAGAGGCTGGCTGTGCGCTGCGGCTGAAAGGATGGACTCGACTTAATGCGCTGTGTGTGCTAAGACTTTTGAGGTGTGCACCTGTTGTGTAGTTGCCCTTTTTTTTGGGATCATCCTTTAAGGGGTTTTTTTTTGGGAAGATGACATGTTCTCTGAGGATGAATGGAATGGAATTGTATTGAAGAATATATAGGCAAGATTGTATTTTAATTTTTTGAAAATTTTTAATTTAGAGTTCAAAAAGTATAAAAAGATAAAATTTGGAGTTTACATAGGAGGTGGAGAAAGAATTACAACGATTTGTTAGCAAACTCGGAAAATAAGATCAGGTGCAAATCAACGTATATCTACAAAGTTTCATTTTTCATAAATGTTCTGAAAATGTATCTTTGTCTGCGATGTGGTAGACAGCAGCCTAGCAGTAACGGAATTTCTCAGAGCATTTAGAAAAGGACGCATCCGCGTCGAAACTGACGAACAAACGATTAAGAAAACACAAACAAACAATTGGTAAAATAACCTAGGGTGTAGCGTAGTAAGTAGCCTGTTGTCTACGATGAGTTCAAAACCCGATCGGCGTATAATCCCAGTACGAGCTAATTAATTCATAAATAATAACAAGTATTAGCAATCCAATTAGCTCGGCGATTGGAGAAGACAAGAAACAAAATCGACACCATTCTCAACCAGATAGCCTTTGAAAAACGATGCAGAGATAAGAACATTGTTCCTAAAGGCTTCAAAATCGTGGACAAATGGGACAACCATCGTAGCAAGGCTATTTTGAAGAAAGTGAGTCAGCGGCTCTTGAGGAATGACATCAAACTCAAAAGAACTAAGCTAGACTACCTCAACAAAGAAGCCCTATCCCTTCACCTCCTCCTCGGTAGCCTTCTACCGAGGGATACCTTTAATTATTTTGATTCTTTCATTTCAGAACGCAGAGAAGCAGAATTCATCAAGAAGAAAACGATACAGGAACGGAAATTCAGGAGTTTAGAATCAACATTAGAAGCAGCGCAACCGATGCCGACGAGAAGCAACAACGTAGTAGTCAACCTTTCATCAATGCAGTTAACCAGGGAACAAGAGGATGTGCTAAGCAAAGGATTCAACTTCGCGCTTACTCCAACAAGTATTCCAACCGAAGAAATCATTCAGCAAATAGAGCCGAGGTCTTCCGCAAGCGATTGAAATCAGACACGAGGTCTCTCACATCATCAAGCGAGCAGTGTCACCTGCGACGAATATCCCCCCGAATGAACGGAAAGCTTTAAAAGAGCTTAAGCAAACGAAGAATATAGCGATTATGCGAGCGGACAAAGGAAACGCAACGGTAGTTATGGACAAGGACCAATACGAGGAGAAGATACGAGATATTTTACAAACAGGACCATATACCGAAATGAAGAGAGATCCAACCCCTGTCCTCCACCAGAAATTAACCCTATCTATCAAGAAAAATCCTACATTAGCGGATAAATATGCCAAATTAATCCCTTTAGACCCTCATACGCGAAAAATGTACGGACTTCCGAAAATTCACAAGAAGAATACCCAACTGGCTAAGGCTCTCGCGACTGAGTTACGTCCACTAGTAGGTAACACATCACGCTGAGTTAAAAATTCGGCTCATCTAGTAGAGATTCTTCAGAAAATCAACTTGGAACCAACGGATATGTTAGTCAGCCTGGACGTGAAATCACTGTTCACCAACATCCCGATTAAGGCACCTTAAGTATCATCAGGAAACTCATTCCGGACAACAGGTATGACTTAATAGAATTTTGCTTAAATAATACTTTCTTTTCAGCTCTACAAGCAAACGGAAGGAGCGGCAATAGGATCTCAAATTTCACCGATGGTAGCGGAAATTTTCATGGAGGAATTCGAAAAGAACGCACTGGGCTCAGCTACATTAACACCGAAATTGTATCTACGGTATGTGGATGACACCTTCATCATTTGGCAACATGGGAAAGAAGAGCTCGACAAATTTTTAGCACACCTGAACTCACACCACGAGAAAATTAAGTTCACCATGGAAACCGAAAGCAACGGGAAACTTCTTGGATGTACTCGTAGAGAGGAATGATACGTCGCTAAACTTCGGGGTATATAGGAAACCAACTCACACCAACAGATATCTCCACACTCATTATCACCAACCAAGCCAGAAAACAGGCGTACTGAAGACCCTAATACACAGAGCTCAACGTATAACTGAAGGAAATCTGGGCAGTCTACGAAAGGAAAAGGAACAGTTGAATCGGGCATTCACAGCAAATGGATATAAAGCGAGCGAAATAACAAGGCGTGGGAACCGAAGCATGCAAAGACAACAGTACGGGAAGACACTGAAGATGGAAATACAGACAAACGATGGGTAAAACTTCCTTACATCCAGGGCACGACGGGTAAGATAGGGAAAATCCTTCGAAAATCCAACATCAAGACAATATTCACTACCCGACTACTATCCGAGGAATTTTAGGAAACCAGAAGGACAAAAAACCATTGGAGACTGAAGGAGTATACAAAGTACCGTATGGCTCATGCGATAAAGTATACATAGGAGAAACGGGACGCACAGTCCAAACAAGGATCAACGAGCATCAACGATGCACACGGAAAAACCAGATACCGACAGAGGACCATACAATCGATTTCGACAATGTGCAAATTCTGGCCAGGACAAATCAATATTATCAGCGAATAGTACGAGAAGCAATCGAAATTTCTAAACATCCACGGAACTTCAACCGAGACTCCGGATACAAGTTATCAGCAGTTTGGTTACCAAGAACAAAATCCGTGACCAAAAATCCTTGATACTAATTACTTAATTAATTTAAACTTAATTACCCTTCCCCCTTTTTCTATATAATAATTCCTTTTGTAATTTTCGATCAATTTGATAAAGGTCTGAGCAGAGACCGAAACGATACGAATAATAAAGCGTAGCAGAGTAGAATCCGGAAATCTTTTCTTTCAAGTATTAGCAAATTATTTAACACGAGTTTCATTCATTCGATACCTATAACTGCCGAGACATTGTTTTTCTTTTGTGCTTCATGAAACAGCAGGTTTGTATGGGAGGTGAAGCGAAGCGCGAATCTCGAAACCGAATTTCGCCAAATTAAGTTATTATACATGACAACAAACTGAATAGTCGAATAGACTAACTACATAAAAGATAACTTATTTCACCAGATACGCATAGAACCATATAATAATATCTTGTTTGTTTAACGTGGACGCCTGCCTTTACAGCTTTATCTCACGGCTGTCTTTCGCAACACGCATTGTTTTTATGACGACAATCAATAGTGATTAACTGGATACCGAATGTAGCATAATGTAGTTCCGGCTGTTGCTCTGCCCGCAATATGAACGTCAACCACAGCCACTTGGTGTACCCCAAAGGGACTTTAACTATGGCTGTGTTGATTCGCTCGCACCATATCGTATCAAAATCCATCCATCTTCCATCCAAAATTCATCCATTACCCTTTGGGTCTTAGGTACTTTGCAAGCATTTTCCTCGCCTCCGTTCACTACTTTCTCCTGGACAAAGCCACCATCCTGGCTACTCCAACTGTTATGCTGTATTCCGATTTCGATCCCCTTGGGTCTTAACTACTTTTACCTTTCTGCCCAGATTACTGGAGGAAGCTTTTCACTCGCCTCCGTTCATTACTTTCTTCTGAAAACCCATCCGTCAATTTCCTATACGATCGTCTAGATTTCGGTTACTTTGGGAGCTTAATCGACTGTTGCTTCCTACTTTCTTCCTGCTACTAACAATATTACCCACAGTTGTACCGTGCTTTCGCTTTTTCACAGACCAGTTCTTGCTACGATAACTCCTTCTCCGTAGCACCAACTTTTCGACCTTTAGTCTGGTCTTCGGTCGCCCCCACTTCAGACTAAGTCCCAACAAAACTTTGATACTGATCAGATGGGTCCGTAGATTGGCAAATATTTAGAACTGAAAAATATACCAGCTTCTCCACTCGTTACAGTCGTTCTCACTCCCCATCCCCTACCTTCCCAATCCCATTCTTTCTCTCCATGACTATGTTTGAGCATTGCACAGAAAGGCCGAAATTGCCTATAACACAAATTCTTCCATCGAATCCACCGATTTCGATCGCTTTGGGTCTTAGGTACTTTGCAACCATTTTCCTTGCCTCCGTTCACTGCTTTCTCCTGGACAAAGGAACCATCCTGTCTACGCCAAGCGTTATGTTTTCCTCCGATTTCGATCCTTTTGGGTCTTAAGTACTTTTGATTTTCTGCCCAGATTACTGGAGGAAGCTTTCAATCGTCTCCGCTTACTACTTTCTTCTGGAAATCCACCATCAGTCAATTTCCTATCTTAATCAGCCGCCTATTCTTACTTTCTTCACCATCCGTCAATCTCCATCTAGATTTCGGTCACTTTGGGAACTTAATCAATCGCTGCTTCTTACTTTCTTCCTGCTACTAACATAGTACCCTCAGTTTTACCGTGCTTTCGTAGCTTTGCAAACCTGTTCTTAATGCGATATGATGGAGGGGTAACCTTCCCCGTAGCACCAATTTTTAGACCTTTGGTTGGGTCTTCGGGTGCCCCTACTTAAGTCTAAGTTCCGGCAAAACTATTGATGGATCAGCAAAGTCCGTGGATTGACCATATCCATATAAATGTAAAGTATTGAATAGAAGTTATAACATAATACAGAAGGAACAGATAATTGTAAGAATGCTTTTTTTTCCGCGAAAACATTGAAGGAATTTCCTTTTCTGACTTAAATATAAAATATGATAGCGTAATGGCGGGTTATTTTTAAATTATACGAGTATGTATTGTACTTATATAGTTAAAAAATTTCACGTTTACAGGACATGCAGGGTTGGTACTTGCAGAAATCTGCATCGTCTATAGATTTCTATTACACTGACTTTTGCAGGTTTAGGTTATTGCTCGAATGAATCTTTGTTATGTGGCTGTTCGAGTTGAGTTATTAGCCAGAGTTATCCGTAAATATACTGACGTTAGTTGAATGCTAGTCGCTACCATTTACGATTTATTGTTGTAAGTCTACATTTTTCAAGATTTGTCAATGAAGCAATTTAAAGCCCTCGAGTGACACAGCTTGTATTAGATGTTCTGAAAGGATATCGTCCTACTTGGTTGTAACGATTATAATTGATCATTTTCATTTCCTTGTACCATATACGCTCGGCCGGACAGCTCCTCTGGAGTTCGTCAACATCCATTGGCCTTAACAGTGAAAAATAAAAAGTTTCACTGTGATTACATTATTGGAATAAAGCATACTCCCTTCCTTATAAGTTGCGTCACCATGAAACAAATATAATTAAATAATTATTACATAGTTCAATAAGTTAGTAGGACGACGTATAGATAGCGCCATTATTAATAAATCCATACGATTTTTGGAAAGTACCAACCTTTAAACGATGTGTCAAAATTTCATGACAATCTGACGTTTAGTTCAGAAGTTACAGTGCTATAAGTGAGTATTCTTGTAATTTTGAATACAATGGAAAAATCTGAATTTCTTGTGTTGATACAGTATTGCCGTTCTAGCAAAGCAATGGCTTGACAAGTATTATACGGACTCTGTTCTATCGAGACAAATGTTAGAAAAGTAGTTTGATGTTTGAAACGCAACCGTACAAACACCGATGATACAGAACACTCCGGTCGCCCAAATTCGGCATTTGTCGCAGAAAATATAAAAAAAGATCCACAAAACAGTTTTGACCGATCGTAAATTGAACTTACGAGAGATAGCTGCCACCTTAAAGATATCAGCAGGCAGCGTATTCAACGTTTTGCAAGAACATTTGACCATGAGAAAGCTCTGTTCGAAGTGGGTACGGCATTTGCTCACAGTCGATCAAAAACAACAACGCGTCGACGATTCAGAGCTTTGCTTGGAGCTCTTTAAGCGAAATAAAAAGAACTTTTTCATGCGGTATGTGAAAATGAATGAAACATGAATAGATCACTACACTCCAGAGTCAAAGCGGCAGTCAGCTGAGTGGCGAGAGGCCGGTGAAATTCTTCCGAAGCGGCCGAAAACGTAAACGTCAAACGGGAAGATTCTGTCTTCCATTTTTGGGATGCGCATGGTATAATATTCAATGAGAATCTTGAAAAGGGTGACAGGATCAATAGAGAATATTATATGGCGTTGTTGGTGCGTTCGAAGCAAGAAATTGCCAAATGAAGAAGAAAAAAGTGCTCTTTCACCAAGATAATGCACCATGTTACGAGTCGATGGTAACGATGGCAAATTGCACGAACTGAAGTTCGAGTTGCATCCCCACCCACCCTATTCTCCGAATCTGGCTCTCAGCGACTTCTACCTGTTTACAGACCTAAAAAGAATGCTGCAGGGAAAGAGATTTGCCTCCAGTGAAGATGTGATTGCCGAAACTGAGGCCTATTTTGAGACCAAAAATAAATCGTTCTCCAAAAAAGGCATTGAAATGTTAGAGGAACGTTGCAATAAATGTATTACTCTTGAAGACGATTTTATTGAAGAATAAATTCGAATTTTGCCTAAAAGCTGATGATTTATTAGTCATCCTACGAACTTATTGAATGATGTGTTACAACCGAAAGCGATAGATATTACAAAATTTAATTACAAATCGTATCAGTTAAAAGCCGCCTTAATAAGGCAAACTATCCATTTTATAACTTTCGATCTAATTAACCTAAAAAAAAATCAAATTCAAAAATAACCTCGTCCAATCATAGGCCAACGTCTTTTGACGGCGGCCTTTCTGATCTTCTAGTCAACAAATCAATCAAAGCGAATATTAATTTGCCTCCAGATGTCATTTAAATGTAAACTGGCCGACACAGAAAATTAGCGATCATAATCTCTTACCGCTTCGGATCGCGCAGTTCAGCTTCTCCGATATAAGGTAGAGAGTTAGAGGTACCATGGCACAAGATTGTGAGGAAAAAGGTTTGGAAATAAAAAAAAAAAAAATTAAAAATTAGTTACAAACGCTCTGGCCTCAAAGATGCCTTAACCATTGCTGTAATGCCGCGCTTGCCGTAAATCCCCTTCCTGCACGCGCGCTCTCTCCCAAACGCCGTGAATCTCATGTAACGGCTAAAAACATACACAAGAGCCGCGCACGTAGTTAAAGACAAATTTATGTCTGCGCAAAGCGCGCCTATCGCGCAGACCCACCCAGATGGACGCAATGATCGAGGTGCGCGGCACGATTTGCGCAACCAAAAAGTCGACTTTATGAACACGTGGATCGTGTGGGTACCAGCAGCGTACAACACGGAGTGATGATCGTTTCACAGAGCTCGGTCGTCTTCATCCCAAAGTCGAGAAGCGTGATTGGACCGTAAGAAGCCAGAAACCTCTTCAACACTTTTTAAAGAAGTAATAGTTTGCTTCATAATAGAAGCGTACTAAGCTGAAACGGGAACAACAACGAACGAAAAAAGAAGAAACGAAACGCTGAAGATCGGATTAAGTAGCTCCTTTGCCGCACTGTTGTTGCTGCAAAGATCATTCCAAGCTTTGTAATTGCCCCGGAATGAGATAGGGCCACCTTTCCACCTTGTGCCCATCGCGCAATCGAGGACCGCGCGTCCGACCGCCTGCCGCCACCGCGTTGCCGAGTCGCACTGTGCGCCGTCGCCGCGACCGAACCGATTTTGCTGTGTTTCTTTTTCTTATCTGTTTGTCGGCATGATCTCTTTGATGTGATCGCGGAGCTCCTTTGCCCGCATTCTGATCAAAGAGATTCCGCCAAAAACCGTCTGTTTACGTTCTTCTGAATCTTCGGGCAAAATCATCATCACAATCTTACAGGCAGACACACACATCTGAGTTACATACACTCACTCACAGGTAAAAGCAACAAGATCAGCGGATGCATCGTCATCATCATCATCGCCATGAACGTGTAGGAAAAGGTGAGCTGGACCAGTACAGCAGCAGCATCCAAAAAATAACGCCACCATCATCGGCTTAAAGTCGCTACGCATGCGATCGTACCTCTGTAATTGGACGAAACTCTCAGACGCAAGGATTAGCCCGGTCTCGGATGAGCAACAGGCGTTGATCAATGTACAAAGTGATTAACGGCATGAGAGACCGATCTTACGCATGATCGCTGCGTTTAGCGGCAGCCTTGTTTGCTGTTGAAGTCCCGGTTGCGTTGCATCGCGATTGCTTCACTCCCAGTCTAGCGAGCGTTACTTTTTCGGAAGTCTGGAGCGCATGCGCTGTGTTTTTCTTTTTCGATAGATCATCAGACAGAAATTCGGTCTGGCCGACTTTCTTTGTGCATAATTTGATCGAAGGTTTCACCAATTAAAGACTAAGTTCCGATATCGAATCGCAAACAGAGGACACTCAAGAACACTATCGGTCCGAAAATTTGACATTTGAAAATACAAAGACGAGGAAATAGTAGCGAAATATGTGTCAACCTTGGAGGGGCACTTCACGACAATGCTGAACAACAATACCAGCATGCCAATAAAAGAAATGTGAAACGAAATGAAACGAGCCAAACGGGACAAATATTCTTGGACGAATTGCAAACAAAATATGCAGACAGAAAAAACGGAAGTACAATAATGACGAAATTGAAAACATGGGCGAAAATTTTAAATTACACAACAAAGAGGGATACCAACCGAGAACGACCCTCTGCAAGGATGCAGAAGGCAACCTCACAAGTAATGCGGAAGATATAAAACTAAGATGGGCGCAACACTTTGAATACCTTCTTAATCCGAGCCCATCACCCGTACGAACAGCAGCAGCAGGTTGTTCAAACAAGCATTCGATAGTATCGACAGGCGCGTACTGTATAAAATCATATTTGAGTTTGGAGTCCCACCGAAACTGGTTCGGTTTACAAGAATGACAATGACCGATTCTATGTCACAAGACAGAGTAGAAAACGATCTGACCTCCAGCTTTAAAACGGACAAAGGCCTGAAACAAGGGGACGGTCTCGCACCACTGCTTTTCAATTTGACACTCGAATATGTTGTTCGGAAACTTCCCGTTGACACCAAGGGAACACTATGCTTCAAATCTACAAAAGTCGTAGCATATTCCGACGACATAGATATCCTTGCAAGATCCCTGGAGAGTGCTAAGGAGGTATTTGTTAACCTTGACTCGGTAGCATGGAAAGTTGGACTACGTATTAACGAAAACAAAACAAAAGTTATGACACAAACTAGGAAAAAGATATCAATCAGACAAAATATTACAGTCAATCAATCAATTAAATTCCTATTAAGACCCCCTATAGGGGCATAGGACAGAAACAACTCTCTTCCACAAGGCGCGATCCTGAGCATTGGCCTTAAGCTGTTATTATTATTATTATTTGGGAAACACTTAAGAGCACTTTCACCCTACCATAACTCAATAGCTTTAGCTAATTTGAGTATCTTTAAGGGAGCCATGTTGGCTAGTTCCTCGGTAGAAAGGAAACCTTTCCCAAGAAGATTGTGTCTTTTCCTAGCTACTGCATCACTCTGACATAGGATATGTGCTGTCGTCTCTGAGTCCTCGAGATAGAGACGGCAGATGTCGGTTTCAGCTAAGCCCATATTTTTGAGGTGGTACTGTACTCCACTGTGCCCCGTCATTTGGGCGATTAGGATACTAATATCCTTCTTGCTAAATTTTAGAATATCTTCCACTTTGGTTTTTTCTAGTAGGATCAGTTTTTTTAAGATTGATAAGCCTGCAAATCTATTCCAGTAGATTTTATGTTCTTGTTCAACCCATTTTGTAAGTATGGGGTTGGAGCACCCTTTTGGTTTCCCGCAGAATGGCTCTGGACCAATAAAATTTGTTTCTATCCGATAGGATATAAATAGATTTGTTGCGATGTGCTCTCCTTATATTCCCTTGGATCCATAGCTCCATTGCAATTAGTTCGGCCTGGAAGATTGTGGCTTCTTTGCCGAGTAGTTTCGAAACCGAGAATTTAGGACCTTTGACTCCGGCTCCTGTCCCCTCAAAGGTGCGCGAGCCATCTGCATACCAGATGGCTGATTCCTCTACTATTTTAGAAAGGATGAATTGCCAGTCCTTGCGTTCTCTGATTATAACTTTGAAGGGGGTTTCAAAGTTGAATTTTGTCGGCATAGCGTCCGATAGTGTGGAAGTTAAAATTTCTATTTTTTGGTCTTTTGTGATTGAGGTGGCCTCTAAAAATCCCCTGATTTGCCTTAAGCTGTTGCCAGGACTTGTTTATTCCTTTGGCCTCCTGCTCAACTGCTCGCTTCCATGGTCGACCAACCCGACGTCTTCCTTGAGGATTATAATCCAGAGCCTGTTTGGCAATGTTTCGCTCTGGTTTCCTCAAAGTGTGACCGATCCACTGCCACTTCCGCCTTTGAATCTCAATACCTATTTTAGTCTGTCCAGCTGTACTCCAAAGTTCGTCGCTGGAGATCACTTCTGGCCAGAATATTTCTAAAATGCGTTGGAGGCATTGGTTCACGAAAGTGTAGTTTTTTGGTAAGTCGAACGGTCACTTTTCATGTGGTCCAACCATATAACAACACGGATTTGACGCATGCGTCAAAAACTCGCAGCTTCGTGCGAAGGGAGATCTCTCCAGAAAGGGGAGAAGGATACCGAAGGCCTGACGAGCTTTATTTAGACGAGCCTCAATATCCTTTTCGGCTCCACCGTCCATGCTGGCAATGTTTCCGAGATAACAAAAATCTTGCACCTCTTCCACATCTTATTCATTAAGAACAATCGGTGTGCTTGCATTCGAGCCCATGTGCATGTACTTGGTTTTACGCGGATTTATTTTCAGCCCCGCCTCTTTGCATTTAGAATGCAACGAGCGAACATTTGACTCTAAATCCGAACGGTTATGTGCGAGCTAACACACGTCATCAGCTTAATCAAGGTGACTTAAGATGTTAAATAGTCTCCATTGAAGACCTTTATCTTCCCCACCTTCCAGTGCAGCTTTCAAGATGTCATTTACTACCACCAGAAACAGGGCTGGTGATAATATGCAGCCTTGTCTGATACCCGTTCGCAAAGGAAAGCTCTCGGACAGCTCTCCTCTACATAAGACGCGACACCTTGCATCTTCGTAGGATTTTTTAACCATAGCTATGGAATGGAATACCTCTCCTACACAAAGCATTCCATAAGTAATCTCGCTTAACGCTGTCGAAAGCCTTCACAAACATGAGATGTAGTGGCGAACCCATTTCGGCGGGCTGCTCCAATATTATACGTAGGGTATTTGTGTGGTTGGCACAAGACGACCCTTTGCGGAATCCAGCCTGATAAACTTCGAGAGTACTCTCTACGATATCACTAATCCTATTGAGAATTATCTGTAGCCATCATTTTCGATACGGCAGTAAGTAGACATATGCCACGCCAATTGCCACAATCCCGAAGGTCGCCCTTCTTCGGAAATTTTCACAACGACGCCCTCCATCCAATCAGTCGAATATCTTCCTTCATTCCACATCTCAGTAAATAGTGGGAGGAGTATATCGGCTGTTATTTCCGGGTCCGCTTTGAGGTTGGTAATCCGTCTATACCCGGGGCTTTCCTTCCCGCCATTGACCGAAGGAGAGTCGCGTCGACATCTTTCACCAGGTGGTTGGCGGTAAAATTCCTGGTCGTCAGCTGTTTAATGATCTTAAATAGTGAACCAATATCTCCAAGGTAAGCCGCAGATTCTGCCTTGTTGGCCAGATTTTCAATGGTCTTTCTCTTTATAATACAGTAGGAGACTATAACCAGGAAAACGAAGACAACTTTGTATACCTAGGGTCAGACGAAGCAAACCCATCGAAATTAAAAGAAGGATTCTACTACAATGGCGCTACAGCTCAAATCGGACCTTGGCCTCCTGATATTCAGATTCCTTAACATTTGTTATTACTTATTGTGAAAGGGTTGTTAACCCTTCACACAACCCTCTTTCTACGATTTTTTTCATTTTCGTAGATTGAGGTGACCAAGGTATATTTATGTAAGTTTGGGTTTTTATGAAGGGATGAGGAGGGGTAATAGTCAGGGTCGGTGGATGTTAATAATTTTTTAATTGTTTACTTGAATCACGTCCAATATTCTCTTTATATTGTAGAATGTCAGTTTCATAGAGGAATTTGCATGGAATTTCCATAAAATTCGGCATATTTTACATTCACGGAACTGAACATATGTATGGGAAGGGGAAGAAAAGGTTTGCAAATCGTAAAATTTGTGATGCAGTTTGATTTCATTTCTCTTGTAAGGTGCTTGTACATAATTTCAAGTTCGTAGCTTTATATTTGTTGGTTATTAGTTGATTTATTGAAATTATTCGAAATCATACTTTTGTATGGGAGGGGGTAGAAGGGTGAGCGCGATCTCAAAACTTTTGACGCAATTTCGTTTTACCTATTTTTAAAAGTTTTTGTGTAATATTTCAAATTGATGGGTTTTAATAGTTAGGTTATGTGATTTCTTAAAAATGGTCGAAAAAATAATTTTGTATGGAGGGGGTTGAAGTTTGGAAGGTATTCAACAAGTTAATATTTCAAATTTTTGGAGATTCTTTTGAAATGCATTTCGCAAATTTTCAAGTTTCTACCTTAAGATTTCATTCAAGAATTTTCAGTTTTTTTCATTGCACATGAAACACCTTGTGCACAATAGACTCCGCCTCCAGTGCACAACAATTGTGGGATAAATTATTATTTTGTCTCAATGCATATAAAATAGATGTATTCACATGCAAAATTAAAACTCTTAGATTTCATCTAGAGTATTTTTTTTATGGTTATCAAAATAAACTTAGAGGTTCACCCTTTAATGCGCGACGCACAGTTAATTCGACATGGGCAAGAAAGACAAGTGGAAATAGGGAAATTGGCAGGGAAATACAGGAGGAAAGAGTTTGAAGTAGTGGTGAACGTTATTTTTAAACTGCTGGAGGTTGTACTCAGTGGGGAAAAAATTGCCTGGTAATGAATTCAACAGCACTATTGTCCGAGGGATGAAGGACTGCCTTAACTTCACTGTTCTTCACGGCAAGGGCTTCACTGTTCTTCACGGCAAGGGCTTCACAGTGTACTCGTATGAGCGTCTAGCTTGGCGAGTATTTAGGGGGCATTTAATTTAGATACTTGCTGCATTTACAATGGAAGTTACTATAGATACTTCCATTGTATTGCAGAGTACTCCGATATTTCGACGATGCTCGAGGGAGTCAATTGAGACCGATATAGCTTCATATCCAATTAATCGGAATGCATGTTTCTGAATACGGTCAAATAGTTCGAAGGCAGAAAAGCATTTCTTACACTTCCGCAGAATACCTAAACCTTTCGAGGCATCAAGAGCGACCTCGTATATGTATTGGCTCCAACCAAGGCGATTGTTAAATTCTACATCTAGTAACGTGAAGTCTGTAGAAGGTGGAATCTGTACGCCATTTAAGGACATATAAGCGGCTGACATCGGAACGTTATATTTAAGAGATAGATGACAAGACTGCGTTTCTAAGGTATTAAAGGATTAAACTGAGGCCAGATTTCAATGACTCTATGGACTCATTATGGTATGAGGCTACTGATATTAGACGTGCCACCGCAGGGGAGTCAAATCAGAAGGTGCAATCCAAAGTGCTGTAATCTGCGAAATAATGAATAGAATCGAGAGTAGATGACATGTAGTAGCCGTTGTTATTAAACTTGTCAATGTCTCTAAATTCATGATTGGAGTAGGCGTTTGGTTGTTGAAGGAGAATAAAATAAAAAAATAACAGAACAACTTTTTTTCTTAATATAATTTTAATTGAAATAAACTTGGAGAAGTTAATTACTACAGACAGAAGGTCGTTTATGAAAACTAAACATAACAGAATTATGATTGGGCTTAAAGCCCAATCATATGATACTCTAGATGAGATGGAAATGACTTTAATATACCGGCAAATATGTCATCTCAAATTCTTTCGAATAGTGAGAAGAGACTTTGCATGGGAGGTGGTAGATGTAGAGGCGGAGGTTTGTATTTCTCCTATGTGACAACGAAAATGGCGTGTAAAATGTTTCGTGCTGAATTTAAAATTTTTAGTTTTCATTATTTTTAAAGAAATTGGTCATAGTTTTCCTTAAATTGAGGCATTTGTATGGGAGGTGGCAGAGGAAGTGGAACGTTTTGATGATTTTGAAACTGCTTATCATCACCCTTATCACTATGCTTTGATTCAATTTCAAAGTCGACAGCTCTCATATATTCGAAGGAGAAATGCTTTTCTTGAGTTTATAATACAGATATTTATATGGGAGGGGGTAGAAGGAGGGAAGCTGAGCTGATAATTTTTTCCAGCATTTATTGCAACTATTAAAAAACAAATTCTGGCAAAATTTTAAGTTTGTAATTTTTCTAGTTTTAATGGAAATCGATATAATGCATTTAACAAAAATGATGCATTTGTATAGGAGGGGTAGAAGGAGTGTAAGGATGAAAACAATTTTTTTTCCTGTTATTGATATTTCTATTTTTATACTTTGTGCGAAATATCAAATTGATAACTTTAACAGTTTCGAAGAAAAATAATTTAATTTAAATTTCAAAATTTCGTGAAATTTGTATGGGAGGGGGTAGAAGGAGTGAGGGGAAGTTGCTAATTTTTTCAGTGCTGATTGAAATTATAATAAAATTAATTCTGGCAAAATTTCGTTTTTATAACTTTACTAGTTTCGATGAAAATCGAAAAACTGCATTTTTCAAAATTATGCATTTGTATGGGAGGGGGTAGAAGGAGTGATGGGATCGGATCAATATTGAGTCATATTAATGGTATCTATATCATAATATTTGAACCCAAATTTCAAATCGATAGCTTAAATAGTTTCTAAGAAAAATCAATTTCTGAAAATTTCGAAATTTCGTGAAATTTGTATGGGAGGGGGTAGGAGGAGTGGGGGGATGTGGCCCGTTCACGAACTTAAAGTTTCTTTTTTGCTAAAAATGACACACAACAAATTTCAGCACGATAGCTCAAAGCGTTCGAGAGTTATGCTGTCGACAGACGGACAGACGGACAGACGGACAGACGGACAGACGGACAGACAGACAGACAGACAGACGGACAGACGGACAGACAGCAACTCGGAATCGAAGTTTTTGAGTGACAACAAATATTTCTGTACCCTTGGCGGCTCTGTGCGAGCATTATTTCTTAGCGTTACAAACGGTAAGGCAAACACAATATACTCTCAGATTTCATCTAGAGTATAAAAATAGGGTCGGAGATAAAACTGAGTCCTGAGGGACGCCGGAATCAATGGAAAAGGGTGCAGAAGCACGACTCTATTAGAACGCTCGGAGAGAAAACTCTCAATCTATTTAAGAAAAGATATGTTAAAACCATGGGCCTTCAGTTTGGCTAAGAGATATTTGTGCCAAACTCTTTTGAACGCCTTAGCAATATCAAGAGCAAGTACATGACCTTCACCAAATTTGTGGATGCAGGAGTTCCAACGCTCGGTAAGATAGATAAGGAGATCGCCTAGAACGTTCCAAGCGAAATACATATTGGCGATCATGTATTAGATTTTTATCCACAAGAAAGTTGACTAGTCTGCAATTGACAGAAGTTTCCATTACTCTTGAAAGCACTGAGCTAATGGTTATGGGGGGTTCGCTTTGATTCCTTTCTCAGGAATTGGCTGAACATTCGCGACCTTCCAGATCTAAGGGAAGCACCCTGAAGAGTATGAAAGCTGATAGAGATTACGAAGAGGTTTAGCTAGAGAGGAACCGAAGTTTTTAAGGACAATGAGGAGGGGGGGGGGGGGTATGCTTGTTTGTTTATGCTTGTTTGTAAGCATACGACAGTATCGACAAGAGCGTGCTGTACCAAATCATGCTTGACTTTGGAATTCCTCCAAAACTAGTCCGACTAACAAGACTCACAAAGACGAACACTGAATCCCAAGTGAGAATACAAACCGATTTCACAACCAGCTTTCGAACGGAATGTGGTTTAAAGCAGGGGGATGGTCTAGCCCCCATGCTTTTCAACTTGGCACTAGAGTATGTCGTCCGAACAATTCCAGTCGACACCAACGGGATACTACTATTCAAGTCCATCCAACTAGTAGCATACGCTGACGACATTAACATCCTAGCAAGATTTTTCCCTAGTGCTAAGGAGGTATTTGTCAATCTAATCTAATCTAACAAAGGACGGTAATGAAACAGACGAAATCAAACAACGGATAATACTAGCACATAAGACGTATTATTCGGTACTTCCAATAATGAAATCCAAGAAAGTGCACAGGAACAATAAGCTGCGGATTTATAAAACTATTATACGACCTGTGCTCTGTTATGGCAGCGAGACGTGGACATTAACGCGAACTTCCGAAAAAGCAGTTAACGCATTTGAAAGAAAGGTCCTCCAAAGAATTTTGGGACCTGTGAAGGAACGAACGGAATGGCGAATAAGAAACAACCATGAGTTGTATTAACTCTTCGACGAGCCAGAAACTTCAACGTTCATCAAGCTACATAAACTGCAGTGGGCTGGCCATGTAGAGCGAATGGAAGACAGAAGAATCCCCAAACGTGTTCTGAAAGGCAAAGCGAGTGGTAACCGGCCAGTAGGCAAGCCACGCAAGCGATGGGAAGACTCGGTTGATGAAGATAGCAAAGCCATCTTAAAAATTAGCAGCTGGAGGACGCGGTCTTTGGATCGAGACGATTGGAGGCGACGACTTCAGGAGGCCAAGGCCCGATTTGGGCTGTCGCGCCATTGATGATGATGTGTGGGGGGGTAATGCCATCTGGCCTAGCAGACTTGTGAGCTCCTGCAGGATCCTGGAAATGACCCTAAAGAAAAGGGAACTGAAAAAAAAATGTGGTTCGTACAGAAGCATACCGATTGTTCTTCATGGGCAGGATGCAGAATAGGTTCAAGATTGTTTTTGCGGCGGCGCCGAAAGAGATATTGTGGCTCTTCAGGCTTTCGGTATCCTTCCCTCTTTTCAGAGTTGCCATAAGATGGCAAGTGTTTAACGCATGCCTCAAATACGTGTTATTATGTGATTGCGCTGAGTGGGAAGACACCTTTAAGCTTGCTTTAAGAAACTGCAAACTTTCGTGAACTAATATCTCCGACGCATTCTAGGTATATTCTGGCTAGATGGCATCTCCAACGACGAGTACAACTAGAGAGACTAGAACAGGCATTGAGATTTAAAGGCGAAAGTGGCATTGGATTGGCCAAACTTTGAGGATGCCAATACTCAGGATCGTGCCTGGTGCAAGAGAATCGTTAATGTCCTATGCCCCGGGATCTTAAAAGGAAATCGAAGAAGGGCGCCAAGCTTGGGCCCCGGCTATAAGTTTCTTTTCGTGCATGACGCATTTTATCCATCAGCACAGATGTTAAATAAAGATCTCTCAAATATTTCGACATAATTATAATCCGCAAACATCCGGAAGAGATTTCAGATCCAACAAAAGGAAATAATAATCATTACAAATTGGTTAAGTAAACCGAAATTTTGAAGTTTTTTGTTTTTATCTTGTATCTAATCATACAAAGTAGTTTTCAAATATGTAACCAATAAATACCTCACAATCATATCACTTTCAATCACTCATCATCGACACAGCAATTGAGCGCGATCGATCACAATATAAACGAAACATGATCAGCCTGCAACAAAGTTGATATGTTGGACAGGATCGACATCCGCCTCGGAACATGCTTGATCTTTTAATCCAATAGAAAAGATCAACAGTTACAAAAAGCTTATATACAAACAAATTGAAAAAAAAACAAATAATTTGAAACGTGTATAGAGGCAGCCGTTCAAAAAGAAGTCCGGAGAAGCCTCCCCGCCTCCCACCTCCCTAGGTATCTCCGTCCCTCCACGTTTGTATTAATAAAGCGATAGTGACCGATCACGCCAAAGTGTATAATTTGTATCAATCCAATAATATGAGAAATTCATGACGATCTATCAATATATCGAGGCTCTTATATTTATACACAGGTCGAATATGCCGCCCATCAATGCGCCACTATTGAAGTGAAAGATCAGTCGATCGATATTTCAGTTGTTCCGTTTTTGTGTTTGTTATTATTTTTTTTTTTTTTTTGTGTGTTTCAGGTATTTGGAGCGCAAAAAACGCCACAAACAGAGAAACCGACTATTCAACATCAAACACGATCCGCCGACGATATATGTATCGTTACCTACTACTAACACTACTACTATAGCATAATAATAATAAAAATGCTTCAAAGTGCGCCACAACTCCACAAGGTGGCAGAGCAATGCGCCGCACTAGTGAATTCAAGTGCGGCACGATCGTGCGTCTTATTATACGGCGTCTTATATCTCGCGGCCTATGAAGTCCATCAATCACTGCCGGTAGCTTTGGTAGCAATAAAACAGCTTCTAAACATAAACAAAATGATAAGCGGTAACGTACAATTAACCGCTGATATAGTGCGGGAAACGGGGCGGAGTGGTAAGGTGTTTCCGTCTTGCCGAGGAATCGTAGAAGGATAGGCCATCGTAAGGTGACCCGGTAAGGGGACGGACGATGCATTTATCGCTTGCGCCTCTGGAAAAGGTATGGGGAAGGCGCCAACGGGGATCGCTTGTCAATTATAAAATCGAGAAAATTTCTTAATTATACCGCGGCATGCGCGGTCTTTTTCAATTATTGAGCTCTCTACAACAGTGATTTTATCGCTCTTAGCATAAGCACTTATTATTATTATTTTTATTTTATTCGGAAGAGAAATTAAAGGGGAAATTCATCCCTTTAGGAATGATGGACAGCGCGAATGTTCTTAGGTTTTTTTTCGATTTCGTGATTTTCTGTTAGAGATCTTGTACTCATCGAAAACTTTGCAGGACTGATAGGTTTCTCAGGGCAGGCATTAAGAAGAAGATGAAAGTGGCAGAGGTTTGGTTACACTTTGAGGAGACAGGAGAAGCAGAACAGTGTGAAATAAGCTGGAACCCTCAAGGAAGCACTCAAGCGAAGTCAGCGGTATAAAAAAGTCGCCATTCAAAACATCTAAGGTAAAACAGAATGTGAGCATAGTTCTTCTAGAACCAAGAGGTAAGAGATTTAATAATTGGAGCCTAACTGTGTAAGATGGAAGGTTTTCAAAGTCTCTAGGATCATACAAGTCCCAAAGAGCAAAAGGAAGGAATTACTTCTGGATTCACTCTATTCTGTTGCTGTATAACTGGAAAAAAAGGTCCCAAATGGGACATCCAAAAAAAAAAAATTTGCTACCCTGAAATTTTTTTTTCGCGTTTCAATTAGCCTAAAAATGCAAAAAAATCCGTTCCGCAGTACGCCGTACATGTGGACTCATATCTCCGAGACCGTTAAAGGTAGAATGTTTGTTTTTGGGTGGATTGTTGATTGGGTGAGCTCCATTTTCTAAATTTTGGGAGTGTTATGGGGATGGGGGAGGCGGGGGAGGGAAAGAATCAAAAACTGCACTTGCTAATATCTCCACCAGAAATGCAGATAGAAAACTGAAAATTAGCAGACATATGGAGAGAGTTGAGGGACAAACTTTAAAAGTAATTTAATTTTTTTATACATTGGAGTTCGAAAAGGGCGGGAGGGCTAAAAATAAATTGTCGGCCGAATTTTTTTTCAAATGATTATATCTCTGAAATTAGTTATCATAAAAAATTCATATTTTGAGATCATTAAGGTGGCATATAGCTCCACCAGAATCAGCTTAGAGAGAGACTAATTATGCAAAAAAAAACGACTTAGAAATGAATATCGAACTATCTCTTACGCTATGTGATTGAAACTTGAAACATATATTAAGCTATACTAGGAAAATACGAAAAAAAAACATTTTACATAATAGTAGGGGGGGGAAATAAAGAACATTTCAAAAATGGCGCACTTTTCAAAATTACAAAGCCTTGTGTCCTAAAACTGAGTATAGATATCAAATCGAAAATTTGTCAGATTGTAGAACTTTATACTCTTTAATTTTGGTAAAAATTTTAAGTTAGATGGCGTAAGGGGAGGAAGGTGGTAAGCAAAAATGTCCAAAATTTTGAGTGATTTTTTTAGGGCTCTGGTGAAAAATACAAAGTTTAAATTTTGCATGTGGATACATCTATTTGATATACATAGAAAAAAAATAATATTATAATTTGTTCCATGTATCCGTAACTTGTCCCAAGAAAAAAAATAAAGTTTCGCCCGACTTGTTGGCAGTTTATTTGTTTTTTCTTAGCTTTAAAATCAGGACATTGTGATCAATTCGGTCGAACGCTTTGCTAAAGTCGGTGAAAATTCTGTCGATTTGATGCCCATTTTCAAGTGCGCAGAGCGTATCAGATACAAGAATCATGAGATTCATCGTAGTCGAGCGACATTTATATATATATATATTTATATATCGCAGATATTACGCCGGCAGGAAGATTGCGTGATCCTATTAAACATGGTTACGGGATAACCCGAACTTTTTCGTTTTGTAAATATTAACAAATTCGAGAAATCTTTTTGGTTCTGTTATAATATCTTCACCAATTTTTTTATATAGCACTCATACGCAACCCGGAACTTAGAAGAGAACTCCAGCGTGCCATATCTTCTCTGAAGATTAGAAGTAATCGCGCCCGTTTTCTTAAGTTTTTTAAATATCTTATTTCTTCTATTCCGCAGTGATCTGAGGATTTTATCTAACCAGGGTTCTGAAACTTAATCTTTTTGCTTTATTACAGGGACATAATTATCGACAATTTTAAAGATCAGATCATAGAACGATGTTATGGCATTGTCAAGATCATTACCTGAGAAAAGGAAAGTTTTTGATGGATACTTTAGCTATGAAACGCGTCCTTGCCCGACTTGTTCCAATACAGCTGAATTTTCTTCAAAAAAATTTCCATGGAAAAGGTCCCTTCAGACATGCTTGATGGTGCGTTTTCTGATCCCACATTCATGGAGCGCTTCATAACTGTTGATAAGACATGGATCTATGAGTTTGACATGCAAACCATTCAACAATCATCGGAATGGAGGAAAAAAGGACATAAAACAAAAATCGCCGTGGACTACTGAGGTGTACCCATTCAACCAGCTGCTGTAAACAAACCGATTAATAGACCGCCCTAATTTTTACCTGCTTACCAAAAAAAAACAACTTTGAAATATCTTTCCCCAGAGTAATTTTATTTAAAAATCCTGGTACTTTATGGTCACAACGTATATACAGGGTGTAACAGAATAGATGCGACAAAGAAAAACATGGTGATAGGAGACTTCGAGGTGCACAAAAAATATACTACGGAAAACTTGTAGCTCCAATCCCTAGTGACTTAGGGGTGATTTTCTAGTTTTTGGCTCGTGGAGCAGGTTATCGACCTAAAAGGCCAATATCTCCGAAACTACTTAGGATAGCTCAATGCGTAATATCTTGTTGAAAAGATTATTAATGTACCTTTCCAACAAGGGTCTGCAATAAAAAATCAAATCAGCCACTGAGTTGCTAGAGTGGTTTGAACATGACAAATTTTTGTTTTCCAAAAATGTCCTTCAACTTTGAAGGCTTTTTGCTCAAAATTTTGACTAAATTTTTTTTTGAGTTTGGGATCTTAAAAACTACCCGACACATTTATCTTTCTTAAAAAATAATTAAGTATTTAGCTCAAAGTTTGAGCTCGATAAATATTAAGGGTATTGAGAAAATCGGCTTAGAATGTTTCATGAGAAATGCAGTTTGTATGCGAGGTGATGGAAGGTTTGCGGGGTTGGAAATAATTTTACATCACATTTATGATAAAAATAATATATTCCAAATTTCAAATCAGTTTTCATAGTCTCCAAGAAAATTTGTTTAATATAAATAATTGAAAATGAGACATTTTGTGTGTGAGTGAGGGGGGGAGGGGGGATAGAAGTACATAATGTGGCCCGTTCGCGAACTTGACCCTACTTTTTCGTCAAAAACGACATGTACAAAATTTGAGCTCTCTAGCACAACGTGTTCTCAAGCTAGAGAGAGCAACGGCGGACGTACGGATATCCGATTTTGAGATTTTTGAGCGACAACAATTATTTCCGTACCCTTGGCAGTACGAGCATTATTTCTTAGCGTTACAAACGGTAAGGCAAACACAAAATAATCTCAGATTTCATCCGGAGTATAATAAAACGAAAACAAGTTGCTGATTTATATTACTGCTGAAATTTTTATAGACTCGAGATAATTTCCAATGCCGAGTAATCGCGTACCAATTTCTTCGAAGAAATAAAAAAAAAAATTCAGTTCTTGGGAATTGTGTAACTGTGTTGCAGCGATAAGAGCACACTACTGCGATTCCTATTTAATAATACTTTACAGATCGCATCAATCGAAAGTACAAATTCTGTCAAGAGGCTTTCACTTCCATTCAGTTAGTGTCTTCGAAATGGGTGCAACACGCAAATTTCTAACTTTGATTTCATTTCTTTTATTTTTGGTTTTCTCATTAAGTGAAATTGTTGTACCTTTTTCGGATCTTATTACATGCGAACAGTATCATTCTGAATCAGTTTATTGTACTGATAGTTATAATTTTAGTCGTTTTCAAAACCTAAAAAAAGACGACGAAGTGTTTCGATTCAAGTTTTACGTTCTAGGATTAAATGCTACTATAGCTCTGCTACATAACGATACTGCTCTTGAGAACGGTGATCTACTCAACGGCTATCACATAGGTGAATTATTATTTTCTAACAATTGTAATTGCCCTCAATAACATACTCGGAAATATTAAATTTTAAAAAATTTGCGTAATCGATTTGACGAAAATATCGAAATTTTGGTACAAGTAGCGAATCGAGGGATTTTTAAAATGCACAAAAATGAATTTTATTAATTTATTATGCATAAAACCGATAGATTTAGTACTTTTAGAGCGCGGATGAAACTATTATTAACGATTTTCCGCCTGGAAAATGAAGAAAATTGCATTTCAAAATCTCATTTTTGAGGTTTTAAAATGGAAATTTTCTTGTTTTCCTCGACGGAATTTTTATAAACATACACGATCACCCAAACTGCAAGATACTAAATATTATAAAAACACAATCAGTTTGTTAATTCGAGCCTTCCGGAAGGCAAAAAATTAAAATAACTTGTCGCGTTTCAGTAAACCCGGACGAATTGCTCCAAATGCGGCAATTCTGCTTATTTAAATAGCCATTTAGCCAGAAGTGTGCTTCATCACTGAACAAAAAGTGCGCGTCAAAATTGGACTTCCAGATTATGTCACATATACGCCAGCCGCGGCGGCCACTTGCTCGAAATCATATTCAAACATTAATGCTATAAGACTATCTTTGACACTAAGCTAATTTCATGGATACTATGAACATTTTTCTGTACCTCATTTCAATTTAAAGCTCTCCGCCTCTAAAAAAGCACCTTATAGTAATTGATACAAATGTTACAAAATTAAATACGATAGAAATTCAGGATCAATTTATGATTTTTAAATAGCGCCTTTAATATATGTAAATAGCACATGAAGCAATTGAAGAGTACCAGGAGAGCTGCTCTTACTGATGTTAATTCCACTGAGTCTTCTTCTTCTATACCAACACAGCCACTCCTGCTTACTATTGTTCCTCGTCCAAAAGTCATTTTCATTTCCAGATTTGATCCCCAAACATCCCCGGATGATGTCATAAGCTATTTGCTCTCAAGAAAATTTATTTCAACTGGATTAGCAGTTAGATGTGATAAAATTAGTAAAGAAACTAGTTCCATTGCCTCCTTTAAGATTGTTTTGACTAATACTGATCTTTTCAATCAGTTGTTAAATATTGATTCATGGCCCTCTGGAGTATTCCTTAAAGAATTTATATTTCGTCGTAATAATGCACCTGGTTCTGGTCCAAAAAACTTAGACAATTGTCCCTTTACTATCAAAACGTAAATGGACTGCGCACCAAAACCCAGGCCATTTTTGCCTCGTCTCTGAATTCTTCCTATGATGTTATTGCTCTAACAGAAACGGGGCTAAATTGTAGTTTCTCAGACTGTGAACTTTTTAGTTCAGACTTTCAAGTCTTTCGTAGGGATCGCTATGTTTCCGATCTGAGATTAAAGGGTGGTGGACTGTTATTAGCAGTCCGAAGCTGCATTAATTGTGTAGTTGTTCCTGTCCCGAACCCTCACGGTCTGGAGATCTTATGTGTTAAACTCGTGTTTAATAATAAGGATATTTATGTCTTTTTGACATATATTCCTCTGTCGAGACCTTGTATTTTATACGAAAGAACAGTTGATTGTATAACTTTTGTTCATAATAGTATGAATATCTCTGACGAACTCATTTTACTGGGTGATTTTAATATTCCAAGTCTTTCTTGGTCTCTCTCTGACGATGATTCTACTCTCTTAGTTTCTGATTCTTCGTCCTCGCTTGAATGTTTTTTTGTAGATAGTATAACTGCACTTGGTCTCCATCAACTTAGCCTTGTTCGGAATTCTTATGGAAGACAGCTTGACCTAATTTTTTATTCTGACTACTGTGCATGTTCCGTGGATGAGAGCTTAACTTCAATTACTACCATTGATGTCTTGCACCCTCCTATTAACATTTTTGTTATAATTGACGAGGAGCATATTGTTAGCCCTAGTGAGAAGGAGCTTTGTTTTGATTTTAATAAAGCAGATTTTTCTCGGTTGGACTACCTTATATCTAATTTCAACTTTAATGAAATTCTTGACAATCCGGATTTTGAAGGTGCCGTAGTTGAGTTCTGTATCAATTTTTTGTTGCTACAGTTCCTTTTACCTATCGCAGGAACATCTCATCGTCGTACCCTTGGTATACTAGCGAGTTGCGCGTAATTCTTAATGCTCGTAATGCTGCCTGGAATAGGTATACTAGAACGAAGAGTGTTACTGATTTTTGTCTGTATGAGGAATATTATGACCTTTTTAAGGATTTATCTACTCGCTTATATTCTGAATATTTAATTAAAATGCAGTCGGATATCATTAGAGATCCCCGGGAGTTTTGGAAATTTGTTAATAGTAAGCGTAAATCAGATGGTTATCCAGCTTCTTTTCAATTCCTGGGCAACGATAGTAATGATCAATTTACTATTTGTAATTTTTTTGCCACATTCTTCAGTGGATCTTTTACTAGTAGTAGCTTTTTTCCTGATATGGCGTATTTTAATGACTTTAGAGATACTACTTCGACTTCTTTGTCTGATTTACCAATTTTCTATAATGATATAGTCAATCACATCTCCCGCCTTAAAGATGTGTCTTCTCCTGGCCCAGATGGTGTTCCTGCTGTTGTCCTTAAGCGTTGTTGTCTCTCTCTTGCTGAACCACTCTCTCATCTCTTTCAAAGATCCTTAAGAACGGGGATTTTTCCAAATGTGTGGAAGTCGTCCTTCATCATACCTACTCACAAGAGCGGTGCAAAATCTGCTGTTGAAAATTATCGGCCAATAGCTAAACTGTCGGCTATTCCTAAACTGTTTGAGTCTATAGTGTATGAATGCATGTCTTTTCACTGTAAATCAATAATTTCGAGTAAACAACATGGTTTTGTTAGGAATAGATCTACTGTTACTAATCTGATGGAGTTTACGAATAAATCCCTTTTGGCTATTGAGGATGGTGAGCAAGTGGATTGTGTATACACTGATTTTAGTAAGGCCTTTGATAAATTGTCCCATTCAATAATTTTGTTAAAACTAAGATTGTTGGGTTTTCCGACATGGTTTATAAATTGGATTAAGTCTTATCTATTTAATAGAACTTACCAAGTTATCTTTCGTGATTGTACGTCTAAGCCATTTACTGCGCATTCTGGGGTCCCTCAAGGAAGTCATTTGGGACCACTTCTATTTATCCTGGCCATTAATGGCCTCTGTTTTTAAATTTTCGGAAGTACTCATCTATG
This sequence comes from Chorisops tibialis, assembly GCA_963669355.1. Lineage (NCBI taxonomy): Eukaryota > Metazoa > Arthropoda > Insecta > Diptera > Stratiomyidae > Chorisops > Chorisops tibialis. Next base: position 255,372,594 of record OY770263.1, read on the forward strand.
CTGATGACATTAAAATCTTTAGATCTATTAGTTCTAACTCAGACAATCTTCTTCAGGAGGATTTGTTTAATTTTAGTAACTGGTGTCGCAATAATGGCCTTCGATTGAATTTGGATAAATGTCATGTAATGTCATTTACTCGAAAATTCTTACCGTTTGAAGTAACTTACAGTCTCAATGACTGTATTTTAGATCGTGTTAATTCAGTTACTGACTTAGGCGTTACATTTGACCAAAAGATTGATTTTGGTTTACATATAAATAAGATTGTGCAAAAGGGTAATTCTATGCTGGGTTTCACCACTCGCTTATCCAAGGAATTTAACAATTCCTTTGTTAGGTTGAGTCTGTATAACACTTTTATCAGATCTCATCTTGAGTATGCTTCTCAAGTTTGGTCTCCCTATTATGATGTGCATATTGGCAGAATTGAATCTATTCAGCGCAAATTTGTGAGAATAGCTTTATGTCACTTCAATTGGAATGACAGAGTTCGTCTTCCTCCTTATATTGACCGGCTTCAGCTACTAAATATGTCATCACTCTCGAGACGACGTGAGGTTGCTGACGTCGTTTTTGCTCACCAACTACTCACTGGGGTGGTTGATTCCTCCTCACTTTTGGGTTTGATGCAATTTGCTGTTGGTCAATTTTTACCAAGGCATCCTAGATTGTTGCATATTTGCTTTCGCCGGACTAACTATGGTATGAGTGAACCGATTTCGCGTCTTGCAAGAGAAGTTAACGAGAATATTGAGGTATTTGACTTCTCTATTGATAAAGTATGTTTGAGACGTAGACTTAACGCTAGTTGACACCAATTTATGTCAGGTTTTGTCTATTTACTGTGCTCTGTTATTAATGTGTTGGTGTAGGGATATTGATGTTTGTTTTGTCCCTTCACTAAATGATGAGCCAAAGGATAAAATGATTTCCATCTTTTATACTTGGAATCGATTTTATGGCATTTCTTTGCATTAAGGAATTCTGATAGTGATAAATGTCTTTCCTGGTCTTAAAATAACAGATGATCCCATGCGGAGCTCGGATATGTGAATATTGTCGTAGAGGAATATATTATTATATCCAATACAAATATCTTATTCTGCTGCCAATTTTTTCTACACCGCATGAAAATAAATTGCACTATCAAATTAACTAAAATGGTCAGTTTTAATACTGCTACCACAAATGTAGCCACATTTCAGAAATGCGCTTGCTCGAACATATACATATTTATTACGTGGTTATTACTGAACTTTGAAAACGCATGCATTTTGACCCAATCAGCTATTTATGGGGCTTTTATTTTAATATTTTTTTGTATAACTTACTCAAAAAATTGCCAGTAGATGGTTAATTAATTGTTAGAACCCAAGTCATTTGATGTAATTCATATTCATATAGTATCCATCATACAGAAAATGCGAAACAAAATAAATTGTCTGGGAAGGGTTCAAACCTCAAAAGCTCACCCATCCTGTAACTACTACAGTGTATGCAAAGAAACAAAAAATATATGAGTAATAATTATTTCAAGAAATATTGACGATACGCATACACGCATTAATTTCTTCAGAACTTTTTTGAATTTGAAAACCACAATTAAGCTTTGTATAATATATTCCGTCTATTGGCCTAGACAAATAAACAAAAATCCTGGATTTTTAAAGCAAATTACGATTTTTCCATTTTAAAGCATTTTTCGATAGATTTTCTCGGATTTTAAGCGGACAATCAGAATATCTGGCAGTAAAGAATCATCCACGGATCTTTTATGAATTCTACCCAATTCCAGTTGTTATTCGAGAGAAAATGAGTAAATATGAGAATGTTATCGAATTGATCGAAATAAATTCTATTAATCGAATTAAATCCATTTAAACAGATGGACAACTAGATGTCTCAATTCCCGGATATGCAGAGCCCTTCTTAACGTATAATGGCCGTTCCAGTCCTTACGGTGTAAACTATTTGTGCTTTGGTTCTCATGCCAACACTAAGTTAACGATCTTTTACAATTGTGATCATGGCAATGGTAATATAACATTTAAAAAAAAAAATCAAATTTATGATTAACATATAATTATAATACAAATATAGAAACCAGTGACAGGAATTTGCAGCACGTCAGTATAACATTGAATATACAATTGAATACAAAAAACAAAATATCCAAATAAAACAAATCTTCAGTAAAATGGTGGTTCTTTTTAAAACATTTAATTCCGCTACACGGAAATACATAAGGAGCATGGATATGTCTTTACATAAAAACAAATATATTTTTTAAAATCATTTAATTGAATAAAATTTACTCATAATAAATTTTCGTTCTTCTTATTTGTAGCTTTCATAATTTTAAAAAAAAATTGGATATTGTTTTCCTGAAATTTGGGCATATGTATGGGAGGTGGCAGAGGAAGTGGAAGGTTTTGGATGATTTTGAAACTAATTATCAACATCCTTATCACCATCGATAGCTCCAATTTTAAATTCGATTGCTCTCATATGTTCAAAGGAGAAATGGAGGGGGTGAAAGGAGTAAAGCGAAGTTGATACTTTTTCCATAATTCATTAAAGTTATTAAGCCACAAGTTCTGGCAAAATTTTAAGTCTCTGCTTTTTCTGGTCTTACTGGAAATCGATGTAATGCATTTAACAAAATTCTGCATTTGTATGAGTTTTCCAACGTTAATGATATTTTTATTATTATGCTTTGCTGAAAATTTCAAGTTGATGACTTTGACAGTTCCGAAAAAACTAATTTAATTGAAATTTCGTGAAATTTTAATGGGAGGGGGTAAAGTTGATAATTTATCTTATTAAAATTATGATAAAAAAACATAACAGGACTACTTTTTTAATCGTACGATACTCCATATGAAAGAGAAATTTTCTTAAGTTAAGAAATTTTGTAGTGGAAGTGGTCGAGGGTAGAACTAATTTTTTCACATCACGATAAGTTTGCTATCAAAAAGTTTGATAAAAAATTTAGGATTCAAAAATTTAATAGGTACTGAGAAAATTAGTGTATTGGATTTAGTGAAATTTTGTAGTTTGTATGGGAGATAGTAGAAGGAGGGCGAGTTCTTAATGACCTTTTCAGAAATAACTATAAACATCATGCTTTCGACACATTTCAAATTGCAGATCAATAGCATTCATACTTTTCAGGAAAATCGGCTTTTTGTGAAGTTGGGAAATTGAGTCATATTGTGTGGGTGGGAGTAGAAGCAGTAAAGCTAATCAGTAAATTTTTTTTTTGGTATTTCTAATAATTCTAAATAAACATTTAGTGCATAATTTCAGCTCGATAAATTTTATAGGTACTGAGTAAATTTGCATACTCATGAAAAAGTGCAGTTTGTATGTGAAGTGGTGTTATACAGTAAAATGAAATTATTAGAAAAGTAGTATGTTCGAAATTTCAGATCAATAGCTATATACTTTTCGAACAAATCCGTTTATTGTCAAATTGCGAAATCGTGACATTTTGTATGGGAGGGACTAGAAGGGGTAAAGCTAGTCGTCCATTTTTTTTTGGTTTCACTAATTATTAAGTAAATATTTTGTGCACAATTTCAGCTCGATAAATCTTATACGCACTGAGCAAATTGGTTTAGAGCATTTCATGAAAAAGTGCAATTTGTATGGGAGGTGGTGGAAAAAGGGGGAGGACATAAATAATTTTTGTTCAGCAGAATGAAATCATCATAAAAGTATTATATTTCAAATTTCAGATCAATAGCATTTATAATTTTCAAAAAATGCGATTATTTTATATTTTGTATGCGAGGGGATAGAAGGGGTGGAACGATTTGGTCCGTTCACGAACTCGCCCACACTCTTTTGTCAAAAACGACGTGTATGAAATTTGCACTATTTAGCTCAAAGCGTTCTCAAGCTAGAGAGCGCACGGACGGACGGGCATTTAGTTTTGGAATTTTTGAGTGATTATATGAACTTGTGTTACAAACTTTGGGGCAAACTTATAATACTCTCAGATTTCATCTTGGGTATAAACATAACTGAATTATGATTGGGCGTAAAAGCCAATCATATGATAATTATATGATAAAGAGTTTATTGTACCGAAAAATATGTCACCTCAAATTCTTTCCAAAAGTGAATTCTAGCTTTTGTATGGGAGGTGGTAAAAGCAGAGGGGGAGGTTTGTAAAATTTGTATATAACACCGAACGTAGTATGCAAAATGTTTCATGCTGAATTTAAAGTTTGTAGCTTTCATAATTTTCGAGGAAATTGAATAATTTTTGTCTGAATCTATGGCATTTGTATGGAAGGTGGCAGAGAAAGTGGGCGGTTTTGTATGATTTTGGATCTACTTATCAACATCCCAATCACAATGCTATGTTACTATTTTAAAGTCGATAGCTCTCATGTTGGAAGGAGAATACTTTTATTGAGTTTCCAATACAAAAATTTGTATGGTAGGTGGTAGAAGGAGTAATGCGAATCTTATATTTTTTTTTGTAACATTTATTGTAATTATTAAGGGATAAATTCTGGCAAAATTTTACGATTGCACTTTTTCTAGTTTCAATAAAAATTGATAATGCACTTACCAAAATTGGCATATGTATGGGACGGGGTAAAAGGAGTGTTCGAATCAAAACAAAAAATTTTGACATCAATGATATTTGGAATAGTATACTTTTCACAAAATTTAAACTTGATAGCTTTGACGGTTCTGAAGAAAAACAATTTAATTAAAATTAATTATGACAAAAATTGGTTCTCTTAGCTTCACTAGTTGCAATCCAAGACGAATAAATGCATTTTTTGAAAATTGCGCATTTGTATGGAAGGGATAGAAAGAGTAAGGCGATTAGACCAATATTTTTTGACGTTAGTGATATTAACATCATTATAATATGACTTAATTTACAAGTTAATACTGTTTTTTGAGGATTGATGGAAAGTTCTTTATCTAGAGATGGAGAAATCTCTCTGAGAGTGTTCCTGGAAGGAACCTTCTTACAAAAGCAAGTAGAGAAGACAATTAAAAGAAATGGTTTCGACTGAGCTCCCATTATCACAATCATCAATGGCGCGACAGCATAAAACACCATCTGAATCAGTCGCGTCGTTCAGCTTCTAATTATACTGCAGATGAAATCTGAGAGCAATTTAAGTTTGCTTTAAAGTTTGTAACGCTAAGAAATAAGGCTTGGAGAAAAAAAATGAATGATCTGAAAGTTCATATAATCACTCGAAAATCCGTGCGCTCTCTAGCTTGAGAACTCGTTGAGCTAGATAGTGCAAATTTCGTACACATCGTTTTTGACAAAAAAGTAAGGTGAAGTTCGTGAACAGACCAAATCGCTCCACCTCTTCTACCCACTCTCATACAAAATGATACAATTTCGCAATTTTAGATCCGTGCCCATAGGGATAAGAACCCTCGCAGGAGCTCAGTATCGGGTTTGTTACCCATTCATTTTGGTCAGGAATTTTTACGCGAAACTTCGTTTACGCAACCTATGGTTGGTTCATGCAATCGTACTCCAAAAGGGAAGATGCGTCTCTAATGACGTTTAGAATTATGCTGTGACCAATTGGTGATGCTGACCAGGAATTCTTCAACAGTGACACTACAGACCAAATCGGGCATTGGTCTACTGACCTTCAGGTTCCTTAAGATTTTCATTACTTATTGTGGAAGGGTTGTTAGACCTTCACATAACCCTATAACTACAAATTTTTCATTTTCGTAGATTGAGATAACCAAAGTATATCTAAGCAGGCAGTATGCTGGAATTATACGTCGACTGGGATTTGAACTCACAACCTCCGCATTGTAGACCAACAGCTGTTTGTATTATAGAAACATAACAGGGCTACGATTGCGCGTAAAGCGCAATCTTACGATACTCTAGATGAAATAGGAATTTTTGTGATCGCAACAACTTTTGTATGGGGACTGGTAGAAGGGATGATAGTATTGAACTAATTTTCTTCTCCATCATGCTAAAGTAGGTATAAAAATGTTTATACGAAATGCAACCTCCAAAAATTGAGTAGGAACTGAGGAAATTAGTGTATATACATTGTGACCATAAAGTACCGGGATTTTGTAAATAAAATTACTCTGGGAAACGATATTTTAAAATTTTTTTTGGTAAGCAGGTAAGATTGTCCATAATTATTATCTTAACAATTAGGGCGGTGTAATACTGAGGTGTACCCATTCAACCAGCTGCTGTAAACAAACCGATTAATAGACCGCCCTAATTTTTATCTGCTTTTATCTGCAAAAAACAAATGAAATATCATTCCCCAGAGTGATTTTATTTAAAAAATCCCGGTACTTTATGGTCACAACGTATATATGTAGGAGTATATTACTCTTATATATACTTTATGACCATAAAGTACTTAGTGATTTTTTCAAAAATAGCTACGAATTTTATAAAATTTACATCTCTTAAATTTCGGACTAGTAACATTCATTCCTTTCAAGAAGATCGATTTCTTGTGAATTTGTGAAACTGTGACATACTGTATGGAAGGGAGTAGAAACAGTAAAGCTAATAAGTTAATTTTTTCTGATCTTAATAATAATGCTAATTAAGTGTTTAGCTCAAAGTATGAACTCGGTAAATGTTAAGGATATTGAGAAAATCGGCTTAGAATGTTTCACGAAAAATGTAGTTTGTATGCGTGGTGATGGAAGGAGTGCGGGGATTGAAATAATTTTACATCAAATTTATGATAAAAATAATATATTCCAAATTACAAATCAGTTTTCATAGTTTCCAAGAAAATTTTATTAATATAAATAATTGAAAATGAGACATTTTGTGTGTGTGGGGGGGGGGATAGAAGGGGTGGAGCGGTTTGGCCGTTCACGAACTTGACCTTACTTTTTTGTCAAAAACGACATGTACAAAATTTTAACTATATAGCTCAACGCGTTCTCAAGCTAATTTATATTACTGCTGAAATTTTTATAGACTCGAGATAATTTCCAATAATAATCGCCTTCCAATTTCTTCGAAGAAATAAAAAAAACACAAATTTACTGATTGGGAATTGTGTAACTGTGTTGCAGCGATAAGAGCACACCACTGCGATTCCTTTTTAATAATACTTTACAGATCGCATCAATCGAAAGTACAAATTCTGTCAAGAGGCTTTCACTTCCATTCAGTTAGTGTCTTCGAAATGGGTGCAACACGCAAATTTCTAACTTTGATTTCATTTCTTTTATTTTTGGTTTTCTCATTAAGTGAAATTGATGTACCTTTGTCGGATCTTATCACATGCGAACAGTATCATTCTAAATCACCTTATTATAATGATTATTTTAATTTTAATCGTTTTCAAAACCGAAAAAAAGACGACGAAGTGTTTCGATTCAAGTTTCACGTTTTAGGATTAAATGCTAGTATAGCTCTGCTACATGACAAGACTATTGAGAACGGTTCACTATCCAACGGTTACCACATAGGTGAGTTATTATTTTCTAAAAATTGTAATCGCCTTCCATAACATACTCGGATATATTAAATTTTAAAAAATTTGCGTAATCGACTTGTTGAAAATATCGAAATTTTTATTGAACTGTAACCTGGGTAAAACCTAGTTGATATGGTGTTGGTTTACGATGCGGTTCCCGGTTAACGCATAATTTGAATACACTGCTTGGTTATATCTGGACTATCTATATCAGCGGATCAAAATTTGTAGATAGCGAGTTGTGCGAAGTTCTAATAACCCATCTCAGAAACAAATGTTTCGAAACCCAAAAGCCGATTTGAAGAAAAAGAAGTTGATCTGAAATGCAAAACACCGACATAATTATTTCAATAATTTAATGAATAAGAAACCTGACTAATGTTTTAAAAACACAACAAACAGTTGTCTGGGTGTTTTTAAGTAAATTAGTTTTTAGTGCATGTATTTCTTTTTTCCAGAGTCCATCGCGTACTCTATTTCAATTCCGTTGATAAGATTCCGAAATTCTGAGTTCAATGGTGTAACTTCTTTTGGGGAGGGGGCTCAGCTAATAAAAATTAATAATTTTCTTTTCTAAATTGAGAGACAGCATTGACTAGCAACCGCCATATCAATTCGAGAAGCTTTACTTTAAGCTGTATCTAGTTATATTATTAAGAAAATTGGAATTCAATCGCAGTTACGATGCTCAAAATTCGAGCAAATTTTGATCGCAATCATGTGCCTTCTGAGACGTGTGTGCGCAACCTAATCAAAAATTTCAAGAGACTCACTCAGTGCAAGATGTGAAAACACCGAAACGACTTTGCCCCGGACGGTCGACCGAACATATCGCCGCAGTGAAAGAAATTGTTGAAAACGACCCAAACACCTCAATTCGCATCTCAATTCGTCACCGTGTTCAAGAACGCGATCTCTCCAGATCCACACTACTGCAAATATTGACGAAATATTCGGCTCTGCATGCGTTCAAGATCCAATTGACTCAAAAAATGCAGTCGGGGGGCCACCAGCAGCGACGTACGTTCTGTGGTTGGTTCTTGGAAAACTTGAATGGTTTTGATTTTTGCAAAATATCCTGTTTTCTGACGAAGCTCATTTTCACATTGCTGGTTACGTTAATAAGCGAAATTGCCGCATGGGGATCCAAAAACCCGCGACTCATTCAGGAGAACCCAACGCACTCACAACGAGTGACTTTGGTGCGGATTGTGGGCCGGAGACATCATAGCGCCGTACTTTTTCAAAAATGACGGCGGAAGAGACGTTGCAGTCAATAGTTTGCGCCACAGATGCATAATAAACAATTTTTTGGCCGGAGATGGAGTATGTGGACACGGACGACCTCAAATTTTAACAGGATGGTGCTACGTGTCATACAAGTTCCGAAATAATCGAAATATTGGGCACCAAGTTCCCTGGTCACGTAATTTTCGTTTTGGAGACACTAATTGGCCATCGAGATCTTGCGATTTAATACTGTTCGATTTCTTCCTTTCGGGTTATGATGAAAGTTAGGTCTACGCTAACCATTCGTAAACAATTTCAACTCTCAAAGTAACCATTGAAACCACCATCGCCGAAATGGAACCCCAATTATGCGAAAGAGTGATCGACAATTTCGAGAAAAGGACGAAGGTCTGTAATCAAAGTCGAGGTGGCCATTTGAGAGATATTGTGTTCCATACTTAATACCCATGTGTCTACTTTATAATGCAACAAAAATTTCAGACAATCATTCGTTTTATTAAAAAAAAAAAAAATTTTACACCTCTTGTTGATACACCCTACATAATTTATCTTTGCATAGGATGTTTTTTTCAAAAGGCGGTTAACTTTAAATTAAAATAAAATACAAAAAAAAATATTTTAATATCCATAAAATTCGCTTTGTTTAAAAGATAATTTTATGGCATTAATGTTTAAATATAATTTTGGACTTGTGGCCGCTGCGGCTGGCGTGTACATGGAAGTACAATTTTCACACACTCTTCGAGTAAATCAGGCTGTATTTCGCGTGTTAGCTTCCAAGTGCTCAATAGTTTCTGTCTACGCCGATACGTGGGACTTTACATATTGCCACAGAAAAAATTTAATGGCGTCAAATCGCACGAACAAGGTGGCCATTTAATAGGTCCATTTCGTGAAATTAATCGATCATGAAATGTTTGTTTCAGTAAATTTATTGTATCGCGCGCTGTGTGGCATGTGGCGCCATTATGTTGCAACTACATGTCTGCGACATTACCATTCCACTTGAGTTTGTAATCATGTCTCTGTACCGCTTACCGTTCGTTGACTGTAACGTTCTGACCATAATCATTTTTGAAGACATATGGATCAATGATTCCAGCGGCCATAAAGTGCACCAAACGGTGACTTTTTCTGGATGTAATGGTGTTTCGACAATGGCTTGTGGATTATCATTGCTCCGAATTCGGCAATTCTACATAATGGCATAGCCATTTAACCGAAAGTGTGCTTCATCACTGAACAAAAAGTGCGCGTCAAAATTGGACTTCCAGATTATGCCACATACGCGTCAGCTGCGGCGGCCACTTGCCCGAAATCATATTCTAACATTAATGCTATAAAACTATCTTTGAAACTAAGCTAATTTCATGGATATTAAAAACATTTTTCTGTACTTTATTTCACTTTAAAGCTCGCCGCCTCTAAAAAAGTACGTAATAGTAGGTCGGAAAATGGGGAGCATTTCAAAAATGGCGCACTGTCGAAAACACAAATCATTATATTTCAAAATTGAGTATAGATATCAAATCAAAAATTTGTCAGATTGTAGAACTATATAGTCTTTAATTTTGGGAAAAAATTGGGAGGATTTAAGGGGAGGGAGGTGGAAAGCAAAAATGTTGAAAATTTTGAGTGATTTATTTAGGGCTCTGGTAAAAGATACAAAGTTTAAAATTTGCACAACGATAGATCTATTTGATATATGATTATGATTTCGACCAATTTCATTAAATCAACTAATAACCAACAAATTAAAAGCTACGAACTTGAAATTTTGTACGAGCACCTTACAAGAGAAAGGAAATAAAATTGCATCACAAATTTTACGATTTCCCTACCTCATCTATGCTCTCCCATACAAATGTTTGGTTTCGTGAATGTAAAATACATCGAATCTTATGAAAATTATTTGCAGCTTCGTCTATGAAATTGACATTCTATACAGAGAATATTGGACGTGATTCAAGAAATCAATTAAAAAACTATTAACATCCACTCACCATTACTATCACCCCTCCCCTCTCTCCTCATAAAAACTCAAACTTGCATAAATAAACGAAAGAAATATTGACTATATGTACTGGAGCTTTTGAACATTTCCGCAAAGTGTTAAATTGACAACAGCCCTGCCCAAGATCCCCCTTTCACTTAATCTTCCCTAACTTCACTAACCTGCAAATTGAGTTTCTATACATCCGCAACTTGTCGCAAGAATAATAAAGTTTCGCCCGACTTGTTGGCAGTTTATATTTTATTCTGCTGCCAATTTTCTGCTACACCGCATGAAAATAAATTGCACCATCAAATTAACTAAAATGGACAGTTTTAATAAAAAAGCTGCCACAAATTTTGCCATATTTCAGAAATGCGACTGTTCGAATATGCTTATTACTGAACTTTGAAAACGCATGCATTTTGACCAAATCAGCTATTTACGGGGCTTTTATTTTAATATTTTTGACCAAAACTTACTCAAAAAATTGTCAGTAGATGGTTAATTAATTGTTAGAACCCAAGTTATTAAATGTAATTCACATTCTTCTATAGTATCCATCATATAGAATATGTCAACAAATAAAAAAGGGTGGGAGGGCTCGAGCCCCAAAAAGCTCCCCCCATTCTGTAATTAAAAAAAAAAAAAAAAAAACAAAAAATATATGAGTAATAATTATTTCAAGAAACATTGACAATACGCACACACGCATTAATTGCTTCAGAACTTTTTTGAATTTAAAAACCACAACTAAGCTTCGTATAATATATTCCGTCTATTGGCCTAGACAAATAAACAAAAATCCTGGATTTTTAAAGCAAATTACGATTTTTCCATTATTTTAAAGGATTTTTCAATAGATTTTCCAAGATATCTAAAAATAAAGAATCTGTGGCAGTAAATAATCATCCACGGATCTTTTATGAATTCTACCCAATTCCAGTTATTATTCGAGAGAAAATGAGTAAATATGAGAATGTTATCGAATTGATCGAAATAAATTATAATAATCGAATTAAACAGATGGACAACTAGATGTCTCAATTCCCGGATATGCAGAGCCCTTCTTAACGTATAATGGCCGTTGCTGTTCTTATGGTGTAAACTATTTGAGCTTTGCTGCTGATACCATGAGTGAGGTAACGATCTTTTACAATTGTGATCATGGCAATGGTAATATAACATTTAAAAAAAATCAAATTTATGACTAACATATAATTGTAATACAAATATAGAAACCAGTGACACGAATTTGCAGCACGTGCAGCAAAACAACATTGAATGTGAAATTGAATGCAATAAAGCCAAATAAAATAAAACTTCATACATAAGGAGCATCGATATGTCTTTACGTAAACACAAATATATTTTTTAAAATCATTTATTTGAATAAAATTTACTCATAATAAATTTTTGTTCTTCATGTTTGTAGCTTTCATAATTTTCAAAAAAATTGGACATTGTTTTCCTGAAATTTGGACATTTGTATGGGAGGTGGCAGAGGAAGTGAAAGGTGTTGGATGATTTTGAAACTACTCATCAACATCCTTAACACCATCGATAGCTCCAATTTTAAATTCGATTGCTCTCATATGTTCGAAGGAGAAATGTAGGGGGTGGAAGGAGTAAAGCGAAGTTGATACTTTTTCCATAATTCATTAAGTTATTAAGCCACAAGTTCTGGCAAAATTTTAAGTCTCTGTTTTTTCTGGTCTTACTGGAAATCGATATAATGCATTTAACAAAATTCTGCATTTGTATGGGAGGGAGTGGAAGTAGTATACGGATCAAATCAAAGTTTTCCAAAGTTAATGATTTTTATATTATTATGTTTTGCTGAAAATTTTAAGTTAATGGCATTGACAATTCCGAACAAAACTAATTGAATTGAAATTTCGAAATTTCGTGAAATTCGAATGAGAGAAGGTAAAGTTGATAATTTATCTGATTGAAATTATGATAAAAAACATAACAGAACTACTTCTTTAATCGTACAATATTTCAGATGAAAGAACATTTTTTTTAAGTTCAGAAATTTCGTAGGGGAAGTGGTAGAGGGTAGAACTAATTTTTTCACATCACAATAATTCATAATTCATAATAAATTTATTCATAGAATTTCTTAATTGGCTATTAACAATAAAACTTATTTTAGAGATTAGAATGATCTTTACAACTATGATTTTTTTTAAATATATATTTGGCACTTGGCTGTTAATTTTATTTTAATTCATAATTGGTATTTGTCCATCCAAGGAAAATTTCGAAAAGTAACACATCACAATAAGTTTGCTATCAAAATGTTTTATACAAAATTTAGAATTCAAAAATTTAATAGGTACTGAGAAAATTAGTGTGGATTTAGTGAAATTTTTTAGTTTGTATGGGGGATGGTAGAAGGAGGGCGAGTTCTTGATGACTTTTTCAGAAACAACTATAAACATCATGCTTTCGACACGTTTTAAATTGCAGATCAATAGCATTCATACTTTTCAGGAAAATCGGCTTTTTGTGAAGTTGGGAAATTGAGTCATATTGTGTGGGTGGGAGTAGGAGCAGTGAAGCTAATCAGTTAATTTTTTTTTGTCTTTCTAATAATTCTAAATAAACATTTAATGCATAATTTCAGCTCGATAAATTTTATAGGTACTGAGTAAATTTGCATACTCATGATAAAGTACAGTTTGTATGTGAGGTGGTTTTATACAGTAGAATGAAATTATTAGAAAAGTAGTATGTTCGAAATTTCAGATCAATAGCTTTTATACTTTTCGAACAAATCCATTTATTGTCAAATTGCGAAATTGTTGCATTTTCTATGGGAGGGGCTAGAAGGGGTGAAGCTAATCGTCCATATTTTTTCGTTTCACTAATTATTCTAAGTAAATATTTAGTGCACAATTTCAGCTCGATAAATCTTATACGCACTGAATAAATTGGTTTAGAGCATTTCATGAAAAAGTGCAAAAGTGCGTTGAGCTAGATAGTTCAAATTTCGTACACATCGTTTTTGATAAAAATGTAAGATCAAGTTCGTGAACGGGCCAAATCGCTCCACCACTTCTACCCCCTCCCATACAGAACGACACAATTTCTCAGTTTTAGATACCTGCGCATAGAGATAAGAACCCTCGCAGGAGGTCAGTATCGAGTTTGTTACCCATTCATTTTGGTCAGGAATTTTTACTTTACTCATCCTATGGTTGGTTCATGCAATCTCTGAAAGGGAAGATGCGTCTCTAATGACGTTTAGAATTATGCTGTGACCACTTGGTGGTGCTGACCAGGAATTCTCCAACAGTGACACTACAGACCAAACCGGGCATTGGTCTCCTGACTTTCAGGTTCCTTAAGATTTTCATTACTTATGGTGGAAGGGTTGTTAGGCCTTCACATAACCCTATAGCTACAAATTTTTCATTTTCGTAGATTGAGATAACCGAAGTATATCTAAGCAGGCAGTATGCTGGAATTGTACGTTGACCGGGATTTGAGTTCACAACCTCCGCATTGTAGACCAACAGCTGTTTGTATTATAGAAACATAACAGGGCTACGATTGCGCGTAAAGCGATACTCTAGATGAAATAGGAATTTTTGTGATCCCAACAACTTTTGTATGGGGACTGGTAGAAGGGATGATAGCATTGAACTAATTTTTTTCTCCATCATGCTAAAGTAGCTATAAAAATGTTTTATACAAAATGCAACCTCCAAAAATTGAGTAGGAACTGAGGAAATTAGTGTATATACATTATGACCATAATGTACCGGAATTTTGTAAATAAAATTACTCTGGGGAAAGATATTTCAAAATTTTTTTTGGTAAGCAGGTAAGATTGTCTTTAATTATTATCTTAAACATAACAGAATTATGATTGGGCGTAAAGCCCAATCATATGATACTCTGGATGAAATACTTACTTACCTTTTATTTGGGAGGTTTGTAATTTTTCTATGTAGCACTGAACGTAGTATATAAAATATTTCACGCTGAATTCAAAGTTTCTTGCTTTCATAATTTTCGAGGAAATTGAACAATTTTTGTCTGAATTTATGGTATTTGTATGGGAGGTGGCAGAGAAAGTGGGAGATTTTGGATGATTTTGAATCTGCTTATCAGCATCCTAATCGCTTTGCTTTGTTACAATTTTAATGTCCATAGCTCTCATATGTTCGAAGGAGAAAAACTTTTCTTGAACTTCCAATATAAAAATTTGTATGGGAGGTGGTAGAAGGAGTGCGGTGAAGGCGATATTTTTTTTAGCATTTATTACAATTATTAAGGGACAAATTCCACTTTCCACTTCCTTTAGTTTCTTATGGAATTCGGTTAAATGCATTTACCAAAATTCTGCATTTGTATGGGAGGGGGTAGAAGGAATATCCGAATCAAAACCAAATTTTTTGACATCAATCATATTTAAAATAGTATACTTTTTTCAAATTTTAAAGTTGATAGCTTTGACAGTTTTGAAGAAAACTAATTCAATTGAAATTCCGAAATTTCGTAAAATTTGTATGGGAGGGGGTAGAAGGAGTGAAATAAAGTTGATAGTTTTCCCAAAATTAGTTGAAATTATAATAAAATTAATTATGACAAAAATTGGTTCATTTGGCTTTGCTAGTTGCAATGCAAACCGAATAAATGCATTTTTGAAAATTGTGCATTTGTATGGGAGGTGGTAGAAGGAGTAAGGAGATCAGATCAATATTTCTTGAGGTTAATGATATTTATTACATTATACTATGGCCTAATTTTCAAGTCAATAGCTGAAATGGTTTCGGAGAAAAATCAATTTCATTAAATTTCGAAATTTCATGAAATTTGTATGGGAGGGGGTAGAAGGAGTGGGGGATGTGTCCCGTTCACGAACTTAAAGTTACTTTTTTGCTAAAAATGACATACAACAAATTTCAGCACGATAGGTCAAAGCTATCGAGAGTTATGTTGTAGACAGACGGACAGACGGTCACTCGGAATCGAGATTTTTAAGCGACAACAAATATTTCTGTACCCTTGGCGGCGCTGTGCGAGCATTATTTCTTAGCGTTACAAACGGTAAGGCAAACACAATATACTCTCAGATTTCATCTAGAGTATAAAAATTAGGGCGGTCTGTCAATCAGTTTGTTTACAGCAGCTAGTTGAATGGGTACACCTCAGTAGCCCACGGCGATTTTTCAAATGGGTAAAAATATGGGACAGAGAGTTTAGTCTCAAATTTTATGTTTCCAACGTAATTTCGTGTGCGAAACCGTTGCGAATATTGGAAATGGCTTACGATGATTCAGTAATATCAAAACCACGAGCATACGAGCCTTCAAGGACGGCCGAGAGATCGTTGAAGACATGACTCGTTCTGGACGACCTTCGAACGCTTCAACTGAGGAAAAAATTCAAAACATAAAGGAAATGGTACTCAAAAATAGTCACACCAGTGTTAGGAAGATAGCAGGAGAGCTTCACATTTCTCGGGAGTTCGTTCGTTTCATTTTGGTGGATACTTTGGCCATGAAACGCGTTCTTGCCCGACTTATTCCAATATAGTTGAATTTTCTTTAAAAAAATTTCCGTGAAAAGGTCTCTTTGAACATGCTTGTTTTTTTTCTTTTACAATGGCGCTACAGCCCAAATCGGACCTTGGCCTCCTAATATTCAGGTTTTTTAACATTTTTCATTACTCATTGATAAGGGAAGGGTTGTTAGCCCTTCGCACAACCCTCTTTCCACGAATTTTGTCATTTTCGTAGATTGTGGTGACCAGGTGACGCAGGCAATGTGCTTGAATTATGTATTGCGCCGACCGGGATTTGAACTCACGACCTTCGCATTACAAGACCAATACGCTACCTACTAGGCTACACCCTAGCTTTGGACATGCTTGATCGTGCGAATTCTGATCCCACATTCATGGAGCGCATCATAACTGTTGATAAGACATGGATCTATGAGTTTGACATGCAAACCAGTCAACAATCATCGGAATGGAGGAAAAAAGGACATAAAAGAAAAATCGCCGTGGATTACTGAGGTGTACCCATTCAACCAGCTGCTGTAAACAAACCGATTACCAAAAAAAATTTGAAATATCATTCCCCAGAGTAATTTTATTTAAAAAATCCCGGTACTTTATGGTCACAACGTATATATGTAGGAGTATATTACTCTTATATATGTATACGTTATGACCAGAAAGTACTTAGTGATTTTTTCAGAAATAGCTACGAATTTTATAAAATTTACATCTCTTAAATTTCGGACTAGTAACATTCATACCTTTCAAGAAGATCGATTTATTGTGAATTTGTGAAACTGTGACATAATTTATGGAAGGGGGTAGAAACAGTAAAGCTAATAAGTTAATTACTTTATTATTTTTTAATAATAAAGTATTGTGATCGACACAGAAAAAAAAAAAAATTTGCTACCCTGAAATTTTGTTTTTTCGCGTTTCATGACTAAATTAGCCTAAAAAAGCAAAAAAAAAAATCCGTCCCGCCGTACGCCGTACATATGGACTCGTACCTCCAAGACCGTTAAAGGTAGAATGTTGGTTTTTGGGTGGATTATTAATTTGGTAAGTGAGCTCCATTATCCAAATTTTGGGGACTGTGGGGTGGAAGGGGGAGGCGGGGGGATGGAAAAAGTCGAAAAATACACTTGCTAATATCTTCACCACGAATGCAGATAGAAAGATGAAAATCAGCATACATATAGAGAAGGTTGTGGGACATACTCCAAAAATAATTTAATTTTTTTATCCATTGGCGTCCGAAAAGGGGGGGCTAAAAACAAATTGTCGGCCGTATCTTTTTTTGAAATGGTTATATCTTCGAAACTACTTACCATAAAAAATTCATATTTTGGAACAATTAAGATGGCGTATAGATCCATCAGAATAAACTTAGAAATAGGCTAATTATTGTAAGGGGGAGGGTCAGGGGGGGTGCAAAGAAAAACACTTAAGAATTAATATCTCAACTATCTCTTAAGCTATGTAATTGAAATTCAAAACATATACTAAGCTATACTAGCGAAATATAAAAAAAATATAAAATTTGGTCATAATAGTAGTGGGGGAAATGGGGAGCATTTCAAAAATGGTGCACTTTTCAAAATTAGAAATCGTTATATCTCAAAATTGAGTGCAGATATCGAATCAAAAATTCGTCAGATTATAGAACTATATAATTTATAATTTTGATAAAAATTTTAAGTTAGGGGGTGTAAAGGGAGGGAGGTGGTAAGCAAAAACGTCGAAAATTTTGAGTGATTTTTTTAGGACTCTGGTCAAAGATAGAAACTTTAAATTTTGCATGTGGATACATCTATTTTATATACACAGAAAAAAAATAATAATTTGATCCACAATTGTTACGAACCGACCACCACGGTCTAAGGGGCACAAGGTGTTTCATGTGCAGCGAAAAAAACACGAAAACTGAAAATTTTTGGATGTAATTTTAAGGTAGAAACTTGAAAATTTGGGAAATACATTTAAAAAAAATCCCCAAACGTATAAGATATTAATTGGTCGAATACCTTTGAAACTTCTACCCCCTCCCATACAAAATTATTTTTTCGACCATTTTTAAGAAATTAATTATCACCTAACTATTAAAAGCTATCAATTTGAAATTTTGCATAAGAACTTATAAAAATATTTAAAATAAAATTATTTCAAAAGTTTCAAAATAGCACTTGCCCTTCTACCCCCTCCCATACAAAAGTATGATTTCGACCAATTTCATTAAATCAACTAATAAACAACAAATTAAAAGCTACGAACTTGAAATTTTGTACGAGCACCTTACTAGAGAAAGAAAAGAAAATTGCATCACAAATTTTGCAATTCCCCTACCTCTTCTACCCCCTCCCATACAAAATTATTTTTTCGAGCATTTTTAAGAAATCGGTTATCAGCTAACTCTTAAAAGCTATCCATTTCAATTTTTGCCGGAAAACTTATAAAAATAATTGAAATGAAATTTTGTTAAAAGTTTTACAATCACGCTTGCCCTTCTACCCCCTCCCATACAAAAGTATCATTTCTACCTATTTCATTGAACCAACTAATAACCAACAAGTTAAAAGCTGCGAACTTGAAATTTTGTACGAGAAGACTACAACAGAAAGGAAATAAAATTGCGTCACAATCTTTACGATTCCCCTACCTCCTCTACCCCCTCCCATACAAATGTTGGTTTCGTGAATGTAAAATACACAGAATCTTATTCTATGCAACTTCGTCTATGAAACTGACATTCTATACAGAGAATATTGGACGTCAATTAAAAAACTATTAACATCCACCGACCCTTACTATCAACCCTCATCCCTCCCCTCACAAAACTCAAACTTGCATAAATAAACGAACGAAATATTGGTTATATATACTGAAGCTTTTGAACGTTTCCGCAAAGTGTTGACAACTGTCCTGCCCAAGAACCCCCTTTCACTTAGTCTTCCCTAACCACTCTAACCTGCATATTGACTTTCCACGCATCCGCAACTTGTCCCAAGAATAATAAAGTTTCGCCCGACTTGTTGGCAGTTTATTTTTTCTGATCTTAATAATAATGCTAATTAAGTGTTTAGCTCAAAGATTGAACTCGGTAAATGTTAAGGGTATTGAGAAAATCGGCTTAGAATGTTTCACGAAAAATGTAGTTTGTATGCAAGGTGATGGAAGGAGTGCGGGGATTTAAATAATTTTACATCACATTTATGATAAAAATAATGTATTCCAAATTTCAAATCAGTTTCCATAGTTTCCAAAAAAATTTGATTAATATCGTCGTCAGGATTTCAAGTAAAACACAATTCGTTTAAAAATAAGTGATAATTTATTTATTCGCACTTTAACTTAATTCGCACTATATGGCACTACCGCCGCGTACTATCGCTTGCACTGGTTCGCATCTCGATCATCAAAATGACTGGTTCCCGATTGAGAGCTTTCGTGCTTTTATATATTTCTCCCCCTATTCATGACTATTCTCGAAACTTCCGCCGACTAACGTCGGGGTGTATGTCTGAACTATACTGGAAAGCTCTAGATCTTTAATTATGGCTTTCTACATAATGAAGTATACTGTTCTATATAATTCTTGTCTATTCGAGAGAGATCGAGTTGCGGGGTTGTCAGATCTGTAACAATATAAATAATTGAAAATGAGACATTTTGTGTGTGAGGGGGGGGTATAGAAGGGGTGGAGTAATGCGGCCCGTTCGCGAACTCAAAAACTACATGTACAAAATTTGAGCTATCTAGTTCAACGCGCTCTCAAGCTAGAGAGAGCACCGGCGGACGTACGGATATCCGGTTTTGAGATTTTCGAGCGACAACAATTATTTCTGTACCCTTGGCAGTACGAGCATTATTTCTTAGCGTTACAAACGGTAAGGCAAACACAATATAATCTCAGATTTCATCTGGAGTATAATAAAACGAAAACAAGTCGCTGATTTATATTACTGCTGAAATTTTTATAGACTCGAGATAATTTTCAATACCGCGTAATCGCCTACCAATTTCTTCGAAGAAATAAAAAAAAACAGATTAACTTCTTAGCAATTGTGTAACTGTGTTGCAGCGATAAGAGCACACCAGTGAGATTCCTATTTAATAATACTTTACAGATCGCATTAATCGAAAGTATAAATTCTGTCAAGAGGCTTTCACTTCCATTCAGTTAGTGTCTTCGAAATGGGTGCAACACGCAAATTTCTAAGTTTAATTTCATTTCTTTTATTTTGGGTTTTCTCATTAAGTGAAATTGATGTACCTTTGTCGGACCTTATCACATGCGAACAGTATCATTCTGAATCAATTAATTTTGAGAAATATTTTAATTTTGATCGTTTTCAAAACCTAAAAAAAGACGACGAAGTGTTTCGATTAAAGTTTTACGTTCTAGGATTAAATGCTACTATAGCTCTGGTACATGAGAAGACTATTGAGAACGGTAAACTACCCAAATCCTATCAAATAGGTGAGTTATTATATTCCAAAAATTGTAATCGCCATCCTTACATAACATACTCGTATATATTAAATTTTATAAAATTTGATTAATCGATTTGATGAAAATATCGAAATTTTTATTAAACTGTAAGGCCTAATTAATATGCTGTTGGTTTAGGATCGTGGGTTCAATTCCCGGTTAACGCATAGTTTCAATAGACTGCCTGCTTGGTTATATCTGAACTATCTATATCATTGGATCAAAATTTGTAGATAGTGAGTTATGCGAAGTTCTAACAATCCATCTCAGAAACAAATGTTTCGAAACGCAAAGGCCGATTTAAAGAAAAAGAAGTTGACCTGAAATGCAAAGCACCAACGTAATTATTTCAATAATTTAATGAATAAAAAACCTGACTAGTGTTTTAAAAACGCAACAAACAGTTGTCTGGGTGTTTTTAAGTAAATTAGTTTTTAGCACATGTATTTCAAAAATGTGTTTTTTTCCAGAGTCCATCGCGTACTCTATTTAAATTGCGTACTCCTCATAAGATTCCGAAATTCTGAGTTCAGTGGTGTAACTTCTTTTGGGGAGAGGGCTCAGCTAATAAAAATTAATGAATTTTCTTTTCTAAATTCAGAGACTGCAATTAGCAACCGATATATCAATTCGAAAAGCCTCACTTTAAACTACTATTATCTAGTAATATTATTACGAAAATTGCAATCGCAGTTACGATACGCGAAATTCGGGCAAATTTTGATCGCAATCATGTGCCTTCTGAGAAGTCAATCAAAAAATCAAAAATTTCAAGAGACTTACTTAGTGCAAGATGGAAAGACACCGAAATAACTTCGCCCAGGACGGTTGAACGAAAATATCGCCACAGTGAAAGAAAGTATTGAAAACGACCCAAACACCTTTATTCGTCACAGTGCTCAAGAACTCGACCTCTCCAGTTCCAAATTGCTTCGAATTTTGACGAAAAATTCGGCTTTGCATGCATACAAGATCCAATTATCTGCAGTCATTGGGCCACCAGCAGCGACGTACGTTCTGTGGTTAGGTCTTGGAAAACATGAATGGTGATGGTGATTTTGCAAAATATCCCCTTTCTGGAGGTTAAGAGAGATCTCTCTTCGCACGTAGCTGCGAGTTTTTGACGCATGCGTCAAATCCGTGTTGTTACATGGTTGTACTACGTGGAAAGTGACCATTCAACTTACCAAGAAACTACAGACTATCGTGAACCTATTTTAGGAATGTACTGGCCAGAAGTGATCTGCAACGACGAACTTTGGAGGACAACTGGCCAGACTAAAATTGGTATTGAGATTCAAAGGCGGAAGTGGCAGTAGATCGGTCATACTTTGAGGAAGCCAGAGTGAAACATCGCTAAACAGGCTCTGGATTATAATCCTCAAGGAAGACGTCGGGTTGGTCGACCATGTGGCATGGAAGCGAGCAGTTGAGCGTGAGGCCAGAGGAATATACAAGTCCTGGCAACAGTTTAAGGCCGATGCTCAGGATCGCACCTTGTGGAAGAGAGTTGTTTCTGTCCTAAGCCCCTATAGGGGGTCTTAACAGGAATTTGATTGATTGATGGACCAATGATTCCAGCGACCCATAAAGCGCACTAATCGGTGACTTTTTCTGGATGTAATGGTGTTTCGACAATGGCTTGTGGATTATCACTGCTCAAAATGTGGCAATTCTGCTTATTGGCATGGCCAAACGTGTTCTTTATTATATCAAATATAAATATTTTATTCTGCTGCCAATTTCTTTCTACACCGCATGAAAGTAAATTGCACTATCAAATTAACTGAAATGGTCAGTTTTAATACTGCTACCACAAATGTAACCACATTTCAGAAATGCGCGTGTTCGAACATACATTTATTGCGTGCTTATTACTGAACTTTGAAAACGCATGCATTTTGATCCAATCAGCTATTCATGGGGCTTTTATTTTAACATTTTTGAGCATAACTTACTGAAAAAATTGCCAGTAGATGGTTAATTAATTGTTAGAACCCAAGTCATTTGATGTAATTCATATTCTTCTATAGTATCCATCATACAGAAAATGCGAAACAAAATAAATTGTCTGGGAAGGGTTCGAACCTCAAAAGCTCACCCACCCTGTAATTACTACAGTGTATGCAAAGAAACAAAAAATATATGAGTAATAATTATTTCAAGAAATATTGACGATACGCACACACGCATTAATTTCTTCAGAACTTTTTTTGAATTTGAAAACTACAATTAAGCTTAGTACATCCGTCTATTGGCCTAGACAAATAAACAAAAATCCTGGATTATTAAAGCGAATTGCGATTTTTCCATTTTAAAGCATTTTTCGATAGATTTTCCGAGATAACTAAAAATCTAGAATCTTTGGAATTAAAGAATCATCCACGGATCTTTTATGAATTCTATCCAATTCCAGTTATTATTCGAGAGACAATGAGTAAATATGAGAATGTTATCGAATTGATAGAAATAAATTATAATAATCGAATTAAACAGATGGACAACTAGATGTCTCAATTCCCGGATATGCAGAGCCCTTGCTAACGTATAATGGCCGTTCCAGTCCTTTCGGTGTAAACTATTTGAGCTTTGCTGCTCATGCCAGCACTAAGATAACGATCCTTTTCAACTGTGATCATGGCAATGGTAATATAATATTTAAACAAATCAAATTTGACAGTGACAGGAATTTGCAGAACGTGCAGCAAAACAACATTGAATGTGAAATTGTATGCCATGAATAAAATAGCCAAATGAAACAAAACTTCAGTAAAATGGTAGTTCATTTAAAAACATTTAATTCCGCTACACGGAAATACATAAGGAACATGGATATGTCTTTACATAAACACAAATATTGTTTTTTTTTTTTTTTTAATTTTCAAAAAAATTGGATATTGTTTTCCTGAAATTTGGACATTTGTATGGGAGGTGGCAGAGGAAGTGAAAGGTTTTGGATGCTTTTGAAACTACTTATCAACATCCTTATCACCATCGATAGCTCCA
Source organism: Chorisops tibialis (assembly GCA_963669355.1). Classification (NCBI taxonomy): domain Eukaryota; kingdom Metazoa; phylum Arthropoda; class Insecta; order Diptera; family Stratiomyidae; genus Chorisops; species Chorisops tibialis. Next base: position 255,396,341 of record OY770263.1, read on the forward strand.
ATTTTAAATTTGATTGCTCTCATATGTTCGAAGGAGAAATGTAGGGGGTGGAAGGAGTAAAGCGAAGGTGATACTTTTTCCATCATTCATTAAAGTTAATAAGCCACAAGTTCTGGCAAAATTTTAAGTCTCTGCTTTTTCTGGTCTTACTGGAAATCGATGTAATGCATTTAACAAAATTCTGCATTTGTATGGGAGGGGGTGGAAGTAGTGTAATAACCAGTCCATTGAAACTTCTTAAATTGTATGAGGGTTGACACTTCTGGATCGTCGAAGATGGCATACAACTCTCCATTGTATCGTATTCTCCAGATCGAGTCTTCCCTCACAGGTCCGAGGATTCTTCTGAGGACCTTCCTTTCAAAGGCGTTAAGTAGTTTTTTTCGGACGCCTGAGTTAAAGTCAACGTTTCGCTGCCATAGCATAGCACAGATCTTATGATGGTTTTGTATAACTTAAGTTTTGTTTTCCTGTGCACGTTCTTGTTTTTGATTATTGGAAGTACCGAATAATACGTTTTGTTTGCCATCGTTATCCTTCTTTTGATTCCAATGGGTTTGCTTCCATCTTTTGTCTATGTTTTATAGGTTATAGTCTCCTCCTGTAATAGTTTGTCTGATTGGCGTCTTTTTCCTAGTTTGTGTTATAATTTTTGTTTTGGTTTCATTAATACGTAGCCCAACTTCCCATGCTACAGAGTCAAGGCTTACAAATACCTCCTTGGCACCCTCCAGAGATTTTGCAAGGGTATGTATGTCGTCGGCATATGCTACGAGTTGTGTGGATTTGAAGCATAGTGTTCCCTTGGTGTCAACGGTAAGTTTCCGAACAACATACTCGAGTGTCGAGTTGAACAGCATTGGTGCGAGGCCGTCACCTTGTTTAAGACTGTTGTCTGTTTTAAAACTGGAAGTCAGATCATTTTCTACTCTGACTTGTGACAAAGACTCAGTCATTGTCATTCTTGTCAGTCGGACCAGTTTCGGTGGGACTCAAAGCTTGAACATGATTTTATATAGTACGCGCCTGTCGATACTGTCGTATGCTTGTTTGAAGTCAACAAATATCTGGTACACATCAATATTATATTCCCAGCACTTTTCTAGCACCTGTATAACTCCGCCATAGACGGTCCCAAGCCCAGTTTGAGAAAGGAGGAGGGAACATGGAGTTAACCTGAATGGCCAGTAACACCAGTGCGTCTCAGGAAGTAGGCAAAAAGTATGGCATAGTTGGACTTGCAGCATAGCTGTGAGAACTCCAGCATGTCATATTTAGCTCAAAACTCCCACCCTTTTTCTACTAGGGTGTAATAAATAAGTAGGACCGGTCCTCCAGGTCGGGGGTTGGGCGAGGCGCCGACAACGCATCACCGGAAAAAGAACACTGTCCAGAAACCTGAAGAACAGCCTCGGAAAGGATGGACTCAACGGCAACGACCCCGCAAACGGAAAATGGACTACTCTATTGGATCTTGGAATGTTCGATCCTTATTTAGGACAGGAGCTCTGAAAGAGTTCCTCGAAGAAGTGGCAAAACACAACATCAACATAACTGCCATCCAAGAAACGAAATGGCTCGGTAGCGAAATCATGGACATGAGATCACACACAATCTATCCAAGTGGAAAATTGTCGGGAAGCAGAGAGTTTGGAGTCGCTTTTGTCGTTGACAAAAAATTTAAACAGCAGGTCACGAGCTTCAGACCAGTAAGTGAAAGATTGTGTGCAATCCGAATAAAGACTAAATTTTTCAACACTTGGCTGATCAACGTTCACGCACCAACAGAAGACAAGGACGATATAACTAAAGACGAATTTTATGCCACCCTAGAGACAACCTATGATTCACTGCCCTCGAATGACCTAAAAATTGTCTTAGGGGATTTTAATGCAAAAGTCGGAAAAGAGGAGGCTCATAGAGGAACAACAGGAGGGCACAGTCTCCATGACATAACTAACGACAATGGCCAACGTCTTATTGATTTCGCAAGCAGCAAAAATATCATAGTAAGCTCTACATGCTTCCCACATCGCGATATTCACAAACGAACGTGGGCATCACCAGACGGTCACACCTTCAACCAAATAGACCACGTTCTAATTGAGAAAAGGGCTGCTTCCAGCATACTTGATGTACGAACTCTCCGCGGTGCGAATTGTGACTCTGATCACTATCTAGTCAGAGCTAAGTATCGATGCAAAATAGCTTGTCGTGGGTATTCGAAAACGAGTAGAGCTCGCAAATTCAATGTCGACAAGCTTAACGACGAAACGGTGGCGCAGGCTTACATGCTAGCATGTAATAAACACCTGACACCAATATATGAAAATATCCAAAATATGCCAGTGGATAATGCGTGGATGAAAATACGAGACGGCATCAAATCCTCCGCGGAAGAGGTATTAGGGTATCAAGCAAGGCGAAAAAATAATGATTGGTACGACCAAGATGTCGCGACGCAATAGATAGAAAGAACGAAGCTTACAAAATTTTTACTGAACGACCAACACGAGCCAAAAAAGAAAGATATGACGAGCTTAGGCGATATGCGAAAAAGACCTGCAGACGAAAACAAAGGAAGTACCATAATGACAAAATACATAAAATGGACGACGACATGAGGAAAAATAAAACGCGGGACGCATACGCAATAGTAAAAGATCTAAAAAAGGATATAAGCCAAAAACCAGTCTCTGCAAAGACGTGGAGGGCAACATCATCAGCGACGCACAAGAAATCAAAAGGAGATGGGCTTCCTACTTTGAACATCTTTTGAATCCCATCCCAGTAGCACCGATAACGACAGACAACATTTCAATTGAAGCCTCAACTGACAATGATGAACCATCATCGATACCACCCACGCTTGCTGAAATAAAAGCAGCCCTATGTGACCAAAAACGAAAAAAAAGCCGGGAATTGACGAGATACCAGTTGAACTTCTGAAAAACGGTGGAAACTGTGTCGCTGAAATACTGCACAACATGATACGCAAAATTTGGACAGAGGAAATCATACCCGACGAGTGGCGAAAAAGCATTATATGTCCAATTTACAAGAAAGGAGACAAACTCTGCTGTGAGAACTACAGAGGTATATCATTGTTGTGTACGTCCTATAAACTACTGACAAAAATTATTGAACGTCGTCTTAAGCCCTATACTAATGAAATAATTGGCGAATACCAAGGCGGATTCAGAACCGGACGATCTACAACAGACCAGATATTCTCGGTGAAACAGGTGCTTGAGAAATGCTGGGAATATAACACAGACAATCAATCAATCAATCACATAACACAGACGTGCACCAAATATTCGTAGATTTTAAACAAGCATACGACAGTATCGACAGGAGCGTACTGTACCAAATCATGCTTGACTTTGGAATTCCTCCAAAACTAGTCCGACTAACAAGACTCACAATGACGAACACTGAATCCCAAGTGAGAATACAAACCGATTCCACAACCAGCTTTCGAACGGAATGTGGTTTAAGGCAGGGAGATGGTCTAGCTCCTATGCTTTTCAACTTGGCACTAGAGTATGTCGTCCGAAAAATCCCTGTCGACACAAACGGGACACTACTATTCAAGTCCACCCAACTAGTAGCATACGCTGACGACATTAACATCCTAGCAAGATCCTTCCCTAGTGCTAAGGAGGTATTTGTCAATCTTGACTCCGCCGCAAAAGAAGTCGGGTTGCGCATTAACGAAAACAAAACAAAAGTAATGACGCAAACAAGAAGGAGAGCGCCTATCAGACAAAACATAACAATTGCGGAATATAATTTGGAGAATGTGGACAACTTCATATATCTTGGGGCTAATCTAGCAAAGGACGGTAATGAAACAGACGAAATCAAACGACGGATAATACTTGCAAATAAGACGTATTATTCAGTACTTCCAATAATGAAATCCAAGAAAGTGCACAGGAACAATAAGCTGCGGATTTATAAAACTATTATACGACCTGTGCTCTGTTATGGCAGCGAGACGTGGACATTAACGCGAACTTCCGAAAAAGCAGTTAACGCATTCGAAAGAAAGGTCCTCCGAAGAATTTTGGGACCTGTGAAGGAAGGAACGGAATGGCGAATAAGATACAACCATGAGTTGTATCAACTCTACGACGAGCCAGAAGCTTCAACGTTCATCAAGTTACGTAAACTGCAGTGGGCTGGCCATGTAGAGCGAATGGAAGACAGAAGAATCCCCAAACGTGCTCTTAAAGGCAAAGCGAGTGGTAACCGGCCAGTAGGCAAACCACGCAAGCGATGGGAAGACTCGGTTGATGAAGACAGCAAAGCCATTCTAAAAATTTAGCAGCTGGAGTACGCGGTCTTTGGATCGAGACGATTGGAGGCGACGACTTCAGGAGGCCAAGGCCCGATTTGGGCTGTCGCGCCATTGATGATGGGTATAACTGAGAATATCTGGTTCGTGGTCGAGCATCCAGCTCTAAATCCGCCTTGGTATTCACCAATTACTTTGTCAGCATAGGGCTTAATTCTCTTTTCTAGAATTTTCGTCAAGATCTTATAAGACGTACACAACAGAGATATTCCTCGGTAGTTTTCGCAGCAGAGTTTGTCACCTTTTTTTATAAATTGGACATATGATGCTCTTGCGCCAATCTTCAGGAAGCGTTTCCTGCGTCCATATGTCTGTGACTAATTTATGTATGAGATGTGCTATGCAGGTGTCGCCGGTTTTCAGAAGGTCAGCTGGAATTTGATCAGTTCCTCAGGGCTATTTTTACTTCTTCGTGTGTGGGAGGATTCAAAGCGGATCCTTCAACAACTGTTACATCAGTTATACCTGCAATTGTGTCTGCTGCTGCTGTTCGTGCGGGTGACGGACTCGGATTAAGAAGGTGTTCAAAGTATTGCGGCCATCTTAATTTTATATCTTCCGCATTACTTACAATGTTCCCTTCTGCATCTCTGCAGAGGGTCGTTTTCAGTTGGTATCGCCCTTTCATTCTTTTGGCAAGGGAATACGCGGCTCTTGTGTTGTGTAATTTAAAGTGTTCGTCCATGTTTTTAAATTCGTCATTATTGCACTTCCGTTTTTTTTTGTCTGCATATTGTAAATCGTCTAAGATCATTATATTTGCCCCGTTTGGCTCGTGTCGGCCGTTCTTTTAATATTTTGTAAGCCTAGTTTTTTCGGTCTAAGGCATCTTGGCATTCGTTGTCGAACCAGTCATTTCTTTTGCGCCGGGATTGTTGTCCTATCACCTCCTCTGCGACAGATGTAATGCCATCTTTGGTATTTTGCCACATTTCTTCTATTGGCATGCTGGCGTTGTTGTTCAATATTGGTGCGAAGTGCCTCTCTAAGGCTGATACGTACTTCGCAACTACTTTCTCATTCTTGAGTTTTCCTAAGTCGAATTTAGGAACCGGCTGTATTTTTGGGTGTTCTCGGTTTGCGATTCGAAATCGGAACTTGGTCTTCAACAAGTAGTGGTCTGTGTCGCAATTAGCACCGCGACATGTGCGCACGTCGAGAATGCAGGAGGCCGTCCTTTTCTCTATTAAAACGTGGTCTATTTGATTGAGTGTTCTTCCGCCCGGTGATACCCATGTTCTCTTATGAATGTCACGATGCGGGAAGCATGTCGAGCTTACAATACGATTTTTGCTGCTGGCAAAATCCGTCAGTCTCTGGCCGTTGTCGTTACTCATGTCATGGAGACTGTGCCTTCCAATTGTCCCCAGGTTTAGGTTTAGGTTGTAGGAGGGTGGTTGCACGGAACCACAAGCACTGAGGCCATCTAGTTGGTCCCATTGTACTCCCCCTATAGTTATAAGTTGGAAGTCACTCCTCCTGCTCTAACCACTTGGTTCGGTTTGCGAACCTTAACAGGCTCGAGTGTTGGACGCCTCTGAGGTCGTCTAGTTCTGAGAAGAATCTAGAGCCTAAACAAAGGAGACGACTGTTGGAGATTTGCGGACAGGGACAATTGTCCCTATGTATGTTTCTTCTTTGCCCACTTCCGCGTTAAAGTTACCTAATACTATTTTAATATCGTTCAACGGAAGGGAGTCGAATGTTGCTTCTAGGGTGCTGTAGAAATCGTCTTTAACGACGTCGTCTTTATTTTCCGTTGGGGCATGGACATTAATAAGCCAAACATTAAAGAATTTTGTCTTGATGCGGATTGCACACAATCGTTCATTCACGGGTTTGAAGTTGGTAACTTGGTGGTTAAGCTTCTTGTCGACGACAAACGCAACTCCAAACTCCCGGCTTCCCGATTTTTTCTCACTTTTGAAAATTCTGTGCGATTCAATGTCAATAACTTCGCTACCTAACAATTTAGTTTCTTAGAATGCAATGATGTTCATATTGTATTTGCTTTCCTGTTACAGAAGCGCTCTCACTGCTCCTGCTCTGTACAGGGATCACACTTTCCAAGATCCGAAGGAATAGTCCATTTTTCGATTGAGTGGTCGTTGCCGTTGAATCAATCCAGTCCGAGGCATTGCTTCAGATTTCGAAACGGGTGTGGTTTTTCCGAGGATGAGTTGTTATCACATTGCCCAACCCCCAACCTGGAGTGCCATATTATTATATTGCTAGAATTTTTCTGTTTCATTAGCACTCGCGCCTATCAGTTCAGCAAGTCAAGTCCAGATAGACAAGACCAGTACCCGGTGGTGTATATGATGTGTATATGATAGTTACAACACTGGATGTCGCCTTATGACGCCGATCAGAGGCCCACCCTATCTATACACACCCAGTCGCGACCTCTAGCTTCTAATTATACTTTAGATAAAATGTGAGAGCAATTTAAGTTTGCTCTAAAGTTTGTCCCGCTAAGAAATAAGGCTCGGAGAAAACATGAATGATACAGAACTTTATATAATCACTAAAAAATCTCATAACCGGATGTCCGTCCGTCCGTGCGCTCTCTAGCTTGAGAACGCGTTGAGCTAGAAAGCTCAAATTTACACGTCGTACACGTCGTTTTTGACAAAAAATTAAGGTCAAGTTCGTGAACGGGCCAAATTGCTCCACCACTTCTCCCCCTCCCATACAAAATAACACAACTGCGCAATTTGACAAAAAACGTATTTGCTCGAAAAGTATAAAAGCTATTGATCTGAAATTTGGAATATATTACTTTTATAATGACTTCAATCTAAAGTATAAAAATTATGCATGTTTTCCCCATGCGTTCACCCCCTTCAATACAAAATGTACTTTTTCATGAAATATGCTCTAAACCAATTTACTCAGTATGTATAAAATTTATCGAGCTCGCATAACTACACTAATAACTTATTTAGAATTATTAGTAAGACCAAAAAAAATTAGACCATTCGCTTTACTCTTTCTACCCCGTCCCATACAAAATGGCGCAATTCGACAATAAACGGGTTTGTTCAAAAAGCATAAACGCTATTGATCTGACATTTGCCATTACTTTTATGATGATTTCAATCTACTATATAAAAATTATTTAAGTCATCCCCTTCCTTCCACCACCTCCCATACAAACTGTGCTTTTCATGAAATACTATAAACCAATTTACTCAATGCGTATAAATTTATCGCGTTTAAATTGTGCACTTAATATTTATTTAGAATTATTAGTAAGGGAAAAAATAGACTATTAGCTTTACCCCTTCTACCCTCTCCCATACAATCTGACACAATTTCACAACTTCACAAAAAGTGTATTTTCCCGAAAAGTATGAATGCGACTGATCTACGGTTTAAAACATATCAAAAGCACGATGCTTATACTTATTTCTGGAAAAGTCTTTAAGAACTCGTCCTTCCTTCTACCACCTCCCATATAAACTGCACAATTTCACTAAGTCCAATACACTAATTTTCTCAGTACCTGTTAAATTTTTGAATCCTAAATTTTGTGTAAGACATTTTGATAGCGACTTTAGCGTAATGAGAAATAATTAGTTCAATGTCGTCAACCCTTGTACCACTTCCCCCACAAAATTTCTTCAAATCAACAAAATTTTATTTCATCTTGGGCTTTGCGCCCAATCGTTGTCCTGTTCTGCTTTTTTTAGGTGGCCTTACTATCATCTTCGAACGAACTCTAGCAGCTTAGAATCCTTGCAATGAGTGAGATAACCTCATGAATTCATTTCTTGCACAAAATGGCGAAGCCGAAAAGGATACCCACAGGGAATATTACTATCACCAGTCCAATGGTGCCTTCAAGTGGACTGTGGAAAAAATCGGCTGGTATAACTAAAAAAATGGTGATACCATTGTGTTTGGGTGCCTACGGACAAAACTGCGTAAGTCTAAAATTTGACAAAAAAATATTCCGAATGGTCTGAATGGAAATGATATCGATTTTCAGATTGATGACACTGTGATCTAAACCGATGATAATGGGCAGCTGAGGTAGTGCAGGCAGGGGCTTCCGTTCCGTCCGTTATGAGGTAGAAAACAATCGTTTGTCTGCATATTCGCTCGATAAGATTGTTTTCTGCCTCGTAACGGACGGAACGTAAGCCCCAACGTGCCCTACCTCAGCTGCTCATTATCATCGGTTAAGATCACGGTGTCATCAATCTGAAATTCTCCAAATCTCGTGATCCTTGGAATTGATAAACATACTCGGCGATAGTGCTTTTGTCATGGGAGTAGTGGTGCAAGTAATGGGATAATACGCAGGGTTTTCCTTTTTTCAAGTTATGTAGTTTTTGCCAGTACCCCTAGTGACCACTTCATATTATTTCCAACCATATGAGCATTTGGAGTTTCGAAAAAACAATGAATTACTAAGTATATGGTAGCTGTGATGTCATCATATTATTATTTAGGATAGGCGCCTTCAATATCCAGGAATCTACAAATGACTATTTAATAAGAAGCGCCGCTGAATTTCGGAATACCCTCAAAGACACATCTTATGCTGATTACCTTGTGTAGAGCGCAATTAAGAAAGATCACTCTATGACACCGCAAATGAAAAAAAATAATTTACGACTAGACGGACTAGGCGGCATTCCTGCAGTGCACTTAAGGACACCATAAAACTCTGGAAATCGCTTCATACTGCGAGACCGCAAGCCGCAGAGCGGTTCAGGCATAGTAAGCGCGATCGTTGGAATGATCAGACCGCGAGTGATCCTCATCATATGAGATCGATCAATAACACCTTGTTGGCCGGTAAACTATCAATCATAACAATACCGGGGCTCATATTAAATCGGTCTCTCAACAAGGCACACCTTCGTTGTACGTCCATCCGCCAGCCGAGCCAACCAGGTAAACCGCTTCGATTACCGCGGCGCTGCAGTTTACGTCTAGCCGGCTCTACGTGTGCACATAATTTGTTAATGATTTAACGTTAATGATGATCATTGACGGAATCTTATGCACTTTGTCGGTGCAGTCTTTGTTGTTTGTGTCCATCTTAATGGCCGGTGATTTTCTTTTTTATTTTCCGTACCGTCTCTCGCTCTCCGTCAATCGATGCAATAGCATTACTACACGAGGATCGTCGTGTATTGCGAACTGGCTCCCTTATTAAATTCACTTGTTCGAGCTCAGCGCACACTATCGCAAAACAAAGCGTATGCAAAACAGCCAGGTAATGCATAACTCGTTGCACTTCACTTGGCATCTTTCGATCAATGGACCGGCAAGCGTACTCCACTTCTTCGGCACTTCTTCTGGTTTTTACCTTTTGGAATAGGGCCAAGTGGCCGAAGCTGCTGTATATGGGAAAAAAAGTGCAAGTACTATGTGCAGCAATGCAAGCGTAATATAAAAGAGAGATGACCGTAATACGCCAATAATTCCAGAGATCAAGCCTCTCCGCATCATCATCATCATACCCTTGATCATGTCTTGCCGGAGAGAGAAAGAGAATCAGGTTGCCGACTATACGAGCACATAAAATTGCAATTTCACTGCAAACCAGAATTAACAAAGTGCCGACAAAAGGATAAATTATGCCATTTAAATAAATTCTCAACCACAATGAGTTTTCTCCTTTTGCCCGATGATTTCGGCTGTTGGCTAGTGTTGTGCTTTTTACGGTGTAGTTTGTTTTCGCCTGTTTTAATGGTATTTTAATGGTGTCATATCTTTTAATAACAGCTGCTGCTGCTGTAATAGTAGTTTTGAAAATTTAAAGGACACTAATTAATTCAGTTTCGGACACTTACAAATTGTGGTATTTATGTCCAGCCGAATTATACTTTCGCTCAGTTGATGAGGCTATTTTGGAGATTTGGGACCAGTGCAAACTTTGAGAGTTACATTTTTAAGATTTCGCTCCATAGGGTGCCAAAAACACATTTGGAAATATGTAATGAATCAGATATAGGTGAAGGTCATGTACCTTGGACCGATTGTACGAGGTTGAACCAAATATAAAACGGAATTATTTTCGTACCGATAGTGAGGTGAACAAGGTGAGGGGCGTGGCATCTGAGGTTCACTGTCCGGGATGCCTAGAGGACTTTTCACCGCTATAGAACGCGACATTACCACGTGTTCAGTAAATATCGCAATGTCTGTGCGAGAAGTATCGTCGTCCGTAGTGCAACGTAGTTAAATTTGTTACGAAAGAAGGCGTAAAGCCAACAGAAATTTTGAGAAGACTTCAGCCACAATTCGGGGATAATGCACTTTCACTGCCCAGTCTACGAAATGGACAGAAGGAGAGTCGAGGACATCGTTGGAGAAAATATTAACCCCGATAACATAGTTCCACATATGACTCAGATGTGCGTGAAAGTTCTCACCGAGCTGAGGAGACTCGAAAGACTACGTAGGGAATCATATGAGATAGAAGTGCCTATAACAGCTAGAACAGTTGGTAGTTGAATAAGATAGGCAGTGACATATGCAGGGTGACATAAGACACTTTGACAGTAAATTGACGTTTGAGTTTTATGCTCCTTCCTCCTCCTGACGAAATACTTAACGGTTGTCCCGGGGGGTAGTGGGTTAGGCGAGGCGTTTTTAGCGGGTTCAAGTCCCGCACTTTAAGGCTTTCGATGCTTTTCCCCGCGTTAAAAAAAAAAAAACACTTGAAAAGACACAAAAGGTTTTTAGAAGGGCGAGAAGCAGTCGAAAATGATGGTCACCAACGTCGACCAAGAACTAGCATGACAGAGGAGAAATTTCATTGTGTGCGCCGACTTCTAGAGGACGACCGAAGATTAACAATAGGTGAAATTGCTCCTGACGTGGAAATCAGCTTTGGCAGTGCTCAGACGATCATTACTGACGACCTCGGGTTTCGGAAAAAGTCCGCAGGGTGGGTACCTCGTTTACTTACCGAAAATCAAAAACGAAATTGTATGTAAGTGTACCAACGACATTCGAACCGCTATGAGGCTAAAGGGGAAGGTTTTTTGCTCCGGACATTGATTTGTGACGAAACTTAGCTGCACCATTGCACCCCCGAATCGAAGCTAGCAAGTATGGAATGGCGAATGAAGAACGAATCTGCATCTGTCAAAGCCAAAATTCGGCTCGCGGCTGGAAAGGTTTTGGCGTCCATATTTTTCGACTCTAAAGGAGTCCTACTTATTGATTTTCTTTACAAACGTCGAATTGTAAATGCCGCGTACTACTGCCAACATTTAGATGATACAAAAACGGCATATCGTCAGATAAGACGCGGGTTTCCCATACGAGACGTTATCCTGGCCAGCCCCTTCCAGTTGACTTAACTACCACAGTCATGGAGGGAAGGAATGGGATTGGGAAGGTTGGGGAAGGGGAGTGAGAACGACCGTAGCGACTAGAGAAGCTGGTATATTGCTCAGTTGTACTGGCTGCTTACTGACAAATATTTGCAGATGTTATGGGGAACTGAATGATAGAATGCGAACAGAAACCATTTACTGAGTATCTAGGCCTTCTTGAAGTGGAACTGTTTCACTTTTACACCGTTTCTCCATTTTATTGCGAATAGTTTTTTATCACCAGTAGCAACTGAAAAATTTGCGCTAAAAAAATCCCGTCTGGAGTGGGAATCGAACCCACGACCTATTGACTGAGAAGCAAGCACGCTGCCCACTACGCCACGGAAGCCTCAGACTACCACCTGTTTGGACCGTTGGAAGAAGCTCTTGGAAGACAACATTTTGATAACGATGTTGCAGTTGGGAGATTTCCTTGGCGTAGTGGGCAGCGTCCTTGCTTCAGGCCGTGGGTTCGATTCTCACTCCAGACAGTGGGTTTTTTTTAAACACGAATTTCCAGTTGCTACTGGCGATGAAAAATTATTCGGAATAAAATTGAAACAGTTCCACTTCAAGTAGATGGTTTCTGTTCGCTTTCTGTATCATTCAGTCCGCCATAATATTTGCAAATATCTGTCAACTTACTTCTTACTCCCCTTCCCTTACCTTCCCAAACTCATTCCTTCCCTCCATGACTGTGTTTGTGCATTGCACATAAAGGCCGAAATTGCATATAACACAGGTCATTCTGTAAAAGAAAAGATTTCGTGCGCAATTGGCTTATGGTGCAACCATATTCGTTTTAAGAAAACGGGATAGCAAAATTACCCATTCGTTGGGAAAAAAGTGTCACGGAATCAGAAGATTACGAAGAAAAATTATTTTAAGCCTTTGTATTTTTATCATTATTATTAATATTTTATTTAGGAGAACACTTGAGAGCACCGCGACCTTTTAGGACTGATCAAGTGATATAAAAAATAAAAACAGTAGAATGAAATACTTTTATATTTGACCATAAAAACCAACACTTTACAAACTTTTCCCACAATCACTTCCTTTCCAGAATTTCTTATCCTTAGAAGCAAAACTGAGAACTTGCTACAACTTAAGGGGCGAAGGGAGATGGCGGATTTGAATCAGATCAACATCAATGTGGTAGATAAGAGCACTGCAAATTGTCTGCACTTATATTTTGACAAGAAATTTTTATTTTGTGGAGCCTGCCCAGCAAACAATTTAACGAGCGCTCGCAAATAATGATCTTAAAACGAGCATGAAATGTTACAAAATAAATAAATTGTGTCATGATCTTAAGCAAACCAAGCAAAAAGGGTTGCACAACGTCGATTTTGTTATGTACTAGCAGTTGCCATTTCGCCATGGGCATTATCAGATCCAAAAATTATTTCGTGTCGATATGTCAAAATATTGCAAACGCAAACGGTGAAAAACCTAGAGTTTGCAGAGAAATCCGCTTTTGAATGTGTATGTTTGTGAAATATTCAAGACCGTAAACAACAAATATAACAAGAAACAATTGTGATCGAAGATCTCTTGTTTAGCTTTTAAAGTCAAGTTCTTTAATAAATCGTTAATGTTTCATAGATAATATCGTTTATGATTCGTTAACGATATTCATTAATTAATTAAAATAAAAATCATCAACGACACATTAATGATTCATTTATAACGATTATATACTTATTTCTTGTAAACGTTTTAGAATTCATTAATGCATCCTTAAAAGTAATTCGTTAACGAATGTCCATTATGTCCTCTTGATGACTCGTTAACGACGCTCGTTAACGATTAAATCGCTAATCGTTAATATAATTTATTAATGATCCTTTAATGAATTATTTCGTTTGCTGGGTGGGCTTGCTGGAATAACAGAACGAAGCACGCGCAGTCTTTGAAAGGAAAGGGAACGGTTGGATCGGGCATCCACCGCAAATGAATACAAAGCTAGCGAAATAAACAAAGCCTGGAAGCCCAAGCATCTAAAGCACTGAACAAGAAAATAAAGATGGATAAAACTATCTAGCTTCCAGGGCATGACTGATAAGATAGCGAAAATCTTCCGTAAATACAACATCAAGACAGCTTTCTTTACACCGATTACTATCGGGAGAATTTTAGGAAACCAGAAGGACAAAAAAACATTAGAAATTAAAGGAGTATACAATTTACCTTGCCGCTCATACGAAAAAGCTTACATAGGAAAAACGGGACGCACACTCCAAATAAGGATCAACAAACATCTACGATGCACACGAAAAAACCGATCACAGTCATCAGTAATCGCGGAACATGCAACGACAGTAGATTTTACAATCGATTTCGACCATGTGAAAATTCTGATCAAGACGCATCAATATTTTCAACGGATACTAAGGCTACCGACACACGATGCGAGTTAATATATATTATCTCGCTTTTCGATATTACTAGTGTCATTATGCTATACATAATTCGGCCTTCTTATATCAAAATAGGAAGTTAATATATATTAACTCGAATCGTGTGTCGGTAGCCTAAGTAAGTCATTGGTTCACAGTACTAAATTTTTTAAGAAAAATGAAATAAAAAATTAATACACAAAAGTTTTTAACTAATTAATTTTCCCACAATAATAAACAAGTATTGCAAAGTAAAAGCTAATTATTATCGTATATTTTTTTAATAAATTGTCAGTTAACATCCTCTGTGGAGACAGAAACAGTTCTCTTCTAAAAAGGCGCGATTCTGATTCTGAGAATCGTCATTTAGTTCTCGCTAGAGCTTGGTTATTTCTTCGGCCTCCTCTTCAGCTGCTTGCTTCCATGTGCTGCAGCCAACCCCCTGTCTTTTTTGAGGATTATAATCCAGAGCTTATCCGGAAATATTTTGTTCTAGTTTCCACCAAATGTGACCCATCCATTGCCACTTCCGCCTTTAAATCTCAATGCTTATTTTACTTTGACTAGTTGTACTCGTGGACTTCATTGAGGGAGATCTGGCCAGAATACCTCCAAAATACGTCAGAGGAAATGGCTTACGACAGTTTGCAGTTTCTTCATTTCTTCTTCTTCAGCTTAATGGCCATTTTCCATGTATTACAATCATACGCCACTCATGCCCTAAAGACTCGGGCCTTCGTGAGAATGGAGATGTCTTTTAATCTCCAGAAACGAGAAACAATTCTTTTTTTATAGCTGACTAAATATCTATCTCAAGTACATACACATGGGTTCGAACCGAAGCACATCGATTGTTCGTAATGGACAAGAAGTAGAAGAGGTGCAAGATTTTTGTTATCTCGAAAGCATTGTCAGTATGGACGATGGAGCCGAATAGGATATTAAGGCTCGTCTAAATAAAGCTCGTCAGGCCTTCGGTATCCTCTCCCCTCCTGAAGGTTAAGAGAGATCTTCCTTCGTATGCGAAAATCCGTGTTGTAATATGGTCTTAATACGTGAAAAGTGACCATTCGACTTACCAAGAACCAATGCCTCCGGCGCATTTTAGGAATATTCTGGCCAGAAGTGATCTCCAACGACGAAATTTAGAGCACAACTGGACAAACTAATGAGATTCAAAGGCGAAAGTGGCAGTAGATCGGTCACACTTTGAGGAAACCAGAGCGAAACATCGCCAAACACGCTCTGGATTATAGTCCTCAAGGAAGACGTCGGGTTGGTCGGCCATGTAGCACATGGAAGTGAGCAGTTGAGCAGGTGGCCCGAGAAATGAACAGCTAAAGGCTGATGCTCAGGATCGCGCCTTGTCCCTACACGGGGTCTTAACAAGAATTTGATGATTGAAATATCTATCCATTTTTTGAAAAAACAATAATGAACTTAACTTTTTATAGTTTCCCATTCCCTTCGAACACTAAAATCATAACAATCGTTACCAATTGTTTTTTTTTTTATTAAATGAAATAAGCAATTTGTCAACTTATTCTCCAAGAAAGATCTTCTGAAAGAAACTGAAATGTCCATTCATTCATAAATCATACAAAACCTATGCTGCAATTGATCCATGAGCCCAACAACAAAACCAAGGTACCGACTTTGCTAAAAGCAACTAAAACGTTCGAAATACAATCAAGAGATCAATTTAATTCTGCTTACCAAAAAAAACGCACAGCTACGCTCAAGAATCCCTTTTCTTGTGATCGCATGTATCCGATCAACCAGTTCTTTATCAAAATCGAATATCCAAATTGCCGTAACTACGTCATCATTCGCTTTGAACCTTGTTTTCCCTTCGTGCTGGCATCGGCATTGAATTCACTTGGATGCGAGGGAAGTGAGCGAGATATTTCGTGGTGTGACTTTTTTCTTGTACTGAGTGAGACTTCTTTATGTCTTCACTTATCTCTTTCAGGTTTTTGTGCTCCGTAAGAAGCTCATATTAGCAAGTTAAAGGCAATCAGATTAAGGATAGAATTAAAGTGCGATACGAGAGATTTAGCATTTCTTTGAACCATTTCATTGATAACGATTATGTCCTTGCTTATATACTCGTTTCTTGTAAGCGTTTTACAATTCATTAATGAATCGTTAAAAGTAATTCATTAAGAAATGTCCATTAAGTCCGTTTGATGAATCGTTTATGACTCGTTAACGATAAAATCGCTCGTTAATATAGTTCATTAAAGATTCTTTAATGAATTATTTTGTTTGTTAGGTCGTATGCGAGATGCGTTACCTATCTATGAAAATGATTCCTCTCGGTATAAACAATTTTTTTTTAATTTGACACATAAAAAAATTAGCCAAACATCCAACCGCAACAATCCTCTATTAGGGGCGAATTTCCAGATAAGGAAATAATGAAGAAATACTTTCCGCTATTCGGTCAATGGCGGGAAAACAGCCCCAGGTATAGACGGACTACTAACCGAACTCATCCAATTAAACCCGGAAATAACAGCCGATATTCTCCTGCCATTCTTTAAGGTGTGGTGGAATGAAAGAAGATATCCGGCTGACTAAAACGAGGGCATAATTGTGAAAATCCCGGCGAAGGGCGACCTTCGGGATTGTGGCATTTGGTGTGGTCTATGTCTACTGGTATATTTCATTCATATATACATATACCTTTTTTTTAATAATAATACAAAATATGTACACAAAATTATTAACATTAGCGAAGCTTGAGCGTTAGAGCCGCAGAGATATGCATAGTTAATAAATAAAATATTTAAGTGTACAACAATTATTGCAAAACCATAAAGCTTCAAATTATTTTATACATAATTGAAATCAATGCTATTGCGTAAAATAAATTTAAGTTAAAAATAAAATAATAACATAAATAATTTAAAAAAAAAAATTAAAAACGGCAAAAAAAAAATTCTTGAGCATGATCTTGGAGTTGCTAATATCGATGAATTATCTTAAATCTGAGGGGTTTTTATTGTACAATTTTGGTCCGATAATGCTCAGATGTCTAGAAGTACTGGATAATAATAAACATCAACTTTAAAATAGTAACAACAAAAAGTCAACGAATTTTCAATACATCAAAGCCTTGAAATACCCGAGCAGTTAAATTGAATTTAGATTTTTTAAACAAATTTTAATTACTGTTGGTTGTAAGCTAAGTAAAGGCTTAATCGTTGAAGAATATACAGATCTTCAAGCTAAAATCCCATATCGATTAAAAAATCGCAAGCTAGGTTACCATTTTTATTTGCTCTTTCGAAAGAATATCGCGAAATTTTAGCATTTCGTATACAGTTTGTCTGAGCCAAGTGCAGATATTTGACACTTGCATTTTTTCCAATCGAGCTCAAAATCAATAACAATTCCCAAGTACTTTATTTCTTTCATCTTTTTTATTTGTAATAATTTATTAATAATTTTTAGGGGATGATTTACGAAACCTTTATTTTTACGAAAAGCTATACAATTTGTCTTATCTATATTTAGGGCTAGCCTAAACAAACACAGCCAATTATAAATCACGGTCTTGCTGCATTTTAGAGAAGGTATCATTGCAGTCTTTGCCATTATATATATCATATCAATGTGTCATCAGCAAAAGCAACAATGTGTCCCGTAACATCACAATCCTCGAGTATGCAGAGATAATTTATGTATACCAGGAACTACAAAAGGACCCATAACTGTGCCTTTAGGTACACCGCATTTGATGTATAAGGGAGTACTTATGCAATTGCCAAACTTTGTGTTTTATCTTTTAAATGGCATTTTAATAGAGCAAGTGCATTTCTTCGCAGGTCTATATTCCATAGCTTGCCAAGTAGTAAGTTGTGGTCGACGGTTTTGAAGGTATTTAAAGACAAGAAACACAGCTAAAACCTTTTTGTCAATTAGTAAGCCATTCTTTATGACATTTGTTACATGGTATAGTGCAACCGACATAGTGCATTGAACAGATATGTCTGCTTCGAGTTTGTGGATATAAATTTGTGCACAATTTAATAAACTAGTTAAATTCAAAAAATTCTTGAAACAAATTCAAACAGAAAACAGAACTAACTTCGTTAAGTTTTATGTATTACAATTTTCGCAAAGTCTAAGCAGAAGTTTTACTTCTACAATAACACTACAGCCTTAGCCTCCTGATCTTCAGGTTCCTTAACCTTTTACTGGCCATTGTGAAGGGGTTGTTAGCCCTTCGCACAAACCTCTATCTACGAATTTTCATTTTTGTATATTGAGGTAACTATGCTGGAATTATGCGCCGACCGGGATTTAAACTCACAATCTTCGCATTGTAGAGCAACACGCTACTTACTAGAGGTAGGGTGTAGCCTAGTGGGTATCGTGTTGGTCTTGGCGCAAAGGCGGTTTTTTCGACAATTGGCTAATGGATTTCGGAATAAGTAGCACAAGATAATAAAACTTAGATTTTCTTAACATTTTGATTTTTAATACATTTAACATGAAAATTTTTTTTAAATCGATGGCGAGATTTTTTTTCTGTTTTACTAATGTGTTGGTAAAATAGTTATATATTATTAGTTCAACCCGCAATTTCGTCAGATTTTCGAGCTATAATAGATCTGAAATCTGATAAAATTTCAGGTTGAACAACTGATGTATAAATATCTTAACAATACGTTAGTAAATGCGGAAAAAAATCACGCAAATTGACATAGGGGTTGAGAACCTGCACCATCGAAATTGTGAAAAAAAAAACAATTATCGGCAAAAACACGGTTAAGACTTAGAAAAAAAAAATTTATTTGGAAAACTTCTTAATTTGATTTTATGCAGACCGCTTTTGCGAAGTCAATTTTTATCGGATGTGTCCTGTTCGACCAATTAACCACTTTTAAAGTAATTTTGAGCTTTTCTTGTAAATTTTCGATTTCAAATGCGCTCATCTTTGATAAAAACGCATTTTTTCGGGCTGACTTAATTTGTAATAAATTTTTGAAAAACTTCACCCAAACTCCATTTTATCTGAATTCTTTAGTTTAGAAACTTCTCTATAACGAACTTCCAGGGCACCGAAAAACTACTTTGTTAAAAGGAAGTTTTCCATGTACAAACGATTTTATAAAAAATAAAATTTGAAAATCAGAATGAGTAGAACTAAAATCGAATTAAGCAATAAAAGAAAAAAACTTTCAAAATTCTTACCCAATTCAAATTCATTTTAATCCACATAGTGAAACAGGAAAACAAACTTTATATGCAACTAAATTCTATCAAACTAGATTTTTTCAATTTTGTTATTATTATTTTAATTTATTATTATTATTTTTTTTTTTTTTAAATAAATTTACATCACATTTATTATCCAAAAAAAACAAACAAATTATCACTCCAACTAAATAATCACAATCATATCGAAAAATTCGAATTCGAAAATTGTATAACCGTCCGATAGTTAAGATTTTCTTTTCTCATCATTTTTCACAACAACAACAAAAAAAAACGTTAAAACTTAACTTTATTATAAAAATAAAATTTCGTTTCACTTTGGCGCGCAATTTTTATGGAATTCGATATCAATAATAAAAAAAAAAACAAATCAATTTTCTTCCAACGCTCACGTTTCTCCTTTCGAGAAAATGTAAACAAAACTATCATAAGAAATTTTCAAGATAAAATACGGAGAATGAAAAAAAACAAATCTACAAAAATACTGAAACGAAGAAGAACGCACAACTCATCGGTTCGAGTGATCGATTCGGAATGGAGAAAAGTCGGCCGACGACGATAGTAACCTTGCGTTTTTACCTTTAAGAAAAATAAAAAAAAAAAAATCGGTGTTTTTTTTCGGGGTTCTTGTGTGTACCGGTGCGGTCTCTTGTCGAGGAACAACGGCCGGCGGTACTTTTCTTAAGATACGTCTATTTGCGAGATGCTGTTCTCCTTCCTTCTTTCTTTTCGAGGACTACTACCTGGCGATTCGTACCTGAGTCGTGCGACGCGCGAGTGCTTCTCCGGATTATTAGCTTTACGCTGGCTGCGTGGTGGTGATGCTGCTTGGGGGCTGGCTGGCTGATAGCGCGCACAATTCCGTCGTGCTCTCTTTGATCGCATACCTGGCCGCCCGCCCGCACTGCAATGTGCAAGATGCATTGGGTCTTAAAGAGCGCTCGCTATCTTTGCATGTAGAGTCTCGAGGTAAAAACAACTCTTCAAGTTTACTACTGGAGACACTTGGGCGCATATGGTACGGAATCGAGTGTGAAACAGGCAGGAGGTGACGGAAATCAGCGCAAAATTTAAGTGATGCATTCTTCAGCTCAAAAATGAGATCGAAATTGGCGTGCTGTGAATATCGCAAAGCTACGCATCTTAATCTTATTGACGGATTGTGGTGAGTAGGAGCTATTTTTGGTGTGAGATCACCTGGTTGGATGAAGCAGTCCACTGCATCTACTTTCTTCGGTGCAATTTTCAGAAAAGTCGTTTTCATTTTCATATCATAAAATTGTACCGGCGAATTATTATGTCAACTGAAGATCTGGTCGGAAGATCAGCGTTTCTGTTAAAATGTCCTTTGGAAATACCGAAAACTATTGCAGAATTTTTAAATCTCCTTTACTTATTTCAGTCAAACAATCAACCAATTTCCTGCCAAGACAATTTCCTGCCAAAGAGGGAACAAAGCCACATTTTGGTGGACTTAGCCTTAAGCCAGGGTGGATGCTAATTGTCTGCCGGGATGAGCAAACAGGATCTTGGCTGGAACGTACAGAGAAGAACATCAAACCGGACGACTCCACCAACATCAAGGCTGTCCGGGATGAAAATATTCCACGAATAGAAATAATCACGGGATATTTCCCCACGAAGAAAACTCGTCAGAGGAAATTACCACCCTCATCGATGCTCAAAACGATGGGTTATTCGCCTCAAATTGCAAAGTCCTCAGTAGGAGGAAAGACGGCATGCACACAATTATAACTTTTTCCATCTACGACCAATCGATGCAAGGACTTAAACAGAAGAGGCACTGAGTCTGCTTCAAATTCACGAGTGTGACTCTTCGCCCTAAAGCCAAGGAGCCAAGGCTTGCCGCTATCAACCGAAGATGGCCAAAAGCCTGAATAACCTAAAAGTTATTCAAGCGAATCTCCATCGTGCAGCAATGGCCATGCACGTGCTGACGTGGAGATTCGCAAAGGAGGAATTCCATGTTACCCTCCTACAAGAACCAAGAGCTTCGCAGGGTAAAATTATTGGAATTCCACAAAAAATAGGTAAGTTGATTTATGACAAAAGAAGCGACAGGCCAAGCGGTGAAGTTCTTGTGTCATCTGAAATTAAATATCTGAATATTCCTCTTTTCATTAGAACAGATTTAGTAGCGGTCCTAATGAAACTTGGATAACTGGGACGAATACAAAAACTTCCTTACTGAAACTTCTAAAGGAGTCAAAAAGAAATCATGGAGAAGATTTTGTGAAGAGATAGATGATCTCCCAACGGTCTCGAGACCCCAAAGGGTGTTAGCTAAAGACATCCCGACTGATATCGGACTTTTAAAGAGATCAGATGGATCCTTAACAAAAAGCAGCATGGAAACACTTGAAATGTTACTGGCAACACACTTCTCAAGCTGCAAACTAATTAACAATAATGAAGAGTCAGAAGAAGAGGAAATGATGTATCGTCAAATTCCATTCAGGAATAGTATTGATGGTAAAATCTTCACTCCGGGAAAGATAAGATGGACGATCAATACCTTTAAGCCCTACAAATCAGCCGGAGTAGATAAAATCTTCCCTGCCTTACTCTGCGGTAGGGTTAGAGATCTTAATGCCAACAATGATAAAGATCTTTAAAGCAAGTTTTACATGAAGGTATATCCTAATTATTTGGAGGAAAACAAGGGTGGTATTTATACCGAAGCCAGGGAGTCGTCCCATTGATCAGTCCAAGTCATATCGCCTTATAAGCCTCACCTTCTTCTTCGTCAAGACGATGGAGAAAATAGTGGGCCTTCACTTAAGAACAGGACCTTACAAAGTATGTGTTAGTAAGAATCAACATGCCTACCAGAAAGGCAAATCAACAGAGTCAGCCCTTCACGGTCTAGTTAGACAAATAAAAAAGGCTATAGACTACAAAGAAATTGCACTTTGTGCATTCCTAGATATTGAAGAAGCTTTCGATAATACTCCACATGACGCCATAATAGCGGCAGCTAGGAAAAAAGGTCTTGAGTCAGCCATGATAAAATGGATACATGCCATGAGAGAGATAGTACCATTTACAAATAGAAGGAAAATTTGCATAACACCTCCTTCTATAAATGGAACATCAAAACCCTTTTCAGATGAGGTCAAATATTTAAGTGAGATACTTAATAACAAACTCATCTGGATCAAACATATCGAATGGACTTACGCCAAAGCACAAAGCTAGGGTGTAGCCTAGTAGGTAGCGTGTTGGTCTTGTAATATGAAGGTCGGGAGTTCAAATCCCGGTCGGTGCAATATATAATTCCAGCAATTTGCCTGCTTGGATATACCTTGGTCACTTCATTCTACGAAAATGAAAAAATTCGTAGAAAGAGGGTTGTGCGAAGGGCTAACAACCCTTCCATAATAAGTAATGAAAAAATGTTAAGGAACCTGAATACCAGGAGGCCAAAGTCCGATTTGGGCTGTAGCGCCATAGTAGAAGTAGACCAAGAGCGTTTTAAGCCTGCAAAAGCCTATTTCGCAGAAGATGGGCCTTACACCCCAAGATGATCTACTGGTACTACAGAACAATCATCCTCCCAATAGTCACATACGGATCAACAATCTGATGGACTAAAATGTTACAACAAAAAGCAAAGCTTATATTACAAAAAATTCAAAGACTAGCGTGTCTTTGTATCGCAGGTGCAATAAAAACCCGCCCTGCTGCGGCAATGGAAATATTCCTGAACATCCCTCCGATACATCTCCAAATAAAAAAGGAGGCAATTAAAGGGGTGCTACGCATACTGAGTGGAAGGAGGGGGTCATTGTGAAAATTCCAAAGAAGGGCGACCTTCGGGACTGTGGCAATTGGCGTGGTATATGTCTACTTACTGCCGTATCAAAAATTATGGCTAAGGTAATTCTAAATAGGATTAGTCATGTCGTCGAAAGCACTCTCGAAGTTTATCAGGCTGGATTCCGTAAAGGGTCGTCTTGTACCGACCACACAAATACCCTACGGATAATATTAGAGCAGTCAGCCGAAATGGGTTCGCCACTACATCTCATGTTTCTGGACTTCGAGAGGGCTTTCGACAGCGTTAAACTAGATTACATATGGAATGCTTTGCGTAGGAGAGGTATTCCAGATAAGGTCATAGCTATGATTTAAGAATCCTGCGAAGATGACTAAGTGTCGCGTCTTGCATAGAGGAGAGCTGTCCGAGAGCTTCCCTGTGCGAATGGGTGTCAGACAAGGCTACATATTATCACCAACCATGTTTCTGGTGGTAATAAATGACATCTTGAAAGCTGCACTGGAAGGTGGGGAAGGTAAGGGTCTTTAATAGAGACTATTTACATCTTAAGTCACCTTGATTATGCTGATGACGTGTGTTTGCTTGCACATAACCGTTCGGACTTAGAGTCAAATGTTCGCTCGTTGGATTCTAAATGCAAAGAGGCGGGACTGAAAATAAATGTGCGTAAAACCAAGTACATGCACATGGGTTCGAACGCAAGCACACCGTTTATTCTTATCGGACAGTCTTCCTCCTTATATCGATCGACTTAAGCTATTAAATAAGTCATCACTTTCGAAACGACGTGAGGTAGCTGATGTAGTCTTTGCTCATCAACTTCTTACAGGGTTAGTTGATTCTTCCACACTTTTAGGATTGATGCAGTTTGCTGTTGGTCAATTTTTACCAAGGCAGCCTAGACTTCTGCAGATATGTTTTCACCGGACAAATTATGGCATGAATGAGCCGATTTCGCGTCTCGCGAGAGAAGTTAATAAGAATGCTGATCTATTCGACTTCTCTATTGATAAGATGTGCTTAAAGCGTAGACTTAACGCTAGTTGATCCCAATTTATTTATGTACTTGGTGTGGGGATGTTGTTGTTTGTTTCGTCCCTTCACTAAATGATGAGCCAGAGGATGATTCGATTTCCATCTTTTGAATTTGGAACCGATTTATGGCAATTTCCTTGCATTAAAAAATTCTGATAGTGAATAGTATGTGGAAGAGGTGCAAGATTTTTGCTATCTCGGAAGCATTGTCAGCATGGACGGCGGAGCCGAAAAGGATGTTGAGGCTCGGCTAAATAAAGCACGTCAGGCCTTCGGTATCCTTTCCCCTTTCTGGAGGTTAAAAGAGATCTCCCTTCGCACGAAACTGTGACGCATGCGTCAAATCCGTGTTGTTATATGGTTGTACGACGTGGAAAGTGACCGTTCGGCTTACCAAGAAACTACAGACTTTCGTGAACCAATGCCTCCGACGCATTTTAGGAATATTCTGGTCAGAAGTGATCTCCAACAGCGAACTTTGGAGTACAACTGGCCAGACTAAAATAGGCATTGAGATTCAAAGGCGGAAGTGGCAGTGGATCGGCCATGCTTTGAGAAAACCAGGGCGAAACATCGCCAAACAGGCTCTGGATTATAGTCCTCAAGGAAGACGTCGGGTTGGTCGAACATGTAACACATGGAACCGAGCAGTTGAGCAGGAGGCCAGAGGAATAAGCAAGTCCTGGCAACAGCTTAAGGCCGATGCTCAGGATCGCGCCTTGTGGAAGAGAGTTGTTTCTGTCCTATGCCCTAAGACCCCCTACTTAACAGGAATTTGATTGATTGACGCATACAGAGGGATAGCAATTACAAATCGGAAGATTTTAGAGGTCACCTCCAAATTCTAAAAAATCCGAGAATTGAGGTTTTAACCTCAAAACTGTCAGATACTATGCTGACAAAATTCAACTTTGAAACCCCATTCAAATTAATAATCAGAGAACGCAAGGAATGGCAATCCGTGCTACCTGATATGGAAGAGGGATCAACCATCTGGTACAGAGATGGCTCGCGCACCTCGGAGGGGACTGGAGCCGGAGTCACAGGTCCTAATTTTTTGGCTTCAAAACCTCTTGGCAAGGAAGCCACATTCTTCCAAGCCGAACTTATTGCATTGGAGCTATGTATCCAAGAGAACATTAGAGAGCTCATCGTATCAAATCTATTTATATCATATCGGATAGTCAGGCAGTTCTCAAAGCTCTTGCATCCAACAAACACGAATCGAGGCTTGTTTGGGACTGCCTTCAAAACCTCATCATCCTGGGTAGGAGGAAGAAAGTAACGTTAGTGTGGATCACAGGACATACGGAGATTGAGGGAAATGAAGAGGCAGACCGCCGTGCAAAAAATGGCGCAGAAACAAATTTTATTGGACCAAAGCCATTCTATGGAATACCAAAAGGACACTTGAACCTTATACTTAGAGAGTAGATTGAACAAGAGCATAGAATCTACTGGAATAGACTTTCAGGATTATCAATCTCAAAGAAATTTATCCTACCACAAAAAAACAAAGTGGAGGATATTCTAAAATTCAGCAAAAGTGACTTTAGTACTCTAATCGGCCTATTAACAGGGCATAGTGGAGTAAACCACTACCTCAAAAATATAAGCCTCGCTGAAACCTACATCTGCCGCTTCTGTCTCAGAGACTCAGAAACGACAGAGCATGTCCTATGTCACTGCGAGGCAGTAGCAAGGAAAAGATTTAAGGGTTTCCTTACAACTGATGAACTAGCCAACATGGCTCCCTTAAATCAAACCTATAAAGTTATGGTAGGGTAAAGGTGCAATAAACGCACTATAGTGTTATTGACGCAGGATACACTTCCTGAAGATTGGCGCAAGAACATCATGTGTCTAATTTATAAAAAAGATGACGAACTCTGCTGAGAAAACTACAGAGGAATATCGCTATCGTAAGTAAGTAGTTCTCCCCAGGACTTTTTCATTTCTCTGGCCTCTTGTTCAATTGCTCGCTTCCCTGTGCTGCATGGTTGACCAACTCGACGTCTTCCTTGAGAATTATAAGAGAGAAAAAAAAGCGTGACCGATTCACTGCTATTTCTACCTTTGAACTCCAATGCATATTTTAGTCTGTTCAATTGTGCTCCGTCGTTGGAGATCTTATCCGGTCAAATGCGTCGGAGACATTGGTTTATGAAAGTTTACAGTTTCTGATACTGGTCCTGAGCCTGACTACGATAATCCTATCCGAGATTGGTTCCCAGCTGATGAGACAGTTTCTCGCTCTCAGGATCAACGTATAGAATGGTGTTTCCGCTCGGGGTTCGTTCTTTTCCTGATCCTATCCACCTGACCTCGGTCAAGCCCAAGATTTGGATGTTATAGTGCTTCATTTCACGGTCGATCACTGATTGGCGGTGCAAGGAACAAGTGACTCCAGCCCTTCTCCCGCCATTCAATCTTCGAACTTTCCAGAAGCCAATCATAGTCCGTTTTCGAATGCCGAAAATCTTTACCTCAGAATCCGTCAGTATCCGTTTCTCGTATCAGTTACGATTTAAGATCACGGGTGATAAGCCCATGATCCAGTCATTTTTAGGGCAAGCAGGACTGACTGTGAATTCTGCTGCCCCCATCCCACGGGGTGATGTAGATAGGAGGCTGAAAATCAACATAGGTGTGGGGAGGGTTGTGAGACAGACTCTAAAAATAATTTAACTTTTTTATCCATTTATCCGAAAAGTCACAACAAAATTGTCGGCCGTATTTTTCTTCCAAATGATTATATCTTCGAAATTACTTACCATAAAAAATTCTTATTTTGGGACCATTAAGGTGGCACACAGATCCACCAGAATCAGCTTCATTCAAATTCCTGTTAAGACCCCCTACAGGGGCACAGGAAAGAAACAACTCCCTTCTACAAGGCGCGATCCTCAGCATTGGCCTTTAGCTGTTGCCAGAATCAGCTTAGAGGGAGGCTAATTAGCCTTGTAAGGTGAAGGCTCAGGGAGGGAGAGGGATGGGTGCAAAGAAGTTATGTAATTCAAACGTGATACGTACATTAAGCTATACTAGCGAAATACGGTAAAATATAACATTTTGACATAATTGTAGTGGGGGGAAATAGCGAGCATTACAAATAAACTGCCAACAAGTCGGGCGAAACTTTATTATTCTTGAAACGAGTTGCGGATGAGTGGAAAGTCAATATGCAGGTTAGAGTGATTAGAGAAGACTAAGTGAAAGTGACTTCTTGGGTAGGGCTGTTGTCAATATAACAATATTTCATTCGTTTCTGCAAGTTTGGGTTTTTATGAGGGAAGGAGGAGGGGTAATAGTAAGGGTGGGTGGATGTTAATAGCTTTTTAATTAATTGCATGAATCACGTCCAATATTCTCTGTATAGAATGTGTTTCATAGACGAAGTTGCATAGAATTTTAATAAAATTGCCTATATTTTACATTCACGAAACCCAACATTTTTATGGGAGAGGGTGGAACGGGTAAGGGAATCATAGAACTTGTGATGCAGTTTTATTTCATTTCTCTTGTAAGGTGATTGTACAAAATTCCAAGTTCGTAGCTTTTAATTTGTTGGTTATTAGTTGATTTAATGTAATTGGTCAAAATCATACTTTTGTATGGGAGGGGGTAGAAGAGCAAGAGCGATTTCAAGACTTTTGACGCAATTTTGTTTCAACTATTTTTAAAAGTTTTTGTGCGAAATTTCAAATTGATAGCTTTTAATAGTTAGGTGATAATTTATTTCTTAACAATGGTCGAAATCATACTTTTGTATGGGAGGGGGTAGAAGTTTTAAAGATTTTCGACCAGTTAATTTTTCGTTTATTTAGAGATTTTTTTTAAATGCATTTCCCAAAATTTCAAGTTTCTAGCTTAAAATTTCACTCACAAATTTTCAGTTTATGTGTTTTTTTCAATGCACATGAAACACCTTGTGCACGTTAGAAGGGGGGGGGGGGTCGGTTTATAAAAATTATGGATGAAGTTATTATTATTTTTCTATGTATATGAAACAGATGTATTCACATGCAAAATTTAAACTTTGTATCTTTCACCAGAGCCCTAAAAAAATCACGTTTTTGTTTACCACCTCCCTCTCCTTACACCTCCTAGCTTAAAATTTTTACCAAAATAAGCGAAAATTTGTCAAATTGTAGAGGTACATACTACAATTTGACAAATTTTCGATATATTTGCACTTAGTTTCGAGATATAACGATTTGTAATTTTGAAAAGTGCTCCATTTTTTAAATGCTCCCCATTTCCCCCCACTACTATTATTTCAACATGTTATATTTTTTTAATATTTTTTTTAGTATAGCTTAATACATGTTTCAAGTTTAAATTACATAGCTTAAGAGATAGTTGAGATATTAATTTTTAAGTGTTTTTCTTTGCACCACTCTGATCCTCCCCCTTACAATAATTAGCTACTCTCTAAGCTGATTCCGGTGGAACTATATGCCACCTTAATGGTCCCAAATATGAATTTTTTACGATAAGCAATTTCGAAGATATCATCATTTGAAAAACAAATTTGGGCGACAATTTGTTTTAAGCCCCCCCCCCCCCCCTTTTCGGACGCCAATGGATAAAAAAAATAAATTATTTTTAAAGTTTGTCCCACAACCCTCTTTATATTTCTACTGATTTTCAACTTCCTATCTGCATTCGTGGTGGAGATATTAGCAAGTGTAGTTTTTGACTCTTTCCCTTCCACCAAGCACCCCGCAAAATTTAGAAAATAGAGCTCACTTACCAAATCAACGATCCACCCAAAAACGAATATTCTACCTTTAACGGTCTCGGAGTCTATATGTACGGCGGGACGGATGTTTATTTTTGCATTTTTATGCTAATTTAGTCATGAAACGCGAAAAAAAAATTTCAGGGCAGCAAATTTTTTTTTTCTTTGTCTATCACAATACTTTATTATTAGAATAACCACTCCACAATCCGCACCAAACTGTTACTCTCGTTGAATGCATTGGCTTCTCGACAATAACGTGCGGGTTTTCTGAGCCCCAGATGCGGCAATTTTGTTTGTTAACGTAGCCTCCGAGATGAAAATGCGCCTCGCCAGAAAAGACGATTTTCCCCCCAAAATCGTTGTCCAATTCAAGCTCTAAGGCCCGAGGCAGCCACTTGAACAAAGTTGTGTTCCATCATTATTGGGAATGTTTGCTCTTACTAATGAAGCCATAATACATTTAAATAAATTTAATTTTGTTCATTTTGTTGCATTTTTAAAAAGAAACTTGTATTTGGCTCACCCTGTACAAAATTTAAATTTTGCACGTGGAAACACTTATTTGATATACCGTGGTGGCCAAATAAAATCTAACACCTTTGAATATCACCACATACGGCCTCTACATAATGATCTCCGATTATAAAAAAAAATAACTGGTGTTTATTAATTTAACTTCAGTGTTATACTTAAAATGTATAAAATACATAAACAAAAAAAATATTTATTTTGAAGGTGCAGCCACTTTTATGTTTTATCAGCAAAATTATCATTTTCGCATTATCATTTTGTTGAATTGGAAATTATCAACTATTTTGGATTTTTTAAAGGAAATTTGTATGAGAAGTTATTAGTAGGTAGGTAGGAACAATATTCTTTAATTAACTAATAAAACTAGTATATACTTCGTGTATCCTTCGCGACCCTTGATTACAGCTTCAATCCTTCGAGGCATGGATTTTATCAATGTCTGACAGTATTCGATGCTTATGTCGTCCTTCCAAGCGTCTTTGATGGCGTTTTTGAACTCCTCCTTGGTCCTTAGTGCCCGATTTGCCACTTTTCGTTTCAGTTCGGCCCAACGAGTCTCGATAGGGCTCCAATCGGGGCTATTTCCTGGCCACTCAAGTGCAGAAATTCCCCTTTCTGCAGCGAATTAATTAACCTGTTTAAAAACAAAACAATTATTTCACGATTTTATTTTTTTTACTTTTGTATTGAACTGTTGTTTATAAACAACCCACAACTTACCTTACGAGTGCGATGACATGACGCAGAGTCTTCTTGGAAAAACGGGTCGTAAATGACTGGGAAGAGCCTATCCATCGACGGGAGCAAATGGTTGCCAATCACGCTAAAGTAACTGATCGCATTCCTTCTAAAAACACCACATCTCCGGTGCCAAAATAGGAAATGCAACCCCAAACCATGTAACTCGGAGGAAACATGTTTCGAGTCACTCCACAGTCTTTATGAAGTTCCTCTCCGATTCTGCGACGTGCGTATTGCAATACATCCGATTGGTTTAAGAAATTTCGCTTTTCTTCACAGTGTTAACTTTTATTTGGCCACTACGGTACATAGAGAAAAAATAATAATTTCTTCCACAATTGCCATGCAACGACCCCCTCGTTTAACGTTCACAAAAAAATAAAAATTTTTGAGTGAAGGTAAAAACTTCAAAATTTGCGAAATGCATTAAAAAAATCCCTAAATGTATGAAATATTACCTGATCGAATACCTTCAAAACTTTCTCTATTTTACAATGGCACTACAGCCCAAATCGACCCTTGGCCTTCAGACCTTCAGGTTCCTTAACATTACCTCTCTTAACAACCCTCTATCTACGAATTTTTCATTTTCGTAGATTGAGGTGACCAAGGTATACCGAAGCAGCCAGTGTGCTGTAACTATGCGTCGACCGAGGTTTGAACTCACGACCTTCGCATTGTAGACCAACACGCCACCCACTAGGCTACACCTTAGCTGCCCCCTCCCATACAAAATTATTTTTTCGACCATTTTAAGAAATCAATTATCACCTAACTGTTTAAAGCTATCAATTTGAAATTTTGCATACAAATTTTTCAAAATAGTTGAAACGAAACTGCGTCAAAAGTTTTGACGTCGCACATGTCCTTCTACCCCAACCCATACAAAAGTATGACTTCGACCAATTTCAATAAATCAACTAATAACCAATAAATTAAAAGCTACGAACTTGAAATTTTGTGCGAGCACCTTACAAGAGAAAAAAAATAAAATTGCATCACAAATTTTACGATTTCCATACCTCCTCTATCTCCTCCCATGTTTGGTTTGTCAATGTAAAATGCACCGAATTTTATGAAAATTCTGTGCAACTTCATCTATGAAACTGACATTCTATACAGAGAATATTAGACGTGATTCAAGCAATCAATTAGTAAATTTATGACATCCACCAACCCTTACTATCCTCCTCCCCCTCTTCTCATAAAATTCCAAACTTCTATAAATAAACGAATGAAATTATATGTACTGAAGCTATTGATCGTATTCGCAATTAAATTGACAACAGCCCTCCCACATCACATTTCACTTAGTCTTCCCTAACCACTCTAACCTTCATATTAACTTTCCACGCATCTTCAACATGTCCTAAGAATAATAAAGTTCCGCCCGACTTGTTGGCAGTTTATTTATGATAGTGGCATGAGCTAATCGTTTTCGAGAAAAATCAGTTATATTAACGTTCTTAGGATTTTTCTCTTTTCAATTCTTAATCCAGCTACCTTTTTCAGTTCAATCAATTAAAATTTACTGTTCGAACATAAATCATAAAAATTTCATCGAAATACAAAAACAAAAAATAAAAACATATTTTTATTACACAAAATAAATAATCCACCCCTCGATTAAAATCTTACTAATGATGACTTAAAATCACCGAAATCGCCACTTATTAGCTTCTAAATCCGAAACTTATGATTATTAACATGAGCTTCCACATAAAGTAGTTTATTTGATGTTATTAATTTCATTTTTTATGGTCAATCGGGTCGTTTGAAATTCGAAAACTCTATTAATATTGGGAACCATCAAATTCGAATTGACCATCTTTTTAAAAAGACATTCTCTATCGAACTTTTATAACTTTATTGCGTAATTTATTCGTCGATTTCATACGTACTGCGGCTAATATTTATATTTTTTCTCCGTATAAATTCTTTAGTCCGGCGTTTCTCTCGCTCTTCGACAGCAACGACTTTAATGACAGTGTTTAAATATTTTCCCCTCACCCCGCGAAAAACTACAACAACAACAACAAAATAATCAATTAATGGTCACGATTCACGACAATAAAATCTCAACGCTTTGAAATTTGCCGGCAAATCAGTTCGATTATTGCCTCGAATAACGCAAAGCGTTTTAATCATTCGATGATGATGATGAGAAGAAGATAAAAACAAAAATGAAATCAAAGGGGATCATAAAATTAATGGTTTTGATCTCTATTTTACTTAATTATTAAATTTAAATGATATCGCCAGATATTTGATTTTTTTTTCTTAGTACTGCGATAGGCGTAGTCGTAGTAAATTTTTATTGAGTGTATACGAGCATTTATATGCAGATTTAGCTGTTTTAATTAAACAATCAAAGATAATAAATTAGAAATATTCTTTGAAATATTTGGGCGCCGCTATGCGAGCACTACGAACATAAAACTTTATGTTTAATTTTCATTTTCGGTCCTTGAATATCTTATGTAAATATTTTTTAATATAAATAACTGATACGGTTTTGTGATTGGTACAAAAATGTAACTCTACTAAGAACACAAATACGCAAACCCAATATTTATTTATGGTCTTTTAGTAGCGGCTTAGTATACAGAAAAGTATTTAACGTATCAGAAGGAAAATAGCTGAATCGCAGTCGCTTTTAAGGGGAGCACTCCGCACAGCATTTTCAGTGCAAATTGACAAACACTTTCCTCTACTGGGCCGATTTAGTCCAAATTTTGCAGGCATGTATTTTACTTGAAACTTACCAAACAAGTTAGATGGCGATTAAAAACAATTTACATGGAGTTTTCTATAGAGCTTCAAAGTTTAATAATGTTCTCGTGCAAGAAAAAACCTTGTAAAAAAATCAGAGTCAAAATCTATATATGTAAATATAATTGTAGTGTCTGTCTGTTATCTGTTTATAAATGGCTATAAATAAGTTTTTTGCTTTATTTTAGCAATTACTAAGCAGAAACACACGTTTTTAAAAATTTTCTCGTCTGTCTGTCTGTCTTTCCGGTTTTCACGCTAAAACGGCTGAACCGATTGTAATGAAACTTTCACAGTTTATTAGATGTGCACCGAGATGTAATCTCCGTATGGTCTTATTTCAATAACTCCACGCCTTCCACCCCCTCCCATACAAAATGACTCATTTTCAAAAATATATAATAATCAAATTTTCTTCAAAACCATTAGAGCAAATCATTTGAAATTTAGAACATACTATTTTTATCAGAAATGTGATCTATAGTATACAAATTATTTGAATCCCCCTACTCCTTCCACCACCTCCCATACACACTGCACTTTTTCATAAAATGCTATTCACCAATTTTCTCAGTACGTGTAACTTTCATCAAGCTTAAATGTTGTACTTTATCATTAATTTGCATTATTATTAATATCGGGAAAAAATTAACCAAATAGCTTCACTCCTTCTACCCCCTCCCATACAATATGACACAACTCCACGAATTCACAAAAATTCGAATTTCTTGAAAAGCGTGAATGATGCAGATCTGAAATTTAAAATATATCAATTGCATAATAATTATAGTTGTTTCTCAAAAATTTACTTAAAACCAAATACTCCTTCCACCACCTCCCATACAAACTGCACTTTTTCATGAAATGCTATACACCAATTTTCTCAATACGTATAATTTTCATCGAACTTAAATGTTGTACTTAATCCTTAATTTGCATTATTATTAATATCGGAAAAAAATTAACCGATTAGCTTCACTCATTCTACCCCCTCCCATACAATGTAACACAATTCCACGAAATTCGATTTTCTTGAAAACTGTAAACGTTACTGATCTGAAATTTAAAATATGTCAATTGCAAATTAATTATAGTTGCTTCTCAAAAAGTCACTTAAAACCCCCCACTCCTTCCACCACCTCCCATACAAACTGCACTTTTTCATGAAATATTCTAAACTAATTTTCTCAGTACGTATAACTTTTATCGAGCTCAAATTTTGTACTCTATCCTAAATTAGCATCATTATTAATATCGGAAAAGAATTAACCGAGTAGCTTTACCCTTATACCCCCTCCCATACAATGTGACACAAATCCACGGCTTTACGAAAATTCGATTTTCTTAAAAAGCGTGAATGATACAGACCTGAAATTTAAAATATATCAATTGCATGACGATTATAGTTGTTTCTCGAAATATCACCAAAAACCCCCCTACCAACTACCACCTCCCATACAAATTGCACAATTTCATTAAATTCAATGCACTAAGTTTCTCAGTACCTACTCAATTTTTGAAGCTTAAATTTGGTACAAAACATTTTTATAACTACTCTAGCATGATGTGAAATAAATTAGTTCAGTGCAGCCACTTCACAAAAATTTCGATTTCATCTATGGTATCGTATGATTGGGCTCTACGCACAATCGTAGTCCTGTTAGGTTTTCGAGCTTAATGTTATTTTATTTGGGCTTTTTTTTATGTCTAATGTTCTATCCTCTTCTTTACCCCTTGTGTGTGGTGTCCCCCAAGGGTCAGTCTTAAGGCCACTGCTTTTTAGCATTTAACATATATTAATGACTAGCAAACGCCCGCGACTTCGTCCGCATAAAAATCGCATCAATAAGCAATTTTTGAGAATGTAGTTAGTAATACATACATTACACGGGATATATAATCCGCTTACTTTAATGGCTTTTTGAACACAATGTTTTGTATTTTGTTGGAGTCAGAACCATAAATTATTAAGAATGATAGCATGATACTCGCATTTGAATGGGAGAGGCTCGTGATCAAATCAAACCCGTGATTCGAGATCATATGTACGTGTTAAGGACATGTGAATAGTTGTAGCTTGTGTTAATTGAAAAAAGCACAAATACAGTGGCGGATCCACGGGGGGGGGGAAATTAGGGAAATTTCCCCCCCCTTGGGGTGATAACCGCAGAACCTGAAAATTTCACTTGTTTGCTAGAAAAATATTCTCTGCAATAAAAAAATGAAAATACAACAGTGACACAGTGATTGGTTATAATGTAAATTAGGATGGCGCTATACAGCGCTGTAACACCGCGCCAACTTGAAAGAAAAAATATCGAAATATCGAGCCCAAGTATCGTTGACGACGAGTGTATATGTCTCATACTGTACAATTGGTACTATTGAGTATGAAAACACTCAACGCATGGTGACGTTTCATTTAAATCCGTTTATATCTAAAATGGTAAGTATCGATGTTGTTTCTATTTTACTGTTCATTTTTGTGCGTGGTGAAATTTCACTGACATTATTCAAACGAGTGTTACATAAAAATTGAGGTTAGGTTTGCTTATTTAACAATAGTAGTAGCCAATTTTGCATATAGATCCCGTGTTTTAACTTGATGTTCCGTAACAAACTTCAGGAATCTCAATATAGAATGAAAATTTTGAAAAAAAAGTCGAATAAGGTGCAAAATTTCAGAAAACTTTTTTTTCGAATTCTGTGCAGTTTTTCTTAGCAGCTTCACTTTAAAAAAATGTGAATGTCATTTCATATTAAATTTACTACCAAGGATTCGAATATTTGGAGAATATGATTAGTGAAAGTTTTTTCTGGCATTTTTGGGAGCATAAAAAGCGACAAGTATATTATTATTTTCAGTACGATACAATATTGGTATTTTTTTTCTTTATTCAATTGGTAACTTGATTTTATATTTATAATTCCTATCTTACAGTCATCTCGACAAAAGTCCATCTCGGCCTACTTCGAACCTGCGAAAACAAGAAAACTAGATGAAGATGTTGCGACAGTACATCGAGAAGAAAACGAGGTTCCTCGTGCAGTGACGCACAGTCCACCTAAACATGATGAAGGCATTGACAATTCGGGCAGCGAAACACCGTCTTCGTCCAAAAACTCCGACATTGCGGAAGTTTCTACCATTGCTGTAAACATTTCCAATGATGTTGGTAATTTCGTGGGACAAAAAATTGACGATCACGTGAAGCAAATTTTGCTTGAAAATCCTTGGACTCCTCCAAAAAATTATACTTTCCCATTTTCGTCGAGAGTTGTTTCTGGCAAAGAAATAAAACACTACGTCTCTTCCAAACACTTGGATTCTCATGCAGAGTGGCTCGTACTATCTGACGTGGGGAAAGGGCTATTCTGCAAATATTGTCCATGGTTTACGCCTCGAAATCAAGGAGGTTATCGGGGGAATACTCCGCTTGGGGTACTTGTCACGCAGCCGTTGACTGATTTCAAAAATTTGGTTGGGATCAAGAGTGTGTTAGAAATTCATTCTCTAAATATGTACCATAAGAATGCAATGGCAACTGGGAAGGACTTCGTGAGAGACTATCATAATCCACAACGAAGCGTCCGTAATCTTCTCGACGAAAACCATCTTTCGCAAACGCAAGAGAACAGAAAACGACTCATCCCCATTGTGAAAACGGTCATTTTTTGCGGAAAGCAGAACATTCCACTTCGTGGGCATAGAGATGACGGAGATATTCGAAAAAATAAAACGCCAGTGCAAAACGAAGGGAATTTCAGGGCTTTGCTGAGATTCAGAATCGATTTAGGTGACACAACTCTGGAGCATCACCTTGGGAGCACATCTTCAAGAGCGACCTATACCAGTAAAACGATTCAGAACTAACTAATTGAATGCTGCAGGGCAGAGATACTGGACAAAATTTTGCAACGAGTGGCTCGTGCTGAGTTTTACACGATTGTTTTCGATGAATCTTCAGATCTGTCGGGAAAAGCTCAGGTAATACTTTAATCCTGCCAATTATTACGTAGAAGTAGAATTTCCATAAAAATATAATAATTGATGCCTATTGTCTGAACTATCGGATAGTGGTTGTTCCCAAGAAAATAAACAGAAATTTACAGAAGAATAATGTTTCTCGTTACAGATTAGCGTTGTACTCAGATACGTCGATTTTTCTCCTGGCGAAGCATGCATACGAGAAGACTTTGTATCTTTTTTGGACGCATTCGGTCAACTTTCGAAGAATACTCTCGCGGAGGGCACAGAATCAGAAGAAAGCGAAGATGAAGATGGATTAATGGCTTACAGGACTGCTGGAAAAAATGACCGAACCGATGAAGAATTGTCTCTAACTGGATCTGCCATCGGGGGATTGTTCTTGGAGACATGAAGAAAATGAATCTCCGAATGGAGAAATGCGCTTCGATAGGGACTGATTGATGTGCGGTCATGCTGTCAGATATCGGAGCAGTCAACGAAATTCGGAAAGAAGCAAAAAATGCTGTCATGACTCCGTGTTTCTCGCACAAACTCAACAACAGTATTTCAAAGTCAGTGAAAATACGATTAATCGAAAACGTTGCCAGTGCCATACGAGAAGTCGACAAATTCTTCAAGAACTCATTTCCAAAACGTGTGACTGTATTAGCAAAGATACTTGGTGAAAAAATTGTCCAGTTGTGTGAAACAAGATGGGTAGAGAGACACGATGCTGTCCTTCAATTTGTTGCGAAGTTACCGTTGATCATCGAAGCTCTGTAAAAAATCAGTGAGTGGAAGAACAGAGAAACAGCAGGCAAAGCAACAATTCTCATATCGGCTTTGTGCAAGTTCGAATTTATCGTCGGGCTCTTCTGTCTCAGCGACATTCTATCGCTCACCCATTCGCTCAGCGTAGTTCTTCAGAAGGAAGCAATTGATTTGGCGAAGGCATCAAAAATGATTGGGACGTTGCTTGCCACGTTGGAAAAAAAGAGGGAAGTTGATGAAATATTCCGACTGATTTATTCAGATGCCAAGAAAATGGCGGAAAAACTCGATGTTGACGAAGCGAAACCGAGAACATGTGGTCGACAAACGAAACGCGAAAATTACGACGTGAAAACTTGCGAAGATTACTACAGGGTCTCTGTCTACATACCTCTGCTGGATACCATCAAAGAAGATTTGGAAGCTCGTTTTTCACACGAAGTTTTGGATGGTTACCAATTGAGTGTGTTGCTCCCAGAAAAAGCAAGTCTTTTAAAAGAAAACGAAATCGATGATCTAATCGGATGCTTGATAGAAAGATTCGGGAATCTTCTGGATGATGACAAAAGCGTACAAAAATTGAAATTCAAAGGTGAATTGAGCTACTGGCAATGTCACTGGCAGCAGCAACAAAAAATTGAAGGCAGCGAAATTCCAACTTCTGCACAAGAAAATGTGATGTCGACATATTCCCAACAATCCACACCTATCTCCGAGTATTCTGTACACTTCCCGTAACAAACGCGAGCTCTGAACGTTCTTTCTCTTATCTTCGCCGCATCAAAACATGGCTTAGGACGACCATGCTTCAAGAAAGACTAGTTGGATTGGCGTTGCTTCATACGCATCATGACATCGAAATCACCGCCGCAGAAGTCATCGAAAGATTCGCAAAACTTGGCAGCCATCGTTTTGCGTTATGAAACATGCAATGTAAAAGCATTTTTCTGTTTGAATTTCTAATAAAATGAGCCACTCTGTAATGCATGCATATGGTTGACTTTTCGAATATAACCACTTTGTTTACCTAAAAATTGGAATTAATAATTTTTGTTTCATAATTTGTACTGTATTTCGCTCGCAATAATAAGTTTGAACCCCAAATCGAAGGATAAATTCAATTTCCCCCCCCAAGAATCGTCTCTGGATCCGCCACTGACAAATATAATGACATTAAGCTTAAAAACATAACAGGACTTCGATTGTGCGTAAAGCCCCATTATATGATACTACCGATGAAATCGAAATTTTTGTAATCTTAAGAATTTTTGTGTGGGGAGTGATAGAAGGGATGACAGTACTAAATTAATTTTTTTCACACCATGCTAGAGTAGCTATAAAAATATTTTGCACCAAATTTAAGCTTGAAAAACTGAATAGGTAACTTAGTGCATTGGATTTAGTGAAATTGTACAATTTGTATGGGAGGTGGTAGAAAGAGTGGGGTGTTTTTGGTAATTTTTCTAGATACAACAATCATCACCATACAATTGATATCTTTTAAATTTCAGATCAGTTAGATTCACACTTTTCAAGAAAATCGAGTTTTTGCATAGTCGTGGAATTGTGCCACATTGTATGGGAGGGGGTAGAAGGAGTAAAGCTAATCGGTTAATTTTTCCCGATAATAATAATTGTGCTAATTAAAGATTTAGTACAAAATTTTAGCTCGATCAAAGTTATACGTACTGAGAAAATTGTTTTAGAATATTTCATGAAAAAGTGCAGTTTGTATAGGAGGTGGTGCAAACATTGGAGGGTTTTTAGTTATTTTTTGAGAAGCAACTACAATCATCATTGAATTGATATATTTTATGTTTCAGAACAGTAACATTCACACTATTCAAGAAAATCAAATTTTCGCAAAGTCGTGGATTTGTGTCAGATTGTATGCGAGGGGGTAGAAGGAGTAAACCTAATTGGTTAGTTTTTTCCTGAAATTAATAACAATGCTAATTAAGGATTTAATACAAAATCTTAGCTCGATTAAAGTACTGAGAAAATTGGAGTAGAGTATTTCATGAAAAAGTTTAGTTTGTATGGGAGGTGGTGGAAGGGGTTGGGGGATTCAAACTATTTATACACTTGAAGATTGCATTTATAATAGAAATAATATATTTTAAATTTCAAATTAATAACTTTCATAGTTTCCATGAAAATTTGATTATTATAAGTTTTTGAAAATGAGCCACTTTGTATGGGAGGGGGTAGAAGGCGTGAGGGGAGAAAAATAAAACATGAAGCAGATTACTCTCCGAGGCAGAGCTAATAATCTGTGAAAGTTGCATTGCAATCGGTGCAGCCGTTTTTGCGTGAAAGCCGGAAAGACAGACAGACAGACAGAGAATTTTTTTAAAAACGTTTGATTCTGCTTAGTGATTGCTAAAATGAAGCAAAAAACTTATTTATAGCCATTTATAAACAAATAACAGACAGACACTACAATTATATTTATATACCTAGTCGTGCCATAAGTTCTGTCACACGTATATGGGCAATTTTTGTATAAATGAAAAAGAGTTTTTGAAAAAGGAAAATATATTTTATTTTGGCATACTAATGGAAGTAAAATAAGCAACAAATTATTCAAAGTGGCCGCCTTTAGCCTTAAAACAGCTCTTTAATCTGTTGGGCCAGTCATCGATAGCAGTACGCACTGTTTCTAGCGGAAAATTAGCTCCTGCTTCTGTCAAAGATCGCTTAAGGCTCTCGATATTTGGGTGTCGTCTCGTGCACACCATGGACTCTAACTCCGCCCACAGTTTGTAGTCCAGGGGATTCAAATCTGGGCTCCCAGAAGGCCATTCCGTCGCCCTTATAAACTGTGGAATATTGGTTTCCAACCATGCTTGTGTGGTTCGAGCTTTGTGGGCTGGCGCAGAATCTTGCTGGAAAACCCAATGTCGATTGTTGAATAGCGTAGAGTTCAGCGGCTTCACACATCCCTCCAGGATGTCCGTTTGATAATTTTTCGCTGCAGTTTTTACGCCTTTTTCGCAAAAATGAAGCTCGGTGACCCCTTCGTAGCTGACACCCCACCATACCATGACTGATGCTGGATGATGTCCTCGCTGTACCCTAGTGGCAACTTCTCGGGCTTCTATGGAGCTGTGGGCATACACCTTATCATTTTGGCGGTTGAAATGTTCCTCCACTGTAAAAATTTTTTCATCGGTAAATAAAATTTCTCGATGTTTGTTGTTGCCGTACCGCCGAAGGAGCTCTTTCGATCTGGTGCTCCTAATTTGCTTCAACTGCTCAGTCAGCAAATGTCCCGTTGATCGTCGAAAGGCACTCATCCCGAGGTCAGATTTTATGATGCGAGACATACTTCGGGTGGAGATGTTCATCTCTCGAGCCATGATTCGTTGTTTACGAAGCGGATTTCGACGAATTCGACTCTCGACTGCTTTGATGGCACCAGAAGAACGTACATCACGCGGACGTCCAGAACGAGGTCGATCTTCAATAGTCTGGATCGCGTTATATCTCTGGATCGCACGATACACAAATCTTTGCGTTATTTTTAACGGGCACAACAACTTGAAAATTTCACTCGCGGATTTTCCACACTTATGTAGTGCAATCACTGCAGTTCGGTTTTCTATTACACCCCATTCCATCTTCACACGTTAACGAACACACTTTAAATGACCATCAACTGTCAACAACATTATGACGTTTATAAAACTGGCCGATATTGAAATGTCACTCATAAAATAAAGTTGTTGCGAATGTGAGAAATTATGTGACAGAACTTATGGCAGGACTAGGTAGATCTGCAGGATATATTGCACGACTGCAGCCTATTGGGTTAGTTGAAGACTATGTTCAACGCGTAAATCAGGATATTGCTCGCACATTAAGTTGGTCTCAACTTAACCGTCTTACGCTCAACGAGCAAAAATCTCAATGCATTGTTTTCTACACCGGACTAGATAGTCGAAATTCCTGGGATCTTCCCCACCCAATAGGTAACGGCACACCCCTCTTTTTCCAAAACTATGTAAAGGGACTAGGAGTAATACTTGACTCGTCTCTGAGTGGAAGCAAGCATGTCGCTTCTGTCCTAAAAAAGGTTTACGGTAGTCTGTGAAGACTGTGCCTATAACCTTGCATATTAGGCTAATGCTCGTTAAGTCTGTAATTATACCTTTCTTCACATACGGTAGCCTAGTATTTCCTAGATATGACTCTAATTGTCAACAGAGACTAAACGTGGCTTTCAACGACTGTATCTGCTTTGTCTTTGGACTAAGCCATTTTGATCATGTAATCACAATATCATACGAGCATTTTAGGGTGCACTTTATCCTCTTCCTTGAAGCGCAGATTACCAATTTTTTGCATAATATTTTACAGACCAGAGAACCGCTTTATTTATGCGATTACTTAATACCTCTGAAAACCATTATACACCGTAAATTTTGGTGAGTATTCCTTTTTCGTCCAGACCATAAGAATCTGGAACAATCTTCCGCCTCAAGTTCAGCGTGTTTATGATTCGGGTACATTCAGGCGATTTGTGTATTCCTTAGAGTTTTAGTTTATTTTCCTTTCATTTGTTTTGTAATTTGTAGTTTCTT
Source organism: Chorisops tibialis (assembly GCA_963669355.1). Classification (NCBI taxonomy): domain Eukaryota; kingdom Metazoa; phylum Arthropoda; class Insecta; order Diptera; family Stratiomyidae; genus Chorisops; species Chorisops tibialis. The sequence goes on from OY770263.1 coordinate 255,438,636, forward strand.
CAAAATATACTTTTGGCTTCTTCAATATTGTATTTTCTTTTCTGTTACTTTTTTCTACTTCATTAACAAATAATTTTGTACTTTCTCTGTTTTTTTTTGGAAGTTTCTTTTATAACTAGTTTCAGTATTTATTTTGGATTTAATTTTAATTTAATTTTTATTAGATTTGAATATTTACCACATTTATTATACTTATAAAAGATTTATTATCTTGTTGTATACACTGAATAAATAAAATATCAAATATCAAATGTCGACATATGTAGCTATGTCTATAGGCATATAGCACGTTTCGTTTGTGCGTGAAATGTTCAAAGCATAAACAACAGAACCAGAAGCAATTGCGATCTTCGATTATAAACTTGTAAGCGTTTTACAATTCATTAATGAATAGTTAAAAGTAATTCATTATTGAATGTCCATTTAGTCCGCTTGATGACTCGTTAATGTATCGTTAATGATCAAAACACTCGTTACTATAATTCATTAACGAGTCTTTAATAAATTATATTGTTTGCTGGGAAGTAATCTTTTTTCTATTTAACATTGATACTGTTTATTTCATAGGGGAAGACACTTAAGGACAAATGTGAAGTGGACTGAATTTAGTTCTGTCCGTTTTTTCATCGAGTGTGAGCAAATTAGATATCTATACTAACTGTTGAATTCTTACTTTTGTTTACATCGGCAGGCACACTTGCGAACTTTCGGTACTGGTTTGTACATAAGGAGGCATTAATTTTTCCGAGTTTTGGCTATCAGGGGAATGAAATATTGATTATATGTACTGGAACTATTGATCGTATTCGCAATTAATTGTTATATTGACAACAGTCCTGCCCTAGAACCTCCTTTCACTTAGTCTTCCATAACCACTCTAACCTGCATATTGCCTTTCCACGCATCTCCAACTTGTCCCAAGAATAATAAAGTTGCGCGCGACTTTATGGCAGATTTTTTTATTTTATTTAGAACAAACTAAATTTCAAATTTAGATCAAACATTTTACAAGCATATAGCCTCTTGGACAGCGTGTTGATCTCCAATGCTAAAATTATGAAATCAAAAATCCGTGAATATTAAATTTTGGAATCTGAAGATTAGGAGGCCAAGGCTTAATTCGGATTGTAGCGCCATTGACGAAAAAAGTTAAATGTTAGATATAAAAAGTAAGTTAACATAAATTTGCTACCCTGAAATTTTTTTTTCGCGTTTAATGACTAAATTAGCCTAAAAATGCAAAAAAAAAAATCCGTCCCGCCGTACGTCGTACATATGGACTCATATCTCCGAGACCGTTAAAGGTAGAATGTTCGTTTTTGGGTGGATTGTTGATTGGGTCACTCAAATTCCTGTTAAGACCCCCTGTAGGGGCATAGGACAGAAACAACTCTCTTCCACAAGGCGCGATCCTGCGCATCGGCTTTAAGCTGTTGCCAGGACTTGTTTATTCCTCTGGCCTCCTGCTCAACTGCTCGCTTCCATGTGTTACATGGTCGACCAACCCGACGTCTTCCTTGAGGGTTATAATCCAGAGCCTGTTTTGCGATGTTTTGCTCTGGTTTCCTCAAAGTATGACCGATCCACTGCTACTTTCGCCGTTGAATCTCAATACCTATTTTAGTCTGGCGAGTTGTACTCCAAAGTTCGTCGTTGGAGATCACTTCTGGCCAGAATATTCCTAAAATGCGTCGGAGGCATTGGTTTACGAAAGTCTGTAGTTTCTTGGTAAGTCGAACGGTCACTTTCCACGTAGTACAACCATATAACAACACGGATTTGACGCATGCGTCAAAAACTCGCAGCTTCGTGCGAAGGGAGATCTCTCTTAACCTCCAGAAAGGGGAAAGGATACCGAAGGCCTGACGAGCTTTATTTAGCCGAGCCTCAACATCCTTTTCGGCTCCGCCGTCCATGCTGACAATGCTTCCGAGATAGCAAAAATCTTGCACCTCTTCCACATCCTGTCCATTAAGAACAATCGGTGTGCTTGCGTTCGAACCCATGTGCATGTACTTGGTTTTACGCACATTTATTTTCAGTCCCGCCTCTTTGCATTTAGAATGCAACGAGCGAACATTTGACTCTAAGTCCGAACGGGTATGTGCAAGCAAACACACGTCATCAGCATAATCAAGGTGACTTAAGATATTAAATAGTCTCCATTGAAGACCTTTACCTTCCCCACCTTCCAGTGCAGCTTTCAAGATGTCATTTATTACCACCAGAAACAGGGCTGGTGATAATATGCAGCCTTGTCTGACACCCGTTCGCACAGGGAAGCTCTCGGACAGCTCTCCTCTATGCAAGACGCGACACCTTGCATCTTCGTAGGATTCTTTAATCATAGCTATGACCTTATTTGGAATACCTCTCCTACGCAAAGCATTCCATATGTAATCTCGCTTAACGCTGTCGAAAGCCTTCTCGAAGTCCACAAACATGAGATGTAGTGGCGAACCCATTTGATTGGGTAAGTGAGCTCTATTTCCTAAATTTTGGAAGGGTGGAAGGTGGAATGGGGAGGCGGAGGGAGGAAAAAGTCAAAAACTACACTTGCTAATATCTCCACCACGAATGCAGATAGGAAGTTGAAAATCAGTAGAAATATAGAGAGGGTTGTGGGACAAACTCTAAAAATAATTCAATTTTTTTATCCATTGGCGTCCGAAAAGGTTTATCTTCGAAATTACTTATCGTAAAAAATTTACATTTTGGGACCATTAAGTTGGCACATAGTTCCACCGGAATCAGCTTAGAGGGAGACTAATTATTGTAAGGGGGAGGGTCAGGGGTGGTGCAAAGATTTTTGAGTGAAATTTTAAGGTAGAAACTTGAAAATTTAAAAAATGCATTAAAAAAAATCTCTAAATATACGAAATATTAACTGGTCGAAAACCTTTAAAACTTCTACCCCCTTCCATACAAAATTATTTTTTCGACCATTTTCAAGAAATCAATTATCACTAACTAACTTTTAAAAGCTATCAATTTGAAATTTTGCACAAAAACTTTTAAAAATAGTTGAAACAAAATTGCGTCAAAAGTTTTGAGATCACGCCTGTCCTTCTACCCCCTCCCAACAAACTAAAAGTTACGAGCTTGAAATTTTATACAACTACCTTACAAGAGAAGCAAAATAAAACTACATACCAAATTTTACGATTCCCCTACCTTCTCTACCCCCTCCCATACAAATGTTCGGTTTCGTGAATGTAAAATACACCGAATTTTATGAAAATTCTATGCAACTTCGTCTATGAAACACATTCTATACAGAGAATATTGGATGTGATTCAAGCAATTAATTAAAAGCTATTAACATCCACCCACCCTTACAATTACCCCTCCTCCTCCCCTCATATGAACCCAAAGTTGCAGAAACGAATGAAATATTGTTAAATTGACAATAGCCCTGCCCAAGAACTCCCTTTCACTTAGCCTTCCCTAACCACTCTAACCTGCATATTGACTTTCCACACATCCGCAACTTGTCCCAAGAAAAATAAAGTTTCGCCCGACTTGTTGGCAGTTTATTTTCTGTTGATGCTGATTAGATGGAACTGATACAGATTTCATTCGAAAATGCTTCTTTCTTTGAACAAAACCAAAGATTCGTTCCCATACTAATGAACTATTTAAATTTTAACTTTCAAAGTAAATCAAATACTACCGAAGATTCAGTGCGTTAACTAGCGTTCTAATAATTGCCGCAATCACACGTCTCGGTGCATAATTTTCTGTGTTATTTAACGGACGATATCGCTGTTTATTAGTGGCTTGTCGGTGGCTTCTATGGCGGCTGCTCCGGCTCAGCAGAAGCGTTCTTTCTGGCCTGGAACGTAAATATTTGTTCTTCCAACAAGTGGATATGTCTAGTGTAAGTAAATTATAAGTATATTCGTCCGACAACCTGCACATATTTAACGAACAATTTTTTTTCTCCAGTAAATAAACAATATAGTAAATATTGACTTGGGGTAGAACCATAGCTTGGCTTGTTTTTTGGAGCAAAGTAGATCTCCAAATGCTTTTTTTTGGGTACGATTGACTTACCGGAAAGATATCGCATGATAACGCGGGGAGACTTTGGGGCAACTTGCCACTTGGAACGAAGAGTCACTAATTTTAATCAGATCTTATAATAAAACATCTCTTAATGTCGGTGCTAAAGTGATGATCTTCGAGTGACCCAAAAAAAAAGTCCTAACAGCGGGACTAAGAAGAAGTCATGATGGACTAAGCGCATCGCAAAGAAGGCGAGAAACCACTTACAAACCGGCTTTTGTACAGCTGTTACACTCTCGACATGGACAGCGGCTTCTTTCATCCTGCCAGGGCTATTGTTTCCGTATCAAAAGGCCACTATTATGTAAACAATCGGCATCTTTGAACTAAACCGCAAGGTATTACTCGGCGAGATACTTTTATCCACCCAAACGCACACACGCTCGCGCACACACCTGATGCATGATGCTATCGAAGGAGCGATTTATAACATCGCTCCCAGGGGTTTGCTCGGGTTTTTTTCCCTACTATGCGCTTATTATAAAACTTATACTAAATCATTTGCCCATCTTAAAATTTGCAACCTGTCTCGAAGAAGGTCGATTGTAGTTTCGTTTAGACTTGGAGCTTATCTGGTTCGTTTCCTTTTAGCAATTTATTATCGTTGTTTTTTTCCCGTTGGTTGTTGGTCTGATATCAAACAAAAATAACTTTTTTTCTGTAATTTGCTTTTAATTAGCTACTTTGTGCAGCTTAGCGCTCGGCAATAAGTTCAACCAAAGTGGAATAGAAATTGTAGAACAGAAATCATAGCCGAACTACGATTACGCAGAAAACTCAATCATGCGATGATACTCTGGAAGCAATACAGATATTTTAACTTTAAGACTTTTATTATTCAAATAATTTTTTGCACATCATACTACAATCGCTTACACAAAATTTCAGCTTCATTATAAAGTTCTGAAATTGATTCATTTTATTTGGGATGGGTAACAGGATAATTGTTTGCGCTTCTACTAATGTTGCTATTTTCAATTATTTTGGGCTCGATGAACTTGGTATCCAATTAATTTTCCGTATTTCGTGAAATTGTGTAGTTTGTTTGGGGTGCTGGAGGAATTGGGAGATTCTAAAAACTTTAAACGACATAGTTTTTCGTTTAATAGAGCTCCTTTACTTTCTAAGACAGTTGGGGTATCGTAGTGATGGGCACTATCGAAAAGTTATTCGATAGTTTTTACTATCGAATAACTTTCTGAATGAATGAAAATTATTATCGATAGTAAATGTTGCATCATTTTTATCGACAGTGGCTATGAAATTACTTTTGTGAATGAATGAAAATGACTATGGAGTGCGATTATTGTTTGAATACTGAAAGCTGGTGGTTGGACGTGTATAGGGTGGTTGGACGTGTATAGATAGGGTAAGCATCTGATTGGCGTCATAAGGCGACACCCAGTGTTGTAACTATCATATACACATCAATTGTACTCATCATACATTCACGTGGTAGCCACCGGGTACTGGTCTCGTCCATTCGAACTTGACTTGCTGAACTGATAGGCGCGAGTGCTAATGATACAAAAAAATTCTAGCACTATAATATGGCCCTCCAAGTTGGGGGTTGGGCGATGTGTTAACAACTCATTCTCGGAAAAACAAACTTGTTTCGAAACCTGGATTGATTCAACGGCACTGACCACGCAAACGAAAAATGGACTATTCCTTCAGATCTTGGAACGTGCGATCCCTGTACAGAGCAGGAGCAGTGAGAGCGCTTCTGTAACAGGAAAGCAAATACAATATGAACATCATTGCACTCCAAGAAACAAAATTGTTAGGTAACGGAGTTATTGACATTGGATCGCACAGAATTTTCAAAAGTGGGAAAAAAATTGGGAAACCGCAGCTTGTTTGTCGTCGAGAAAAAGCTTAAACACCTAGTTACCAACTTCAAACCCGTCATTGAACGATTGTTTGCAATCCGCATCAAAACAAAATTCTTTAATGTTTCGCTTATTAATGTCCATGCTCCAGCGGAAGACAAAGACCACGAAGTTAAAGACGATTTCTACATCACCCCAGAATCAACATTCGACTCCCTTCCGTCGAACGATATTAAAATAGTATTTATTTATTTGGACTCTTGAACAAAAAGATTACAATTTCAATTAAACAAAAGAATAGCAAAGAGGAAAATTTAAACATTGAAGATGATAGATTTAACTCTATTCTTAAATAATGGAAAAGAAGAAGCTAAAGAACCAAGTTGGAGTCGGTCATGGTTCCCTTGCATTCTTAGCATTGGAGAATGATGGTATACATCCAGAGAGGCTCGTGGAGGATTGAAGATGTCTGAATTCCTTGTTGAGACTATTCCTGGTCTAAAGTTCAGGTCGTTACAGAGGTGGGTATTGAGCAGGTAGTTTCACAGCTTGAAGAGGAAGCAAGCATCGAGGAAGGTCCGCCTTAAATGCAGTGGCTGTAGGTGAAGTACTTTAAGTCTACCATTGTAGTCGATATGAGGCTTCCTTAATCTGTAGAAAAGGGTTCGAGTGAATCTACGCTGAACAGATTCGATGGTCCGAACATGGCTTGAATGATGTGGGCTCCAGACGGTGGAACAGTTTGGAATACTGTTACTGTAATACTACGGACGAGTGTGGAAAATAGGAGAGCAGCTGTTCCTGGACGGTTAAACTGGACTGTCGTGCGAAGGACGAAGCCAGCAAGTCTGTATGCCTTATTAGTAATCTCGGAGAAATGATTGACGAATTTAAGTTTGCGATCAAAGACCACTGCTCGATCCTTTATTTGGTTACTGATGTAAGGATGGATCCATTAATAGAGTAAGAGAGAACAGAGGAGGTAGTCTTATACAAATACTCCATAGTGAAATACTTTTCTATGTTCAAAACGATATCGTTGTTTGAACACCAACGAGAGACAGGAGACAAATCAGCCTGGAGAACCATGCCATCAGAAACGGAGGAAATTTCCCGGAACAGTTTAAGGTCATCAGCAAATAAGAGACAGTTCGTAGATACAAATTGGGGCAAATCATTTATGAAGAGAGTAAATAATAGAGGACCAAGGATCGATCCCTGCGGGACACCAGAGCTAGCAAGAAACTCAGTAGAGGAGTATCCGTATTAGGTGACTTTAACGCGAAAGTGGGTAAAGAAGAGACTTACATAGGGACATCTCCATGATATTAGTAACGACAACGGCCAGAGACTGACGAATTTCGCCAGCAGCAAAAATCTTATTGTAAGCTGAGCATTGTGACATTCATAAGAGAACGTGGGCATCACCCGACGGAAGACCATTCAATCAAATAGACCACGTTCTCTCTAGACGTGCGTACATGTCGAGGTGCTAATTGCGACATATACCACTGTTTGGTAAAGACCAAGTTCCGATATCGAATCGCAAACTAAGGACACTCAAGAACACAACCGGTTCCTAAATTCGACATAGGAAAACTCAAGGATGAGAAAGTAGTTGCGAAGTATGTATCAGCCTTAGAGATGCACCTCGCGCCAATACTGAACAACAATGCCAGCATGCCAATAGAAGAAATGTGGCAAAATATCAAAGATGGTATTACATTTGTTTCCGACTCAAAAGAAATTACTGGTTCGACAAAGAATGCCAAAATGCCTTAGACCGAAAAAATCAAGATTACAAAACAGAACGGGCGACACGAGCCAAACGAGACAAATATAATGATGGTTAGGTGAATGTTTTCACAGTGCATTTTGAATTGAAAGAAAAGATTTCCGGATTCTACACTGTTACGCTTTATTATTCGTGACGTTTCGGTCTCTGCTAAGATTTGATAAAGGTCTCAGCAGAGACCGAAACATCACGAATAATAAAGCGTAACAGTGTAGAATCCGGAAATCTTTTCTTTCAAATATAATGATCTTAGACGATTTGCAAACAAAATATGCAGACAAAAAAACCGGAAGTACAATAATGATGAAACTAAAAACATGAACGAAAATTTTAAAATACACAACACAAGAGCCGCGTATTCCCTTGTTAAAAGAATGAAAGGGGATACCAACCGAAAATGACCATTTGCAAGGATGCAGAAGGGAGGGAATTAAGATGGGCGCAATACTTTCAATACCTTCTTAATCCGAGCCCATCACCCGCACGAACAGCAGCAGCAGACGCAATAGCAGGTATAACTGATGTAACAGTAGATGATGGATCCGCTTTGAGTCTTCCCACACTTGAAGAAGTAAAAACAGCCCTTAGGAGTCACCAAAATAACAAAGCGCCGGGCACTGATCAAATTCCAACTGAACTTCGGAAAGCCGGCGAAACCTGCATAGCGCATCTCCTACGAACATATGGACGCAGGAAACACTTCCTGAAGATTGGCGCAAGAGTATTCTATGCCCAATTTAGAAAAAAGGTGACAAACTCTGCTGCAAAAACTACCGAGGAATATCTATGTTGCGTACGTCTTAAAAGATCTTGACGAAAATTCTCGAAAAGAGAATTAAGTCCTATGCTGACAAAGTAATTGGTCAATCATCATCATCATCAATGGCGCGACAGCCCAAACCGGGCATTGGCCTCCTGAAGTCGTCGCCTCCAATCGTCTCGATCCAAAGACCGCGTCCTCCAGCTGCTAATTTTTAAGATGGCTTTGCTATCTTCATCAGCTTGCCTACTGGCCGGTTACCACTCGCTTTGCCTTTCAGAGCACGTTTGGGGATTCTTCTGTATTCCTTTCGCTCTACATGGCCAGCCCACTGCAGTTTACGTAGCTTGATGAACGTTTAAGCTTCTGGCTCGTCGTAGAGTTGATACAACTCATGGTTGTATCTTATTCGCCATTCCGTTCCTTCCTTCACAGGTCCCAAAATTCTTCGGAGGACCTTTCTTTCAAATGCGTTAACTGCTTTTTCGGAAGTTCGTGTTAATGTCCATGTCTCGCTGCCATAACAGAGCACAAGTCGTATAATAGTTTTATATATCCGCAGCTTATTGTTCCTGTGCACTTTCTTGGATTTCATTATTGGAAGTACCGAATAATACGTCTTATTTGCTAGTATTATCCGTCGTTTGATTTCGTCTGTTTCATTACCGTCCTTTGTTAGATTAGCCCCAAGATATATGAAATTGTCCACATTCTCCAAATTATATTCCGCAATTGTTATGTTTTGTCTGATAGGCGCTCTCCTTCTTGTTTGCGTCATTAATTTTGTTTTGTTTTCGTTAATGCGCAACCCGACTTCTTTTGCGGCGGAGTCAAGATTGACAAATACCTCCTTAGCACTAGGGAAGGATCTTGCTAGGATGTTAATGTCGTCAGCGTATGCTACTAGTTGGGTGGACTTGAATAGTAGTGTCCCGTTGGTGTCGACAGGGATTTTTCGGACGACATACTCTAGTGCCAAGTTGAAAAGCATGGGGGCTAGACCATCTCCCAGCTTTAACACACACCTCATTCCGTTCGAAAGCTGGTTGTGGAATCGGTTTGTATTCTCACTTGGGATTCAGTGTTCGTCATTGTGAGTCTTGTTTGTCGGACTAGTTTTGGAGGAATTCCAAAGTCAAGCATGATTTGGTACAGTACGCTCCTGTCGATACTGTCGTATGCTTGTTTAAAATCTACGAAGATTTGGTGCACGTCTGTGTTATATTCCCAGCATTTCTCAAGCACCTGTTTCACCGAGAATATCTGGTCAGTTTTAGATCGTCCGGTTCTGAGTCCGCCTTGGTATTCGCCAATCATTTGATTAGTATAGGGCTTAAGACGACGTTCAATTATTTTTGTCAGTATTTTATAGGACGTACACAACAATGATATTCCTCTGTAATTCTCACAGCAGAGTTTGTCTCCTTTCTTGTAAATTGGACATATAATACTTTCTCGCCAATCGTCGGGTATGATTTCCTCTGTCCGAATTTTGCATATCATGTTGTGCAGTATTTCAGCGACACAATTTCCACCGTTTTTCAGAAGTTCAACTAGTATTTCGTCAATTCCCGGCGCTTTGTTAAGTTTTTGGTCACATAGGGCTGCTTTGATTTCAGCAAGCGTGGGTAGTGTCGGTGATGGTTCATCTTCGTCAGTTGAGGCTTCAATTGAAATGTTGTCTGTTGTGATCGGTGCTAATGGGGTGGGATTCAAAAGATGTTCAAAGTAGGAAGCCCATCTCCTTTTGATTTCTTCTGTTTCGCTGATGATATTGCCCTCTGTGTCTTTGCAGAGACTGGTTTTTGGCTTATATCCCTTTTTTAAGTCTTTTCCTATTGCGTATGCGCCCCGCGTTTTATTTTTTCTCATGTCGTCGTCCATTTTTTGTATTTTGTCATTATGGTTCTTTCTTTATTTTCGTCTGCAAGTCTTTTTCGCATATCGCCTAAGCTCGTCATATCTTTCTTTTTTGGCTCGTGTTGGTCGTTCAGTAAGAATTTTGTAAGCTTCGTTCTTTCTATCTATTGCGTCGCGACATTCTTGGTCGAACCAATCATTATTTTTTCGCCGTGCTTGATATCCTAATACCTCTTCCGCGGAGGATTTGATGCCGTTTCGTATTTTCATCCACGCATTATCCACTGGCATATTTTGGATATTTTCATATATTGGTGCCAGGTGTTTATTACATGCTAACATGTAAGCCTGCGCCACCGTTTCGTCGTTAAGCTTGTCGACATTGAATTTGCGAGCTCTACTCGTTTTCGAATATCCACGACAAGCTATTCTGGATCGATAGTTAGATCTGACTAGATAGTGATCAGAGTCACAATTCGCACTGCGGAGAGTTCGTACATCAAGTATGCTGGAAGCAGCCCTTTTCTCAATTAGAACGTGGTCTATTTGGTTGAAGGTGTGACCATCTGGTGATGCCCACGTTCGTTTGCGAATATCGCGATGTGGGAAGCACGTAGAGCTTACTATGATATTTTTGCTGCTTGCGAAATCAATAAGACGTTGGCCATTGTCGTTGGTTATGTCATCGAGACTGTGCCCTCCTATTGTTCCTCTATGAATCTCCTCTTTTCCGACTTTTGCATTAAAATCCCGTAAGACAATTTTTTTACCAACCGAACTCCTCAAAGCGGACCCGGAAATAACAGCCGATATACTCCTCCCACTCTTCACTAAGGTGTGGAATGATGGAAGATATCCGACTGAATGGAAGGAGGGCGTCATTGTGAAAATTCCGAAGAAGGGCGACCTTCGGGATTGTGGCAATTGGCGTGGTATATGTCTACTTACTGCCGTATCAAAAATTATGGCTAAGGTAATTCTCAATAGGATTAGTGATGTCGTCGAGAGCACTCTCGAAGTTTATCAGGCTGGATTCCGTAAAGGGTCGTCTTGTACCGACCACACAAATACCCTACGGATAATATTAGAGCAGTCAGCCGAAATGGGTTCGCCACTACATCTCATGTTTGTGGACTTCGAGAAGGCTTTCGACAGCGTTAAGCGAGATTACATATGGAATGCTTTGCGTAGGAGAGGTATTCCAAATAAGGTCATAGCTATGATTAAAGAATCCTACGAAGATGCAAGGTGTCGCGTCTTGCATAGAGGAGAGCTGTCCGAGAGCTTTCCTGTGCGAACGGGTGTCAGACAAGGCTGCATATTATCACCAGCCCTGTTTCTGGTGGTAATAAATGACATCTTGAAAGCTGCACTGGAAGGTGGGGAAGGTAAAGGTCTTCAATGGAGACTATTTAACATCTTAAGTCACCTTGATTATGCTGATGACGTGTGTTTGCTTGCACATACCCGTTCGGACTTAAAGTCAAATGTTCGCTCGTTGCATTCTAAATGCAAAGAAGCGGGACTGAAAATAAATGTGCGTAAGACCAAGTACATGCACATGCGTTCGAACGCAAGCACACCGATTGTTCTTAATGGACAGGATGTGGAAGAGGTGCAAGATTTTTGCTATCTCGGAAGCATTGTCAGCATGGACGGCGGAGCCGAAAAGGATGTTGAGGCTCGGCTAAATAAAGCTCGTCAGGCCTTCGGTATCCTTTCCCCTTTCTGGAGGTTAAGAGAGATCTCCCTTCGCACGAAGCTGCGAGTTTTTGACGCATGCGTCAAATCCGTGTTGTTATATGGTTGTACTACGTGGAAAGTGACCGTTCGACTTACCAAGAAACTACAGACTTTCGTAAACCAATGCCTCCGACGCATTTTAGGAATATTCTGGCCAGAAGTGATCTCCAACGACGAACTTTGGAGTACAACTCGCCAGACTAAAATAGGTATTGAAATTCAACGGCGAAAGTGGCAGTGGATCGGTCATACTTTGAGGAAACCAGAGCAAAACATCGCAAAACAGGCTCTGGATTATAACCCTCAAGGAAGACGTCGGGTTGGTCGACCATGTAACACATGGAAGCGAGCAGTTGAGCAGGAGGCCAGAGGAATAAACAAGTCCTGGCAACAGCTTAAAGCCGATGCGCAGGATCGCGCCTTGTGGAAGAGAGTTGTTTCTGTCCTATGCCCCTATAGGGGGTCTTAACAGGAATTTGATTGATTGAAAACAATTTTTAGGTCATTCGATGGCAGTGAGCCATAGGTTGTCTCTAGGGTGACATAAAATTCGTCTTTAGTTATATCGTCCTTGTCTTATGTTGGTGCGTGAACGTTGATCAACCAAGTGTTGAAAAATTTAGTCTTTATTCGGATTGCACACAATCTTTCACTTACTGGTCTGAAGCTCGTGACCTGCTGTTTAAGTTTTTTGTCAACGACAAAAGCGACTCCAAACTCTCTGCTTCCCGACAATTTTCCACTTGAATAGATTGTGTGTGATCTCATGTTCATGATTTCGTTACCGAGTCATTTCGTTTCTTGGATGGCAGTTATGTTGATGTTGTGTTTTGCCACTTCTTCGAGAAACTCTTTCAGAGCTCCTGTCCTAAATAAGGATCGAACATTCCAAGATCCAATAGAGTAGTCCATTTTTCGTTTGCGGGGTCGTTGCCGTTGAGTCCATCCTTTCCGAGGCTGTTCTTCAAGTTTCTTTTTCCGGTGATGCGTTGTCGGCGCCTCGCTCAACCCCCGACCTCGAGGACCGGTCCTACTTATTTATTACACCCTAGTAGAAAAAGGGTGGGAGTTTTGAGCTAATTATGACATGCTGGGGTTCTCACAGCTATGCTGCAAGTCCAACTATGTCATACTTTTTGCCTACTTTCTGAGACGCACAGGTGTTACTGGCCATTCAGGTTAACTCCACGTTCCCTCCTTCTTTCTCAAACCAGGCTTGGGACCGTCTATGGCGGAGTTCATGTGAATTTGTTGTCCACTAATTTATCAGTATCTACAAAATTCAAACAGCCACTTTAGCTGACCCGTTCTTACAGAATATTATAAACAGGGTTGGCAAATAATAACCAATCTACAGATATTAATACCAGGCCTTATTATACCATTCGAGATGGATGATATAGTATTTAAAGGATTTAGTATAATAATTCCTCATGCACTAAGAAATAACATATTAAAAAACATAACAGGACTATGACTGGGCGTAAAGCCCAATCGTGCGATACTCTAGATGAAAGATTTTAAGATTTTAAGAAATTTTGTAGGGGAAGTGGTAGAGGGGATGACGACATTGAACTAATTTTTCCACATCACGCTAAGGTTCCTATCAAAAAAAAAAAAAAAATTATTAATTACGTTTTTAGGAATGACTGTAAACATCATTTAATTGACATATTTTAAATTGCAGATCAGTAGATTGTTCATACTTTTCAGGAAAATCGACTTTTGGTGAAGTTGTTGAATTGTGTCAAATTGTATGGAAGGGGGTAGAACTAGTGAAGCTAATCGCCTAATTTTTTTTAGTCTTACTAATAACTCTAAATAATTATTTAGTAAATAATTTCAGCTTTATAAATTTCATACGTACTGAGTAAATTTATTTAGAGTATTTCATAAAAAAGGGCAGTTTGTATGGGAGGGGGTGGAATGAAGGGAAGCACTCACCTAATTTTTATACAGCAGATTGAAATTATTATAAAAGTAATATATTCAAAATTTTAGATCAATAGCTTTCATGCTTTTTGAAAAAATCCGTTTATTGTCGAATTGCGAAATTGTGTCATTTTGTATGGGAGCGGGTAGAAGGGGTGAAACTAAATGTCTAATTTTGTTTGGTCTTACTAATAAGTCTAAATAAATATTTAGTGCACAATTTCCGCGCGCTAAATTTTATACGCACTGAGTAAATTGGTTTAGAGTATTTCATGAAAAAGTACAGTTGTATGGGAGGTGGTAGAAGGAGGGAGAGCACACTCATAATTTTTATATCATAAAAGTAATATGTTCCAAATTTGAGACCAACAACTTTTATACTTTTTGAGCAAATCCGTTTATTGTCAAACTGCGCAATTGTGTCATTTTATATGGGAGGGGGCAGAAGGAGAGGAACGATTTGGACCGTTCACGAACTTGTCCTTACTTTTTTTGTCAAAAACGACGTGTACAAAATTTAAACTTTCTAGATCAACGCGTTCTCAAGCTAGAGAGGACACGGACGAACAAACGGACGGACATCCGGTTTTGCGATTTTTGAGTGATTACATGAACATTTGTATCATTCATTTTTTTCTCCGAGCCTTATTTCTTAGCGTTACAAACTTTGTGGCAAACTTATAATTCTCTCAGCTTTCATCTTGATTATGAACAGCTGTCCGAACAATGTTTTACTTTTGGCAATTCCACAACTTCGTCTCACATCATTTTTCGATGGGATTAATATGAAATTTGAAAACGCACATTGGGTTGCATATCATCATTTCCCAGTTTAAGTGCAGACAAATAAAAGCTATCTGATAGTGAAAACCGCATCAAATTCGGTTCAGTAGTTCCTGCGTGATGCTGTTACAAACAAATAAACAAATCTACTAACAAATTTTGGCTGATTGATTTCTACGACACCAAAAAAGTAGTTATTAATCATTTTTCGAGAAATATTTTCAATGTACAAACTTTTTGACTTGATTGGTCTTATTATTAGAGTAGATAATAATAGATTAGTGTTATGGCGATCAGCCAGAGAAGTACGATTACAATTCGTCTTAATTTTATTATTATTCAAAATTAAATTCTGCCTTTAGCGGTAGATCACCTTCAGAAATTCACAACCCAACGCGTAGTAATAAAAAATAAAAATTTTAAGAGAATTTGGAACTGATTTATCGAGTTTATGTATATGACCGAACTCATTAACTTGTACATTAGCATAACAATGAAAACCAAAGAACAGCCGACAGTGATTTTGAGAGATAGGTAGCCCAAAAGTAGCTTAATTCTTGCCGCTTAAATTGAAGAATCTCGAGGAATACAAAAGGTTGCGCTTTAAATTATTTCCGAGAAATTTCGAGTGATCGTAAAGTAACAACTCGTGGCGAATGCGTTCGTCACAATTCCAACAAAAATTAATTCTAGGATCACCCAACCAAAATCCCTCGATAATCTCTGTCGCGTTTCATTGCGATCATGTCGCGGTGCGGGCGGCTGTGTTTGTTCCTTCCCGAAGCGATCAAATACGTTTGTAAATTTACCTGTTCCGTTTGTGTTTTACTACTTGTACACTAGAGCCGCGCACGTGTTCCATTTACTCTCGCTATGATGATGCGGGCAATCCGTTCGAACGATCGCTCACCTGAGCGGTAAAATTGCTTAAAACTCGACCCCGTCCGTTGCCGATCGTACTGACTAGTATTTTACCTGCAAAGTAGTTCACAGAAGATCAGAGAGATGTGCCGCCACTCTCATCGATTAGAGTCCCCTTCACTCGTCATTTGTGCGTGATCCGTTTCGATGATCCATCCATCCCCTCGAACCCGTTTCCATCATCCACCCCGCTCTTTTCACGTCATCTGCGGATCACTTTGTCATCCGTTTTTTTGTCGTATTTCATTGGGATCGTTTCTTCTCGGTGTTTTTTTTTTCTTCATTTTTTCTTACCGCCCTCCCGATCCATAGGCGAGCTGCGCACCACTTCTCGCGCAACAACTAAACCGCAGAAAATTTGTCGGTATCGTTTTATCTTTAAAATGGCGTGTGCCTTAATTCAGGGCTCTTCGTTTCATTACAGCGGTGTGGGAATTATCGCTTTGTACGTTGGGAAAATGCCGACATTTGTATGCCACGAAGACGATCGCTATTTAAGTTTTTATTACACGTCTTTCTGCTTTTATTGCACTTAATGGCTTCGAACTGTGATTAATTAGGAAATACCGCATCGAAAGAGTTTAGTGATTTATGATTTGATATTTTTTTTTTGTGTTTTTAAAGAGTTTTGATTTGGATCGTAATAATCAAAGATAGATATTACACAAAAATGATATTTATATCACAAATTTTTTAAAGAGGCATCTTCGTGAAGCGATAACATTAATAACGTGTCAATTATTCTTATTGTTCTAATTTTAACTATATAAGCCAGAAAATGTGTTTTGATGTTTCGTGAATTAAGTTCCTCTTGATAGATAACACTGCCCTACAGCATGTCTGTTGCTTGGAATACACTCCACGAAATAAATATAAAGGCACAACAATCATTGAATTTTTTTTGACAGTACATAATATACTAAGACAAGAATATTTTTATTGGTTTCATTGGAAGTATAAACCCAATCACCCATACTTATTGTTGTTGTTATTTGAGAATCAAAAAAGATCAGTCAAATGTTCTGTTATTTGATACGAAATAAGTATATATAAAGGCACGTTGTAAAAGTTATTGATATTGGTTATATTCTCCGCGAAAAACGCAATAAAGTTTAAGTATTTCTTTTTAAAAAAGTTTCATAATCTTTTTAATGTGATTTGAAAATAATACACCTAAGTACATTAGAATGCCGCGCGGAAAAGTGCTCAATGAGGTAGAAAAGGGTGAAATTTCAGCTTATCACGACGGGGCTTATCAAATCGCCAAATAGCTATTAAGCTAAACAGATCGAGCTGTGTCATTGACAATTACATTAAAATGAGGAAAGTATACGGCACCAAAAAGCGACCAGGAAGGACACCAACGGTCTCTAAAATAGAGAAAAGAGAAATGAGGAGAATTGCCGTTAATGGAAACCTTAGCGCAAACGAAATTCGAGGCCAGTTGGATCTAGAAGTAAGTGTACGTAGAGTACAACAAATTATAAAGACCGAATTAAATCTATATAAATATAATTGTAGTGTCTGTCTGTGATTTGTTTATAAATGGCTATAAATAAGTTTTTTGCTTCATTTTAGCAATAACTAAGCAGAATTTAACGTTTTTAAAAAATTTCTCTGTCTGTCTGTCTGTCTGTCTGTGGGGGGGATAAAGTTGAACGGTCCGTCAACTCCAATCTGTCACACCTGGTAGGGGGGATTAAGTCGAACGCTTGTATATTAAATTGATTTATCAATTTGATCATACTAATGGCGTCGGCTCCGAAAACTACACCGATAGGGGGGATAAAGTTGAACAGACCGTATGGTCTGTCAGCTCCGCAACCTATCACGCAGGGAAAAAAGTGCTGGTAGAAAGCTTCGGTGATTCCAGTAACTACTTTTGGGGCCGGCCGTCCCCACGAACCCGAGGAGTGCTCTGATCATAGTGCAGGGAGCTATGCTTCAGGGTGTAAACCTTACCATTGGTGAACTGGTACCACGAGAGTCGGGGAGCCCATGGAAGATTACTTCCACCACCGGCGATGGTTGAGGATGTCTTCGACATACACGTGGTGGTTGTGGTGCCCATATCGCGGGCAGAGCATTAGCTCGGCGTAAGGTTGCGTGATAGAAAACACCAAAGATCAACAACCTGTTGCCATGAACGATAGATTGGCAGAGATTTAGGTAGGTCTCGCATCAAGCAATATGAATACTTACCCTGCTAATAGTATAAACTGCTACCTTCGGGGGCGTTAATGATTGTCGTCAGAAACAATCCAAGTTGCTAAAGACAACAGTGCTCCAACGCCTTTACGGTGGATGCTTTTAAGCTGTGAGGTGCACGATAAATAAGAACATACTATGTCTGTCTGTCTGTCTGTCTTTCCGGCTTTCACGCAAAAACGGCTGCACCGATTGCAATGAAACTTTCACAGAATATTAGCTCTGCCTTTGGGAGTAGTCTGCTTTAGGTTTTATTTTTCTCCCCTCACGCCTTCTACCCCCCCCCCCCCATACAAAGTGACTCATTTTCAAAAACTTAAAATAATCAAATTTTCATGGAAACTATGAAAGGTTTTAATTTGAAATTTAAAATATATTATTTTTATTATAAATGCAATCTTCAAGTATATAAATAATTTGAATCCCCCAACTCCTTCCACCACCTCCCATACAAACTAAATTTTTTCATGAAATACTATACTCCAATTTTCTCAGTTCGTATAACTTTGATCGAGCTAAAATTTTGTATTAAATTTTTAATTAGCATAATTATTATTATCAGGAAAAATTAACCGATTAGCTTTACTCCTTCTACTCCCTCCCATACAATGTGGCGCAATTCCACGACTTTGCAAAAACTCGATTTTCTTGAAAAGTGTGAATCTAACTGATCTAAAATTTAAAACTCATCAATTCTATGGTGATTATAGTTATTTCTAGAAAAATTACCAAAAACCCTACACTCCTTCTACCACCTCCCATGCAAACTGCACTTTTTCATGAAATACTCTAAACCAATTTTCTCAGTACGTATAACTTTGATCGAGCTAAAATTTTCTGATGAATCCATAATTAGTATTATTATTATTATCGGGAAAAAATTAACAGATTGACTCCACTCCTTCCACCCCCTCCCTTACAATATGACACAATTTCACGACTTTGCAAAAACTCGATTTTCTTGAAAAGTGTGAATCTAACTGATCTGAAATTTAAAAGATATCAATTGCATGGTGATGATAGTTGTATCTAGAAAAATTATCAAAAACCCCCCACTCCTTCTACCACCTCCCATACAAATTTCACAATTTCACTAAATCCAATGCACTAAGTTTCTCAAGTTACCTATTCAGTTTTTCAAGTTTAAATTTGGTGCAAAATATTTTTATAGCTACTCTAGCATGGAGTGAAAAAAATTAATTTAGTACTGTCATCCCTTCTATCACTCCCCACACAAAAATTCTTAAGATTACAAAAATTTCGATTTCATCGGTAGTATCATATAATGGGGTTTTACGCACAATCGAAGTCCTGTTATGTTTTTAAGCTCAATGCCATTTTATTTGGGCTTTTTTCAATTAACACAAGCTACAACTATTCACATGTCCTTAACACGTATACATATGATCTCGAATCACGGATTTGATTTGATCACGAGCCTCTCCCATTCAAATGCGAGTATCTTGCTTTCATTCTTAATAATTTATGGTTGTGACTCCAACAAAATACAAAACATTGTGTTCAAAGAGCCATTAAAGTAAGCAGATTATACAATATATCCCATGTAATGTATTACTAACTACATTCTCAAAAATTTGCTTATTAATGCGATTTTTACGCGGACGAAGTCGCGGGCGTTTGCTAGTCTTCTATATGACAGCAAATGTGGTAAACCGTCATTAACACCAGGACACAAGAGGGCTAGATTACGTTTTGCCGAAAAATACCGTTTTTGGGACGAAGAATGGAAAACAGTAGTCTTCAGCGATGAAAAAAAATTGAACATGGATGGTCCAGATTAACATTAGCGGAATAAAAGTTCAAAAAGGGAAAATAGAAAATGCAGAAATTTTGGCGGAGGTTCTCTAATGGTTTGGGCAGGAATGTCTTACAATGGTGCCACGCCGATTTGCTTTGTGTCGACTCATATGGACTCCGAGAATTATATTGAACTTCTTGACAATGTATTAATCGAACACGGAGAGAATATTGCTGGTGCTGAGTTTGTTTTTCAACAAGACAATGCGGCTATCCATTCTTCAAGGAAAACAAAAGAATTCCTTATGTCACGGAGTATTGCAGTTCTCGATTGGCCTGCAATTAGTCCGGATCTCAATCCAATCGAGAATCTTTGGGCCATATTATCATCAAAAGATTTTCATCATTGGCGGCAGTACTCCACTGTAAAAGAGCTAAAAGATTCCATTAATATAGAATGGAAGGAAATTGATATCAATATCCTTCATAGTTTACTGAATTCGATGCCAAGGCGATTAGAAGAAGTCATAAATAACAATGGTGGCCATACGTCTTACTAACATGTCGAAAAAAAAATTGAAAATTAAAAAAAAAATGTTTTTTCTTTATTGCCTTTATAGTTATTTCGCTCCGTTTTTTATATTTTATTTTTTTTTTATAATTTAAAAAAGTTATATTATTTTTTAAAAGTATTATGTCTGTAACCACATTAAAAAATAATTAAAGAATTTAATTGTTAAGAAATCGAAAATAACATATATATTTTTTTTATCAAAGAAGTTTAGGTGCCTTTATATTTATTTCGTGGAGTGTATTTTACATGATTCTGTGTTAATTTTTGACGCTGATTTCAAATATGTTATCCGTTTTTATGTATCAGCTCTAGTATTTGGGTTTTTTTGAGAAAAATATGCACTTGTCGTACAAAAATACTAATTATAAAAAAAAATACAAACTCTGGAATTTTCTTTTATATGATTTTCTACTGTTGTTGAATAACGAAGTGCTACTCTGAATACACCAGCAAAATCGGCCATCATATGTGCATTCCAGCGACCTTGCAATCGTTCCTTCATAGTCCGAATATCTTGGTGGAATCGCTCGCCTTCTTCTTCACTCAAGCCACCTAGATTTTCAGAAAAACGTTCTAAATGGCTGTGCAGGAAGTGTATATTGATGCCCATGTTGCATCCAAGCCGTGATACAACATCTCTTCAACCGTCTTAGTTTAGTGCTTTACCATATTGTTTCATCAGACCACGTTTAATATGCAGAGGTGGTAATATGATACGATCTTGTGGGACAAGAGGTACATTTATAACATTTAAGCTATCTGGAACTAGTGCTTCCCTAGAAGGCCATTCTTTTCTTGGCCAATGTTCTGATTTAGCTCTGCTATACCATAAACATATAAAACAAGGATATTTGGTATAGCCAAGTTCGATAATACGAAATTTTAGTTTATTTAGTTATGAAATTTCTCTCTTTCAACCGGGAAGCTAGTAATTCAGGAGAAATTTTCGACAGTCCAAGTTCTCTAATCATTAAGCTCGATTTGATTGAATGGTCTCGGCTCGAAATGGTTTTCTGAGATGAACTCGCCATTGCTCACGAAGCTTAGCTCATCCAATTCGGTAGATGGTAGTGATAAAAATGGTTTATTCGAACTCCTTACAGTTCTAACAGCTGATGTTGATGTGGGGTAAATCCTGATATATTCACAACACAAAAATAGCAGTTATCGTGATGATTTAACACACCACCAAATCATTGGAGACCGAAACTTGAAAGAGGTCTCTTCTTAGTGGCCCATAAACATAATTCCTCAACACAGATTTTGCACACAATATTGGGCTCCCAGTCCTTGTTTTTCGTCTCCAATGGAAAACCAAAACACTCAAAATATGCTTGAAATCTGAGACACTCAAACGAAATTTTTTAAAAATATATTCACCATAAATATTACAAAGCTATGGTGTAGCCTAGTAGGTAGCGTATTGGTCTTGTAATGCGAAGATCGGGAGTTCAAATCCCGGTCGGTGCAATATATAATTCCAGCACTTTGCCTGCTTGGATATACCTTGGTCACCTCATTCTACGAAAATGAAAAAATTCGTAGAAAGAGGGTTGTGCGAAGGGCTAACAACCCTTCCATAATAAGTAATGAAAAAATGTTAAGGAACCTGAATATCAGGAGGGCAAGGTCCGATTTGGGCTGTAGCGCCATAGTAGAAGTAGTAGAAGATATTACAAAAACTATTTGGATCGTTAATGCAGACATTTCTTAATGAAGACATGGTAGAAATTACAAAGATTTATATAAAACGCGACCGTAATAGACAAAAGTTGATGCAAGCAGAGTCAATATGCACGTAGTAGTAGCTGTATCTCAAAAACTGGAGGTGCTCGAACCGTTAAAATATTTCAAACAACAGAAAAAAAGTTCGATTTTGTTGTGCTGTGCAATTTATTTTTTGTTCGGTTGTCAGAACCAGGGTGGTGGGTAAGTTGAAGGCGGGGGAAAGGTAGATTCAAGAGCTACGGAAGCGGATATCTGGACCATAGCTATAGATAGAAAACTGAAAACAGACATACAGGAGTTTGCTAGAAAAGCTTTTACTAATTTAATTTTTGTCTCGATTGGGGTCCGAACAGGAGGATGCGGTTAAGAACAAATCGTTCGCGGCAAGGCAAAATACTTGAAAATTATTTCGACTATCTTTTAAGATACGGAGTTAAAACTTGGAACATATATTAAGCTATGGTAGTTGGATGGGTATAGATACGGTATGCATCACCATCGGCGTCATTACGTGATACCCAGTGTTGTAGCTATCATATAAACATCAATTGTGCTCATCATACCTCCACCTCCACCCGGTACTGGTCTTGCCCATCCGGACTCGACTTCATCATCTACGGCGCGGCAGCTTAAATCGGGCCCTGGCCTAATGAAGTCGTCGCCTCCAATCATCTCTATCCAAAGACCGTGTCCTCCAGCTGCTAATTATACTCTATACCTTACCGTCTGTAACGCCAAAAAATAATGCTCGCATAGAGTTGCCAAGCGTACAGAAATATTTGTTGTCGCTCAAAAATCTCGATTCCGAGTGACCGTCTGCCCATCTGTCTGTCTGTCTGTCTGTCCGTCCTTCTAAAACATAACTATCGAAAGCTTAGGTCAAAGCTGAAATTTTTCATATGTCATTTTTAGCAAAAAAGTTACTTTAAGTTCGTGAACGGGCCACATTCCCCCACTCCTTCAACCCCCTCCCATACAAATTTCATATAATTTCGAAATTTAAAGAAATTGATTTTTCTCCAAAATCGTTTCAGCTATTGATTTGAAAGTTGGGTCATAGTATAATGATGTAAATATCATTAACGTCAAAAAATTTTGATCTGATCCCTTTACTCCTTCTATCCCCTCCCATACAAATGCATAATTTTCAAAAATCCATTTATTCAGTTTGCATTGCAACTAGCAAAGCTAAGACAACCAATTTTTGCCATAATTAATTTTATTACAATTGACACTAATTTTAGAAAAATTATCAACAACGAAATTTAAATTAAATTATTTTTCTCCAAACCGTCAAAGCTATCAACTTTAAATTTTGAAGAAAAAAAATATACGATTATAAATCATTTATGTTCAAAAAATTTGACTTTGATTCGAAAACTCTTTCTACCCCCCCTCGATTTTCATTGAAACTAGAAAAATTACAAACTGAAATTTTTGTCAAAATTCGTCCCTTAAGTATTTCAATAAATGCGAAAAAAATTTGAACTTCACTTCTTTTACCACCTCCTATAAAAATTGTTGTATTGGAAATTCAAGAAAAGAATTACTTCTTCGAACATATGAGAACTATCGACTTTAAAGTTGTAACAAAGTAATGTGATTAGGATGTTGATAAGCAGATTCAAAATCATCCAAGACCTTCCACTTTCTTTACCACCTCCCATACAAATGGCATAAATTCAGATAAAAATTTTTCTATTTCCTCGAAAATTATGAAAGCTAAAAACTTTAAATTCAGCATGAAGTATTTTGTATACTACGTTCGGTGTTATATACAAAAATTACAAACCTCCTCCTGCGCTTTTACCACCTCCCATACAAAAGTTACTATTCACCATTTGAAAGAATTTCAGATGACACATCTTCCAGTACAATAAACTCTTTCCTATTTCATTTAGAGTATCATATGATTGGGCCTAAAGCCGTCTGTTAGGTTTATACTTTAGATGAAAACTGAGAGAATTATAAGTTCGCTATAAAATTTGTAATGCTAAGTATTAAGGCTCGGAGAAAAAATGAATGATATAGAAGTTCATATAATTAATCAAAAATCTCAAAACCGGATGTCCGTCCGTCCTTCCGTCTGTGTGCTCTCTAGCTTGAGAACGCGTTGACCTAGATATTCAAATTTTCTACAATTCATTTTTGACAAAAAGGTAAGGTTAAGTTCGTGAACTGGCTAAATCGCTCCACTACTTCTACCCCCTTCCATACAAAATGACACAATTTCGCAATTTGACAACAAACGGATTTGCTCGGAAGTATAAAAGCTATTACCCTGAAATTTTTAAGGTTACCGCATAAAAATTATTTGCATCCTTCCTCACGTTCAACTCCCTCACATTCAAACTGCACTTTTTCATGAAATGCTCTATAAAGTTATAAAGTTATAAGTATAAAAATTATCGAGGTCAAATTGTACACTAATAACTTATTTAGAATTATTAGTAAGGCCAAAATAAATTAGAAGATTAGCTTTAACCCTTCTAACCCCTCCCATACAAAATGACGCAATTTTGTAATTCGAAAATAAATGGATTTGCTCAAAATGCATAGACGCTATTGATCTGAAATGTGGAGTGAAATGTACTGTATAAAAATTATTTGAATCATCCCCCTCCTTCCACCACCTCCCATACAAACTGCACTTTTTCATGAAATGCTCTAAACCAATTTACTCAGTGCGTATAAAATTTATCGAGCTCAAATTGTGAATTAATAGCTTATTTAGAATTATTAGTAAGGCCAAAAGAAATTAGACGATTACCTTTAAAACTTCTACCCCCTGCCATACAAAATTATTCTTTCGATCATTTCTAAGAAATCAATTATCACCTAACTAACAGAGCTATCAATTTAAAATTTTGCGTAAAAATGTTTAATAATTGAAATGAAATTGCGTCAAAACTTTTGAGATCGCGCTGGCCCTTCTACTCCCCTCCCATACAAAAGTATGATTTCGACCAATTTAAAGCAACAGATAACCAAGAAATTAAAGGTATGAATTTACAATTTTGTACGAGCAGCTTCCGAAAGAAACGAAATAAAACTGCATCACAAATTTTACGATTCCCTTATCTCCTCTAACACCTCCCATACAAATGTTTAGTTTCGTGAATGCAAAATACATCGAATTTTATGAAAATTTTATGCAACTTCGTCTATAAAACTGAAACAGAGAATATTGGGCGTGATTCAAGCAATCACTTCAAATATTATTAACATCCACCCACCCTTAGTATCACCGTCGACCCTACCCACAAAAAAACCCAAACTTGCATAAATGGACGAATGATATATTGATTATATGTAGTAGAGCTATTGATCGTATCCGCAATTAAGGGTTAAATTGGTAGCAGCCCTGCCCAAGATTTCCCTTTTACTTAGTCTTCCCTTACCATTCTAACCTGCATATTAACTTTCCACTCATCCTCAAATTTTCCCAAGAATAATAAAGTTGCGTCCGACTTGTTGGCAGTTTATTTATGCTATTGTAATTTAGTCACGAAACGCTGAAAAACAAAATTTCAGGGTTGCAAATTTTTTTTTCTGTGTCGATCACAATACTTTATTATTAGAATAATAAAGTAAAATGATTTGCTACCCTGAAATTTTGTTTTTTTCGCGTTCCATGATTAAATTACAATAGTATAAATAAACTGCCAACAAGTCTGCCGTACATATGAACTCATATGTCCGAGACCGTTAAAGGTAGAATGTTCGTTTTTGAGTGTATTGTTAATTGGGGTTTTGGGGAGAGTCAGGTGGAAAGCAGAGGCAGTGGGAGGGAGTGAATCAAAAATTACACTTGCTAATATATCCACTACGAATGCAAATGGGAAGCTGAAAATCCGCATAGCTATAGAGAGGATTGTGGGAGAAACTCTAAAGGTAATTAAATTTTTTTATCCATTTGCGTCCGAAAGGGGGGGGGGGAAATATGATTATATCGTCGAAATTAGTTACCAAAAAAATTCATATTTTGGGACCGTTAAGACCCAGTCAGCTTAGAGGAAGGTGATTACTGTAAGGGGGTAACCACTTAAAAATACGTACCTCAACTATCTCTTAAGCTATACAATTGAAACTTAAAACATATTAGGAGTCCAAATAAGTTTCCACCGTTTGACAAAAGATGGCTTCACTGGAAGGTTATGTTGAAATTGTCAGATGTAAAATGTAATATCGTAAGTTTGGACATCTGGTATAGCATAACCTTGAAGTATTAGTATCTCCGTATCAGCATCACACAATTTTATTCGAAAATGTCAAGTTTTGAGCCGAACAAGCGTCATGATTTACTTCTTTAATTTGAAGAAATCTGCAGTTGAGGCGCATTGATTGCTTGTAGAAGCTAGTGGTGGGTTACTCATACAAGAGGTGGTACAAATGTCCCATTCATGCACCTCAAATGTCCCATCACTACAAACAATGTTTGCCCCACTTCAAAGCTTTTGTCCTATCTGAATTAAAGTCATGCATTTGTATAGCTGCCGTACCAATCCATTTGTACCACTCAAATCACACTCACCTCACAGTTTTTGTCCCATGCATTTGTATGGCTGCAAGCAAAGCTTTCTAGAATGTAGAAATCAATCTTGTCGCAGAAACACGTTTTACCGGAAACAACACAAAAGCATAATTAAATCAAATTAAGCACGGAAATATTTCGCGAGTGCATACATTTTCGTAATAACTAAAATTCTACAGTTTTCCATGTGGAAACGAGAGAACTCTGCACAATATGAATGACAGATTCTCTTCGATGGGCGAAACCGAGATTTGACTTTGATCGCACTTTTTTCAATTAAAAATCTATTGGACTGATATCAACGTGTAATGATTACATGCTTAGCACTATTAACTAACTAACTATTAAACTTGGAAAGCTGAACTATTTTTCGCACTGCATTTAAGAATAAACGCAATTCTTACGAAACCCCCCGTGTCTGCTACACACAAAAGCTAGCGAATTTGTATGGAACTGTCATTTTTGTTATGACTCCAACATGTAAACCGACTCACCCAACCCACAAACCGAGAAATAACGGTTTGTATGGGACATGGTATGTATGGAACATGGAGCTTTTGAATGGGGCATTTGAAGTGGGACATTGTACCACCTCAAATTTCAAATGAGCCCCTCATACAAACATGGGACAACAATTCTTGTCCTACCCAACACTAGTAGAAGCATATGGTGAGACTGCTTTAAGTGAGAGGAGTTGTCGTGAGTGGTTTCAAAAGCTTAAAAACACTGAGTTTGACGTGGAAGACAAAGTTCGTAGTAGAGGGCCGAAAATGTACGAAGACACGGAATTGGAAGCATAATTGGAGGAAGATTCGTGCCAAACGCAAGAAGAACTTACACTTACATTAGAAGTGACTCAACAAGCAATTTCACATCATCTAAAATCATTGCAAATGATTCAAAAACAGGGATTCTATATGAACTGAAGCCAAGAGACGTTGAACGCCGATTTTGCATGTGTGAAATGCTGCTTGCCAGGCATAAAAGAATTTTTTTTTTTTGAATCGTATATTCACTGGTGATGAAAAATGGATCCAATAAGATAATCTAAAGAAGAGAAAATCATGGAGACCACCTGGCCATTCTTCAACATCGACAGCCAAACTTAATATTCAAAAAAAGTTTATGCTGTATATTTAGTTGGATCAGCTTGGTGTCGTGTATTATGAGTTGCTCAAACCGGGCGAAACCATTATTGATTCTCTCCACCGAGCACAATTAATGAAATTGAGCGGAACACTCAGCGGGAAACGCGCCCATTACTACCGCAGAGATGACAAAATTATCCTCCTATATGATAATGCTCGTCCGCATGTTGCGGCGCCATTCAAAACCTATTTGAAAACACTTAATTAGGAAGTTCTACCCCACCCGTCGTATTCACCAGACGTTGTTCCTTCCGATTATCACTTGTTCCGGTCGATGGCACATGGCCTATCTAACCAGATGATGAAGATCCTGAAAATTGGGTCGATTCGTGGATAGCCAGAAAAGATGAAAAGTTCTTCCAGAACGGTACATTACCTTTCATCCAAAGTATTGTCCATCACTTGCCACTACTTTTTTCCCATCTTTCTGCCAGTATTCGGATACCATGTTGGAAGAACATGGTATCCGAATACTGGCAGAAAGATGGGAAAAGTAGTGGCAAGTGATGGACAATACTTTGGATGAAAGGTAATATACCGTTCTTTCACAATACATTCCAAATTTTTGGTAGAAAACGGCGAAAACTTATTTGTACTCCTAACATATTAAGCTATAATAACGAAATGAAAAGAAAATATAAAATTTGGTCATAACATTAGTGGGGAGCATTTCAAACCGTTATATCTCAAACTTCAAAACAGGTATTAAGTTGAAATTTTGTCAAATTGTAGAACTATATAATCCTTAATTTTCGTGAAAGGGGTATACGGGGAACAAGGTAGTGAGCTAAAATGTCGAAAATTTTCACTAATTTTTGTAGGGTTCTGATGAAAGATATAAAGTTAAAAGTTTGCACGTGCTTACATCCAGTTGATGTACTCAAAGAAAAAATATTAATTTGAGCCAAAACTATTATTCACCTGCACCTCATAACCTGCACTAGTATCACGAGTATTAAAAAAAACACAAAAACTCGAAATTTTTTAGTCAAATCTTAAGTTACAAACTTGAAAATTTGTTAAACCCCCAACCTTTCACCTCTCCTCCCATACAAACCCAAACTTGCATATATGAACGAATGAAATATTGGTTCTATGGACTAAAGCTATTGATCGTAACCGAAGTTAATTGTTTAATAATTGACAACAGCCCTGCCCTAGAACCCCCATTTATATAGTCTTCCCTATCCTGCATATTATCTTACCACGTATCCTCAACTTGTCCTAAGAATAATAAAGTTGCACTTGTTGGCAGATTTTTTTAAACTATGGATGTGAAATTTATTGCTTTTTGAGATGTGCGGAAACGTACAGGTTACAGGTCTTGTTTAACAATTAAGTTCGTTTTGCGTATAATCTTCGGAAATTTGATCGCGTCTCTCACGTTGCAAACACGTTCCTAGACATACCATTTAAGGAGCACCTAAAAATGAGAATATGCTTATTTATTCACAAAATCATAATAACTAAAGAGCCAGCATGTCACCACCCAAGCCAGAAAACAGGCGTACTGAAGACTCTAATACACAGAGCTCGACGTATAACTGAAGGAAATCCGGGCAGTCTACGAAAGGAAAAGGAACAGTTGAATCGGGCATTCACAACAAATGGATACAAAGCGAGCGAAATTAACAAAGCGTGGAAACCGAAGCATCCAAGGACAACAGAACGAGAAGACACTGAAGAAGGAAATGCAGAGAAACGATGGGTAAAACTACCTTACATCCAGGCCACGACGGATAAGATAGGAAAAATCCTTCGAAAAACATCAAGACAACATTCACTACCCCGACTACTATCCGAGGAATTTTAGGAAACCAGAAGGACAAAAACCATTGGAGACTGAAGGAGTATACAAAGTACCGTGCGGCTCATGCGGCAAAGTATACATAGAAGAAACGGGACGCACAGTCCAAACAAGGATCAACGAGCACCAACGATGCACACGGAAAAACCAGATACAGTCATCATCGATCGCGGAACATGCAACGACAACGGACCATACAATCGATTTCGACAATGTGCAAATTCTGGCCAGGAATAGTACGAGAAGCAATACAAATTTCTAAACATCCACAGAACTTCAACCTGCCTTAAAATTTGGTAAGAACAAAATCCGTACTCAGAAATCCTTAACTAATTTAACTACCTGATACTAATTAATTCACCTCGATTTACTAATTTAACCTTAATTACCCTTCCTTATTTATAATAATTGTGTTTTGTAATTGTCGATCAATTTGATAAAGGTCTCAGCAGAGACCGAAACGCCACGAACAATAAAGCGTAACAGTGTAGAATCCGGAAATCTTTTCTTTCAAACCAGCATGTCTCTATTTTTAGATTTATTTCGATAACTCCTTACGGACTCGTTATATAATTATTCCGAGATTTAGATGCAACACACGAGAACGCACTCTGTTTTTAATATTGATGTATTATTGTCTGTTTTGTTATCATTTTTTCATATTCTTATTCTTATTTTGTTTCAATTCCAATTTTATTATTGTGCATTTAAATGGAATTCAATTCTTATTATACTATTGAATTCAAATAAACAAATGGATCACAGAAGACAGATCACACTTTTAGCTATTAAAACATCTCATTATTTGCATGACGTCACTTGTGACCACGAATATTCCGTGGAACTAATGTGTCAAATACCAAATGTCAACAACAGCAACCGACAATGATCCCACCTTTCCCTAGTCAGCGCTGCATAGAAAGGGTTTAATTCATCAATTTTAAGAAAAAATTGAACTGTTGTAAAATATTCCTCAACCCATTCGACGGTTTTTCTATAGCTCCAGCAAATTAAACTTAATATTCTAATCAAATCGAAATTCCCAAATCATGATGCGTTAACTATTTTCCAATTTCAAAACGGTGTCGGTACTTTTTTTTTGAAGAAAACCTCACAAAAGATTTATTAAAACGTCGTTATTTAGTTCTAGTGTGCGGTTGAGCCCGTTGAGCATCCCACCTGGTGCTTCTTCGCCATCCGACCCACCAATTTTGCGTATTTTACGAAGCCGAAACTTCCGCATTGTCGGCATCTCTTAATACAGATTGAGAGAAGACTATAGTAGCCTGCGTCTAAAGATCTTAAAGACGCACTGGCGGGATAAAATCAATTACGTGAAATTTATTGCGTGTAATTACACGTAAATCCGATCTTTTAAACCGTCCGCAATTCTAGTAGTTTCGTCTTCACGATAAGTACAAAAAAAAAGTGGAGAAGAGAAAAAATCACCATGCTCCTTTTGTGGTGTAATAGCGGAGAAAACAGCCTCCAAGACGGCGAATAAGAAGATGAAAAAACAATTTTCCGTGCGTTTTTTCTGGGACACACCGCAATACTGCCACTCCATGGCTTAATCTATTTTTTCCCGGACGATTGCGATAATAGCGCGGAGCAACGAAAAGTGATTTTTTTTTTAATGCTTTGATCGGTGCCGACAATGACAGTTTTTTGGGCTTAGCTAAAGAGGAGGCTACCTTTGAAGTGCGCTGGAACACGGAATAGACCAACCGAACGCAGCGCTTAAGAAGCCGGCAGCTCTAACAAAATTTCTGTAATATACATAAAGGTAGACGAGGAGAGCCTCCTCGACAATCTTCGTACAGATTTAATTTTTCAGAGTTGATGATATTCCAGTACCTCCTCGGCACTGACACTGGCCCTGAGTGAGCAGATGGGCACCATTTTGCGGGAAAACGTCTTAGATCTCGCCACTATCGGAATCGGAATTGAAATGGAAAAGGTTATTCTATGGCATCCGAGTCAAATTTCTTTTAATACCCTTTGGGTTTCGCTGTCAGTCACAATTTATGGCGCATTTTTTATGGTTTTGTAGCCAATTTGAATCGTAACGGAGCAGGAAGAGAGCTCGCATTAGTTTGATTGTCGATAATTAGGTTTTGGATTTTCGATAGTTAGGAAGACATTAGGCCGTAGTATCACAAAGTAACTAACTCTCAAGCCGTGCGTTTGTTTTTAATGCCTTAGTTTTATTGATTTAATAAATTCATGCACTACTCCCTCTTTTAAGAATTATTCTTGATATAAGCGTGATACCTATTATCAAAGACTATCAATAATGTAAGATATCCCAAGCCTATGGAAAAAAATCACCCATTTCTCACACAAAAGCTGTTCATGCGATGCGTTGAGAGCGAAGCTTTCTGATTGCTTTAAAAGCAGTCGCTGGTACTGGTTGCTGCTGGGCTTGATTGTTTCATTGCAGCTGAATGTAGGCGCGCGGGTACCGGCGAATGACCGGGGATCAAGTCGTAGGAACAATTCTGTGGTGTAAAACGATGATTTAGATGATCGAGAACTTCACGAAGTTGATGCTCTGTCAATTGAGCGGGCCATATTTTCGATTTGTAAATTGGATGAAAATTTAGGGATATGTTCTCATGGTTGAAAAAAAAATCCCATCAAACAACAATTTAACGAGCGCTCGCAAATAACGATTTTAAAACAAGCATGAAAAGCCTCAAAACAAATAAACTGCGTGATGATCTTAAGCAAACCAAACAATAATGGTCGCTCAACATCGATCTTGTTATATACGAGCATTTTTCATTTCACCATGCGCACGAACAAAGCCAACAATTATTTCGTATCGATATCTCAAATGCAAACGGTGAAAAACCTGGAGTTTGCAGAGGAGACCGCGTATGCTTGTGTATCAAGTTCTTTAATCAATCGTTTATCTTTCATAAAAATATATCGTTTATGAATCGTTAACGATATTCATTAATGAATCAAAATAAAAATCATTAACGACACATTAATGATTCATTAATAACGATTATATATTTTTGGTGAATATTTTCACAGTGCATTTCGAATTAAAAGAAAAGATTTCTGGTTTCTACACTGCCACGCTTTATTATTCGTGACGTTTCGGTCTCTGCTGAGACCAGTTTGATAAAGGTCTCAGCAGAGACCGAAACGTAAGTAAGTGGGACCGGTCCTCCAGGTCGGGGTTGGGCGAGGCGCCGACAACGCATCACCGGAAAAAAAAATTCACTGTCCAGAAACCTGAAGAACAGCCTCGGAACGGATGGACTCAACGGCAACAACCCCGCAAACGAAAAATGGACTACTCTATTGGATCTTGGAATGTTTGATCCTTATTTAGGACAGCAGCTCTGAAAGAGTTCCTCGCAGAAGTGGCAAAATACAACATCAACATAACTGCGATCCAAGAAACGAAATGGCTCGGTAACGAAATCATGAACATGAGATCACACACAATCTATTCAAGTGGAAAATTGTCGGGAAGCAGAGAGTTTGGAATCGCTTTTGTCGTTGACAAAAAATTTAGTCAGCAGGTCACGAGATTCAAACCAGTAAGTGAAAGATTGTGTGCAATCCGAATAAAGACTAAATTTTTCAACACTTGGTTGATTAACGTCCACGCACCAACTGAAGACAAGGACGATATAACTAAAGACGAATTTTATGCCACCCTAGAGACAACCTATGATTCACTGCACTCGAATGACTTAAAAATTGTCTTAGGGGATTTTAATGCAAAAGTCGGAAAGGAGGAGGCTCATAGAGGAACAACAGGAGGGAACAGTCTCCATGACATAACCAACGACAATGGCCAACGTCTTATTGATTTCGCAAGCAGCAAAAATATCATAGTAAGCTCTACGTGCTTCCCACATCGCGATATTCACAAACGAACGTGGGCATCACCAAATGGTCACTCTTTCAACCAAATAGACCACGTTCTAATTGAGAAAAGGGCTGCTTCCAGCGTACTTGATGTACGAACCCTCCGCGATGCGAATTGTGACTCTGATCACTATCTAGTAAGAGCTAAGTATCGATGCCGAATAGCTTGTCGTGGATATTCGAAAACGAGTAGAGCTCGTAAATTCCATATCGACAAACTTAAAGACGAAACGGTGGCGGAGGCTTACATGTCAGCATGTAATAAACACCTGACACCAATATACAAAAATATCCAAAATGTGCCAGTCGAGAATGCATGGCTGAAATACGAGACGGCATCAAATCCGCCGCAGAAGAGGTGTTAGGATATCAAGTACGGCGAAAAAATAATGATTGGTTCGACCAAGAATGTCGTGATGCAATAGACAGAAAGAACGAGGCTTACACAATTTTTACTGAACGACCAACACGAGCCAAAAAAGAAAGAAATGACGAGCTTAGGCGATATGCGAAAAGGACCTGCAGGCGAAAACAAAGGAAGTACCATAATGACAAGATACAAAAATGGACGACGATATAAGACAAAATAAAACGCGGGACGCATACGCAATAGTAAAAGAATTGAAAAAAGGATATAAACCAAAAACCAGTCTTTCCAAAGACGCAGAGGATAACATTATCAGCTACGCACAAGAAATCAAAAGGAGATGGGCTTCCAATTTACAACATCTTCTCAATCCCACCCTATTAGCAACTATCACGACAGACAGTATTTCAATTGAGGCCTCAACTGACGAAGAAGAACCATCATCGACACCACCCACGCTTGCTGAAATCAAAGCAGCTCGATGTGCCCAAAAACTAAACAAACCGCCGGGAATTGACGAAATACCAGTTGAACTTCTGAAAAATGGTGGAAACTGTGTCGCTGAAATACTGCACAACATGATATGCAAAATTTGGATAGAGGAAATTATACCCGACGATTGGCGAAAAAGCATTATATATATGTCCAAATTACAAGAAAGGAGAAAAACTCTGCTGTGAGAATTACAGAGGTATATCATTGTTGTGTACGTCCTATAAAATACTGACAAAGATAATTGAACGTCGTCTTAAGCCCTAGACCAATGAAATAATTGGCGAATAGATGGATTCAGAACCGGACGATCTACAACAGGCCAGATATTCTCGGTGAAACAGGTGCTTGAGAAATGCTGGGAATATAACACAGACGTGCACCAAATCTTCGTAGATTTTAAACAAGCATACGACAGTATCGATAGGAGCGTACTGTGCCAAATCATGCTTGACTTTGGAATTCCCCCAAAACTAGTCCGACTAAGAAGACTCTAAATGACGAACACTGAATCCCAAGTGAGAATACAAATCGATTCCACAACCAGTTTTCGAACGGAATGTGGCTTAAAGCAGGGAGATAGTCTAGTTTCCATGCTTTCATGCTTTTCAACTTGGTACTAGAGTATGTCGTACGAAAAATCCCAGTCGACACCAACGGGACACTAATATACACGACGACATTAACATCCTAGCAAGATCCTTCCCTCGGTTGATGAAGATAGCAAAGCCATCTTAAAAAACATAACAGGGCTACGATACTCTAGATGACATCCCAAGAAATTTTGGATGGGGAGTGTTAGAAAGGGTGATAGCATTGAAATAATTTTTTCCCCATCATGCTAAAGTAGCTATAAGAATGTTTTATACAAAATGCTTACTCCAAAAATTGAATGGGGACTGAGAAAATTAGTGAGTTAGATTTAGTGAAAATGTGAAGTTTGTATGGGAGGTGGTAGAGAGAGTGGGGGGATTTTAGTGATTTTTTCAGAAATAGCTAGGAATATTATAAAATTCACAACTCTTAAATTGCAGATTAGTACCATTCATACTTTTCAAGAAAATCGATTTTTTGTGAAGTTGTGAAACTGTGTCATATTGTATGGGAGGGGGTAGAAGCAGTGAAGCTAATCAAATATTTTTGTCTGATCTTAGTGATAATACTAATTAAGTATTTATTACAAAATGTGAGCTCTATAAATGTTATATGTTCTGAAAAAATCGTCTTAGAGCATCTCATGAAAAAGTGTAGTTTGTATGGGAGGGGGTGGAAGGAGAGGGAGGACGCAAATAAGTTTTCTACTGTAGATTTAAATCATTATGAAAATAATATATCCCAAAACTCAGACTAATAGCTTTTACACTTTTCGAGTAAATTAATTTACTGTTAAATTGCGAATTTGCGTCATTTTGTATGGGAGGGGGTAGAAGGGGTGAAGTTAATCGTCTAATTTTTTTTCGCCTTACTAACAATAATTGGCGTTACAAACTTTGTGGCAAACTTATGATACTATCAAATTTCATCTAGAGTATAAACATAACAGAACTACGATTGGGCGTAAAGCTCAACCATTCGATACTCTAGATGAAACAGATTTTTTTTTATTTTAAGAAAATCTATATAGGGAGTGGTAGAAGGGGTTACAGCATCAACTAATTTCTTCACATCATGCTAGGGTAGCCATAAAAATGTTTTATACAAAATTCAAGCTTCAAAAATCGAATAGGTACTGAGAAAATTAGCGTTTTGGATTGTGCGAAACTGTTGTATGAGAGGTGGTAAAAGGAATGGGGGTTCCTAGTGATACTTTTTTTTTAGGAACAACTGTGAACATTATGCAATTGACATCTTTCAAATTTCTGACTATTAGCATTCATACCTTTCAACAAAATCGATTTTTTTTTGTACATTATGTGGAAATGAGTAGAAGAATTGAAGGTTATCAGTTAATTATACTCTAGATGAAATCTGAGAGTATTATAAGTTTGCCACAAAGTTTGTAACGCCAAGAAATAAGACTCGGAGAAAAAAATG
Source organism: Chorisops tibialis (assembly GCA_963669355.1). NCBI lineage: Eukaryota > Metazoa > Arthropoda > Insecta > Diptera > Stratiomyidae > Chorisops > Chorisops tibialis. The sequence continues at coordinate 255,474,874 of OY770263.1, forward strand.
AATGATACAGAAGTTCATATAATCACTCAAAAATCTCAAAACCGGATGTCCGTCCGTCCGTCTGTCCGTCTGTCTGTCCGTCTGTCCGTCTCTCTGTCCGTCCGTGTCCTCTCTAGCTTGAGAACGCGTTGAGCTAGAAAGTTCAAATTTTGTATACGTCGTTTTTAACAAAAAAGTAAGGTCAAAAAAAAATTAGGCGGTTAGCTTTACCCCTTCTACCCCCTCTCATACAAAATGACACAATTTCACAACTTTATAAAAAGTCGATTTTCATGAAAAGTATGAATACTACTGATCTGCAATTTAAGACATGTCAAAAGCATGATATTTATAGTTATTTCTGAGAAGTCATTAAAAACTCGCCCCTCCTTCTATCACCTCCCATACAAACTGCACTACTTCACTACATCCAATACACTAATTTTCTCAGTACCTATTAAATTTTTAAATCCTAAATTTTGTATAAAACATTTTGATAGCAACCTTACCGTCATGTGAAAAAATTAGTTCAATGTCGTCACCCCCTCTACCACTTCCCCTACAAAATTTCTTAAGATACAAAAATTCTTAAGATACAAAAATTTCTCTTTCATCTAGAGTATCGCACGATTGGGCTTTATGCCCAATCGTACTCCTGTTATGTTTTTTTTCCGATTTTAATACTAATGTTAATTAATTATTTAGTACCCAATTCGAGCTTCATAAGTTCTATTCATACTGAAAAAATTAGTTCTAAGTATTTCAAGCAAAAGTGCAGTTAGCATGGAAGGTGGTGGAAGGAGTGTCTGGATTTTGTGTACCGTAGATCATATTTATGACAAAAATAATACATTCTTAGCCTGAAATTATTAGCTGTTATAGTTTCCAAGAAATTTGATTATTGTAAATTTTTGAGTTATGAGTCATTTCGTATGAGAGGGGGTAAAAGGGATGGAGCGATTTGGCCCATTCACGAGCTTTTTCGTCAAAAACGACGTGTACGAAATTTGAACTTTCTATAGCTCAACGCGATCTCAAGCTAGAGAGCACACAGACCGACGGACATTCGGTTTTTAGGTTTTTGAGTGATAGTATTATACTTTGTGTCTTTCAGTTCATTCTCCGAGCCGTATTTCTAAGCATTACAAAATTTAGAGCAAATTTATAATACTCTCAGATTTCATCTAAAGTAGAAAATTTTGAATCACTCCGTCCATTCTATTACTGCCCATACAATTGCATCTTTTCATAATTTTGAATTATTGCATACATCAAATTTTTCGAGTTTGATTTTTATTTTGAAAAATTCAAATTTGATACCGTACAGTAAAACCTTTTGTTGTATCTGTTTCGAATCTTTCGGGTATGTACGAATTAAATGAAGTTTTTGATTCTCGGTTTACTTGTACATCATAATTTTACCTACATCCCTCATGTCCAATAAACGTTTTTTTTTGTTTCATTGCTTCTACCCCATTATGATAATCTTCGTTATCTCCTACTTCCGGTTGTACACATGTCTTATACGTCTATAAATAATTTCCCTTCCTCTTGGCTGCATATTACCACAAATATTCGAACACAAATCATTAGCATGGAAAAGAGATTTTGGCTAAGCAAACGAAATTCGTAAAGCCCTTCGAAATCTTAAATAAACGAGACAACATTAATGAAAATTTCTCTTACTACCGGATTAAGGCCGCGTTGAAAAGATACGCATGATGTTGACTTTAATATACGTTATAGCACCACCTGAGTGGCTTGGGCTGCGGCGGCGGTCAGTTCAAAGCGAAAAACATCCTTCGGTCATGTAAACAGGAAGAGCTCAATCGATGGTATTTGTGCTGCATTTTTGTCGATTATCTTCCTCCGGTAGATTAGTCTGGCATAAGGTAATCTGCTGGCCGAAACCCGCAACCTCTCCTCGGATCGCCAATACACGCTCGTACGCCGCATTATAAAGATCCATAACAAGGGTCTGTCGTCTAATTAATGGGTCGCCATTTAACAAACAGAAATTAGGGATGCTTGCTACTTTATAAGATGCCGCCTAAGAACGGAGTCGCTTCCTTCGAATTGGATCAACCCACTTATGGTTGGCCGAGCTGACCGCTGATAAATGCAAAACTGAAATTACTACACTTACGGCGTACCTGTTTGCAGTCGCTGCGAGTACCTGCCCCGTGCTTTTTTACGCGTTCTTCTACAACAGGTATGTAGCTGCGATACGTGAGTACGAGATGCGATGCGATGGGATGTGCGATCGCTTCTGAAGAACCAGAATCAGCTCAGACTGGAGAGTCGGATCGAGCTCGACTGCTGGACGGCCTCGGGCTCCAGCATCTCGGAACTCCGCTACGGCGCAACACTTTGTGTGAGTGCCGTGCGCGATGGGTGTCGGAGATGTTGCAGGCGCGGTTAAATCTTACGAAACTTTCTTAGCGGCTACATGAGCGAAGATCAAACGGATCTGCCTGCGCGTATCACGGTAGCCCCGTTGGAAGGTAAATTGCTTTTGACATGGGTATTATTTTCCAGCCTGTTTTTCTCATCTTTTTTGCTGGACGTGATCGGGTTTTTTTTTTACTTGCACGGCTCATTTCTTTCTTGTGCCAGTGCCACCTTTTAACCTTCCGTAACCAATTCATTAATGAACTCACCCGAGAGACATGAAGCACTCAGATCAGAAGCTGCGGAGCGGATCAGATCTACCTCCTAGAATACTCTCGGACGCCATAAGAGCATAAGACCGGAGTCGATCATCGGCAATGATAAGAAAAAATGCTGATACGGCCGAAGAATGGTTGAGAGCGATGAAGAAAAGATACTTCTACGCGGGACTTCTTAGGAGCGGCACTGAGCCGAGCTGAAAGGAAAATCGATTCGAAACGTGTCAGGCTTGCCGGATTAATGTTACCCTTCCTTAACGAACCCCAGCGGATTTTGTGCCGTTGGAAAAGATCATCTTCGGTTGTAACTTGTAATCCGATTATTGAAATTTTCTACTTGGGCTAAATTATAAGTGTTTGACTTTGTTGCACCGAGAGACGATAACTCAATGGCAACTGATTCAATATTTCATGTTAATGTATTCTACGTTAGCCGAGATAACAGATTTCATGTAACTAATTACTGATCTCAGGGTCTTAAGGGGAACAACAGAGATACTTTTTTCATTTACTGGAGGATGATCATGTCGCATTACTTTTAATTTTAGGATTAAACACACATTGCGGACGAATTTTGAAAAATATCATTTGCTTCCAATCTTACTCCAGCACGTCGTATTTTATTATTCTAATAATGAAATATTGTGATCAGCATAAAAAAACAGAACATAGTTATGATTGAGCATAAATCCCAATCATATGATACTCTAGATGAAATGGAAAAGAGTTTAATATACCGGAAAATATGTCATCTCAACTTCTTTCGAAAAGTGTATTGCGACTTTTGTATGGGAGGTGATAGAAGCAGAGGGGAGAGGTTTGTAATTTTTGTATATGACACAGAAACGTGGCATGCAAAATGTTTCGTGCTGAATTTAAAATTTGTATTTTTTATTATTTACAAAGAAATTAAACGTAGTTTTCCTAAAATTGGGACATTTGTATGGGAGGTGGTAGTAAAAGTGGGGGTTGTATACGATTTTGAAACTCTTCATCGATATTCTTATCACCATGCTTTGTTTCAATTCCAAAGTCGACAGCTCTCATATGTTGGAAAGAGAAATGCTTTTTTTGAATTTATAATGAAGATATTTGTATGGGAGGAGGTAGAAGGAGTGCAGCGAAGCTGGTAATTTTTTTTAGCATTTATTGCAATTATTAAGGGACAAATTCTGGCAAAATTTTAAGTTCCAACTTTTTCTAATTTTAATGAAAATCGATATAATGCATTTACCAAAATTATACATTTGGGTGGGAGGTGGTACGGATCAAAACAAAACTTTTCGTCGTCTATGATATTTCTTTATTATACTTTCAATAAAACTTCAAGTCAATAGCTTTGACAGTTTCGGAGAAAAATAATTTATTAAATTAAAAGAAAAGATTTCCGGATTCTACACTGTTACGCTTTATTATTCGTGACGTTTCGGTCTCTGCTGAGACCTTTATCAAACTTAGAATCCGGAAATCTTTTCTTTTAATTCAAAATGCACTGTGAAAACATTCACCAAACCAAAAATAATTTAACTAAAATTTGAAAATTTCGTGAAATATGTATGGGAGTGGTAGAAGCAGTGAGGTGAAGTTGATGGTTTTCTTAAAACTGGTTACAATTATAATGAAATTAACACTTACAAAAATTTGTTCATTTCGCTTCGCTAGCTTCAATCGAATAAATAGATTTTTGAAAATTGTACATTTGTATGAGAGGGTGTAGAAGGAGTCAGGGCATCGCATGAATATTTTGCGATGTTAATAATATATGTATAGGTATTTTTATACTTTGACCCAAATTTCAAGTTGATGCCTTAAAAAGTTTCGGAAAAAAATCAATTTCTTAAAATTTCGAAATTTCATGACATTTGTGTCGGAGGGGGTAGAAGGAGTGGCAGAATGTAGCCCGTTCACGAACTTAAAGTTACTTTTTCGTTAAAAATAGAACACAACCAATTTCAGCACGATAAGCGTTCGAGAGTTATGTTGTAGACAGACGGGCAGACGACCTAACGTCCAGAAGGACAGACAGACGGTCACCTGGAATCGATGTTTTTGAGCGACAACAATTAATTCTCTCTGCGAGCAATGTTTTTTAGCGTTACAAACGGTAAGGCAATCACAATATACTCTCAGATTCCATTTAGAGTATAAAACATAACAGGACTACGATCGGGTGTAAAGCCCAATCATGCGATACTCTAGATGAAAAGGAATATTTTAATTTTAAGAAATTCTGTGTGGTAGAAATGACGGCGTTGAAACAATTTTTTCACGTCATGCTAGAGTCGCTACCGGAATGATTTATTGAAAATGTAAGCTTCAAAAATTTGATAGGTATTGAGAGAACTAGTGTGTTGTATTTAGTGAAATTGTGCAGTTTATATGGAAGGTGGTAGAAGGAGTTGGGAGTTCTTAGTGAGTTTTTTTAGATATTACTATAAACATCATGTATTTGATATGCTTTAAATCGCAGATCTGTTGCATTCATACTTTTCAGGAAAATCGACTTTTTGAAAAGTTTTGAAATTGATTTATATTATATGGGAGGGGAGAGAAGGAGTGAATCAATCAAACAATCAAATTCCTGTTAAGACCCCCTATAGGGGCATAGGACTGAAACAGCTCTCTCCTACACAGCGCGAACCTGAGCATAGGCCTTAAGCTGTGCCAGGACTTGTTTACTTCTTTGGCTCCTGCTCAACTGCTTGCTTCTATGTGTTACATGATCGACCAACCCGACGTCTTCCTTGCGGATTATAATCCAGGACGTGTTTGACGATTTTCCGCTCTGGTTTCCTCAAAGTATGAACGATCCACTGCCACTTCAGCCTCTGAATCTCAGTTCCTATTTTAGTCTGGCCAGGTGTACGCTAAAGTTCGTTACTGCCACTTCCGCCTTTAAATCTCAATACCTATATTAGTCTGTCCAGCTGTACTCCAAAGTTTCGTCGTTGGAGATCACTTCTGGCCAGAATATTCCTAAAATGCATCGGAGACATTGGTTCACGAAAATCTGCAGTTTCTTGGTAAGCCGAACGGTCACTTTTCACGTAGTACAACCATGTAACAACACGGAATTGACGCATGCGTCAAAAACTCGCAGCTTCGTGCGAAGAGAGATCTCCTTTAACGTCTAGAAAGGGGAAAGGATACCGAAGGCCTGACGAGCTTTATTTACACGAGCCTCAATATCCTTTTGGGCTCCGCCGTCCATGCTGACAACGCTTCCTCTTCAACATCTTGTCCGTTAAGAACAATCGGTGTGCTTGCGTTCGAACCTGTGCGAATGGGAAGACAAGGCTGTATAATATCTCCAGCCATGTTTCTGGTGGTAATAAGTGACATCTTGAAAGCTGCACTGGAAGATGGGGAAGATAAAGGTCTTCAATGGAAACTATTTAACATCTCAAGACGTGTGATGATGTGTGTTTGCTTTCACATAAGCGTTCGGACTTAGAGTCCAATGTTTGCTCGTTGCATTCTAAATGCAAAGTGGCGGCACTGAAAATAAATGTGCGTAAAGTCAAGCACATGCACATGGATTGGACATGGATTCGAACACAAGCACACCGATTGTTCTTAATGGACAAGATGTGGAAGAGGTGCAAGATTTTTGTCAGCTCGGAAGCATTGTCAGCATGGACGGCGGAGCCGAAAAGGATATTGAGGCTCGTCTAAATAAAGCTCGTTAGTCCTTTAGTATCCTTTCTCCTTTCTGGAGGTTAAGAGAGATCTCCTTCGGACGAAACTGCGAGTTTTTGACGCATGCGTCAAATCTGTGTTTTTATATAGTTGTACTACGTGGAAAACGACCGTTTGACTTACCAACAAACTGCAAACTTTCGTGAACCAATGCCTCCAACGCATTTTAGAAATATTCTGGCCAGAAGTGATCTCCAACGTCGAAACTTTGGAGTACAGCTGGACAGACTAATATAGGTATTGAGATTTAAAGGCGGAAGTGGCAGTAAATCGGTCACACTTTGAAGAAACCAGAGCGAAACATCACCAAACACGGTCTGGAATATAGTCCTCAAGGAAGACGTCGGGTTGGTCGGCCATGTTGCACATGGAAGTGAGCAGTTGAGCAGGAGGCCAGAGGAATAAACAAGTCCTGGCAACAGCTAAAGGCCGATGCTCAAGATCGTGCCTTGTGGAAGAGAGTTGTTCTGTCATACGCCCCTAAAGGGGGTCTTAAAGAAAATTTGATTTGATTAACTTTGTCAGCATAGGGCTTAATTCTCTTTTCCAGAATCTTCGTCAAGATCTAATAAGACGGCCACAACAGAGATATTCCTCGGTAGTTTCGCAGCAGAGTTTATAACTTTTTTTAAAAATTGAACATATGATGCTCTTACGCCAATCTTCAGGAGTCGTTTCCAATGTCCGTGACTAATCTATGTAGGAGATGCGCTATGCAAGTGTCGCCGGCTTTCAGAAGCTCAGCTGAAAATTGATCAGTGCCCGGTGCTGTGATGTTCGGGTGGTTCCTCAGAACTGTTTTTACTTCAAAGTATTGCGCCCATCTTAGTCGTATGTCGTCCGCATTACTTATAATGTTCCCTTCTGCATTCTTGTAGAGAATAGTTTTCGGTTGGTATTCCTCTTTCAACCTTTTAACTAAGGAGTACGAGGCTCTGTTGTGTAATTTAAAAGTTTCGTCCATGTTTTTAATTTTGTTATTATTGTACTTCCGTTTTCTCCGGCTGCATATTTTGATTGCGAATCGTCTAAGATCATTATATTTGTCCTGTTTTTCTCGTGTCGACCGTTCTGTTAATATTTTGTAAGCTTGATTTTTTCGCTCTAAGGCATCTTGGCATTCGTTATCGAACCAATCATTTCTTTTACGCCGGGGTTGTTGTTCTATTTGCCTTCTCTGCGACAGATGTAATGCCATCTTTGATATTTTACCACATTTCTTCTATTGACATGCTGGCGTTGGTGTTCAGCATTGTCGCGAAGTGCCTTTCCAAGGCCGATACATATTTCGCTACTATTTTCTCGTCTTTGAGTCTTCCATTGTCGAATTTAGGAACCGGAAATGTTCTTGAGTGTCCTCGGTTTGCGATTCGACATCGGAACTTGGTCTTTACCAAATGGTGATCTGTGTCGCAATTAGCCGCCCGACATGTACGCACGTCGAGAATGCAGGAAGCCGTCCATTTAAGAAATGGACAATAATCGTAGTTGTTTCTGAAAAAAACTAAACATTAAAGGCCTCCCACGCCTTCTACTACCTCCCATACAAACTGCACAATTTCACTAAAACCAATAAACTAATTTTCTTAGTACCTATTCAATTTTTGAATTTTGCTTAAAACATTTTTGTAGCTACTCCGGCATGATGCAAAAACAATTAGTTCAATACTGTCACCCCTTTTTCTCTCCATACAAATTTTTTAAGGTTATGGAATGTTTATTTCATCTAGAGTATCGTACACTTTTCGCGCAATTGCTGTCCTGTTATATTTCTTTATGCGTATGTCATTAATTGAGAAGACCATAACAATTTCGCAATAACACAAATGGTTTTTTTGATGTAAGTATCGATCTTCTAGGTTCCGATAGTTGCAAAATCCCACAGTGCCTTTTTCCTTTCCTTCATTCTTATTAACCCCTTATTTCTCGCAGCACATTCAAGGATGGTGTGCTTCTTTCGGTCATCTTTTCCCCCACGCCCACGCTCCTGACTGCCGGCAAATTGTGCTGCCCGGACCTAGAGGAGCCCCATTATTCTGCTGACGGATTAGAAGCCGCAGCAATGTGGCCCAATTCGTTACAGTGGATTACACAACTAACGTTTGCCAAGTATTTAAAAGTATTAGGAATGATTCAAAAGCTTTTTTATGCATCGTATCATGACTGGCGATGAAAAGTAGATACATGACGATAACCCGAATCGTAGAAAATTGTGGGCTACGCCCGGTTATGCATCAACATCAACGAAGCCGAATATCCATAGCTCTAAGCTCATATTTTATATTTAATTGGATTAGCGACGAAACCATCACGATGCGTATAAATCGAGCATTGAAGGAAAAACGGTCGCAATACGAGGAGAGACACGACAAAGTAATTTCGCTGTATGACAACGCTCGCCGGCCACATGTAAAAATGGTCAAAACCTATTTGGAAACGCTCGAATGGGAGTCCTTCTCCAACCGCTGTATTCACTGAACATTACTCTTCCGTTTACCACTTGTTCCAATCGATGACTCATGGCCTGGTTGAGCAGCACTTTCATCCATTTGAAGGTGCCAGAAAATGGGTCGATTCGTGGACAGCTTCAAAAGATGAGTCGTTCTATCGATATTTGTATGCTACCCGAATGATGGGAGGAAGTAGTGACTAGCGATAGATAATATTTATATGATATGTTCCTTACTATTTTTTTTAAATAAGGCATCCATTGTTGGTACAGACCCCTTTCAAAGATCGAGTTGGCTCAGATATATTCACGTAGGCAGTGTGTTCCAATTATGCATCGACTTCTGCATTGTGGAACAAAATACATCCATCTAGGAAACTATCTAGGATTTATTGAATTATCAAACTCCAATATCACACGAAAGACTCTATTTATTCGTAACTTCTCACAATTTCCACAGTTAAGCTGAACTGTCCTACAACTACAAAGGATCTACCCTGATCCCATCCCGAAAATGATCTGGTGACTTTTCGTAGAAACTATCATTGCTTTGTTTCTTTCACTTTGTCGCATGGTCAAATGTTGCCGCCAGCAGTACATGGACATGGTACTTGCCTGACTGCTGTATTGCTGACATAAGCGGACATAAATATAAAGACACGCATTATCATCCATTGGATTACGAGGATTGTGTCGCTTTAAGGAGTCGTCGGGCCGGTCAGCAGGAAAGAAAGATCTAAAGATTGCGGTGCGCTGTCACAACACCCTATCGACGATATAATAAAAGAAAAAAATAAAAGATCGTACTGGAAGGATTTCGACGATATAATAAAAGAAAAAAATAAAAGATCGTACTGGAAGGATTCAAAGAAATTCCTGCGACAACATCGGAGGTGGTCAAATACGGATGTACACTGAGATGTATTCAGTTTTTCATGAGACTCACGGCTTCCAATGATTTATTAACAATGCCCCCCGCTGGATATGTTTACTTTTATTTGGCGGCAATTAAAGATACAAAATAATTTAAAACTGTCGTTTTTGTAGACCACCGACGACGTTTTTTTTTTTAAATAGACCAACAAGGACTTTGAAATTGAGACCTCCAAGTAGTTTTCGTTTGTGAAAATATTTTCACGTTCTTTGAATTCTTCGGTGGGCACAATTCTAATAATATGTCCGAAGGATTTGAAAGGTATAATATAGTTCGAGATGATCTCGTTAAATTAATGAAAAGATTTGATTTCGTATAACAGCGTGGGTGGGATATTTTATATTGTAACGAAAAAAGGTGATTTTATTTGATATAAAAAATTAGCGAACCTTAAAAAATTTAAAACACAATTATCATCACAGTATGAGTCTTATATTGTTTTGGGACGCTAAAATTTGAAGTATACTTTTGCATATCCATTATTTTATGCAAAGAATTAAACGTACTACAAAAAATATAACAGAATTATGATTGGGTATAATGTCCAGTCATATGGTATTCTAGTTGAAATGGGACAAAAATTAATGTACTGGAAAATGTGTCATCTCAAATTTTTTCGAATATTGTATTGCGACTTCTGTATGGGAGGTGGTAGAAGCAGAGAAAGGAGGTTTTTAATTTATGTATATGATACCAAAAGTGGCATGCAACATGTTTCGTGCTAAATTTAAAATTTGTAGTTTTCATTATTTTCAAAAAAATTGGATATAGTTTTCCAGAAATTGAGGCATTCGTATGGGCGGTGGTAAAGAAAGTGGAGGGTTTTATATGATTTTGAAACTGTTTATCAACATCCTTATCACCATGCTTTGCTTCAATTTCAAAGTCGATAGCTCTCAAAACTTCGAAGGGAAAATGCTTTTCTTGAATTTATAATTTTGATATTTGTATGGGAGGGGGCAGAAGGAGTAAAACGAAGTTAATAATTTTCTCAGCATTTATTACAATTATCAAGGCACAAGTCCTGGCAAAATTTCTGGTTTTAATGGAAATCGATATAACGCATTTAACAAAATTGTGCATTTGCATGGCAGATGGTAGAAGGAGTTCCCGGATCAAAACAAAATTTTTAATAATGATATTTGCAATGTTATCTTCTACATCTTCTACAATGACACTACAGCCCAAATCGGACCTTGGCCTCCTGATATTCAGGTTCCTTAGCATTTTTCATTACTTATTATGGAAGAGTTGTTAGCCCTTCGCACAACCCTCTTTCTACGAATTTTTCATTTTCGTAGATTGAGGTGACCAAGGTATATCCAAGCAGGCAATGTACTAGAATTATATATTGCGTCGACCGGGATTTGAACTCACGACCTTCGCATTACAAGACTAACACACTACCCACTAGGCTACATCCTAGCTTTGCAATGTTATACTTTGCTCAAAATTTCAAGTCGATAGCTTGAACAGTTTCAGGTAAACTTAATTTAACTCAAATTTCGAAATTTCGTGATATTTGTATGGGAGGGGGTAGAAGGAGTGATGCAAAGTTGATAATTATACTCTAGATGAAATCTGAGAGTATTATAAGTTTGCTCTAAAGTTTGTAACGCCAAGAAATAAGGCTCGGAGAAAAAAATGATGAATACAGAAATTAATATTATCACTCAAAAATCTCAAAACCGGATGTCCGTCCGTCCGTCCGTCCGTCCGTCCGTCCGTCCGTCCGTCTGTGCGCGCTCTAGCTTGAGAACGCGTTGAGCTAGATAGTTCAAATTTTGTACACGTCGTTTTTGACAAAAAAGTAAGGTCAAGTTCGTGAACGGGCCAAATCGCTCCACCCCTTCTACCCCCTCCCATACAAAATGACACAATTGCGCAATTTGACAATAAACGGATTTGCACGAAAAGTATAAAAGCTATTGGCCTGAAATTTGGAATATGTTACTTTTATGATAATATCAATCTACCGTACGAAAATTATGCGTATCCTCCCCCTCCTTCTACCACCTCCCATACAAACTGTACTTGTCATGAATTACTCTAAGCCAATTTACTCATTGCGTATACAATTTAGAGAGCTGAAATTGTGCACCAAATATTTATTTGAAATTGTTAGTAAGCCCAAAAAAATTGAGACTATTAGCTTCACCCCTTCTACCCCCTCCCATACAAAATGACACAATTTCGTAATTTGACAATAAACGGATTTACTCGAAAAGTATAAAAGCTATTAGTCTGGATTTTCGGATGTGTTATTTTCATAGTAATTTAAATCTACAGTAGAAAAATTATTTGCTTCCTCCCTCTCCTTCCACCCCCTCCCATACAAACTACACTTTTTCATGAAATGCTCTAAGACGATTTTCTCAGAACATATAACATTTATTGAGCTCATATTTTGTAATAAATACATAATTAGTATTAGCACTAAGATCAGAAAAAAATATTTGATTAGCTTCACTGCTTCTACCCCCTCCCATACAATATGACACAGTTTCACAACTTCACAAAAAATCCATTTTCTTGAAAAGTATAAATGGCACTAGTCTGAAATTTCAGGGATGTCAATTTTACAATATTCCTAGTTATTTCTGAAAAAAATCACTCTAATCGCCCCACTCTTTCTACCACCTCCCATACAAACTGCACATTTTCACTAAATCTAACTCACTAATTTTTTCAGTTCCCATTCAATTTTTGGAGTAAGCATTTTGTACAAAACATTTTTATAGCTACTTTAGCATAATGGGGAAAAATTAGTTCAATGCTGTCATCCCTTCTAATACTTCCCATGCGAAATTTCTTGGGATCACAAAAAATTCTATTTCATCTAGAGTATCGTAAGATTGCGCTTTACGCGCAATCGTAGCCCTGTTATGTTTTTTTTTAAAACTAATTGCAATTATAATAAAAATAGTTCTGTCAGAACTTTCTTCGCTTTGCTAGTTTCAATAAAAATCGAAGAAATGCATTTTTCAAAATTATTCATTTGAGAGGTAGAAGAAGTGAGGGAATTAGATTAATATTTTGGGACATTAATGGTATTTATATCAATGTACTTTTGCCTAATTTTTAAATCAATATCTTAAATAACTTTGGAGAAAAATTAATATCTTAAAATTTCAAAATTTCATGAAATTTGTAGGCTATAGGCTTTACACCCAATTATAATTCTGTTATGTGGTTTTATTAGTATAAAGATGGATTTGTTGTGAACCGAAAAAGAAAATAATACTAATAAAAGTTACGCAATCAATTAGATTTTATGAGCATATAAAAGTACATTGAATTTTCAAAGTAATCTTTTTCCAGTTTGTTCCTGGCCATCCACGAATGTCTTTTTTGCAGCAATTTATCACTACTACACCTATTTTGAGCTATTCGCATAATTCTTCGATTCGAATTTACGTCATCTTCAACGAAAATATGTTATCCGTAAACATGGCTCATTAAGTAACCTACTAAATATTTCTTTTCTGCAACATTTTTTTTGTGAAAATTTCAGCTGATAGAAAATGAATTTTAAAATTTTTGCTTACAGTGCTTTTGGTCGCTTAACTAATAACTGATTGAGCCACAGCGAGGCCGTATATCAAGATGGCAGTCGTCTTCCAATTTTGACGAAATGACGAAATCCAGTAGAAAATCCGACAAAAACACTGTCCTATGCACTTCAGCTCAAAATATTTATAGTGGTGATAAATTGGCGGAAAAAGAGGCATCCGATTAGTTGGATGGCAAGGAGCTGACTGGAAAAAAATCACTGTAAAAATTCAAAGTACCTTTAAATGATGATAAAATCTAATTCATTGCTGAATTTATATCTAGTTTTTTCCCAAGACTAAAAACACATCAAACTTTACTATGATAAAAACCAAAAAAAAAGATCCAATAATCGACTGTATACAAACTTAGCACAACAAAAATATGAAAAATTTCGAAACAAAACATCTTTCATCATTTAATATATTATTAACGAAAGTTATAAAAAAAACGAGACCATTTTATAATGGTAAAGCGACAAAAAGTAAGTAGTCATCTTGTTAAATTCATGTAATAAAATCATTTGAAAATGGGCTAGTTTGCAGTTCTTAAAAAGTATAAGCGAATTGGTGGCCGTATTTCATTTCTGAAACAAAACTTTTAAATTTTGTTCAAACCAAATCCTAGTAAATTTAATAAAGAATAAAATGAAAAATAAAAGGATTCATTATCTTGCACTATTAACTCGGAAAATTCGTTCGAAAATATGCAATTTTCGAAGAAAACCGCCCTTTGCGACACACGGCCCCTTTAGTATCCATTAAATATCATGAACGAAATTTAACTTTAATAAACAAATTCGGCTATCGTTAAGCTTGTACTTGTATGCACATTCAAATCAAATGATTCTTAGTAGCGGCCAGCCATATAACAAACATATTTTAATTAAATGATTCATCCCAAGAATTTATCGAGAAAAAATTAAAACACAATTAAAAAAAAAAAAACTTCAAAAATAAATTCTCGAACATAAATTTCGGTCGAATAAAACAAATAGCAACATGGCAGCAACATACTTTAACAGATTTTTATCATTGCGTCTTACAAGAATTTTCGGGTTGCCTTTGAGTCCGATCGCAGGTTATAAATTTCCTGACAAGTTCGTTTCGAAGAGGATCCCACAGTTTTTACAACGATCATGATCATGACCACATGAGCATGTCTGACCATCAAATGACCACCGCTGGAATGAATTAGGTGGCATGGATGGATCAAGCAATCCACCGGAGACAAATTAAGAAATCGTTTGATTTATTACCGAAATTACTGAAAATAAATAAATCGAAACTATTAAAAGACCGGGAAGAATTTAAAGAAAACTAAAACTACGATCTCCGCATGTCCAGTATAAAACCGATATAATCTTAAACTTGGATTGCGCTGTGGATTCGGCATCCTCTGAAGCTGCAGATATTCCAGGAATTAAGATGTACGTCAGACGTGGCAATAACTTTCACGTGAAAAAGGGTTTGATTAATCGCTTCGAATAATGCTTTCAAGGTTTTTGATTTTGAATGAAGGAACGATTTATTTGAATGTACAATTTATTTTGAAGAAAAATCGATCAGGACTAGTCGGCTTTTTAATACAATTTAGTTGGTGTTTGATACTACTTACTTGATGGCGCTACGACCGAAATCAAGTCTTGGCCAACTGTTTACTTCGCCCCCATCCTGCTCGGTTCAGTGACCGCGTCATCCAATTTGAAAATCTAAGTGATGTGCTGTCTTTTTCTCCTTCAATGGCATTACAGCGAAAATTGAGCTTTGGCCTCCTGACCCTCAGATTCCTTAACATTTAATTGTTATTGTGAGAGTCTACAAATTCCCATTTCGGCGGGTTGAGGTGGCCCAGATATACCCACGCATGTAGTAAGTTGGTATTATACGTCGACTGGGATTTGAACTCACGAACTTCGCATTGTAGACCAATACGATACCCACTAGGCAACACCCAGGCGGTCTGCGTGAATAGAATCTTCCCAGCGCTTCCGTGTTTTCCAACTGAACTTTGTCCACCGACTTTGCCCTTTAGTTTGGAATGCTTCCGTTATCCATCCGAAGGAGGGTTGACACTTTTGGATTGTCGAAGTTAACATACAATTCGTATTCTTCAGATCGAGTCTTCTCTCACAGGTCCGAGGATTCTTCTGAGGACTTTTCTTTGAAAAGCGTTAAGTAATTTTTTGAAGCTACTGTTCACGTTTTGCTGCCAGACCATTGCACAGGTCTTATAATCGTTTTATATAGTTAAGGATTAGTTTTCCACGTTTTTGTATTTAATTATTTGAAGTACCGAGTAATACGTCAGCAACGTAAGCGGGATGCGTACGAAGACTCAGGATCTATATCTCGCCGCTGCTGTTTGTACCTTTGACATCGTGTGCATTTGCGAGACATGGTTGTCCTGTCAGTTCAAAGATTCGGAACTTTTCGATTCCGACTTTGAAGTTTTTCGTCGTGACCGCCACCCCAACTTACTCTATCCACCGGTTGGGGGTGGAGTTCTCTGCGCTGTTCGTCGCCGGTTTGCTTCTACGATAGTCGATGTTCCAGGAACCGAGAATCTAGAGTTCTTGTGTGTAGCTGTAACACTCGGAAACCGCAAGCTGTACGTCGTAACTGTATACATCAGATCGCCTTCACCTTCTTCAGTTTACGATGCGGTTTATAATGCGTTTGAAACCTGGCTTGGCCTTATGCATCCATCAGACGATATTTTAATTCTGGGCGACTTTAATTTACCACAAATACACTGGCTACGCTCTGATGATAATGAGGTTTGTATGTCGCCTTCGTATTCCTCCTGTGCTCGACATGAAATACAATTTGTGGACAACATGCTTGCTACGGGACTTTTCCAAGTTTGTCCAATTTCGAACGATCATGGAAGATTTTTGGATCTGATTTTCTCATCTGATGCCAGCGTTACGACGATTGATAGATGTCACAGTCCTTTGCTGCCTGACTTGCCAATTCATCCTGCGCTTCACGCAACATTCAACTCTCAGACAGAGTTTACGAACTCGAAATGTATTGTTAGTAATTATTTTAATTTCGCCAAAGCTGATTTTGAAACTTTAAATCTTGACATATCCAATTGCGATTGGTCGTCTGTGTGGAATGAATCTGATGTTGACAAAGCCACTTCTAATTTTTACACGATCTTAAATGGCTGCTTTCTGCGTTGTGTTCCTGTAGTTTGTTCGAAACCTACCAGGAGGCTTCCCTGGTTTGACGATGATTTAATTAATTTGAAAAATCAAAAAACGAAAGCTTGGAAAACTTACTCGCTCTCAAGGAGTGATACGGACTACATAATTTACATAAACCTATGTAATTGTTTTATAAGTCAGTCTCGAGCTGCCAATAACCAATACCTTTTTACTGTTAAAAACTCTTTTAAAGATAAACCGAAACAATTCTGGAATTTTGTCAACTCCAAGAAAAACTCTGATGGTTATCCTTCCAGTATGTTTTTTAACGATGTAGTCAGTGCTGATCCTACTACAATTAGCAACTTATTTTCCAACCATTTCCGGACCGCCTTCAATTGTAGTATGCAGCTAACATCCGTTGGTAACTTTCAATACATGTCAAAGTTTCCTTCTTCGTCCTTGGTTCCAAAAGATCTTTTCATTGACGAATCTACTATTTTGAAATACATTGATAAACTTCCCACTAATTTCTCTAGTGGAGCAGATGGTGTTCCTTCTTCTGTGATTAAAAAGTGTAGTTCATCCCTTTTACCTATCCTTGGGTATCTTTTTAATTCATCGCTTCGTAGTGGAGTTTTCCTATGTCATGGAAATACTCAACTATAATGCCCTTGCTTAAGTCTGGTAAAAGAGACAATGTAAGTAATTATAGGCCTATAGCGAATCTTCCATGTGTTGCTAAGCTATTTGAATCTATTGTGTGTGATGTAATGTATTTCCATTCCAAGTCGATTATTGGATCATTCCAGCATGGCTTTGTCAAGGGCAGATCCACTGTAACTAATCTTATGGAATTTTCGAACTTCTGTCTTTCTGCTATCGAAAACGGGAAGCAGGTCGATTGCATAATTGCATGAATTAATATTCTTGTGCATAAGCTCCGCCTGCCTGGTTTTCCTGATATTTTCGTCCTTTGGATTAAGTCGTATCTTAGTGATCGCATTCAGAAAGTGTACTTTCGTGGAGCCTTATCTTCTGAAATATTTAATACTTCTGGCGTTCCGCAAGGTAGCCATCTGGGTCCACTTCTATTCCTTCTCTTTATCAATGACGTGAGTTCGTTTATCTCTAACTCGAACATTCTTCTCTATGCCGATGATGCGAAAATCTTTAAGATTATCTCCAGCAGCAATGATTGTCTATTATTGCAAAGTGATATCTCGCGTTTTCATGACTGGTGCTTACTTAACAATTTACATCTCAACATTAATAAGTGCACTGCTGTTTCGTATTCTAAGAAGAGAATATCAATGAATTTTGACTATGTTGTAGATGGATGCTCTTTACTTCGTTCTGACAAAGTACGTGATTTGGGGGTACTATTCAACTGTAATTTTACCTTTGATGATCACGTGAATCACATTGCTGGTAAAGCGAACGCTATCCTCGGTTTTGTTAGGAGACCATCGAAAGAATTCAATGATTTCTTTACAACGAAAATGTTGTATTGTGCATTTGTCCGATCTATCCTAGAATATGCTAGTCCTATCTGGTCACCATTTTATTCCATTCACATAGATAGGATCGAAGCAGTTCAACGTCGGTTCTTAAGGTTTGTCCTTCAGGGCCTTCCCTGGTCCGATCCACTCAGGTTACCGCCATATGTTGATCGTTTAATTCTGCTGTCTATGGATTCCCTTGAGAAAAGGCGGATACATGCCAGAGTTGTTTTTGGTTTTAAAGTAATTACAGGTATAATTGACTCTGACAAATTGTTGTCTATGATTAATTTCAATGTTCCATATCGCCCTTTACGAAATTGTGAGCTTTGTAGAACTCCGCAGCATCGCACAAACTATGGGTTTTATGAACCAGTTTCATTCATGTTAAGAGATCTCAATAGTTTCTTCTCGCAATTGGATTTTCACATAAGTGTCCCACAAGTAAAAAGTCAGCTTTCTTGATGTTAATAATGTTTGATTTTGTAAAAAGTTTAAATTTCTGTGTACCTCATTCTGTTTAATTATTATTAATTAATTATATTATTAATTTATATTATTATAACTGTTATTATTAATGTAGTAATCAATTTTTTGATGAATGAATAAATTATTATTACTCGCCATCATTATTTTTCTTTTAATTTCGATGGGCTCGCTTCCATCCACCGATTGGTTTGCCCCTAGGTATATAATGTTGTCTACGTTTTCTAGGTTATAATCTCCTACTATAACATTTTGTGTAATTGGTGTCGTTTTCCTAGTTTGTGTATAACTTTTGTATTATTTTCGTTAATACGTATTCTAACTTCCCTTGCTACCGAGTCAAGACATACAAATACTTCTTTAGTACTCTCCAGAGATCTTGCGAGGATATCTATATCGTCGGCATATGCTACGAGTTCTGTGAATTTGAAGCATAGTGTTCCCTTGGTGTTAATGAGAAGCTTCCCAAGAAACATATTCGATTGCCAAGTTGAAAAGCATTGGTGCAAAGCGGTGTTTAAGGCCGTTGTCAGTTCTAAAGCTGGCAATCAAAACATTTTCTAATCTGAGTTGCGACAAAGATTCTGTTATTGTAATTTTTGGAAGCCGAACCAGTTTTGGTGGGACTTCAAATACCAATATAATTTTATATAGTATACGCCTGTCGATACTATAGTATGTCTGTTTAAAGTCAACCAATATTTGGTACTCATCAATGTTATGCTCCCAGCCCTTCTCCAACATCTGTTTAACTGGTCCGTGGTCGATCGTCCAGCTCTAAGCCCGTATTGGTATTGACCAATTACTTTGTCAGCATAAGGCTTAATTCTCATTTATTGAATTTTAGTTAAGATCTTATAACACGTTCACAACAAAGATATTCCTCAGTTGTTTTTACAGCAGAGTTTCTCACCTTCTTTAAAAAATTGGACATATGATACTCCTGCGCCAATCTTCAGGAAGTGTTTCCAGTGTCCATATGTCCGTGATTGATCTGTGCAGGATATGTGATGACGCCAGCTTTCAGAAGCTCTGCTGGATATTGATAAATGCCCGGTGCATTGTTGTTTGTTAGGTTCTTCAGGGCCGTTGTGTGGGAGGACTCAAAGAGGATCCTTCATCAGTTGTTATATCAGTTCATCGGTGTTGTAAGACCTCTCATTTGGGATACTCTGATTTAGGATTTTAGATTAATATAACGAAGAAATGCAAATGATTCCACTGGCACTCTAAATTCTTAAACTATTATTCTAAGTCCTAATTTTTGGAGTATGCCGTACGATTTTTTTTTTTTTTGAATCAGACTTCCTTTTTGACTGTATCTATTTGCATATTCGATTAGTGACTTCAGACGTAGGAGACCCAGCTGATACTTACAGTAACAATGATTTTTTTAATTTATTAAATTCTAAGTGAGAGATGTAGTTCAAGGACATAGGCCCTCTGTTGCGAGATTCTTCCACCTCCGATGCAGGCATGCATTTACCACACACCGATCCACCTTTTTCCACTGCATTTCCTATATGTTCCAAAAATATAATTAAGTGCAACATAAAATTATAATATACATATATCACTGAAAATTTCCTCGCAGGAGGGTAGTTGTAGAATAAGGTTTTACCAATTCATGAAACTTTCCTTGGGAAAATATCGACTCCATGGACCTGAGCTAACCATTCCCCTGTGGGATGGGCACAGTAGAATTCACCCACAGACAGTCCTGCTTGCCCTAAAAATGGCAAATGGACACTCACTGGATCATGGACTTATCACCCGTGATCTTAAAGCCTAACTGATACGAGAAACGTATACAGCGCCTCGGATACGGATGGATTCTACGGTAACGACCTTTGGCATTCGAAAACGGGCTATGATTCACTTCTGGAACGTTCAAACATTGAATGACGGACGAAGGGCTGGGGTCATTCGGTCCATGCACTGCCAATCAGTGATCGACCGTTAAATGGAACACTATAACATAAAAATCTTGGTCGCCATTTTTGGCTTCACTCTCAGGACCAACGTACAGAACGGTGTTTCCGCTCGGGGTTCATTCTTCTCCTGATCCTGTCCACCTGACCTTGAGCAAGATCGTGCGATCGTGCTTATACCGACAGCGAGAAACAGTCTCATCTGCTGGGAACCAATCTAGGACAAGATTATCGTCATCAGGCTCAGGACCAGTGTCAGAAACGTCACTATTCTGCAGTGCTATGCACCAACTAATACAATAACACCTGGTGACAATGAAAAGTTTTATAGCTAACTGAGTGCCACCTTCGAGCGTGTTCCAAGAGGTGATATTATTATCATTTCAGGAGATATAAACGTCCAGGTTGGTTCTCGTCATGGGGAAGCATGGTGACCCTTGGGTCGACTCGTCACGACCTTGGATTGAGAGACCCGAAAACTGCGAATTATTTGTGGAGTTTTGAAGTACTCGGGAAATGGTACTCGGTGGGACTCTTTTTCCACACAAGAGTCACCATAAAACATCTTGGGTTTCTCCTGTTACCCAGAACCAGATCGACCATTTGGCTATAAGTCACCGATGGAAAAGATGTCTCCTCGATGCGCAAGCGAAGCGTGGCGCTGACGTGGGCAGCGATCACCACTTGATGATGCTTGCTAGAGATTGTGCACAACAGCTATTCGACGACCACAAATTGCTCAAATGAAGCGCAAGCTTAATGTGGATAAATTCAGAGGCCTCAACAAAAAGCGCGAGTACACCACCATTCTACGCGAAAAGTCATCCACATTGGGGGGATATGAAATGTGCACACTGGACGTCAATTGGGAAGGAAACAAGAAACACATATCTAACTAGCGCTGAAGAATCTGTGGGATATGTGCAAAGCGGCGAGAAACCCTGGATGTCGCAAGACATATGGGACAAGTTTGGCGATAGGAAAAAGCCAAATTGGCAATCATCTCTGAACTCGATGTGAACCAATAAACACCCGAATTGAAACAGAACTACCGCGATGCTCAAATAAAGCTTAAAAAGGCTGTTAGACGCGACAAGAGAAAGGCCATTGAAGATCTGGCCAATAAGGCAGAATCTGCGGCTTACCTTGAGGATTTATTTAAAATTATAAAACAGTTGACGAACAGGAATTTTACCGCCAACCACCTGGTGGGAGATGTCAACGGAACTCTCCTTAATATGAGCGAACACCATCTTGTCAGATGAAGATAATTTAAAAAAATAACTACCAAACATCCATACCAAGCTAGGGTGTAGTCTAGTAGCAAGCGTGTTTGGTTTAAAATGCGAAGGTCGTGAGTTCAAATCCCGGTCGACGCATAATTCCAGCACACTACCTGCTTGAATATACCTTGGTTACCTCAATCTACGAAAATGAAAAATTCGTAGATAGAGGGTTGTGCGAAGAGCTAACAACTCTTCCGCAATAAATAATGAAAATGTTAAGGAATCTGAAGGTCAGGAGGCCAAGGCCCGATTTGGGCTGTAGCGTCATTGAAGAAGAAGAAGAACTACCAAACATCGAACCGTGACAATCCTCTATTAGGGGCTATGCACCAGATAAGAAAGAGATAGTTTCCGCCATTCGGTCAATGGCGGACAGATTACCAACCGAACTCCTCAAAGAGGACCCAGAAATATCATCTCCTCCCACTTTTTACTGAGATGTGGAATGAAGGAAATATCTGACTGAATGGAAAGAGGGCGTCATTGTGAAAATTCCGAAGAAGGGCGACGTTCGGGATTGTCACAATTGGCGTGGTACATGTCTACTTACAGCCGTATCGAAAATCATGGCTAAGATAATTCTCAATAGGATTAGTTATATCGTGGGGAGCACTCTAGAAGACTGGATAATATTGGAGCAGCCCGCCGAAATGGATTCGCCACTACATCTCATGTAAGCGAGGTTACTATGGAATGCTTTGCGTAGAAGAGGTATTCCAGATATGATCATAGCTACGATTAAAGAATTCTACGAAGATGCAAGATGTCGCGTCTTACATAGAGGAGCTGTCCGAGAGCTTTCCAGTGCAACCAGGTGTCAGACAAGGCTGCATATTATCACCAGCTCTGTTTTTGGTGGTAATTAGTAACTTCTTGAAAGCTGCACTGGAAGGTGGGGAAGGTAAGGGTCTTCAATGGAGACTATTTACATCTTCAATCACCTTGATTATGCTGATGACGTGTGTTTGCTTGCACATAAACGTTCGGACTTAGAGTAAAATGTTCGCTCGTTGCATTCTAAATGAAAAGAGGCGGGACTGAAAATAAATGTGCGTAAAACCAAGTACATGCACATGGGTTCGAACACAAGAACACTGATTGTTCTTAATGAACAAGATGTGGAAGAGGAACACGATTTTTGTTATCTCGGAAGCATTGTCAGCATGGATGGCGGAGCCGAAAAGGATATTGAGGCTCGTCTAAATAAAGCTCGCCGGGCCTTCGGTATCATTTCCCCTTTCTGGTAATTAAGAGAGATCTCCTTTCGCAACGAGTTTTTGCCGCATGCGTCAAATCTGTGTTATTATATGGTTGTACTACGTGGAAAGTGACCGTTCGACTTACCAAAAAACTGCAAACTTTCGTAAACCAATGCCTTCGACGTATTTCAGGAATATTCTGGCCAGAAGTGATCTCCAACGACGAACTTTGGAGTACAGCTGAACAGACTAAAATAGACACTGAGATTCAAAGGCGGAAGTGGCAGTGGATCGGACACACTTTGAGGAAACCAGAGCGAAACATCTCCAAACAGGCTCTGGATTATAATCCTCAAAGAAGACGTCGGGTTGGTCGACAATGAAGCACATGGAAGCAAGCAGTTGAGCAGGAGGCTAAAGGAATAAACAAGTCCTGGCAACAGCTTCAGGCCGATGTTCAGGATCACGCCTTGTGGAAGAGAGTTGTTTCTGTCCTATGCCCCTACAGACGGTCTTAACTGGAATTGGATTGATCATCCTTGCATGTTGAAGGGTCTTTGTCGAGGTAATTGTTGCTGATAGAAAATTGGTTGCAGAAAGTTGTTGCAACGGGAGTTACAAAGGGCGAAAACTTGTTATTTTTAAAGGAATAAAAATAATTTTGGTGCAGAATGTACCTTGATTTTTTTCTTTTCCATGTTCTTCACCTTCGTGTGCTTCCAACCTAACCTAAGGCATATTTGCCTTAACCGTGGTTGGAACGTTGTCATAAAATAAAGATAGAGCCACAATTTCCCAAGCTAAGTACGGGAGATGGCTTGAAAAATTTTTAACACAACTAGGTCAACGGTATTGTAATTAAATTGAATAATGGAAAATTTAACAATTATTTTAAAAAAAGACAAATGAATTTATGATGAATGATTTATATGAGAGGTAGTAGAAATAGAGGGGTAAAGGAACTGAGCAGAACTGAATTTCAAAATAGAAAATACTGTCAAAAATATCATCAGTGCATTCTGTCTTCTAAAATTCACCTGAACATGTCGGCTATTTTCAAAGATTTCTTGATACATTCAATCCACATTTCTACAGCCCAAATTGTTACAATTTCGCTACACCTTGTGTCCAATTAACATGGGCAATTTTCTGGCTCATCCATCAAATTATTGTAAAGTGAAATGATTTTTTTTTCTCATTTTTCTGAAATGGAGGGCTAATACTCATAATAATAATTAACCTTGTCGGGTCGCTGTAAATCAAATATTTAACATTTGATAGGGGCACAAATCTCTCTTTTTACGGGACCCTTCATGCACCGAATGCGCAATATTCACCGTGGAAATTTCCTTTCGAAAGACACACTGTGAAGAATACTATATGCATCGTAAGAAGAGTGAAGACCTGTCTCTTGAGAGATGGCATATATAAAATTTTTTCTTTTTAAAGAAAAGAGTCGGTCATCCGTCTTCTAAGTAGTTTGTGTTTGCCTTTTTCACCACTTTGTCCAGAAAAGGAAAACAGAATTATCCCAGCTCATATCGCTTGCGCAGGAAAGGAAGAAGGCACTCCTCTTCGGTTTTACTGGTCGGAAAGAAGACGGTACGTTTGAAGTCCTAATTGGTTTATTACTTTGTCGGCATTTTATTTGTACGAGCCTTCGTATTTAAAGATGGGGAGGCTCTTATACAGATCGTTTCCTGAAAAAAAAGACGACGAAAACGAAACAACTATAAAGGGATGCAACTCGCTGCGTAAAATTGGAAAACAGCTTTTTAACTATGTCGAACTTGTAGGACTTACAAACTCGATCTCACGTACCGATACACTTTGGAAGGTATTCCCATCGGGACGTCATGACTTTTATGATCTTACGTACATCATAAATCCTTCGAGGTTGACTTTTGCCACTCTTGTCAATTTTTATGACGCTTTTTCAATGGTCACCGTCACCGTTATGGTTAGAAAATTGCTTTTCATGATTTGCCAGTCAAAGAGAAAAAGGTATAATTGCGTTGACAACCTTTACTTGGAAGCATTGAAGGATTAACTTTGGTAATTTGCTAAGGATGAGTTGAAGAATTGATTTCACATTTCGGGTATGGGTAATTAGCTTATGATATCCGAGGAAGGATATTTTTTTTAGTTTTACGTTAGATTTATAATCTGTAACGATAACTAGAATTACTGTGATCTAATACGAACAGTCAGCAATAGCTCTAATTAAAAACATAATAGGGCTACGATTGGGTTTAAAGCCCAATCATGCGATACTCTAGATGAAAGAATAATTGTTTTTGATTTTAAGAAATTTTGGGAAGTGGTGGGGTGACTACATTGAATTAATTTTTTCACATCACGCTATCAAAATGTTTTACACAAAATTTAGTATTCAAAAATTTAATAGGTACTGAGAAATTAGTGTATTGGATTTAGTGATATTGTGCAGTTTGTATGGGAGGTGATAGAAGGAGGGGCGGGTTCTTAATGACTTTTACAGAAATAACAATAAACATCACGCTGTTAACATGTTTTAAATTGCAGATCAGTAGCATTCATACTTTTCAGGAAAATAAACTTTTTGTAAAGTTGTGAAATTCTGTCGCATTGTATGGGAGGAGTAGAAGAAGTGAAGTTGTTCGACTAATTTCTTCTGGACTTAATAATAATTCTAAATAGATATGTAGTGCACAATTTCTGCTCGATATATTTTATACGTAATGAGTAAATTTGTTTAGAGTATTTCATAAAAAAGTGCAGTTTGTATGGGAGGTGGTAGAAGAAAGGGAAGGGCTCAAACACTTTTCATAAAATAGAATGATATCGCCATAAAAGTAAAGTGGTAGACATTCGTATGCGCGCATCTGAAAATGTATCATATATTGTATTCCCCACTGGAAAATATTTCTAAGAAAAACTTTTTCTCCCTATTTTTGGAATTGATATGGATGAGTAATACACGACAGTAAAACTGATAAAACTAACGGTACTACTTTGAAAAAAATGCGAAAAATGTGAATGGAGCTTAGTTTGAGCTGCGACATTCGTATGAGCGCATCGAGGTATTATTGAGTTTTGAACGCGAAATTTAAAGTTTTTTTGCAAATTTTGTTTTAAGTAGCATTAAAGAATTTCTATTGAAGGTTTGTGCAGAATATGTTTTGCAGTATTATTTAGTATGAGTGTTGCTTTTGCAATGCCTTCTGGGAAGCGCTTAAATGAGGCGGAGCAGGTTGCCATCAATTTATTGAAAGGAAAAGACTTCTCCAATGGGCAAATTGCTACTAAACTTGATCAATCTGAATGTGCAATCAGGAATTTCTTAAAAAAAGGTAATGACTATGGTGTTAAGGCTCCAACAAAGGGCAATACAAAATTATTCTTGCGTGACAAAGGCAAAATTCGACACGAGGCAACAACAAATCGGCTATCTGCAAAACAAATTAAGGACAAATTACACCTTAATGTGACACCTCGTCACATTGCGCGTGACTTCGCCAAATATAGCATGGACGAAACTTAAAGGAAAACCCAGATTAACTGCTGTTCACCGAGAGAAGAGACTACAATTCGCCAAAAAGTACATGTCATGGACATCCGAATGGGAAAAAGTAATTTTTTCTGATGAAAAAAAAATCAATTTGGATGGCCCAGACTGCTACAGTTGCTACTGACATAATTTGAAAAAATACAACGTGGTCAGATCGAAGCGTAATTTTGGCGGTGGAAGCGTTATGGTTTGAGGTGCATTCTCCTGCAAAGAAAAGCTTACAATATGTTTCATAGCTACTAGAATGACCTCCCAGATGTACATAGATCTCTTGGAAGATGTTTTAATCAGTCACCTGGATAGTTGCGACGAAGAAGATGTAGTTTTCCAGCAGAATAATGCATCCATTCATGCTTCGAGGCAAACCAAGGATTGGCTTTCGGACAAAAATATTCGCACGCTTGACTGGTCGGCTTGTAGTCCTGACTGTAATCCAATTAAGAACCTTTGGGGGATTCTCGCTAGCAAAGTGTATGCAAATGGACGTCAGTTTGATAGCGTAAATGCCTTAAAAGCAGCCATTCGCACGTTCTGGTCCGAAATTGGCCTGGATTGTCTAAATAATCTAACAAATTCAATGCGCAGCCGAATTTTTAGTGTCATTCAAAATAAAGGAGGCAATACAAAGTATTAAATAAAAAAAGTGCCAAAAATATGAACTTGTTTTTTTTCAATTATAAGTGCATTTATTCATACGAATGTCTAACCAGTAATTAGAATTTTGTTTTTATAAATCCACAAAAAGAAAAAAATGTTGTCATAAATGAGCGATTTGGACCGTTCACGAACTTGACCTCACTTTTTTGTTAAAAACGACGTTTACAAATTTTGAACTTTATAGCGCAACGCGTTCTCAAGCTAGAGAGAACACGGACGTACATCCGGTTTTGAGATTTTTGAGTGATTATATGAACTTCTGTACAGGGACTAAGCGTCGAAGAGACAAAAAGACATTGTCTCCTCAAAGAAAATCACCACTTGAAAATGTGATCAATCATTTTCAGTGTAAAAACTTTATTATTAGAATAATAAAGTGTAATTTAGAGGAGTAAACCTCGTAAATAAAAATCCCCTAATCCACGGTGGAACATCATATGCCAATGGATGAATAGTTAGTGGGTAACTAATCATTAATATGCGAACTCTGGATACCTGGTGACCTCCAGTTTTAATTAGCCTACCCCTAGTAATGCGGAGCTCTACTAGGGGTGACTCTACTTTCTCGCGCTACTCGTGGGAACATGAATAAAAATTTTAATAACAAAAACAAACAAGGGGCTGATGCTTCCCCCAATGCATCACAAACAGCGGTTAATAACGCAACGGAAGTGGGTAGTGAAACAAGCACCCCTCTTAAAACTATGCTTGACTTGACTGTAGAGGGTAATGCTTCGGTCAATAAAAAACATATAAGAGCACAACTAAGAGCGGATAGCAAAACCGAAAAAAAACCACGATCGGACGAACAACTGCTATTAGCAGAGCTAAAGCAGTTGAGTCTCACAGAGGAAAAAAAGAGGTTAAGCGGGGCCGCTAGAAGAAGGTATATGTACCACCGCAACCATGGGAAAAACCCAAACGAGGCATACGACCTTGCCTGCATGCCAATGCAAAGCACATTGGAACCCGCACAGAAAATGGCAACAAAAAGAGGTAGAACCTCATCAACAACACCGCCAGCCGCCGGAAATGTAAAAAAAAAGCAGAAGACCGCAAATAAAAGATGAAGCTCGGCCGTCCACGTCGGGCATAAGCTACAGGGACGCGGTCAAAGGAGTAAAGGTGGGTATTATCCACACCGAGCATTCGCTTAAAATACTTACTCCAGAGCAGCTAGCTGCAATCCAATCCAATCCATCGTGGACAGCATTCCAACAGCAGCCATAGAAGGAATATGGCCACAATTTTGTGGACTTAGCCTCAAACCAGGATGGATGCTAATTGTGTGCGGAGACGAATAAACCGCACGGTGGCTCGAAATAACAGCCAAAAACATTAAGCCGGATGACTCCACCACCATCAGGGCGGTCCGGGAGGAGGATATTCCGCGATTAGAGATAGTCACGGGATATTTCCCCCAAGAAGAGGACTCGACAGAAAAAATCACAACCCTCATCGACTCTCAAAACGTAGGTTTGTGCGCCTCAAGTTGGAAAGTCCTTAGAAGAAGGAAAGAGGGCACAAATACAATCATAGCCTTCTCCATCGACGGCCAATCGATGGAGGGGCTTAAACAGAAGGGGCACCGAGTCTGGTACAAGTTCTCGAGTGTGACTCTACGCCCTAAGGCTAAGGAGGTCAGAAGCGGCAAGCCGCAATCTACCGACGATGGCCAAAAGCCTGAATAACATTAAAGTTATTCAGGCAAATCCTCATCGGGCAGCGGCGGCCATGGACGTACGGAGATTTGCAAGAGAGGAGTTCCATGTTGCCCTCCTACAAGAACCGAGGGCCGTGCAGGGTAAAATTATTGGAATTTCACATAAAATTGGTAAGTTGATTTATGACAAAAGAAGCGAGAGGCCAAGGGCGGCACTTCTTATATCATCTGAAACTAAATACCTAATTATTCCAAGTTTCATTAGAACAGATCTAGTAGCTGTATTGGTGAAAATACCAAAGGCAGGAGGGATTCAAGAGGTAATAATAGCCTCAGCATACTTTTCTGGTGAGGAGTTAGAAGCTCCCCCTCAAGGCGTCATGGAACTAGTGGAATAAAGCAGACTACACAAATTACAGGTAATACTGGGCTGTGACGCCAACGCACACCACACTATCTGGGGAAGTAGTGATATCAACAAAAAAGGTGAGTCACTTTTGGAGTTCCTTACTACTAACAACCTAGATATAATAAATAAAGGTAACACACCGACCTTCATAAATTCAGTAAGGCAGGAAGTACTTGACCTAACCATAACAAGCCCCTGTCTGGTTTACAAGTGCGAAAATTGGCACGTATCAAAAGAAGCTTCATTATTAGACCACAGGCACATCTGTTTTGATATTAAGACTTCATTTAGTTACATAGAACAATACAAAAACCCTAAAAGTACCAACTGGAATCTTTACCAGTCAATCCCAGAGTACGAAATAGGTATCGAGGAGGAAACAATAAGCAGCCCAGACTGCATTGATAAAATCACAAATAAACTCGTAAACAATATTATCAATGCTTACGAGCAAAGTTGTCCTGTTCTACACAAAAAAAGAGCCAAACAAACTCCTTGGTAGAACGAGGAATTAGCGGAAAAACGCAAACAAACTAGAAAATTGTTCAATAGAGCAAAAACCTTTGGTACCTGGGACGAATACAGAGAGTCCCTTACTGAATATAATAAACTTCTAAAAAAGTTAAAAAAAAGAGTCTTGGAGAAGATTCTGTGAAGAGATAGATGATCTCCCAACGGTCTCAAGACTCCAAAAGGTGGTGTCAAAAGACACCCCGACAGACATCGGTCTATTAGAGAGATCAGATGGGTCCTTAACCAAAAGCAGCATGGAAACTCTTGAAGTGTTATTGGCAACACATTTCCCAGGCTGGCAAATAATTAACAATAATGAAGATTTAGAGGTAGAGGAAAGGATGTATCGTCAAACTCCTTTCAGCAAAAGTATTGCTGGTAAAATCTTCACTCCGGAAAAGATCAGATGGGCGATCAACACCTTCAAACCCTATAAATCAGCCGGAGTAGATAAAATATTCCCCGCATTATTGCAGAAGGGGTTAGAGATCCTAATGCCAATAATGATAAGGATCTTTAAAGCCAGCTGTATATGGGGATACATCCCAAAAATCTGGAGGAAAGCGAGAGTGGTATTTATACCGAAGGCAGGGAACCGTCCCAGCGAACAGCCAAAGTCATAAC
Organism: Chorisops tibialis; assembly: GCA_963669355.1. NCBI lineage: Eukaryota > Metazoa > Arthropoda > Insecta > Diptera > Stratiomyidae > Chorisops > Chorisops tibialis. The sequence goes on from OY770263.1 coordinate 255,505,130, forward strand.
GCCCTATAAGTCTTACCTCCTTCTTTGTCAAAACGATGGAGAAATTAGTGGACATCCACATAAGAACGGGACCTAACAAGATCTGTCTTAATAACAACCAACATGCCTACCAAAAAGGCAAATCAACAGAGTCAGCCCTTCATGGTTTGGTAAGACAAATCGAAAAGGCAAAAGACTATAAAGAAATTGCCCTTTGTGCATTCCTAGATATAGAAGGAGCATTTGACAAAACTTCCCCATGAAGCCATAATAGCGGCAGCTAGGAAAAAGCATCTAGAAACGGCCACGATAAAATGGATACACGCCATGCTGAAGAGCCGAATGACAACCACGGATCTAGGTGATAGCACAGTGACTGCACAGACCTATAGAGGATGTCCTCAAGGTGGGGTACTATCTACACCACTTTGGTCAATTGTAGTAGATGAGCTCCTGGATCAGGTAACAGACCAGGGATACGAGGCAATAGGATATGCTGATGAACTTGTCATTATCATTAGAGGCAAATATGATTCAATAATATCGGAAAGAATACAATCAGCCTTAGAGGTGATAATGAACTGGTGTCAGTCTAAGAACTTGAACATTAACCCAAGTAAGACTGAGATAGTACCATTCACAAATAGAAGGATAAACCACATTGTACCTCCTTCAATAAATGGAACAATAATACCCTTTTCAGATGAGGTAAAATATCTAGGATTTATACTGGATAGCAAACTCAACTGAAACAAACATATAGAATGGACTCACGCCAAAGCACTAAAGGCATGGGCCTGTAAATGCTTATTTGGTAGAAAATGGGGATTAAAGCCCAAAATGATTTACTGGTGTTACAGAACAATCATTCTCCCAATAGTCACATACGGGTCAACGATATGGTGGACTAAAATATTACAAAGGAAAGCACAACTTACGCTACAAAAAATCCAAAGGCTAGCTTGCCTTGGTATCACAGGTGCAATGAAAACCTGTCCGACAGCGGCAATGGAAATGTTTCTTAACATCCCTCCGATACATATCCAAATAAAAAAGGAAGCTATCAAAGGAGTGTAACGCATACAGGAGAAAAACAATTATAAGTCAGGGGATTTTAGAGGTCACCTCAAAATCCTGAAACACCCAAAAATAGAGGTTATAATTTCCACATTATCGGACGCGATGCCGACAAAATTCAACTTTTAAACCCCCTTCAAAGTTATAATCAGAGAACGCAAGGACTGGCAATCCATGCTACCTGAAATAGTAGAGGGATCAACCATCTGGTATACAGATGGCTCTCGCACCTCTGATGGGACAGGAGCCGGAGTCAAAGGTCCTAACTTCTCGGTGTCAAAACCACTCGGTAAAGAAGCCACAATCTTCCAGGCCGAACTAATTGCAATGGAGCTATGCATCCAAGCAAATATAAGGAGAGCTCATCGCAATAAATTCATTTATATCCTATCGGATAGTCAGGCGGTTCTCAAAGCTCTAGCATCCAATAAACACGGATCGAAGATAGTATAGGAATGCCTTCAAAACCTAATCACCCTGGGGAAAAGGAATGATGTAACCTTAATGTGGGTACCAGGACACATGGGAATTGAGGGAAATGAAGAGGCTGATCGCCTTGCAAGAAACGGCGCAGAAACAAACTTTAATGGTCCAGAGCAATTCTGCGGAAAACCAAAAGGGTACTAAAAGGGTAACCCCATACTCAAATAGTGGATAGAAAAAGAACATAAAATCTACTGGAATAGACTTCCAGGCTTGTCAATTTCAAAAAAACTGATCCTACCACAAAAAAACAAAGTAGAGGATATTCTAAAATTCAGCAAGAAGGATATTGGTACTCTAATCGGCCTAATGACGGCGCACAGTGGAGTAAACCACCACCTCAAAAATATAGGATTAGCTGAAACCGACATTTGTCGCCTTTGTCTCGAGGACTAAGAAACGACAGTACACATCCTATGTCACTGTGAAGCAGTAGCTAGGAAAAGACACAGTCTTCTTGGAAAGGGTTTCCTTTCTACGGAGGAACTAGCCAATACGGCTCCCTTAAAGATTCTCAAATTAGCTAAAGCTATTGAGAAATAATAGGGTGAAGGGGCTATAAACGCACAGTAGGCCAAGAAGGTCGCAGTGCTGTCACGCGTTCCCCTAATAGTAATAATAATAATAAAGTAAAATTAACATAGCAGAATATATATACTTATTGTTATATAACATAAAGAAAAGGATTCTAACAATAAAATAAACCTACAGTATAGCGCCATGATGGCTTTTACAAAATGACATACATAACTAATATGTCATGCACTATAGTTCTGAAAACTTCAATACGTTTTTCATTACAAACTCATTTTAATGGAGGGATATAAAAATATCTTCAATCAAATCTCATATTAAATTCACACGATTTTAAAAACAGTTTACTATTATAAAACAGTTTTATACAGATCTCGTGATTTATAGCATCGGTTGATTTTTTGGGCAATTTCGCTGTTGGTTTGGGATGAGTCGATTTGTCGGTAGTATTATTCGTCTTGGGTGGTAAACCACTTTAAACAAGCTCCCACAGTTTTTTTTCAATGATTCCGAGAAGATTTCAATTTTTCGACTTGTGGTTAAACTCCTTCAAGCCCATCAATTTATTATCTGTGAGTCGTGCCATCGAAATCATCTAAATTTAAAGTATTTTCACACAGAGTCTTTAGGGCTTTCGAAGTGAATCATAGCATATTCTTTAGATCTTGTAATTATTCCGGTGGCGCCAGCCCATATAAGCAATGGCTTAGTAGTTTTTTTTTCTGAAATAAGTACCAACCTAAATAGGTATTTGCATAATTATGCATGAATAAATTATAAATGCGACCAGCTATTCACTACAACGATTTCCTTGAGAATAGTTAGAGAACGAAATTTGTCACTAAATATTTCTATAATTGAGGCGTTTAGATGCGAAGGGGTATAAGTGCAGAAAATGTAAAATAAAAAATACAAGTGAATTTGTGCCTCTTGTCAATCGAAGCATTCAGCTGTTCATTCAATGGTACATTTTCTTACCGATAGTGTCGCTTTTAGAATTCCCAGAAAATCATGTCCCTTGGCCATCATCTAAAACTACCATTCATCTAACAAACAACACACCTATGTAACTCCATTTTCAGGAAATTGTCACTTATACCCGTGGCACCAAAGCGCCTCAATTATAAATGTTTGAACGGCAGAAGGTGTAAAGCAACATTTTTAAACTACACTTAATAAATTCTTTCTACCATAATCACCACATTTCACCTACAATAAAAGTCTATCTGCCCCTTTTGAATATTCTTAGAGCGTTACTATTTTCGTATTTACACGACACTAATCAGTATTTATTATAATTACTGACGAAATTGTCAGTAGTGTAAACCCGGGAGCTAGGGTGTAGACTAGTGGGTAGCGTGTTGGTCTTGTAATACGAAGGTCGTGAGTTCAAATCCCGGTCGACGCAATATATAATTCCAGCACATTGTCTACTTGGATATACCTTGGTCACCTCAATCTACGAAAATGAAAAATTCGTAAAAAGAGGGTTGTGTGAAGGGCTAACAACCCTTCCACAATAAGTAATGAAAAATGTTAAGGAACTTGAATGTCAGGAAGCCAAGGTCCGATTTGGGCTATGGTGCCATTGTAGAAGTAAACCCGGGATTACTGTGAACTGATATCTAAGTCTAATTTTTGAAAATAGGAATTATCGCGAAATTCTAGTGCAATTCTATTTGAAAAACTAGCCGACATTTTTTTTTTTTTTAATTTGGGGAACACGTAAGAGCACTGCGACCTTCTCGGCCTATTGTGCGTTTCTTGCCCCTTTACTCTACCATAACTCAATAGCTTTGGCTAATCTAAGTATCTTTAAGGGAGTCATGTTGGCTAGTTCCTCGGTAGAAGGAAACCTTTTCCGAGAAAATTGTGTATTTTCCTTGCTACTACTTCACAGTGCCATAAGATGTCCTCTGTCGTTTCTGAGTCTTCGAGACAGAGGCGGCAGATGTCGGTTTCAACTAAGCCCATATTTTTGAGGTGGTGGCTTACTCCACTGTGCCCCGTCATTAGGACGATTAGAGTATTAATATCACCCTTGCTGAATTTTAGAATATCCTCCACTTTGTTTCTTTGTGGCAGGATTGGTTTTTTTTTAAATTAATAAGCCTGGAAGTCTATTCCAGTAGATTTTATGCTCTTGTTCAACTCATGTTCTAAGTAAAGGGTTGAAGTGCCCTTTTGGTTTTCCCGCAGAATGGATCTGGACCAACAAAATTTGTTTTTACGTCGTTTTTTGCAAGGCGATCAGCCTCTCCTTTTCCGTCAATTCCCATATGTCCTGGTACCCACATTAAGGTCACATCGTTTCCTTTTCCCAGGATGATTAGGTTTTGAAGGCAGTCCTAAACTATCCTTGATCCGTGTTTATTGGAAGTTAGGGCTTTGAGAACCGCCAGACTATCCAATAGGATTTAAATAGATTTTTTGCGATGAGCTCTCCTTATATTCTCTTGGATGCATATAGCTTCATTGCAATTAGTTCAGCCTGGAAGATTGTGGGTTCTTTGCCGAGTGGTTTTGAAACCGATAAGTTAGGACCTTAACCTCAGGCTTCAGTCTCCTCAGAGGTGCGCGAGCCATACCAGATGGTTGATTCCTTTTCCATTTTAGGTAGCTTGGGTTGCCAGTCCTTGCGTTCTCTGATTATAGCTTTGATGTCCAAGTTCTTGGACTGACACCAGTTCACTATCACATCTAAGGCTGATTGTATCCTTTCCGATATAATTAAATCATATTTGCCTCTAATGATAATGACGAGGTCATCGGCATATCCTATTACCTCATATCCTTGTTCGTTTAGACGGTCCAGGAGCTCGTCTACTACAATTGACCAAAAAACTAGAGATAGTATCCCTCCTTGGGGACAGCCCCTATAGGTCTGTACTGTCAATGTGCTATCACCTAGATCCGTGGTTGTCATTCGGCTCCTTAGCATGACGTGTATCCATTTTATCGTGGCCTTTTCCAAATCCTTTTTTCTAGCTGCCGATATTAAGGGGTTATACTAGTCTGGCGTGCTGAAAAATGGATCATTTTTTGGAAGTTTTTTTCTCGGTTACTAATGAATGGATTGAAATGAAATTTTGAAGTATAATTAGACATATATTTAGGCATACACACAATTTTTTTTGTCAATTTTTTATACAAAATGGTGCTGTGAAACTATATTAGTTAAAACCATGTTTTTTCCGAGGCGGCAAATGGCGTAGTCGGTTTCAGCACTCCTATGGCACCTAGACCAAAATAATTTTTTTTTCTTAAAATATATTACTTCTTCTTTCGAAGTACATTGGATAATTTATTTTTTTTCAAAATTCGCAAAATTGGCATCAATTTCAATAAATTGTTTATGACAAACGTAATTTTTTATCAATCAAAAAAAACCCGTGTACTTCCACAGATTATCTATCTGAGAAGCAACAGTTAAAATTTCAAGTAAATCTGATGAAAATTGGCTGAGCACCAGGCAACGCCAGTTCGAAAAACCCAGTTTCGAGAAAAACACGTTTAAAGTTTTATGACGCATGCATGTGCGCTCTAAAGCACTTACAAAAACAAGCTAAAAAAATTATTTTCAGTCACTCTTCACCCAAAATTGCTTTAAGATATTATGCTTTGATAGTTTATACATTATTTAAGCCAAAAAAAAAATTTTAGAAAACATTTTTTTTCCAGACTAGTATAGCCCCTTAAGGCTTCGTGGAGAGTATTGTCAAATGCTCCTTCTATATCTAGGAGTCCGCAAAGGGCAATTTCTTTGTAGTCTTTTGCCTTTTCGATTTGTCTTACCAAACCATGAAGGGCTGACCCTGTTAATTTGTCTTTTTGGTAGGCATGTTGATTTTTGTTGAGACAGACTTTATTAGGTGTTCTTATGTGAATGTCCACTAACATCTCCATCGTTTTGACGAAGAAGGAAGTAAGGCTTGTAGGGCGATATGACTTAGGCTTATCAATGGGAAGATTCCCTGCCCTCGCTTTTCTCCAGATTTCTGGAATGTATCCCCATACAAAACTGGCCTTAAAGATCCTTATGATAATTGACATTAGGATCTCTAACCCCTTCTGCAGTAATGCGGGGAATATTTTATCTACTCCGGCTTATTTGTAGGGCTTAAAAGTGTTGATCGCCAATCTGATCTTTTCCGGAGTGAAGATTTTACCAGCAAAGCTTATGTTGATCGGAATTTGACGATACGTCCTTTCTTCTACCTCTAAATCTTCATTGTTGTTAATTATCTTACAGCCTGGGAAATGTGTTGCCAATAATGCTTCAAGAGTTTCCATGCTGCTTTTAGTTCAGGACCCATCCGGTCTCTCTAATAGTCCGATGGTGTTATCGAAAGACACCGCGATAGATGTGTCTTTCGATAACACCTTTTCTATAACTTCACAAAATCTTCTCCAAGACTCTTTTTTTTAATTATTTTAGAAGTTTGTTATATTCAGTAAGGGACTCTCTGTATTCGTCCCAGCTCCCAAAGGTTTTTGCTCCGTTGAACAATTTCGTAGTTTGTTTGCGTTTTGCTGTTCCTCGTTCCACCAGGGTGTTTGTTTGGCCCTTTTTTGTGTAGAACAGGACAACTTTGCTCGTAAGCATTAATAATATTGTTTACGAGTTTGTTCGTGATTTGATCAATGCAGTCTGGGATGCTTATTGATTCCTCTTCGATACCTAGCTCGTACTCTAGGATTGAATGATAAAGATTCCAGTTGGTACGTTTAGGATTTCTGTATTGTCCTATATAGCCAAATGAAGTCTTAATATCAAAACAGATATGCATATGATCTGATAATGAAGCTTCTTTTGATACGCGCACTTGGCAACCAGACAGGGGCTTGTTATGGTTAGGTCAAGCACTTCCTGCCTAGCTGAATTTATGATGGTCGGTGTGTTGTTTTTATTTGTTATATCTAGGTTGTTAGAAGTAAGTACTCCAAAAGTGACTCACCTCTTTTGTTGATATCACTACTTCCCCAGATAATGTGGTGCGCATTAGCGTCGCAGCCCAGAATGACTGGTATTTTATGGATTCTGATGTATTTCACAAGCTCCATGACACCTTGAAAGTAGGCCAAGGCAAGTATCACCTCTTGAATTAATTTCAAGTGATATTAGAATTGCAGCTCTTGGCCTGTCGCATCTTTTATCGAAAATTAACTTATCCATTTTTTAAGGAATACCTCCCGGCTTGATGCTCCTTGCTGTTTTTTCCAGCCATGCTGCGGTTTGCTCATCAAGGCAAACGATTAACATCCATCCCGGTTTAAGGCTGAGTCCATCAAATTGTGGATTTATCCCCTCTTTTCCCGCTTTAGGTATCTCTATCAAGATCGATTTTTGTGTTGCAGCTAGCTGCTCCAATGTAAGGGTCTTGTGAGGATGTTCGGTATGTATAATACCGATCCTGATCCCCTTAACCGGCTCTCTGTAGCTGGTACCCCAAGTGGAGGGCTGTCCATATACGACTCTTTCACTTAAGGTCTTAAGCCTTTTGTTATCACTTCCTACAGATGGCGGTGTTGTACATGAGGCTCTGCCTCTTTCAATTGTCTTATTTTGTGCTGGCGATAAGGTTTTTTCCATTGGCTGTCAAGCAAGATCGTACGCTTCGTTTGCTGTTTTGCTTTCGTTTCGGTGGTACGGATACCGGCTCCTGGCAGCCCCGCTTAGCCTCTTTTTATTTTCTTTGAGCGTTAACTATTTCAGGTCTACTGATAAAAGTTTCTCATCTACTAGAGGCTTACTAGGGGTCTTTCTATCCGCTTTGGGTGGTTTTGGTCTTTTGAACTTTGTCATGACCGGAGGATTGACCTCTGCAGTCACTTTACGTAGTTTTTGTGAAGGGTTTGTTATTTTGTTTCCCTCTTCGTTTACGGCATCAGCCGCTGTTTGTGATGATTTAGGGGTCGCATCTGCCCTCTTAGCTACACTTGGATTATCCATTTGATTCCCAAGAGTAGCGCGAGAAAGTAAAGTCACCCCTGGCAGAGCTCTGCATTACCAGGGGAAAGCTAATTTAAAGTGTAGTGCGCCTGGTATCCAAAGTTCGTATATTACCGGTTGATTGTCCACTAACCATACATCCTTGGCATATGCTGTTTCATCGTAGATTTGGGAATTTATTTCTTACAAAGCTTACTTCTCCTGCGTCGCACTTTATAAGGGTCACCATTAAAGTAGTACGTACACTTGCGAATCACTATAGAGATAAGTCCCCTTGTAACCATCAATATCTTGAAATCTGCCTAAAACATGACCAGTCCAGATTACAAGAATACCAATACGAAACCAACAGCTATTTGGACGATTTAATCCCCACTACCACATCCGCCGAAGACCATAGATAGGATACTGCGCCGACAGCAAGCTATTCGACTTTTTTCCCCCTATCTAGATAGGATACGGAGCCGACAGCAAGGTGTTCGACTTATTACTCCCTATCTGTAGATCTTTTAGCATTACCCAGTCTGCACCGCGAGGAGGCGATCTACATAACAAACCCTAGCCGACATTACATATGGCGCTAAATATAAATTTTCCTTATCGAAATAAGACTACTCATAAAACATGAATAGATCATCACTAATTAATTTGTCTGCAGTCGTACATTATAATATTTGCATAAATTATTGAAAAAAAAGTAACATCTTAAGATCGTAGCTACCGAATTAACCCAAATTATCGCCATAATTTACCTGGAAAAAGAAGTCGATTTCTCGATAATGGATTACTAACATGTTAGACGATCTACATATTTTGAATCGAGCAATCGAGTAAATGGTTGTGGCATGCATATTAGTGGGCGTATCGAATATTATTTTAGCCCAAGTCCAAATCCCATATACATATCGCGTCTTAAAATTTATTACTTTTCAGATGGAATTTTATTGCAGCGCGGATTCCGTCTTTGATTTTGTTTTGAATTTCGATAAAATTTATAACCGTCATTTTACCCAGACAGTTTTTGGTTATTGTTTTTTTTTTTACTCTACTGTCTTTTATCACAGATTTCTTTATTTCAAAAATCATCTTTATTAGTCGTGCCGTTCGAATTATTATCGGAATTGTAAATTATTTTCAGTGTCGGCTTCGTTTGAAATGAAATGCATTATGCAAAAAAAAAACTATTGAAATATGTCAGCTGCCAACTAAAGATGTTATGTGACTGGAACATGAAAATTTTTTAAATAATAAGCCCGCAGGCTGAGCGACTGTAGCGCCAGTTAAGAAAGAAGCGCGGCAAGTGAAGTATTTTTATTTTATCTGAAAACACGAAACAGTAATTGATTAGTATTTTTATTTGAGAAAAAAAATGATTCGTTGAAAAACATTGCTTTTTGATCATCAACCAATCTTAGTTTTTAAGAAAAACATTTTGTTATCGAGATGTGGGCGATTTGACATGATCGTTACCTGAATTTTGTTTTGGAAGAATGGCTTAGTTTAGGTTACCTTAATCCATTCATTTCGGTAGGTGTGCCAAATGCTTCCAAATAAGTTTTAATAAATGCAAAGAATTTTGGATAAATGCATAATAAAGGGATCGTTATAAATCACAAGTAGTGAGAATTAATAGGAATGCAGATCAAACCAGGATTTACAAAGAGAGAAGGATTTTAATAATAATTTACAAAATATATTTTATATTGCGAGTACATAGATACATACATACATAAAGATAGTTTTTTAGATAAAAGTTAATAGAGATGCAATTTTATTTTCAGTCTGACGTAAAGAATTTCATCCTGAAATTCGAAACATTCGAATTAATATTATCTTTTTCTAATGATTCGACTTGGGACTTCATTAATTATTAAAAACTTACCCTGAATAAGTTCAATTTATAGAGATATAATTTTTCAAATACGGCAAATATATATAATATATAATCAAAATAATTTTTCAAATACGGTCAAAAAACATGGAATCTTTTTTAATGCATCCCAAAGAATTCATCAATCTTGCTTTATTGTTGTTGTGAGCTAGGGGTTCGCCGGGATTTCAAGTAAAAACACAATTCGCTTAAAAAAAAATAAGTGATAATTTATTTATTCGCACTTTAATTCAATATCCCGCTTGATTCGCATTATATGGCAATACCGCCGGGTACTTTGCTATCGATTTAACTGATTCGAGTCTAAAAATGACTGACTCTTTCGCTGAAAGCATTCGTGCTTTTATACTCTTCCCATACTCATGAGTGCTCTCGAAGCTTCTGTCGGTGTGTATGTGTGAACTATACTGGAAAGCTCTAGATCTTTAATTGTGGCTTTCTACATAGTGGAGTATACTGTTCTACATTCTATTCGAGAGAGATCGAGCGGCGGGGCTGCCAGGTCTGTATGTAACATTACCCTCTTCTTAGTCCCTGTTCGTCCCGAACAGAGTCGTTCACTTCATCAATGGCACCATGGTATTTCGTTAGTCGGTCGAGGTGTACCACTTTCATTTTAGTACGAGGTTTTTGATGTAGCCGAATCCGGTAGACGACATCATTTAATCGGTTGATGATCTGGTAAGGGTCTTCCCAATTGCGCTGTAGTTTCGGCGATCTGCCCTTCTGTCGTTTGGGATTGTATAACCAAACCAAATCGCCCTCTTGGAATCCTGAGGAATTCGCCCGTTAATCATACCTCGTCTTCATGCGGTCGGTCACCAAATCTCTGACCAGCTTATAAATTGTATTTAGTCGACATCGAAGATCCAAGACGTAATCTTTGGCATTGGTTGGTTGGTCTGGTGGCACTCCGAACATTAGTTCCGCAGGGAGTCGAATATTTCTTCCGAAAATTACTCGGGAGGGAGTTTCTCCTGTTGTTGATTGTACCGATGTTCTGTAGGCCATTAAAAATAGAGGGACGTGCCGATCCCAGTCCTGTTGCCTCTCGCTGACGAGTTTAGATAGGTTTGAGTTCAATGTCCTATTGAAACGTTCCACCATTCCATCGGACTGTAGGTGTAATGGAGTTGTCCTGGTTTTGTTTATTCCCAGCATGTGACACACGTGTTTGAATATTTGAGATTCAAAATTGCGCCCTTGATCGGAGTGTAGTTCACGTGGAGCTCCAAATCTCCTCACCCAGCTGGAAACAATTTGTTCTGCGACGTTTACTGCTTCTTGGTTTGGAATTGCGCAAGGTTCAGGCCACTTGCTGAAATAATCTATAACCACTAGAATGTAGCGATTACCATTTTCTGATTCCGGAAATGGTCCAGCAATATCCACAGCAATTCTCTCGAATGGAGCTCCCACGTTGTATTGTTGCATTTCTCCCTTTGATCTGCGTTGTGGGCCCTGACTCGATGCACACGTAGTACATTTACGGCACCAATTTTCGACATCTTCTCGGAGATGGATCCAATAGAACCTCTCTCGTATCTTTGCCAAGGTTCTATTTACACCAAAATGCCCACCGGAGGTACCTCCATGATATTCCTTCAAAACCTCCTCGACTTTAGAACGCGGGACGATGGTTTGCATGTGATACGATGTTCCGTCAGCGTTTTCCCATTTCCGTTTTAATAATCCGCCGTCTAGGTGAAGGGAGTTCCATTGTGCCCAATAACACTTCAGGGTTTCGCTGAATTGTGAGATGTCTTTCCACTCAGGCCGTTCCATTTCGTCCTTCCATGCCATGATCGGTGAAATATCTGGATCTTTACGTTGGGCATCTTCCAGTTCTTGCTGATTCCATCCATCCTTTGGTTCGGTCGTTATCCTGTGAATGGTTTCTCCGGCTTCTTTTCCTTCTACGCGGTGACAATGCTTGCAGTTCGGTGGACAAGGACAACGTGAAAGCGCATCGGCATTACCGTGGATTCTTCCTCTTCGGTGAACAATTTCAAAATCGTAGGATTCGAGCCTTTCGATCCATCTGGCTACTTGGCCTTCGGGGTTCTTAAACTGAAGTAGCCATTTAAGCGATGCGTGATCCATTCGAAGAAGGAACTTTTGACCATAGAGATATTTGTGAAAATGTTTTGTTGCTTCTACAATGGCTAATAGCTCTCGGCAAGTTACGCAATAGTTCCTTTCTGATTTTGAGAGTACTCGGCTGTAGTATGATAGCACTCTCTCCTGCCCGTTGATCTCTTGTGATAGTACTGCTCCGATACCGACATTGCTGGCGTCAGTGTCTATGATGAAACCGTGATCTGGTTTTGGATACGCCAGAACTGGGGAGTCGCAGAGTTGGTCTTTTATTTTCTCAAATGCTTCCTGGCACTGTTGACTCCATGCAAATGGCTTTCGTTTTTCTGTTAACTGATGCAGACATTTCGCCATGTTGGCAAAGTCTTTTACGAATCGACTGTTATATGTCGCTAAGCCTAGGAAGCTGCGCAACTGGTGTTTATCACCCGGAGTAGGCCAATTTTTCAGCGCCAGTATATTTTCCGGATCCGCCTTTACACCATCAGCTGAAACGATGTGACCCAAGTACTTGACTTCTGCACTAAACAAAGTGCACTTTTTCGTACTCAACTTTAATTTTGCCGCTCGCAGTCGCTGGAAGACTTCCTGTAGATTTTTCAGATGTTCCTTGAATGTTTTGCCGATAACGATCACATCATCCAGGTAAACGAGACAAGTTTTCCAACTCAGGCCACGCAAAACGAATTCCATTAGTTTTTCAAACGTAGCAGGAACATTGCACAGGCCAAATGGCATTACGATGAACTGCCACAGTCCACTGCCGACAGAGAATGCTGTTTTCTCTCTATCTTTTTGATCTATCTCCACTTGCCAGTAACCACTTTTCAGATCCAATGTTGAGAACCATTTAGCATCAGTCAGGGTGTCCATGATATCGTCGATTCTAGGTAGTGGATAGCTATCCTTTTTCGTAACATCATTCAGTTGCCTGTAGTCCACACAAAAACGGGTACTGCAGTCCTTTTTCTTTACCAGCACCACTGGCGATATCCACGGACTCTTTGATTCTTCAATGATTCCCTGATGCTCCATAGTTTTGACCATTGAATTGAGTTCTCCTTGTTTCGCTAATGGTACTCTTCTTGGAGGTTGACGTATCGGTGTAGCACTTCCGGTATCTATACGATGTTTCACTAAGTTTGTTCTGCCATAGTCGTCATCACCGGTGGAAAAGACGTCGCTGAATCTTTTGATTAGATCTACTGCTTGCTTGTGTTGTTCTCCACTAAGGTTGCTTGACTGAAGAAGTGTTAATGTTACATTATCCTTCGTTCTTGGATTATTTTTAGAGGGTACGTCATGTGGTTCTGTCTTGTCGATACTCGTCCCCGCCGATATTGGTTCACATCTGCCAATTATATCTCCTTTCTTTACGCTGGTTATACTGTCCGAAACGTTGAGGACTTTTATTGGTACCATCATCTTCTCATTCCTTTTTACGAGCGTTTTTCCTAGTATTAGACGTCGTAATGCAGGTATCGTTTCTGGTTCTATGAGGTAGAATCGGTGGTTCCCGGGATCACCATCGAGCTCTGCCCAAATAACATTCTCAGATGACTTTGGTATATCCGCATCTTCGCATAATATAACTCGCAGCTTTGTTGTGTTGGAGGATGTTATTTCCATCGGGATTTCAATATTCCGCCACTTCATTATTCGTTGTCCTAAGTCCAGCTGGATACCGTGTGGTTTCAGAAAATCCATTCCAAGGATACACTCATCGGTAATGTCAGCTACCACGAATACATGCGAGAAGGCCAAATCCCCAAGCTGTATGTCACGAACTATTTCTCCATGGACCGTTGCAGTTTCTCCTGTAGCAGTGCGAAGTGCGTACTTCTTGGTGTTGTGGTCAGATCTTAGCACTGACCGTGTTGCGCCTGTGTCAACTGTTATGATGCAGTTTAATTTGCCGACTCGACTATTCATGCATAAATCGTTTTCACAACGTTGTAGTCGAGAAACTGCGATGATGGTTCCGGGGGCGTCGATTCTACCAGCCAACTTCTGCCCCATGAAGTTGGCCTTTACTCGTTTCCCGGACTATCATTAGGCGAAGCGAGCTCTCGTGACGGTTCGCCCCTTCCTTCCCTTTGTTTAGCAGCGCAGCGGGAACAATAGTTGGTCGGTTTTCTGGGTTTACGGCAGTCGCGTCTTAAGTGTCCCGCCTGTCCACAATTCGAGCATCGGGGGGCACCAGATCCTTCGCTCCGCTTGGTGTACTCTGTTCTCTGACACACACACTCTTCTCTGTTTGCGCATTGGGAAGCGATAATAGTGTGAGTCGTTCAATATCGCGTGCCAGCTCTTGAAGTGTTTCACCATTCTTTTGGGTTCGGTTGTACAGTTGTGTTTTGTAGATCTCTCGCATGTGGTCACTGCCGTAATGAAGATCCAATGTCTGGACTAAAGTTGAAAAATCTTGTTGTTGCTCCTGCGGAATCGTTTGAACAACCTCTTCTGGTGGAACTCTTAGCGCCAATATAAGAGCCGTTCCTCGTTCCAGATCATTCCAATGATTGTTTCTTGCGGCAGCCTCAAATTGGGTCTTATAAATAAATAGCCCACGGTGTTTTCCATCGAAGATTGGAGCTTTGAGACCCTTGTGCGTAACGTGTTCTGTCTTGATGACTCCAGTCGCTTTCACGTTATCGAAGTCCCTTTTTAGGCGTTCGACTTATTTTCCAATCCCGGATGTCTTTTCCGTAATTTGTTCTTCGAAGATTCGAAGTTTCTTTTCTACGGTTTCTTCTATTGCCTTACCCATGGTGTCTATTTTATTATTTTGCAGCTCCAATTTTTAGTTGAGGTCCTTTGAGGGCTGATCTAATTTTTCATTAAGGTCCGCTGACAGCTGACTTTGTTGCTCTAATTTCTGATTAATATCCGCAGATTGTTGATCTAATTTGTTCATGATTTGTTGCATTAACTGTGTTAGAGCATCCGTTGTACCAGAACACTCCTCTTCACGAGCTTCTTCGATTTGGAACTCAAAACTATCTGCATCCTTACCCTCAGCCTCAAGTATCTCGATCATATAGCTGACAAGTTCAGACTTATTCCCTGTCGTAGATAACTCGCGTCTACGCGGCATTTTCACTACCGATTATTTCAAGTTTTTCCGCGATTCGAATTCACTTAAATTTTACTTCACAAATTAAAGTCACTGCTCACTAGAGCACTCGAGAATATTCAATTTCACAAAATTCTCACTGTCCGTTCGAGAGTTTTAGTTTCACTTTTTCGCTCTCACAAAATTCTCACTATCCGTTCGAGAATTTTAATTTCACTTTTTGACTCGCGATTTTTAACCCGAATTTATCCTTATTTATCCTCCTTATCCCACTTCTGACACCAATTGTTGCGAGCTAAGGGTTCGCCGGGATTTCAAGTAAAAACACAATTCGTTTAAAAAAATAAGTGATAATTTATTTATTCGCACTTTAATTCAATTTCCCGCTTAATTCGCACTATATGGCAATACCGCCGCGTGATTTTCTATCGCTTTCACTGGTTCGCGTCTTCGTAATAAAAATCGCTGACTGAATGATTCTCTCGCTGAAAGCTTTCGTGCTTTTATACATCTCTTCATACTCATGACTGTTCTCGAAGCTTCCTTCGGTGTGTATGTGTGAACTATACTGGAAAGCTCTAGATCTTTAATTGTGGCTTTCTACATAGTTGAATATACTGTTCTACATAATTCTTGTCTATTCGAGAGAGTTCGAGTTGCGGGGCTGCCAGGTCTGCATGTAACAATATATAGTAACTTCGATGTTAAGTCCCGAGTTAAAATCGTTCTGTAAGCTATATTAACTCGGCTTGCAAATACTCGATGGAAAAGAAACTTTCAAGCGGGGAATTTACAATACGAAATAGAAGGAAATTGCGAGAAATTTACGTTACAATGACGTTTTATTTCGTTGACATTACAAAAAAGAGACAAAAAAACTTCATAGAAAGACAATTTGAAGAATTTAACGGTGCGTCTATGATTTCTTTGCGATACAGAATTTTTCAGGATTTCACAAGGCGTAATATGAAACAATTCCAAAATTTAAGCCTGACGTTTAAATTTGGAGCTTCACTCTGCTCTGATGTAATGCTTAGAGCTTTCTAAAGGTACGTTTACATCTGACACTTATTGCCCGGAATTATGTCCGAGAGAAATCGTGACTAGTGTAAACGGAGATGAATTTATGTCCGACACTTATATTCTACTATCGGAGATAAGTGTCGACACTTCTGTCCAAGCAGATGTAAACGCTGATTATTTGTAAATTCAAGCTCTCTCGACACTTATCGCAGAAGTTGACTGCTCGTCTACTTTTGCAATAAGTGTCGGGAAAACTGTAGGATGCAATGCAGTTCTTTTGTAACGTAAAGAAAAGCACAAAAATTAATAACCCGACTATCTCTTAAACTATGTAATTGAAACTTGAAACATAAATTAATCTATACTAGCGATATATAAGAAAAATATAATATTTGGGCATAATAGCAGTGGGGGGAAATGGGGAGCAATTCAAAATTGGTGCATTTTTGAAAATTTCAAACCGTTATATCTAAAAATCCAATGCAGGTATTAAGTTGAAATTTTGTGAGATTATCGAGCTCTATGACTTATAAATTCGATAAAAATTTTATTTTGATGGCTATAAGGAGAGTGAGGTGATGGCCCAAAATATCGTAAAATTTTGAGAAATTTTTGTAGGGCTCTGGTAAATTTAAGTTTTCTGCTAGAATGGCTTTGAAAAAATAAACTGCCATTTATTTATTTACCCCCATACATAATTACGCAATTTGAAAATAAACGGATTTGTTCGAAAAGTATAAATGCTATTGATCCGAAATTTGTAATATATTACTTTAATTATGATTTCAATCTACTATATAAAAGTTTTTTGAGTCCTCCCTTTCCTTCCAGAACCTCCCATACAAACTGTACTTTTTTATGAAATACTATAAACAAATTTATTCAGTACGTATAAAATTGATCGAGTTGAAATTGTGCACAGTATCTACTAAGTTTTTGAAACCTAAATTTTGTATAAAACATTTTGATGGCAACTCTAGCGTGATGTGAAACAATTAGTTCAATGTCGTCATCCCCTCCACCACTTCCCCTACGAAATTTCTTAAAATGAAAAAAAATTCATCTTGACCACATAAACTGAACTGCAGAACGGAAGATATGTACGACACTTGTGTCCGTATGTAAACGGGTCGGACATTTCTTCCGAATTTCAGCATTGCGAGATCTGTCGGACACTTATCCACGACATAAGTGTCTGGTAATTTCTCTCAGATGTAAACAGTCAAAGCGAATTTCTGTCGGACACTTGACACTTATGTCCGGAGAGAAGTGTCTGATGTAAACGTACCTTTAGATTGATTTAATAGTATGTTCACACCGGAGGATTTCGTTGGGATTTCGATGCAAATGTACTGAAAGTGAGCCGAAAGGTCTCTAGATTAACATACAAAAACTGTCATCGAAAACCTCGCCTTTGGACGAAAGGCCAATATTTCTGAGGAAAAACATGGCAGCACTGACATTATTGCAACCAACTTCAGTTCCGATATGGACATTTTTACTATCATAAAACGGCTGCCATTGCCCCAAAGTGACAGCTGTCAGTAAAAACAGCAATAGTTTCAACATTTTTGATTCCTCGAGGTATGAAAAATGGCAGAACCTAAAAGGAATTATAAGAAAAGATTGATTTGGAAAGAAGCTGATGAGGTGTTTTGTGTGAGCCTCTGGAAGGAGTACCGGGAGCAATTGCGGGGGAGTAGAAAGAACTCTCATATATATGAAGAAATGGCAAAAGAACTAGAAAAAAATGATTTGTCAGTGACTCTGGAAGAAGTGAAAACAAAAATAAAAAACTTAACAATGAAATGCAGGTGATTTTGAATTAAGAGTTATTCCAAAGTCTATAAATTATTCTGTGTTCTCTCAGATCGGAAGCAAAACACATTGGACCATCCGGAGGATCATCGTCGCGTTGGGCTCTTTTTGAAGACGTAAGAGAAATATTAGCGGGAGATAAAGCTATACACATGAGCTTGTATAGCGAGGACAGTTTCAGTCAGGAAGAAAGTAAAAAAAAATAAAGTTTTTCTTTTTTTCGGAAGTATTTTATTATCATTTTTCTCCAATTTTCTTACAGCGATAAATTATTCATCAGATGTTGAGATAGTAGCTACATCCCCATCTCTTGTCCCTGAAAGGAAACGGAAAAAAGCCGTTACTGAAACTAAAGAATTCATAGATGTAATGAAGAGTATGGTGGAAGTGACAGAAAAAAAAATAAAAGTAGCCGAGGAAAAAAATCGGTTAAAGGCCGAAGCACTCCGTATAAAAGCGGAAACTTTGGAGCTGCTGAAATCGGAGTCAAGCTGTCCAGGGTGCTCACAGAATTGTGATTGAAGAACTTTATTTATTTCATAAAATAAAGAACTTTTTTTCCGACTCCCTTAATTTTTAGTAATTGTTAATGAATTTGTCCAATGAGAAACTGCTGTCTCTTATTACAGTTCCTACGGGATTGTATTCCGCATATGATGGATTCGCTGGTTGTAATATTTGGCGTGACCTTTCATATTCTTCTTGTTGCCTCAGCCAAGTTTGGTTTATCTTGTCATTTTTTTCGTTCAGAAAATTGTGTAAAGTGCAACAAGCTTTCACAATCAAAGTTGCATTACATAAAGGCGATTCAATGCCTTTGCCGATGCGTCGAAATCTTCCTTTCAAGTGCGCAAAAGCGTTTTCGGTTACTCTTCTGCACTTCGAAAATGCTTTATTGAAATTTTTCTCCTTCTGATCTGCTGCCAAACGAAATGGGTATGGCTTCTGCAGATATGGTGAAAGCCGAAATGCTGAATCTCCAATTATAAAAGGTGTCACTGCAACGCCATTTATTTCTTGGTTAAACTCTTTTAAGATTAAGTCTGTTGAAAGATAAGTTTTCAAACGTGATTCTTCAAATATCTTTGAGTCATTGCATCGACCCGGAGCACCGACGTTAACGTACAAAAATCTGTATCTGCAAGTGTAAAGCAAGAAAAGAATAATCAGGACATCAAATTTGTGAGAATTCTTTCTTGCCTGTGATCAACTAGTGCCAGTAGCACCATGAAGTACCACCCTTTGTAATTGTGATAGTCAACTGCGTCCGCTGCGGGAGAAGAAACCTCAATATGACTTCCATCTATAAATTATTCTAAAGTAAATATTGTCGCAATTATTTTCTTATATTGCAATAACCTATTGCACCGAAACACTGTACCATGCCTAAAGCACTGAAGCCATCAATATTTTGCTGCAATTTAGCTCTTGATAATGGCAATTGATTTAAATATTCAGGTCCGAGGATGCGCCATACCCCGTTGACAAACTCTTTCACAATTTTGCTGACTGTTGATTTTCCACATCCGAATAAGCTAGCTATTACTCTATATTCTGCCGATGATCCCAAGGCGTACATACCAATTGCTACCCGTTTTCGTAAAGAAATGGCTTCTCTGTAATGAATGTCTTTTTTTTCCATATTCTTCAGATAAGTGCATAACTCATCAAACGTTTGAGGATTCATTCGTAAATGTTCCTTGAAATAAGCTGGACCATTGACTTGCAAGGAGTGTTCCCAAAACGTACTATTGATGGACTAAATTTTGTATATGCAATGACACAGATACGGAAAATATATTGTTTCGATCAAACCTTTTTCCAGACACTCCTTTTGCTTTCAAACTTGTGCGCTTGTTTTGCATACATTTCCATGATTTCTTCATCATCGCAAGAAGAATCAGATGACGAACTCGACGTCTCCAACAATTCCTTAATTAGTTTTTTTCTTCTGGTATCCATTAAAACAATTTCTTACTACGAAACGTCAAATGAATGTCAACGAAATCTTTTTGGTCTAGTGTGACCAACTAAGATTTCGATGCGGCTTTCGTTGAATTGAGATTCTTTCGGAAGCCGGTGTGAACAGGTTATAATACTGTTATAAATCTGACAACCTCGACGTCCCCAACAATATCGAGAGAATTCCATCAACATTTCAAAACACTATCAACATGTTTCCAGACACTTCTACCGAGCTCCACAATGTAGGCAATCATTCTAGACACACACACACAACGACACCTGTCTGGGAGACTTAGTATAAATACCCGCCAACTTTCAGACAACGAGTGAGTCATTTTGGTGACACCTATCGGTGGAAGAACGCGAATCGGTACAAGTGATAGGTTGGCAGTGTTCCTGAGTTATACGAATTAAGTTTTAGAGCGAATTTAGTGAAGTGATCGGGAAATTGTGTATAAAGTGCGATTAAATAAAATTATTCATTATTTTTAAACGAATTGTGTTTTCCTTTGGAATCTGGCGAACCCCTAGCTCGCAACAATTGGTGTCAGAAGAGTGGGATTCCAAGGATAAATTCGGGTTAAAAATCGCGAGTGAAATTAAAAATTCTCGGAACGGATAATTTTGTGAGAGCGGAAAAGTGAAACTAAAATTCTCGAACGGACAGTGAGAATTTGGTGAAACCGAATATTCTCGAGTGCTGTAGTGAACAGTGACTTTAATTAGCGAAGTAAAATCGCGGAACTAAAATTCTCGAACGGACAGTGAGAATTTGGTGAAATCGAATAATCTCGAGTGATTTAGTGAGCAGTGACGTAAATTTAAGTGAATTCGAATCGCGGAAAAACTGGAAATAATCGGTAGTGAAAATGCCGCGTTATTTAAAAGACTTGAAAGTAACGGAGCTGAAGGAAGAGCTCAGTAGACGCGAGTTACCTACAACAGGGAGCAAGTCTGAACTTGTCAGCCGTATGATCGAGACACTTGAGGCTGAGGGTGAGAATGCAGATAGTTTTGAGTTCCAAATTGAAGAAACTCGTAAAGAGGAGTGTTCTGGTACATCGGATGCTCTAACACAATTAATGCAACAGATGATGCACAAATTAGAGCAACAATCAGTGGACATTAAACAACAATCAGCTGTGACAACGGACATGAATCGGAAATTAGAACAACAATCAGCGGACATGCATCAGAAATTTGAACAACAATCGGTGGACATTAAACAACAATCTGCGGACATTAAACAACAATCAGCGGACATTAATCAGAAATTAGAGCAACAATCTGCGGACATTAACCAGAAACTAGAGCAACAATCTGCGGACATTAACCAGAAATTAGATGAGACCTCAAGGGACCTCAACCATAAATTGGAACTACAAAATAATAAAATAGACACCATGGGTAAGGCAATAGAAGAAAACGTAGAGAAGAAACTTCGAGTCTTCGAAGAAGAAGTCGAACGCCTAAAAATGGACTTCGATAATGTAAAAGCGACCGGAGTCATCAAGACAGAGCATGTTGCGCACAAGGGTCTCAAGGCTCCAATCTTCGATGGACAAACACCGTGGGCTATTTATAAGACCCAATTTGAGGCTGCCGCAAGAAACAACCATTGGAATGATCTGGAACGAGGAACGGCTCTTATATTGGCGTTAAGAGGCCCACCAGCTGAAGTTCTTCAAACGATTCCGCAGGAGCAACAACAAGATTTTTCAACGTTAATCCGGACATTGGATCTTCATTACGGCAGTGACCACATGCGAGAGATCTACAAAACTCAACTGTACAACCGAACTCAAAAGAATGGTGAAACACTTCAAGAGCTGGCACGCGATATTGAACGACTCACACTATTATCGCTGCCTAATGCGCAAACAGAGCAACGCAACGATACAGCTGTTTTCGCATTTAACAATGCTGTACAGGACAGAGAGCTGCAACAGGCGTTAAAACTGGCAGGTAAGAAAACGATTGGCGAAGCCTTAGTATATGGGCTGACGTTCGAAGCTGCCAAGCAAAGCTCGCGGAGTAACTATCGAGTTCGAGAAATAGTAGAAGAATGTGTGTGCCAGAAAGCCGAGTACACCAAGCGGAGCGAAGGATCTGGTGCTCCCCGATGCTGGAATTGTGGACAGGCAGGACACTTAAGACGCGACTGCCACAAACCCAGAAAAGCGATCAACTACTGTTCCGGCTGCGCTGCTAAACAAAGAGGAGGAAGGGGCGAACCGTCACGAGAGCACGCTTCGCCTAATGACAGTCCGGGAAACGAGTAAAGGCCAACTTCATGGGGCAGAAGTTGGCTGGTAGAATCGACGCCCCCGGAACCATCATCGCAGTTTCTCGACTACATCGTTGTGAAAACGACTTATGTATGAGTGGTCGAGTCGGCAAATTAAACTGCATCATAACAGTCGACACAGGCGCAACACGGTCAGTGCTAAGATCTGACCTCGTAGATCGTACTTGGCTTCACAACACCAAGAAGTACGCACTTCGCACTGCTACAGGAGAAACTACAACGGTCCATGGAGAAATAGCTCGTGACATACAACTTGGGGATTTGACCTTCTCGCATGTATTCGTGGTAGCCGACATTACCGATGAGTGTATCCTTGGAATGGATTTTCTGAAACCACACGGTATCCAGCTGGACCTAGGACAACGAATAATGAAGTGGCGGAATATTGAAATCCCGATGGAAATAACATCCTCCAAAACAACAAAGCTGCGAGTTGTATTATGCGAAGATGCGGACATACCAAAGTCATCTGAGAATGTTATTTGGGCAGAGCTCGATGGTGATCCCGGGAACCACCGATTCTACCTCATAGAACCGGAAACGACACCTGCATTACGAAGTCTTATACTAGGAAAAACGCTCGTAAAAAGGAATGAGAAGATGATGGTACCAATAAGAGTCCTGAACGTTGCGGACAGCACTACCAGCGTAAAGAAAGGAGATGTAATTGGCAGCTGTGAACCAATATCGGCGGTGACGAGTATCGACAAGGCAGAGCCACATGACGTACCCTCTAAAAATAAGCCAAGAAGGAAGGACAATGTAACATCAACACTTCTTCAGTCAAGCAACCTTAGAGGAGAACAACACAAGCAAGCAGTAGATCTAATCGAAGGATTCAGCGACGTCTTTTCCACCGGTGATGACGACTATGGCAGAACAAACTTAGTGAAACATCGTATAGATACCGGAAGTGCTACACCGATACGTCAACCTCCAAGAAGAGTACCATTAGCGAAACAAGGAGAAGTCAATTCAATGGTCAAAACTATGGAGCATCAGGGAATCATCGAAGAATCAAAGAGCCCGTGGATATCGCCAGTAGTGCTGGTAAAGAAGAAGGACGGCAGTACCCGTTTTTGTGTAGACTACAGGCGACTAAATGATGTTACGAAAAAGGATAGCTATCCACTACCTAGAATCGACGATATCATGGACACCCTGACCGATGCTAAATGGTTCTCAACGTTGGACCTGAAGAGTGGTTACTGGCAAGTGGAGATAAATGAAAAAGATAGAGAGAAGACAGCATTCTCTGTCGGCAGTGGACTATGGCAGTTCATCGTAATGCCATTTGGCCTGTGCAATGCTCCAGCTACGTTCGAAAGACTGATGGAATTCGTTTTGCGTGGTCTGAGTTGGAAAACTTGTCTCGTTTACCTAGATGATGTGATCGTTATCGGAAAAACATTCAATGAACACCTAAAAAATCTGCAGGAAGTCTTCCAGCGACTGCGAGCGGCAAAATTAAAGCTGAGTCCGAAAAAGTGCACTTTGTTTAGTGCAGAAGTCAAGTACTTGGGTCACATCGTTTCAGCTGATGGCGTAAAGACAGATCCGGAGAAGATACTGGCGGTGAAAAATTGGCCTACTCCGAGTGATAAACACCAGTTGCGCAGCTTCCTAGGCTTAGCGACATATTACCGACGATTTGTAAAAGACTTTGCTAACACGGCGAAATGTCTGCATCAGTTAACAGAAAAAGGGAAGCCATTTACATGGAGTCAACAGTGCCAGGAAGCATTCGAGAGGATAAAAGACCAACTCTGCGACTCCCCAGTTCTGGCGTATCCAAAACCAGGTCATGGTTTCATCATAGACACTGACGCCAGCAATGTCGGTATCGGAGCAGTACTATCACAAGAGATCGATGGGCAGGAGAGAGTGCTATCTTACTACAGCCGAGTACTCTCAAAATCAGAAAGGAACTATTGCGTAACTCGCCGAGAGCTACTAGCCATAGTAGAAGCAACAAAACATTTTCACAAATATCTCTATGGTCAAAAGTTCCTTCTTCGAACGGATCACGCATCGCTTAAATGGCTACTTCAGTTTAAAAACCCCGAAGGCCAAGTAGCCAGATGGATCGAAAGGCTCGAATCCTACGATTTCGAGATTGTTCATCGAAGAGGAAGAATCCACGGAAATGCCGATGCGCTTTCACGTCGTCCTTGTCCACCGAACTGCAAGCATTGTCACCGTGTAGAAGGAAAAGAAGCCGGAGAAACCATTCAGAGGATAACGACCGAACCAAAGACTGGATGGAATCAGCAAGAACTGGAAGATGCCCAACGTAAAGATCCAGATATTTCACCGATCATGGCATGGAAGGACGAAATGAAACGGCCTGAGTGGAAAGACATCTCACATTTCAGTGAAACCTTAAAGTGTTATTGGGCACAATGGAACTCCCTTCACCTAGACGGCGGATTATTAAAACGGAAATGGGAGAACGCTGATGGAAAGTCGTATCACATGCAAACCATCGTCCCGCATTGTAAAGTCGAGGAGGTTTTGAAGGAATATCATGGAGGTACCTCCGGTGGGCATTTGGGAGTAAACAGAACCTTGGCAAAGATACGAGAAAGGTTCTATTGGATCCATCTCCGAGATGATGTCAAAAACTGGTGCCGTAAATGTACTACGTGTGCATCGAGTAAGGGCCCACACCGCAGATCAAAGGGAGAAATGCAACAATACAACGTGGGAGTCCCATTCGAGAGAATTGCTGTGGATATTGCTGGGCCATTTCCGGAATCAGAAAATGGTAATCGCTACATTCTAGTGGTCATTGATTATTTCAGCAAGTGGCCAGAAGCTTACGCAATTCCAAACCAAGAAGCAGTAACCGTCGCAGAACAAATTGTTACTAACTGGGTGAGCAGATTTGGAGCGCCACGTGAACTACACTCCGATCAAGGGCGCAATTTTGAATCTCAAATATTCAAACGCGTGTGCCAAATGCTGGGAATAAACAAAACGAGGACAACTCCATTACACCCACAGTCCGATGGAATGGTGGAACGTTTCAACAGGACATTGAACTCAAACCTATCCAAACTCGTCAGCGAGAGGCAACAGGACTGGGACCAGCACATCCCTCTATTTTTAATGGCCTATAGAACATCGGTGCATTCAACAACAGGAGAAACTCCGTCCCGAGTCATCTTTGGAAGAAATATTCGAGTCCCTGCGGAGCTAATGTTTGGAGTGCCACCAGACCAACCAACCAATGCTAAAGATTATGTCTCGGATCTTCGATGTCGACTAAAGACAATTTATAACCTGGTCAGAGATAAAATTGATTTGGCGTCCGACCGCATGAAGACGAGGTATGATCAACGGGCGAACTCATCAGGATTCCAAGAGGGCGAGTTGGTTTGGTTATACAATCCCAAACGACAGAAGGGCAGATCGCCGAAACTACAGCGCAACTGGGAAGGCCCTTACCAGATCATCAACCGATTAAATGATGTCGTCTATCGGATTCAACTACATCAAAAACCTCGCACTAAAATGAAAGTGGTACATCTAGACCGACTAACAAAGTACCAGGGTGCCATGGAGGAAGTGAACAACTCTGTTCGGGACGAACAGGGACTAAGGAGAGGGTAATGTTATAAATCTGACAACCTCGACGTCCCCAACAATATCGAGAGAATTCCATCAACATTTCAAAACACTATCAACATGTTTCCAGACACTTCTACCGAGCTCCACAATGTAGGCAATCATTCTAGACACACACACACAACGACACCTGTCTGGGAGACTTAGTATAAATACCCGCCAACTTTCAGACAACGAGTGAGTCATTTTGGTGACACCTATCGGTGGAAGAACGCGAATCGGTACAAGTGATAGGTTGGCAGTGTTCCTGAGTTATACGAATTAAGTTTTAGAGCGAATTTAGTGAAGTGATCGGGAAATTGTGTATAAAGTGCGATTAAATAAAATTATTCATTATTTTTAAACGAATTGTGTTTTCCTTTGGAATCTGGCGAACCCCTAGCTCGCAACAATACGATATTAAAAAATATTAAAGAATTCATCAATCATATGATACTCTAGATGAAATGAGAAAGAGTTAAATGTACCGGAAAATATGTCACCTCCAATTCTTTTAAATAATTAATAGTGACTTTTGTATGGGAGGTGGTAGAAGCAAAGGAGGAAGGTTTGTAATTTTTGGATATGACTCCTAATGTGGTATGCAAAATATTTCGTGCTGAATTTAAGGTTTGTAGCTTTCATTATTTTCAATTGGAAATTGAGGTATTTGTATGGGAGGTGGCAGAGGAAGTGGAGCATTTAAGATGATTTTGAAACTGCTTATCATCATCCTTATCACCACGCTTTGATTCAATTTCAAATTTGATAGTTCTAATATATATATTCGAAGGAGAAATGCTTTTCTTGAATTTATAATACAGATATTTGTATGGGAGGGGGTAGAAGGAGGAGCTGATAATTTTTTTTAGCTTTTATTGCAATTATTAAAAAACAAATTCTGGCAAAATTTTAAGTTTATACTTTTTCTAGTTTTAATGGAAATCGATATAATGCACTTAACAAAAATTATACATTTGTATGGGAGGGGGTAGAAGAAGTGTATGGATCAAAACTCATTTTTTTTCCGTTATTGATATTTTCATTTTTATACTTTATGCAAAATATCAAGTTGATAGCTTTAACAGTTTCGAAGAAAAATAATTTGAATTTCAAATTTCGTGAAATTTGTATGGGAGGGGGTAGAAGGAGTAAAATGATGTTGATAATTTTTTCACTTCTGATTGGAATTATATTAAAATTAATTTTGGCAAAAATTCGTTTTTATAACTTTGCTAGTTTCAATGAAAATCGAAAAACTGCATTTTTGATAATTATGCATTTGTATGGGAGGGGGTAGAAGGAGTGACGAGATCGGATCAATATTCAGTCATATTAATGACATCTACATCAAAATACTTTAACCCAAATTTCAAATCGATAGCTTAAATAGTTTCAAAGAAAAATCAATTTCTGAAAATTTCGGAATTTCGGGAAATTTGTATGGGAGGGGGTAGAAGGAGTGGGGGGATGTGGCCCATTCACGAACTTGAAGTTTCTTTTTTGCTAAAAAATGATACACAACAAATTTCAGCACGATAGCTCAAAGCGTTCGAGAGTTATGCTGTAGACAGACGGACAGACAGCAACTCGGAATCGAAGTTTTTGAGCGACAACAAATATTTCTGTACCCTTGGCGGCTCTGTGCGAGCATTATTTCTTAGCGTTACAAACGGTAAGGCAAACACAATATACTCTCAGATTGCATCTAGAGTATAATAACTTTCGTATGTCACATACAAAAGCTGTAGTGGAAACTTTCATTTTAATGCGATTTTATCTCTATCGTGTGTCGTCAGCCTTAGCTTTCGACTATGAAATCTCATGAATGCTACTCGAGAGCTTTCCGAATGTAAAAATCAGCTGTAATTTCCACTACGCAGGCCCGCACTCGGTGCACGCGAAATAGTATTCTAGCTATTTCGGGTTGAGTTATAAATAAAGTGAAATCGGCCAACAAAATCAACAGTTTAGTTCAAGAAAAGCGACGGGGGAATACGTACAATCTTCGACTTCCTCTGTTGGTATGATTCAGCTGAGGAGCTTTTAGCCTGGCATTCAGGTGTGTAAAACAGGTATCTGCCAGCCTTCGTTTTTGTTTATAAACAAGAAAAAATCGTCGAGTTTTGTCGAAGTTGTCCGAGATTTACTCGGGCTGTTATTTAACAGTTTCAACTTTCAACCACTACTTGTTTGTCACGAGATCTGCCTGATCTGCCAGTCTTGTGAGTGAAGCTTTCGCAGTTGCATGTTCGTGGACAGTGCGCTTACTTCGCAGAAATGAGATTTGAACTTGCGGGCCGGCTGCGTCCCTTGGCGGGTGTACTGCGTCTTTATCATTCCAACGATGCCAAACCTCTTGCCGATTTACCGCCAGAAGAAACGTCAAATCTTGGAGTTACGTCAAAGTTGACCTCACCTGCCCGGAGCGCTGCAAATCAAAGTCAAGTAAGTAAATTGCTGAACTTACAAATCGCACCTATTGATAGCGTGGAGCGGTAATTAAAGTTGATGAGTTTGCACGTTTCGGTTGACAAGTTAAACAAATTACGACTGTGCAGTGATTTAAGTGAAAGCGGGGGATCGTTACAGGTAAGAAAAAAGTGTCTAAGTATGTGCGCTGAAGGTTGTTTTCTTGATATACCAGACACTTGGAATTCATAATTTTAATTCGTTCCAATCGGCTAATTAATGGGCTACATCCGCTGATAACGAAAGCCGATAGCGAGATGCCGGCTACTATCGCAGCGGTGGCAAACAAGTGACTTATTTTTCTATTCGAACGACAATAGTTTCCACACAAATAGGTGGAAAACTAATATCAAATTCACATTCCATCAGTTTTCTAAGCCAATCGCATCCAGCGAGCAAGTTTCATTTTGGTAATCAGTCAGTTCGAAATTATCAGCACAAACTAAGGACAGACCTTGTGATTGCAAACTTTTTAGCTGATAGCTAAATCGCTTATCTTCTCTGTTATGTTAGAAAAGTATTTGGAGCGAGTATGTTATCTGGAGTGGAGAATGAAGAAGAGAATGAAGACTGCTCGATTCAGTTTGTAATATTTATCAGGGTCCGCAGGGTCATCAGTTAGTGATGCCGCCCAGGGCGGTAATTGGTGATATCACACTTTTTCGAACTGTTTGTGCACAACGAACAGCGTATGCATACAGAACGGAATTTACGTTACAAAAACGTAATTTACTTACTTACGATTGCGCTACAGCCTACCTCAATCGAATCCTCCCAGCGCTTCCGTGGTTTTCCGACCAGTCTTTGTCCATTAACTTTTCCTTTTAGTGTGTGTTTGAGAACTCTCCCGTCATCTATCCGCTCCACATGACCAGTCCATTGTAGTTTCTTAAATTTTATAAGGGTTGACACTTCTGGATTGTCGAAGATGGCATACAATTCTCTATTGTATCGTGTTCTCCCCATCGAGTCTTTCCTCACAGGTCCGAGGATTCATCTGAGGACCTTTCTTTCAAAGGCCTTAATTAATTTTTCGGATGCCTGAGTTAATGTCCACGTTTCGGTGCCATAGAATAGCACAGGTCTTATAACTGAATTATATATTTTCAGCTTAGTTTTCCTGAGTACGTTTTTGTTTTTGATTATTGGAAGTACCGAATAATACGTCTTATTTGCTATCATGTGCTGCAATGGCGCTACAGCTCATATCGAGCCTTGGCCTTCCGGATACACCTCCTTTGTTGTCGTGGTCCAACGACCGCGTCCTCCAGTTTGAAAAATCGAGAAGCGATCTGCAATCTGCGTCGACTGAGTCCTCCCATTGCTTTCGTGGCTTGCCCTTGAGCTTTCGTTTTGGGTTTCTTTCATCATGCATTCGTTCCACGTGGCCAGTCGCTGGCGCAGTTTGATCACGATAGATGCTGGTGGTTCGTCAAATAGTTGATACAGCTCAAGGTTGTATCGAATTCGCCAATCATCTCCTTCCTTAACTGCTCCGTACACCGTCCGAAGAATTTTTCGCTCAAACGTATCGATTAACTTCTCCGAAACACGCGTCAAGGTCCACGTTTCGCATCCATATAGCAGAGCACAGGACGAATTAATATCTTGTAGATGCGTAGTTTATTGTTTCGATGGACCTTCCTTGATTTCATTATGGGGAGGACCGCATAAAATGCTTTGTTAGCTGCCGTGATTCTTCTTTGAATTTCA
This sequence comes from Chorisops tibialis, assembly GCA_963669355.1. Classification (NCBI taxonomy): domain Eukaryota; kingdom Metazoa; phylum Arthropoda; class Insecta; order Diptera; family Stratiomyidae; genus Chorisops; species Chorisops tibialis. The sequence goes on from OY770263.1 coordinate 255,535,128, forward strand.
TGTCGCTCATTGCCATCCTTTGTGAGAAGGGCTCCCAGGTATACGAATTCATCTACCTGCTCGTATTCGCCCATAGTAATGTTCTGCCTCTCTGGGACAGTCCTTTGTGTCTGGGTCATGTATTAAGTTTTCGCTTCATTGACCCTGAGCCCTACTTCACCCGCTGCCGATTCCAACTCCTGGAATACCACCTTAACGCAAGGTATTGAATATCCACGTCGTCTGCGTACGCCACGAACTGTGCTGATCTTATGAGTACCGTACCTCTGGTGTCGAGCACTAAGCTAAAGAGCATGGGGGCGAGACCATCTCCTTGACTCCATTGGAAAGCTTTGAGTCAACTCGTTTTGGATTTTTACTTGGCACTCATTGTTTTCCATCGTGGCTTTTATCAACCGAACTACCTAGTTCAATCGTTATTCTGTACAAAGCATTACGGTCGACACTATCGTATGCTTGACAAAAATCGACGAACAGCTGGTACACATTAATATCACATTACTAGCACCTGTTTTACTGAGAATAACTGGTCCGTTGTCGATCGTCCGGATCTGAAGCCACCTTTATATTCTCCGATGATGTTGTTAGCGTATTCACTGAGTCTTCGTTCGATAATTTTAGTCAAGATTTTGTAACACGTACATAGCAATGAAATTCCTCTGTAATTTTCGCAACGCAAACGGTCCCCCTTTTTGTATACCGGACATATAATGCTTTTCCGCCAGTCATCGGGTAATTTTTCAGTTGTCCAGCTTTTAACAATTAATTTAAATATTCGACTGGTAAGCTCTGTTCCTTCTTTCAAGAGCTCTGCAGGGATTCCGTCAATTCCGGGCGCGTTATTCGATCTTAAATGATGTAGGACTGTCTCTACTTCATCATAAGTTCGAGTTCAATGGGCAGTTGATCTCCATCTGGATCTTCCGAAATTATAACCGGTTCAGTCTGTGATGTCGTTCTTTTTAACAGTGTTCAGAAATACTGAACCCATCGTGCATTGATTTCGGTAGCGTCGCTTATGATGTTGCCTTCTTCGTCCTTACAGAGGGTAGTTTGCGGTTTGTAACCTTGTCTCATTTGTTTCACGGTATTAAATGCTGCTCGCACGTTATTTTTCTTCAGATTTTCGTCCAGTGATAAAATTTTGTCATTGTTTATTTTCCGTTGTTTTCGTCTGCAGATCTTCTTGGCGTCTCGCCTGAGCCGCTGATAGTTGTCCTCTCTAGCTTGTGTTCGTCTTTCGGTTCGTTTTTCTTGGTGATGGCTTCTTGGCATACCTCATCGAACCAGTCATTTCGTTTTCTCCGCTCTAAATGTCCTGAAGTGTAATCAGCTGCGCGCTGAATACAGTCCTTAATGTAATGCCTCAATATGTGTTTTAATTGTGGCCATATATTCCACTTTCATTGTGTCGCCCTTCAGTTTTTGCACATTGAGCTTCGGAGCCCAACTCCTTTTAGTGTGGACTTTGATAGCTATGCGACAGCGGTATTTAACAAGAAAATGGTCCGAGTCACAGTTCGCGCCACGTAGAGTCGTGACATCTACCTAGTCAAGTCATAAATATTGGTACACAGAAAAATCGACGCCAAATGAAAACGAATTAATATTTTTCAAATCTTTTTTTTTTTATTGGGTTATTCAATGGCCACAAATCTTAGAACAACTTATGCGAAATGACTTCCATTTGCCTTTCAGCACGACTTAAGACCACTTGGCCACTCATCAATCGCGAGACGTACTTCATGCATGGGGAAATTGTCCACTGCACGGACAAGTGCTCGCTTCAACGACTCAATATTTGGGAAACGGACCACAACTTGTAATCCAACGGGTTGAGGTCTGTACTACCAGCTGGCCAATCATCCGTTGATATTAAGTCCGGAACGTTATTTTTGAGCCACAGTTGAGTCGTTTTTGCTTTGTGAGCTGGAGCAGAGTCTTGCTGGAAAGTTTACGGCTTGGTGGCGAATACTGATTGGTTGAGAGGCTTCACAATGAGTTCCAAGACGGTCGATTGATATACTTTGGCCGATGTTTTCACTCCTTTCTCGCAAAAATGGAGCTTGTTAACGCCATCGTAGCTCACTCCTCACCATACCATTGCAGACGCGGGATGGTGGCCTCTTTGGACCCTCGGGATGAGTTGGGATGCTTCTCTGGATGACCGAGCATACACACGGTCGTTCTGTTTATTGAACGATTCTTCTACGGTGAAGATTTTCTCGTCAGTAAACATAATTTGTCTGTGAGCGTTCTTCGCGTACCGGCTGCGTAACGCTTTCGATTTTCGCTTGCGTTTTTCCTTCAATGCGGCCGTGAGCAGGTGTCCAGTGTGTCGCTTGTACGCGCTGAGTCCCAAATCTTCTTTGATAATGCGAGACATGAATTTGTGCGAAATTTGCATTCTCCGCGAAAAGATTTTCTGTTTTCGCAGCGGTTTTCGGTCGATTCGTTTCTTCACGGCTTTGATCGCTTTCAGAGTTCTCACAGTGCGCGGACGGCCGGATCTTTGACGGTCTCGTACTCCACCAGTATCCTCAAACAACTTCACAGCACACAAAATTGCGAGTGATTCCAAGCGGTCACAACGTCCGAAAGATCGCCTTTTTCTATGTTGCATTTTAGTATGCCAACTACAACAATACGATTTTTAATGTCGCCCCATTCCATGATTGTAAACAATTGATGCCAAAAACTTTTTACGTGGCAATGAAGCAGAAGTATCAACTATCAAATCACAGTCAAGACGAAATGGATGGGGCCAATATTGCATTCGTAATGAACGCGTTTAGCTGTGTACCAATATTTATGACTTGACTAGGTGGAATGCTGGCGGCAGTCCTTATTTCGATGAGAACGTGGTCAATTTGATTGAAGGTGCGCCCATTGGTGGTGCCCACGTCATTTTGTGAATATTTGTATGCGGGAAGCAGGTGGAGATTATGACTAGGTTCTTACTGCTGGCGAAATCAATAAGTCTTTGGTCATTGTCGTTTGTGTCATTGTGGATGCTATGCCATCCTGATACGCCCCTATGAAACAGTTTGTTGCCAATTTTACCGTTGAAGTCTCCTATTAGAATTTTGATGTCATTGGAGGACAGCCCGTCAAAAGTGCTGTCAAGTCGGGCATAGAATTCGTCTTTAAAGACATCATCTTTCTCCTCTGTCGGAACATAGCAGTTGATAAACCAAACGCTGAAGGATTTTTTTCATTTTCAGTTGCTACTGGCGATGTAAAACTATTCTAAATAAAATGGACGAAACGTTGTAAAATATACCAGCTTCTCCACTCGTTACGGTCGTTCTCACCCCCTTTCCCAACCTTCCCAATCCTACTACTTCCCTCCATGAATGTGCAATGCACAAAGCATTGCACATAAAGGCCGAAATTGCCTATAACACAGGTCATTCTTAAAAAAATAAAAAATAAATCCTTTTTAGATACGATCGAGCAAAGCTAGGTGTGACTAGTCCAAATATGGGCGCTAGCTAGTTCAAAGACAGAAAAGTATTTTTTACATTTCCGCAAAATAAGACTTGTTGCTGTGTTGACTCCAATCAACGCGATCATTGAATTTAACACCAAGTGACGTTAAATCTGCAGAAGGTGAAATGTATGACGTACACATTTCACCTTCTGCAGATTAAGAACATATTAGGGGTTGCCGTCGGAACGTTATGTTTCAGAGATAGATGACAAAACAGCGTTTTTAAGGCATTAAACTCTCGGTTTTCCCTGCCCCAGTCAAATTGGTAGATGTTTTCTAGAGTGCTTTCATCTACGAAACATTGAGTTTACTCTAAGAAGGTCGTTTATGAAAACTAAAAAGAGAGTGGGAGATAAAACTGAACCCTGAGGGACACTGGAATCAATGGAAAAGAAACGATGTGTTTAAACCAAAGGCCTTTACCTTGCCTAAGAGATATTTGTGTCAAACTCTGTCGAACGTAGTCACTGTATAACAGCAACTTCCTTGGTATAATGATCAAAGCGTTACTGAAAATAGGTGTAGACTGTGTAGTCATTGTTACATATCCTAGTAGGGAATGGAATCATTACCGCATGGTTCATACCTTGAAGCAATTACAGTTACTTCCTGTCATTAAACATAGATTACTTTAACATTGCGATGTCATAGACAAGCAACCGTTTTTGCTACTCTCTGCCTTACATTAAGAAGCGACATTGAAATCTATGGAAAAGAATGAGTAGTGTAATGGTTGGAAAAGAATCGACAATATAATGGACGCGAAAGAATCGAAGATAGAGTGGTTGCAAAAGAATACCAGGGGTGTTAATATGAAACCGGAATTTGATCATAAAGGGCCTCACTGGTCAATGTGGTTATTGTGAACACGCGTCAGTGGCACCATTTTCTTCTTTTGACATCAGACAAAGATTGTCAACTCATAACACTTCAGGTTTCATACGACAGAATAGTTTTTAATAACAACTTTGTACCGCGAAACTACGATTTGCGGCCAGCTTTAATTTTCTGTTACCATTTGAAGATGCTTACGGTGATCATGCTCCTGGTAAATCACAGTGCTTTGAGTGGTTTAAAAAAATCAAAAGTGGAAATTTTGACGTGAGAAATGAAGAACGTGGAAAACCACCGAAAAAGTTTGAAGACAGCAGATTGCAAGCATTGTTGGATGAGGACGACGCTCAAACGCAACAACAACTAGCAGATCAGTTAAACGTAACACGAGCAGCTGTCGCATACGTTTGAAAGCCATGGGAAAGATCCACAAGATGGAAAAATGGGTCCCACATGATCTCAACGAAAGATAGCAGGAAAACAGAAAAACCACTTCCGAAATGCTGCTCGCCAGATACAAAAAAAAATCATTTCTCCATCAAATTCTGACTGGCGATGAAAAGTGGATTTATTTTGAGAATCCAAAGCGGAAAAAATCATGGGTAACTCCAGGCCAACCACCGACATCACTGCAAGACCAAATCGCTATGGCCGGAAAACAACGCTCTGCGTTTGGTGGGATCAGAAGGGTGTGATTTATTATGAGCTGGTGAAACCGTTAACACTGAACGCTACCGACAACAAATGATTGCATTGAATCAAGCTTTCAGCAGAGAAAAAACAAAGTGATTTTGCTTCATGACAACGCACTATCACACACAGCAAGACTGGTCAAGGAAATGATAGAGTCGTTCAGTTGGGAAATTCTTTCCCATGCCACTTACTCACCAGACTTGAGTCCGTCTGATTACCATTTGTTTGCATCGATGGGACACGCACTTGCTGAGCAACGCTTCACTTCCTACGAAAATTTACGAATATGGCTCGATGACTGGTTTTCATCAAAAGACCAACAGTTTTTCTGGCGAGGCATCCACACATTACCAGAGAAATGGGGAAAATGTATAGCTAGCGAAGGGCTATACTTTGAATAAAATACTTCTCTTCATTTCCAACCAATAAGTGTTTTTTTTGAAAAAAAATTCCGGTTTCATATTTACACTCCTGGTAGAAATAATATTGGAGGAGCAATTCATTTTGAATTAATAATGAAAAATGTGATGAAATTGGATTCTGCTTTTGACATGAATTCAGTATTTTAAATTCTATTCCTATTATTTAGCCAATTTTGTTGCTGGAAAAGTGCGATATAACAACTTAAGATTTGTTTCTCGCGTAACGTACGTTCGCAACGAATGACTTGTAAGATGACATTGATGTTTTCCTTTAATAATCTTTCTGGCGCCCAGTTGTGATCACGTCATTATGTTTATGTCGTCTGCGTAAGTTCTGCGTCTGCGATGATTTAAACAGTAGCATCCCTCTGGTGTCAACTAGAAGTTTTCTTACGACATATTCCAAAGCCAGGTTAAAACGTGTAGGTGCAAGGCCATCTCCTTACTTCAGCGCGGAGGGAAGCTTCTTGTCAAGTCGTTCTGGATCCTACAACCTGTGGTGCTTCAAGAATAATGTCTACCGTCATTTTCGTCTCTCTCCACTTTAATAAGCCTCCTCCTTCCACTTCCTATACCGACATAACTGTGCATTGCATTAAAGGGTGACCCCCCAAGTTACACTCGGTGTCGTAAAAAAAGTCCTGTGATCGGCAGGTGAGAAGAATTCAGTAAGTGAGTACGTCGTGTGATCGACGGTAGAGATTAGCAGTGGAAATCAGATAATCGCGTGGTGAAGTCGCTATAGAGTCAGTTAAAATTAAGCAGTCGACGGGAGCAGTTGGAGAGTCGAAGTTGAGCGGTCAATGGGAGCAGTTGGAGATAGAGTCAGTCGAAATTGAGCAGCCGACGGGAGTAGTTGGAAATTAGAACGCGATAGCCAGTTGAGGTTAAGCGGTCGACGGGAGCAGTTATAGATTAGAACGCGATAGAGTCAGTCGATATTGAGAAGCCGACGGGAGTAGTCGGAGATTAGAACGCAATAGAGTCAGTCGAGGTTGAGCGATCAACGGGAGCAGTTGGAGGCTAGGACGCGATAGAGTCAGTCATGGTTGAGTAGTCGACGAAAATATTTGCAGATAAAGAACGCAAAAGAGTCAGTCAAGTTTTGGAAAGCGAAAGATTCAGAGTGGATGTTCGGGAGCGAAAAAGTCGAAATTGAAAAAGCGGAGCATTGCCCAATAACGATTATCTTTGAAGCCATTAAATTAATAGAAAAAGAGTAAATCAGCGAAAAGTACCTGTAAATTCCCAAATGATCTTGATATTTATTCTGATTTAAAATATTTAAATTTATCATTTTTCTTCTACATTCTAGACTAAAGTATCTCCCCTCCTTGACACATTTGGAAGACATCACACATACCTTAGAATATCACTAACTGAAAGGTGTAATCTCAGATGTAAGTATTTACAAAAAAAAAAATATATATAACTAATATTATAAAAAAATGCTTCTAGGCACTTATTGTATGCCAGCCGAAGGCGTCAAATTAACACAAAAATCCAATCTACTAACAACCGAAGAAATTCTTCATATTGCAAAACTATTCGTTGAACAAGGAGTACGGAAAATTCGTTTAACTGGTGGCGAGCCAACAGTTCGAAGAGACATAGTAGACATTATAGGTAAGAAATGAATGAATTATTTTCATTTTAAATTTAAACTGAATTTTTTCTATTTCGAAGGAAAACTAAAACAACTGCCCGATTTGGAAAGCGTCGGAATTACAACGAACGCAATAATGCTAACGCGACTCCTCGTTCCGTTACAACGGGCAGGTCTAGATGCAATCAACATAAGCTTAGATACGTTAAAAGCAAAGAAATTCGAGCAAATAACGCGACGAAAGGGCTGGGAACGAGTTATAGCCGGCATCGATTTAGCCATTCAATTGGGCTACAAGCCAAAAGTAAATTGCGTTCTAATGAAGAATTTCAATGACGACGAAATATGCGATTTCGTAGAATTCACTAAGGATCGGAATGTCGATATCCGTTTTATCGAGTACATGCCATTCATGGGAAATAAATGGGAAACGGATAAGATGGTATCATTTAAGTGAGTTTTAGAAAATCGCACTATTTGGAATAGCTCATTGATAGCATTTCATTTGTTTTTGATTGGATAGGGAAGCTGTAGATATTATCAAGAAAAACTGGCCAGATTTTCAAGCACTTCCGAACGGTCCAAACGATACTTCGAAGGCTTTTGAAGTGCCAGGATTTAAAGGACAAGTCGGCTTCATTACATCGATGACAGAACATTTTTGCGGAACTTGTAATCGATTAAGGATAACTGCAGATGGAAATTTAAAAGTAAGTTTTGCATTCGACTCATGTACTCGCCAATATTCTAACTGAATTTTTTGATTTAAAGGTCTGCCTGTTCGGAAACAAGGAGATATCATTGCGCGATGCAATTCGAAGTAAATGTTCCGAGGACGATCTAATCGGTTTGATTTCATATGCGGTTAAGCGAAAAAAGAAGCAACATGCAGGTAAATTGAAATCGTGAAGTAAATTTCATTTAGCATTATTTTAAGATGATCTAGAGTTTCTGTATACGAACGGATTTTCATCTAGTTATGTTAAGTTTTGCCATAATTGAGCTGTCGCACGTTGATTTTTTAATTTCAACGATTGACTCGCAGTTGGGCAAAACTTGGGATCTCAGAAAAAAAGATAAATTCAAAGAAAATAATCTTCGATTTGAACATTTCCGAACTGATGCCCAAACTACATTTGAAAAGGTCCTGTCGTATACAGTATAACTCAAGTAAGACCTCTATTTCTGGATTGTTACTAGCAATTTCCACCATCCTTACACACATCCCCATAATGTATGATACATGTGATGAGATATTTATTTTTCTTGTAGGAATGCTGAATTTATCGCAAATGGAAAACCGACCGATGATTCTCATCGGAGGATAACAAAATTATTAGAAAGAAATATTTTAATATTAGAAATTAATTTAAGGTTAGTTGAGAAAATCATGAGTGGATACTTCATAGTTTTATTTTCGGAATGCCTCATTCATATTTTGTCTCGTTGCCGCGTTTGCTTTATTTACATTTTCACATGGATCGTATTTATCCTTTATTTATGTCCTGTGATTAAATTTTTGTTTTCTAATTACCAACTTAACTAATCGAAATATCTTATCGATCATAAATAATGCCAGCTTCCATTTTCAACTTTTCAGATACTCAAAGCCCAATAACAAAGCAATCACGTCTTATGAACTTACCTCTTCGAAATATACCAAACTTTATCCCAGCTCAAAGCATTCCAATAAAGTATCACTTAGCTCGCTGTTATAGCTCCTCAACGTCATCGACTAATAAAAATCTTACTCACATCGACGAACAGGGTAAAGCTAAGATGGTCGATGTCTCTACAAAAACCATTACCGAACGTCAAGCTATTGCACAAGCCATCGTTTACGTCGGACCTCAAATATCGAAATTGATCCATGAAAACAGCATTGCTAAAGGTGATGTCCTGTCGATATCGCAAGTAGCTGGCATACTAGGCGCAAAACGTACGGCCGACATCATTCCACTTTGTCATAATATCGCTCTGTCATCGGTTAACGTTCGTGCAGAGCTCGTTAAAGAGCAGGATTCTGTCAAGATTACCGCAAAAGTTCGATGCCAGGCCAAGACTGGCGTTGAAATGGAAGCTCTAACTGCCGTTTCCGTGGCTGCACTTACTGTTTATGATATGTGCAAGGCCATTTCGCACGATATTATCATACGGGATGTGATGCTTATGGAGAAATCGGGTGGTAAAAATCATTTTAAGCGAATTGAAGGCGAGGAGATAGAATTGAAATATAAAAAGGAACCGATGGATTTGAAAGAGCCATTTTATCCGATTCATCATTAACTTTTTTTTTTGTTATTGTACGTATTTATTTTTTTCATGGTAACTATTGTCTTTAGTGGTGTAGACTTAAGGGATTGGTCAAACTAATCGATATATTTTTTATAATATTTTCTAGTTTTTACGAAATAAATGTACGGAATATATTTTTGATATAACGATGTTTTTTAATTAGCGACATAATTAACGATAGTTTCGATGTAATTTTGCTTTAAAAGTTTCTAATGATGAACGTCCTGGTTTCCCGTCTTTAGGGTTATCGAACCGAGCTGAAATTAACAGTTTGTTCTTTAATTTCTTTCTTTATTTTCCATTGAATTTTATGTGTAATGCAATGCAATGGCGCTACAGCCCATATCGAGCCTTGGCCTCCCGGATGCACCTCCTCCAGTTGTCTCGGTCCAACGACCGCGTCCTCCAGTTTGAAAAATCGAGAAGCGATCTGCAGTCTGCGTCGAATGAGTCCTCCCATCGCTTTCGTGGCTTCCCCTGCGGTCGGTTACCTTGAGCTTTGCCCTTGAGCACTCGTTTTGGGATTCGTTCCTCGTGCATTCGTTCCACGTGGCCAGCCCATTGCAGCTTGCGCAGTTTGATCACTATAGATGCTGGTGGGTCGTCAAATAGTTGATACAGCTCATGGTTGCATCGAATTCACCAATCATCTCCTTCCTTAACTGCTCCGTACACCTTCCGAAGAATTTTTCGCTCAAACGTGTCGATTAACTTCTCCGAAACCCGCGTTAAGGTTCACGTTTCGCATCCATATAGCAGCACAGGACGAATTAATATCTTGTAGATCAATCAATCAAATTCCTGTTAAGACCCCCTATAGGGGCATAGGACAGAAACAACTCTCTTCCACAAGGCGCGATCCTGCGCATCGGCTTTAAGCTGTTGCCAGGACTTGTTTATTCCTCTAGCCTCCTGCTCAACTGCTCGCTTCCATGTGTTACATGGTCGACCAACCCGACGTCTTCCTTGAGGGTTATAATCCAGAGCCTGTTTTGCGATGTTTTGCTCTGGTTTCCTCAAAGTATGACCGATCCACTGCCACTTTCGCCGTTGAATCTCAATACCTATTTTAGTCTGGCGAGTTGTACTCCAAAGTTCGTCGTTGGAGATCACTTCTGGCCAGAATATTCCTAAAATGCGTCGGAGGCATTGGTTTACGAAAGTCTGTAGTTTCTTGGTAAGTCGAACGGTCACTTTCCACGTAGTACAACCATATAACAACACGGATTTGACGCATGCGTCAAAAACTCGCAGCTTCGTGCGAAGGGAGATCTCTCTTAACCTCCAGAAAGGGGAAAGGATACCGAAGGCCTGACGAGCTTTATTTAGCCGAGCCTCAACATCCTTTTCGGCTCCGCCGTCCATGCTGACAATGCTTCCGAGATAGCAAAAATCTTGCACCTCTTCCACATCCTGCCCATTAAGAACAATCGGTGTGCTTGCGTTCGAACCCATGTGCATGTACTTGGTTTTACGCACATTTATTTTCAGTCCCGCCTCTTTGCATTTAGAATGCAACGAGCGAACATTTGACTCTAAGTCCGAACGGGTATGTGCAAGCAAACACACGTCATCAGCATAATCAAGGTGACTTAAGATGTTAAATAGTCTCCATTGAAGACCTTTACCTTCCCCACCTTCCAGTGCAGCTTTCAAGATGTCATTTATTACCACCAGAAACAGGGCTGGTGATAATATGCAGCCTTGTCTGACACCCGTTCGCACAGGAAAGCTCTCGGACAGCTCTCCTCTATGCAAGACGCGACACCTTGCATCTTCGTAGGATTCTTTAATCATAGCTATGACCTTATTTGGAATACCTCTCCTACGCAAAGCATTCCATATGTAATCTCGCTTAACGCTGTCGAAAGCCTTCTCGAAGTCCACAAACATGAGATGTAGTGGCGAACCCATTTCGGCTGACTGCTCCAATATTATCCGTAGGGTATTTGTGTGGTCGGTACAAGACGACCCTTTACGGAATCCAGCCTGATAAACTTCGAGAGTGCTCTCGACGACATCACTAATCCTATTGAGAATTACCTTAGCCATAATTTTTGATACGGCAGTAAGTAGACATATACCACGCCAATTGCCACAATCCCGAAGGTCGCCCTTCTTCGGAATTTTCACAATGACGCCCTCCTTCCATTCAGTCGGATATCTTCCATCATTCCACACCTTAGTGAAGAGTGGGAGGAGTATATCGGCTGTTATTTCCGGGTCCGCTTTGAGGAGTTCGGTTGGTAGTCCGTCTATACCTGGAGCTTTCCTTCCCGCCATTGACCGAATGGCGGAAACTATCTCTTCCTTATCTGGGGGATCGTCCCTAATAGAGGATTGTTGCGGTTGGATGTTTGGAAGTTGTTCTGTTTCCGGAATATCTTCATCTGACAAGATGTTTAAAATATCAGAGAAGTATTCCTTCCATCGTCGCAACTGGTGTTCACTCATATTAAGGAGAGTTCCGTTGACATCTCTCACCAGGTGGTTGGCGGTGAAATTCCTGTTCGTCAACTGTTTCATGATTTTAAATAGTGAACCCATATCCCCAAGGTAAGCCGCAGATTCTGCCTTGTTTGCCAGATCTTCAATGGCCTTTCTCTTGTCGCGTCTAACAGCCTTTTTAAGCTGTATATGAGCATCGCGGTAGTTCTGCCTCAAGTCGGGCGTTCGTTGGTTGACATCGGGTTGAGAGATGATTGCCAATTTGGCTTTTTTCCGATTGTCAACCTTGTCCCATGTGTCTTGTGACATCCAGGGTTTCTCACCGCTTTGCGCATATCCCACAGATTCTTCAGCACTAGTTAGAAAAGTGTTTCTGGTTGCCTCCCAATTGGCGTCCAGTGTGCGCATTTCATGTTCACCCAATGTGGATGACTTTTCGCGTAGAATGGTGGTGTATTCGAGTTTTTTGTTGGGATCTCTGAGTTTATCCACATTAAGCTTGCGCTTCATTTGAAGAATTTGTGGTCGTCGGATAGCTGCTGTACACAATCTCAAGCAGGCAACCATCAAGTGGTGATCGCTCCCCACGTCAGCTCCACGTTTCGCTCGCACATCGAGGAGACATCTTCTCCATCGGCGACTTATAGCCAAATGGTCGATCTGGTTCTGAGTAACACCGTCAGGGGAAACCCAAGATGTTTTATGATGACTCTTGTGTGGAAAAAGGGTCCCTCCGATGACCATTTGCCGAGTACTACAGAACTCCACAAATAATTCGCCGTTTTCGGGTCTCTTAATCCAAGGTCGTGAAGGGTCGACCCAAGGGTCACCATGCCTCCCCATGACGTGTTCTAGTCCAGTGTTGTCTGACCCAACCTGGGCGTTCATATCTCCCGAGATGATAATAATATCACCTCTTGGAACACGTTCGAAGGTGGCACTCAGTTGGCTATAAAACTCCTCTTTGTCACCAGATGTTGCGGTATTAGTTGGTGCGTAGCACTGCAGAATTGTGACGTTTCTGACACTGGTCCTGAGCCTGACGACGATAATCCTATCCGAGATTGGTTCCCAGCTAATGAGACTGTTTCTCGCTCTCGGCGTAAGGACGAACGCCACGCCATTTCTGGCTTCATTTTCAGGGCCAATGTACAGAATAGTGTTTCCGCTAGGGGTTCGTTCTTCTCCTGATCCTGTCCACCTGACCTCGCTCAAGCCCAAGATTTGGATGTTATAGTGCTCCATTTCACGGTCGATCACTGATTGGCGGTGCAAGGACCGAGTAACCCCAGCTCTTCCCCCGTCATTCAATGTTCGAACGTTCCAGAAGCCAATCATAGTCCGTTTTCGAATGCCAAAAGTCGTTACCGTAGAATCAGTCCGTATCCGAGGCGATGTATCCGTTTCTCGTATCATTTAGGTCTTAAGATCACGGGTGATAAGCCCATGATCCAGTGAGTGTCCATTTGCCATTTTTAGGGCAAGCAGGACTGGCTGTGGGTGAATTCTACAGCCCCCATCCCAGAGGGGGATAGTTAGCTCAGGTCCGTGGAGTCGCTAACTCCAAAGATAGTTGCAGGAATTGGTAAAACCTCATACTACAACTACCCCCTTGCGGGGACATCTTGTAGATGGGTAGTTTATTGTTTCGATGGACCTTCCTTGATTTCATTATGGGGAGGACCGCATAAAATGCTTTGTTAGCTGCCGTGATTCTTCTTTGAATTTCCTGTCGCTCATTGCCGTCCTTTGTGAAAAGGGCTCCCAGGTATACGAATTCATCCACCTGCTCGAAGTTGTATTCGCCTATAGTAATGTTCTGCCTCACTGGGACAGTCTTTCGTGTCTGGGTCATGTATTTAGTTTTCGCTTCATTGACCCTGAGCCCTATCCACGTCGTTTGCGTACGCCACCAACTGTGCGGATTTTACGAGTAGCGTACCTCTGGTGTCCACTGAGGTTACTGAAGTTGCCTTCCTGACGACATACTCGAGCACCAAGTTAAAGAGCGTGGGGGCGAGACCATCTCCTTGTTTGAGACCTGACTCCATTGGAAAGCTGTGAGTCAACTCGTTTTGGATGGTCAGGAGACCAGAAGAAGTGTTGTAACTATCATATACACATCAATTGTGCTCATCATACCTCCACGTGGTAGCCATCGGGTACTGGCCTTGTTTATCCGAAATCGACTTGTCAAACTAACAGTTGCAAGTGCTAATGAAACAGAAAAATTCTAGCACTACCTAGTCAAGTCATAAATATTGGTACACAACTAAACGCATTCATTACGAATGCAATATTGGGCGCATCCATTTCGTCTTAACTGCGATTTGACTGTTGACATTTCTGCTTCATTGCCACGTAAAAAGTTCTTGGCATCAATTGTTTACAATCATGAAATGGGGCGACATCGAAAATCGTATTGTTGTAGTTGGCCCACTAAAATGCAACATGGAAAAAGACGATATCTTTCGGACGTTGCAACCGCTTGGAATCACTCGCAATTTTTTGTATCGTGCTGTGAAGTTGTTTGAGGATACTGGTGGAGTACGAGGCCGTCAAAGATCTGGCCGTCCGCGCACTGTGAGAACTCCGAAAGCGATTAAAGCCGTGAAGAAACGAATCGACCGAAAACCGCTGCGGAAACAGAAAATCTTGTCGCGGGAAATGCAAATTTCGCAAAAATTCATGTCTCGCATTATCAAAGAAGATTTGGGACTCAGCGCGTACAAGCGACATACTGGACACCTGCTCAAAAACGCAAAAATCGAAAGCGTTACGCAGCCGGTACGCGAAGAACGCTCACAGGCAAATTCTGTTTACTGACGAGAAAATCTTCACCATAGAAGAATCGTTCAATAAACAGAACGACCGTGTGTATGCTCGGTCATCCAGAGAAGCAGCCCAACTCATCCCGGGGGTCCAAAGAGGCCACCATCCCGCGTCTGTAATGATATGGTGGGGAGTGAGCTACGATAGCGTTACCAAGCTCCATTTTTGCGAGAAAGGAGTGAAAACATCGGCCAAAGTATATCACTCGACCGTTTTGGAACCCATTGTGAAGCCTCTCAACCAATCAATATTCGCCACAAGCCGTGGACTTTCCAGCAAGACTCTGCTCCAGCTCACAAGGCAAAAACGACTCAACTGTGGCTCAAAAATAACGTTCCGGACTTCATATCAACGGATGATTGGCCAGCTGGTAGTCCAGACCTCAACCCGTTGGATTACAAATTGTGGTCCGTATTAGAGAGCATGGCTTGCTCTACTCGACTCCCAAATATTGAGTTGTTGAAGCGAGCCCTTGTCCATGCAGTGGACAATTTTCCCATGCATGAAATGCGTCTCGCGATCGATGAGTGGCCAGATCGTCTCAAGTCGTGCTGGAAGGCAAATGGAAGTCTTTTCGAATAAGTTGTTCTAAGATTCGTAGCCATTGAATAACCCAATAAAAGAAAAAAAAAATGTGAAAAATATTAATTCGTGTTCATTTGACGTCGATTTTTCTGTGTATCAATATTTATGACTTGACTGGGTATAATATGGCCCTCCAGGTTGTGGATTGTGCGATGTTTTAACAACTCATCCTCGAATCAACCAGACTTGTTGCGAATCCTGAAGCACCGCCTCGGACTGGATTGATTCAACGGCAAGGGCCACGCAAACGAAAAATGAACAATTCCTTTGGATCGTGGAACGTGCGATTCCTGTACAGAGCAGGAGCAGTGAGAACGCTTCTGGAATAGGCAAGCAAATACAATATGAACATTATTGCACTCCAAGAAAAGAAATTGTTAGGTAGCGACGTTATTGACATTGGATCGCACACAATTTTCATAAGTGGCAAATAATCGAGCAGCCGGGAGTTTGGGTTTCGTTTATCGTCGAGAAGAAGTTTAAACACCGAGTTACCAACTTCAAATCCGTCAATGAACGATTGTGTGCAATCTGCATCAAACTAAATTCTTTAATGTTTGGCTTATTAATGTCCATGCTCCAACGGAAGAGAAAGACAACGAAGTTAAAGACGATTTCTACAACACCTTACAATCAACATTCGATTTCCTTCCGTCGAACGATATTAAAATTGTATTAGGTGACTTTAACGCGAAAGTGGGCAAAGAAGAGGCTTACATAAATACTATTGGAAGGCACAGTCTCCATGACATTAGTACCGATAGCGGCCAGAGGCTGATTGATTTCGCCAGCAGCAAAAACCTTATTGTAAGCTTGACATGCTTCCCGCATCGTGATATTCATAAAAAAACGTTGGCATCACCCGACCGACGAACATTCAACCAAATAGACCACGTTCTAATAGCGAAAAGGACGATCTCCTACATTCTCGACGTGCGTACATGTCGAGGGGCTGATTGCGACACAGATCACTATTTGATAAAGACGAAGTTCCGATGTCGAATCGCAAACCGAGAGAACTCAATAACAATACAAGTTCCTATATTCGACATTAGGAAACTCAAAGACGAGAAAATAGTAGCGAAATATGTATCAGCCGTGGAGAGACACTTCGCGACAATGCTGAACACCAACGCCAGCATACTAATAGAAGAAATGCAGCAAAACATCAAAGATGGCATGACATCTGTCGCAGAGGAGGTGATAGGACAACAACCCCGGCGCAAAAGAAATGATTGGTTCGACAATGAATGCCAAGATGACTTGGAGCGAAAAAATCAAGCTTACAAAACATTAACAGAACGGCCGACACGAGCCAAACGGGACAAATATAATGATCTTCGACGATTTGCGAACAAAATATGCAGACAGAAAAAAAACGGAAGTACAATAATGGCGAAATTAAAAACATGGACGAACATTTTAAATTACACAACACAAGAGCCGCATATTCCCTTGTTCGAAGAATGAAAGGGAGATACCGAAAACGACCCTCTGCAAGAATGCAGAAGGGGACATTCTAAGTAATGCGGAAGATATAAAATTAAGATGGGCGCAATACTTTGAACACCTTCTTAACCCGAGCCCATCACCCGCACGAACAGCAGCAGCAGACAGAATAGCAGGTATAACTGATGAAACATGAAGGATCCGCTTTCAGTCCTCCCACACTCGAAGAAATAAAAACAGCCCTGAGGAACCACCCCAACAACAAAGCGCCGGGCCCTGATCAAATTCCAGCTAAACTTTTGAAAGCTGGCGACACCTGCACAGATTAGTCACGGACATATGGACGCAGGAAACGCTTCCTGAAGATTGGCGCAAGAGCATTATATGCCCAATTTATAAAAAAGGTGACAAACTCTACTGCGAAATCTACCGAGGAGTATCTCTGTTGTGTATGTCTTATAAAATCTTGACGAAAATTCTAGAAAAGAAAATTAAGCCGTATGCTAGCTGACAAAGTAATTGGTGAATACGAAGTCGGATTTAGAGCTGGACGATCGGCCACGGACCATATATTTTCAGTTAAACAGGTGCTGGGAATGTAATATTGATGTGCATCAGATATTTGTTGACTTTAAACAAACATAGCACAGTATCGACAGATGCGTACTGTATAAAATCATTTTGGAGTTTGGAGTCCCACCGAAATTGGCTTGGCTTACAAAAATGACAATGACCGAGTTTTTGTCACAAGTCAGAGTAGAAAACGATCTAATTTCTGGCTTTAAAGTAGGAGACGGCCTCGCACCAATGCTTTTCAACACTCGAATATGTTGTTCGGAAACTTCCCGTTGACACCAAGGGAGCACTATGCTTCAAACCTACACAACTCGTAGAATATGCCGACGACACAGATATCCTTGCAAGATCTCTGCTAAGGAGGTATTTGTAAACTTTGAGTCAGTAGCAAGGGAAGTTGGACTATGTATTAATGAAAAAAAAAATATTATGACACAAACTAGGAAAAAGACGCCAATCAGACGAAATATTACAGTAGGAGACTTTAACCTAGGAAACGTAGACAACTTCGTATACCTAGGGGCAGCTATCGAAGGATGGAAGCGAACCCATCAAAATTAAAAGAAGAATAATGATGGCGAATAAGACGTATTACACCGTACTTCAAATAATCAAAAACAAGAACGTACACAGGAAAACTAAACTAAAAATATATGATATGCTATGGCAGCGAAACGTGGACATTAACTCAGGCATCCGAAAAATTAATTAGCGCCTTTAAGAGAAAGGTCCTTAGAAGTATTCTCGGACCCGTGAGGGAAGACTCAATCTGGAGAACACGATACAATAGAGAATTGTATGTGATCTTCGACAATCCAGAAGTGGCTGGTCATTTATTTATTTAGCCATTGAACAAAATTTACATTTCAATTACACAATAGCTAGCGATAAGAAATATCACAAGAATTCCTTAAGTTTAGTTTTAAAAGCATTAAAAGAAATAGACAAAGATCCAAGTTGTAGTTTGTCATGATTTCGCTAAAGTCTAACTACAGAAGAGTGAAAATAAACGTCTAGTAAAGCGCGTGAAGGATAAAAAATATCAGCATTTCCATTCTGAAATTAAGTTCGTCGACAAAATTAGTCCTTATAATACCATTTACAACCTTGTAAAGAAAGTACTCATCAAAGTAACTTCTGCGTATGTCTAAAGGATGGAGATGAAGCACCATAAGCCTCGTAGAATAGTTAGCATACGGTATTTTAGAACGAAAGAACGGAGAACGCGTAAACTTACGTTGAACTGATTCAATAGCAGCTGAGTAACACTTATGGTGAGGGCTCCAAACAACAGAGCAGTATGCAAGAATACTACGTACTAGAGAGATAAAAAGCAGGACAGCAGTACTAGAACAAGCGAAAGTAGAAGAAATACGGAGGACGAGTCCGGCAAGTCTATAGGCATGATTGATAATATTTTCAAAATGTGTAGTGAAACTCAACTTCACATCAAAAGTCACATCAAGATCCTTCATAATCGTTACTTCCGAAAGTCTAGTGCCATCGATTAAATAAAATAACTTGGGAGGATCAGTTTTAAGTGAATATGACATTGAGAAGCATTTTTTAATGTTTAAGTCTAGGTCATTCGACAAACACCACTGATATAGTTGATCAAGGTCCAATTTTAAAATATCACGATCACAGGGAGAATTAATCACTCGAAAGATTTTGAGATCATCCGCATACAGGAGACAAGAAGAAGATAAAAACTGGGGAAGGTCATTTATAGAAAACAGGAATAATAGTGGACCAAGAATAGACCCCTGTGGAACACCAGACCACGTAGGAAATACATAAGACTCATGTCCCTTAAAAGTTACATGCATACTACGAGTAGATCAATAGGAAGAAATCCAGTCAAGTAAATTTCCAGAGACGCCATATATTTTAAGTTTCTCAATTAGAATCTTGGGATTAACTGTGCCGAATGCCTTTACAAAATCTATGTAAATAGTGTGAACAGACTGATGGAGTTCGAAAGATTTGGCTATAAAGTTTGTAAACTCGCACAAATTGGTAGTTGTAGATTTTCCTCTAACGAAATCATGTTGAAAGGGCGAAATCAAATGGCCATGTTTGTCACATATTACATTGTGAACGAGACGTTCAAGAATTTTGCTAAAGCTAGTAACAATGGAAACAGGGCGATAATTCAAGATATCTTCGGGGTCATCTTTCTTGAAAATAGGGAGCGGATGGATGACGAGAGAATTTCTAAACGCACGGTAAAGGTAATAATCAGTGGATTGGTTGGAAAACCACGGAAGTGCTGAACGCGATCAGATCACTGAACCGAAAAGAATATAGGCGTTGTATACAAGCGGCCAAGGTCCAATTTGGGCTGTAGAGACATCGTAAGTAAGTAAATAAGTATATTTTCCTTTACATGTTGTTTAGGTAGCAGTTTATTTGATTTTGAGCTCCAGTTTCAAAATAATTTGCATACATCGGGAGTACAAATTAAAACTCGCCGTTTCCCACTAGATGGCGCCAGCAGTAAATGCTGGTCAAAAATGGGCGGATGAGAAACACATGGTAAACTTAAGCATCTGTCAACAGCTCCTCATCATTAGCTTTGTGAAGTTTTATGGCCGTCATATACTTTTTTGTGTACGAATATGTCGAAGTTTGAGCGAAATAAGCGTCATTTGCGGGAAGTTTTGCTTTTTCCCTTCAATTTAAAAAAAAAAAACTGCTGCTCAGGCCCGTTGAATGATTATTGAAACTTATGGTGAGGCGCTATTAGTAATAAAACGTGTCGCGAAGGATTCCAACGCTACAAAATATGTGATTTCGGAGTGAAAGACAAGGAGCGTCCAGGAACGGTGAAAAAGTTGGAAGACTCAGAATCGGAGGCATTCCAGGACGAAGATTCATGCCAAGCGCAACGAGAACTAGCAAATTCGTTGATCGTGACTCAACCAGCCATTTCACATCGTTTGAAAACCTTGGAAATGATGCTAAAACAAGGAAATTGGGTGTAATATGAGTTAAGTCAAGCAACGACGAACGGCTTTTTTCACATACGAACAGCTGCTTCAACGACTAAAAAGGAACAGGTTTTTGCATCGCATTGTCACTGGAGATTAAAAGTGGATCCATAACGATAATCCAAAGCGAAAAAAATAGTGGGAATAACATAGCCATGCATCAACATCGACGGTCAAGCCCAACATGCATGACTCGAAAATCATACTGCGTATTTAGTGGGACCAGCTCGGCGTGGTGTGTTATAACCTGCTGCAACTGGGTGAAACCATCACCCGAGATTGCTTCAAAAACAAAAACAACTAATGCCGAGCATTGAAGGAGAAACTGCCGCAATACGATTAGATACACGATAACGTTGCTGCACAGCAACGATCGTTCAGATGTTGCTTACGTTGTGAATACCTGGAAACACTGAAATGGGACGTCCTCACGTCCCCACCCGCCGTATTCAACAGACATTGCCCCTTCCGACTACCACCTATTCCGATCGATGGTGCATGACCTGGCTGAGCAAGACTTTCGTTCTAACGAAGAAGCCAAAAATTGGGTCGATTTGTCGATCGAATCAAAACAAGAGTTATTTCGACGCAGAATCCGTATGCTGATAATGGGCCTTTCTTTGATTCGGTCTTCAATTTGTACTGCCAATATTTTACATTAAAATGTTCATCTTTTCCAGTGTTTTGAATTTGTGGATTGCTTCGTTTCGCGCACTAAACCATCAACCTCTGTTATCCTGTTATTTTTATATAAATATTCTAAAATCAAAAATCAAAACAATCAGCGGACTGTAATGCTCTCGATCTCAGAGATATTCTTCTGCAGATGGTTTAGAGACAAATAAGTAAATCGCCATCCAAAGCTGCTTTCGAAATATTTGCCATCCACTCGGGTGCTTACTTTTGAGTAATTGCTTCAAATGTTCCCCCTGCTTTCAATTGAACAATCGCACATCTTAATCAGCTCTTTCCCCTCTTAAAAATCAGCCATGAAATTCTGTTTTTCGTCTGCCTCCTATTTGACTTTGCTTTGAAAGTCTACGTAAATATTTTTTTCCATTAAACGGAATTCGGTAATATCCGCCTGGCCTTATCAACAAAAAACAATTTAACGCTCAACTAACACCAGAGAAAACAAACTCGATTTCAAGAAATAAACGGCCGGCCCTGACCGCTCTCGGTCCGCAATTACAATTTAACTGCTGCGCACGAATCGACGCATATCGTGCGTGTATCATTTTTTTTTGTTTGATTGCCTAAGTCGGCAAGCATGTCACGAAACTCTAAGTGAAATTCGAGCCTCTCAATTGAAAACGCTCTTGCATTGCACAATTTCAGTCATATTGATAATTTTTTAATCACTTTTTCTTTTTACTTACAATTCAGGTGTATCGTCTGTTATCGGACGGTATTACCGAAATGAGTGAATCACTCGACCCTCATGGGGCGCGATAACAAAACTAAAAAAAAACGTGTGCGCGCAAATGCGCTATTTACATTTGCTTAAAACTGAAGCAAAAATCATGAAAACTTAAAAGCTAAACTGGAAAAGTTAAAAGGAAATCTTCCGCGCCGGAACTAGGTTGCCCACAAATGAGGGGTTTCCCCTACGCGACAGCCGAAAATTTTGTCGCTGCGTGAAGGCCAGCTGAAACCGGTGTAACGCCAAGGATACGACCCGTCAGCGACAGTAATACTGAGTAGTTGAAATACCAGAAGAGCAGGAAAATTACGGCGATAAGCACATCTGCAATTAGAGGCGGAGTCGTTAGGAAATCGTGCAAGGATGGACTTCAGGGGTTTTTCTACTTACGGATCGTCACTCGTTCCCATTTTTCAACCATGTACATCTCGGTGACCATCAGATACCGGAAGTACCAGTATTCTATGAAATCCGTGATAGACGATATCATTTTACCGGGTTGAAGTTATTTCGAATTGGGATGAATATCGGGTTTTCCTCCTCCGAGCGACAGACACCACCGACAGCGGCTAAGGTTTCAGTTTGACAGAAAATTCTCCGTGAAAAACGTCAGATCAAAATGAATTGCCGACTTGAATGGATGGAGTGCGGTTTGTATTGAAAAATATTAAATTGGAATTGATTAGGAAAGCATACTAAATTTATTCGATGAAATTATAAAGATGTAATTGCATTGATGAATTATAAATAATAACAATAATAGCTTGTGGGCATACACAATCAAAATAATAAAATTTATTTTCGCTACTTAACTTAAAATTTTAAAAATTAACATGTTTTCACTAAGCAAGCGCACAGCGCCATACTATAGATATTTTCGAACTTTAAGAACTAACGTAGTAGTCTTTGAACAACGGAACGACTGAAAAGTTTTGGTATTCTTCAAATTGTCATTTATTAGTTTTGAAATAAAAATATTGAAATCACAACGAAATCATATTTTCATTTCGAGTAGGATACTACTCGTGAGTGAATTAACGCAAAAATAATTTTAATTGTGCACGTTTTCGCATGGTCAATTTTTTCGGTCGCTCATGAAAATATTTCATGCCTTCCGTCGCTGTGTATTACTCATCGATCGTATCATTGATTTTTCAAAAACATTTTGAATCAATCAATATGCTCAACGAAGACGACAATGGATCAAATGTTGCAAATCTACAGCAGCAACAAAAGCGGCAACAACAAAAAATTCAAAGCAATTCGACGACTGAAAATACGGATAGAGAAATTTATCGTGTCGGTGTAAAGCCACCGCAGTTTTTCAAGAAGCAACCGGATCTTTATTTCTAGCAAATGGAAGCGCAATTTCGTAAATGTAGAATTAAAACGGATCAAACAAAATACGATGAAGTCGTTTCATCGCTCGACCCAACATTTCTCCAATTGGTTTTGGATATCGTTCGCAACCTCCCGCAATGTGAAAAATACGATACGATTAAGAAAAAACTCATCGAAGAATACACCGATTCTGATCAAAAGAAGCTGTGAAAATTAATCAAAGAAATTGAGCTTGGCGACGACAAACCATCGCAACTGCAGAAAAAAATGAAAGATCTCGCTGGTGACAAAATGGGCGACGATGCAATCAAACAATTGTGGCTCGAGCGATGCGTGCGGTGATTTCAATCGTTGATGGCGATTCTGCACAGTGGGCTAAGCAGACCAACAAAATGCTCTAAATTCAAAGTTTTTCGAACGTGTTATCAGTTTCAAACGCGATGAACGATCAAATCGCTGCGCTTCGAAAGGAAATTGGCGAGCTCAAGCCGGTCCTCACCGTTGCGACAAAAGTAAATTTAACGACAGTGGCGACAAGAAGCAACGCAATCGCAGCCGTTCTTAATCACGCAACAAGTTTCCGTTCCGTTTCTACCATTACCGTTTTGGCAAACAGGCTAAAAAGTGCAACGAGCCTTGCCAATTCAAAAAACTCAATACGGAAAACTAAAAAAAGTCATTGGCGAAGCAAAGTTCATCGAATACGAACGCGTAAGTACAATCACATCCGATTCACGGTTCAAAGATTTGCTTGACGAATTCAAAGATTTGACATTACCGAATACACTAAATCAACTAATTTCAAAGGAAACAGCCGTTGAGTATCAAATTATCACAAAGGGACAGCCAGTGTTCGCCAAAGCAAGACGTTTGAATCCTGAAATGCTCGAAATTGTCAAAAAGGAATTCGAGTACTTGCTGAAACTTGGCATATGCCATCACAGCAAAAGCAATTGGGCGACTCCGCTTCATATGGTTCGCAAGAAAAACAACCAGTGGAGGCCATGTGGCGATTATCGTAGATTGAACGAAATCACGGTGCCTGATCGGTACCCTTTACCGCATATTCAAGACTGCACGCAATTGCTGCATAGAAAAAAGATTTTTTCAACTATCGACTTGGAAAAAGCATACAATCAAATACCAATTGCACCTGAAGATCGACTCAAAACCGCAATTATTACTCCATTTGGTTGAATTCAATGTCATGACTTACGGCCTATGCAATGCAGCGCAGACATTTCAGCGATTTATGAACGAAGTGTTTCGCGACTTGAATTTTATCATCGTCTACATTGATGACATCTGCATTTCGTCCGAGAACATTGAGCAGCATCGACAGCATTTCAGAATTGTCTTTCAACGTTTATGTGACTACGGCTTGAAAATAAACATCGCGAAATGCGTATTCGGTCAAAGTGAAGTGACATTCCTGGGACACAAAATCTCGAGTTCTGGCATTGCACCGGATACTGAAAAAGTCGAAGCAATCGTCAAATGTCCAAAACCGAAAGAAGCACACGGACTTCGTAGTTTTATCGCAGCACTCAATTTTTACTGCCGTTTTTTATCACATGCTGCGACCAAACAGAGCAAACTGCAAACGATGATAAAAGGTAATAAGAAAAACGATAAAACGAAATTAATTTGGTACAGCACCTATGACAGAGAATTGTTAGCTAAATACCAATCAGTCAAATTTTTTCGGCACATGATCGAAGGAAGAAATTGTACGATTTTAACTGATCATAAGCCGATCACTTTCGCGTTCCAGCAAAAGCCAGAAAAGCTTCACCTCGTCAAGTGCGACAACTCAATTTCATTAGCGAATTCACGTTGCTGATTTCCTCTTACAAGCAATTCAAACTGACGGTGCCATCGATATTGAGAAATTGGCACAGCAATAAAAAGACGACGATGAACTCAAAGGATTGCTTTCAAACAACTCGTTGCAGCTGAAACTAGTCAACCTACAGAACTCAAGCAATGCAATTTACTGTGATGTTTCAACAGATTGTTACGCCCGTACATACCGAAGCAGCTCAGACAACACGCCTTCAATTCACTTCATAATTTGGCACTCCCGAGCAAAAAATCATCAATTAAATTGGTCAGCGAACGTTTCGTGTGGGCTAGCTTGGAAGAGGATATCACTTAAATGTCAAAAGTATGCATTGCATGTCAAAAATCAAAAATCATCCGTCACAACTGATCGACAATCGAAAGTTTCAAAGTTCCAGACAATCGTTTTCAACATATAAATATCGATCTGATTGGGCCTATGCCGTCGTCGAATGGTTTGCAATACTGTCTGAAATGAATCGATTGATACACTCGTTGGCCCGTCACAATTCCAATTGAAGACATGACAGCCGAAACAGTGGCAAAAGCGTTGATAAGCCGGTTTTTTTGTTTACAGAATGACCTGTGTTATAGGCAATTTCGGCCTTTATGTGCAATGCACAAACACAGTCATGGAGGGAAGTAATGGGATTAGGAAGGTAGGGAAGAGGAGTGAGAACGACCGTAACGAATGGAGAAGCTGATTCATATTTTTCAGTTGTACTGGCTGCTACTGACAAATATTTGCAGATGTTATGGGGGACTGAATGATAGAAAGCGAACAGAATCCATCCACTGAGTATCTACGCCTTCTTGAAGTGGAACTGTTTCACTTTTACACCGTTTGCCCATTTTATTTCGAATAATTTTTTCATCACCAGCAGCAACTGAAAAATTCGTGCTTAAAAAAATCCCGTCTGGAGTGGGAATCGAACCCACGACCTATTGATTGAAAAGCAAGCACGCTGCCCACTACGCCACGGAAGCCTTTCGCACTACGGCGTTCCAGCAGAACTCACAACGGATGAAGGGAAACAATTTGATTCGAAATTATTCAACGAACTGTCAAACGCATTGGGTATCAAGCATTTGAGAACTACAGCTTGTCACCCACAGGCCATCGAGCGGTGGCATCGAGCACTAAAAACCGCAATCAAATGTCAACAATCAAACAATTGGTATGAAACATTGCCTTTAGTGCTACTTGGGCTTCGTGCAATATTCAAAGATGATCTGAACGCATCGCCGTCGGAAATGCTGTATGGCACGACAATCAGATTGCCTGGTAAATTTTTCGACGCAACGAAAAATGACGTGTTGGAGCCCGATTTCGTAAAAAATCTACGCAATTGCATGGAAAACATTCGACCTGTTGCTACATCGAGTCATGCGAAAGGAAGCGTTTTCGTCCAAAAGCAACTGAAGGATTGCACACACGTGTTTCTATGCGGCGACGAAGTGCGACCACCATTGAAAACGCCGTACGATGGCCCATATGAAGTCGTGAAACGAGACGAAAAAACCATCGATATCCTCGTGAAAAACAAAATCGTCAAAGTCAGCATAGATCGAGTAAAAGCAGCATTTTTGCCAGTTGATGATTACGACACAACATCGAAGACTTCGACGAAATCGACTGCAATCGCACTAACACGTCAACCTGTTAATTCAAACCAAAGCAAATCCAAAGAGAAAGAATATGCACCACGAACGATTCGTTCCGGACGAAAAGTACATACATTTTCCAAAATGGTTCACAGATCTCTCATCGTGACTTCGCATAGCTCAGCCACTGGTGGGGGAGTACTGTACATAATCAAAATAATAAATTTTATTTTCGCTACTTAACTTAAAATTTTTAAAAATTACATGTTTTCATTCAACAAGCGCACAGCACCATACTATAGATATTTTCGAACTTTAAGAACTAATGTAGTAAAGGGTGGGCAATTAATTGGTTTCTTTTTAAAAATGCAATAAAACGAACAAAATTAAATTTTTTTTCATGTATTATGGCTTCATTAGTAAGAGCAAGCATTCCCATTAATGACGAAATACAACTTCGTCCAAGTGGCTGCCTCGGCTGGCTTCGCAGTAGCGCATTCTGTCACTCCAATTTTCCAAGACCATGTCGATGGTTTCGGGAGTAAGACCAGAAAATCTGATACAAGGAACTAGCGCGTAAGATCTGAAAATCTAATACAAGGAACAAGCGCGTAAGACCTGAAAATCCAATACAAGGAACAAGGGCGTAAGACCTGAAAATCTGATACAAGGAACTATGGAAAGACAGGAGGAGAGATTTCGAAGTGGCGGTGACCTTAAATTGTTGGAAAGAGATTGTGGTAATGAATTCCATAGCATTGTCGACCGAGGGATGAAGGACTGCCTAAACTCACATCTCACACACTTTGGAAATAAGTTTTTAATATTTCCCAACGTTGTTCAAGTGTAAAGCGACTCATTTCGATCTGCGGAGGTATGATACTGACTTTCTGTCAAGATTTCGAGCGGGAAACAGCTTTCAGTGTCAAAATAACCTATGATTTAAAAAGAAACCAATTACTTGCCCACCCTGTAGTCTTTGAACAACGGAATGACTGAAAAGTTTTCATATTCTTAAAAATTGTCATTTGTTAGTTTGAAATAAAAATATTAAAATTACAACAAAATCATGTTTTTATTTCAAGTAGGATACTTGCGCCCACAAGCTTTATTTTTTTTTAAATTTTAATGAGATAAATATAAACATTTATTTATTTAAATTCAATCCATTATATAGAAATAATAAATAAACTAAACTTTACTTAAAACAAAATAAATTAAAAATAAAGTAAAATAAAAAGATAATACATTGTAAATATGAATTGATGAATAATTGCAAATTAAAATTAAAAATTTCGTAATTTCCAACAGCATTAACATTGTATCTATTGCTTCCAAACGCAGGGAGCTATTCAGTTCGCTGGACTCCGACCTCGACTTAATCCTGGATTGGGGCAGGAAAAATAGAGTAGAGTTCAACGCTGCTAAAACACAGGCCTGTCATCTTTCCCTTAAACGTGATGTTCCAGCGTCGTCGTCTAATTTAGCCTTTAATGGCGTACCAATTTGCTCTGTAGATGAGTTTATCATGTTAGGCGTAAAATTAAATAACCATCTTGATTGGAGCAAACATACCTTTGATACCTCCAAACGCCTAGGTATTCTTCGCAAAAGTAAAAAATATTTTACACCTCACGACTTAGCTACCATCTACAAGGCTTACATTCGGCCTCGCTTAGAGTATAATTCGCATTTATGGGCTGGGGCACCCAAAACACACCTTGCGCTGCTCGATCGAATCCAAAAACATGCGTTCCGACTAATTGGAGATGACACCATTACGGTTTCTATTGACTCCCTCGAACATCGTAGGAACGTCGGAGCACTCAGCATCTACTATCGCTACTTTCATGGTAAATGTAGTGCGGAACTTAAATCACTCATTCCTTCACTTTTCATTTTTCCCCGAAATACTCGTCAAGCTAAACGCGCACACGAGTTTACTGTTAACCCTATTCCTACTCGTACAGTGAAATATAGACAGTCATTCATCTCCCGAACGTCCAGACTTTGCCTTCTAGCATATTTCCAAGCAAGTATAACCTTCAGCGCTTCAAAAATAATGTCCATCGCCGTTTCCGTGTATCTCCCCCAAAATTCCCATAACACTATCAAATTTTATCCTCTACCTATACCTATACCGACTTAACTGTGTAATGCATTAAAGGGTGACCCCCTAAGTTATAATCGGTGCCATAAAAAAATAAAAAAAAAAAAAAAAGCATTGCCACACTTAAGTACTAAAAACCGAAACCGGCAATCATGAATGTTGCCGCACTTTTACGTGAACTGACAACATGCTGGCGTACTTTTTTCCCCAGGAACTTCTAAAAAAAATGAACTGTCAAAAGCTATCTGTCATTCAACACAGAAAAATCGTCCATCGCGAGTTTCTCAGGTCGTCGCAATTGCATCTGCTTCCTATTCCGCCGGAAAAATGTCAGTAGACGCAGCTAAAACACAAAAACAGAATGAGAAAATCTTCGCGGAATTTCAAACACTCCGAAACGAGCAGCGAAATCTCGCCAACAATCTTAGCACGCTCGAAATGGACCTTAAAGAACACAAGTAAGTCGAGTGCCGCCCGCGCCTTTAACCTATAAATTGCCGTTCGCGATGACTGAACTGCGGCGGCGGCCTTCACGATTGCTCACGATTCAATCTAGAAAATTCTCAAGGAAGAAAAAAATTTAAATTTCGTACAATTTTCAGATCGGTCATCGAAACACTGAAAACCGTCGACGAAAGCCGCAAGTGTTTTCGATTGATTGGCGGCGTTCTATGCGAACGGACCGTCAAGGACATTCTGCCGCAACTGATGGAAAACAAGAACTACCTGGAGAAGACGATCAGCGTGGCGTCCGAACAGCTGACGAAAAAAGGAACGGAACTGAATCGGTTCAAGGAGGAACACAATATTCGGATCAGAGGACAAGAACCCGCGAACGCTGCAACGCAAGCGAAGCCGGACAGTGAAAAGGCTGCTGATGAGGCGCAGGGCAATCGAAACGTTTTGGTCGTTAACAATTGAAGTGGCTCGATTTAGTTTATCACTCGTGTCCTTTTTTCGGAATTATTTGTGCATTAATTTTCTGCCTTCTTTTTTTTAATTTGGAATGTTGCCAGCGAAGGGGTCTGCCCGTGAACGTTTTGTTTTTTTTCGAAGTGAATTCCAAATTCTCACTCATTTAATTCATTTTTCTCCTGTGTTGCAGCCGTGAGATTTTTTTAAGTTAACAATATTAAGAATGTCATTAAAATTTAAAAAAAAAAATCATAAATCGAAAAGCGTATTTTACCCTTCATCAATGCGGACGGTAATTCTAACTAAAAAACAACAGGGGTAAAGCCTAATCATACGATACTCTAGATGAAAGATTTGTTTTTGATTTTAAGACATTTGGATGGAAGGGGTGACGGCATTGAACTCACATCCCACAATTGTGGACCTCGAAAGACTTTCGACGGCGTTAAGCGAGATTACACATGGAATGCTGTGATTAAAGAATCCTACGAAGATCCAAGGTATCGCATCTTATACAGGGTGTTTGGTACTCCGTACATAACCTTGTAAGGGGTTATTCCTGGATATATTTTGAGCAAAAAATTGTTCTACGGAGATGGCCAATTTTCAATATCCACGGAGATTTAGGGTGATCAAGAAAAGTACTTCGGACCTGTACCCTCACTCACTCAAAACGCTATATCTTGAAAACCAATAATCGCATTTCAAAGTGTTATAGCTTGTTTTTTAGGGAATCAAATTATCTTTCATTTAGTGTAATAGTCCGTATTGTACCTGTACCCAATCCTGAGGTATTTCCTTCAGACCACAAATTTTTGATACTTTGACCCTCAAAATTCTGTGATCAATGTAGTTTTTCTCAAGAAAACGCATTATAAAAATGTCATTTTAATGTTGTTTTTTTATGTGCCATATTATTGCCTACAAAAGATGCACACATACTTATGACTTAGGTTTTCCCGTTTTCCAGGTAATAAGCGAAAATACATATGGCTTAAAAATAAAATGTGCCATAAACCAACCCTCGTTCTAAAAAAACTACCTGAAATGTTGTTAAACTGAAATATTCTTTGTGTCCTTTAATTACTATTTAAATTATCAATGAATGTCCTTTAGGTAGTATTAAAATTATCGAGAAAATGAATTAAATTAAAATGAGTTTCAACACAACTAGGTGCAGCACTTTGCCCTTTTTAATGGGTTACCTAACAAAATGAAAAGCCTATAAAAGCAAACCATACTTCATATTTTTATCAGTTTTAGTTAAATTTGTAAAAGAACAAGGTGTCACTAAAATTTAGAAAAGAATTTCGAAATGCCTGAGTTCACGAACGAAGAACATGCAGACATAATTTTCCTCTATGGAGAGTGTCAGGGAAATGAGCAAGCGGCGCGATCTTTGTATCATCACAGATTTCCCAATCGTCGAATACCTTACGCGAGAGTATTCCAAGACGTTTACAGAAGGATTAGGGAAACAGGCAGTGTAAGGACAAGCAGAGTGAATGCAAATCCTGCGCCGGTAATCGCTGTTTCAATTGATCAACGAATCCTAGCTGCAGTTCAAAATGATCCATCAACTAGTATACGACGCTTGGCATTGCGGTTTAACGTCTCTACGTGGAAAGTTTGGAGTGTCCTGAAAGCAGAACGTTTGCATCCCTACCACCACACACCAGTGCAGGAGCTGTTACCCATTGATTTACCCAAAAGGATGGAGTTTTGCAATTGGCTCCTTGAACGACAAATAAGTGACGAGAATTTTATCAGCAACATTCTTTGGACGGATGAGTCCCAATTCACCAGGGACGGTATCACAAACTTCCACAACTTACACACATGGGCTGAGAGCAATCCACATACAAGAAGAGAGGCATCATTTCAGCACAGATTCAGTGTCAATTTATGGGCAGGTGTGATTGGCAACGATTTTATTGGTCCTATTAGGCTTCCGCCTACCTTAAATAGTTCCAATTACTTGCATTTTTTGACAAATGATCTACAGGAGTTATTGGATGATATGCCACTGCAACGATTGGCTTCCATGTTTTACCAACACGATGGTGCTCCAGCTCATTACGGCCGACAGATCAGAGATTGGTTAAATTCCAATTATAGCAATCGCTGGATCGGTAGAAATGGACCGATACACTGGCCTGCAAGATCCCCTGATTTAACTATTATGGATTTCTTTGTATGGGGACGGATGAAGGACCTTGTCTACGCAACGGAAGTAGTAACGTTGCAGGATCTAAACACCAGAATCGATGCGGCAGCAACAGAAGTAAGGCAGCAGTTGAGGAGTATGAACACAAAGGGAACACTGGCAAAACGAGCTTTAGCGTGCATTCAAAATGAAGGTAGCCATTTTGAACATTTATTGTAATTAAGGAAATTTGAAATAAACCGTAAAAACCATTCTTAAGTTCTTTTAGTTCAAGCGGAGAGTGTTGATCAACCTATTCTTGCTTTTTTGACAAAAGTGCTAAATTATTGGAATGATAATTTCTTCTAAACTATAAAACTTATGCAATGCAAGTGTATGCGTCTTTTGTAGGCAATAATATGACACAAAAGAAAACAACAATAAAATGACATTTTTATAATGGGTTTTTTAGAGAAAAACTACATTGATCTTAGAATTTTGACGGTCAAACTGTCAAAAATTTGTGTTCCGAAGCAAATATCTCAGAATTGGATACAGTTACAATGCGGACTATTACACCAAATGAAAGGTAATTTGATTCCCTAAAAAACAAGCTATAACACTTTGAATTGTGATTATTAGTTTTCAAGATATAGCATTTTGAGTGAGTGAGGGTACAGGTAAAAGGACTTTTCTTGATCACCCTGTATCTCCGTGGATATTGAAAATTGACCATCTCCGTAGAACAATTTTTTGCTCAAAATATATCCAGGAATAACCCCTTACAAGGTTATGTACGGAGTACCAAACACCCTGTATAGAGGACACCTGTGCGAATGGGTTTCAGACAAGTCTACATATTACCACGCCCTTAATGCCTGTGTCCTGGGACCCACATTGAGGTGACATTATTTCTTTTTTCCCAGGGCGATTAAGTTTTGAAGGCAGTTCCAAATTAGCCTCGATTTGTGTTTATTGGGTGCTAGTGTTTTGAAACTGCCTGACTCGTCCGATAAGAAATATATAGTTTTATTGAGATGAGCGCTCCTTGTATTTTCTAGGATAGCATAGCTCCATTGCAATTAGTTCGGCCTGAAAGATAGTAAGTAGCTTCTTTATCGAGGGGTTTTGAAACCGAGAAATTAGGACCTTGGACTCCGGCTTCAGTTTCCTTTTGAGGTGCATGAGCCATCCGCATATCAGATAGTTGATCTCTTTTCTATTTCAGATAGCATGGAATGCCAGTCCTTGCGTTCGCTGATTATATCTTTGAAGGGGGTTTCAAAGTTGAATTTGGTCGGCATAATGTCCGATAATATTGAGACTAGAACCTCTACTTTCGGGGTTTGTAGAATTTTTAGATGACCCTTAAAATCCCCCGATTTATGTTTTTTTCCCTCTGAACGCTTGTCACTCCTTTGATATCCCCCTCTTTTATTTGGAGATGTATCAGCGGAATGCCTAGGAACATTTCCATTGCTGAAGTAGGGCAGCGCCTGTAATACCAAGACAAGTTAGTCTTTGAACTTTTTGTAGCATAAGTTGTGTCTTTTGTTGTAACTTTTTAGTCCATCAGACTGTTGATCCGTATGTGACTATTGGAAGAATGATTGATCTGTAGCACCAGTAAGCTTTTGTGCCAAACTAACTTGTACAGGCCCAAAACGCCTTTAGTGATTTCATTCTGTGTTTATTCCAGTTGAGTTTATTATCAAATATAACAAATAGATATTTGACCTCATTCGAGAAGGGTATTGATGTTCCATTTATAGAGGGAGGCGTTATGAAGATTTTTCTTCTACTCGTAAATGGTACTATCTCAGTCTTGGGTTGATGTGCAAGTTCTTATGTTGACGCCAGTTTATTATCACTTTCAAGGGAGATTGTAACCTTTCCGATAAAGTTGCGTCATATTTGGCTCTAATGATAATAATGAGGTCATCGGCATATCCTATTACCTCGTAGCCTTTTTTCACCAGACGGTTCAGGGGTTCAGCAACTATAATTGATCATAGAAGTGGAGATAGTATTCCTCCCTGGAGGCAGCACCTACAGGTATGTGCAGTCATGGCCTGTATTCATTTTCTCGTGGCTGGTTCAAGTCCCTTTTTCCTAGCTGCCGCTATTATAGCGTCATGTGGAGTATTTTCGGAAGCCCCTTCAATATCTTAAAATGCGCAAAGGGAAATTTCTAATTGATCTTTAGACTTTTTAATTTATCTAACTAGACCATTAAGGGTTCACTCAGTCGATTAGTCGTTCTGGTTGGTTCTTATTAAGATTGACATTGTTCGGCTCCGTTCTTTTGTGGAAGTTTTGCTTCGTTCTTTTGTGGCAGTTAACTAATTTCTCCATCGTCTTGATCAAAAATGAGGTGTGACTTATAGAGCGATATGATTTAGGTTGGTTTGTGGGACGATTTCCTGTCTTTGGTACAAATACCACCCTCGCTTTTCTCCAAATTTTTGGGATGTATCCCCATATCAAGCTGGCTTTAAAGATCCTTATCAAAGTTGGTAGTAGAATCTCTAACCCCTTCTGCAGTAGAGTAGGGAATATTTTATCTACTCCAGCCGATTTGAAGGTTTCAATAGCCCATCTAAGAGTGAAGATTTTACCTGCAATACTTTTGCTAAAGGGAGTTTGACGATACGATCTTTCCTCTACTTTTAAATCTTCATTATTTATTTTTTTGCAGCCTGGAAAATGTGTTGCCATTAACACTTCCAGCGTGGTACTTACTGTCAAGGACACACCTCGTCTCTCCAAGAGTCTTTTGCAAACACCTTTTGAAATCTTGAGGCCGCTTTTGGTAATAACGCTTTTCTTTTACTCATTAAGTTTATGCAATTGCAGTAAATTCGATTACTCTGTAACGAAAACATAAAAATGATTATATCAATCTATAATTCAGAAGGGTTCCGTGATGCTCAATGTTAAATTAAAACTCTGAGTTTATGTAGTCGTATTTTCTGTATTATATGTTTCCACAACAGATTTCGGGTTGTCCAACCATAAATCGTAATCAGAATTTAAAACGAAATTTCTACTGTAACTACAAACGTTACAGCACACAAGAATTTTACCAGAGATCTTCGCGTTACTTCGGTATTCATTAGAATCTAATTTCGCTGTAATGCCAGGCTTCAGAACAATTCCACATCGTTTGCAAAGTGTCCGCTTTATCGTTGGTTCCCTAAGTTGTGATGAGTGTTCGTAAGTAGAATTTTAAATAAAAAAACGCACACTATAACTACTTACATCCTTAGAACCGCCTTTTTTCCAATCGACTTGCAAAGATTTCCGTAGTAACATGCCAACTTTGGATTAACTTCGGTCATCAACGCTGAAGCTTGATACAAATAATTCATTCTGCTGAAGACTTCACGAGATTGACAACCTTTCTGTTTACCCGACATTGCGTTTGGAGTTTAAAATAATTCAATTTATGACGAAAATCTCCTTAGCCATAAACAGCCGAATGTCCCCCTTATGAGGTTTTGTTTTTGTTGTCAAACAATGACAGTTCAAATTGTTCAGAATGTTGAGGCGGAGTCTGTTCTAATTCTGAACAGCTGATGAAAGGATAAAATTAAACAGGAAACAGTAACTGAAAAAATAAAACAGATTTATGATTTAAAGGAAGCCAATAAAATTAATCATAGCGCGAGTACACCACCGTCCTACGCGAAAAGTTATCTACATTGAGCGGATATGAAATGCGCACACTGGACGCCAATTGGGATGCAACCAGAAACACGTTTCTAACTAGTGCTGAAGAATCTGTGCGATATGTGCAAAGCGGTGAGAAACCCTGGATGTCGCATGAACACATGGGAAAAGGTTAGCGATCGTACAAAAACATTGGCAATCATCTCTCAACCCGATGTCAACCAAAGAACTCCCGACTTGAGGCGGAACTACCGCGATGCTCATATACCGCTTAAAAAGGCTGTTAGATGCGACAAGAGAAAGGCCATTGAAGATCTGGCCAATAAGGCAGAATCTGCGGCTTACCTTGGGGATATGTGTTCACGATTTAAAATTATGAAACAGTTGGCGAACAGGAATTTCACTGTCAAACACCTGGTGAGAGATGTCAACGGAACTCTCCTTAATATGAGTGAACACCAGTTGCGACGATGGAAGGAATACTTCTCTGATATTTTAAACATTTTGTCAGAGGAAGATATTCCAGAAACAAAACAACTACCAAACATCCAACTGCAACAATCCTCTATTAGGGATGATCCCCCAGATAAGGAATAGATAGTTTTTGCCATTCGGTCAATGTTGGGAAAAAAAACCCCAGGTATAGACGGATTACCAACCGCACTCCTCAAAGCGGACCCGGAAATAATAGCCAATATACTCCTCCCACTCTTTACTGAGGTGTGAAATGTAGGAAGATATCAGACTGAATGGAAGGAGGGTGTCATTGTGAAAATTCCGAAGAAGAGCACACTTCGGGATTGCGTGGTGTATTTCTACTTACTGTCGTATCGAAAATCATGGTTAAGGTAATTCTCAATAGGATTAGTGATGTCATGGAGAGCACTCTCGAAGTTTATCAGGCTGGATTCCGTAAAAGGTCGTCTTGTACCGACCACACAAATACCCTACGGATAATATTGGAGCAGTTCGCCGAAATGAGTTCGCCGGAACATCTCATGTTTGTGGACTTGGCTAAAGTGACAGCTGTAACCACCTTTTCAGGAATGTGCATCTATAATTCTACACCTGTATGAGCAAATTGTCCGTGACCACCCGACTCTGGCCAGCTCAGTCGGAGTTGGGTCGTGTCGTCACACCCATATAGTTGAAGAAAAATTTCTACAGATTGGAGTTTGAGCGGGGGACGAAGGAGAAAACCAAATTACCAACCAATTAGTGCTGCACTATCAAGCAACACGACTCTCAAGAATTATCATCTATATACCATTAACATTACTACGGCCTGGCCTGGATTAGTAGCGTAGGTTGACATTACTCATTGTGTGCTTCCCTGCATGAGATAGGTACTCATAGCGGCGGCGTTCATAGAAGAAAACTGTTGCTGCGGCAGCCAGGAAACATTATGGCCAGCCATGCTAGAACCCTTTGAATACGCTGCATATTGACGAGATGTGGATGATCGACGGCGGTATCTGGATTGATTGCATCGATGGCATCGAATATTGTTGCGGCTGCTGTTGAAACTCTTACCAGCTATCATATTCATTCCCAACGACTATTTTTCCTAAACGAAAATCAAGACGACCAATATTGGTGCTTCGGCAGCTGCAGCTGTTTACTTGAATCTGCAGAAGCGGCGCGCTTCTCCTTTTGGGTTTTTTCTCTTTCGTTGGCTTTGCACTTTTCAAATTTCAAATCGTCCAGTTGGGACGTATGTTGTGCTTCGGACGACGGTTTACGGTAGGTTTACTTATTGGATCAGTTTGTGTGGCGTCTGTAGGAATGGGAATTTGTAATTTCCCATTGCGACATTCCAATTGAATTAGTACCGACTTGGCAGATTCGATTTGAGCTAAAAGTTGTTTTTTTTGTGTCGACCCAGTTCCTGTTTCTTTCGGGCAATTAGTTCCGGTTTGATTGTAGAAAGCTCTGACCTCAGTGAATCCAGAAGTTCTACAACTTTATTATTCGAAAAAATTCGCTCCAGATTGCTCATTTTTTTACTAACAAAACTACAAAAATTAAATTGCTTGCCAATTTAAAATTTTGAAAATCATAATTTTTTTTTATACGTTTTATTAACTTTATAATTTAAGTTGATTTTTTTTATCTACATATATCAATTTTTTCTCCAAAATCAAAATCTAAACTGACTAAGAAAAAAAAATTTTTCTTTTTTTCTATACATACATACACCATACTCGATCAAAAAAAATATTCACTACAGTGAATTTTGACACAATGGTTACACAGCGTAAAGCGAGATAACATATCGAATGCTTTGCGTATGAGAGGTATTCCAGATAAGGTCATTGCTATGATTAAAGAATCCTACGAAGATGAAAGATGTCGCGTCTTACATTGAGGAGAGCTGTCTGAGAGCTTTCCTGTGTTTTTTTTTTACAGAATGACCTGTGTTATAGGCAATTTCGGCCTTTATGTGCAATGCACAAACACAGTCATGGAGGGAAGGAATGGGATTGAGAAGGTTGAGGAAGGGGAGTGAGAACGACCATAGCGAGTGGAGAAGCTGGTATATTGTTCAGCTGTACTGGCTGCTTACTGACAAATATTTGCAGATGTTATGGGGGACTGAATGATAGAAAGCGAACAGAAACCATCTACTGAGTATCTAGGCCTTCTTGAAGTGGAACTGTTTCACTTTTACACCGTTTCCCCATTTTATTGCGAATAATTTTTTATCAGTAGCAAATGAAAAATTTGCGCTTAAAAAAATCCCGTCTGGAGTGGGAATCGAACCCACGACCTATTGACTTGGAAGCAAGCACGCTGCCCACTACGCCACGGTAGCCTCAGAACGGGTGTCAGACAAGGCTGCATATTAAGAAAGTCTATATACTCAGTAGATGGTTTCTGTTCGCTTGAAGTGGAACTGTTTCACTTTTACACCGTTTCCCCATTTTATTGCGAATAATTTTTTATCAGTAGCAAATGAAAAATTTGCGCTTAAAAATATCCCGTCTGGAGTGGGAATCGATGCATATTAAGAAAGTCTATATACTCAGTAGATGGTTTCTGTTCGCTTTCTATCAATCACTCAGTACAACTGAAAAATATAGCTTCTTCACTTTTTACGGTCGTTCTCACTCCTCATCCCCTATCTTCCCACTCCCATTCCTTCCCTCCATTACTGTGTTTATGCATTGCACATAAAGGCCGAAATTGCCTATAACACAGATCATGCCCCCCGAAATACTCGCCAAGCTGCACGCTCACACGACTACACTGCGAAGCCCTTGCCGTGGAGAGCAGTGAAGTTTAGGCAGCCCTTCATCCCTCGGACGACAGTGTTGTGTAATTCATTACCAGGCAATATCTTTCCCACTGAATACAACCATCACCAGTTTAAGAACAACGTTCACCGCCACTTCAAACTCTTCCCTCCTGTTCCCTGCTAATTTCCCAATTTACACTTATTTTCTTTACCCATCTCGAATTAACTGTGCATCGCGCATTAAAGGGTGACTCCCTCAGTTTATTTTGATAACCATAAAAAAAAATGGCCAGAGAAATAAAGAAGTCCTGGTGACAAGTAAAGAGCGATGCTCAGAATCGCGCCTTGTGGAGAAGAACTACAGTAACTAGTGCCCAATAGCCATTACTTCAGTGCTCTTGAAAGTGATGGAAACTGCTATCAATCGCAAAATCGTTAAATATCTCGAGGATAAACAGCTTATTCACGACCGCCAATACGGTTTCCGCTCTGGAAGATCGACGGGAGATCTCTTGGTTTATCTAACGGAACGCTGGAACACTTGCTTGCATAAATACGGCGAAGGTCAAGTTCTTGCGCTTGACATTGCGAAAGCTTTTGACAGAGTTTGGCATGAATGCCTTCTTGTTAAGCTCACGGCCATTGGCCTGGATGCTACCCTCATTCAATGGATTGAGAGTTTCTTGTCTAAGCGCACTATACGAGTAGTATTAGATGGCGTTACTTCTTCCTCATTCCCAATCAATTCCGGTGTCCCTCAGGGTTCTGTCTTATCGCCTACCCTGTTCTTAGTATTTATTAATGATCTCTGTCTTCTACTCTCAATACAATCCACTGCTTCGCGGATGACAGTACCTTGGATAACACCTATGAATTTGACTCTGTTGCGAAGCGGAACATGCGCACCAGTACACAGTGAAACTTTTATCTACCCGTACAGTGATATTTAGGCGGTCATTCATTTCCCGAACATCCAGACTCTGGAACGCATTGTCGGCTAGCGTTTTTCCGAACGGGTATAGCATCCAGTCCTTCAAGAATAATGTTCACCGTCATTTCCTTCTCTATCCATCCGAGTTTCCATAATATTTCAAATTTTAATCCACTTCCTCTACCGACTTAACTGTACAATGCATTAAAGGGTGACCCCCTAAGTTATACTCGATGCCTTAAAAAAAAAAGTAAAAAAGACGTCAAATAATACTAACGCAGAAAGCAGCTTTAAAACATGAAAGAAATATAACCAACTCAAAATTGAACCATACAGCCGGTACACTAATCGAAAAATATTAAAAAAAAAAAAAAAACCATTGTGCTTATAATAAAATATAAACTTCAAATTAATTCGATGAATCATTTTATTTCATTTAAATTTCTGCTAGATAGAAAATCGACTCACACAAAAAAGTCAGTCCATATAATATTTATGTAGATAATACGATTAATAATTCAAATTTAAAAATAATTTTCACATTAAATTGTTGTTCTTTCTGCAACAACTAGCCTACATCTATGTTCATCTGTCAATCGAATGAACGTTGCACGAATTCATTTAGTTTAATATAGAGATAAAAATATTACAACGCTTCGAAATCCAATAGTTCTGAAAGATGTAATATTACACAAACACATTACAGTAAAATTTTACACGTGAAAAACAAAAACTACTTTAATGAAGATGACAAATTGACAGACACGTCGTCCTCAATTCGACAGTTTGGCATACAAGATATATGAATGAAAAGAAATCGGGCAGGAAAAATTCCAGAGAATCCTGCTTGTAACGCTCATTTATAATGCCGAAAATCTAGCCTAGTCCAATTTCATTTGTTTAATTTCTTGATAGTCGGCTGAATCGAATATCGGTTCTGTAATACGTCTTTTCAGTATTATGGTTGCTGCGCGCGGCTTAATATTCCGTACTGGCGGTGATGTTGGTGTTGTCGATATCGATGAGCCTGCTTCCTGTGCGATTTGATTGATATTCTCCTTCATTTCACGATTCTTTACTTCCGACTCTTCTAGCTGGCGCTTTAATTCGCAAACGAGCGATGTCAATTGCGACATACGTAGCGTATTATAGCGTAAATGACGCATTTGTTTATTTTGTATTTGAATCATTTGATTGAACTGAAAAGTGAAAGATGTCATTAAATCGTCGTAATTGAGACTAAAGAAAACAGGCTCGTTCGTACCTTTCTAATTGCCACCCTATATCTGTTTTCCATTCGGACAAGTGCAAGTTTATTCATTCGCGCTTGACGACACTGATTAATTCCGTCGCAACGTCGTGGATTTATATCTGGCGGCGGCGGACCCAAGCTTAATGCCTCATCGCTTGATGCTAGTAAAAATAGAATAAAGTTAAAAGGTAAAGCAAACAAATCAAAAATTGCTTACTACTTGGACCGCACATATGAATATATGACTTTTTCAATCTTTGAACGATTTTATCGTCGAAATGTTCCATCGCCATCGACGAAATATCTCGCAACTCCTGAAGCACTTCATGAGCGCGCAATGGTTTAGTGGAGGTTCGAACCAATTTCAAAATGTGATGGACTTCGTCGATTACCTTGCCGGGTATAAAACAGCACAAGTTCAAGTCCATGAATTTATTGTAGGTCATCGAAAGCATCGAGAGGCGCGTTTCGATGCATGTAAGAATGTCGGTATGACGTGCTAGTGGATGATTTCTGGAATAAATTTTGTTGAGAAAATGAAATAAATATTAGCATAGTTTTAGAAACAGATTATGAGTAAAGTTAGTGAAAAGAACGAACTCATATTCGGTAAAATTTGACCATACTGTTCCTCTACTGGGTGGGGAAGGCTTAAATTTTAGGATTGTATTTGTGTAATTTTCTGCACGAGTACTTGTTTCCATGATATGCACTTTTTTTTTTGTGGAAGTGCAATCATTAAGTACCATTAATCAGTTGTTAAATTCATCGATTCCATCACTCCTTCAAATCTCAGATCGTAACCACCCAAAGATCTCTACAGTATAAGCTAGGTAGCTCAATGCGAAGCTCATTGGTTTGGATTCATAACAAAAATGACGAATTTTTTAACGTCTGTTTGATCAGCGTCCACACACCACAGAAGACAAGGACGATATAACTAAAAACGAGTTGTATACCCTAGAGGCAACCTATGGTTCTCCGCCGTCGAATGATCTAAAAATTGTCTTAGGGCTTTTTAATGCAAAAGTTTTTTTTTCTTATTTATTTTATAATTTTTTTTATATTAGATTTTTTTTTATTCTTGATTTGTTTTCTATATATTTTTTATTTTTTTATTTTTGGTTTTTCAGTTCCCCATATTATGAAGTAATAATGGGGTACTTTCATCAATGGCGCGACAGCCCAAATCGGGCCCTGGCCTCCTGAAGTCGTCGCCTCCAATCGTCTCGATCCAAAGACCGCGTCCTCCAGCTGCTAATTATACTCTAGATGAAATATGAGAGTATTATAAGTTTGCCACAAAGTTTGTAACGCCAAGAAATAAGGCTCGGAGAAAAAAATTAATGATACAGAAGTTCATATAATCACTCAAAAATCTCAAAACCGGATGTCCGTCCGTCTGTCTGTCTGTCCGTCTGTCTGTCCGTCCGTGTCCTCTCTAGCTTGAGAACGCGTTGAGCTAGAAAGTTCAAATTTTGTATACGTCGTT
Organism: Chorisops tibialis; assembly: GCA_963669355.1. Lineage (NCBI taxonomy): Eukaryota > Metazoa > Arthropoda > Insecta > Diptera > Stratiomyidae > Chorisops > Chorisops tibialis. The sequence goes on from OY770263.1 coordinate 255,577,321, forward strand.
TTTAACAAAAAAGTAAGGTCAAGTTCGTGAACGAGCCAAATCGCTCCACCCCTTCTACCCATACACAATGACACAATTTCGCGATCTGACAATAAACGGATTTGCTCGAAAAGTACAAATGACATCGATTTGAAATTTGGAACATAATACTTTTATGATGATTCCAATCTACTCTATAAAAATAATTTGTGTCTTCCCCCTCCTTCCACGACGATTAGCTGTACCCCTTCTACCCCCTCCCATACAAAATGACACAATTTTGTAATTTCATAATAAACAGATTTGCTCGAAAAATATAAATGTTATTGATCTGAAATTTGGAATATATTACTTAAATGATGATATAAATCTACTGTACAAAAGTTATTTGAGTCCTCCCCTTCCTTCCACCACCTCCCATACAAACTGCACTTTTTCAATGCTCTAAGCCAATTTACTCAGTGCGTATAAAATTGACCGAGCTGAAATTGTGCGCTAAATATTTATTTAGAATTATTAGTAAAACCAAAAAAAAATTAGGCGATTAGCTTTACCCCTTCTACCCCCTCCCATACAAAATGACACAATTTCACAACTTTATAAAAAGTCGATTTTCATGGAATGTATGAATACTACTGATCTGCAATTTAAGACATGTCAAAAGCATGATATTTATAGTTATTCCTGAAAAGTCATTAAAAACTCGCCCCTCCTTCTATCACCTCCCATACAAACTGCACTACTTCACTACATCCAATACACTAATTTTCTCAGTACCTATTAAATTTTTAAATCCTAAATTTTGTATAAAACATTTTGATAGCAACCTTACCGTCATGTGAAAAAATTATTTCAATGTCGTCACCCCCTCTACCACTTCCCCTACAACATTTCTTAAGATACAAAAATTTCTCTTTCATCTAGAGTATCGCACGATTGGGATTTATGCCCAATCGTACTCCTGTTATGTTTTTTAAAATGGCTTTGCTGTCTTCATCAACCGAGTCTTCCCATCGCTTGTGTGGTTTGCCTACTGGCCGGTTATCACTCGCTTTGCCTTTAAGAGCACGTTTGGGGATTCTTCTGTCTTCCATTTGCTCTACATGGCCAGCCCACTGCAGTTTACGTAGCTTGATGAACGTTGAAGCTTCTGGCTCGTCGTAGAGTTGATACAACTCATGGCTGAATCTTATTCGCCATTCCGTTCCTTCCTTCACAGGTCCCAAAATTCTTCGGAGGACCTTTCTTTCGAATGCGTTAATTGCTTTTCCGGAAGTTCGCGTTAATGTCCATGTCTCGCTGCCATAACAGAAATACCGAATAATACGTCTTATTTGCAAGTATTATCCGTCGTTTGATTTCGTCTGTTTCATTACCGTCCTTTGTTAGATTAGCCCCAAGATCTATGAAGTTGCCCACACTCTCCAAATTATATTCCGCAATTGTTATGTTTTGTCTGATTGGCGTTCTCCTTCTTGTTTGCGTCATTACTTTTGTTTTGCTTTCATTAATGCCCAACCCGACTTCTTTTGCGGCGGAGTCAAGATTGACAAATACCTCCTTAGCACTAGGGAAGGATCTTGCTAGAATGTTAATGTCGTCAGCGTATGCTACTAGTTGGGTGGACTTGAATAGCAGTGTCCCGTTGGTGTCGACTGGGATTTTTCGGACGACATACTCTAGTGCCAAGTTGAAAAGCATAGGGGCTAGACCATCTCCCTGCTTTAAACCACATTCCGTTCGAAAGCTGGTTGTGGAATCGGTTTGTATTCTCACTTGGGATTCAGTGTTCGTCATTGTGAGTCTTGTTAGTCGGACTAGTTTTGGAGGAATTCCAAAGTCAAGCATGATTTGGTACAGTACGCTCCTGTCGATACTGTCGTATGCTTGTTTAAAATCTACGAATATTTGGTGCACGTCTGTGTTATATTCCCAGCATTTCTCAAGCACCTGTTTCACCGAGAATATCTGGTCTGTTGTATTCGCCAATTATTTGATTAGTATAGGGCTTAAGACGACGTTCAATAATTTTTGTCAGTATTTTATAGGACGTACACAACAATGATATACCTCTGTAGTTCAACTGGTATTTCGTCAATTCCCGGCGCTTTGTTTCGTTTTTGGTCACATAGGGCTGCTTTGATTTCAGCAAGCGTGGGTGGTATCGATGATGGTTCGTCTTTGTCAGTTGAGGCTTCAATTGAAATGTTGTCTGTCGTTATCGGTGCTACTGGGATGAGATTCAAAAGATGTTCAAAGTAGGAAGCCCATTTCCTTTTGATTTCTCTATTGCTTACTATTGTTCTTTCTATCTATTGCGTCGCGGCATTCTTGGTCGAACCAATCATTATTTTTTCGCCGTGCTTGATACCCTATTACCTCTTCCGCGGAGGATTTGATGCCGTTTCGTATTTTCATCCACGCATTCTCCACTGGCATATTTTGGATATCTTCATATATTGGTCTGAGGTGTTTATTACATGCTAACATGTAAGCTTGCGCCACCGTTTCGTCGTTAAGCTTGTCGACATTGAATTTGCGAGCTCTACTCGTTTTCGAATATCCACGACAAGCTATTTTGCATCGATACTTAGCTCTGACTAGATAGTGGTCAGAGTCACAATTCGCACCGCGGAGAGTTCGTACATCAAGTATGCTGGAAGCAGCCCTTTTCTCAATTAGAACGTGGTCTATTTGGTTGAAGGTGTGACCATCTGGTGATGCCCACGTTCGTTTGTGAATATCGCGATGTGGGAAGCACGTAGAGCTTACTATGATATTTTTGCTGCTTGCGAAATCAATAAGACGTTGGCCATTGTCGTTGGTTATGTCATGGAGACTGTGCCCTCCTGTTGTTCCTCTATGAGCCTCCTCTTTTCCGAATTTGCATTAAAATCCCCTAAGACAATTTTTAGGTCATTCGAGGGCAGTGAATCATAGGTTGTCTCTAGGGTGGCATAAAATTCGTCTTTATGTCATACTTTTTGCCTACTTCCTGAGACGTACTGGTGTTACTGGCCATTGAGGTTAACTCCATGTTCCCTCCTCCTTTCTCAAACCGGGCCGTCTATGGCGGAGTTAATGGGGGGGGATTAATTTGGTAATCGTGAAAATTTTCGACATCGGTTTTTTATGGATTTACGTGTTTTGAGGTCCCAGGAGTCTAAAAACGAATTTTCTCCATTATGTCTGTCTGTCTAGAGCGGGCGAAAATAAATTTTTTTTCACTCTAGCGATTATGCCTGAATTTACTGTATTTTCAATCGAATGAAAAAACGTCTTCGGCAAAGTTTGTAGATATTCAGATATAATAACTATTTGCCAAACACATTTTTTTCGATATTTTCATATCTTCTTCACGTTTTCTTCAATTTTAGATTTATTGTAATTTATGGGAGAATTAGTGCCTTATTTGATAAATCCCGCCATTCATTTCTATACCATTTGGTAAACGGGAGTTCTGATTGGCCATAATACCTAGTGGAATATTATTATAGCGCCTAGTTCAATACGATATATTGAGCTAACTTTGTTTTAAGAGCACTGGCTGCTACGGCCTTCGGCTCGTTTGTATTATATTCTTATTTATTTGTTAATTAGGTATATTTTTATTGGTTTTAAGTTATGTTATATTTTATATGGGTTTGGATAGATTTGAAGAGTTTATGAAGAATAATATTTGTTTTAGTTTCGATAACTCAAGAGGGTTGTGTAGCGGAGACGACAGACAATTGTGGGCGATATTTGCATTCTGGTAGGCTGGTATAGGGTGCATTCGTTGAGGATATATAAGATTGTTAGGCGCGTAGTGCAGGTTTGACATACTGGAGGGTTCGAGGAGTTGTCGAGGAGGTGTTCGTGGGTCATCTTACAGTGTCCCAGTCTGAGTCGAGTAATGATTTTGCATTCGAATCTTTTTATCACAAGTGGCAGTGTTGCTGACTGTAATTGTGGGTTTACTGTCTGCGCATAGAAATTTTGGTATCTTTTCCATAATTCTTTCGGTTTCTCGTTGTAGTGCGTGTATATTTGCCGGAGGTAGTCCGAGTCCATCATAGTTTGGTTAAGAAATAGAGGTGATGTTATTGCATTGTTAGCCTCTTTGTCTGCCAGTAAGTTGCCTGATATGCCGCACTGATCTGGTGTCCACATTAATCTTATTCTGTCTTTGTATGTGGTTAAAGTATCTCTTATTTCGTTAATTATTGGGGTTGTATAGCTTGGATTTCTTAGTATTTAGGGCTGTTAGGCTGTCGGTACATATATAGAAGTTACTCTTATTTCTCTTGCAGTAGTGTATGGCAGTTAAGATCGCTGTTGCTTCGGCGGTAAATATTGAGATGAAATCGAATAACAATTTACATTCGATTATGGTACCATTAGAGAAAACGCAGGCATAGCCTGTGGAGCTGTGTGTTTTTAGGGGCATCGCAAAATATGATAGTCCAGCCTGAGGCTTGGAGTGGATTGATTATTTCAAGGAAGTATTGTTGGTGAACAGAGTCTGAGGTAGAGGGTTTAGGGAAGGTTGAAAGTTTAAGGATGATATTGTTGAAGGGAACGGTCCACGGTGGGTTTGAAGGATTATAGTTCGAGTGGCGAGTAATGGGAGGATCGTAGATTTTGGATAGCTTTGTTGTTTTTTCAAGTGTGGATGGGTAGCGATTTGATGTTTTTCGTTTCAGCAAGTTGTGAAACGTTTTGGAGTTGAGGTTGTGAGGAGAAAATTTTTTGATTGATATTTTTGCTTGGGCTATTTCTATTTTTTCAAAAAGTGTGTAAATGTTGGTTTCTGATAAAAGGTTTTGAATAGGAGAGGTTTTGAAAGCGCTAAACCGTGCAGATGCATAGTATAGACTACATATTTTGTTCAATGTCGATTTTGGAGAGTTACTGTAGATGGGTATGCCATAATCTTGGAGATTATTAGTGCCTTTGAGATTTCTAGCACGGTTTCAGGATGAGCTTGACTTTTGTTGCATGCAATGCATTTTAGTAGGGCTATTCGTTTTTGGACCGATATACACCGATCTTGGATGTGGTCTTTCCAGTTAAGTTTGTTGTTGAACGTTAAACCTAAGATTTTCAGTTTGGACCAGGGATTTATGGTGGAATTTTCTAGTGTCAGCGGGCTCTGGTTGCAGTTTCGTTTGCAGCAGACATGTATGTAGCTGCTTGAATTTGGTTTCTGATATCTTAACATCAGAAGTTATTGAACATTGGTGTATTTCTGTGAGTAGAGAAGAAATGTTATTGACCTGGGAGTTATCCTTTGGGGTTTTCAAGAGGATTATTAGGTCGTCAGCATAAAGGGCGTGTTTGGAGAATTTATGATTTTTAATTAGTTTACTTAGTGAATTAAATGCGATGAGAAGGAGAATGGTGGATATTGCCGAGCCTTGTGGAATATAAGCTATATATGACCATCGCGGTAGTTCTGTCTTAAGTCGGAAGTTCTTTGGTTGACATCGGGTTGAGAGATGATTGCCAATTTGATTTTTTCCGATCGCCAATTTTGGCCTATGTGTTTTGCGAAATCAAGGGTTTCTCACCGCTTTGCACATATCGCACAGATTCTTCAGCACTAGTTAGAAACGTGTTTCTGGTTGCCTCTCAATTGGCTTCCAGTGTGTGCATTGCATATCCGCCCAATGTGGATGACTGGTCGCGTAGAATGGTGGTGTATTCGCGCTTTATGTTGTGGTCTCGATATCTATCCACATTAAGCTTGCGCTTTTCTTGAAGAATTTGTGGTCGTCGGATAGCTGTTGTGCGCAATCTCAAGCAGGCAACCATCAATTGGAGATCGCTCCCCATATCAGCTCCACGTTTCGCTCGCACATCGAGGAGACATCTTTTCCGTCGGCAACTTATAGCCAAATGTTCGATTTGGTTCTGAGTAACACCATCAGGGGACACCCAAGATGTTTTATGGTGACTCTTGTGTGGAAAAAGGGTTCCACCGATGACCATTTGCCGAGTACTACAAAACTCCACAAACAATTCGCCGTTTTCGGGTCTCTTAATTCAAGGTCGGGACGCGTTGACCCAAGGGTAACCATGCCTCCCCATTAAGTGTATTATTCCAGTGTTGCCAGACCCAACCTGGGCGTTCATATCTTCTGAGATCATAATAATATCACCTTTTGGAACACGCTCGAAGGTGTCACTCAGTTGGCTATAAAACTCCACTTGGTTAGCAGGTGTTGCGGTATTAGTTGGTTTGTAGCTCTGCAGAATTGTGACGTTTCTGACACTGGTCCTGAGCCTGGCGACGATAATCCTATCCGAGATTGGCTCCCAGCTGATCAGACTGTTTCTCGCTCTCGGTGGAAGGACGACCGTTACGCCATTTTTGGCTTCACTCTCAAAGCCAACGTACAGAATGGTGTTTCTCGGGGTTCGTTCTTCTCCTGATACTGTCCAAGATGTGGATGTTATAGTGCTCCATTTTACGGTCGATCTCTGACTGGCGGTGCAAGGACCGAGTGACCCAGGCCTTATTTCCCCGACATTCAATGTTCGAACGTTCTAGAAGCTAATCGCTGTATCCGTTAGGTTTTAAGATTATGGGTGATAACCCCATGATCCAGCGAGTGTCCATTTGCTACTTTTAGGGGAAGCAAAGCTGGCTGTGTGTGAATTCTACTGCCCACATACCACAGGGGGGACGATTAGCTTAGGTCCTTGGAGTCGCTATTCTGCAGATAAAATAAAACAATTGCGGAATGTAATTTGGAGAGTGTGGACAACTTCATATAACTTGGAGCTAATCTAGCAAAGAACGGCAATGAAACGGACGAAAGAAATCGACTTATCATGCTAGCAAAAAAAACGTATTATTCGGTTCTTCCAACATACGACCTGTGCTCTGTGATGGCAGCGAGGCGTGGTCATTAACTTCCGAAAAAATTAACGCATTCGAAAGAAAGGTCCTCCGAAGAATTTTGGGATACTGTGAAGGAAGGAATGGCGAATAAGGACAACTCTACGATGAACCAGAAGCTTCAACTTTCATCAAATGGGCTGGCTACGTAGAGCGAATGGAAGATAGAAGAATCCATAAAAGTGCTCTTAAAGGCAAAGCGAATAATAACAGGCCAGTAGGGAAACCACACAAGCGATGGGAAGACTTGGTTGATGAAGATAGCAGAGCCACCTTAAAAATTAGCATTTGGGCTGTCGTACTATAAATGATGAGTTAAATGTTGGGAAAAAATTGAAGCAATAATAAAGCTCGGTATATTTACCAGGTGTAAATATGAAACCGAAATTTGATCATAGAGGGCCTCACTGTGGTTACTGTTAACACGCGTCAGTGGCGCCATTTTCTTGTTTTGACATCGGACAAAGATTGTCAACTCATAATACTTCAAGTTGCATACGACAGAATAGTTTTTAATATCAGTGAACATGTCGAACTTTGTACCGCGAAACTACGATTTGCGGGCAGCTTTAATTTTCTGTTACCATTTGAAGAAAACTGCTGCTGAATCGCATTGAATGCTTGTCGATGCTTACGGTGATCATGCTCTTGGTAAATTACAGTGCTTTGAGTGGTTTAAAAAATTCAAAAGTGGAAATTTTGACGTGAGAAACGAGGAACGTGAAAAACCACCGAAAAAGTTTGAAGACAGCAGATTGCAAGCATTGTTGGATGAGGACGACGCTCAAACGTAACAACAACTGGCAGATCAGTTAAACGTAACACGAGCAGCCGACGCCATACGTTTGAAACCCATGGGAAAGATATACAAGATGGGAAAATGGGTTCCACACGATCTCAACGAAAGACAGCAGGAAAACAGAAAAACCATTTCCGAAATGCTGCTCGCCAGATACAAAAGAAAGTCATTCCTCCATCAAATTGTGACTGGCGATGAAAAGTGGATTTATTTTGAGAATCCGAAGCGGAAAAAATTATGGGTAACTCCAGGCCAACCACCGACATCAATTGCAAGACCAAATCGCTCTGGCCGGAAAACAATACTCTGCGTTTGGTGGGTGTGATTTATTATGAGTTGCTGAAACCGTTAACACTGAACGCTACCGACAACAAATGATTGCATTGAATCAAGCTTTGAGTGAAAAATGCCCAGAATACCAGCAGGGAAAAACCAAAGTGATTTTTGCTTCATGACAATGCACCATCACACACAGCAAGACTGGTCAAGGCAATTCTTTCCCATGCCGCTTACTCACCAGTCTTGGCTCCGTCTGATTACCATTTGTTTGCATCGATAGGACACGCACTTGCTGAGCAGAGCGCTTCACTTCCTACGAAAATGTACGAATATGGCTCGATAACTGGTTTTCATCAAAAGACCAACAGTTTTTTTTGGCGAGGCATTTACACATTACCAGAGAGATGGGGAAAATGTATAGCTAGCGAAGGGCTATACTTTGAATAAAAAAACTCCTTTTCATTTCCAACCAATAAATGTTTTTTTTTTGCAAAAAAAATCCGGTTTCATATTTACATCCCTGGTACAGCTGAAGAAACTCAGTTTCTTGAACATAAAAAATTTGTTCTCTTCATATTACCAAACCCATGAGGATGTCTATCAGAGGTGTTAATAATTTTCTGATCATTCCTTACAAAATGCAAAAAGGACTTCACTGTTAATCACTCCCACACCAAACTCACCTACGCTCAGACTCCCGCCGGGGAAGTTGTGCCTTCAGTCGCTTCAACTGTGCGGATTGATCTTTTATCATTTTATGAAAGCCTCGATTCAGCATTCTCTGCCCCGTCATATCGAAACGCTTGCAGACCTACGAGCAAACAAAGAATTACATAAATAATTGAAGGACAGAAAAAACACAAAAAAAAATTTTTTTGCATACCAAGCGCTTACGGGCGATTTCATCGTAGGTCATGTACTCGAAAATCTGATCCAGCATACAGTCAGGAAGGTCGAACAGGTGTAAGGGATTCGCCATCGTTTCGAAAATTTTCTTTTTCAACTTCTTCAGGACATGAACAGAACTTGTAAACAGAACAATTGCCTTCGCCACCAAACCGAGTGAAAACGAACTGGAAATTACGACTTACGACCGGCGAAGTGTGTTTTGTGTGGATTGCGTTGCGGTGAAGTCTTATACGTTCTACTAAGCTGTGCCTTAGCTTGATGTTAATTATTTAATTTTTTATTAAATTGGTTAACGAAGAAAATAATTTTTATAAATTAAAAAATATTCATGGAAGAGTTCTTAGTAATTTAAACGTTGCAGTGAGTTAAAATATTTCGGCAAATCAATTTTTTTTATTGCACCGTATAAGACTTATGAGCAGCTGATCGCTGTCAAAATAAAGTTTTTGTTTATGTTTTGCTTGTGGAGCGGTAATCGAAAAAGTCCATTTTTGAATTCTTTCAGGAACAATGCCAGATTTTGTGCAGGGAACGTGTGAAGAAATGTGTCCAAAACAGGAAATACAATTGTAAGTAATTTTTTAAATTTATTTTAATATCGAAATCTCAAATTCCTCTCACTGCTACCACTTTGTTTTCAAACTAGGGAGATTTCCAGGATCCTATGTGACTTACTCTGAGATCAGTCGCAAGTTGGATGAAATTAATTGAGTTGAGGCTTTTTCAGGACTCCCTGTGAATACATCGATTTCAATATTTTATATATCAATGCCTTCATTCAGAATCATGTACCTCTCGAGCATACTTCTTCTAAAAACTATCCTGTATGGTTTACTACGGGTGTTATTCGGAGTTTACGTCTAAAAAACTGCTTGTATAAGAAATATGTCCAACGTACCTTTGTGAGAAAGGAAATCAAGTCCGCCTTTCGTTCTTATGTTTCCTCGCTTGAAACGAGTTTAGCTCGTAATCAGGGCCGGTTCTTTTATATGTGCACATGGCGCATCAAAACCAGGCGCTAGAAAAAGTAGAGCATTAAAGGTGCCAAATATTTCAATTAATTACATATCTCTATTATGTATTTATTTTTCATAATGGCTACATATTATGTAACTTTTTCTTTGAAACCTAATAATAAAATGAAGGACTGCGATATCTGTATATTTGTGGTATCAAAGTTCTTCTTTACATAATTTCTATGAAAGACCCCATACACAATCTTTTTCTTTAACTGGAAATATTTAGCTCGAGTTGTGTCGTGTATTGACTGCTTAAGAACAAAACAAATTTGTTCATTCAAATGATCTTCGATTGAAACAACAAGAAAAATTTATTTTCTCCTTCATTTCCAATATTTCAGAATTCATTTGGAGCACTTTTACGCTGCGCGGCAGAAGCGCTGTGGCGCTCCTTATGCAATCTCTTGTGCGTTAAAAGAGCTCGTACAGGCATTTATGTGCAATAGAACGATATAGATATGAAGCACTTGTGCACCGTTTGATGAATAATAAGGGGAATTGATTGCGAATGAATTTACGAAAAATGCGAATGTATTTATAATTACACTTTCTTTTTACTATTTGTGTTTGTGTTAGTTTAGGGAAAAAAGAATTGTCAAGTAAATTTCGATCAGAGATATTTTGTTTTCTGAAAAGTGGAAAAGTTTTTAAAACAGTGCTTACAACTGTGTTTGAAACCGTGTTTTTAATAGTGTTTTCAATAGTGTTTACAACAGTGTTTAAAATAGTGTTTATTACAGTGTGTAAAAATTATTATAATTATGTTCGCCGACAAAAAACGGAAACTTTCAGGTTGGGAATATAAAAAAAGAAAGTTAGCTCGAGAAGAAGCAGCAAAAAAACTGGGAAGTATTGCACCTTTTTTTAATAAAGCCTCAGACGAAATAGTTGTAGTTGAAACAGCTTCTTCCTCAACTGTTCATTTAAGTCTTTCTTCATCTGCGGATTCTCCGAGTTGTTCATATACCCAGTCTGTTTCATATGTTACTGAGTCTGAATCAGGTCCTGTTTCTCCATCTAAAAATGTAGTATCGTCGTTATCCTCTAATGTTGATGAAGTTGACAGCCTCATTGTATTAGGATGTTTTGATGATCCTGGTACATGGTCAAATATAAATGACGGGAATAGGCAGTATATTGTTGAAAAAGGTCCAATTGAAGTAACCAATTATGATTTTCCAGTTCGTAAAAAGCGAAAATTTAACTTAAGTGCTTACCAAAGGAAGCTTGAAAATGGTAATATGGTTCACCGAGACTGGCTGGTGTATTCCATCTCGAAGGATGCTGCATATTGTTTTCCCTGCAAATTATTTTCAACAGATAATATCAGTTATTTGGGAAGCGACGGTTTCAATGATTGGACTCATATATCACGAACGTTACGAGACCATGAAAGTAATAAAAGGTATATGGAGTTCTATAAACAGTGGAAGTCCTTTGAGTTGAGCCTAAAATCTAGATCTACTATAGATATGGAAGTCCAGCGCCAACTAAATGTTGAAGCGCAACACTGGAATGAAGTGCTTAAGCGCCTTATTATATGTGTGCAATTTCTTGCATCGCAAGCTCTTGCTTTCAGAGGATCATCTGACAAATTATTTGAAAGCAACAATGGTAACTTTTTGAAGCTAGTTGAAGCTATATCGAAATTTGACCCTGTGCTAAGTACTCATTTAAGGCAAATATCCAATAAAGAGACCATGAACAAATATCTTAACAAAAATATTCAGAATGAGTTAATAAATATAATTTCAAAAACAATCAAAAACAAAATTATTGAGTTTATTAAAGTTGCTAAATTTTATTCAATTATAGTTGATTGTACACCTGATAAAAGCAGAACAGAGCAAATGACTTTAATAATTAGATTTGTTCATTATGAAAAGGGAGAATATAGCATTCGCGAGCATTTTATAGGATTTTTAGAAGCAAATGATACTACAGGAAAGGGACTGACAAAAACTATTTTAGATGAGCTTCAAGCAAATGAATTAGTCATTGAAAATATGAGAGGCCAAGGATATGATAACGGTTCAAAAATGAAAGGTAGACAATCAGGCGTACAAAATCTTATAAGGCAGTTAGAACTAAGAGTATTTTTTGTGCCATGCAGTTCACATACATTAAATTTTGTCGATTCCGCAAATTGTTGTCTAGAAGCAGTTTCGTTTTTTGATGCTATTTATTTTTCGCTAGTTCAGTAAATAGGTGGCAAGTTCTAAAATCCAATGTCAATACCTTTACTCTCAAGCCGCTAAGTAACACTAGATGGGAAAGCCAAATCGACGCCTTAAAGCCTTTAAGGTACAGTTTGTGTGATGTGTACGAAGCTTTAGTAAATGTAGCTGAAACCGACGATTTATTTACTAAAAATACTGCAGAATCTTTGGGGAAAAACATATTGCAGTTCAAATTTATTGTGGGTTTGATAGCATGGCACAATATATTGCAAAAAATTAATACTGCGAGCAAATATTTACAAAGCATTTCTATCAATTTATGCACTGCTCAAGAGATCTTAAAGTCAACTTTAATTTTTTTGGAAGAATATCGTAGCGATTTAGGATTCGAAAATACACTTGCTTCTGCCAAAGAAATTGCACAAGAGTTATATATTCCATATACTTTTGCGGAGCGGTCCACACTACGGTCTCGTAAAAAACGGGCACTTTTTTCTTACGAATGCGAAGATGAACCTTTGACAGATCCCGCATTAAAGTTTAAAGTAGATTTTTTTTAGAATATTGGACCAATCGATTCAATTTGTCAGAGAGAGGTTTGAATTGTTAAGTAATCATAGCAATTTATTCAATTTTACTTTATTATTTTTTAATAATAAAGTATTGTGATCGACACAGAAAAAAAAAAAAATTTGCTACCCTGAAATTTTGTTTTTTCGCGTTTCATGACTAAATTAGCCTAAAAAAGCAAAAAAAAAAAATCCGTCCCGCCGTACGCCGTACGCCGTCCGCCGTACGCCGTACATATGGACTCGTACCTCCAAGACCGTTAAAGGTAGAATGTTGGTTTTTGGGTGGATTGTTAATTTGGTAAGTGAGCTCCATTATTCAAATTTTGGGGAGTGTGGGGTGGAAGGGGGAGGCGGGGGGATGGAAAAAGTCGAAAAATACACTTGCTAATATCTTCACCACGAATGCAGATAGAAAGATGAAAATCAGCATACATATAGAGAAGGTTGTGGGACATATTACAAAAATAATTTAATTTTTTTATCCATTGGCGTCCGAAAAGGGGGGGCTAAAAACAAATTGTCGGCCGAATCTTTTTTTGAAATGGTTATATCTTCGATACTACTTACCATAAAAAATTCATATTTTGGGACAATTAAGATGGCGTATAGATCCATCAGAATAAGCTTAGAAATAGGCTAATTATTGTAAGGGGGAGGGTCAGGGGGGGTGCAAAGAAAAACACTTAAGAATTAATATCTCAACTATCTCTTAAGTTATGTAATTGAAATTTAAAACGTATACTAAGCTATACTAGCGAAATATAAAAAAAATATAAAATTTGGTCATAATAGTAGTGGGGGGAAATGGGGAGCATTTCAAAAATGGTGCACTTTTCAAAATTAGAAATCGTTATATCTCAAAATTGAGTGCAGATATCGAATCAAAAATTCGTCAGATTATAGAACTATATAATTTATAATTTTGATAAAAATTTTAAGTTAGGGGGTGTAAAGGGAGGGAGGTGGTAAGCAAAAATGTCGAAAATTTTGAGTGTTTTTTTTAGGACTCTGGTCAAATATAGAAACTTTAAATTTTGCATGTGGATACATCTATTTTATATACACAGAAAAAAAATAATAATTTGATCCACAATTGTTACGAACCGACCACCACGGTCTAAGGAGCACAAGGTGTTTCATGTGCAGCGAAAAAAACACGAAAACTGAAAATTTTTGGATGTAATTTTAAGGTAGAAACTTGAAAATTTGGGAAATACATTTAAAAAAAATGCCCAAACGTATAAGATATTAACTGGTCGAATACCTTTGAAACTTCTACCCCCTCCCATACAAAATTATTTTTTCGACCATTTTTAAGAAATTAATTATCACCTAACTATTAAAAGCTATCAATTTGAAATTTTGCATAAGAACTTATAAAAATATTTAAAATAAAATTATTTTAAAAGTTTCAAAATAGCACTTGCCCTTCTACCCCCTCCCATACAAAAGTATGATTTCGACCAATTTCATTAAATCAACTAATAAACAACAAATTAAAAGCTACGAACTTGAAATTTTGTACGAGCACCTTACTAGAGAAAGAAAAGAAAATTGCATCACAAATTTTGCAATTCCCCTACCTCTTCTACCCCCTCCCATACAAAATTATTTTTTCGAGCATTTTTAAGAAATCGGTTATCAGCTAACTCTTAAAAGCTATCCATTTCAATTTTTGCCGGAAAGCTTATAAAAATAATTGAAATGGAATTTTGTTAAAAGTTTTGCAATCATGCTTGCCCTTCTACCCCCTCCCATACAAAAGTATCATTTCTACCTATTTCATTGAACCAACTAATAACCAACAAGTTAAAAGCTGCGAACTTGAAATTTTGTACGAGAAGACTACAACAGAAAGGAAATAAAATTGCGTCACAATCTTTACGATTCCCCTACCTCCTCTACCCCCTCCCATACAAATGTTGGTTTCGTGAATGTAAAATACACAGAATCTTATTCTATGCAACTTCGTCTATGAAACTGACATTCTATACAGAGAATATTGGACGTCAATTAAAAAACTATTAACATCCACCGACCGTTACTATCAACCCTCATCCCTCCCCTCACAAAACTCAAACTTGCATAAATAAACGAACGAAATATTGGCTATATATACTGAAGCTTTTGAACGTTTCCGCAAAGTGTTGACAACTGTCCTACCCAAGAACCCCCTTTCACTTAGTCTTCCCTAACCACTCTAACCTGCATATTGACTTTCCACGCATCCGCAACTTGTCCCATGAATAATAAAGTTTCGCCCGACTTGTTGGCAGTTTATTTTATACGATATTCCAAGTTTGATTTCATGCAACAGTGAATTACTACTTAATAAATGTCTAAATTTAAAGAATGCTTTATCGTACAAAGAGCGATCCGATATAAACCATGTGCAATTATGTGAGGAATTACAAATGTTAGCTACATTAATTACTCCTGGTTCAGGAAATTTAAATATTTTGAACTTTATATACCTAGTCCTGCCATAAGTTCTGTCACATAATTTCTCACATTGGCAACAACTTTATTTTATGAGTGACATTTCAATATCGGCCAGTTTTATAAACGTCATAATGTTGTTGACAGTTGATGGTCATTTAAAGTGTGTTCGTTAACGTGTGAAGATGGAATGGGGTGTAATAGAAAACCGAACTGCAGTGATTGCACTACATAAGTGTGGAAAATCCGCGAGTGAAATTTTCAAGTTGTTGTGCCCGTTAAAAATAACGCAAAGATTTGTGTATCGTGCGATCCAGAGATATAACGCGATCCAGACTATTGAAGATCGACCTCGTTCTGGACGTCCGCGTGATGTACGTTCTTCTGCTGCCATCAAAGCGGTCGAGAGTCGAATTCGTCGAAATCCGCTTCGTAAACAACGAATCATGGCTCGAGAGATGAACATCTCCACCCGAAGTATGTCTCGCATCATAAAATCTGACCTCGGGATGAGTGCCTTTCGACGATCAACGGGACATTTGCTGACTGAGCAGTTGAAGCAAATTAGGAGCACCAGATCGAAAGAGCTCCTTCGGCGGTACGGCAACAACAAACATCGAGAAATTTTATTTACCGATGAAAAAATTTTTACGGTGGAGGAACATTTCAACCGCCAAAATGATAAGGTGTATGCCCACAGCTCCATAGAAGCCCGAGAAGTTGCCACTAGGGTACAGCGAGGACATCATCCAGCATCAGTCATGGTATGGTGGGGTGTCAGCTACGAAGGGGTCACCGAGCTTCATTTTTGCGAAAAAGGCGTAAAAACTGCAGCGAAAAATATCAAACGGACATCCTGGAGGGATGTGTGAAGCCGCTGAACTCTACGCTATTCAACAATCGACATTGGGTTTTCCAGCAAGATTCTGCGCCAGCCCACAAAGCTCGAACCACACAAGCGTGGTTGGAAACCAATATTCCACAGTTTATAAGGGCGACGGAATGGCCTTCTGGGAGCCCAGATTTGAATCCCCTGGACTACAAACTGTGGGCGGAGTTAGAGTCCATGGTGTGCACGAGACGACACCCAAATATCGAGAGCCTTAAGCGATCTTTGACAGAAGCAGTAGCTAATTTTCCGCTAGAAACAGTGCGTACTGCTATCGATGACTGGCCCAACAGATTAAAGAGCTGTGTTAAGGCTAAAGGCGGCCACTTTGAATAATTTGTTGCTTATTTTACTTCCATTAGTATGCCAAAATAAAATATATTTTCCTTTGTCAAAAACTCTTTTTCATTTATACAAAAATTGCCCATATACGTGTGACAGAACTTATGGCACGACTAGGTACAAAAATAACTTAGAGGGAATGTTACCAAACACTGTTATTTCTTTAAAAATTCTATTAACACTTCCTATTACTGTGGCATCAGGTGAGCGTAGTTTTTCAAAACTTAAAATTATTAAAAACTACCTAAGATCATCCATGACTCAAGACCGACTAACATCATTGGCAATAATATCAATTGAAAAAGACTTACTCGGAACATTGAACTATGATGATTTGATGAAGGATTTTGCACAACTGAAGGCTAGAACAGCTTTCAATACATGAAATAAAAAAAAATCACGGTAGTAAATGACAAAATAAATATAGTAACTCTGCTAGTTTATGCCGTACTAACATTGTATTATATTTACTTTGTCTTCCGCCAATATATATGACAGTTTTTGACAAACATCTAAACCATCAAATATTTAACCCACCTATTTCATTGGATTCTAAAATATTGGACAAATTTTAAGTTTCATGGAAATATATTTTTAACAAAATAAAAAAAAAAGGAAAAATTTTTGAAATTCACTTTTTACTAAAACTCGCAGAAATAATCAAGACAACTAAATATGTCTTGAGAGAAGATATATTTTCAATTGTTTTAGGGTTATTTATATTCGTAAAAATAAAAATATTCGGTACATCGACCCATTTAGTAGTAGCTCGTAATATGTAAGGTAGGCACATATAATGAAGAACATTTGTTCACTACGAGTTGTTAAGGAAAAACACGGATACGAGCAGTGCTTGTGATGTGAAATATGTGCATTATTTAATTCCTATATGTTTTAAAATTTCCAAAATTTTCGTCAAATCGAAAAATAACAACTTTGAAAAGCGCAATTTATACCTCTAGGGCGCCAATATAATTGAGCACCAGGCGCCAAAAACTGCAGGGCCGGCCCTGCTCGTAATGATACCAAACCTTTTTGATCACACGTTAAAAATTGCAAGCCTAGTCTGCTCTGAGGTATCAAAATACTTATACCTCTGATACTCAAGCTATGTGTGATCTTTTTGCTGAATATTTTTCTTCCGTTTTTAAAATTCCAGACAAGGAACTAAACTATGTTTTTAATGTTTCTAATCACGAATCCATTAGTTCTATTTATGTTTCCTCTTTTGATGTTATTAACTCACTTGATCCCAAAATTAACGGCGGTTGCTATGGTATTCCTAACTTTTTTGTTAAAGCACTATCGCAAGTTCTCGCTTTTCCCCTTTCGATTATTTTTAATAAATCACTTTCCGAATCACTTTTCCAGAAGTCTGGAAACTGGCTAATGCTATCCCTATTTTCAAGAAAGGTGACCCCGAAGATATCTCGAATTATCGCCCTGTTTCTATTCTTACTAGCTTTAGCAAAATTTTTTAATGTCTCGTTCACAATGTAATGTGTGACAAACTTGGCCATTTGATTTCGCCCTGTCAACATGGTTTCGTTAGAGGAAAATCTACAACTACCAATTTTTGCGAGTTTACAAACTTTATAGCTAAATCGTTCGAACTCCATCAGTCTGTTCACACTGTTTACACAGATTTTGCAAAGGCATTCGACACAGTTAATCCCAAGATTCTAATTGGGAAACTTAAAATATATGGCGTCTCTGGAAATTTAGTTGACTGGATTTCTTCCTATTTATCTACTCGTAGTATGCGTGTAACTTTTAAGGGACATGAGTCTTATGTATTTCCTGCTTGGTCTGGTGTTCCACAGGGGTCTATTCTTGGTCTACTATTATTTCTATTTCTTATAAATGATCTACCCCAGTTTTTATCTTCATCTTGTCTCCTGTGTGCGGATGACCTCAAAATCTTTCGAGTGATTAATTCTCCCTGTGGTCGTGATATTTTAAAATTGGACCTTGATCGACTATGTCAGTAGTGTTTGTCGAATGACCTAGACTTATACATTTAAAAATGCTTCTCAATGTCATATTCACTTAAAAATGATCCTCCCGAGTTACTTTATTTAATCGATGGCACTAGACTTTCGGAAGTAACGATTATGAAGGATCTCGGTGTAACTTTTGATTTGAAGTTGAGTTTCACACACACACACATTTTGAAAATATTATTAATCATGCCTATAGACTTGACTAGCTAGGGTATAGCCTAGTAGGTAGTGTGTTGGTCTTGTAATGCGAAGGTCGTGAGTTGAAATCCCGGTCGGCGCAATATACCTATATAATTCCGGCACATTGCCTGCCTGAATATACATACCTTGGTCACCTCAATCTAAGAAAATGAAAAATTCGTAGAAAGAGGGTTGTGCGTAGAGATGGTATGCTATTTCACATACCTGCGATTTTTTCACTGCTATTTGAAAAGAGCAATCGCATATTGCGATTCAAAATTTAAAAGAGCTGCGATTAGAAGAGCAGAGCAAATGCATACTGCTTACGTTCTATCACCAATAAAATTGCCGCAATGATCATCGCTACAAATTCCAGAGTTTTTGTTCGCACTCGCATATTAGTCCCGCAACTCACGCATTCCACATCGATCGCTAAGCAAATCGTAATTTTCCTACATCTATCAATCAGCAAGACTCAATCTCATAGCTCAGCATAGTGAACACTTCCCCCATTTCCCCCTGGGAATGAAAAGGTTTTCTTTTACTGTCCAATGTACGAAAAAACGATCGAGCGCAATCGAGTCAGGATGGCAAAAAAGTCAATCGCATTTCATATACACAAGCCAGACAAAAAAAACACCACCCAGTCATCGATCGCATGGCATATATACAACCGCATCGCATATATACAAATACAAGCCAAATAACAAAAAAAAAACAACCGGTCATAGAAAACCAAAACAAAAGGGTCTTTTGTTTTCTTTTTTTACACGACACTACCTCACACACAATGAACAACGTAAAGCTCTTATCAAATCCCGAAACCCATGGAAGTCGAATTTTACCCAAGTCCCACCGCTAAATATCAATCGCGCGAAAAAAGAACTTGAACGTCGTTATTCCGATTGCTCTCGATTGCTCTTTCGTTGCTGTTATATCGCTTGAACGTTATTATTCCGATTGCTCTCGATTGCTCTTTCGTTGCTGTTATATCGCTTGAACGTTGTTATTCCGATTGCTCTCGACTGCTCTCGATTGCTCTTTCGTTGCTGTTATATCGCTTGAACGTTATTATTCCGATTGCTCTCGATTGCTCTTTCGTTGCTGTTATATCGCTTGAACGTTGTTATTCCGATTGCTCTCGACTGCTCTCGATTGCTCTTTCGTTGCTGTTATATCGCTTGCGATCAGCGATACATCAGCTCTGTGATATTAAACCTATATTTGGTGATTGATATTGACACTGAGAACACGAGCAGTGTCTGCTCTCAGTGATGTTGCTTTAGACTAATGAATGAATGAATTGGAGCTATGTAGATGAAACGATTGCGATTTGATAAGGAATTTGTTTAGCGATATTTTGATCGGTGGGATCTGATCTGATAGGTAAGGTGTGGAACGTCCGAAGTGGTCAATGATGCGCTTTGCTAGAGTTTTTTTGGCGAATTTTGTTCTGAGTTTCGATCTGGTCGGTTGGTAGGACATGTTGCGGTTATTGCAAGTTTCGCCGATTTATGTTGCAGTCCACCGTGTCGATAAGAGCTTTACGTTTTTCATGATGAAGTTGCTTGTGTGAGGTAATGTGTGAAAAAAGTAAATATGCAGTCATAGAAGTAGTAGTAAAGGAAGACCATTTCTGAAAGAGAATTGAAGCTTTTTTGCTGTTTGGAAAAAAAAGAGTAAGAAAAAAACGAGAAACCAGTTTTAACCCCAGTGCCGCCGTTAAAGTTTGAATAATTGGTTGGAGGGGGCCATTGCTTTCTATTATGTTCATTCTTTGGAAACCTTAAAAAATTAAGCAATAATTTATTACCTCAGGCGGTCAAAAATATTTCTAAAAGATCTTAAAAAAAACCGATTGCGAATTTTAAAAGCATAGTTTTACTCCAGCATTACAACCCTTTATACTACGCCACTGCATTAATATCGAAATGCGCATATCATTTGGTCGATTCTCAAGTTTAACTTTTTTAAATTTGTTATTATTGAATGAAAACTTAAGAAAAGGACGAAACCCCTACTGCGACCAGTTTCACTGTTTGTGTACTTACCTAAAAAATGATACCGCTTCGCCCTTTTTGACGTACTTTTTTCCACAGGTGGAAATACAAAACTTCATGTTTTTAATTTACTTAGTAACAGTGTTTCTTCACTTAAAAACTCTTTTAAATTCCGGAATCCTTAGCAAATAATTTACTAATTACACTGTTTTATTGTCCTGAGTTTGAAAATATTAACTTTTCACTTATTTTCATTCAAGAAATTACTTACGACAATTTTTATTCATTTCCCGCTTTTTTTCACCACGTGACAAATTGACAGCTTGGTCGATTTTGTCCCGATCGTGTAACATCGGAGAAATACGACGGCTAAAAATAAACCGGTCTTGTAGGAACTTGCGGAGGTAAAATGCAAGGGGAATGATTTACGATAGAGAAAAGAGAGGCGATACCTGCACTTTTGCTTGTATTGTCGTCGAACTGAGAGCAAATTTACCGATTTTTGGGAATCTGAGAAGGGTCGGCGACAGGTGGCGATCGTGTTATTCATGTATAGGAATTGCTTCAGTTTTCTTTATAGGGCTTTATAGGGCTCTTCATTTCCTTATATACATATTCTAAGTATGTAGTAGACCCTTTTGGTTTGGTTTTCTATGACTGGGTGTTTTTTTTTATTTGGTTATATGCGATGCGATCGATGATCGGGTGTTTTTTTTATTTGACTTGTGTATATGAAATGCGATTGACATTTTTGTCATCCTGACTCGATTAAGCTCGATCGTTTTTTCGTACATTGGATAATAGTAAAAGAAAACCTTTTCATTCCCAGTGGAAATGGGGGAAGTGTTCACTATGCGCACTGAGCTGGTGGTACTGAGAGGGTCTGCCTGATTGTTAGATGCAGGATTTCGCAGAAAATTACTATTTTTTTTTTTTAATTGTGCACTAGCATGGGAGGTGGAAAAATCACTGCTATTGGAAGAGCTGCTATTTTTCACAGATATTGAAAAAGAGCAATCGCAGTGGATCACTGCGATTGGAAAAAAGCAGATTTTGCCATCCCTAGTTGTGCGTAGTAATGAAAAATGTTAAGGAATCTGAATGTCAGGGGGCCAAGGTCCGATTTGGGCTGTAGCGTCATTGTAGATAGATAGATAGACTTGCCGGATTCGTCCTACGTATTTCTTCTACTTTCTTCAAGTATTCTTGAATACTGCTCTGTTGTTTGGAGCCCTCACCATAAGTGTTACTCAGCTGCTATTGAATCAGTTCAACGTAAGTTTACGCGTTCTCTGTTCTTTCGTTCTAAAATACCGTATGCTAATTACTCTACGAGGCTTACGGTACTTCATCTCCACCCTTTAGACATACGCAAAAGTTTCTTTGATGAGTAATTTCTTTGCAAGGTCTTTTTGATGAACTTAATTTCAGAATGAAAGTTGTTAGTACTAGAAATGCCGATATTTTTTATCCTTCACGCGCTTTATTAGACGTTTATTTTCACTCTCCTGTAGACTTCAGCGAAATCATGACAAACTACAACTTGGATCTTTGTCTATTTCTTTTAATGCTTTTAAAACGAAACTTAAGAAATTCTTGTGATATTTCTTATCGTTTGCTATTGTGTAATTGAAATGTAAATTTTGTTCAATGGCTAAATAAATAAATAAATACACCAGATTATTTGTGGGATACCACTTCTCAACTCGAACTGCTGCGCTATTTGTTGACACTGCATCTTATTTGGCATAGTTATACATATGTTATGTATATGGTTTTAGAAGTTTTTCGATAATGAGCTTGATGACTTCTTAAAAATAATTGCGGACAGTGCTCTTGTGTACATCGAAAATATCGCCTATATTCACAACAGGAAGTTAGTTTGTAGATCGCAACGGCTAATTTCTTGGCTGCACTTGCAGGTTTAAACGTACTTATAGGATTAAATTTAGGAGATAATTAAAAAAAATAAGTTTTCAGCATGCGGAATATTTGCATCCATTGTCCATTATCAGTGTTGCACAAAAAAATTTTCCCAAAATCCATGGTTTTTTTTCTTTTTCCAAATCCTTCCTACAGGCTTTTTATAAATACTTATGGCTTTTAAAACGACAGCCGAATAGTTCGCAGATATTCGATTGCAATGCTTCGCGATTAACTTGCGAAAATCAAAATAAATTCTTCATTTAACAGAACTTGAAACCTTGTATATTTACCTCATTTTAGTTTTAAACTTTCTCCTGCGTGTCATTTTTTTATTTAAACATAACAGGGCTACGATTACGCGTATAGCGCAATCTTACGATACTCTAGATGAAATAGATTTTTTTTTATACAAAATGCTTACTCCAAATATTGAATGGGAACTGAGAAAATTAGTGAGTTAGATTTAATGAAAACTTGCAGTTTGTATGGGAGGTGATAGAAAGAGTGTGGCGATTTTAGTAATTTTTTCAGAAATAACTAGTAATATTATAAAATTGACATCCCTTAAATTTCAGATTAGTGCCATTCATACTTTTCAAGAAAATCGATTTTTTGTGAAGATGTGAAACTGTGTCGTATTGTATGGGAGGGGTTAGAAGCAGTGAAGCTAATCAATTATTTTTTTCTGATCTTAGTGACAATGCTAATTAAGTATTTATTACAAAATATGAGCTTGATAAATGTTATATGTTCTGAGAAAATCGTCTTAGAGCATTTCATGAAAAAGTGTAGTTTGTATGGGAGGGGATGGAAGGAGTGGAAAGGCGCAAATAATTTTTCTACTGTGAATTTAAATCATTATGAATGTAATATATCCCAAAATTCAGACTAATAGCTTTTATACTTTTCGAGTAAATCCATTTATTATCAAATTGCGAAATTAAGTCATTTTGTATGGGAGGGAGTAGAAGGGGTGAAGTATATCGTCTAATTTTTTTTGACCTTACTAACAATTTTAAATAAATATTTGGTGCACAATTTCAGCTAGCTAAATTTTATATGCACTGAGTAAATTGGCTTAGAGTAATTCATGACAAGTACAGTTTGTATGGGAGGTGGTAGAAGGAGGGGGAGCACATGCATAATTTTTATACTGTAGATTGATATTATCATAAAAATAATATATTCCAAATTTCAGGCCAATAGCTTTTATACTTTTCGAGCAAAACCATTTATTGTTAAATTGCGCAATTGTGTAATTTTGTATGGGAGGGAGTAGAAGGGGTGGAGCGATTTGGCCCGTTCACGAACTTGAAAACGACGTTAAAAACGACGTATACAAAATTTGAACTTTCTAGCTCAATGCGTTCTCAAGCTAGAGAGGACACGGACGGACAGACGGATGGACGGATGGACGGACGGACGGACAGACATCCGGTTTTGAAATTTTTGAGTGATTATATGAACTTCTGTATCATTAATTTTTTTCTCCGAGCCTTATTTCTTAGCGTTACAAACTTTGTGGCAAACTTATAATACTCTCAGATTTCATCTAGAGTATAAAAAGTTGTTCCAGTTTACCATATCACTTCTCATTTTGATGTTTCGAGTTTTTTCAATAAGTGATGGCTGTCAGATTCAACACCAGAAAAGATTAAACGAACTAAACGCGACCGGACTTGTGCTACGTAAGTCGATATCCAACCGCAACAATCTCTATTAGGGACGATCCCGCAGACAAGGAAGACATAGTTTCCGCCATTCGGTCAATGGAAAAAAAACCCAAGGTATAGACGGACTACCAACCGAACTCCTCAAAGCGGACCCGGAAATAACAGTCGATATACTCCTCCCACTCTTTGCTGAGATTTGGAATGAAGGAAGATGTCCGACTGAATGGAAGGAGAGCGTTATTGTGAAAATTCCGAAGAAGGACGACCTTCGGGATTGTGGCAATTGGCGTGGTATACCACCTTGATCAAAAAGTTCCCGGAATAACCACCGTGTGGCGTTTTTATTGTTCCGATTTAAGTTCTGTTTTTTTTGTTAAGTAGGTACATCTGTTGTTCACATTCCCTCTAAATCTTAGCGTCATAGCTTGAAATTTGCAAAAGTTACGTAGCCAAGAGTACATCTATCTCTGTGTGTATTGGCGATTTTTTACAATTTTAGAAATGGATTTAAATTTGCAACAACGAGCTTGTATTAAATTTTGCGTAAAAAAAGGATTTAATGGTGCGCGAACGTTGGAAATGTTGGAAAAGTGTTTCGGCAACGATCCTCTAAAGAAAACGGTCGTTTACCAGTGGCACGAGCGGTTCAAAAGTGGTTGTGAAACCAAGTCATTTTCAGTTAAAAAAGAAGGCAATGCTCACGGTTTTCACGGATTACAACGGTGTAGTGCATCATGAATTTTTGTCAGAAGGCCAAACAGTAAACAAAGACTATTACTTGGCCGTTATGAGACGTTTGCGTGAAGCAATTCGCCGAAAGAGACCAGAATTGTGGGCAGAAAACTCGTGGATTTTGCACCATGATAACGCACCGTCGCACAGTGCCATCATTATTTGCAATTTTTTGACGTAAAAAGCAACAAATACCATCCAACAGCCACCGAATTCACCTGATTTGGCTCCCTGTGACTTCTTTCTGTTCAATCGAGTTAAAAAAACACTACGGGGAACGCGTTTCAGCAGCCGAGAGGAAGTAATGGAAAAATCGCATGGGGCACTGATGGTCATACCGAAAACCGAATATAAAAAATGTTTCGAGGATTGGATCAGGCGCTGGCATAAGTGTGTTGCAGTCGATGGGGATTACTTTGAAGGGGACAATATAGATTTAGATGAATAAACTTGTATTTCTAATTTTCTCAATAAATTCCGGGAACTTTTTGATCAAGGTGGTATGTCTACCTACTGCGGTATCAAAAATTATGGCTAAGGTAATTCTCAATAGGATTAGTGATGTCGTCGAGAGAACTCTCAAAGTTTATCAGGCTGGATTCCGTAAAGGGTCGTCTTGTACCGACCATACAAATACCCTACGGATAATATTGGAACAGTCAGCCGAAATGGGTTCGCCAGTACATCTCATGTTTGTGGGCTCCGAGAAGGCTTTCGACAGCGTTACGCGAAATTATATATGGAATGCTTTGCGTATGAGAGGTATTCCAGATAAGGTCATTGCTATGATTAAAGAATCCTACGAAGATGAAAGATGTCGCGTCTTACATGGAGGAGAGCTGTTCGAGAGCTTTTCTGTGTGAACGGGTGTCAGACAAGGCTGCACCAGCCCTGTTTCTGGTGGTAATAAATGACATCTTGAAAGCTGCACTGGAAGGTGGAGAAGATAAAGGTCTTTAGTGGAAACAATTTAACATGTTGATTATGCTGATGACGTGTGTTTGCTTGCATATAACCATTCGGACTTAGAGTCAAATGTTCGCTTGTTGCATTTTAAATGCAAAGAGGCGGGACTGAAAATAAATGTGCCTAAATGCACGTGGGTTCGAACACAAGCACACCGATTTTTCTTAATGGGCAAGGTGTAGAAGAGGTGCAAGATTTTTGTTATCTCGGAAGCATTGTCAGCATGGACGGCGAAGCTGAAAAGGATATTGAGGCTCGTATAAATAGAGCTCGTCAGGCCTTCAGTATCCTTTTCCCTTTCTGGAGGTTAAGAAAGATCTTCCTTCGCACGAAGCTGCGAGTTTTTGACGCATGCGTAAAATCTGTGTTGTTGTATGGTTGTACTACGTGGAAAGTGACCGTTCGACTCGCTATGAAACTACAAACTTTCGTGAACCAATGCCTCCAACGAATTTTAGGAATATTCTGGCCAGAAGCGATCTCCAACGACGAATTTTGGAGTACCAGGCCAGACTAAAATAGGAATTGAGATTCAAAGGCGGAAATGGCATTGGATAGGTCATCGGAAACCAGAGCGAAACATCGCCATATAGGCTCTGGATTATAATCCTCGAGGAAGACGTCGTTTCGGTAGACCATGTAGCACATGGAAGCGAGCAGTTGAGCAGGAGTCCAGAGGAATAAACAAGTCCTAAAAAAATTGGGTCGATTCGTGGAACAGTTTTCTCGACGCGGAATCCGTATGCTGCAAGAAATATGGGAAAAAAGTTGTGGCATTTCTTTAAATAATAAATAATTAACTAAATATTTGTATTCCCAATATGTCGCCTTCATATTCGCGTTAATCGTGCTCCGTCGTAAATTCCGACTCTATCGCCTTCTAAACGTCGACTCCTTTTTTTCACAAACGCTCGTCCTTTTTATACCCAGCACAACCGACGTGTTCGCTGACTCATGCCAATAGTTACTCCATGAGACACTAGAGGCGCTTGACTAAAAGTGAAGCCCGATATTTGGAGCGAAATTGAAAAAAGAAAGTTTCGACCTTGTTTTTGGTTCTTAACATCAAGAACTGTGCGCAGTTTTTAATACTTAACTATAAAGTTACACACAAAAATTTTGGAAGAACAATCTATCTTAGGGATGAATTTGGCGAAATAAAACCGCTAAACTCACCACTCTACGAATTGTGAATTGGGGAAGGTGAATTCGCAGGTGTCGATTGTGACATTTCTGTCAGACTCTGATACAGTGTTTCTCTTTCTTGCATGGAGTTACTGTACTCATGTCGATCGTCGATGAGTAGTACCGTGTGTATCGGAATGTAACTTGATCGAAATTTGTATACCCGTGTAATTGCTGTTGCTTTCGTTCGCCGAAAAGAACTCGCAGGTATTCTTATATAAATGCAGTATCGTTGTTGCCGAGAATAGTGGTTGAAGATCTCGAACATTCGATGAGTGGCTTAGTGTTGGCATGTAACACTATCAATAGGAGGTGTTTGAGAACTACTTGAAAAAACTTGGGTATACTTCGAGAGTGTAGAATTTGTGTTAGCGGAAAGCTTTAAAGAAGCTTGGCTATTTTTAGAAGAGGTAGAGTTGATTAACCTAGGCCTTCTGTGGAGAGATCACGGCAACTTCACTCTGAACGAAGTTCCTCATGTTCAGAAATTTTGAAACTTTACAACGATACAAAATTCGTTTGTTAGTTTTCTGAGATAAATATAGTGTTTGGTTTTTTTCATGTCGGTCATGGCATGGCGAATGGTGAATAAACCATTAGTCCAACCATGAAAATTTGAAATATATTTTTGAAATGTTTCACATCTAGTAGAACCTGCATCTGACCACCTTTATAGTGCCAAATTCCCAAATCTATTTCACGATCGCCATTTTGAGCTTAGACTAGTTTCAAGCGCACAGTTTTCTTTCGTCAATCTTCGATTCGCATTCGATAAAGTTACTGCTTAGTAAACTAGATTTACAAAAAAAATAATTTCGTGGAATAATTTTTTTTTCTTTTCAGACGAACAAAAGAACGACTCTTACATTTCTTCGAACAAAAACCTGGCGAGAAACATGTACCATGGAAAATGGTAAAAGCTTTTTCTCGATCTGCAGCGGGTGTACGAGCTCCTAGAAAGGCAGATCTTCGAACTCCACGAGCTCTTCAAAACACGGTCGAATATCTTCTTAAGGAGTAAGTTTTCTGTTGAACATTTTATAATATTTCCGCTCATTCCACTTAAATTTACAGAATAATTTTGGACAAACGAAGATCATTGCCTTTCATCTATGATTATATATTCGATCGGCTACGTTGCGTACGACAAGAAATCGTGATGCAAAATTACAATTGTCGTAGCACACTCAATTTATTAGAGCCCATAATTATGTTTTTAGCTTTCAGTAGATACAGGTAAAATTGCGAGTTTTTTGCAAAAAAAAATAAATAAATAAAAAAACATATTTATACTGAACTATTTTATATTCAGGCTATGTACCGAACCTATTGATAATTTCGATCCGAAAATATGCGATCAACATCTTCAGGAATGTTTGAAGAAAGCATTGTGCTGTTACGATGAATTGGATCAGATCGAAGATAGAAAAGAAACATTAAACATAATTAAAAATCGAAGTTTTATCGAATCTTTGTATCTGATATTTAATTTAGGATCATTTGAAGCATTGCAAAGGAGCTTGCATTTGCCGGCAAGTGTTAGGTAAGTTTCATTTCACTCACTACTGATTAGATATTAATTCGACATACCATTACAGAAATCCCATATTTTGTCTAACGCAGAAAATTGCACTAGAATTTTATCGAAATAACTATTATAAAGTAATTAACGGAATGCATGAATTACCACATCTTTTAGCAGCGATAGCTTCATTGAAACTGCAATATATACGACGGTCAGTTGAGCAATTCCGTTTAAATTTTCGTGAAATTCATTAAATTTGTATTTCCTTTGCAGAGAACTATATCAAATTTTTTCGCACGCTTACAATAGTAAACAATTAACAGTTCCAATTGAATGGCTTCAAAAATTATTACTCTATTCGGATCGCGATAGCATATGCAATGATTGTAAATATTATGGAATAGAAGTGCAATCGTCGGGCGGAGCAGTGATATTTTCAAAGGCCAATTTCAACGGCGACATCACCATTCGAAACAATGAACATGAGAATTTCGTTGAGCAGAAACTATCTAAAATTTTTTTACCCGAAATTCTTTTATTAAAACGACTTTAGTCATATTTTAAATACAAGAGTTTTTCATTTTTTTCCCCTACATATCATGTCGTTTTCATTTTTATTTAATTTACCATGACCATGACCTGCAATTACAATATTATCAGTGAACAAACTGAATAGCTTACCTTCCTTCATTTATTAATTTCTGATAGCCTTTTTAACACCTTTCAAATAGTAATAAATATAATTGCGACGCGAGGGAAATTTTTGGTTTCCTTTAAATGGTATGCTGAAGACAGTTAACCGCCATATTACTTAACGCTAAGTAAATACCAAAGTATCGGAGGGTTTGTAATTAATCATTGAACCATTAATTTGATTTCATTGATTACTTGCAGCTCACCTGGTTTCGTGAATTATATGTTGGCCTTCCGAATCGATTATATTAGATTTTAATGAGAGTTTCGGCTCGTGATTTTGTACAATAAAAATCAATTATGCAATTAGTAGAAATTTACGATGAGAACGTTTTTACGTTCTGTTTGATACAAATAAATGATAAAGTACCATTATTTAGTTATTTAGCTAATAATAATTTGTAAAAGGTCTATAAAAAGAAATTGTAGTTATTATGTGATTTACGGGTTCTATTTATATAGCGCATTTAGTTTTACCTACGCGAATTCATATTTAATCTTGGACTATATTGATTTCCTCAGTTAAAGAGATAATAATAATTCAATATCATTTCGAAACTATCCTTTCCTAATGGCCGATAGACCGAGCTCCTTATGTCGTAAAATCTCCTTTTCCAATATTAAGGCACAAGTTTTCCCAAAAATATGTTTCAAGCTTTTAATGATTATGCTCCTGCACCATGAAATTATTTTAAACAAACTTTTTCCATAGTAAAATTAGAAAATTGATTTTTTATTAAAACTTATAAATAATTATTTCGCATTTTAATTCTAACTTTTATCTTACAATATTCACATTACATAAATATATATCTGTTACTATTTTAAATTAATTTACTCTTAACAAATATGATGAAAATCGAAATTCGATGGTATTCTACCCAAATAAATTACTCGATGTCTTATTCATAAAATCATTTGAAGGAAATTAAATATTAGAGTTCAGCATTATTTGGGTGAAATACATACAATAATAAAACAACACAAAAATAGCGAATAAAATGCAATCAAAGCAGTTAAAAGTTTTAATTTTCAAAATCGCAAAAGTAACCGCTCTTATTGCATTTCGATCACCATTATATGAGGCGATGAGATCAACAGTGGCGTAACCCCAATTGTTAAGCTGGTTGGTTAGGCCACTGCTGTCCTCATAGCCTCATAATAAAACTCAGGCATACATAAAAAGCGATACAGAAAACTCAACAAAACACATATAAAAATAATAATTATTTTAAGTTATAAACAAAAAGTACATTAGACCTTAAAATGGCAATTGACTTAGAAACTCTGAAGTTTCATTTTTTTCTTCTCTGACATGGTTGGATGCAGTGAAAATTATTTAATATATTTTTTTTAATAAACAATAAAAATACTGAATAATTGCTAAGAACTAAAATAGCTTAAGGGTCTTTACTAATTTTGTACGGATCTTTCAAATTCAAATTATGTTCCGAAAAAATTCAACCGATTTCAACGGTTAAATTTTTTCAATGAACATTGTCAATGATTCGAATTTATATTTTTATCAAAGAATTAAGATGATTGCTACATTGCTTTTTTATAACTAATATTCTCTGGTCTGATTGTAAAAACAATTGATTTTGAAAAATTCAATAATTAAAATTATCGATTATCACATTAACTTGTAAAATACCGATTTTTTAAATAAATCTAAAAAGCAGAAAAAATAAAAGAAACAAATACTTTAAAGTTTTATTAATATTTTGAATTACTGAAGTTGAATTATTGCCCGGATTTATTCGCTTCTCGTAGTTTGTTCTTGCTGTCGTCGAATATTCCGATAATATTTCGTATCGAATATCATTTATGTCATATTTAGAATTATCGTCATCGCCTAAACTTACAATGTCTGTATTGAAAAGTACTGTACGACCATTAAGAGGTTGAATTGGTCGCGAATTGTGTTTCAATCGAAGTCCTTGATGATCGCGGATGCGACGAAAACTTTCAATCTGTAATGAAATTTAATAAAATATTAATTTAAAAATTTCACATAAAATTTTATTGTTTATTAGATTTTAGGTTTCACGTCAATGGATGAAAATTGAAATAAATTTTCACTCTCAAATTTAAACAAATCAATCAATCAAATTCCTGTTAAGACCCCCCTATAGGGGCATAGGACAGAAACAACTCTCTTCCACAAGGCGCGATCCTGAGCATCGGCCTTAAGCTGTTGCCAGGACTTGTTTATTCCTCTGGCCTCCTGCTCAACTGCTCGCTTCCATGTGTTACATGGTCGACCAACCCGGCGTCTTCCTTGAGGATTATAATCCAGAGCCTGTTTTGCGATATTTTGCTCTGTGTTCCTCAAAGTATGACCGATCCACTGCCACTTCCGCCGTTGAATCTCAATACCTATTTTAGTCTGGCCAGTTGTACTCCAAAGTTCGTCGTTGGAGATCACTTCTGGCCAGAATATTCCTAAAATGCGCCGGAGGCATTGGTTTACGAAAGTCTGTAATTTCTTGGTAAGTCGAGCAGTCACTTTCCACGTAGTACAACCATACAACAACACAGATTTGACGCATGCGTCAAAAACTCGCAGCTTCGTGCGAAGGGAGATCTCTCTTAACCTCCAGAAAAGGGAAAGGATACCGAAGGCCTGACGAGCTTTATTTAGCCGAACTTCAACATCCTTTTCGGCTCCGCCGTCCATGCTGACAATGCTTCCAAGATAGCAAAAATCTTGCACCTCTTCCACATCCTGTCCTTTAAGAACAATCGGTGTGCTTGCGTTCGAACCCATGTGCATGTACTTGGTTTTACGCACATTTATTTTCAGTCCCGCCTCTTTGCATTTAGAATGCAACGAGCGAACATTTGACTCTAAGTCCGAACGGTTATGTGCAAGCAAACACACGTCATCAGCATAATCAAGGTGACTTAAGATGTTAAATAGTCTCCATTGAAGACCTTTACCTTCCCCACCTTCCAGTGCAGCTTTCAAGATGTCATTTATTACCACCAGAAACAGGGCTGGTGATAATATGCAGCCTTGTCTGACACCCGTTCGCACAGGGAAGCTCTCGGACAGCTCTCCTCTATGCAAGACGCGACACCTTGCATCTTCGTAGGATTCTTTAATCATAGCTATAACCTTATCTGGAATACCTCTCCTACGCAAAGCATTCCATATGTAATCTCGCTTAACGCTGTCGAAAGCCTTCTCGAAGTCTACAAACATGAGATGTAGTGGCGAACCCATTTCGGCTGACTGCTCTAATATTATCCGTAGGGTATTTGTGTGGTCGGTACAAGACGACCCTTTACGGAATCCAGCCTGATAAACTTCGAGAGTACTCTCGACGACATCACTAATCCTATTGAGAATTACCTTAGCCATAATTTTTGATACGGCAGTAAGTAGACATATACGAGGGTCGTTTGATGTGTCCCTGGCCCAAATGACAAAACGTGGTTTCACGAAAAAGTTTTTGCTATCGCTAGGTAGATGGCACTTTCGAACGGTCTCATGAATTTTTTCAGGTTTCTGTAGGTAACAGTTTGTTTTTGGCAGTTGGTTTTTGGTTTGAAGAAAAAGAAGATCTTGTTCCACCGCGACAACGCCCCTGTCCACACCTGCGCGGTTTCCATGTCCAAGTTACACGATTTGCGGTATGAGATCGTTGACCACCCACCTTATTCGCCCGACTTGGCCCCATGTGTGTCCCCAAATTGAAAACTCACCTCGGTGGACAAAAATTTTCATCGAACCAAGAGGTGAAAGACGCCGTTTCCCAATTTTTTGCAGACTGTGACAAAAATTTCTTTTTGAACGGTATGAAAGGACTTGAGAAACGTTGGACCAAATGTATTAACCTCCAGGGAGATTATGTTGAAAAATAAAAAAAAAATTTCCGGAAAAAATGCTTTTTTCTTACTTGGGCCAGGGACTTATCAAACGACCCTCGTACCACGCCAATTGCCACAATCCCGAAGGTCGCCCTTCTTCGGAATTTTCACAATGACGCCCTCCTTCCATTCAGTCGGATATCTTTCCTCACTCCACACCTTAGTGAAGAGTTGGAGGAGTATATCGGCTGTGATTTCTGGGTCCGCTTTGAGGAGTTCGGTTGGTAGTCCGTCTATACCTGGAGCTTTCCTTCCCGCCATTGACCGAATGGCGGAAACTATCTCTTCCTTATCTGGGGGATCGTCCCTAATAGAGGACTGCTGCGGTTGGATGTTTGGTAGTTGTTCTGTTTTCGGAATATCTTCCTCTGACAAGATGTTTAAAATATCAGAGAAGTATTCCTTCCATCGCAGCAACTGGTGTTCACTCATATTAAGGAGAGTTCCGTTGACATCTCTCACCAGGTGGTTGGCGGTGAAATTCCTGTTCGTCAACTGTTTCATGATTTTGAAAAGTGAACCCATATCCCCAAGGTAAGCCGCAGATTCTGCCTTGTTTGCCAGATCTTCAATGGCCTTTCTCTTGTCGCGTCTAACAGCCCTCTTAAGCTGTATATGAGCATCGCGGTAGTTCTGCCTCAAGTCGGGCGTTCGTTGGTTGACATCGGGTTGAGAGATGATTGCCAATTTGGCTTTTTTCCGATTGCCAACCTTGACCCATGTGTCTTGCGACATCCAGGGTTTCTCACCGCTTTGCACATATCCCACAGATTCTTCAGCACTAGTAAGAAAAGTGTTTCTGGTTGCCTCCCAATTGGCGTCCAGTGTGCGCATTTCATATTCACCCAATGTGGATGACTTTTCGCGTAGAATAGTGGTGTATTTGCGTTTTTTGTTGGGATCTTTAAGTTTATCCACATTAAGCTTGCGCTTCATTTGAAGAATTTGTGGTCGTCGGATAGCTGCTGTACACAATCTCAAGCAGGCAACCATCAAGTGGTGATCGCTCCCCACGTCAGCTCCACGTTTCGCTCGCACATCGAGGAGATATCTTCTCCATCGGCGACTTATAGCCAAATGGTCGATCTGGTTCTGAGTAACACCATCAGGGGAAACCCAAGATGTTTTATGATGACTCTTGTGTGGAAAAAGGGTCCCTCCGATGACCATTTGCCGAGTACTAAAAACTCCACAAATAATTCGCCGTTTTCGGGTCTCTTAATTCAAGGTCGTGACGCGTCGACCCATGCCTTCCCATGACGTGTTCTAGTCCAGTGTTGTCCGATCCAACCTGGGCGTTCATATCTCCTGAGATGATAATAATATCACCTCTTGCAAGATGATCGAAGGCGGCACTCAATTAGTTATAAAACTCTTCTTTGTCGCCAAGTGTTGCGGTATTAGTTGATGCATAGAACTGCAGAATTGTGACGTTTCTGACACGGGTCTTGAGCCTGGCGAATCCTATCAGAGATTGGCTCCCAGCTGATGAGACTGTTTCTCGCTCTCGGTGGAAGGACGACCGTCACGCCATTTTTGGCTTCACCCTCAGAGCCAACGTGCAGAATGGTGTTTCCGCTCGGGGTTCGTTGTTCTCCTGATCCTGTCCACCTGACCTCGCTCAAGCCCAAGATTTGGATGTTATAGTGCTACATTTCACGGTCGATCACTGATTGGTGATGCAAGGACCGAGTGACCCCAGCCCTTCCCCCGTCATTTAAAGTTTGAACGTTCCAGAAACCGTCCGTATTCGAGGACCTGTATCTATATCTCATATCAGTTAGGTTTTAAGATCACGGGTGATAAGTGTCCATTTGCCATTTTTAGGGTAAGCAAGGCTGGCTGTGGGTGAGCTACTGCCCCCATCCCACAGGAGGATGGTTAGCTCAGGTCCATGGAGTCGCTACTCACCAAATACAGCTTCATGGATTGGTAAAACCTCCTAAAACTACCCTCCTGCGGGGAAATTAAATCAACATAGACTTTATTTTATCGCCTTTCAGAAATTACTATTCGAGAAATAACACTTTTTGTTCAGAAATTGTCGCTTTCGTATTCGCTGAATTCGCTCTGCCAATAATCAGATACAATCGTCTTCTCAATTTCGACTCGATGAGCTTTTCAATCCCGACTCTTTTGCTTTTCAATCTTCTCTGCATTCTTCACAAGTGCTCGCCCTATTCATTAATACCCAGAACAACCGACGTATTCGCTAATTCATGCTGACCATAGTCGTTGTTACGATATATTCGCTGGCGGCATGTGCATGATCGGAATTTGCGCGCGAGGGGATTTGTTGTTGCTTTTCTCGGCAAAGGACTTGCAGGTGTTCTTTCATTACTGAAGAATTGTTGTTGTCGGGAATAGTGGAAGATTGCGAACATGTAATGAGCGACTGGGGCTAACAAGTAACATTACCCCATCCTAAGCCAATGTACGTCCCGAACAGAGTCTTCATGCCTATTCGCAAATCTGACTACGCCTTTCATCTTCGTGCTAGGCGTGCGGCGTTTGATGATTTAGTACGGTCCTCCTCCATTTCGCTGAGGCGTTGGCGATCTTCGTTCTCGTGTCGATGATTACACAGTCTTACTAAATTGCCTTCTCGTAAACTTGAAGCATTGCGTACTTGTTGTCGGCGCTTGATGTGCACAGTGGCCACGCAGCTTTTATTTCTGGTCAAGCTATTTTGCCGCTTGTAGATTGATCCTTGTAGTGTCTCGTTAAGCATCCTTCAGTGTTCGATCATTCTTTTCAATAGCATGGCTCGCCATTATTCGCCGTAAGTTATTTTCTGGCTGTAAACCGTATTTCCAGTTCTGCGTACTGAGATGTGTAGTACATTTCAAATATTCGTTCGCCGACGTTCTCGGGTTGCGGCAGTCACGTCTTAAATGACCTGCGCGTCTGCGATCCCAACATCGTGAAGCTCCAGGTCTTAAATTCTGCCTTGCTACCTTGTTTCGCAGCTTCAATTGGTAAAGCATATACCAAAGCATATTTTTGACCATAAATCTTAACACTTATTGCAGTTAACTATTTTGCAGAGCATTGATGAATGCGTCCACTATTAGTTCATTTCGGTTTGGTGGATCCATGCTGGAGAAAGATAACAGCGCCAATCTTTCAATATCCTGTGTAACTTGCTCCAGGGTTTCGTCGAACTTCTGCACACGATTACGGAGTTGCGTCTTATGGATTTCCCGCATGTGATCTCCACCGTATTAAAGATACAAGGTCTGTACCAGGAACTGAAAGTCGCTTTGCTGTTTGGCGGTTGTCGCCTGCAAGACTCTCGTAACGCCAATATCAAGGCTGTTGCTCGCTCTTGATCCAACCAATGATTGGTGGTAGCTGCCGCCTCAAATTGGGTCTTCTAGATGGTCCATGGCGTTGGACCGTTAATCCTACTACGTAAAGTCAAATGGAACACCATGCTATCCAATCTTGAAAAATGCTCCCAAACTGTGTGGAAAATACATGAATTGTTTAATAAAAGACAAAAACATAACAGGGCTACGATTACGCGTAAAGCGCAATCTTACGATACTCTAGATGAAATAGAATTTTTTGTGATCCCAAGAAATTTTGTATGGGGAGTGTTAGAAGGGATGATAGCATTGAACTAATTTTTTCGACATCATGCTAAAGTAGCTATGAAAATGTTTTATACAAAATGCTTACTCCAAAAACTGAATGGGAACTGAGAAAATTAGTGAGTTTGATTTAGTGAAAATGTGCAGTTTGTATGGGAGGTGGTAGAAAGAGTGGAGGAATTTTAATGATTTTTTCAGAAATAACTAGGAATATTATAAAATTGGCATCCCTTAAATTTCAGACTAGTGCCATTCATACTTTTCAAGAAAATCGATTTTTTGTGAAGTTGTGAAACTGTGTCATATTGTATGGGAGGGGGTAGAAGTAGTGAAGCAAATCAAATATTTTTTTTCTCATCTTAGTAATAATATGAATTAAATGTTTATTACAAAATATGAGCTCAAAAAATGTTATATGTTCTGAGAAAATCGGCTTAGAGCATTTCAGGAAAAAGTGTAGTTTGTATGGGAGGGGGTGGAAGGAAAGGGAGGAAGCAAATAATTTTTGTACTGTAGATTTAAATCATTAAAAAATTTATACCAAAATTGAGACCAATAACTTTTATACTTTTTGAGTAAATCCATTTATTGTCAAATTGCGAAATTGTGTCATTTTGTATGGAAGGGGGTAGAAGGGGTGAAGCTAATCATCTCATTTTTTTTGACCTTACTAACAATTTTAAATAAATATTTGGTGCACAATTTCAGCCCGCTGAATTTTATAAGCACTGAGGAAATTGGCTTAGAGTAATTCATGATAAGTACAGTTTGTATGGGAGGTGGTAGAAGGAGGAGGAGGACACACACAATTTTTATACGATAGATTGATATTATCATAAAAGTAATATATTCTGAATTTCAGGCCAATAACTTTTATACTTTTTGAGCAAATCCGTTTATTGTGAAATTGCGTAATTGTGTCATTTTGTATGGGAGGGGGTAGAAGGGGTGGAGCGATTTGGCCCGTTCACGAACTTGACCTTACTTTTTTGTCAAAAACGACGTGTACAAAATTTGAACTTTCTAGCTCAATGCGTTCTCAAGCTAGAGAGCGCACGGACGGACGGACAGACGGACGGACGGACGGACATCCGGTTTTGAGATTTTTGAGTGATAATATTAACTTCTGTATCATTCATTTTTTTCTCCGAGCCTTATTTCTTGGCGTTACAAACCTTAGAGCGAACTTATAATACTCTCAGATTCCATCTAGAGTATAAAAATACGATTCCCACCCCGCGATAAAAAAGATATATGTAAAAGTCGAATTGATAGCGGGCAGTTTCTATTCCGCACATCGCACCTCTGAGCACAGTAATCAAATCAACAATGATTCCGTCAATAACTCCCTCTGAAATATTCCACTAAGTGTTGATGCATACCTCGAGAAATGATTGCCATTTTAAAAAGGACGAAGAATAAAAAAGCACCAGGTTTGGACAAATTCCCCAATCTTCCGCTCAAATTCATTACCTAAAAAGTTGTTGCATTAAATATTATACTAAACGCGTCTATTATACTCAACTATTTTCCCTCCTCCTGAAAGTATGCTGTGGTTGTCCCGATTCCAAAACCCAATAAGGATACAAGTACTACAAAAAATGTCAGGCCTATTAGCTTACTTCCAGCATTTAGCAAAATTTTCAAAACTTTGAAAACGCTAAAGTTATCCCCAATTTCCAATTTAGATTAACTCGATATTGAGAAGGCTTTTAACAGTGTTTAGCACGAAAGTCTTCCGTCGAAATTATTAAAATTCTCCTACCTATAGACGTTCCACATGGCTCCGTCCTAAGTCCAACGCTATGCAAAATGCAAGCGAGCGATCTTTGCAGATGATACTTGTCTTTATGTAAGCGACAATGACCTTGATAATATTTTATATAATATCGGGTTTTCCAATAGGGACTTGACAGCTTTGAATTCAATTTGTGAACGCACCCTTTCACTAATCATCGAACTGTCACTGTCAATTTATTCAGTAAACTTAACATTTTTATCATGGTAAAGTACACGAAGGAACAACGTCTCAAATGGTTTGCATTTTATTTTGAAAAAAAGTTGTCAAGTCCTTATTGGAAAACCCTTTATTAGGGGAATACAACGGTTCCAATAGGGACTTGACAACTTTGAATTCAATTTGTGAAAGCACCCTTTCACTAATCATCGAACTGTCACTGTCAATTTATTCAGTAAGCTTAACATTTTTATCATGGTAAAGTACACGAAAGAACAACGTCTCAAATGGTTTGCATTTTATTTTGAAAAAAAGTTGTCAAGTCCTTATTGGAAAACCCACTATTTTTAATTAAAACGGCAGTACCAGCATTATCATCGCTGGAAGATCAAAATCAACTCAACTAAAACGCGCGCCACGTTTTTTACTAGGAAAAGAAAACGTTCCAATCTACCTAATCGCGACATAAATTGTAAAGGTCAATATATTGCTTGGTCTGACACTCTTACGTACCTTGGCATAGTATTGGACAAAAAACTGACCTTTAGGGGAACCCGGGGCACAACTGGGTACAGAGGCGGAATGAAGCTCACCATATTTTGGTCGGCAATAAGCAGAACTAGACCAACCTGTTACTACTCAACTACGGCAGCCATGTTAGTTTAGTATTCTTAAGCGTTGGTTCGTGAAGTTTTCGTTCTGTGTTTTTTTTTGCTCTTGTATTGAAACTTCTGATAATTTTGTTACCACGGTAAGGTAGTCAAACTTCAGTTTACGTATCTTTCTCGAGTCGCCTTAACTCCCAAATATGAATCGTGTCCCTGGGGCAGAATGGGAAAGAACTTCGCCTCCTGACCTTCAGGTTCCTTAACATTTTTTCATTATTTATTGTGAGACAGTTTTTCGTGGACTGAGGAAGTCAAGGTATACTCAAGCAGGCAGCGCCCTGGAATTATACGTCGATCGGGATTTGAACTCACGACCTTCGCATTATAGACCAACACATTACTAACCTGGCTACACCTAGCCTGAATAAATTCTAGGCGGTCTAAAAGTAATAGAGTTTACAGTCCAGTCTGCACCTTATTTAACTTGTTAATTGTTAAAGTTAATAACTAAAAATAGGAAACACGAGATCGTCTCTTCCAAAAAAGATATGCGAATCTATTTTCAGTAACAAAATAATTGAAACTTTTTAGTTTACTAAATTAGCACAAATAAATTTTATTAAATTTATGCCATTTCTATACGTATAAAGTTCGCATGATTTGTACAGCGCGACGAAACATTTCACACTTGTTAATCAATCAGTCCATCCCGTGACAATCAAACTTCATTCACTATTTGTAGAAATGGTTAGGATAGTTTCGAGTGAAAAATTGTAATATAGCTTTATTAACTGCGAGGAAAAAAATATCGTGTAATCGTTATTATGGCAGTTATATGCACTGAGATTATCACCTAGAATAGGGTAGGATTAAGTTAAGCAGATCCACCTCGATCAATTTAGATCTCAATGATTAATTTTGAAAGTTCAATACAGAGGGTTATTGTCCGGAAATATTTTTATATTGATCTTGTAGGAGAATGGGTTCATCACCGGTAAGAGATTGATTTAATTATGTTCTTCTTGAAATAAGTAAGCTG
Organism: Chorisops tibialis; assembly: GCA_963669355.1. NCBI lineage: Eukaryota > Metazoa > Arthropoda > Insecta > Diptera > Stratiomyidae > Chorisops > Chorisops tibialis. The sequence continues at coordinate 255,617,573 of OY770263.1, forward strand.
GAAAATCTTTAGAGCGGGATTTTCCTCCGTAAATTAAATCCATTTCTCTCGCACTCCTTACATCATTTCACGGACCCACTGAGCTAATTGTTAACTTCTTTTTGAGAAGCACTGCTCTAGAATATAGATGAAACGGTAGTCTTTTGTGAACTTGGAAAAATGCTACGATTTTTTAAAATACTGATCAGAATGTAGATTGTAAAATTTTATATTCAATCTGCCAGCTCAAGATACAATTTGTCATATCTCATATTTCTTGACGAGCTGCATCAGCATTAAGCACGCTAAAGGGCATAAGGGATGGAATATTCCCTACAGTATGGTTAAATATAGCCCCATATTGATAAAAGATAGATTGAAAGACCTATACAACTCAATTCTAACAACCACAACATATCCACTTGTATTGAAAAAAGCCAAACTAATTCCTTTTCCAAGAACCAACCAACCACACAGGACTACCAGCAATTACAGGCCAATTTTCCTCATATCTTGTCTCTCAAAACTATTGGAGAAGATTTTGGGTTTGAGACTGGAACAAGACATTGAAGAAAATCTAAGCCCAGAACTACATGGGCTCAGAAACAGTAGAAGTACAATATCTCTTTTTCATGAATTAGAAGCTGACATGGCTAAGGACTTTTCCGCAAGACAGCATTGTAATATAATAAGCCTTGATCGAGAAAAAGCCTTTGATCGTATATGAAGACACATAATAGGAAAGCTACTTTCGAATTGGTCCTTGGACCGAAACTTCATACAGCTGATCCTAAATTTCATGACAAATCGAATTGTAGTAGCATGTGTCAATGGCTTCAATTCAATTCCTTTTCCACTTGAAAATGGAATTCTTCTGAGTTATCTACGCTACTTTTTCTTCTCTAGATGAAATCTGAGTGTATCATAAGTTTGCCACAAAGTTTTTAACACTAAGAAATAAGGCTCGGAGAAATAAAGTGAATGATGCAGAAGTTCATTTTATCACCCAAAAATTTCAAAACTGGATGTCCGTCTGTCTGTTCGTCCGTGTCCTCTCTAGCTCGAGAACGCGTTAAGATTGGAAGTTCAAATTTTGTACACGTCGTTTTTGACAAAAAAAGGACAAGTTCGTGAACGGGCCGAATCGCTCCACGCCTTCTATCCCCTCCCGACACAATTTCGGAATTTGACCATAAGCCTATTTTCTCAAAAAGTATAAAAGCTATTGAAATTTGGAATATATCATTTTTATACCAATTCCAATCTACGGTATAAAGATTATTCGAATCCCTCCACTCCTTCTACCACCTCCCATATGAACTGCACTTTTTCATGAAGTACTAAATATAAACCAATTTACTCAGTACGTACAACATTTATCGAGCTGAAATTGTGCACTATTTATTTAGAACTAGCGATCGCCCGCGACTTTGTAAGAATCGAAAATAAGCAATTTTTGAGAATGTAGTTAGTAATACATGTATAATTTGCTTTGTTGAGTGGCTCTTTCAACACAATGTTTTGTATTTTGTTGGAATCAGAACCATAAATTATTAAGAATGAAACCACGATACTCGCATTTGTATGGGACAGGCTCGTGATCAAATCAATCCCGTGATCTAAGACCATATTCGTATTGAAGAGCACTAAGGACATATAAATAGTTATAGCTTGTGTTAATTAAAAAAAAAAGCCCGAATAAAATAACATTAAGCTTAAAATCGTAACAGGACTACGACTCTGCGTAAAGCCCAATCATACGATACTACAAATGAAATTTCTGTGATGTTAAGAATTTTGTATGAGGAGTGGTAGATGGGGTGATAGTACTGAACTAATTTGTTTCATATCATGCTGGAGTAGCTATAAAAATGTTTTGTACCAAATTTAAGCTTCAAAAATTGAATAGGTACTGAGAAACTTAGTGCATTGTATTTAGTGAAATTGTGCAATTTGTATGGGAGGTGGTAGAAGAAGGGGAGTGTTTTTGGTGATTTTTCGAGAAACAAAACTGATATATTTTAAATTTTATTTCAGTAACGTTCACACTTTTCATGTAAATCGAATTTTTGAAAAGTTGCCAAATTGTGTCATATTGTATGGGAGGGGGTAGCAGGAGTGAAGCTAATCGGTTAATATTTCCCCGATATTAATAATAATGCTAATTAAGGATTCTTTACAAAATTTTAGCTCGATGAAAGCAATACGTATTGAGAAAATTGGTTTAGAGTATTTCATGAAAAAGTGCAGTTTGTATGGGAGGTGGTGGAAGGAGTGAGGGGTTTTTAGTGGTTTTTCGAAAAACAACTACGATCATTATGCAATTGAAATATTTTAAATTTTAGATCTGTGACTTTCACACTTTTCAAGAAAATCGAATTTTTGTAAAGTCGTGGAATCGTGTCACATTGTACGGTAGGAGGAAAAATAGTGGAGATAATCGGTTAGTTTTTCCCGATATTAATAATAATGATAATTAAGGATTTGGTACAAAATTTTAGCTCGATGGAATTTATACGTACTGAGAAAATTAGTGTATAGTATTTAAATGTAGTTTGTATGGGAGGTGGGCGAAGGAATGGGGGAATTTTAATTATTTGTATACTTGAAGATTGTATTTGTAATAGAAATAATATATTCTAAATTTAAAATTAATAGCTCTTATGGTTTCAGCCGTTTTTGCGTGAAAGCCAGGACAGACAGACAGACACACAGACAGACAGACGGACAGACAGAGAAGAATTTAAAAAACGTAAGTTTCTGCTTAGTTATTACTAAAATAAAGCAAAAAAGTAACTTATAGCCATTTCTAAACAAATAACAGACAGACCCTACAATTATATTTATATATAGATTATTAGTAAGACCGAAAAAAATTAGACGATTAGCTTCACTCCTTCTTCTCCCTACCATACAACATAACACAACTTCACAACTTTTCAAAAAGTCGATTTTCCTGAAATTGAAAACTTGTCAAATGCATGATGTTTATATTTATTTCTGAAAAACTCACGAAGGACACCCGACTCCTTCTACCACCTCTCATACAAACTGCACATTTCACTAAATCCAATACACTAATTTCTCAGTACCTATTAAATACTAAATTTTGTATTACAACATTAACTTCAGTGTCATTAATTTTTTCTCCGAGTCTTTTTTCTTTGCGTTACAAACTTTCGAGCAAACTTATAATACTTTCAGATTTTGTTCAGAGTATAAGTATTGTGATATATTTGAAAAGCTTACCTGTTTCGATGAAATTGGAATTGGTGTAGCGAAATCAATCCAAGTAACAACTTCACTACATGGCGGCGTGGTTAATGATCCATTATAGGTGTAGTAATGTACAGTATCCGAAGAAAGAAATTCCATAAGTTTTGGAGGATTTAAAAAGGTTGTTTCCGTATCTGGAGTAATAATATCATTCAGGAGAATGGTTAATTCTTCGAAGCTAGGATTTGGGTCGTCAGCAATCTGTAGAAATAAAGTTTTAGTTAAATTTAGCCGCTTAGGTAATTTAAAGCAAAGACTATGAATAATATAAAATATTCCAAGCCTATGGAAAAAATTCTAACCAATTCTATGATAGCGACGGCCGTCGATTGAATCAATTGGCTCTTGCATATGGACGTGCGGGTAGAAGCCAAAGAGCGGGAATCGTGTGCTTCGGGTGTTTAAAAACTTTTCGTCGCTCTCAATGCAGTAGAATTGGTTAGAATGTTTTCCATAGTCTTGAGATATCTTATATTATTCACAGTCTTCAGTTCAAAGTAATCTTTACCTCGAATAGGCACGCCAAGACTGCAATTCCGTCCGTATAGTCTAACGCGTTTTGAAATTCATTGTATTTTGTTTGGTAGAAAACCATATGCAATTCTACTGGAAAGCTACGAAAATCAATGAGACTTTCACTTCCGTAATGATCGTTATCACCCCAATGGAAATGAAATTGAGCAAACTCATAAATGCCAGTAAGTGGTCCACCGCTAACCGTTGCCTTTTCTTTAAAATCCATCGTTACTAGTGCTGTAATTAAATAAGGATAAAAGTAATAAAATCTTCTAGGTGGCAGTGCGTTCCACAGTCTGTGGAATGAAAAATTGCAGATGTTCTACTGCACTCGAAGATACATATAGGTTTGACTGTACCCTCAAAAGTAAGATTGACAAGTATGTCGACCCGTTCACAATATGCCAGCCTTGGTACAAAAAAGCCCATTTCAAATTATACAATATTTAGCAAATTAACATATCCTAACTAGACTTTTAAAAAAAAGATATTCTGAATTTTCTTTTATTAAGCTCACCTGTATGACCATTATTTCTTATTCTTGATGAAGCTGGCCAAGTATTAAATCCATCAAAAATAAGAGGCGGCAATTGAACATCAGTAACAAATTTTGGATCAATATTTATGGGACTTTGATATTTTCCATCACATCTATTATATTGATCTCCCCAATGTGTAGGCCCTGTAAAATCAAATTATATAATCAATTTTAGATTTTTCTAATTTTTAGGCGTTTTTTTATGAATTTACAAACCTTTTGGTCCATCGTACGAAAAATCTTGGCAAGTTATTTTATGAAATCCTGTGAATGAAAAAAAAACGCGTATTATTATAATTTATTTATTAATATTACACAATTAGAAATAAACGTTACTTTTATGAATTTAAATAATTCTGATCTTGAATTGTATAATATCTCATTATTGAGTAAAATTGCATAAATTAAAAATATAACATAAGTGTGCATAATTTATAATACATAGCTCGTAATGATAAGTTAAATTCAATTAACCTTGACAAAGGAAGTACAATTTTAAATTTTCACACTCATACTCTTCGGTAAGTTTGCTCGTGCGTCATAGTTGAACAAATTCAGGGCAATAGTGCACACATATATGTATGTATGTTTGCAGGTAAAATTACGCAAAATTGTTGCAACTATCGGATTCCACGAATCTCATAATAATTATTTAGTTCAGTGCCAGTAGTAAGCGAAGTATTCTCTATTTTATTATGAGTGCGTACACATGTGTTTCCATTTCCATTTTACCAAGCTATGACGGTGAATCTTGAACCTATCAAATGTTAGTATGCATTTATCGATATGCATCTAATGAAAATTTAAAGCTTTTTTTTCGTATGATAAAAACGGAAAGAACTCTGATAGAGCTTCCAATATCGATTGAATGTAACAACATGCCACAAAGGGGTTCACGGTAAGTGTACAGCATTTATAAATCGCATAATAGGTGTATTTCCGATTAAGCCAATTCAGAATTTTAAATGAGAAGTTATTTAAAAAAAAAAAGCTGGAAATATTTGCAGTCTATGATACCTACGTTGAGCCATAAAGTACAGCAGAAAGAAATGCGTTATTAACTTTTTTAAAAGTAAAATGCGAACAAGTGCTCCGAACTTGCTATTCTTGCATCCGCTTTTGCTTTAATTGGAAGTAATTTATAGCGCCGAAACCGACTAATCAGATGTTGGTGGCGGTGGGTTTAAAAATATTTTTTTGATTTGACGAAACATTGTGGTGGGTTTGGTGTTACGCAAAAGTGTCGCATTTGTAAGCCCACCACAATCACACTGTGCGACACATCCACATTTGTCACAGATGACTTTATTTGTGTCACAAGGATGCAGAATTAAGAGACTACTGGTGTCAGGAAAATCGTTATTCATATTTTTCTAATCTGACGATCCGTGCCGTTAAAGAATTTTATACTCTTAATGAAATCTGTGGGCCAGTCTTTCTACAACTAACCCTAACTAAGTAATACTCAAAGAAACGAAAACCCCTATTGAGCCCTTTAAAAATTTTGAAGCAACACCCAACATAAGTAAAACGATCCGTGCCTGCCGCCGACCGCTCTCTGGTACACAAAAACCAGTAAATTCGCTCTCAGCCCGACGTAAAAACAAGTAAGAGTGCAGTCGGTTCTCTATCGTTAATTATTCCCTTTGAATTGTACCACTGCAAGCTCTAGAAAAAAAGCTAAGGTGTAGCCTAGTGGGTAGCGTGTTGGTCTGAAATGCGAAGATCGTGAGTTCAAATCCCGGTCGACGCATAATTCCAGCACGCTGCCTGCTTGGGTACACCTTGGTCACCTCAATTTACGAAAATGAAGAATTCGTAGATAGAGGGTTGTGCGAAGGTCTAAAAACCCATCTACAATAAATAATGAAAAATTTTAAGGAACCTGAAGGTCAGGAGGCCAAGGCCCGATTTGGACTATAGCGCCATTGTAGAAGAAGAAGCTCTAATAAAACTGGTTTAATCTTAGCCGTTCGCATCCCGTCGTATTTCTCCCATTATTTAAGCATTAAGAAAGTAGAAGTCATCCTAGTTGGTTTCTGTCCTTTTCCTTCAGTTTTAATTCAAGAAACACGAAATCAATTTGTTTCACGCTGTCAAAATGAAACTTATTGCTCGATATTAGTGTATAAGAAGTTGTAATGCTGGCGGAAAAATATTCTCCATGCTATTAATATGCATTTTGAAATAGTTTGAAGGTGATTCGGATGATCGCGATCACGTTCGTCAGCTTTGCAGTTTTAGATGCGCTCCCGGAAATAAAGATATCGAATGCATAAAGCAAATCATAACAGAATTATGATTGGGCTTAAAGCGATACTCTAGATGAGATGGAAATGACTAATATACTGGAAAATATGTCATATCAAATTCTTTTGAATAGTGAATAGAGACTTTTGCATGGGAGGTGGTAGAAGTAGAGGGGGAGGTTTGTATTTTTCGTATATGACACCGAACATGGCATGCAGAATGTTTTTTGCCGAATTTAAAGTTTTTAGTTTTCATTATTTTTAAAGAAATTGGTCATAGTTTTCCTGAAATTGGGGCATTTGTATGGGAAGAGGAAGTGGAGCATTTAAGATGATTTTGAAACTGCTTATCATCATCCTTATCACCATGCTTTGATTCAATTTCAAAGTCGATAGCTCTCATACACTTGAAGGAGAAATGCTTTTCTTGAATTTATAGTACAGATATTTGTATGGGAGGTGGTAGAAGGAGTGAAGTGGAGCTGATAATTTCTTCAAACACTTATTTCAATTATTACGAAACAAATTCTGGTAAAATTTGAAGTTTGTAATTTTTCTAGTTTGAAAGGAAATCGATAAATTGCATTTAACAAAAATTATGCATTTGTATGGGAAGGGGTAGAAGGAGTGTACGGATCAAAACACATTTTTTTTGCATTATTAATATTTCTATTTGTAAACTTTGTACAGTTTCGAAGAAAAATAATTTAATTTAAATTTGAAAATTTCGTGAAATTTCTATGGGAGGGGGTAGAAGGAGTGAAGTGAAGTTGATAATTATTTTTTGAAATAAATTGCAATGATAGTAGAATTAATTTTGACAGAATTTCGTCTTTTCAGCTTTTCTAGTTTCAATGAAAATCGAAAATATGTATTTTTCAAAATTGTCCATTTGTATGGAGTAAGGGGATCGGGTCAATTTTCCGTGATATTAATGACATCTATATCATAATACTTTGACGTAAATTTCAAGTCGACAGCTTAAATAGTTTCAAAGAAAAATCAGTTTCTTAATATTTCGAAATTTCATGAAATTTGTATGGGAGGGGATAGAAGGATTGGGGGGATGTAGCCTATTCACGAACTTGAAATAACGCTCGGACAAAGCCGCCAAGGGCACAGAAATATTTGTTGTCGCTCAAAAACCTCGATTCCGAGTGACCGTCTGTCCGTCTGTCTGTCTGTCCGTCTGTGCGTCTGTCTACAGCATAACTCTCGAAAGCTTTGAGCTATAGAGCTAAAATTTTTGAACTAAGCAGATATGAACAATCGCTTGAGATAACAATTAGAGATCTGAACGGAATGAAGATTTTGTGTAATAAACTTTTTCTCCACAATAAAATATGTCCCAACCTTTCGCGAGCAACCTTATTATTCTTGGGACAAGTTGGGGATGCGAGAAAAGTCGATATGCAAAATAGTATTGCAGCGGATAAGGAAGACTACGAGGAAAGCGGTGCTAGGACATGGTTGTTGTCAATTATTTAGTACTTAAATGGGATTGTGATCAATAGCTCTCTATATAAAATCAATATTTGATTTGGTTACTTATGCCAGGATTTGTATAGTAGTATAGTATGACCCCCCGTATGGAAAAAATGGAGTGGATGTTAATAATATTTGATTGATGGTATTGCTGATGCAAATTCCCAGACCAAACAGTAGCACCTAAAGACTTGTGTGTTTTTATAATCTAGATCAAGGTTGCCCAAACTATTTTGGCTGCGGAACCCTCAGATGTTTTTCCAAAGATCATGGAACCCTTATTTATTTAAAAAATTGTTCCCCCAAAATTTAATGACGCATTTAATGAAACAAATATTGTTTTGGTACTTCCAACTTTACTCAATTGCACAAAATTAAAAAAAAAAAACAACGATTCATCATAGGTTGGCATGTGCATTTACGCATACAAAAAAAATACTTGCGGTAAGTATATGGGGTAATTTCCCTTTATGCTGCTTTATGCCTTTCAAGTGAGAGAGTTCTGTTTTGTTCAGAGATTTGAATAATCGTTAAAACAAATAGAATGCACTAATACCTATTGGTATGGTTAGAATTTAGTTTATTTCAGATTGTCTTTGAGGCATGTCTTGATAAACTGAGAGAGCAAAATGTGAACATATTGTTACATGTCAGCTGACCTTGCTTATCACCTACCACTGAACACTGAAACAAATTAATGCGCGCGTAAGAACAGTATTATTACCATCTGCATGAATACCATTGCGATTCGATCAGAATATTCTAGGTCTACAATAACAAAAACACAAGAATATTTACCACCAAATGCGACTCGATCAGAATGTTCAAATACACAACCACACGCGGGCACAAATTCCGATCATAGACGTACCCACACTATGTCACTAATAAAAAATTCGAGGCCTTCAACCAGCAGCAGTTCTGCAGTAGTGACAAAACACCTGCACTATTTTCCTCGAATGAAAACAATAACAACTCCACGCGGGCACGAATTCCGATCATGAACGTTTCTGTATAAAAGAAGAGCGAGCGTTAGTGGAGGAGTCAGTACGGTTTTAGAGCCATCGACGAGTCAGTTGATGTTTAGAAAGCGAAAGAGTTGAGATTGGTAAGCGATAATTTGTGAGCAATTAAATAAAGTGTTGCGGTTGAATTAAAGTTAACTTATGCAACAGGTGGTTTTATTCTTACTTGAAATCCAGCGACCCATTCTATTTCTACAATGGTGGTACAAACAAAATCAGGCTTTAGCCTCCTGACATTCAGGTCCCTTAATATTTTCATTACTTATTGTGGAAGGGTCCTTCGCACAACCCTCTATACACGATGTTTTTTTTAATTTTTTGTATATTAAGGTAACCAAGATATATCCATGCAGGCAGTGTGTTGGAATATACAGCAACCGGGATTTGAGCTCACGATCTTCGCATTATAAACCTACAAGCTACCCACTAGGCTGCACTCTAACGACCCCTTGCGAACTTCAATATTAAATATAGCTAGTTGTCGAAATTCTACCAATTGTGTGTGTATAAATTAACGAAATTCATCTTGTTTTTGACATAATTAATTGGAATTTAGTTGTATACAAATTATTAATTCTTACATATAAGTTTCATTACCCTCCTTTAAATACAAAAACAAAAATTACTACAATTTTTGATTTCTAAGTTGTAAGTCAAGCAGCAGGGAACTCCGCCATAGACGGTCCCAAGCCCGAGTTGAGAAAGGAGGAGGGTACATGGAGTTAACCTGAATGGCCAGTAACACCAGTGCGTCTCAGGAAGTAGGCAAAAAGTATGACATAGTTGGACTTGCAGCATAGCTGTGAGAACTCCAGCATGTCATATTTAGCTCAAAACTCCCACCCTTTTTCTACTAGGGTGTAATAAATAAGTAGGACCGGTCCTCCAGGTCGGGGGTTGGGCGAGGCGCCGACAACGCATCACCGGAAAAAGAACACTGTCCAGAAACCTGAAGAACAGCCTCGGAAAGGATGGACTCAACGGCAACGACCCCGCAAACGAAAAATGGACTACTCTATTGGATCTTGGAATGTTCGATCCTTATTTAGGACAGGAGCTCTGAAAGAGTTTCTCGAAGAAGTGGCAAAACACAACATCAACATAACTGCCATCCAAGAAACGAAATGGCTCGGTCGCGAAATCATGGACATGAGATCACACACAATCTATCCAAGTGGAAAATTGTCGGGAAGCAGAGAGTTTGGAGTCGCTTTTGTCGTTGACAAAAAATTTAAACAGCAGGTCACGAGCTTCAAACCAATAAGTGAAAGATTGTGTGCAATCCGAATAAAGACTAAATTTTTCAACACTTGGTTGATCAACGTTCACGCACCAACAGAAGACAAGGACGATGTAACTAAAGACGAATTTTATGCCACCCTAGAGACAACCTATGACTCACTGCCCTCGAACGACCTAAAAATTGTCTTAGGGGATTTTAATGCAAAAGTCGGAAAGGAGGAGGCTCATAGAGGAACAACAGGAGGGCACAGTCTCCATAACATAACCAACGACAATGGCCAACGTCTTATTGATTTCGCAAGCAGCAAAAATATCATAGTAAGCTCTACGTGCTTCCCACATCGCGATATTCACAAACGAACGTGGGCATCACCAGATGGTCACACCTTCAACCAAATAGACCACGTTCTTATTGAGAAAAGGGCTGCTTCCAGCATACTTGATGTACGAACTCTCCGCGGTGCAAATTGTGACTCTGATCACTATCTAGTCAGAGCTAAGTATCGATGCAAAATAGCTTGTAGTGGGTATTTGAAAACGAGTGGAGCTCGCAAATTCAATGTCGACAAGCTTAACGACGAAACGGTGGCGCAGGCTTACATGCTAGCATGTAATAAACACCTGACACCAATATATGAAAATATCCAAAATATGCCAGTGGATAATGCGTGGATGAAAATACGAGACGGCATCAAATCCTCCGCGGAAGAGGTATTAGGATATCAAGCACGGCGAAAAAGTAATGATTGGTTCGACCAAGAATGTCGCGACGCAATAGATAGAAAGAACGAAGCTTACAAAATTTTTACTGAACGACCAACACGAGCCAAAAAAGAAAGATATGACGAGCTTAGGCGATATGCGAAAAAGACCTGCAGACGAAAACAAAGGAAGTACCACAATGACAAGATACAAAAAATGGACGACGACATGAGAAAAAATAATACGCGGGACGCATACGCCATAGTAAAAGACTTGAAAAAGGGATATAAACCAAAAACCAGTCTCTGCAAAGACGCAGAGGGCAATATCATCAGCGACACAGAAGAAATCAAAAGGAGATGGGCTTCATACTTCGAACATCTTTTGAATCCCATCCCAGTAGCACCGATAACGACAGACAACATTTCAATTCAAGCCTCAACTGACGAAGATGAACCATCATCAACACCACCCACGCTTCCTGAAATCAAAGCAGCCCTATGTGACCAAAAACGAAACAAAGCGCTGGGAATTGACGAAATACCAGTTGAACTTCTGAAAAACGGTGGAAACTGTGTCGCTGAAATACTGCACAGCATGATATGCAAAATTTGGACAGAGGAAATCATACCCGACGACTGGCGAAAAAGCATTATATGTCCAATTTACAAGAAAGGAGACAAACTCTGCTGTGAGAACTACAGAGGTATATCATTGTTGTGTACGTCCTATAAAATACTGACAAAAATAATTGAGCGTCGTCTTAAGCCCTATACTAATCAAATAATTGGCGAATACCAAGGCGGATTCAGAACCGGACGACCGCAACAGACCAGATATTCTCGGTGAAACAGGTGCTTGAGAAATGCTGGGAATATAACACAGACGTGCACCAAATATTCGTAGATTTTAAACAAGCATACGACAGTATCGACAGGAGCGTACTGTACCAAATCATGCTTGACTTTGGAATTCCTCCAAAACTAGTCCGACTAACAAGACTCACAATGACGAACACTGAATCCCAAGTGAGAATACAAACCGATTCCACAACCAGCTTTCGAACGGAATGTGGTTTAAAGCAGGGAGATGGTCTAGCTCCTATGCTTTTCAACTTGGCACTAGAGTATGTCGTCCGAAAAATCCCAGTCGACACCAACGGGACACTACTATTCAAGTCCACCCAACTAGTAGCATACGCTGACGACATTAACATTCTAGCAAGATCCTTCCCTAGTGCTAAGGAGGTATTTGTCAATCTTGACTCCGCCGCAAAAGAAGTCGGGTTGCGCATTAATGAAAGCAAAACAAAAGTAATGACGCAAACAAGAAGGAGAACGCCAATCAGACAAAACATAACAATTGCGGAATATAATTTGGAGAGTGTGGACAACTTCATATATCTTGGGGCTAATCTAGCAAAGGACGGTAATGAAACAGACGAAATCAAACGACGGATAATACTAGCAAATAAGACGTATTATTCGGTACTTCCAATAATGAAATCCAAGAAAGTGCACAGGAACAATAAGCTGCGGATTTATAAAACTATTATACGACCTGTGCTCTGTTATGGCAGCGAGACGTGGACATTAACGCGAACTTCCGAAAAAGCAGTTAACGCATTCGAAAGAAAGGTCCTCCGAAGAATTTTGGGACCTGTGAAGGAAGGAACGGAATGGCGAATAAGATACAACCATGAGTTGTATCAACTCTACGACGAGCCAGAAGCTTCAACGTTCATCAAGTTACGTAAACTGCAGTGGGCTGGCCATGTAGAGCGAATGGAAGACAGAAGAATCCCCAAACGTGCTCTTAAAGGCAAAGCGAGTGGTAATCGGCCAGTAGGCAAACCACGCAAGCGATGGGAAGACTCGGTTGATGAAGACAGCAAAGCCATTCTAAAAATTAGCAGCTGGAGGACGCGGTCTTTGGATCGAGACGATTGGAGGCGACGACTTCAGGAGGCCAGGGCCTGATTTGGGCTGTCGCGCCATTGATGATGATGATGATGAAGTCAAGCAGCAATGGACGCCAATGGAAGTTCGGAAGCTTTGGAGATTGGTGTTGTTGGTTTTTGCCATCGATGAATACTTTCAGTTTACCGTCACCTAATCAATAATTAGACACTTTTCTATTTCCACATTTACTAAAAGAGCTTGCGTAAATGCTCAATGCAGTGGATCTACCGGTACTCGTCCGATCAAGCAGCATTGGACACGTGTAGTACTGAAATGGGGTCTCGCTTGTATGTTTGCACTTAACGGCAACATACAAATATGAATTTTGGATTGCGCACATCTATGGCACAGTACCTTTTTAATGATATTAGTTTCATTTCCCTCCTCTTAAATAAATAAAAAAAGTTACTGCCAATTTTCGATGCTCACGTATTTTTTATTTTTATTTTTTATAAGTAACATCAAATTTGACTGCCAACGCTACGGAGCTCTTCACTTTTTTGGTGAAACCCACTTGGAGACCACTGCTCTATATGAAATCTGAGAGTATTATAACTTTGCTATCGAGTTTTTCACACTAAGAAATAAGGCTCGGAGAAAAAAAGTGAATGGTAAAGAAGTTCTTATTATCACTAAAGAATTTCAAAACCGGATGTCCGTCCGTCTGCCTGTCCGTCCTTTTGCTCTCTACCTTGAGAACGCATTAAGCTAGAAAGTTCAAATTTTGTACACGTCATTTTTGATGAAAAATTAAGATCAAGTTCGTGAACGGGCCAAATCGCTCCACCTTTTCTACCCCCTCCAATACAAAATGACGCAATTTCGGAATTCGACAATAAGTGAATTTTCTCGAAAAGTATAAAAGATATTGATGTGAAATCTGGAATACATTTTTTATGATGATTTCAATTAATGGTATAAACAATGTTTGAATCCGTCTACTCCTTCCACCACCTACAATACAAACTGCACTTTTTCAAGAAATATTTTAAACTAATTTACTCAGTACGTAAAAAATGTATCCAGCTGAAATTGTGTAATAAATATTTACTTAGAATTATAGACCGGAAAAATTAGACGATTAGCTTTACTGCCATACAATATGACACAGTTTTACAATTTTACAAAAAGGCGATTTTCCTTAAAAGTATGAATGCTACTGACCTGCACTTTAAAACATGTTAAATGCGCGATGTTTAAAGTTATTTCTGAAAAAATCAATAACAACTCTCTACTCCTTCTACCACCTCCCATTCAAACTGCACAATTCCACTAAATCCCATACATGAATTATCTCAGTACCTATTAAATTTTTGAAGCTTAAATTTTGTATAAAACATTTTTAAAGCAACTGATGTGAAAAAATTAGTTCACTGCCGCTAACCCTTCCACCACTTCACATATAAAATTTCTAATATTCTATTTCTAATATTAGAGTATCCCATGATTAAACTTTACGCCCAATCGTAATTCTGTAATGTTTTTTGGTAAATTTTCTGAAGCATGAAAGTATGAGTGCTATAAAATAAATAAACTGTCAACAAGTCGGGCGCAACATTATTATTTTTGGTACAAGTTAATGATGCATGGAAAGTCAATATGCAAGTTAAAGCGGTTAGGGAAGACTAAGTGGAACCCACTTTCGCAAGTGAAACTCCCTTTCACAAGTGGAACCCCCTTTCACAAGTGAAACCCCCTTTCACAAGTGGAACCCCCTTTCACAAGTGAAACTCTCTTTCACAAGTGGAACCCCCTTTAGGGCAGGGATGATGCCAATTTAACACTTAGTTGCGAATACGATCAATAGCTCCAGTACATGTAATCAATATTTCATTCGTTTAAGCAAGTTTGGGTTGTTATGGGGGAGGGGTGATATTAAGGGTGGGTGAATGTCAATAATTTTTCAATTGATTATTTCAATTATGTCCAATATTTTCTGCATAGAATGTCAGTTTCATAGACGAAGTTGCATAGAATTTTCATAAAATTTGGTGCATTTTACATTCACGAAACCAATCATTTGTATGGGAGGGGTAGGGGAGGTAAGGGAAATATAAAATTTGTGATGCAGTTTTATTTCATTTCTTTTGTAAAGTGCTCGTACGAAATTTCAAGTTCGTAGCTTTTAATTTGTTGGTTAGCAGTTGATTTATTGAAATTGGTCGAAATCATGCTTTTGTATGGGAGGGGGTTGAAGGGCAAATGCGATCTCAAAACTTTTGACGCAGTTCTGTTTCAACTATTTTCGAAAGATTTTATTCAAAATTTCAAATTGATGGCTTTTAATTTTTAGGTGATAATTGATTGAAAGATAATTGATTTTTTTTAAAAATGGTCGAAAAAATAATTTTATATGGGAGGGGGTAGAAGTTTTAAAGGTATTCGACCAGTTAATAATTTATTCTTTCATGGATTTTTTTCAAATGCATTTTGCAATTTTTCAAGTTTCTACCTTAAAATTTTATTGAAAAATTTTTAGCTTATGTGTTTTTTCATTGCACATGAAACACCTTGTGCACGTTAGACTAGGGGGGTCGGTGCATAACAATTGCAGAATTTTTATTATTTTTTCTGTATGTATAATAAATAGATGTATCGACCTGCAAAATTTAAACGTTGTATCTTTTACCAGAGCCCTAAACAAATTACTCAAGATTTTCAACATTTTCGCTTTCCACTTCCCTCGTCTTACACCCTTCAACTTAATTTTTTTACCAAAATTAAAAATTATATAGCTCTACAATCTGTCAAATTTTTGATTTGATAGCTGTACTCAGTTTTGAGATATAATGGTTTGAAAAGTTCAATGCTCCCCATTTTCCCCCACTACTATTTTATCCAAACGTTATATTTTTTTCGTATTTCTCTAGTATAGCTTAATATAAGTCATCATCAATGGCGCGACAGCCCAAATCGGGCCCTGGCCTCCTGAAGTCGTCGCCTCCAATCGTCTCGATCCAAAGACCGCGTCCTCCAGCTGCTAATTTTTAAAATGGCTTTGCTGTCTTCATCAACCGAGTCTTCCCATCGCTTGCGTGGTTTGCCTACTGGCCGGTTACCACTCGTTTTGCCTTTAAGAGCACGTTTGGGGATTCTTCTGTCTTCCATTCGCTCTACATGGCCAGCCCACTGCAGTTTACGTAGCTTGATGAACGTTGAAGCTTCTGGCTCGTCGTAGAGTTGATACAACTCATGGTTGTATCTTATTCGCCATTCCGTTCCTTCCTTCACAGGTCCCAAAATTCTTCGGAGGACCTTTCTTTCGAATGTGTTAACTGCTTTTTCGGAAGTTCGCGTTAATGTCCACGTCTCGCTGCCATAACAGAGCACAGGTCGTATAATAGTTTTATAAATCCGCAGCTTATTGTTCCTGTGCACTTTCTTGGATTTCATTATTGGAAGTACCGAATAATACGTCTTATTTGCTAGTATTATCCGTCGTTTGATTTCGTCTGTTTCATTACCGTCCTTTGCTAGATTAGCCCCAAGATATATGAAGTTGTCCACACTCTCCAAATTATATTCCGCAATTGTTATGTTTTGTCTGATTGGCGTTCTCCTTCTTGTTTGCGTCATTACTTTTGTTTTGCTTTCGTTAATGCGCAACCCGACTTCTTTTGCGGCGGAGTCAAGATTGACAAATACCTCCTTAGCACTAGGGAAGGATCTTGCTAGAATGTTAATGTCGTCAGCGTATGCTACTAGTTGGGTGGACTTGAATAGTAGTGTCCCGTTGGTGTCGACTGGGATTTTTCGGACGACATACTCTAATGCCAAGTTGAAAAGCATAGGAGCTAGACCATCTCCCTGCTTTAAACCACATTCCGTTCGAAAGCTGGTTGTGGAATCGGTTTGTATTCTCACTTGGGATTCAGTGTTCGTCATTGTGAGTCTTGTTAGTCGGACTAGTTTTGGAGGAATTCCAAAGTCAAGCATGATTTGGTACAGTACGCTCCTATCGATACTGTCGTATGCTTGTTTAAAATCTACGAATATTTGGTGCACGTCTGTGTTATATTCCCAGCATTTCTCAAGCACCTGTTTCACCGAGAATATCTGGTCTGTTGTAGATCGTCCGGTTCTGAATCCGCCTTGGTATTCGCCAATTATTTGATTAGTATAGGGCTTAAGACGACGTTCAATTATTTTTGTCAGTATTTTATAGGACGTACACAACAATGATATACCTCTGTAGTTCTCACAGCAGAGTTTGTCTCCTTTCTTGTAAATTGGACATATAATGCTTTTTCGCCAGTCGTCGGGTATGATTTCCTCTGTCCAAATTTTGCATATCATGCTGTGCAGTATTTCAGCGACACAGTTTCCACCGTTTTTCAGAAGTTCAACTGGTATTTCGTCAATTCCCGGCGCTTTGTTTCGTTTTTGGTCACATAGGGCTGCTTTGATTTCAGGAAGCGTGGGTGGTGTCGATGATGGTTCATCTTCGTCAGTTGAGGCTTGAATTGAAATGTTGTCTGTCGTTATCGGTGCTACTGGGATGGGATTCAAAAGATGTTCGAAGTATGAAGCCCATCTCCTTTTGATTTCTTCTGTGTCGCTGATGATATTGCCCTCTGCGTCTTTGCAGAGACTGGTTTTTGGTTTATATCCCTTTTTCAAGTCTTTTACCATGGCGTATGCGTCCCGCGTATTATTTTTTCTCATGTCGTCGTCCATTTTTTGTATCTTGTCATTATGGTACTTCCTTTGTTTTCGTCTGCAGGTCTTTTTCGCATATCGCCTAAGCTCGTCATATCTTTCTTTTTTGGCTCGTGTTGGTCGTTCAGTAAAAATTTTGTAAGCTTCGTTCTTTCTATCTATTGCGTCGCGACATTCTTGGTCGAACCAATCATTACTTTTTCGCTGTGCTTGATATCCTAATACCTCTTCCGCGGAGGATTTGATGCCGTCTCGTATTTTCATCCACGCATTATCCACTGGCATATTTTGGATATTTTCATATATTGGTGTCAGGTGTTTATTACATGCTAGCATGTAAGCCTGCGCCACCGTTTCGTCGTTAAGCTTGTCGACATTGAATTTGCGAGCTCTACTCGTTTTCGAATACCCACGACAAGCTATTTTGCATCGATACTTAGCTCTGACTAGATAGTGATCAGAGTCACAATTCGCACCGCGGAGAGTTCGTACATCAAGTATGCTGGAAGCAGCCCTTTTCTCAATAAGAACGTGGTCTATTTGGTTGAAGGTGTGACCATCTGGTGATGCCCACGTTCGTTTGTGAATATCGCGATGTGGGAAGCACGTAGAGCTTACTATGATATTTTTGCTGCTTGCGAAATCAATAAGACGTTGGCCATTGTCGTTGGTTATGTCATGGAGACTGTGCCCTCCTGTTGTTCCTCTATGAGCCTCCTCCTTTCCGACTTTTGCATTAAAATCCCCTAAGACAATTTTTAGGTCATTCGAGGGCAGTGAGTCATAGGTTGTCTCTAGGGTGGCATAAAATTCGTCTTTAGTTACATCGTCCTTGTCTTCTGTTGGTGCGTGAACGTTGATCAACCAAGTGTTGAAAAATTTAGTCTTTATTCGGATTGCACACAATCTTTCACTTATTGGTTTGAAGCTCGTGACCTGCTGTTTAAATTTTTTGTCAACGACAAAAGCGACTCCAAACTCTCTGCTTCCCGACAATTTTCCACTTGGATAGATTGTGTGTGATCTCATGTCCATGATTTCGCGACCGAGCCATTTCGTTTCTTGGATGGCAGTTATGTTGATGTTGTGTTTTGCCACTTCTTCGAGAAACTCTTTCAGAGCTCCTGTCCTAAATAAGGATCGAACATTCCAAGATCCAATAGAGTAGTCCATTTTTCGTTTGCGGGGTCGTTGCCGTTGAGTCCATCCTTTCCGAGGCTGTTCTTCAGGTTTCTGGACAGTGTTCTTTTTCCGGTGATGCGTTGTCGGCGCCTCGCCCAACCCCCGACCTGGAGGACCGGTCCTACTTATTTATTACACCCTAGTAGAAAAAGGGTGGGAGTTTTGAGCTAAATATGACATGCTGGAGTTCTCACAGCTATGCTGCAAGTCCAACTATGTCATACTTTTTGCCTACTTCCTGAGACGCACTGGTGTTACTGGCCATTCAGGTTAACTCCATGTTCCCTCAGCTTAATATAAGTACCAAGTTTCAATTACATAGTTCAACAAATAGCCGCACCTCCTGACCCTCCCCCTTACAATAATTAGCGTCTATGTAAGCTGATTCCAGTGAATCTGTATGCCACCTTGATGGTCTAAAATTATAAATTTTTTATGCTAAGTAATTTCTAAGATATAATCATTTGAAAAAAAAAATTCGGCCTACAATTGGTTTTTAGCCCCCCCTTTTTGCACCCCAATGGATAAAAAAATTAAATTAAAGTTTTAAAAGTTGTCCCACAAACCCTTTTATATGTACCTAGTCTAGCCATAAATACTATTACAAACTTTTTGAAGCACTGTTCAATAAAAGAGGTGTTATATGTTAAGAAATCATTGTTTATTTATTAAATGCATTGTCAACAACGGAAATTGCAACAAGTTATTCGAAGTGATTGCCTTTTGCCTTTACACAAGCCTTTAATCGAGCTGGCCACTTATCTATGGAAGCACGCACGACTTCAATCAGAAAGTTGGCGACTGTATGTGTAAGAGACTTCTTTAAGGATTCGATATTAGGATGTCTTTTAGAGCACGTCATTTGCTCTAAGACAGACCATAATTCGTAATCCAGCGGATTCAGGTCTGGGCTAGAGGAAGGCCAATCTTCAGCTTTAATAAAATCTGGAACATTTTCTTCAAGCCATTTTTGGGTTGACTTCGCCTTATGACCTGGTGCAGAATCTTGCTGGAAACTCCAAGGCTGATTTTTGAATAATGACGTGTTGAGAGGTTTCACTACACTTTCAAGGACACTTTCTTGATAAATTTTGGCAGACGTTTTGACGCCCTTCTCACAAAAATGCAACTTTGTCACCCCGTTGTAGCTAACACCCCACCAAACCATTACTGAGGCTGGATGATGACCTCTTTGAACCTTTTGGGCAACTTGAGAAGCTTCTCTGGCACTGCGAGCATAAACCCTATCGTTTTGTTTATTAAATGTTTCTTCGACAGTACAAATTTTTTCGTCCGTAAACAAAATTTTACGGTGTTCTTGGTTTGCGTACCGGCAAAGTAATCGTTTTGATTTTTCCACTCTATTTTTTTTAACGAATCTGTTAGTAAATGCCCGGTAGATCTACGATAAGCACCCAACCCCAAGTCACTTTTGATGATACGTGAAATTGTTCTTTGGGGTATTTTCATCTCACGCGATAAAATTTTTTGTTTCCGAAGAGGATTACGGCGAATTCTCTCGCGCACGGCTTTAACCGCTTGAGGTGTTCGAGTAGTTCGCGGACGGCCACTTCTTTCACGGTCACTTACTCCAGACGTATCATTAAATCTTTCAATAGCCCGAGTATATGCAGAGTCTTAAAAATATCACTTGGTTGCATTCCTACTTTATGAAGTGCAATCACAGCAATTCTATTTTCTTTGTCACCCCAATCCATGTTCACTACACTAAAAATTAAACTCAAATGATGACAAATGCATCAAGCACAAGCGTACTATAGCGATTAGCTCAATTTTTAAGAAATGCAATATAACGGTTCCTTTCTGCAGGGTTGCCAAACCTTGTAACAATATTTATGGCTAGACTAGGTACATATATCGATTTTTAGCTTCCTAGATGTAACCATGTTTGGGATATTTGAATTCTTAGTTTTCGGTTTAAGTGCTCCCCCCGCCACCCCCTGAACCCTTACACCACCCAAAATGGGTGTCCGCCTGAGATCCGCAACTACCTACAATCCCTCCAAAAATGAACTTTCTATCTTGAAAGGTTTGAGAGTTAATGTGCGCTGAGCGTACACACCGACTTACGGCGGACGGCGTACAGGCAGACGGATTTTTTTTTTTGCATTTTTAGGCTATTTTAGTAATGAAACGCGAAAAAACAAAATTTCAGGGTGGCAATTTTTTTTTTCAAGTCGATCACAATACTTTATTATTAAAATAATAAAGTAATACATCCTAAGCCTCAGAGAAAGGGTTTAAAAAGTTCCCCAAAAAAATTGTGCACATTAAATAGATGGGTAAATGGTTTGGTGAATGTTTTCACAGTGCATTTCGAAAAGAAAGAAAAGATTTCCGGATTCTACTCTGTTACGCTTTATTATTCGTGACGTTTCGGTCTCTGCCAGTTTGATAAAGGTCTCAGCAGAGACCGAAACGTCACGAATAATAAAGCGTAACAGTGTAGAATCCGGAAATCTTTTCTTTCAGATTGGTAAATTTTTGGCAGAATAACTTTGTCAGCGTCGGTGGCTCACTAGTAGAATGATCGCCTGACATTCGAGTCGCCCGGGTGTCAGGGCTCGATAAATAGAATTTTCCTTTTAAAAATATAGACATATACATATTTTTTTAAGATTTGAATATAGTAAAAATATCATAATTTCAGCGAAGCACGGCAGCGGATGTGCCCGTGCTATTCAAGGCCAAAAATAATTCTTAGTAAATAAACACAGCCCCTATGGGTCTTATACATTCGCCTATGTATGGGAAAAGACCATTCGCAGGTCGGTGATGGAGTATGACTAGTTCTCTATATCGGTGCATTTTAAATTCATGAAACCTTGCAATTGTATGGAAGGAAGAAAACTTGGGGTATCGTAAAATTATGATTCAGTAAGTATGGGAGGTGGTAGAAGGAGTGGTGAGTTCTTAATGACTCTTTCAGAAATAGCTACAAACATCATGCATTTGACACATTTTAAATTATAGATCAGTAGCATTCATACTTTTCAGGAAAATCTACTCATTGTAAAGTTGTGGAATTGTTTCATATTGTATGGGAAGAGGTAGAACGGGTGCAGCTAAGCGTATAATTTTTTTTCGATATTACTAATAATTCTAAATAAATAATTTAGTAAGTACAGAGAAAATTGTTTTGTGGTATTTCATGAAAAAGTGCATCTTGTATGGGAGGTGGTAGAATTATTTTCTTAAGCCGTGGTTATAATAATATGTTCGGAATTTCAAATTATGAAGCGATTTGGCCCATTCACGAACTTGGTCTTCTTCTACTTCTACAATGGCACTACAGCCCAAACCGGACCTTGGCCTCCTGACATTCAGGTTCCTTAACTTTTTTTATTACTTATTGTGGAAGGGTTGTTAGCCCTTCGCACAACCCTCTTACCACGAATTTTTTCATTTTCGTAAATATATATCCAAGCAGGCAATGTGCTGGAATTATATATGAATTGCATCGACCGGGATTTGAACTCACGACCTTCGCATTACAAGACCAACACGCTACCCACTAGGCTACACCCTAGCTACGAACTTGGTCTTATTTTTTCAAAATACAAAATTTGAACTGTCTAGCTCATCGCGTTCATGAGCTAGAGAAGACACGGATGGACGGACGGATATTCGGTTTTAAAATTTTTGAGTGATAATAAGAACTGTATCATTAATATTTTTCTCCGAGCCTTATTTCTTAGTGTTACAAACTTTGTGGTAAATTTATAATACTCCAAGATTTCATCCAGGGTATAATAACAGATACTAATCCTTCTTTATTTAATAAAGTCGCGTCCAAATTGTTGGCAGATAGATACATATTTTTAATTTAATTTCCCGTTAATGGTTGCTGAAGGTGGCACACAGCTATTCTTGCATTAATGCGAACTTTAACGGCGGCACTAGGAATCAAAACGATTTCTTCTTTTTTTTTCTTCAACTTTGCTGCAATTCTCTTTCAAATTTGGGCTTCCTTGTGTATTACTCCAATAGATAGCATAAAAAAGTTACGTGGTTATCGTCAAATAAAAGTGCAATGAGCACATAACAAACAAATATTCATAAAACCGACAATTTGCATCCAATCATTATAATTGCCGGTTTCTCATAGCATTCAGTACAATAAAAATCTTCCGGTTGATTTTAAAAAAATCCCCAGTTCTGTTCATTATCTAAAGCTGGCTTAGAGCAAACACAATATACTCTTAGTTTGAACGTTTAATTATTATGTAATTAGTATAAATTCGAATTGAACTAATCGTAAGTTACTTCATTCATATTTAACGAAGCAATTAATGCGCGGTTGAAAATTAGAAATTTATTAGTGCAATAAGGTTGTAAACAAATCCCTAGATATCGAACGCAATAAAATGTGTTGATAACTGATGACAACGCGTAATCAATAACCGCAAAATTGTGGTGATTAAAACGATCGACTGAAGAATGAAACTCGGTATTTAAAACAACAATTCACATTGTATGCCTTGTCGTGTGAATGTGACATTGCCCGACATCATCCCACTAATTGAATATCTGCCCTCTTTTTTCACCTCACCAAGTTCTCGAGGGGTGTGATTATGTAATTTATTAAAAATCGTTTGTATCGCTTCTCATATTTCCATATTTGTAAGCAAATACCAAACATGTGTCCAGCAATTAATGTGAGTAATTGAGCGTCAAGCTGGAATACCGGTAGACTGCAATTTCTTTGTTGATAGGAAAAAACCTAAGCCATTAAAAAAATCATTTAGATGCGTTCTTAATGACATATATTTAAAAACATTTCATTATGGTTTGGTGAATGTTTTCACAGTGCATTTCGAATTGAAAGAAAAGATTTCCGGATTCTACACTGTTACGCTTTACTATTCGTGACGTTTCGGTCTCTGCTGAGAGTTTGATAAAGGTCTAAGCAGAGACCGAAACGCCACGAATAATAAAGCGTAGCAGTGTAGAATCCGGAAATCTTTTCTTTCAAAACATTTAATTATATTTAAAACTGGAACCGGAAGAATTACCTTATCGTTCGGAACTTAGTACTAGTAATATGAGAGCAAGAAGTGGAGAAAGTGGTGGTTGATAGTCTCATGGCACTTCTGAATATTGAATTTCTTAGCAAATACATCGGATAGTAAAATGTTCCGCGTTTATGTCGAAAGAACTTGCCATTTTCTTCATAGGAACAAAAGCAGGTTTCAGTACATACTATCATACTGGTGATCAAAAGTAGTGGAAGTTAATTTTGATGAGTGATAGTTGTAAAACAGAAAGTGAAAACTATTTGGAGCAACAAGGAGTCAAATGTAGCCAAAGGGGATCAAATCAAGAACCCAGAACCAGGTTGGTTCATTACAACTCAAAAACAAAGCTCTAAATACAAATGGGTTTTAATTGTAATTAATCGCAGATACCCTGCCACAAAATATGTATTAAGCATATAAATATTGAAGTGCGCTAGTGGCCGCTGGACTTCAAGTAAAAATAAAACTAAGTCACTTTTGAATTAAAATAACCGCAAAAGTTTATTTGATCGCTTTTATACTTTTTGCTCCCAATATTTCGCCTTAGCCCTCCCTCTGTAGTTCACACGACTTAATTGCTTTCCAATCTTCGACTTGACTGCTAATCTCCACCGCCGATCACACGACGTATTCCCTTACTGAATTCCGCCTGTCAATCAAAGGACTTACTCGCTGCCTGAATCTCAACCATCCATCTCACGACGTGTTCGCTTACCAATCTCCATCGTTGATCGATCACACGACGTTTTTGCTTAATGAATTCTGCCTATAAGGACTTAATCGCTTACTGTCCCTTACTGAGCTCCGCTCGTCGATCACAGGACTTACTCGCTTATTGACGCTTACTGCTGAGCTACGTCTGCTGATCACTGGGTTTAATCGCTTACTAAACTCCGCCTGTCAATAACAGGAACTACTAGCTTACTTACCCCGACCGCCGACAACACGACACACTCGCTCACTCATCCCGCCATTGATCGAACTCGCCTGCCGACTTCCCTACTCGCTTTCCAGTTTCGACTCTCCAGACCAAATTTCAACTGACTCCTTTCACAAATGCTCGCCCTTTTTATACATAGAACTACGATGTACTCTCTGATAGTCGCTCATACAACGATGTGTTCCTGACTGTCGGCTTGGCCGTCGCCCATACGATGACGTGTTCGCTAACTGTTGCCAGCCGTTACCCATTCGACGATGTGTTGGCTCGGGCGTCGCCCATACGACGATGTGTTTCTCACTGTCGATCATTCGACGGCGTGTCCGATGACGTTTTTTTTACGGAATGACCTGTGTTATAGGCAATTTCGGCCTTTATGTGCAATGCACAAACACAGTCATGGAGGGAAGGAATGGGATTAGGAAGGTAGAAGGTAGGGGAAGAGGAGTGAGATCGACCGTAACGAGTGCAGAAGCTGATAAATATTTTTCAGTTGTACTGGCTGCTACTGAAAAATATTTGCAGATGTTATGGGGGACTGAATGATAGAAAGCGAACAGAAACCATCTACTAAATATCTAGGCCTTCTTGAAATGGAACTGTTTCACTTTTACACCGTTTGCCCATTTTATTTCGAATGATTTTTCATCGCCAGTAGCAACTGAAAAATTCGTGCTTAAAAAAATTCCGTCTAGAGTGGGAATCGAACCCACGACCTATTGACTGAAAAGCAAGCTCGCTGCCCACTACGCCACGGAAGCCTTCGTGCCTTCTGACTGCCGACTGTTGCTATTTAATTTCTTCGGAATTTGTGCGCGCGAGTTATAGTTGCAAATACGGACATTACAACTAAATTCAATTAAGAATAATTATTATTCCAATTTCATTTCATTCAATCTAAATCAAACCTAAATAAACTGCAGACTTGCATAAACAAAATTCTAATGTCATGCAAAGCTGGCTCACATAAACAAAATTCTAAATTCTAAATCATTAAATAAAAAGTTGACTCATATAAACAAAAGCACGGCTCATCATTAAAATGCTGACCCGTATAAACAAAGTCATCAGAGTTGGACTTATTGCAGAGTTGCAGAATTGGATTTATTGCAGACTTTGCAAGAATAGAGATAAGAAATATTATATAAGAACTCAGAATTAAAGTTGAGTTTTTTTTTACAGCCGTCGAAAATAACTTAGGAGGTCACCCTTTAATGCGCGATGCACAGTTAAGTCGACACTGGTACGGGGAAACAAGTGGATAGAGGAAAATTAGAAGGGAAACACATGAGGGGAGATTTTGAAGTGGCGGTGAACGTTGTTCTTAAATTGCTGGAGGTTGTATTCCGTTGGAAAGATATTGCCTGGTAATGAATTCCACAACACTGTCGTCCGAGAGATGAAGGACTGCCTAAACTTCACTGTTCTCCACGGTAAGGGCTTCACGGTGTATTCGTGTGAGCGTGCTGCTTGGCGAGTATTTCGGGGGGTATTGAATGTAGGTGGTATAAGGGCTTTTAGTTTCTTGCTGCATTTACCGTGGAAGTATCTATAGGAAATGCAGAGTGCACCAATATTTCGACGAT
The DNA here is from genome assembly GCA_963669355.1 of Chorisops tibialis. Taxonomy (NCBI): domain Eukaryota; kingdom Metazoa; phylum Arthropoda; class Insecta; order Diptera; family Stratiomyidae; genus Chorisops; species Chorisops tibialis. The sequence continues at coordinate 255,643,952 of OY770263.1, forward strand.
GCTCGAGGGAGTCAATTGAGGCCGATATAGCTTCATTTCCAATTAATCGGAATGCATATTTCTGGATACGGTCAAGAAGGGCCAGATGTGATTTTGGGGCCCCAGCCCAAACATGCGAGTTGTAAATACTCCAGACGTGGTCGGATATAAGCCTTATAGATGGCAGCTAGTTCGGTGGCAGAGAAGTATTTCTTACACTTCCGCAGAATACCTAGGCATTTCGGTCAGAGTTCAATGACTGTATCGACTCAATACGACAAGAGGCCACCAATATCGGACGAGCGTCCGCAGGAGAGTCGAATTGGTAGGTGTTATCTAAAGTGCTGTCACCTGCGAAACAGTGAATAGGATTGAGAGTAGACGACAGAAGGTCGTTTATGAAAACTAAACAGAGAGTGGGAGATAAAACTGAGCCTTGAGGGACGCCGGAGTCAATAGGAAAGAGTGGAGAAGTTACTCCGTCTAGTACGACTCGAATAGAGCGCTCGGAGAGGAAAGTCTCAATCCATTGAAGAAATAAAGTGTTTAAACCAAAGGCCTTTAGCTTGGCTAAGAGGCATTTGTGCCAAACTCTGTCAAACGGTTTGGCGATGTCAAAAGCAAGAACTTGACCTTCACCAAATTTGTGGATGCAGGAATTCCAACGCTCGGTAAGATAGATCAGGAGATCGCCTGTAGAGCGACCCGAACGAAATCCATATTGACGATCATGAATGAGATTTTTATCCACAAGAAAGTTGACTATCATGCGATTGACAGCAGTTTCCATTACCTTTGAAAGCACTGAGATAATGGCTATGGGACGGTACTTGGCGGGGTTCGCTTTGCTTCCTTTCTTTGGAATTGGCTGAACATTCGCGACCTTCCAGATCTTAGGAAAGCACCCTGAAGAGTATGAAAGATGGTAGCGATTACAAAGAGGTTTAGCTAGAGAGGAAGCGCAGTTTTTAAGGACAATAGGGGGGATACCATCTGGCCCAGTAGACTTGTGAATAGTGAGCTTTTGCAGGATCCTGGAAATAGCCCTAGTTCGAAAACGAAGAGGTGGCAGCAAGAAACCATAGTCCGGTAAGTACGGAGGACTCTGGCTCGACTGTGGAAGCTTCGGGTTTCTAGCGAAGTTTGCTGCCAAAAGGTTTGCTTTTTCAACAGGATCACCATCAAGAAGAGGAGGTGTTGAAGATGTGCTGAAATTCTGGTTGACCGATTTCACAAATGACCAGAAAGTTTTTGGGATTCTCAATGATCTTAAGTCGGCGTTTCCGATCATGTTCGAGTTTAGCTCGCTTTAAAATTTTATTGCAGGCATTTCTTGCCACCTTTAATAACTCCTTGTTTTCCAACGTCGGATTATTGCGAAAGGTAGTAAAAGACTGCTCTTTGGGTCTAATTGCTTCGAGGCACTCATTGTTAAACCATGAATCATTTGCAGGTCTGATCCTTTTGAGGTTGCATGGAATAAAATGCCTTTTATGATTGTCTCGGTCACAAGTTGTGAGATGGTCACCGGACTCAAAGCACAGCCTCCAATCAAAGGCACGGTAGAATGAATTAAGATCTTTCCAATTACCATTTTTTATAGTGCCATACCGTTCTACGTGGTGTCTTTGTTTCAGTTTAAGTTTTACCTCTAAGTCAATTAGAATAGTAAATTAACTCGTTCAAATTTGTTTAATGAATAAAAGAAATTAGAAAAATTAAATTAGTGTTTTTTTTAACAAAAAGTAGTTAAGTAAATTTAACTCGCGTGCAGTTATTGTTGTTTTCGCTCGCGGCAAAGACTCGCAAGTGTGCTGTGTTGTTGTTATCGAGACTAGTAGAACAGAATATGGGAAACATGCGATGAATGACTAGGTCTGACATGTGACAATATAATTTTACTTTTGGTTTGGTGAATGTTTTCACAGTGCATTTCGAATTGATAGAAAAGATTTCCGGATTCTACACTGTTACGCTTTATTATTCGTGACGTTTCGGTCTCTGCTGAGATAAAGGTCTCAGCAGAGACCGAAACGTCACGAATAATAAAGCGTAACAGTGTAGAATCCGGCAATCTTTTCTTTCAATTTTACTTTTATTTAAAAACCGATTAGAAAGATTGTTAAGAGATAAAAAGGTGCAAATGCAAAACTTTTAATCATTAGTCGCAGGTAGATAATTCATTGCCTTTTTCTTTGAAAACAAATCGATTAAAGAGGTTTTGTTGTGCTATCGAACATTTTAAATGCAAATAATTCCAAACAGTACATAGTTCGATTTAGTAGTGCTCTTATTATCGTCATGAATATTACTAATGTCAAATTCGGATAAAGTGTTTTGTGCTTGAGCTGTGACAAAAAAACGTGAAGAGTTTCTTGTACCATATAACCACGTTTATGTAAAAATTTACATCGTTGAAAGTGGTTTTAATCGTCTTAAATAGCCTAGTTTGTAGTTATAATTTTTTTTCTAAATAATTGAATATTTAGAGATATGACTCCTTTCTGTTTGGCGTTATGACATAAAGAAAACCTTCAAAAAACATATTATGTTTTTATCGGTACAACTTATTACCAGTATTCTAACTATGATACTAAAATTACAACTCGAGAGTTTTTGAGATATCGCAAGGTATTTTTTTAGCAATAACCATTTTGTTTTTATTCCCAAACTTGTGCAATCCAAGTGTTAAGAAATTTTTTGACAAAATTACACATGATTTTCATTTACGTGGTTGGATTACCTCATAGATCAATGGAAGTTAATGGATATCCGAAAAAAATGCATTATATATTGGAGAACTCACATTCAAATTGGGCAATAAGACAAGAATTATAAACAACACAATATTCTTATTTACTCTCAATGCAGGAAACACTTCACAAAAAGTCGCAAAAATTAGTCTAGTGCGAAATTGGGAAGGACAAAAAATTTTAGCACCGAATCAATTTGATTTCAGAACCAATTATAGAATTCACGATGCTAAAATGTTATTAATTAATAGAATAATTTCATATTTAGGCTATAATAAAAAGTCGTTGTCAATATCTCTCGATTTAGCAAAAGCAGTCGATTCGATAGAACATCAAAAAATTCTACACTATTGCTAAGACTAAAATTAAAAGTGAATTGGTTTTATAGGATCTCAAGTAGTGATGGGCATAATCGATTTTTATAATCTCAAAATCTCATACGGCATGACAGTTTTAAATCCGAAATAAATATCATTCGAATTTTTGAACGAATGAAAGTAATCTAAAGCCACAAAGAAAACAACTCTAGATGTGACATGACAATTGCTAATGGACCTACGAAAGAATGCTTCATAAAATACAGAGACAGGCATAGCTAAGATTCGTGGTCTTGACTTTCAAACCAAAACAAAGCCCATGCGAAAATCCAGTAATGAAAGATACTTCGTATTTCGTTCATTGCATTTTGTTGTCGATCATCCATATTTTATACTACAGCGAGTGACAACGTTTCTATCGTTACGAATTCGAATGAATAATCAATTTTTCGTAACTCTTATTAAATTTTAAATTTAAATGGATGGAATCTGATTTCAAATTTCGAATAATTATTCGAAATTTTGATTATTGCTCGGTTTTTAAATACATTTCTGAATCTCGCTTATCGTATATCATTCGAAATTTCGATTATCAATCATACATATCTCGTTTTCGTTTATCGTATGTTTTTTTGCCTCACGTATCGTTCAGTACCTTGTTGATTCCTTCCTCTTGTATTAAATTCGTCGAGCATTCTCTCTCACCCTTCAAAAAACAATATGAGCGTAGTATGAACAGTTCATGCGCATATTGTTTTACTGATTTGTTTTTGGTTGTAGTTGTTCCATTCGCTCCCTTTCACAGCACACCACAGCAGAGCAAAATTTCGAATGATCGATCATTCGAATGATACGATAAACGAGAGCGAGATTATTCGATTTTTTAAACATTCTCTTCTCGTTCTTTTGTAATAAAACGAATGAAAAATCATTCGAATGATTGCTAGCAGGTTCTTGAGGTATTTTTAACTAACCGAATTATTCAATTATTTTCATTCGAAAGATCCCATCCAGTTATTTAGACTCTCGCGAACAATCAGTTAAAATTGGTACTTTGTTTAGTAACTTTTGCACATTCGAATACGGTGTACCACAAGAAACTTTATTAGGCCCAGTGGCTCGTTCTTTGACGATAGATCTAGTTTGTAGCTTCCAGGGCAGCCAGGTACATTTCAGAATATGGTAAAAACACTTTAAGACATTTTCATATCATACAGAAATTGTTATTAAAAATATTAATGAAAAGAAGAATCTTATTTCCATTACTAAATGTTCTTAGGATAGATAAAATATTTGATTTAATTTTTTTTATCCAAATATTCAAAAAGATAATATAACCATTTAACAACCATTATACCAGAAACGGTTCACTAAATGAAGTTATAATCCCGAAACGTAATACAAAACTAGGTCAAAGACACTACATTTTTTATGGAAAGAAACTTATTAATAATTTGCCACCATCTGCGAAACAAAGTATTATGTTAGCTTGAATGAATTCAAAGATAAAACTAACTGCTATCATTACATTTGATCAAATTAACTTACGAGAATTTATATTCAGGCGCGAACACAGTGTGGGGTCTTCTTATTTTACTAATTTTTCTACCTTCCTATAGACGTATATTTTCCAATTTTCCAGTATTTATACAATTTATTGTACTATTATTGTTCGTTTGATCTTCAAATAAAATATTATAATATCGATATCAATGCAATTTACGCTATTCTAGGGAGAGCATCTCCCAGTTGGTATTTTTGAATTGGTTAATTATGCTGATTTATTCAGTGGCGCTTTAAACACTTATGCTTAATTTGGTCCCCCATTGTTCTTATGGTCTTGAAAAAAAAATTAAAAATTGCTTAAGGCGTTTTTAAACGAATTGTCTTACCATCAGATGGTGATTTGTGTTTGTATGAATAAACTCAAATATTATATAATAATAATTTCACAGAAAAATTTATAAATAATTGTTTGATATATTTGTTTTATAAAAGTGTGAACATTTTGAATTTTTAAGTAGTAGCAAAGTATTACGGAACATGATAAATTTCGGATTGAATTTCTAACCCTCAAGGCAAGAAAATTCTCAAAAGGGTGAGTAGTGCTCTACGTGAAATATTGAATTTGTAACCAAATAATAAATTGAATTTAATAAAAAAATAAATAAGGGGGATTTCTTTACGAAGTGAATCTAGTACCATAATCGTACATATGAAACTATCCAGTAATGATTGCTCCCACCAATGACTTCATATACTTGTGAATGTTAGTGGGACTGCGTACATAAAAGAATTGAATTCTTTTTTAAAAACATAAAAGGACTACGATTGTGATATTCTAGATGATAGAGAAATTTTTTGATTTTAAGAAATTTTGTAGGGGATGTGGTGGAGGAGGTGAGGACATTGAACTAATTTGTTCAGATCACGCTAGAATTGCCATCGAAATGTTTTGTACAAAATTTAGGATTCGAAAATTTAATAGGTACTGAGAAAATTAGTGTAATGGAATTAGTGAAATTGTGCAGTTTGTATGGGAGGTGGTTGAAGGAGGAGCGAGTTCTTTTCAGAAATAACTATAAACATTATGTTTTTGACATGTTGAAGATTAATTTTAAATTGCTGATCTGTAGCACTCATTCTTTTTTGTGAAGTTGCGAAATTATGTCATTTGGTATGGAAGGGGGTAGAAGGGGTAAGGCTAATCGTCTAATTTTTTTTTAGTTTTACTAACAATTCTAAATAAATATTTGATGCACAATTTCAGCTCGATAAATTTTTTACGCACTGAGTAAATTGGTCTAGAGAATTTCATGAAAAAGTGCAGTTTGTATGGGAGGTGGTGGAAATAAGACACAAAGAATTTTTATACAGTGGATTGAAATCATTATAAAAGCATTACATTCCAAATTCAGATCAATAGCATTCATACTTTTCGAGTAAATCAGTTTATTATCAAATTGCGAAATTGTGTAATTTTGTACGGTAGGGGGTAGTAGGAGTGAATCCAAGTTGATATATTTTTCAGCATTTATTACAATTATTAAGGGACCAATTCTGGTTAAATTTTAAGTTTTTATTTTTTCTAATTTTAATGGAAATCGATACAATGCATTTACCAAAATTATGCATTTGTATGGGAGTTGGGAGAAGAAGTATACGGATAAACATAGAATTTTTTGTCTGAGGCCTCTTAGGATCTCTTCGACTTAGTAAAAAGTCACCAACAGCCTTACCTGAGATCTTGAATTTTGTTGCTCTACCATGCGGGCTTCTATTTACCGCTTGGCTTCATGGTGGAACAAGAGCGGAAAATTGCCTCATTTAAAGCCCCCTTGTGAGGGTTGACACGATCTTATCAAGAGCAACGGTGGTATCCGGAAGGCTTGGAACTTCGGAGGGAAGCAGTTCCTGGCTTCTCTGTTCTTGGACTAATTAGTCTTTCTGTAGTTCCTAAGCACTGGTTTGTCGGGAGGATGGCCATCTAAACCAAATTGACGGTATCGATGATCTGAAGAGGAATTTTTATGTGACACCTTCCAGTCCCTAACCAATTGCTGAGATGTCGGAGCTAGCCCATACTGTATGATGCATGTTAGCGTTACATTAAATAATGAGATCTGCTTTCCGGCTCCATGCTTCAGCAATCAGATTTCCCAGAATATCTGGGGGGAGTGGCCTAGTGTGATCCTGAACCAGATAAGCTAAAATCAGCCAGTAGTTTTTTCCCCTCATTTCGAAGCTGACTGCGACAATATCTTTGTTACTAAATAGTTACTGTTACTGTAACGAGGAAGTAGATATATGCTTAAAGTCCTCTTCGCAAGAATACAAGATCTAGGTCTACCTTGATTCCTTTTGTAGATGAGAGTATAGTAAGGAGTCTTGAGTCCACAGGTTAGGTTGCTAAGAGCTCAGGGCTCTTGGATTAAGACTATGTCTTCTCCTTGCTCATTCAGCCGTGGTAGTAACGAAACTGATGCCAATTTGGAGTGTTGGAGATTAATTTGCATAAATTTCAGTGTCTGAGTCATTTCTGCGGTTAACTTCCACCGTTCGCTTCTTCCGAATCGGAAGCCTGAAGATCATCCTCGCTGAGCGGAAGCCAACTAAGGTGGTCGTCTTCCATCTCTGAGCCTGGCGACTGTGAGTCATCTTGGCTAATGGATAGACAGGCCATGTGAAAGGCTGGATCGGGTTCGGAAGAAGAGTATTCTCCTTCCGTGTCCATGATAGGTATTAGAGGAAACAGATTCTGTACTCTTTGCTCAGCTTCCCATCCGTAATTTTTATGCACTTTCATTGTGATGGCACAGAGCCCATAATTGATGAAGCCTCCGGTTTTTATCAAGGGAGCTAGGCACTCTTCGTTTATGTATATGGCTCGCACGTGGGGTATAGTAGACATATGCAGTATGAATCTAATACTATTGACAAACGCTGTGGCGGTGTACGTGGGGTATAGTATACAAATGTATTTACAAATAAAATGGAGGACCATCCGTATGATCGTCTCTCCTCTATGTTTACATGTTTGACTTTCAGGGCTTGCCGTTCAGCCTTTGCAGAGGTTGCGAAAAAGACGAACAATCTATCGAACATTTTCTTTGTCACTGTCCGCAAATCTCCAACAGTCGTCTTCTTTGTTTAGGCTCTAGATTCTTCTCAGAACTAGACGACCTCAGAGGCATCCAACATTCGAGCCTGCTACGGTTCGCAAACCGAATCAAGTGGTTAGAGCAAGAGGAGTGACTTCCATCTTATAATCAATAGGGGGAAAACAATGGTCCCAACTATATGGCCCAGTGCATTGTGGTTTTATGGAACCACCCTCCTACAACCTAAACCTTCAGGGCTTATCGTTTTGCACCTATTGTTCCCATGTAATATGTAGGATGCGATCACCGCCTGCTTGATTTATGGGCCTGGCTGTATTATGCGACCAAAAGAACTTTCGCACTTTCAATATATCGACTAAACCTATTGAAATCGAATGCCATATGAGTTGAAAGTTCAATTTTTGCTCATGCGTTAGTCATAAAGATTGATTATTTTTAGTGCTAAGTAGCGAATAAATGGTTTTAAATCAATGAAACCATACAGTGTGAATTATATAAAAAAAAATTGTAACTCTTTTGGGAAAAAAGTTAGAGATAAAGTCACGCGGTAGGCCTCTTTTAAATCGTTTAAAACGAAAAAATTTTTGCGATCTTTCAGTCAAAAACAATATAATAATACATTGTGGCTGTGCGGGTGTGAAGAAACGAAAGCTTTATATTGTTTTTCTTGTTTAATTTTTGGTGGGAGCGACGAAAGGATAGTTGAACGTGTGTGTATTTGGCTCACTTGACAATAAAAATTAAAAAAAATAGCTTCTCAAAACCCTACTAAGAGTAGTTTGAAATTGTCAGCCTTGGGAAATGTAGACATCCGACAGAAATTAGATTCGGGATTTCGTAAATCTATCCATGATCAAAAGGATAAGAATCGATATAATATATCATCTAAATTAATAGATTGTGTCAAATTTTGTGGTTTATTTGAGAATCGGTTGAGTATCTTAATTCGGGAATATATAGAGGCTTAATCAATCTAATGGGTGACATGGCTTTAAATCAACTTTTAGGTTTTCGCAAAATTTTTGATAATCCCGAAAATGTTGTATGAGTGTATTTATTTTTCTCATTAATGATCATTACACGTGAAGCAACAAATAACTACTGAATATCAATTTAGACAATATAGGATAAATTTTCAATGCATAATTATTTTTGTGAGTTCCCAAGAAATTATGCCACGAGTCGCCAACTGGGCTGAGTTCGCTTTCAACCTTTCTCTAGCGCTCATGAGTAATGCTTCCATCTACATCACTTTTGCCGATGATCGCCACTACTAGGCTATCCTTATGGACGTTGCTAAAGGATCTTGACAAATCCCCGGTACAGGTGCTGGCCTCTTTCCTTCGGCCTCTTTGCTTCCATCGGGGACTCATCCTGAGATCTTGTACACTTTCCTGCTGATGTTCCTCTCGGCCTGTACATTCGGCGATCACTTTGGTAGCTCAAGCCGCAGATTCTTTCTGTTTTTTGGTTCTGAGGTGTTCCGGGATGTTCACTAAGAAGCCTTTGTACGATACACCGCTCCCTAAAGAGTTGTTTTGAGAGTGTTTTCAGGAGGGAATTCCTGATTTAACCACCGGGATTTGGATGGGTTCCACACGCGCCGCTTTTGACTTTACTGGCTGTGTGCTAAATGAATTAGGTTTGGACGAAACCGATTTTTTTTCCCACGTGCCCTGAGCCACAAGATCCAGATTTAGGGTCCAAAAATCCAGCTGCTTGCACAAAGGAGACCTTACGTTTTTTAGTAGTGCCCTTTATGAGACCAGGTTTGGTGGCCAAAGATATAACGTTTTGAAGTTTTAAAAAGTGCACAATTTTCGAAATGCTCCCCATTTCCCCCAGTACCGTTCTGATCAAATAATATGTTTAATATAAATATAAAGTTTAATATATGTATGTTCCAAGTTTCAATTACATAGCTGAAGAGATAGTCGAGATATTAATTTTTTAGAGTTTATACTTGAAAGGGGGTCCCTTCCTCTTATAAGTTTTGGCTCTTTCTAAGTTGATTATGGTAGTTGTATTTGTCACCTGATTGGCCGTAAAATATGAATAATTTGTGTCAAGTACTTCCGAAGATATAATCATTTGAAAAAAAAAATCGTTGTGGTGATATCAGCAATGTAATCGAACCAAAAATGAACATCCTATCTCTGAGGATCTAGGAGATAAGAGTCCATCTGGGTAGCAAATTTTTCCCCAAGGAGATCACAACATTTTCATTTTCTTATTAGAATAATAAAGTAGAAGTTGTTTTGTGTCATTGAAAAAGAAGAAGTAGTTCTATTATGTTTTTTTTATATAGATTTGTACATTTAATAACAATTATCAATAAATAAAAGCAATTAATATCACCTAAAATTAGATTTTGTTAGACAATATAATCCTTTTAACGTTCAATTATCCAAATTTATTTTAGGCATTTATGAAAATTTGAATAAATTAACACATGAATGTTAAACCAGTTATCACTACCTAATTAAATAATCATGTTAAACTGTGATATATAAGCAGCATAAATTATATTTTTTGTAATAAATTTTTTGTTTTATGATTAAAGATACGTAAAATAGCTTTGCCGGAATTTGATTCAAACTGGTTCAGAAATTAGAATACCTATTCGGTTTTTCAACCTGGTCACGAGTTCATAATGTGATCAGCAAAATACAAAACAAATCCACAGATCAATCTATGAATATTTTTTGATGTTTTTTTTCTTAATAAGTCACGAGGAATAAGGAGAGTCCCATATTTCCATAAGAATATGTATATCCCAAAAAAAAAACGATCGTAACATAATTGCGCAGGAACTTATTTGGTATGGGAACTACTAAACGGATTAATGATCACTTGTGAACACTTGAATTGAAATAACATAGCAAAAAGATAAGGCGTGGGTCAGATCTAACTAGAATACAATCAAGACGATACTCATATTCGATCGAACACCTTCGTCAGACTTCAGGCAGACAATTATTATTATTGTTAGTCTAAAAAAACGATCCTATCGCATACCTGTGAATGTATAATTCATTTTCAACTGTCTTAATTTAACCTCAGAATGACCGTTTGTGTCGCAAATCGAGTTTTATTGATCCTTCGTAATAATCGCTTTATTAACAAGTTCATTGTATTAATAATGTCGCGTGTATAATTTTTTGTGCTCATCAGTAATTGCCGCAATAATGAAAAACTGCAAAGTTCGAGAGCGCCAATAGCACGGAAAGCCACGCTCCATCAAATTAGAGATATTTCAATTATACAATTGTTGAAGTAGATTTGTCGTTTAAATCTCCGTACAGTATGCAAGTATCGTAGCTGTTCCAGCTCTGTTCCATGTATAATGGAACGTAGATAGTCTTGCAGTAGTTTTAGATTGATCGCTGTTTTTTTAGGTGCTAATTGGAAATATCATAAACTAGATAAGGTCAAGTTTAAGAATTTTTTCAGAGATTTTTGAAGAATGTTACTAGAATTTTGGTAACAAATACTTGAAAAGGCTTAAATTATTTGAAGGACAACAGGTTTGGCGATTTTTTTTCTTAAGTGGATATTAAATCAGATTTAAACGAATTTCAGTGCGTAAATATGGAATACTCGCATGTGCGTAAATTGAATTAATTTACGTTAAAACATCAAAAATATTAGAGCTTAATGTGGATGTTGGAATTCAGGTCTAAATTATTATGGTAAAAATTTACATTTCCAAATATTTAGTAGGTAGAAGGCAACAGTTTTGTTACTAATAGTAATGTAGAACACGTATAAACGCAGAAATAACTGCCGTGAGATAGTTATTTAGAATTAATTTCTATTTCATGTAGGTACCACCTACTCATGTAACGGCCATTAAAGAGCCAAATGTCAAACGTGTGTTGCACATTTAATTCGTCTTAATTTTACTTTATTATTCTAATAATAAGGTATTGTAATCGAGTTGGGAATAAAAATTTGCCTCACTGAAATTTTATTTTTACGCGTTTCATGACTAAATTAGGCGAAAACTGCAAAAAACAAAATCCGTCTGTCTGTACGCCGTCTGCCGCATGTGTACTCGCAGCAAAAATTAACTCCCACTCCCTTGAAGATAGGAAATTAATTTTTGGGTGAATTGTAGATGGTTGCTGATCTCAGGCGGATACTAATTTTGAGCGATGTGGGGGTTAAGGGGATGCGGGGAATGCAAGAACCGAAAAATAGTAATTTCAATGTCTCAACCATGACTTTAACTAGAAAGTTGAAATTCGATACACATGTTTGTGGGACAAACTTAAAAAATAATTAAATTTTTTATCCATTGGGGTTCGAAAACGAGGGGCTAAACATAATTTTTCAGTCGAACTTTTTTTCATCGAATAATTAAACCTTTGGAATTATCATAAAAAATTAATATTTTATGACAAATTAGGTGGCCCAAAGATCCACCATAACAGGCTCCCTATAAAGCGGTACAACCCTAAGATCAAAAAAAAAGGACGAACTACAGGCTCCATGCTATACATTACAACTTTAAGATAAAAACATAACAGAATTATGATTGGACTTAAAGCCCAATCATATGATACTCTAGATGAGATGGAAATGACTTTAATATACCGGCAAATATGTCATCTGAAATTCTTTCGAATAGTGAGAAGAGACTTTGCATGGGAGGTGGTAGAAGTAGAGGCGGAGGTTTGTATTTCTCCTATGTGACACCGAAAATGGCGTGTAAAATGTTTCGTGCTGAATTTAAAATTTTTAGTTTTCATTATTTTTAAAGAAATTGGTCATAGTTTTCCTTAAATTGAGGCATTTGTATGGGAGGTGGCAGAGGAAGTGGAACGTTTTAGATGATTTTGAAACTGCTTATCATCATCCTTCACTATGCTTTGATTCAATTTCAAAGTCGACAGCTCTCATATATTCGAAGGAGAAATGCTTTTCTTGAATTTATAATACAGATATTTATATGGGAAGGGGTAGAAGGAGGGAAGCTGAGCTGATAATTTTTTCCAGCATTTATTGCAACTATTAAAAAACAAATTCTGGCAAAATTTTAAGTTTGTAATTTTTCTAGTTTTAATGGAAATCGATATAATGCATTTAACAAAAATGATGCATTTGTATGGGAGGGGGTAGAAGGAGTGTAACGATGAAAACAATTTTTTTTCCTGTTATTGATATTTTTATTTTTATACTTTGTGCGAAATATCAAATTGATACCTTTCACAGTTTCGAGGAAAAATAATTTAATTTAAATTTCAAAATTTCGTGAAATTTGTATGGGAGGGGGTAGAAGGAGTGAGGGGAAGTTGCTAATTTTTTCAGTGCTGATTGGAATTATAAAAAAATTAATTCTGGCAAAAATTCGTCTTTATAACTTTACTAGTTTCGATGAAAATCGAAAAACTGCATTTTTCAAAATTATGCATTTGTATGGGAGGGGGTAGAAGGAGTGATGGGATCGGATCAATATTGAGTCATATTAATGGTATCTATATCATAATAAAAACCTCATTTTTTTATTGAGGTTTTTATTATGTTGAGCAGTTGAGCAGGAGGCCAGAGGAATAAACAAGTCCTGGCAACAGCTTAAAGCCGATGCTCAGGATCGCGCCTTGTGGAAGAGAGTTGTTTCTGTCCTATGCCCCTATAGGGGGTCTTAACAGGAATTTGATTTGATATCATAATACTTGAACCCAAATTTCAAATCGATAGCTTAAATAGTTTCTAAGAAAAATCAATTTCTGAAAATTTCGAAATTTCGTGAAATTTGTATGGGAGGGGGTAGAAGGAGTTGGGGGATGTGGCCCGTTCACGAACTTAAAGTTTCTTTTTTGCTAAAAATGACACACAACAAATTTCAGCACGATAGCTCAAAGCGTTTGAGAGTTATGCTGTAGACAGACGGACAGACGGACAGACAGACAGACAGACAGACGGACAGACGGACAGACGGACAGACAGCAAATCGGAATCGAAGTTTTTGAGCGACAACAAATATTTCTGTACCCTTGGCGGCTCTGTGCGAGCATTATTTCTTAGCGTTACAAACGGTAAGGCAAACACAATATACTCTCAGATTTCATCTAGAGTATAATAAACTACCAACAAGTCGGACGCTACTTTATTACTTTTGTAACAAGTTAAAGATGCATGGAAAGGCAATATGCAAGTTAAAGTGGTTAGCGAAGACTATGTGGAACCACCTTTTACAAGTGTAACCCCCTTTCACAAGTGAAACCTTTAGGGCAAGTATGATGTCAATTCAACACTTAGTTACGAATACGATCTATAGCTCCAGTACACGTAATCAATGTTTCATTCGTTTATGCAAGTTTGGGTTTTTATGAGGGAGGGGGAGGGGTGATATTAAGGGTGGGTGAATGCCAATAATTTTTCAATTGATTGCTTTAATTACGTCCAATATTTTCTGCATAGAATGTCAGTTTCATAGACGAAGTTGCATAGAATTGTCACAAAATTTGGAGTATTTTACATTCACGAAGCCAATCATTTGTATGGGAGGGGGTAGAGGAGGTAAGGGAAATGTTAAATTTGTGATGCAGTTTTATTAATTACTCTTGTAAGGTGCTCGTACAAAAGTTCGTAGCTTGTAATTTGTTGGTTAGCAGTTGATTTATTGAAATTGGTCGAAATTATACTTTTGTATGGGAGGGGGTAGAAGGGCAAGTGTGACCTCAAAATGCAGTTCCGTTTCAACTATTTTTGAAAGCTTTTGTGAAAAATTTCAAATTGATAGCTTTTCATTTTTAGGTGATAATTGATTTTACTTTATTATTCTAATAATAAAGTACATATTGTGATCGACTCAAGAAAAAAAAAATTTGCTACTCTGAAATTTTTTTTTTTCGCGTTTCATGACTAAAGTAGCGTAAAAATGCAAAAAAAAAATCCGTCCCGCCGTACGCCGTACATATGGACTCATATCTCCGAGACTGCTAAAGGTAGAATGTTCGTTTTTGGGTGGATTGTTGATTGGGTAAGTGAGTTCTATTTTCTAAATTTTGGGGGGTGTTAGGTGGAAGGGGGAGGCGGGGTAGGGAAAAAGTCGAAAACTACACTTGCTAATATCTCCACCAGGAATGCAGATAGAAAGTTGAAAATCAGTAGAGATATAGAGAAGAGGTTGTGGGACAAACTATAAAAATAATGTAATTTTTTTATCCATTGACGTCCGAACAAGTTGTCGGCCGAATTGTTTTTTCAAATGATTATATCTTCGAAACTACTTATCGTAAAAAATTCATATTTTGAGACCATCAAGGTGGCACATAGTTCCATCGGAATCAGCTTATAGAGTGGCTAATTATTGTATGGGGGAGGGTTCGGGGGGGGGGGGGGTGCAAAGAAAAACACTTAAAAATGAATATCTCAACTATCTCTTAAGCTATGTCATTGAAACTTAAAACGTATATTAATCTATACTAGGAAAATACAAAAAAAATATAACATGTTTGAATAATAGTAGTGGGGGGAAAAGGGAACATTTAAAAAATGGCACTCTTTTAAAAATTACAAATCCTTATATCTCAAAAAGGAGTACAGATATCAAATCGGAAATTTGTCAGATTATAGAACTACATAGTAATCAATTTTGGTACAAATTTTAAGTTGGAAAGTGTAAGGGGAGGGAGGTGATAAGCAAAAATGTCGAAAATTTTGAGTGATATTTTTAGGCCTCTGGTGAAAGATACAAAGTTTAAATTTTGCATGTGGATACATCTATTTGATGTAAATAGAAAAATAATAATAACTTGATCCATAATTGTTATAAACCAACCCTCCCGGGGGTCAAATGTGGTTTCGTGAATGTAAAATACACCTAATTTTATGAAAATTCTATGCAACTTCGTCTATGAAACACATTCTATACAGAGAATATTAGACGTGATTCAAGCAATTAATTAAAAAGCTATTAATCCACCCACCCTTACCCCTCCTTCTCCCCTCATAAAAACCCAAACTTGCAGAAATGAATAAAATATTGTTAAATTGACACCAGCCCTGCCCGAGAACTCCCTTTCACTTAGCCTTCCCTAACCACTCTAACCTGCATATTGACTTTCCACTCATCCGCAACTTATCCCAAGAATAATAAAGATTCGCCCGACTTGTTGGCAGTTTATTTTAAAATGGTCGAAAAAATAATTTTGTATGGGAGGGGGTAGAAGTTTGGAAGGTATTCGACCAGTTAATATTTTATTCTTTTAAAGATTTTTTTTTAAATGCATTTTGTAAATTTTCAAGTTTGTACACGGTTAAAAATATTGGTGTAAAAGATAAAACTCATTTATTATTTTTTTGTTATAAAAGTGAAGTATCTGATAATTTGTATGGTTTTAATGAAAAACGATTATATAAAAATGTTTTATATCAATTTGGCTTAGAGTGTATATGGATTTAAATATAAAGATTTGCCTGAAATTTAAGCAAAATAAATTTTATTCCACTATGTATAAAATTTATCCTGATAGTTATTCAGTGAATACTAGAATATGGTTATTAATAATTTTATCTTCCTTTCAGTATAAATTGGATCTTAAGAACTGCTAAAGACGCTCAAAAGTTGCAAAATAAAGAGTTTTCTTATACTAACCACAATAGTTTTTATAACAACATGAGATAAACTTTTTTGACTAAAATCGTAAGAAACAAATGGAATCACCTGGGAGATGCTTTTATAGGTCGCGGGATAGGTTTTATTCGTGTGATTGACAAATGTTCGCCATGCATACGATTTTGATATTTATTCTATTTTTTTTATATAAAATGCTAATGAAATTTATTTGCTCTTCGAGCTCACATCATAATTGCATTGATTCTTGACTACGTCAGTTTATTTTTCTCGTCAAAATAATGCGGGTGGACAAGCTTATCAGTGAAAAGTGTGTATAAAATAGATGTTGTATTCAGGTATGTATAATATGCTTTCAAGCCTTGTAATAATTTGCCCAATTTATAGTGAAATTCACAAAATTTTCAAATCCAAAAATGGAAAACATTCTTCTGCAATATTGTTTATTTATCTATACAAACGGAAGAAAAATTGTGAAGCAAACATTGGTTACCTTACCCATCACATTCAGATGAAAACGTATAAGGAAGAAATTGGATAATAGTTCAGAAGAATTTGTTTCTAAGGCATCAACGTTTACAGCATCTTCAAAGATCTACATTTCTTAAAAAAAATAGACTAAGCATAGTCTATTCTAGAAAACTTTAAAATGATATTATTTTGTCATATGGTTAAGGGTTCGAAAAAATTTCAGATTGAAGTACGCTGCCCTGCCTTAATCTGTTTCGATTACTGCCACCTCCAACGAATGGAAAAAAAGTTGGCCATATATTACCGTATTGGCAAATGCGCAACACGTAATTTTTTAATTATCTAAATCACTCAAATTCAATAATTAATCAAACTCTTTTCTAGGCTGGGTTATGGAACTAAGAAGGAGTATGTACGAAAATCTCGCACTGATTGCAAGAGCATTCCAAAAATTTTGGGTTTGTTTATAATTAATGATTTGTAAAGATAAATTTTTACTTGCACTTTTTACTGGTTGTGTTATGAGTGAAGACCTTATTACTATTTAATGCAACAACGTCTTAACTATGATTTGACACTAAATATGTATCAGTGAGTTAAAATTTTTCTATATAAGTTAAAAGATGTGTTCGCTTTTAAAACTCAATCATTCCAATTGTATTTATCTCAAAAGCATCTAATCGTCACTTAGACAGTTTTGCAAGCGAACGCCTAATATACCTATATAACTTTAAAGGAATATTTTTAATATTATATCGTCGGTTGGTAAGCAGGGGTGTCTAAATCCTAAAATGAAAATTCTGCATCAGCGCGCTTTGAAACCGAAATGCGCTGTGATAATTAAACTGGAAAAAATTATAAGTCGATATTTTTCATATTTCGAATCATTTTAAACCGAAATAACAAACTTTTAATATTTTAAAACGTTCTAAAGACAGCATTAAAATGATTAAAAAAAACGAATTTCTAAAAAATTGGACTTAAACACATCTGTCAAATTAAACACCTGTAGTTTTTGGTTTGGTGAATGTTTCAAGATTTCATTTTGACTTTAGACAAAAGATTTCCGGTTTTACCAATCATGACGTGTCGGTCTCTGCTGAGACCTTTATCAAACTGGTTGAAGAACTTTATGAAACTCTTTGATAAATGTTTTAACCAGAGACCGAAACATCAAGTTTAATAAAATGTTGAAATCCGACACATTGTCCTTTAAAAATGTATACTTTAGTTCTATAGCATATTTATATGGCTAAAAATATAATTTAATTTTGTATTATAATATATTTTATTTTTTAATATTGAAATAAATATTATGAAATGCTAAAATTGTTTTTTTTTAAACTGTTAAGAATTACAGATTGAGAGGTAGTATTGTAGAGATACATTTTATCCGGATTACAAGAGTATAAAATTTATACTTAAGAGGAATAAAGATTTCAATAAATTAAAGGAAAGATTAAATAGGAGGTATGGATACATAGTGAAAATTTTTTGCTATTCATTTTATACATTTATTTTATAGAATATTTTCATAAATAATGCGAATAACATTTATACTAAAATGTTATAAAACGGTTCTATAAGTAAAAGTATAAATTCATTCTCAATAATTATAAAATTGATCGAGATGGATAATATTCATCTTATAAATAATTTGTAAGGATTTATATGAATATCATTTTGTTATAGAATTTACACCAAAATTTCTAACCGTGTACCTTAAAATTTTATTCAAAAATTTTCAGTTTATGTGCTTTTTCATTGCACATGAAACACCTTGTACCCGTTAGACCAGGGGAGTCGGTGCATAGCAATTGCAGAATTTTATTATTTTTTCTGTATGTACAATAAATAGATGTATCCACATGGAAAATTTGAACTTCGTTTCTCTTACCAGAGCAATAAAAAAATCACTCAAAATTTTCGACATTTTTGCTTACCACTTCCCTCCCCTTACACCTCTTGACGTAAAACTCTTAACAAAATTCAAAACTAAGTAGTTCTACAATTTGACAAAATTTGAATTTGATACCTGGAATCAGTTTTGAGATATAATGGTTTGAAATTTTGGAAAGTGCAATGCTCCCCATTTTTCTCCACTACTATTTTGTCCAAATGTTATATTTTTTTTGTATTTCTCTAGTATACCTTAATATAACTACCAAGTTTCAATTACATAGCTTAACAAATAGCTGAGATATTGATTTTTAAGTGTTTTTCTTTGCAAACCCCCCCCCCCCCCCAATTTTCTTCCTTACAATAATTAGCCTTTAGGTAACCTGATTCCAGTAGATCTATATGCCACCTTGATGGTCTGAAAATATAAATTTTTTATGCTAAGTAATTTTAAAAATAGAATCATTTGAAAAAAAATTCGGCCGAAAATTGGTTTTTAGCCCCCCTTTTTGCACCCTAATGGATAAAAAATTTAAATTAATTTTAAAAGTTGTCCCATAAACCCTTTTATACGAAAATCGATTTCTAGCTTTCTAGCTGTAACCATGTTTGAGATATTTAATTCTTAGTTTTCGGTTTAAGTGCTCTCCCCGCCTTCCTCTGAACCCCTACACCCAAACAAAATGGGTGTCCACCTGAGATCCGCAACTATCTACAATTCCTTCAAAAATGAACTTTCTATCTTAAAGGGTTTGGGAGTTAATGTGCGCAGAGCGTACACAGCGGCGTACGGGAGACGGCGTACAGACAGACGGATTTTGTTTTTGCATTTTGAGGCTATTTTAGTCATGAAACGTGAAAAAACAAAATTTCAAGGTAGCAAGTTTTTTCAAGTCAATCACAATACTTTATTATTAAAATAATAAAGTAAAAAAGACAAAATACAGGCTCCCTACAATACATTAAAACCTTACAATCAAAAAAAGACGAATTACAGGCTCTCTACAATGCATTAAAATCTTAAAATCAAAAAAAAAAAAAAAAACTACAGGCTCCCTAGAATGCATTAAAATATTAAAATGAAAAAAGGACAAACTCCAGGCTACCTGCAATGTATTAAAATCTTAAAATCATTTGAGTTCCAGTTCTAGATTTTAAGGAAATCGATATAAAATACTTCCTAAAAATGTTGTCAATTTTTAAGTCGATATTTTCAAAGTTATTATATTATTTAAAGTTATTATTATACTCTAGAGGAAATCTGCGAGTATTATAAGCTTCCCACAAAATTTGTACCGCTAAGAAATAAGGCTCGAAAAAAAAATGAATGATAAATCTCAAAACCATAAACGTCAGTCCGTCCATCTGTCCTTCTTTGACCTCTCTAACTCGAGATCGAAAGCTAGAAAGTAAAAGTCATTTTTGAAAAAAAAGTAAGTTCAAGTTTGTGAATGGGCTAAATCGCTCCACCCCTTCTACCTCCTCCTATACAAGATGACATAATTTCGCAATTTCACATTAAATTGATTTTCTTAATAAATATAAAACCTATTGATCTGAAATTTTGAAAATATTATTCTTATGATGATAGAAATCTACAATTTAAAATTTTTTTGAATGTTCCCACACTCTTTCCAATACCTTCCATACAAACTGTTTTTTTTCATGAAATACTATAAACCAATTAACCCAGCTCGAATAAATCTTATCGAGCTGAAATTGTGCCCTAAATATTTATTTAGAATTATTAGTAAGATCGAAAAAAACTAGACGCCTAGCTGAACTTCTTCTAGCTCCTTCAATACAATGTGATATTACTTTTTCACAATCTTTTCTATAATATGCCAAAAATTTAAAGATTTTGTCTGAACTTTTAGATAGGATTCACGATGATGAATTTTTACCGCCAAATAAGAGGTCAGCGACTCCAAATACCCGAAATTGTAAAATTAGTACGCTGTTCTTTCGTGGAGTTAATCAAATACTCGTATTGTTTCCTTTTATATGAGTATAATTAATTTTGATTTCTTCGATACTGACTAAAACTTGTGTCGACTAATAACATAAAGTCAAGTCCTATGCAAGTCATTTCAATTCGTGTTATTTAAAAGAAGGAATTTGATTTTTTTTCGATTTTTAGCATAATGATAAATGAGAAATTTTACATGTCATTACTCTGGAACGATTCAAACATTCTCAACCTGAGAATAAAGCAAATGACAATGCTGCCATCTCCATTAAGACCAAGCAATACAGCTTTATATTATTATGTTTCTTAAAAAATGGATTAAAAGGAAAACGAAAACAATTCAGGTAAATATTCATCAGTCGAAATGAGGATTATAAATTTTGCTAACAAGCTTGTCAATCAATAAGACCATTATGGATGCATAAAATGAACTAATTTGATTGACTTTATGTTAATTAAGGTTAAATATTAACATAAAACTTAACAGTGAGCATAAAATGGTATGCTAAGTAAATGCATTTGTGTATACATAGTGCATGTGTTTTAATGAAAATGCTTAATTTGTAATTTCTTTTCCAATTTTTATACTCTAGATGAAATCTGAGAGTATATTGTGTTTGCCTTACCGTTTGTAACGCTAAGAAATAACGCTCGCACAGAGCCGCCAAGGGTACAGAAATATTTGTTTTCGCTCAAAAACCTCGATTCCGAGTGACCGTCTGTCTGTCTGTCTGTCTGTCTGTCTGTCTGTCTGTCCGTCTGTCCGTCTGTGCGTCTGTCTACAGCATAACTCTCGAAAGCTTTGAGCTATAGTGCTAAAAATTTTTGTGTGTCATTTTTAGCAAAAAAGTAACTTTAAGTTCGTGAATGGGCCACATCCCCCCACTCCTTCTACCACCTCCCATACAAATTTCATGAAATATCGAAAAAATAAGAAATTGACTATCACTGAAATTATTTAAGCTATCGACTTGAAATTTGAGTCAAAGTATAACAATATAGATGTCATTAATACCACGGAATATTGACCCGATCCCTTTACTCCTTCTACCCCCTCCCATACAAATGGTCAATTTTGAAAAATACATATTTTCGATTTTCATTGAAACTAGTAAAGCTGAAAAAACGAAATTTTGTCAGAATTAATTCTACTATAATTGCAATTTATTTTAAAAATAATTATCATCCTCACCTCACTCCTTCTACCCCCTCCCATACAAATTTCACGAAATTTTGAAATTTAAATTAAATTATTTTTCTTCGAAACTGTTAAAGCTATCAACTTGATATTTTGTATAAAGTATACAAATAGAAATATTAATAATGCGAAAAAAAGTTGTTTTGATCCGTACACTCCTTCTACCCCCTCCCATACAAATGCAGAATTTTTGTTAAATGCATTTCATCGATTTCCATTCAAACTAGAAAAAGCACAAACTTCAAATTTTGCCAGAATTCGTTTTTTAATAACTGAAATAAATGTTAGAAAAAATTATCAGCTCCGCTTCACTCCTTCTACCACCTCCCACACAAATATTTCTATTATAAATCCAAGAAAAGCATTTCTCCTTCAAGTATATGAGAGCTATCGACTTTGAAATTGAATCAAAGCATGATGATAAGGATGATTATAAGCAGTTTCAAAGTTATCTTAAACGCTCCACTTCCTCTGCCACCTCCCATACAAATGCCTCAATTTAAGGAAAACTAAGACCAATTTTTTTAAAAATAATGAAAACTAAAAACTTTAAATTCAGCAAAAAACATTTTGCATGCCATGTCCGGTGTCGTATACGAAAAATACAAACCTCCCCCTCTACTTCTACCACCTCCCATGCAAAAGTCTCTATTCATTATTCGAAAGAATTTGAGATGACATATTTTTCGGTATATTAAAGTCATTTCCATCTCATCTAGAGTATCATATGATTGGGCTTTAAGCCCAATCATAATTCTGTTATGTTTTTAAATTAGTTTTTGATTTTCAATCTATTGCATATATATTGTATTCAATCAATTCGCTAGCTCAGAACAAGACTGTCACAATTAAATCAAAGTGAATTTTGGGAAATCACCTTTTAAAATTCAATGATCCCTAATAGTAATTTTGATATTTGGAAAATTGATAGAGCAACAAGCTTTTACACGGTTACTACTTACTTTTAAGTGCAAATTTTACTTACCTTATACACCTAACTCTTTTTTTACACGCTAGACACGTTCAGGCGAAAACCGTCTAAAAAAACCGTGTAAAAAAGACATATAGACCCATAGTAAAATCGAAGATGTGTTCCAGAATTGAAAAAACCGTGTAAGATAAAAAAAATAACTACATGCAGTTTAGAAAATCGTGCAAAAAAAAAAATATAATGAACAATACCCATATTATGTTAATTTTATAACAAAAAATTTAAAATTTTAATATGAAACTTATTTAGTAACTATCATCACTGCTTGAAAATAGGCCAGCACGTCTATTGCTGACTGGAGCAATATTGCTTTCATCGCTTGATATGTCACACGTTTAGTTAGGTTGTTCCTATTGAAGACTCCCGTTCTTTGAAGTTGGCTTTCCTTTTAATCCTTTAAGAAATTTGTTTTCAGATTCTGTTTTTTGGGTTTTCAAGTTGCTTGTACCTAGTCGTGTTATAAGATCTGTTACAAGGAAAATTTTCAATAGAAAATTAAGACCTTCACTTTGTAAATTTATATTTTAAGGAAATTTTTCGAACAATCAAGCAAAATTATTCAAAATTACCTCCTTCTGTGTCAAAATAAGCCCGGAGTCTGCGTGAACAGTCGTTAATTGAATTCCGCATTTTTTCCCGCGGGAGTTCGTCCCTTGTCATGATTAGACACCTATTCTGGCTCTCCAAATTCGGGTGCCGTCTTTGGCAGGCCAAGGTTAGACCATAAGGAGTAGTCCAACGGATTCAGGTTTGCGCTCCCTGAGGGCCAATCTGCACCTATAAGAACAAGAAAGTATTCCTCAAGCCACAGCTGAGTTGATCTGGCCTTGTGGGTGGAAGCAAAATCCTGCTGGAACACTCAATGACGTCCCCCACACATGGTATCCCTTAAATGCATCACAATATGCTGTAAAATATCTTCTTGATAACCACTGGCTCGTTTTGACGCCCTTTTCACAAAAATGGAGGTTTGTGGTGCCTTCATAGCTGGCTTCCACCCAGATCATCAATGACGATGGATTATAACCCCTTTGTACCTGCTCAACTTTTTCCCGTGCTTCCCGAAAGCTGGTAATAGTAAAATTTCTCCTCGACCGTGAAAATTTTCTCGTCAGAAAACAAAGTGGTGTGATGCTGACCATCCGCGTAACGAGCAAACAACGCCTTTGATCGTTATATTTATTCTATCCATCTAGATAGCTTGCGATCAAAAGTTGAACTGGGGGATTTTGTAAGATTGACATGGAATGTAAACAATCGGAGAAAGAACAGGTCATTGATTGTTGTTCAAAGAGAATTAGCAAGGCCTAAGTGTGGGTGGGGAGGGAGGGAGGGGGGGGGGTGATATTAAGGGAGGGTGGATGGAACTTATGGCAGGATTAGGTACCGGCAAATTACGTTGCAACTTTAATGCACGTTCTTCGTCGGTATCATGAGTGAGAAAATGATGCGCTATACTTGTAGCAAATTTCAAATTAAACGAGGACTGTATAATATTAGAAAATACACCGAATTTCGTAGAAATTCTGTGAAACTAACATTCTATACATAGAATTTTGAACGTAATTGAAGCAATAAATTAAAAAAATACTAAATAACATTTACCCACCCCTTTTATACTCTCCAATACAAATCCAAACTTGCATAAGTAAACCAATGAAATATTGAATATATGAACTGGAGCTATTGATCGTAATTGCAGTGAAGTGAATAATTTAAAACAGACCTGTCCTGTTAATTTAGTCATCGCTATTTACCCTAACCTGTATATTCAATTTTAACACATACTCAACTTGTCCCAAGAATAATAAAGTTGCGTCCGACTTGTGGGCAGATATTTTCTTTCCATTTCTATTAGTTAATTGACAACAGCCCTGCCCCAGAGCCCTCATTCACTTAATCTTCTCTATCCACCGAACCCTGCATATTAACTTCCCACGCATTCTCAACATATTCCAAGAATAATAAAGTTGCGCTCCACTTGTTGGCAAATACTTTATTGATACGTTCATATAAAGTATAGTAATAAGAAATATACTCCTTCCATGTTCCTTTGAAAAAAAAAGCAAAGCACTTACACCAATAATACCAAAGCTCAATAATCTGGATTACAAAATTAATTGTTTGTCATTTAAAGTGGCAAATGATACTTTAATTACGCATTGATTAGAAGCTACATTAGAGCATTGCTAAATATTTTCGTCGAGTATATTTATTTAATATTTCTTGCTAATAGCCGGCAATTAACTTATAAAATTGCTGCAAACATGTATCATACCAGAAACGGATATTGTTTTTAAAACAATACGATCAGGTTCAATTTACGATAAATTTTTACAACAAAAAATAAATATATTACATTAAATTACCGATAAAATAATTAATGTGATTGGAAATTTATATTGAAAGGAGTAATTATTTAGTGAATATTTTATGAACGATGTAATTTAATCGCATTCTTTACGATCATGTTGAAAATTCTTTATACACTTTTTATTAACATATTATGAAATATTTTTTATTCTTGCTTACTTAAGAAAGTTAAAAAAAAATTTCAATTTTATGAAAATTGTATTACATTTAATTAGCCTTGTAAATTTTATTATTACCCGGAGCTAAAACTATACTTCAGTACAGTGGAAGTAAATTAATGTCTACATAATATTCATTAAACTGGTACCATACTTTAAGTTGATTTTAACATTAAAGCAGAGCCGTAACTCATGGAGGAGGGGTCGAAGGAGTCCGGACATCTCCAGAGGCTGATAAAATTCACAACGGTTTCTTCATGAGTCATTCTTTCTTAAGTTTTTTATACTCTAGATGAAATCTGAGAGTATTAGAAGTTTGCCACAAAGTTTGTAACGCCAAGAAATAAGGCTCGGAAAAAAAATTTGTGATACAGAAGTTCAAAAATCTCAAAACCGGATGTCCGTCCGTCCATGTCCTCTCTAGCTTGAGAACGTGTTGATCTAGAAAGTTCAAATTTTGTACACGTCCTTTTTGACAAAAAAGTAAGGACAAGTTCGTGAACGGGCCAAATCGCTCCACCCCTTCTATCCCTCCCATACAAAATGACACTATTACTCAATTTGACAATAAACGGATTTGCTGGAAAACTATAAAAGCCATTAGTCTGAATTTTTAAACATATTACTTTTATGATGATTTCAGTCTATCCTATAAAAATTATACGTGTCCTCCTCCTCCTTCCACCACCTCCCATACAAACTGCACTTTTTCATGAAATACTCTAAGCCTATTTACTCAGTGCGTATACAATTTATCGAACTCCAATTTAGCACTATATATTTATTTAGAATTATTAGTAAGACCAAAAAAAATAGGCCATTAGCTTTACCTCTTCTATCCCCTCCCATACAAAATTACACAATTTCGCAATTCGACAATAAACGGCTTCTCTCGAAAAGTATAAATGCTATTGAAGTTTGGAATATATTACTTTTATAATAATTCAAATCTGCTGAATAAAAATTATTTAAGTCTTCTCCTTCCGTCTACCACCTCCCATAAAAACAGCACTTTTTCATGAAACACTCTAAGCAAATTTACTCAGTACGTATAAAATTGATGTAGCTGAAATTGTGCACTAAACATTTATTTCGAATTATTCGTAAGACCAAAAAAATTAGGCGATTAGTTTCACTCCTTCTACTCCCTCCCATACAATTTGACACAATTCAACAACTTTACAAAAAGTCGATTTGCCTGAAAAGTATGAATGCTACTTATGCTGATGCTATGCCAAATAAATGATCTTTACAGTTATTTCTAAGAAATTTATTAATAACTCCACCCTCCTCCTACTACCTCCCATACAAACTATTAAATTTTTGAATCCTAAATTTTGTACAAAATATTTTGGTAGAAACCTTATTGTGATGTGAAGAAATTAGTTCAATGTTGACACCCCCTCTACCACTTACCCTACAAATTTCTTAAAATAAAAAAAATTCTCCTTCATCTAAAGTATCGCACGATTGGGCTTTACGCCCAATCGTAGTCCTGTTATGATTTGACTTTTTACTGAACATTGCTAAAGCTACTAAGATCAGTGGTGCAGTAGCAGGGTGCAGTAGCATCTTTTCCAAGTCAAAGATATGGGAACCTTTGTTACAAAAACAAAAACTGTTACAATAAGATCGCAGGATTTAATTTTTTAATTTCACAGATACCATAATTGGTTCAAAATAAGCAGATTTTACTTTATTATTCTAATACTAAAGTGATCGACACAGGAAAAAAATTGCTACCTCGAAATTTTGTTTTTTCGCGTTTCTTGACTAAATTAGCCTAAAAATGCAAAAAAAAAATTAACAGAATTACGATTGGGCATAATACTCTAGATGCAACGGGAAAGGGTTTAATATACCAGAATATATGAAATTCTTTCAAATAGTGAATGGTGACATTTGTATGGGAGGTGGTAAAGGTAGAGGAGGAGGTTTGTAATTTTCGTATATGACACCCAACGTGGCATGCAAAATGCTTCGTGCTAAACTTAAATTTTATAGTTTTTTTTCTTTTCAAAGAAATTGGACATAGTTTTCCTGAAATTGGGGCATTTGTATGGGAAGTGATAGAGAAAGTGTAGGGTTTTATATGTATTTGAATCTGCTTATCAACATCCTTATCATCATGATTTGTTTCAATTTCAAAGTTGATAGCTCTCATATGTTCGAAGGAGAAATGCTTTTCTTGAAATTATAATATAGATATTTGTATGGGAGGGGGTAGAAGGAGTGAAGCGAAGCCAATAATTTTTTTCATTATTTATTGCAATTATTCTGGCAAAAATTTTAAGTTTTTATTTTTTCTAGTTTTAATGGAAATCGATATAATGAATTCATCAAAATTATGCATTTGTATGGGAGGGGGTTGAAGGAGTACACGGATCAAAACAAAATTTTACATCATCAATGATATTTCAATTGGTATATTTTTCGCAAGACTCGAAGTTGATAGCTTTGTCAGTTTCAAAGAAAAATAATTTAATATAAATTTCAAAATTTCGTGAAATTCGTTTGGGAGGGGTTAGAAGGAATGAGGTGAGGTTGATAGTTTTTTTTTTAAATTATTGTAATTATAATAAAATTAATTCCGACAAAAATTTGTTTTTTCAGCTTTGCCAGTTTCAATGAAAATCGAAAAAATGTATTTTTAGAAATTATGCATTTGTATGTGATGGGGTAGATGGAGTAAAAGGGTCGTATAAATATTTTTTGATGCTAATGATACATCAATCATTATAATTTGACTTAAATTTCCACTCGATACCTTGAATAGTTTCAAAGAAAAATAAATTTCTTAAAATTTCATGAAATTCGTGTGGAAGGGGATAGAAGGAGTGGGGCGATGTAGCCCATTCACGAACTTAAGGTTTCATTTCCACTAACATAACACACAACAAATTTCGGCATGATAGCTAAAAGCGTGCGAGAGTTATGTTGTCGGCAGACGGACAGACTCGTAATCGAGGTTTTTAAGAGTGACAAATATTTCTGTACCCTTGGTGGCTCTGTGTGAGTATTATTTCTTAGCGTTACGAAAGGTAAGGCAAACACAATATACTCTCAGACTTCATTTAGAGTATAAGAATCCGTGTGTCGACCGGGATTTCAACTGCCGCCCTTCGCATTGCAGGCCAACACGGTACCCACTAGGTTCACTTTAGCTATCGTTAAATGAAAGTACTTTTTTGGGTGGATTGTTGATTGGGTAAGTGAGCTCTATTACATAAATTTAAGGGAGTGTAAGGTGGAAAAGGGAGGGGTACAGAAAAAAATTACACTTGTTAATATCTCCACTACTAGTTCAGATAGAAAGCTGAAATACGACACCCCGATATATTGATTTATGGAGAAAAAAGCACAAATAAACTAGTTGTTTTTATATCCAGTGGGGTCCAAAAAGGGGGGGAGGGTTAAAAACAAATTCTTGACCGAAATTTTTTTTCCAAATTGTTATATCTTTGGAATCACTTTATATTATAGGACCAACAGATCCACCATAATCAACTTATAGGGAGGCCAATTATTATAAGGGAGAGGGTCAAGGAGAGTGCAGAGAAAATCAATGAAAAATTAATATCTCGACCATCTCGCAAGCTTGAAACTTGGAACGTATATTAAGCTATACTGTAATAGCAAAATACGAGAAAATATAACATTTGGACATAATGGGCCAAAATGAGGAGCATTTCACAAATGGCGCACTTTCCAAAATTTTAAACCAAATATCTCAAAACCCAAAACAAAAATTAAATTGAAATTTTGGTCAAATTGCAGACCTACATTATAATTTTGGTAACATGTTTAAATGGGAGGTGTAAGCGAAGGGAGGTAGCGGGCCAAAATGTGGAAAAAATTCACTAATTTTTTTACGGCTCCGGTAAGAGATAGGGTTGAAGAGCTATGTCGATGAGAGACGATGCATCGAATACGAATACTAACGTTCGTATTCACCGAATATCAGTCGATACACGAATATTCTCTTCATTTGTTAAATTAAAAGTTAAAAGTATCGATTTAAATAGAAAATCTAAACTGAAATCAGCACGAATATGAAAATTTATTAAAAAGTTTCTTCAAAAGAAAGCACGCATTATTTTTGTCTGCCACTGTTTACAGCATTTACGTGCTCAGGACAGCTTTTTTCTCACGCTTTTTCTGACCAACGAAAGTTGAAAGCCTTCCACAGGGAAAAAGATGCAATTTTAAAAACGCACATACAAGACCGCCGGCCAATACGAGCAAAATTTTCTCGCGCGACTAGCACAAGTTCGACTTCAATATGAAGGTGAGATTCGTCGCATTAAAATGCTACCACCCTTCCTCACAATGCTTTTGGTCGCACATACAAGAGGAAGAGACCGCCGGCCAATACCAGTGAAATTTTCGCTCGCAGCGAGCGCAAGTTTCACTTCTGTACGAAGGAGAGATGCGTTAATGCAATTGCTTCCAGCCGGTGCTTTCAGTCTGGCTCTCGATCAAAGTATTGCCGTATTGAAATTTCTGTATTAACCGAAAAATGATCAGGAAGAAAAATGTGAAGAGGTAGATCTGGCAACATTGCCCATATTTGTCATGCTTTGAGTGAAAAGAATCGGTCTCAGGGGGGCACTACCCATAAAATTGAAAAAAATCGAATTTTTTTATTTCTGATTAATGATGTAGACTGGATTCTAGATCGATAGCCGAAAACCGCACCCCCGTCGGATGAGTAAAAGTGTTTCAAATAATGATGTAAATTTGTGGAGTCATGTATATTGACGCAGCGCTTGTAGCTTGGCGTAAAATAATTGCTTCCCTTAGCTATAAGATCACGCCACGCCACTGGTCGTGTGCTGAGGCGTGAATAGGGTACGAGTAAGCGGGCAGTCCGTACCATGTACGTCGGCCTATTGGCTGCTTGCGTGACCTATGTGTGGCCGGGGTGATACGTATTCGCCACGTCTTCTACTGGTCCGGGATGATTGTATCCTGCCAGCGTGCTATGATGTATGCATACGCATCTGTATGTAGAACGGTTTCTACCGATGCCATGCAGGTATTGATGCATGTTACTAGACCTGGAGGTTACACGAAGGGCTATTTCGTTCAAGGCCAGGAGAAACTACCAGTACTTCAGAGTGACTGGGAGACGGACAAGGAGATCATAGTCAGAAGCATTTGCAAGTCCAAAGGGCTTTTGGTCGAGCGGCAAACTAGATCGGATGTTCTTGGAATGTATAAGTATATCACGGATGAGTATTTTGCCGGAGGAAAACTTGAATTTGGCTTTGGTTTCTCCTTGCCGGTCATGGTAGTATGAATGCGTTGTTCTATGAAAGGGGTTTCCACGACAGCCTGTTCTATAGTTGTTGGTTCCAATGCAAAGATTGGAGGCATGTGCCGTTTGAGATGGCAATGTACTCAGAATTTATGTATCTGAATGCGATAGGAATCCGGTCTGAAATAAATATTCATCAACTTTCAATTGCTAAATGCCAATGCTTTAATTTGCTTACCGATTTTTCTAGCCATTCAGCTAAAGTCAAAGTAATGTTAAACATGAAATTGGGTCCCATCTCCCACTTCTTTTAACCCCTTCTTTAAATCTATTCTAATTTCAAAACTATAACAAATAATTCATTTCAAATTTTAAAATTATTCAAAAACAAAAACTAAATTTTTCCAATTGATATTTTATTGATCGATAAATACTCGTTTTCATATGAATTTGTTATTCGTATTCATATTCGGTAAAGTATTATTCGTAGCATCACTGATAAATAGCTTCCTACTCTAATGTATTGTGGGAAAAAATAGAAATAATTGATAAAAATAAATTAAGATTGACGGCGTTTTATGCATTGCATGCATGAACGTCGGTGTTAATAGCCTTTACAATTCGCGAAGCAATAATAAAGATTTATGTTTGACATAGAAGAAATAAAAACGACAGTTATTGCATTTAGCGGAAGTAATTATAAATCTAAGCAGACACTGCAAATTGCTTAGCATTTAAAATATTTCTTTGAACCTAGTCTATAATGTGAGTTGGAGATTAGATAAGACATTTGTGTGTCTGTATTTATCTGAACAAATTAATCTTAAAATCACCCTACAAGAGCAACGCTATACATAATTTTATCATTGTAAAAGCTAAAAAAATTATTATCATTATAATAAAGTATCGCGGTGTTCAAATAGCCGAAATTAAATTATCGAATTGCTTCGTAAGCAGCCGTCTAATCCACAAGGAAAACAATTTGACAGAAATTGTTGAAATTCTCGCCGTAATAAATTTAATGGAAATTTTTCGGAATAAATCTTATATGTCATGTTGCGTGTGCCGATTTTTCAGTTGTAGTGGCGTTTAACAGAGATTCGAATTCTTATCAGTGACGGTATTACGATCACAATTTGTTATCTTGAGTGGATCAATTTTTGAGAGGGTTCATTGTGAGACTTCTATTGACTGGACTATTTGAGAGTCATAGCTTAAATTGACAGTGAAAGGGTTGTTCGCCAAAACCACCATTCTGCGATTCGTTTACTCCTAGCGATCTTTTGTCTAAGACTCTTGCATGCACTTATAAGTGCCTTGGTAGAGTTCCGGTGTACAAAAAGCTAAACCATCTAGCAAAAATAAAAATCCCTTTTCCTTCATTTTAATTTGAAAATAGTAAATTTGTTTTGAAAAGCCGCTGAACGTTTTAAAATAAGTATAAGTAACCATCTATCCCAGCCATACAATTACAAGCACAAGCTTATTCATGATAATTAAGCAATATAATCAAAATCATTCCTATTGTTCAGATTTACATTGTAGTATTTATGAAGTAAGAATTGAATATGCTAAAAAATTTAATATTGAAGTTACTCATAAGTCATTTTTGTTTTTCAAATGTATGCCCACTATTTGGATTCCAATAACGAATGGCGTATTTATGGATTTCTCTTATATCAATATTTGCAGTTTATATTTGCATTACATGCTAAATAATTTTCTACAAAAAAAGTAATACTAAATTTCTGTGTATTTGAATATTAGCTAATCAGTACTAATATGGATCAGTAAACTATTGAACTCCAAGATTATCAAATTTAAATTCAAATTTATTGTTATACAATCAATGCAAATAAATATTTTAGATTACTAGGTACCTAAGTAAAAATATTGTGATCATACTTTATATTAGAGACATCATGGTTGTAAAAAATTATCAATGACTTTAAGTCTAATTTACAAAATTATACATAATAGGATAGAAAATGGATAAAAAAAATTTTCCTTTTGAAACTAATGCTAATTAGGAAAAAATAAACTGCCAACAAGTCGGGCGAAACTTTATTATTCTTGGGACAAGTTGCGGAGGCGTGGAAAGTCAATATGCAGGTTAGAGTGGTTAGGGAAGACTAAGTGAAAGGGGGTTCTTGGGCAGGACAGTTGTCAACACTTTGCGGAAACGTTCAAAAGCTTCAGTATATATAACCAATATTTCGTTCGTTTATTTATGCAAGTTTGAGTTTTTTGAGGGGAGGGATGAGGGTTGATAGTAAGGGTCGGTGGATGTTAATAGTTTTTTAATTGCCGTCCAATATTCTCTGTATAGAATGTCAGTTTCATAGACGAAGTTGCATAGAATAAGATTCTGTGTATTTTACATTCACGAAACCAACATTTGTATGGGAGGAGGTAGGGGAATCGTAAAGATTGTGACGCAATTTTATTTCCTTTCTGTTGTAGTCTTCTCGTACAAAATTTCAAGTTCGCAGCTTTTAACTTGTTGGTTATTAGTTGGTTCAATGAAATAGGTAGAAATGATACTTTTGTATGGGAGGGGGTAGAAGGGCAAGCGTGATTGCAAAGCTTTTAACAAAATTTCATTTCAATTATTTTTATAAGTTTTCCGGCAAAAATTGAAATGGATAGCTTTTAAGAGTTAGCTGATAACCGATTTCTTAAAAATGCTCGAAAAAATAATTTTGTATGGGAGGGGGTAGAAGAGGTAGGGGAATTGCAAAATTTGTGATGCAATTTTCTTTTCTTTCTCTAGTAAGGTGCTCGTACAAAATTTCAAGTTCGTAGCTTTTAATTTGTTGTTTATTAGTTGATTTAATGAAATTGGTCGAAATCAAACTTTTGTATGGGAGGGAGTAGAAGGGCAAGTGCTATTTTGAAACTTTTAAAATAATTTTATTTCAAATATTTTTATAAGTTCTTATGCAAAATTTCAAATTGATAGCTTTTAATAGTTAGGTGATAATTAATTTCTTAAAAATGGTCGAAAAAATAATTTTGTATGGGAGGGGGTAGAAGTTTCAAAGGTATTCGACCAGTTAATATTCTATACGTTTGGGAATTTTTTTTAAATGTATTTCCCAAATTTTCAAGTTTCTACCTTAAAATTACATCCAAAAATTTTCAGTTTTCGTGTTTTTTTCGTTGCACATGAAACACCTTGTGCCCCTTAGACCGTGGTGGTCGGTTCGTAACAATTGTGGATCACATTATTATTTTTTTTCTGTGTATATAAAATAGATGTATCAACATGCAAAATTTAAAGTTTCTATCTTTGACCAGAGTCCTAAAAAAATCACTCAAAATTTTCGACATTTTTGCTTACCACCTCCCTCCCTTTACACCCCCTAACTTAAAATTTTTATCAAAATTATAAATTATATAGTTCTATAATCTGACGAATTTTTGATTCGATATCTGCACTCAATTTTGAGATATAACGATTTCTAATTTTGAAAAGTGCACCATTTTTGAAATGCTCCCCATTTCCCCCCACTACTATTATGATCAAATTTTATATTTTTTTTATATTTCGCTAGTATAGTTTAGTATATGTTTTAAATTTCAATTACATAGCTTAAGAGGTAGTTGAGATATTAATTCTTAAGTGTTTTTCTTTGCACCCCCTCTGACCCTCCCCCTTACAATAATTAGCCTATTTCTAAGTTTATTCTGATGGATCTATACGCCATCTTAATTGTCCCAAAATATGAATTTTTTATGGTAAGTAGTTTCGAAGATATAACCATTTCAAAAAAAGATTCGGCCGACAATTTGTTTTTAGCCCCCCCTTTTCGGACGCCAATGGTTAAAAAAATTAAATTATTTTTGGAGTATGTCCCACAACCTTCTCTATATGTATGCTGATTTTCATCTTTCTATCTGCATTCGTGGTGAAGATATTAGCAAGTGTATTTTTCGACTTTTTCCATCCCCCCGCCTCTCCCGTCCACCCTACACTCCCCAAAATTTGGATATTGGAGCTCACTTACCAAATTAACAATTCACCCAAAAACCAACATTCTACCTTTAACGGTCTTGGAGGTACGAGTCCATATGTACGGCGTACGGCGGGACGGATTTTTTTTTTTTGCTTTTTTAGGCTAATTTAGTCATGAAACGCGAAAAAACAAAATTTCAGGGTAGCAAATTTTTTTTTTTTCTGTGTCGATCACAATACCTTATTATTAAAAAATAATAAAGTAATAGACAATTACCGACAGAAAGCCAAAAATAGATTCTCGATTATTGAAAAGAAATTAACAAAATAAAATTTTGGAAAAATAACTAAATAGGATTTATCAACAAGGTGTCAATATACTATAGTATGTCTTGCAACTTAAATTTTATGAAAAAAAGCCGTGACTAATGTTGAATAATTTATGCAATAAATTAGCTGAGAAGTATCGAACAATTTTCAGGCATTTCTTTTATTATTTGTAATTTAATTTTATGTGTTCCGGTACAATTAATCTAAAGTAAAAGTATGTCGCATAACCGTCTTAAAACTGAGCAGCTTATTTACCATACCAAGCAGAAATTTTCTATTAACAAAGGGGCAGAGGATTTGTAATGACTTCATGGTTTAAAAAAAAAATCTGATCAGTACAATGTTGAAACGTGATCTTATTGTTAACAAGCGATACAAGCTAGCACAGATTAACTCCCGATTTTGATATAAGTACGCTTAATTAGGTATTACGTAATGACACTAGTAAAACAGAAAAGAGGGACATATTATATTTATTAGCTTTTAAGATAAGTATTTAATTTTCTTCGACCAATTCATTGATATGTTTATACTGTAGATGAAATTTTTTTTTACAGAATGATCTGTGTTATAGGCAATTTCGGCCTTTATGGGGGTAATGGGTAAGGAAGATAGGGGAAGAGGAGTGAGAACGACCGTAACGAGTGGAGAAGCTGATATATTTTTCAGTTGAACTGGCTGCTACTGACAAATATTTGCAGATTTTATGGGGGACTGAATGATAGAAAGCGAACAGAATCCATCTACTGAGTATCTAGGTCTTCTTGAAGTGGAACTGTTTAACTTTTACACCGTTTGCCCATTTTATTTCGAATAATTTTTCATCCCCAGTAGCAACTGAAAAATTCGTGCTTAAAAAAATCCCGTCTGGAGTGGGAATCGAACCCACAACCTATTGACTGAAAAGCAAGCACGCTGCCCACTACGCCACGGAATCCTGAGAGTATATTGTGTTTGCTTTACCGTTTGTAACGCCAAAAAATAATGTTCGCACACAGTCGCAAAAGGTCTAGAAATATTTTTTATCGCTCATAAACCTTGATTTCGTGGGACCGTATGTCCGTCTGCCTGTCCGTCTCTCTGTCTGTCTGTTCGTCTGTCTACAACATAACTTTCGAACGCTTTGACCTATCGTGCTGAAATTTGTCATACGTTATTTTTAGTGAAAGTTCGTAAACGGGCTACATCCCCTACTCCTTCTACCCCCTCTCATACAAATTTCATGAAATTTCGAAATTTAAAGAAATTTATTTTTCTCCGAAACCATTTCAGCTATTGAAAATTGGGTTATAGTATAATGATGTGAATGTCATTAATATGAAAAATATTGATCTGGTCCACTTATTCCTTCCTCCCCTCCCCTACAAGTGCACAATTTTCAAAAATCCATTTATTCGGTTTGCATTGCAACTAGTAAAGCTAAAAGAACCAATTTTTGTCATAATTAATTTTATTATAATTGCAACTAATTTTGGAAAAACTATCAACTTCACATCACTCTTTCTACCCACGCCCATACAAATTTCACGAAAATTTGAAATTTCAAGTATTTATTACAAATATCATTGATGTCGAAAAATTTGGTTTTGATCCACATACTTTTTCTACCCCCTCCCATACAAATGCTCAATTTTGGTAGATGCATTTAATCGATTTTCATTGAAACTAGAAAAACTGGAAACTTAAAATTTTGCTAGAATTTTTTCCTCAATAATTGAAATAAATGCTAACAAAAATATGAACTTCGCTTCGCTCCTTCTACCACCTCCCATACAAGTTTTTGTATTAGAAATCCAAGAAACGTATTTCTTCTTCAGACATATGAGAGCTATCGCATTTAACATTGTAACAAAGCAATGTGATTAGAATGTTGATTGGCACATTCAGAATCACCAAAAACATTCCACTTTCTCTGCCACCTCCCATACAAATGCCATAAATTCAGACAAAAATTGTTTAATTTCCTCGAAAATTATGAAAGCTACAAACTTTAACTTCAGCATTAACCATTTTGCATTACCGAACGTAGTACGGTGTTATGTACAAAAATTACAATTATTCTCCTCTGCTTTTACCACTTCTCATACAAAAAACACTATTCACTATTCGAAAGAAATTGAGATAATATATTTTCCGGAAATAAATAATAATTTATTTCATCAAGAAATTGATTACTATATTTATGTACATAAAAAATAAACACTTGAAAAAAAAAACAAAATCAGAATTAGTTAGACGCAAAAATTAAAACTTTTTATAGAATCAAACATAATTAACCTCAAGAAAGTTGATTTTTTACTTATGGAACACTCATGTGAAAATCCAAATGCGAGAAAAAGTTATTGAAATCTCATAACATGTATGAAACAGGTTCGTAATACCCTTAGTTCGTGCGATGCTGCGGAATTCTACAAAGCTCATAATATCGTAAAGGATGACATGGAACTGAAATTAATCATAGACAGCAATTTGTCAGAGTCAATTATACTTGAAATAACTTCAAAACCAAAAATAACTTTTTTTTCTCAAGGGAATCCATAGACAGCAGATTTGAACAATCGATAACTGGCGGTAACCCGAGTTGATCGGACCAGGGAAGTACAAACCTTAAAAACCGACGCTGAACTGCTTCGATCCTATCTATGTGAATGGAATAAAATGGCGACCAGATAGGACTACCATATTCTAGGATAGATCGGACAAATGCATAATACAATATTTTCGTTGTAAAGAAATCATTAAATTCTTCCGATTATCTCCTAACAAAACCGAGGATAGCGTTCGCTTTACTAGCAATGTGATTCACATAATCATTAGTGGTAAAATTACAGCTGAATAGTACGCCCAAATTACGTACTTTGTTAGAACGAAGTAAAGAGTAACCATCTACAAAATTAAGTGATATTCTCTTCTTAGAATTCGGCACAGTAGTGCACTTATTAATGTTGAGATGTAAATTGTTAAGTAAGTACCAGTCATGAAAACGCGAAATATCACTTTTAGAGATAAACGAACTCTCGTCATTAATAAAGAGAAAGAATAGAAGTGGACCCAGATGGCTACCTTCCGGAATGCCTGAAGTATCAAATATTTTAGAAGATAAGGCTCCTCGAAAGTGTACTTTCTCGATGCGACAACTAAGATACGACCTAATCCAAAGGACAAAAATATCAGGAAAACAAAGCAGGCGGAGCTTATGCACAGGAATATTATTGTCAATTTTGTCAAAGGCTTTACTTAAGTCAATGTATATGCAATAGACTTACTGCCCATTTCGATAGCAGAAAGACAGAAGTTCGAGAATTCCATGAGATTAGTTACAGTGGATCTGCCTTTGACAGGGCCATGCTTTAATGATCCAATAATCGACTTGGAATGCAAATACATTACATCACAAACAATGGATTCAAATGGCTTAGAAACACATAGAAGATTCGCTATAATTACTTACATCATCTCTTTTACCAGACTTAAGCAAGGGCAATACAGTTGAGTATTTCCATAACATAGCTAGGGTGTAGCCTAGTGGGTAACGAGTTGGTCTATAAGGCGAAGGTCGTGAGTTCAAATCCCGGTCGACGCATAATTTCAGCATACCACTTGCTTGGGTATACCTTGGTTACCTCAATCTACAAAAATGAAAAATTCATAGATAGAGGGTTGTGCGAAGTGCTAACAATCCTCCCGCAATAAATAATGAAAATGTTAAGGAACCTGAAGGTTAGGAGGCCAAGGCCCGATATGGGCTGTAGCGCCTTTGAAGAAGAAGATTTCCATAACATAAACAGATACCTAGGGATGAACAGCACTTTCTAATAACAGAAGAAGGAACACCATCTGGGCCGCTGGAGAAATTATTAGCAAGTTTATCAATGTATTTCAAAATAGTGGAGTCGTCAATAAAAAGATCTTTTGGAACCGAGGACGATGAAGAAAACTTTGACATGTATTGAAAGTTACCAACGGATGTTAGCGGCGTACTGAAATTGAAAGCGGTACGGAAATGGTTAGAGAATAATTTGCTAATTGTAGTTGGATCAGCACTGACTACATCTTTAAGAAACTGGAAGGATAACCATCAGAGTTTTTCTTAGAGTTGACTAAATTCCAGAATTGTTTCGGCTTATCTTTAAAAGAGTTTTTAACAGGCATTATAACCAATATCTGCAGCTGACTTATAAGACAATTAAATAAGTTATGTAAAGTATGTAGTCCATATCACTCCTTGAGAGCGAACAAGTGTTCCAAGCTTTCGATTTTAGATTTTTCAACTTAATTAAATCATCGTCAAACCTGGGAAATCCCTGGTAGATTTCAAACAAAATACAGGGACATAACTCAGAAATCAGCCATTTAAAATAGTGTAAAAATTAAAAGTGGTTTTGTCAACATCACATTCATTCAACACAGGCCAATCGCAATTGGATATGTCTTTCCTATTTCATCTAGAGTATCATATGATTGGGCTTTACGCCCAGTCATAATTCTGATATGTTTAGAATTGAATTTGGTAGGTATATTGGGTAAGTGGTTTGTTATTATCGACGGGTTGGGTAGATCTCTTCTTCAATGACTTTGGTCACCTGACCTTCAGGTTTCTTGCAATTTATTTGCTATTTCCAAAAATTGTTATTCCTTCGCACAACTCTCTATTTACGAATGTTTATTTTCGCAGATTTAGGTGGCACAGGCTGTGTACTAGAATTATATCTCGACCGGCATTTAGACTCACGACCTTCGCATTGTTAGCCAACACATAATCCAGTAGGCTACACGCCAACTGATGTGATAGACAGTCCATAAAATATGTCATAGCTCCGTACTTCCGCTTTCATTTTATTCTTCAATTATAATATATTCTAGATCCATAGGCTAGATGAAACTTCCTCCTAACCTGCTTCAGGTGCCCTAACTCGTTAAACCCCACTTGGAATAACTGTCTCTAGGGACGAGGAATTTTTTCTTTGCCCACAGGTGGAGAAGATTCAATGGGTTAATATTTGGATTGATGAAAGTTTCCATAGTGCATTTAAAATCAAAGGAAACTTTCCACCCTGTTCTCTTTTATTAAGAAAGTCTTAACAGACCAAAACGTGAGATTGAATTTCGGAAATATTTATGTTGAAGTTAATATCTGTTTAAGTAGAAGGATTGATATGATTTAGCATTTTTCGAGTACGGTTTTCAAAATATGTGTTCATATTCCTCCTAATAACTTTAAGACGGAGTACCGCGAGGTGCATAGAAAAATGAGCTAAACAATTAATAAGCAATATGCTAGGGACGTCA
This sequence comes from Chorisops tibialis, assembly GCA_963669355.1. Lineage (NCBI taxonomy): Eukaryota > Metazoa > Arthropoda > Insecta > Diptera > Stratiomyidae > Chorisops > Chorisops tibialis. Next base: position 255,684,103 of record OY770263.1, read on the forward strand.
ATACTATTATCTTAGGAGACTTTAATGGTCATATAGGGGAAGGGTGGGGGTGTAATGGTGAAAGGGGAAAGAATGGCTGAGTGGGATCAAACATTATGGGTAAGGCAACCATTTAAGGAGTGAGAAATCTGATAGCTTACGTCCATGACCTAGACCTAGCTTACTTGAGAGAGAAATGAAGTAAAATCGCAATTAGATTACACATTATAAAGAGTCGGTGGAAATATTTTGGAGATATATGGAATAAAAGGGAAATTTAGTCAAAACTAAAAGTCTGATGACGAAGTTATAATACATGGGGGATCATGATAAAAAAAAAGAGATGTATGATTGAAAATTTTATAATGTTCGGAAAAGACAAATGCGAACAGTTATTTGAGAATAATAATGAATTTAAATTTAGAGTTCAAATGGAAACCAGCATTTTTTTTCAAAATTGGAAGCTTTATTGTGCGAAAATGGTTACATAGTAATTTTTCAAAATGTTTTCCATCATAAGCAGCTACTATTTTCTCATATTTCTAGCTCATACGGAATTCGCGTCGAAAAAACTGCTCATATTTTGTGCCAATTCACGAATCGATCCAAATTTTGAGCCTGGCGGGTAGGGTGGGACGTCCATTTCAGTATTTCGAATTAGGTTTTCACAACCTTAGCAACAGTATGGATTCCGGAAAAAAAACGTTCCACAAGAGACCATTTCATCACCCTCACTGAACGTAGGAACAGAAGTATTATCCAGTTTCGTGAATCTTGTATTATTGCTCTTGATATTTCCTTTTGAAAGAGTATGGCACACTGCCCTTTTAATCAAACTTAAAGCTATTGGTTTGGGCGAATCTCTTATTTACTGGATTGAAAGTTTTTTAGCCAATCATTCAATGCGTGTGATATTAGATGGTGTGGTTTCCCCTTCTTATAAAATTAACGCTGGTGTCCCTCAGGGCTCGGTTCTTTCTCCCACCCTTTTTCTAATATTTATTAATGACTTGCTATCTTCAACTTTCAATCGTATACATAGCTTCGCTGATGCCAGCACATTATACTTCTCCTATCACTTGAACACTGCGTCTTTAGCCCGATGTACTAGATTAGTAGAACCACTCAGGTACATGGTTCAATCATTGAATGACGACCTGGCTAAGTTAGTTGGGGCAATAAGAAACAAGTCGAATTTAATACTTCGAAAACCCAGTGCTACCTTGTGTCCCTCAAACGTGACTATAACCTGGATCCAATCACCTTTGCAGGCCAGCCATTAACCAACTCTTCGAGTCTTAAGATGTTAGGTATCCAAGCCACAAATAACTTCTCTTGGATCATGTATTTAACATCGCCAAGGAATTATCTAAATGTTTGGCTTACCTAAAACGTTGTAAGAACTCCTTCACCGCTTCTGGGTTACTGACAATTTTTGAGGCCTGTATTAGACCACGTCTTGAATTTAATTCCCACCTATGGGCGGAAGCTGCAAAAATTTCTCTCTCCTATCTGGATAGTATCCAGTCTCGGACTATTAAAATTAAAAGAGATTCTGACATCACTTCATAGTTAGATTCACTTGAGCATAGACGAACTGTAACACTTTTGTATCGCTATTACAATGGAGATTGTTCGGACGAAATCTCTAGTCTCTTGCCCCATGTGAGCCCTTACCCCGGAATACTCGAGCTGCTTCACGCGCTCATAAGTATTCTCTCAACCCCATCTTCGGTCGCACTGTTAAATTTCGTGATTCGTTTTTAAATTGGACTGTTCGAATATGGAACTCGCTGCCCATTTTAGTATTCCCGCATGACTACAACATTCAACAATTCAAAAGAAATATTCATAGCCACTTCCGTATCTATCCACTTAATTCCCAAAAGCCAATATCCTTCCTCCCTCACCTGAGCTGTGCTTCAATACAAAAGGGCAACCCCTCTAGTTCTGGTGTTACATAAAAAAAACATGTGGCCGTGTGTTGTTGTGCACCAAAATAACTTTGCCGTATCTCTCCACGTATTGCGGCCGTTTTACCTTCAATGTTCATCTCAAATGCATTAGTTGTGATCAGTCGTGAGCTCCTGTGATGGTTTCACCCGGTTACAGCAGCTCATAATGCACCACGCCTAGCTGGTACACACGCTTGTTGTAATGAATCTGGAAGATCTTGTTGCGTTTGGCATCAATCTTCGTCCAGTAATGCCTCCAATCCTGTGTCTTCAAACTTTTCCACCGGTCCAGGACATTTCTTGTCCTCCGCGAAGAAAATCATTCATTTTGTAGCGATGAAGCTATTCGTGACATCTTTTTTTCGTTAATAGCAGCCTCACCTTTATTTCAGGCTCTTCAGCCCCAGATTTTTTTGAATTGAAGGCGGAAAGCACAACTTTCCTCAAACGGTGTTTATTTGGCTCAAGCTTCGACATATTCGCACACAAAAAAGTACTCCGATGAAAGTTCACAAATTGACCGAGTTGTCGACAGTAGTCTTACTGTATAGGAAGGAACTGCCTTTTATTAGAGTTTGGATACCAGGTTCCAGCACAGAGTGGGAAATTTCCAAATCGAAGATTTTAGGCCAAGTATTTTACATTATTTACTTTTTCGTTGAAATTTTAGGCCAAAAATAAATTTAAAATCTCGAAAATGATATTCAAAGTAAATTTTAGTGAAAACGCAATCTTTTCAGTACGAGTTGACACTCGTTTTGAAAATTGACGAGTGACAGCTCGATTAAAGGATCCGAGGCTAAACTTGACACCAGCAGAAGAGTGCGCATTACTATACAGTAACTCTAATCGTCAAATTCTTAACCTTACCATGTGACGGCATTTTTGACCAGCATTTACTGCTGCCGCCATCCATTAGGAAACGGCGATATTCCATTTGTACTCCGGATAATATGAGCAATGTTTCGGAGACAGTTTAAAAGAGTCCAAGAAGTACGTACATAGGGGAACGCAGAGCATAACGGGTAACAAGGGCGGACTGTAATTCGGCATTTTTCGGTCCCAAGGTGTTGCCAGCGAGCGGAATTAAGTAGAACTAGACCAACTACGGCATTCATGATAGTCTAGTATCCTTGCGCGTTGGTGCGGAAACTTTTCGTTCTGTGTGTGTTTGTTTTTGCTACTGCATTGAAACTTCTGATGATTTTGTAACCACGGTAAGGTTTACATGTTTGTGTACATTACAAACATATTTAGTACATGCTTGAAGTACGTTTAATTATTTTTAGTTCCATGTAATTAAACGTTAGTTAACGTATCTTTCTCGGGTCGCCTTACCTCCCTAATCTGAATCGTGTGCTTGGGGCGGAACGATTGGGGTGGAATGGGGAAGAACTCCATTCTGACTGCGAATGTCTATATTGCGGTGGATTTTACTCAAAATCAGTTGAAGTTGAAATGCTTGTTCCATGTGTGAAAAATTGGCACATAATTGTAGCGCGATAGCAAGAATGATGAAGCTGTCCTAGTGTGTGGTTTAAGGTTTAACAAAAGGACACAATCAATGAAAAGTGCAGTTAAACCTTTATAGTCACCTAAAACTAAATAAATATAGAGCAAACTTATTTTTTTGCGTTTCCACTAGTATTACATGTTAATTAATTTTCCTTACCACCCCGTTCTGCCCTTGTGCCCGGGGCAGAACGGGGCAAATGACTTTTTTTCTTTTTTTTTTAAAACAAAATTACAGTTCCTTTGTTTTCTGACCATATTACTCTTTTTTTGTGATTATTATATTGTACTGTATTTATAGAAAAATTGTCTGCTCTTTAATTAACCTTCTTATGTTTTTAAAATATGTTTTCAACTTAGTGCCCCGTTCTGCGTCGGGTTCCCTTACATACATATGGCATGGGAAAGAGAGTTCAAAAATTTGAGCGTAATTGGGTCGACTTGGTTCAACAAACGGACAATTGCAGAAACTACCGCATTAAGTAGAATTAAGGAAATCTAGAAGGGAGCTTAGAAAGGGTAATTCCAGTCGAGGTTTTCAAATTCTCATTGAAAAACTACTGTGAATATTTACCAAAAGTATTTGGAAGATACGGTTGGACAATAATCTCCCTGATCAATGGTGAAAAACTGTCCATTAAGCAAGAAGTTCTCGACTCAACCAACACATGAATATCGCAGGATAGCTCTATGCATAGCAGAATACAAGATTTATGCCAAATTTTTACTCAGAAGTCTTGAAATATTCAATTAATTAGTATCATCATCATTAGCTATCAAATAAATAAAAACTGCATCGGACGAAAAGGGAATTCGTCACAGAAAGGACAGCCCTTTGCATAATCTTCAACCTATATAAAACCATTCACTATAACCTTGATCTCCGGGTGGTGGATAGCATATCGCAAAGATCAATCACCAATCAAGTCGGCCTTGATCCCACATCCGTTGGATTTAAAAACTTCTACGTCATCCACTACGCTGAACTAAGGTTCAAGTATTATGCACACTATGTTTTTACATCTTAATAAATTTCCAGTGCGATCTCACAGCCTATGAGCTAATTTTTTTTTATAGAATTACCAAACCATCTCACAATAACTTAATTATGTGCAAGACATACTATCATAAAAATATTGAAAAAAAAAAAACAAAACAAAAAACTTACTTGCGTAAGTACTCCGTAGTAATTTAACTTGCCATTTAACTAATAAACGGTCGAGTTCTTTTTCTTCTTAATAATAACATAAGTCTAAACGTTTGGGGTCCAATTAAAGTCATCACCAGCGAGTACCTACTCGACTACAAGTAAGTGATCTAACGATACGAGCATGTTAGTAAAGTTTTCATTTTTTTGTGAATACTCCAAACATACTTTTAATTGCGCTTGGTCATAACGATCAAGTTGTATAACCAAAAAAAGAAAAAAAAAAACAAAAACAATAACAAACACTTCGAAAAAAAAAATAATAGAAATCATAAGATTAGCTAAGTTTCAGAAAAATTTTACGTACGAAGGTATTTCACCTTTCCATAAGGCAATCAGAGGAAATTTTTAAAATGCACCAAGCCTAGGTACAATTTCCTCTTTGCTCTAAGAATAATAACTTTTAACTAGGGGGCCATAGTGTAATAAACCTAGGCCAAAGCCACAAGTCTCCGAGCTTAATCAAATTCGAACTGCTCCGCATGAAAGTGAACTCTGTATACGTAACTTTATGCACACAGTGTTATAGTTATTGTGAATGCCTTCATTAATTTATTGCAAGTCGGAACACTTTGAGATTGTGAATGGTAAAATAAGCGATTGCTTTCCACTAATTTTATTCAAGCCATAAACTTTGATTCTCATTATGTGATTTCAGTATAATCTTCATAAGCATAATTAAGATATACTAGTAGGTAGTCTGATTTGCACAAAAGGTGTTAACTTATTCAAATGGCAGTTAACGCCTGAATTTATTATGCACTCTGCTGCCGTATACTTCTTATTGCAGTGTAATGACACATTTTAATTGGCAACAAAAGTCGGTTCGATTGAATTATAATATTTTATGCAAATTGTATGGTGTATCCTTGCATGTAAATTGTATGTATTTGTTGCTAGTAGCTAAGTCTTAAAGGAGTCATTCATTTTTTAGTAGATTGATGGCAACTATCAAGCTATGACTTATAAATTGAACTGAATGGGTTGGCAGAAGGGAAGTCGTTTAGTATTATTTTCTAGTAAACTAGTCACTATTATGTTGCACAAAGCTTGGGTATTAGAGGGCATTGCAGAGGATGCGCTAGAATCAATACTTTAACACAGCACAACACAACAAGATCGTGGAGACACTTGTAGAATGAGTGGTGATTGATAAGTATTCGAGTTAAGGGGCCCAAACATTTATCAATTTATCGACAGGCAAGTTGAAAGGCGATTTGTCGACTGTATTATATGGGCTGATAGTAATATCAGTCCTATAAAATACTTAACGATTTTCGAGTGAATATTGAATAAAAAAATCAAGATCAAACCTAAAACATAACAAGGCTACGATTGCGCGTAAAGCTCAATCTTACGATTCTCTAGACAAAATAGGAGTTTGTCTGGTATTAAGAAATTTTGTATGGGGAGTTGTAGAAGACGTGACAGCATTACACTAATTTTTTCACGTCATGCTATAGTAACTATAGATAAGTTTTATACAAAATTTAAGCTCCAAAAATTGGAGGTGGTAGAAGGAGTGGGGTGTTCTTAATAACTTTTTCAGAAATAATTGTTGGGAGTGCAAATTGAAAACCACCGTTTTTGGTTTTTTCAAAATTCGAGCCCTCATTGTGGAAAAATAGTTATATCATTATTATTCAAAAAATACCCATCGTTAGCCACAACTTTCTCTTTCACTGATGAGCAGTTGTTGACAAATATCTAAGTTTACCACTTGACGTTTCTGATCCGCCATTGTTGATCATTATTTACTGATGGCGCCGTCTATTGGGAAACGGCGGATTTAAATTTCTTATCCCGATATAAACATCATTCAATTGATATGTTTTAAATTGCAGATCAGTAGCATTCATATTTTTTCATATTTGAGTTATATTGTATGGGAGGGTGGTAGAAGGATTACAGCTAATCGTCTAATTTTTTTCAGTATAACTAATAATTCTAAATAAATATTTCGTGCACAATTTCAGCTCGATTAATTTCAAACGTACTGAGTAAATTGGTTTAAAGCATTTCAAGAGAAAGTCGAGTTTGTATGGGAGGTGGTGGAAGGAGTGTGACGATTCAAATTGCTTTATTCAGTAAATTTATATCATCATAGAAATAATACGTTTGAAATTTCAGATCAATAGCTTTTGTAGTTTTCGAGAAAATCCGTTAATTGTCACTTTCTGAAATTGAGTCATTTTGTATGGAAGGGGGTAGAAGGGGTGGAGCGATTTGGCCTGTTCACAAACGTAACCGTACTTTTACACCAAAAATAGTGTATACAAAATTTGAGTTTCCTAGCTCAACGTTCTCTCAAGGTAGTGATCGAACAGAGGGACGGACGATCGGACATCCCGTTTCGAGATTTTTGAGGGACAACATTTATTTCTGTATCCCTGACGACTCTGCGCGAACAGTATCTCTTGGCGTTGAAAGCTTTAAGGCAAACTTATAATACTCTCAGATTTCATTTAGAGTATAAAAATCCGTCTATCTGAACGCCGACCGCCGTACACCGGGTTCAAATCTCCGCGATCCTTCAAGATAGGAAGTTCATTTTTGGGAGGATTGTAAATTGGGTAAGTGAGCTCCATTACTTAAATTTTGGGTAGTTTCAAATGGAAGGGAGAGGTGAAGTAGAGTCAAAAATTACATCTGCTTATATCTCCCCGAAGGAGGGTAATTGTAGAATGAGGTTTTACCATTTCATGCAACTATCTTTGGAGAATGGCAACTACACGGACCCGAGCTAACCATCCCCATTATGGGATGGGGCAGTAGAATTCACCAACAGACAGTTCTGCTTGCCCTAGCACTTATCACCGGTGATCTTAAAACCTAACTGACACGAGAAACGGATACAGCGGCTAAGATACGGACGAATTCTACGGTAACGACTTTTGGCATAAGAAAACGAACTATGACTGGGTTCGAGAACGTTCGAATGACAGGGGAAGGGCTAGGGTCACTCGGTCCCTGCACCGTCAATCAGCGAGGGACCAAATCTAAGGCTGACATCAGATGAGAAAATCAGACCCAAAAATCTACCATGATCGTTCGAAATTGGACACACTTGGAAAATTCCAGCAGCAAGCATGTTGTCCACAAATTGAATTTCATGTCGGATACAGAAGGAATACGAAGGAATCTAGGGCTTTAACTAGGTCAGGTGGACAGGATCGGGAGAAGAAGGAACCCCGAGCGGAAACACCTGTACGTTGGTCCTGAGAATGAAGCCAAAAATGGCGTGGCGGTCGCCCTTACACCGAGAGCGGGAAACAGTCTCATCAGCTGGGAACCAATCTTGGATAGGATTATCGTCGTCAGACTCAGGACCAGTGTCAGAAACGTCACAATTCTGCAATGCTACGCACCAACTAATACCGTAAAACTTGGTGACAAAGAGGAGTTTTATAGACTCCTCGGATTGTGCACAGCAGCTAGCCGACAACCACAAATTCTTCAAATGAAGCGCAAGCTTAATGTGGATGAGCACAGAGACCCCAACAGAAAGCGCGAGTATACCACCATTCTACGTGAAAACTCATCTGCGTTGGGCGAATATGAAATGCGCACACTGGACGTCAATTGGGAGGCAACCAGAAACACGTTTCGTACTAGTGCTGAAAAATCTGTGGGATATGTGCAAAGCGGTGAGAAACCCTGGATGTCGCAAGACACGTGGGACAAGGTTGGCAATCGGAAAAAAGCCAAATAGGCAATCATCTCTCAACCCGATGTCAACCAACGAACGCCCGACCTGAGGCAGAACTACCGCGATGCTTATATACAGCTTAAAAAGGCTATTAGACACGACAAGAGAAAGGCCATTGAAGATCTAATAAATGCAAAGAGGCAGGACTGAAAATAAATATGCGTAAAACCAAATACATACACATGGGTTCGAATACAGACACACCGATTGTTTTTAACGAATAAGATGTGGAAGAGGTGCAAGATTTTTGTTATCTCGGAAGCATTGTTAGAATGGACGGCAGAGCCGAAAACGATATTGAAATAAATAAAGCTCGACAGGTCTTTGGTTTCCTTTCCCCTTTCTGGAGGTTAAGAGAGATCTCCCTTCGCATGAAGAAGCTGCGAGTTCTGGACGCATGCGTCAAATTCTTGTTGTTATATGGTTGTATTACGTGGAAAGTGAGCGTTTGGCTTACCAAGAATCTGCAAACTTTCGTGAATCAATCCATCCGACTCATTTTAAGAATATTCTGGCCAATGGCGTGGCGTCCATTGATGCAAGGGAAGCAATGGTTCCCTTACGTTTTGCCCTTTATTCAGTTTAGAAAATCTAAACTTAAATCAGCACGCATATGAAAATTTATTTCAAAATTTCTTTCAAAGACCGCGTATTATTTTCGACTATCACTGTTAACAGTATTTACGTAGTGGTTGAAAGCCTTCCACAGGAAATAAAATGCGATTTTAAAACTGCATTTCCAAGACCGCCGGCCAATGCGAGCGAAATTTTCTGTTCGACTCCAATATGAAGGGGAGATGCGTCGCATTAACATGCTTCCACCTTTCCTCTCATTGCTTTCAGTCACATATACAAGAGAATGAGACTGCCGGCCAACACCAGTAAAATTTTCGCTCACAGTGAGCGCAAGTTCGACTTCTATATGAAGGAGAGATGCGTTAACGCAATTGCTTCCAGCCCGTGCTTTCAGTCGCAAGCTCTGGCTCTCGATCAAATTATTGCCAGTATTGAAATTTCTGTACTAGCCGAAAAATGTGCAGAGGCAGATCGGGCAATATTGGCCATATTTATCATGCTTTGAGTGAAAACGAATCGGTTTCAGGGGAGCACTATCTAAAAAATTGATAAAAAAATGATTTTTTTTATTTCCGATTAATAATGTAGACTGGAATCTAAATCTATTGCCGCACCCCTCTCGGATGAGTAGAAGTGTTTCAAATAATGTTGTAAACTTGTGAAGTCATGCATATTGACGCAGCGCTTGGCTCAAAATAATTGCTTCCCCTTGCTATAAAGTTGCGCCACGCTACTGATTCTGATAAGTACAACTGGACAGACTAAAATAAGCATTGATATTCAAAGGCGGAAGTGGCAGTGGATCGGTCACATTTTGAGGAAACCAGAGCGAAACATCGCCAAACAGGCTCTGGATTATAGTCCTCAAGGAAGACGTCGGGTTGGGCTTCCATGTAGCACATGGAAGCGAGTTGAGCAGGAGGCCAGAGGAATAATCAAGTCCTGGCAACAGCTAAAGGCCGATGCTCAGGGTCGCGCCTTGTGGAAGAGAGTTCTTTCTGTCCTTTGCCCATATAGGAGGTCTTAACAGGAATTTGATTGATTGATATCTCCGCTATGAATGGTTTACTTGAAGAAAAAAAAACAAAAAGAAATTAATTTTTGTATCCAGTGAGGGGTCCGAAAAGGGGGGGGGGCTAAAAACAAATTGTCTGCTAAATTTTTTTTCAAATGATTATATCTCCAGAATTACTAAACACAAAAAGTTTAAATTTTAGGACCGTTTAAATGGTGTAGACCGCCATTATTATTGATTTTGAAGATTTCCAGTACTTGGAGGGGGTGGGGGGAAGGAGGGCACAGAAAAACAATTCAAAATTGATATCTCTTGAGCTATGTAATTGAAATTTTAAACTTACATTAAGCTCTCTAGCAGAGCATGAAGAAAATATAGTATTTAGTTATAATAGTAGTGGAAGAAAATGGCGAACATTTAAAAAATGGGGCACTTTTCAGGGGAATCTTCTGCGGCTTTCGAAATTTCGAGATTTTCCAATCTATTTAGTAAACTTTCCGCCATTCCCAATGGTGGAGAGAGAATGGCTCGTGACTTTCTAGGATCGAGAAAGTTGGCTACGAGGTATTAGAATTACATCGACGATTGTTATTATGTACTTTAAAAACAAATTTTGGCACGTTTAATACATAAAAAAGCCAACACTTAAGATTTTACAATTACGCTGTGTAAAAGAAAGAGAAATTATTTTAGGAAGCTGTGGAAGGAGTGGAAAGATTTCAACGATTTCGAAACTACTACTTTGCATTATTTTTAACATATGAGAAATTTGTATTGGAGAATGAATAAGGACAGCAGTTAAGTTTATAATTTTTGATCGTTTATTGTAATCACTATAAAATTAATTCTGGTAAAAATGCATATCCTAAACTTGAATTGTTTTTTAGGGATCGATACACTGCATTTTTTATAATTGTGCATCTGTAATCGAAAATTTAGATATTTTAAGAAATATTGATGGGAGGGTGTAGAACGATGGGTTTGATTTTTTCCCAATCGTTAGCTTAGTGTTATTTTTCTGCTAAAAATCGTGTCGAAAAAATTTCAACTCGATAGCTCAAAGCGTTTGAGAGTAATTTAGTAGACAGACAGACAAACTGAGATACGTTTATTCAAATTAGAAGTTTTCGAACGACAACAAACATTTATGTACCCTTGGCGGCCTTATACGAGCTAAATTTCTTAGCTTCAACATAAAAACTTTAGAGCAACCACACTTTACTCTCAGATTCCATCTAGAGTCTAAAAATGTTATACTGATGACGGTGGATGGCTTGTTTCTTAACATAATCTAAAACATAACAGAATTATGATTGGGCTTAAAGCCCAATCATATGATACCCTAGATGAGATGGAAATGACTTAAATACACCGGAAAATATGTCATCTCAAATTCTTTCGAATAGTGAATGGAGACTTTTACATGGGAGGTGGTAGAAGTAGAGGGGGAGGTTTGTATTTTTCGTATATGACACCGAACAAGGCATGCAAATGATTTTTGCTGAATTTAAAGTTTTTAGTTTTCATTATTTTTAGAGAAATTGATCATAGTTTTCCTGACATTAGGGCATTTGTATGGGAGGTGGCAGAGAAAGGGGAGCGTTTAAGATGATTTTGAAACTGCTTATCATCCTCCTTACCACCATGCTTTGATTCAATTTCAAAGTCGATAGCTCTCATATACTTGAAGGAGAAATGCTTTTCTTGAATTTATACTACAGATATTTGTGTGGGAGGTGGTAGACGGAGTGAAGCGGAGCTGATAATTTTTTCTAATACTTATTTTAATTATTAAGAAACAAATTCTGGCGAAATTTAAAGTTTGTACTTTTTCTAGTTTGAATGGAAATCGATAAAATGCATTGAACAGAAATTATGCATTTGTATGGGAGGGGGTAGAAGGAGTGTGCGGATCAAAACTAATTTTTTTGGCAATATTAATATTTCTATTTGTATACTTTATACAAAATATCAAGTTGATAGCTTTAACAGTTTCGAAGTAAAATAATTTAATTTAAATTTCAAAATTTCATGAAATTTGTATGGGAGGGGGTAGAAGGAGTGAGGTGAAGTTGATAATTATTTTAAAAATAAATTGCAATTATAATGGAATTAATCCTGACAAAATTTTGTCTTTTCAGCTTTACTAGTTTCAATGAAAATCGAAAATATGTATTTTTCAAAATTGTCCATTTGTATAGGGGTAGAAGGAGTAAGGGGATCTGGTCAATATTCCGTGATATTAATGACATCTATGTCGTAATAATTTGACATAAATTTCAAGTCGATAGCTTAAATAGTTTCAAAGAAAAATCAATTTCTTAATATTTCGAAATTTCATGAAATTTGTATGGGAGGGGGTAGAAGGAGTGGAGGGATGTAGCCCATTCACGAACTTAAAGTTACTTTTTTGCTAAAAATGACACACAAAAATTTCTAGCACTATAGCTCAAAGCTTTCGAGAGTTATGCTGTAGACAGACGGACAGACAGACAGACGGACAGACGGACAGACGGTCACTCGGAATCGAGGTTTTTGAGCGACAACAAATATTTCTGTACCCTTGGCGGCTCTGTGCGTGCGTTATTAGCGTTACAAACGGTAAGGCAAACACAATATACTCTCAGATTTCATCTAGAGTATAAAAAGGCATTCTGAAATTAAACGGCCTGTTGTCTTTTGCGTTACATATATATATTTAAAAAAAAAATGTTTTTCACTGCACATCTCTTGTATTAAAATATAAATAGGAACTTCTAATTTGAATACATGTATGTATCTGAAATGTTGTATACATTAATTACTTTACGAGTATCATGACCCATAAAGTGAATGTGAGACTATGCACTTTATTTTTATCTCTTCCAACTTCCGTCAATTTTAAAACACCTCAGAAATAAAATTTGCACTTGGTTGATAATTTCTGTTGATTTGTTTGTGCCATGATATATAGTCGAATTAATTGAAAATGCTATCCGTACTTAACGCTTGATATAGTAAATAAAATTTAGTCTGATCTTGAATATGACGATTAGATAATTGACCTCGTATCTCTCAGATCATATGTATACCTTTATTTCGTATTGCACGTTATCTATTTTCTGTCGAAGCAAGCATGAAATATTTCGTCAAACAAGATAAGATGGATTTAATAAATTTCGTGTCTTAGTTTAAATCAATTTGATTAATTATGAAACGCACTTCTTTATCAAACTCATAAGTGAGTGCATTTCTTAATATTATTCATTGTGATAAGTGCAAATTATAATACTCATTGGACGATTTATATCATTACTAATCATCGCTAATGATAAAATATATACAGCGTATGCCCATCGTTCTTCATTAGTGACTCACGGAGCGAAATTACACCATAAACTCTTCTAGGGCTACAGAAAAACTAACATATTAGTCGCTGTAAATTCGCGTTCGTCATACAGCACGACATTGAACTTATTAATGGGAAAAACATTAATTTTAGCATGAATTAATTGCACCGGATAGTGACTAGAAAATCCCATTTTTAGATGATTTTAATTTCATTTATGTTTCATATGTTCAAACTACGTAAGAACAATTTGTTTTTCTTCAGTTTCTTGAAATTCATGATTTACCCAATTTTAAGAATTATTTTGAATTAAAATAAATTGAAACCAGTACGCTCTTATGTTAAAATTGATGAATGGAATCGGAAATCAGCATGGAAATCTCGGAAAATCCGCAGATATTATTAAAATCGTCACGATAGACGATAACTCTCATATTCATTCAGTTCTGCAAAATTTATGATTTTTCACAATATTTTTGAGTAGTCGAAAATGAGTTTATGAATAAAATATGAGCTTGATTTTCCACCACTTGGGCTTTACGCCCAATCATAATTCTGATATTATTTTAGTACTAATTATTACAATATTACTTCAGAAGTGATAAATGATCTACAGCAGTTTAGAACTTAGCAACAATGGGTTAATAGAGTCGCCACTTATGAAGTATGTTCTACTTCTTCAATGGCGTTACAGCCCAAATCGGACCTTGGCCTCCTGACATTCAGGTTCCTTAACATTTTGCATTACTTATTGTGGAAGGGTTGTTAGCCCTTCGCAAAACCCTCTTTCTACGAATTTTAATTTTCGTAGATTGAGGTATGAACTATGTTGGTGACTCAAATTATTTATATTTATTGCATATATCGATAATAGGAATTGATGTTATCTTTTCGTAATAATGATTATTAAATCGAATATTTTGCTATATCTTTGATAGAATTCGGCGGTCGGCAATTATATGTTTAAAACTCAAATATTGTGGACTCGTAGAAAATATGCAATTCGTTTTCAGTAGTACAAGAATTCAAAAAACCTTTATGCTGGGCTATCTGATAAGAAAAAGAACTTCATTAATTTTTATGGCAACTACGAATCGAAATTCATGAAAATGTTATCTTATAAGCCACAGTTTTTTAGTTCCGCATATTATGAAATGAAGGGGAACTATTCTGGTGATTGTGAAAAATTTCGACTTTCGTTTTTTGAAATCTGAAATTTGAGGTCTAATAATTCCAAATAGTTAGATGGGCACAATATTTTCTTAACCCGAGCCCATCACCTACACGAATAGCAGCAGCAGATACAATAGCAGGTATAACTGATGTAACAGCTGATGAAGGATCCGCTTTGAGTCCTCCCACACTCGAAGAAGTAAAAACAGCCCTAAGGAACCACCCAAACAACAAAGCGCCGGGCACTGATCAAATCCCAGCTGAACTTCTGAAAGCCGGCGACACCTGCATAGCGCATCTCCTACATAGATTAGTCGCGGACATATGGACGCAGGAAATACTTCCTGAAGATTGGCGCAAGAGCATCATATGTCCAATTTATAAAAAAGGTGACAAACTCTGCTGCGAAAACTACCGAGGAATATCTCTGTTGTGTACGTCTTATAAGATTTTGACGAAAATTCTAGAAAAGAGAATTAAGCCCTATGCTGATAAAGTAATTGGTGAATACCAAGGGCGGATTTAGAGCTGGACGCTCAACCACGGACCAGATATTCTCAGTTAAACAGGTGCTGGAAAAGTGCTGGGAATATAATATTGATGTGCACCAGATATTTGTTGACTTCAAACAAGCATACGACAGTATCGACAGGCGCGTACTGTATAAAATCATGTTGGAGTTTGGAGTCCCACCGAAACTGGTTCGACTGACAAGAATGACAATGACTGAGTCTTTGTCACAAGTCAGAGTAGAAAACGATCTGACTACCAGTTTTAAAACAGACAACGGCCTTAAACAAGGTGACGGCCTCGCACCAATGCTTTTCAACTTAACACTCGAATATGTTGTTCGGAAACTTCCCGTTGACACCAAGGGAACACTATGCTTCAAATCCACACAACTCGTAGCATATGCCGACGACATAGATATCCTTGCAAGATCTCTGGAGAGTGCTAAGGAAGTATTTGTAAACCTTGACTCGGTAGCAAGGGAAGTTGGACTACGTATTAATGAAAACAAAACAAAAATTATGACGCAAACTAGGAAAAAGACGCCAATCAGACAAAATATTACAGTAGGAGATTATAACCTAGAAAACGTAGACAACTTCATATATCTAGGGGCAAATCTATCGAAGGATGGAAGCGAACCCATCGAAATTAAAAGAAGGATAATGATGGCAAACAAGACTTATTATTCGGTACTTCCAATAATCAAAAACAAGAACGTGCACAGGAAAACAAAACTTAAGCTATACAAAACAATCATAAGACCTGTGCTATGCTATGGCAGCGAAACGTGGACATTAATTCAGGCGTCCGAAAAACGACTTAACGCCTTTGAAAGGAAGGTCCTCAGAAGAATCCTCGGACCTGTGAGGGAAGACTCAATCTGGAGAATACGATACAATAGAGAATTGTATGCCATCTTCGACAATCCAGAAGTGTCAACCCTCATAAAATTTAAAAAATTACAATGGGCTGGTCATGTGGAGCGGATGGATGACGGAAGAATTCCCAAACGCACACTAAAAGGGAAAGTCAACGGACAAAGACCGGTCGGAAAACCACGAAAGCGCTGGGAGGATTCGATTGACGCAGACAGCAAATCACTGCTAAGATTTTCAAACTGGAGGACGCGGTCACTGAACCGAGATGGATGGATGCAAAGCATTCAGGAGGCCAAAGTCCGATTTGGGCTGTAGCGCCATCGTAAGTAAGTAAGTAATTCCAAATAGTTAGTGTATCTGTATATCCGTCTGTCTCAACGATAACTCTAATAGGCATCAACAGAAAAGGGTGTGAGTGGTCGCAAAAGATCGGGCACATCACCTGACAAGCATGTATTGTTTTTGAAAATGATCGCCTACTGGAAGTGGAAGCTATGAGTATTTGACTTTATCGAAAAATTTTGTACAACTAAATTGTAGTGCGGCATAAAACTTTTTTCTATTTATTCATATTATGAAATAAGAATAGGAAACTTTGTTAATCGTGATAATTTTAAATGTGGGAATCTCGAAGATAACTATTGATCCACAATTTCATTTGAAAATTTTGTTCAGTGATGAAGCACACTTTTGGCTAAATGGCTGTGTCAATAAGCAGAATTGCCGCATTTGTAGCAATGATAATCCACAAGCCATTACATCCAGAAAAAGTCAACGTTTGGTGCGCTTTATGGGCTGGTGGAATCATTGGTCCATATGTCTTCAAAAATGATGATGTTCAGAACGTTACAGTCAACAGTGAGCGGTACAGAGACATGATTACTAACTGTTTCTATTTTTTCTTTGGAGATATGTATAGTCCCATATCTTCGCCGATAAACCAGAAACTATTGAACACTTGGAAACCAACATTCGACGCGTTATTGTCGAAATACAGCCTGATAGCTGCATGACCGAAATTACACTTAAGCATTAATGCCATAAAATTATCTTTCAAATAAAGTTAACTTTATGGATATCAAAAACATTTTTCTGTATTTTATTTTAGTTTAAAGTTCTCTGCCTTTAAAAAACACTTGCAGGTGTATGATAAAAACTAGCTTCTACATAGCTATGGGCTCAATAGATATCAGACTTTCCATTATGTTTTTCAAATTACTTGACCAATCTGATATTTTTCGAGTCGAACTATACATATAGGAAAAAAATCACCAATAACTTTTTGATTATAGGAAAGATATGGGGATTAAAAATATGGGATAGCGTGCAAGATCATTTTATGGTCACACATTTTGCAGATAACCAATTTATTTCATTCTACATGTCTTTTCTACACATTAAAGTTCATTGGTAGTGGTTCGAC
The DNA here is from genome assembly GCA_963669355.1 of Chorisops tibialis. Taxonomy (NCBI): domain Eukaryota; kingdom Metazoa; phylum Arthropoda; class Insecta; order Diptera; family Stratiomyidae; genus Chorisops; species Chorisops tibialis. The sequence goes on from OY770263.1 coordinate 255,701,371, forward strand.
TCGAATAATATCAGAATATTAGAATACCTGATTTGCATTTTTATGGGAATGCTTCGAGTTCTTCTGGAACTACACCACTACCAATTTCGTCAATTAAAAGGAAAATCCCCAAATAATTTGATTATGTCATAATAATAAATTATTCCAAATTAACTAATTTTACCCTAAATATCCTTCCCACTTCCACCGTCTCAAAATAAAGAGCACTGAATGCCAAGCGAGAATACAAACTGATCCCACAACTAGCTTTCAACTTGACTCCACCGTAAAAGACGTCGGATTGCGCGTTAATGAAAGGAAAACAAAAGTAATGACACAACAATGAGGAGAACGGCAATCAGGTGAAATATAACAAAAGGATCATACTAGCAAATAAAACATATTATTCGGTGTTTCCAGTAATGAAATCCAAGAAAATTCACAGGATCTCAAGGAATTTTGTATGGAGAGTGGTAGAAGGGGTGATAGCATAGAACTAATTTGTAGTACTAGAGTAGCTATAAAAATGTTTTGCGTCAAATTTAAGCTTCAGAAATTGAATATATACTGAGAAAAATAGTGCAGTGTTTTAAGTGAAATTGTGCAGTTTCTATGGGAGGTGGTAGAATGATAATCATCATGAAATTGCTATGTTTTAAATTTCAGATCAGTAACTTTCATACTTTTCAAGAAAATCGAATTTTGGTAAAGATGTGATATTGTGTCACATTGTATGAGAGGGGGTAAAAGGGGAGGAGATAATCAGTTAACTTTACACCGATATTATAGTACTAGTTAAGGATCTTGTACAAAATTTTAGCGCGATAAATGTTATGCGTACTGAGCAAATTAGTTTATAGTATTTCATGAAAAAGTGCAGTTTGGTGGGAGGTGGTAGAAGCAGTGGGGGAATATTCAAATAATTTGTAGACCACATTTATGATAAAAATAATATATTCTAAAGTTCAAATTACTTGCTCCTGTGGTTTTCAAGAAAATTTGATTATTACATAATTTTGAAAATGAATCATTTTGTATGGGAGGGGGTAGAAGGCGTTCTATTGAAGTATGACCAAACGCAGATCAAATCTCGGTGCATACCTAATAAACTGTGAAATTTTCATTACAATCGGCTCAGCCGTTTTTGCGTGAAAGCCGTACAGACAGAGAAGAAGTTATTGGTAAAATAAAGCGAAAAACTAACTTATAGCCATTTATAAACAAATTACAGAGAGTCACTATAATTATATTTATATGTATAGATGAGATCGTAGAAAATAGTTTAAAAAAGTTAATATTGCATTCCACCAGATGTGATGAAAAAACGGACTTTCTGTGAAATCGCCGCCATTATTATATGTACAGTGGTTTCATCCACTGACACTATTCTGCCATTGATGGAGCATTTGATGGTGGTTGCAGATGGTGGTTCCAGTCTTCTTTGAAAATCCTTTGAGAATTGACCAAAATTGTTCAATGGGTCAGAACTCAGGGCAATTCAATGGGTTCCACTCGCTTGGCGGAATTGGTACGTTGTTGGTTTTGTACTTTTCCATTGTATTTTGGAGTAATATATACTTGCCAAATGTGGTCGAAGCATTACCAAAGCATCATACTGTTGAATTAATGGCAAAAGCCATTTCTGTAGACACACTACAATATAAATTTTAGATGTTAATGCTGAAGAGGTCACAAACGGTTTTGGCACATGAGAAGACTTGTTCCCGAATTTGTCCAATTTCGTTGACTTTAATTTACCGGAAACACTCAAGCGCTAACTATGGTACAGCCTAGTGAGTAGCGTGTTGGTCAATAATGCGAAGGTCGTGAGTTCAAATCCCGATCGATGTAAAATTCCAGTATATTTCTTGCTTGGGTATATCTTGGTGACCACAATCTACGAAAATGAGAAATTCCTAGACGAAGGGTTGTGCGAAGGGCTAACAACCCTTCCATAATAAATAATTAAAATGTCAAGGAATCTGAAGATCAGGAGGCCAATGCTTGTAGTGCCATTGTAGAATTGCAGAGTACTTAAACGCTTATCGGCAATGCACCATTTTTGTCCAGGAATCTATTTGGCATCGATTTTCACATAAGTTTCTTCGTCCATTATGAAGCAGCCAATATTTCTGGTCAGAGAATATTCATACAGCTTTCTGGCTCGGTTTCTTGCCACTAGATTGTCGTTCTGATTGCGCACCTTAATACCTTGACCAGCCAGCGTCTGACAATATTTTTTTTTCACACGACTCCTCGATGTATCATTTTTTTGGCCAAATCCCTTTTTGAAAGACCTGGATTTGCCTTCGCCTTCCCAAATACCTTCTTCTTCTACTTCTACAATGGCGCTACAGCCAAAATCGGACCTTGGCCTCCTGATATTCAGGTTCCTTAACATTTTTCATCACTTATTGTGGAAGGGTTGTTAGCCCTTCGCACAACCCTCTTTCTACGAATTTTTTCATTTTCGTAGATTGAGGTGTCCAAGTTATATCCAAGCGGGCAATGTGCTGGAATTATGTACTGCGCCGACCGGGATTTGAACTCACGACCTTCGCATTACAAGACCAACACGCTACCTACTAGGCTACACCCTACCTTCTTCACTACGTCCTTATCACGTATCCGTGATTTTCTTCCAGTTCTTGGGAATCGCTCAACACTTTGAATCTCTTTGGACCAATTTAAAGCCCGGGTCATTGTTGAATTTGCAATGTTGGTTTTTTTTGTAAACACAGAATGTGACGCCGTTGGATTTTCTGCAAAAAAGTGCATAATTTTCTTCCTGTGTTCAATTTCCATCCCTTTTAGTAAACTATTACTTTAAATAGGTATTTTTCTTTTATTATGTAAACAAGAATTTTATTGGTTGGTCACTGCTCTGTGTGCCAATATGCGTAAGTAATGCGAAGGTCGTGAGCTCAAATCCCGGTCGGCGCAATATATAATTCCGGCACATTACCTGCTTGGATATATCTTGGTCACCTCAATCTAAGAAAATGAAAAATTCGTAGAAAGAGGGTTGTGCGAAGGGCTAACAACCCTTCCACAATAAGTAATGAAAAATGTTAAGGAACCGACAAGACGTTTGAAAATATTAAAAGTTCATATATTCAGGCTTCTTTAAGCACTACAGCCCAAATCGGGACTTGGTTTCCTGACTTTCAGGTTCCCTGAGATTTTATTTCTTATTTCGGAAGGGTTGTTAACTCTTCGCACAACCGTCTATCAACGAATTTTTATTTTCGCAGATTGAAGTAACCCAGGTATACCCACGCAGGCAGTGCGCTAGAATTATACTTCGACCTGGATTTATACTCACGATCTTCGCATTGTAGACCAACTCACTACTCACTAGGTTACACCCAGGAACCATATTCAGGCTAAAAATTATTTAAAATGTGAAAAATACACAAAATTTCTTCCATCCGAGTCATTATAATGTTTTTCGGTTTCAAAACTTTTTGTTGTAAAATTAATTTGTATTTTGAGACACTTTTGCTTGTCAACCGTTGATATATACGATATATATATATACCTATATATATTTTTGTTATAAAAAATAATAATAAATTCTTATTTCAGAATCATGCCATAACTAACATATTGTTACATGTTGCTCATCATCTTTCAACGAACACTGATGCAAATAAATGCGCGTGTACGAAATAAAGAACATTTGCATTCAAATGCTACTCGATCGGAATGTTTAGCAGCAACAACTACAAGTATAGAATCGGCCGACAGAGATAAGACTCGGACGACGAGGAATTGTTTTAATGAAGCACTTAACAGCGCTCGACCGAGAGGGAAAAGTCGGGAATAATTCTGCTAATAAGAGCAATATAAAAACGCGACCGTCCAGTCAGTCTGGTTTGGAGCAGTCGATAAGTCAGCCGATGTTTAGAAAGCAAAAGAGTCAAGATTGGCAAGCGATAGTATGTGAACGAAAAAGTTTCAAGCGATTTAGTGCAAACGTAATTAAAATAAAAGCTTGATTTGTCAAACTAGTAGTTTGGTTTTTACTTGAAACCCAGCGGACAATTGCGCACTTCAATATATTTGTCACATTTTTCGATCAATCGTTTCGAACATCGACAAAACTGAGAATTGCGTTGGATGTGAATGGAAGTAGATGAACAAATAAAATTATAAAAAATGTGTTAGAGTTAGAACTATGCCTTGAGAGACATCAGCATTAAAATGGAAAAGATACAACCCTATCTGTTATTGAAATGTTGGTAAAAAAAAAATCAATCCACTGGACAAGGGAAGCATTTCATCCAATTTCCCTGAGTTCGGCTAAAATAGAGAAATGTCATACTTTATCGGATGCTTTGAAAATGTCGAGAAAAAAAATGATTGGCAAGAGGAAATCATTCCTGGAGAAAGCGACATTCAAAATAGCTTGCAAATTGGTTTAGTACGAGCAAAAATGTTTAAGGACAACGGCGAGGATCGCGTCAGGTCCTTACAAAATACTGATTTGTCCTGAGGATATTTCAAGAAGGGGTGTACTGAGCTAGAAGTGACTTCATTCGCAAAATGATGCAATTTTAAATTTAGAAAAGTTGAATTGCTCATAAGAGCCTACAAGCCTTTCACAGAAACAAATATTACGAAAATAGGTCAAGAACTGATTGGAGTTGTAACGTAAATAATAAAGAAATGACAGAACTGCTAAAACTGATAAAAGCCCTTATTTTTGGTGATTAGTGTGCTAAACACTGTTTAAATAATATGCTAGACAGAATAATCCAGTAAAATTGATCTGAATAAAAAGTTATCTAAGAAATTTCATAAAAAATTTTCATTGTAAATTATCAACTTGTATCAAATTTCAATAGATTTGATTTAAAAACAATTTATTTATTGTGATCTTATGAATTTGCTACTTTATTATGTTCTAGATGAAATCTGAGAGTCTATTGTGTTTGCCTTATCGTCTGTAACGCTAAGAAATAATGCTCACACAGAGTCGCCAAGGCTACAGAAATATTTGTTGCTACTCAAAAACCTCGATTCCGGGTGAACTTCTCTCCATCTGTCTACAACATAGCTCTCGAAAGGTTTGACCTATCATGCTGTACAAAAAATAACTTTAAGTTCGTGAACAGGCCACATCTCCGCACTCTTTCTACCCCCACCCATACAAATTTCACGAAATTGTGAAATTTAAAGAAGTTGATTTTTCTCCGAAACCATTTCAGTTATTGACTTGAATATTAGGTCATAGTATAATGATGTAAGTATAATTAACGTCAAAAAATACTGATCTTATCCTTTGACTCCTCCTACACCCGCCCATACAAATGCATAATTTTTAAAAATGCATTTATTCGGTTTTTGCAACTAGCAAAGCTAAAAGAATCAATTTTTGCCATAATCAATTTTATTATAATTTCAACCAATTTTGGAAAAACTGCCAACTTCACCTCATATTTTCTACCCCCTCCCATACAAATTTCACGAAATTTCAATTAAATTATTTTTCTTCAAAGCCGTCAAAGCTATCAACTTTAAATTAAAAAAAAAATACATACACTATTACAAATATCATTCATGTCGAAAAATTTGGTTTTGATTCGAATACTCTTTCCCTTTCCATGCAAATGCACAATTTTGGTAAATGCATTTAATGGATTTTCATTGAAACTAGAAAAAGCGCAAGCTTAAAATTTTTTGCCATAATTTGTCTCTTAATAATTGTAATAAATGCTAAAAAAAAATATAAATTTCGCTTCACTCCTTCTACCACCTCCTATACAAATTTTTGTATTGGAAATTCAAGAAAAGTATTTCTCTTTCGAACATATGAGAGCTATTGACTTGATGTGACGTGGATGTTGATAAGCAGATGCAAAATCAAAACCTTTCCCCTTTTTCTGCCAGCTCCCATACAAATGCTATAAATTCAGACAAAAATTGTTCAATTTCCTCGAGAATTATGAAAGCTACAATCTTTAAATTCAGCATGAAACATTTTGCATTCTACGTTTGGTGCTTTATTCAAAAATTACAACCCTTTACCACCTCCCATACAAAAGCCACTATTCACTATTCGAAAGAATTTGACCCTTTAATGCATTGGGAGTACAGCGAAGTCAGTATGGAATAGGTGAGTGGTGGGGTTACAAGGAAGTTTCTGGAGGTCAACATTGAAACACTGAATGTTGTAAGTTGATCGAATTACGTGGGATGGTAATGTATTCCACAGCCTTGATGTATGGTTAACAAAACAGGATGCCATTTGCATTGCACACAATTGCAATGTGATGCAGCTTGCAATTGTGAAATAACAATTTTCAAATTAAATCTATATTTTTCGAATTATTCAATTATATCAAACTGACCAATAAAGATGAAGCACGCAATATACGCACAACCTTGTAAAAATTTGCGATATTTAGCGAAATACAATATTTCAACAATAGTTATCTATCGATTTCTTTCAAAGTAACATAAACAAGGCATTGTTCGCAAAAGGTGTTATTATGCTCGATTTCGGTGGAAAAATTCCATCGAATGTTTTCAATTAACAATTTATATTTGCTAACGATAATGTGGTCAAGTCCTTCTAAGTGTACTTTAGAAAAATGCTTCTAGATGTTCTCTAGCGGCGATATCGACTTGATCTCATCGGCAAACAAAGATGTTCATGGAATCGTGAATCAAAGCTAGCCCAGTCTTCGGACGTGTACATACATCGAAGTACTAAATATTGATAGGTTCTTGTTGATACTTATGGTGAACCGACATAACACTAACATCCGTTTGCCATTAGCATTTTTTTGTTATTGTTGGTGTACGTATCTCTATTATTTAATTTTTTCTCCAAAACCGTTTTATGAAGTAATTGAACATTTAAGTCACGAACAAGTAAAGGTAAAGTCCATTCGATCTTTTCTGGGCTATTTACCTGAGATGAAAATCAAGGCGACCAAAACAACGAACGGGCTGAAAGTAGGCATTATCGGCTAAATTTAATTTTTTTTTGGTTCGATATCCTTGCAATTGGACAAACTTTCACAGCACTTAGCAAACAATAATTTCACTGGATTAAATCACTAGAACTTTACTCCACTATTTTTTTTTATTATCTCGGAATCCTTAATGAAAACTTGGAGTCGTACTGATTGAACACTTTCCTTCCGCTAGCTTCTTTAATAGTTCCAGCTCGAGTCGCGCTTCATAACTGAGGGAGCCGCCATTTGGTCAGTCCGTTTTGTTCGCTGCAAGCAAACATCTTCCGACGAGTATTGAACGTGGGTACGCCAGCTTGTGTGCTAGTGCTGACTTCAATTACATGGGGGTCATATCTTGACTACCGCTCGCTCATATCTATCATTCTTCACTTGATTCAGGCGATGACACCTTCAAGTCACCTCACCTGTTACTCCTATGGCTCCAGTTTAATAAGAAGACTATGGGGTCAAAGAAATGCCGCCAAATTTCTTTGTAAAGATGAACCGAGTAAATGACTTTCATTGTCGTTAGGCATCACGCTACACACTTTAGACTACAGCTAGTAGCTAGAGTACCTACTTAAAAAGCTGGCGGTTTATTGACGAATCTCAGCTGATTCAAACTGGAAGATGTTTTTTGATGTGATGAAGAAAATCGGCAATTAAGCTATAATATAGTGAGTCGGTATGCAAATTATCTTATGTGTGATTTGTCCGGAATTTTTTAATAAGTTTTTTTTTTTTTTTTTTCAAGATGATGGACTTCTTTTTTTCTTATGATTTAATGTGGAATAAAAAAACAACCCAATCGAATTATGTATGAAAATAAAAATAAATCGAACTTGTCTTATCTAATGTAGGTTTTGTCTTAGGAGTGGTTTTAACCTACATGGAGTGTGTAAGAACAAATTCTTTCTGAGAGGAGGTAGAGAATATCATCATGATTTGAAGTGTTTTTGAATGTTTTTGGCATGTGCCGTGACCGACATGAAGATAGAAAACAACTTAGGAAATTGTTGAACTTTGAAACTCAACATGAACAATTCCTAGTAAATAGCAGCCAAGTGTATTTTACAAACAGAACAGAGCTACGATTGCGAGTAAGCCCCAATCATACGATACTCTACATGAACTAATTTTTTTCCTTTTTAAGAAATCATTATGTATTGTATGGGGGGTGGTTCAAGGGTAAATTTGCAGCGATGAACAGTCTTCGTCAACAGAGTCGGACCAGCGTTTCCTGGGTTTTCCCACTGGCCTCCAGCCCTCCGTTTTTCCCTCGAATACCTTTTTAGGTATTCGAGTTCCGTTCATCCTTTGTACATGGCCAGCCCATTGCAGCTTCCGCAGTCTGATGATAGTGGAAACCTCCGGTTCGTCAAATATATCATACAGCTCACTGTTGTATCTAATTCGCCATCGGTCACCATCACGTTTCGCTCCAATTATTCGTCTCAGGACCCGTCTTTCGAAAGCGTTCAACATATTTGCGGATGCTTGTGTAAGGGTCCATGTTTCGCATCCGTAGCAAAGCACAGGTCTTACTATTGATTTGTAGACTTGGAGTTTGGTCTTCCTGTGTACGCAGCTGGCCTTAAGAATAGCTAAGACTGAATAATACGTTTTATTTGCGAGCTGGATTCGTCTTTTTATTTCGTTCGATTCATTTCCACTCTTTGTCAATTTTGTGCCTAAATATATGAATTCGTCCACATTTTCCAAATTATATTCGTCAATTGTAATGTTTTGTCTATTGGGGGTCCTTTTCCTTGTTTGTGCCATTATTTTCCTTTTTGGTTTCATTGATTTATAGGCCAACTTCTTTTGCTGCTTGATCGAGTCTTAGTAGAATTTCTTTTGCGGATGTGAAAGAGCGTGATAATATGTTGATATCGTCCGCATAACCCACTATATGGCTGAATTTATAAAGCAGCGTACCTCTTGTGTCAACGGGTAACTTTCTGATGACGTATTCTAAAGCTAGGTTAAAAAGCAGAGGGGCCAGCCCATCACCCTGTTTTAGTCCGACCTTTGTGTCAAAGGCATCAGTTAGTTGGCTGTTGACTCTGACTTGTGATGTTGTTGATGTCATCGTCATTTTGGTCAGTCGGACTAGTTTTGCTGGGATGCCAAAATGCAGCATTATTTTGTACAGTACGTTTCGATCAATACTGTCGTATGCTTGTTTAAAGTCCACAAGAACCTGGTGAACGTCGATGTTGAACTCCCAGCATTTTTCAAGCACTTGCTTGACAGTAAAAAGTTGATCACTCGTTGATCGACCAGCTCTAAAACCGCCTTGGTACTCCCCAATCACATTGTCAGCGTAAATTTTAATCTTATACTCATACAATTAGTGTGCTAGAATTATACATCGACCGGGGTTTGAACAAACAAATTTTGCATTGTACACCAACATGCTACCCACTAGGCTAGACTCAAGTTCATAAAAATTGCAGGTTCCAAATTTCATTCCAGGAGAATCTGCTTCTTTTAAAGTTATGAAGTTGTATGATGTTCCGTTGGAGAAGCTAGAAGCCGTGAAGCGTTCTAACCTTAATTTTTCATCTACTATGACATATACACAATTTAAACCTTCTAGACGAACGGACTTGCGATTTGAAATTCTTTAGTGATAATATTGTTACTTACCATCATTATGCCGCTCATCGAATGGTCGATATCCACAGCCACTATTCTTGATTAGAACAATACGAACGAAGCAACAACAATTAGACGCGCTCACAAATTCCGATAAAATTGCATGCCGATACATATTCGACCACTCATAGCCAGTCGGCATGGACGATAGCGGTCAGGGATGATTCGGCATAAGGAGCCAAAAGCGATCGACAATGAAATTGTTTAGCATGACGGTCCCACAAAAACGAATTGAAAAGGGTGAGCGTTCGTGATGGAGATCAGATTATTGCGTGATAAAGTAGCGACAGAGAAATTGTATTAGCTGGAATCGAATTTCGGAAGCGAGAGATTCGACGTTGGGAAAGCGATATAGCGAACAAAAAGTGTTAAAGTTAATCGAGAAAGCGAAAAATAAAGTTTGTGTTTATTTTAAATTAAAAGCGATCTAGTTTTCGTTTTACTTGAAATTCAGCGAACCCTAGCACACTTCAATATGAACTCATCCATTTTTTTTTCGATCGCATTTTTAAATTATATAAACTTTGTGACAAACTTTTAATACATTTTTCGTAATTATTTCACAGTGCATTTTGAATTGAAGAAAAGATTTTCGGATTTCAATTTGCACTAACAATCGTGACGTTTTGGTCGCTGCTGAGACTTTAATCAAAGTGTTTGAATTTGATAAAGGTCTCTGTAGAGACCGAAACGTCAGTATTAATTAATTAGGACCGAATGAAATTCGGAAAATTTTCGTTTAGTTTATAATACCCTTAAATTTCATTGAGAAGATAATTGACCTAATCTGAAGTTGAAATGATGCCATCATAGCGCGTTAGCTATTATCAGATTTTGATGAATTTGACAAGTCATTTTAATACATATAATGTTCTAGTAATAAGGTGATTCCAAATTCGAGAAACCCATTGTAATTTTGGTTGATATCAGCCTATTTTGCGAAAGTTAGGCTTTCGCGTATTAAGCCCAAGGGAAATGAATTTTTTGTATGAAAAATCATAGTTGGCGAAAAGCTTCGTGATTTATTAAATTTCCATTTTTGCTGTTTCTAGTGAAAATGTGAGCGTTTTTTCGTATCCATGACATTCTGCAAACACCAAATATATTTTTCACGACTTTTCAAGGGGAACATATTATTAATAAGATAAACTGCTAACAAGTCGGGCGCAACTCTATTATTTTTGGGACAAGTTGAAGGTGCATGAAAAGCCAATATGCAAGTTAAAGTGGTTAGGGACGACTAAGTGGAACCCCCTTTCACAAGTGGAACCCCCATTCACAAGTGGACCCCTTTTAGGTCAGGTTTGCTGTCAATTCAACACTTAATTGCGAATACGATTAATAGCTCCCGCACATGTAATCAATATTTCATTCGTTTATGTAAGTTTGGGCTTATGAGGGAAGGGAGGGATGATATTAAGGGTGGGTGGATGTCAATAATTTTTCAATTGATTGCTTCAATTACGTCCAATATTTTCGGCATAGAATGTAAGTTTCATAGACGAAGTTGCATAGAATTTTCATAAAATTTCATTCACGAAACCAATCATTTGTATGGGAGGAGGTAAGGGAAATGAAAAATTTGTGATGCAGTTTTATTTCATTTCTCTTGTAAGGTGCTCGTACAAAATTTCGAGTTCGTAGCTTTAATTTGTTGGTTAGCAGTTGTTTTATTGAAATTGGTCGAAATCATACTTTTGTATGGGAGGGGGTAGAAGGACAAGTGCGATCTTAAAACTTTTGACGCAGTTCCGTTTCAACTATTTTTGAAAGTTTTCGTGCAAAATTTCAAATTGATAGCTTTTATTTTTTAGGAGATAATTGATTTTTTAAAAATGGTCGAAAAAATAATTTTGTATGGGAGAGTTAGAAGCTTGGAAGGTATTCAACCAGTTAATATTTTATCCTTTTAAAGATTTTTTAAGTGCATTTCGCAAATTTTCAAGTTTCTACTTCAAGTTTCTACGTTCAAAAATTTTCAGTGGTTTTTTCATTGCACATGAAACAGGGGTGTCGGTGCATAACAACTGTGGAATTTTTATTATTTTTTCTATATGTACAACAAATAGATGTATCCACATGGAAAATTTAAACTTTGTATCTTTCACCAGAGCCCTTAAACAATCACACAAAATTTTCGACATTTTTGGTTACCACCTCCCTCCCCTTACACCTCCTGACGTAAAATTTTTACCAAATTTAATAACTATCTAGTTCTACAATTCGATGAAATTTGAATTTGATATCTGTACTTAATTTTGAATTATAGCGGTTTGAAATTTTGGAAAGTGCACCATTTTTGGAATGCTCCCCACATCCTCCCACTACTATTTTGTCGAAAAGTTATATTTTTCTCGTATTTCTCTAGTATAGCTTAATAAAGGTTCTAAGATTCAATTACATAGCTTAATAAATAGCCGATATATTGATTTTTAAGTGTTTTTCTTTGCACCCCTCCTGACCCTCCTCCTATAATAATTAGCTTCTATCTGAAATGATTCTAGTGGATCTCTGTGCCATCTTAATGGTCTCAAAATATCAATTTTTTATGAAAAGTGATTTCGAAGATATAATCATTTGAAAAAAAAATACGGCCTACAATTGGTTCTTAGCCCCCATTTTTGCATCCCAATGGATAAAAAAATTTAATTATTTTTGAAAGTTGTCCCACAAACCCCTCTATATGTATGTTGATTTTTAGCTTCCTAGCTGTGACCTTTCTATCTTTTAGGGTTTGGGAGTTAATGTGCGCTGAGCGTACACACCGGCGTACGGCGTACAGACAGACGGATTTTTTTTTTGCACTTTTAGGCTGAAACGCGAAAAAACAAAATTTCAGGGTAGCAAATTTTTTTTTTCCAAGTCGATCACAATACTTTATTATTAAAATAATAAAGTAATATTGTGATCGACACAGTCGATCACAATACTTTATTATTAAAATAATAAAGTAATATTGTGATCGACACAGAAAAAAAAATTTGCTACCCTGAAATTTTGTTTTTTCGCGTTTCAGCCTAAAAGTGCAAAAAAAAATCCGTCTGTCTGTACGCCGTACGCCGGTGTGTACGCTCAGCGCACATTAACTCCCAAACCCTAAAAGATAGAAAGGTCACAGCTGGGAAGCTAAAAATCAACATACATATAGAGGGGTTTGTGGGACAACTTTCAAAAATAATTAAATTTTTTTATCCATTGGGATGCAAAAATGGGGGCTAAGAACCAATTGTAGGCCTAAAAATGCAAAACAGAGTTATCATTCGGTGCAAAGCCCAATCATATGATACTCTAGATGAAATGGGAAAGACTTTCTCTTTCGAATAGTGAATAGTGACTTTTGTATGGGAGGTGGCAAAATCAGAGGAGAGAGGTTTGTAATTTTTTTTATATAACACTGAACGTACATAGTATTCAAAATGTTTCATGCTGAATTTAAAGTTTGTGTCTTTCATAATTTTCGAGGAAATTCAACAAATTTTTTTCCGAATTTGTGGCATTTGTATGGGAGGTGGCAGAGAAAGTGGTAGGCTTTGGATGATTTTGAATCTGTTTACGCACAACTTCACTCCACTATTGTAATGAAACTTGCACAGCTTGTTAGGTATGCTCAAGAATGTAATCTGATTTTGGTTTTTTTTCCATCACCTCATGCCTTCTCCCATAGAAAATGACTCATTTTCAAAAATATGTAATAATCAAATTTTCTGGAGAGCTGTTAAAGCTAAAAACTTGAAATTTTGAATATAGTATTTGTATCATAAATATATATATAATATTTGTATCATAAATATTTCCACACTCCTTCTATCACCTCCCATACAAATAGTGCAATCCCACTAAATACAATGCACTAAGTTTCTCAGTACCTATTCAATTTTTGAAGCATAAATTTGGTACAAAAGAATTTTATAGTTATTCTAGCAGGATGTGAAACAAATTAGTTCAGTGCTGTCACCCCTTCTACCACTCCCCATACAAAATTTCTTAAGATCACTGAAATTTTGATTTCATCTATAGTACCGTATGATTGGGCCTTACGCGCAATCGTTGACCTGTTACGTTTCTGAGCTTATTGTAATTTCATTTAGACTTTTTTTAGAATTAAAACAAGCTACAACTATTTACGAAACATCGCCAAACAGGCTCTGGATTATAATCCTCAAGGAAGACGTCGGGTTGGTCGACCATTTTACACATGGAAGCAAACAGTTTACCAGGAGGCCAGAGGAATAAACAAGTTCTGGCAACGGCTTAAGGCCGATCAGGATCGCGCCTTGTGGAAGAGAGTTGTTTCTGTGCTATACCCCTATAGGGGGATCTTAACAGGAATTTGATTAATTGATTGACAATTATTTACATATCCTTAAAGCTCTCTCTTCAATATATGATCTCAAATCACTCCCGCGAGCACGGGCCTGCCCCATACACAAATACGAGTATCATGGTCTTATTCTTAAATATTTATGGTTGTAATACCAATAAAATACAAAACTTTGTGTTCAAAGAGCCGTTAAACTAATTAGATTACACATCCCAAATAATGTATTACTAACTACATTCTCAAAAATTGCATATTATTGCGATTTTTACGCGAGTGAGTCGCTGGCGTTTGCTAGTGATAAATAAATTTGCAAAGTTTCATTCAAATCGAACGAGTGGTTCCAGGGAAAATGGGTCATGAATTTACCACTGAGAAAGCCTATCGATATGCTCCCTTAAATGGTTATAGTATTAAAAGCGAAGTAAAAAAGTGACATAAGAGTCATTTGAGTGTTTTTTTTTTTTAAATTATGAGTGAAATGGTTTTTTCCTCGACGATTTCGCTGTTTCTGTGGAGTAGATTGAAAATTTCATTTGCATTCAACTGGATACTTGGCTTAAGATATGAATTTCTGTGTTCATTATTAACATGAAAATGGAACTTTAGCTAATCCAAAATTTGTTTAACTCAGAAGGAACCTAATTATGCCACTTTAGGCTAGTACCGGAATTAGAGGAGAGGAGAGCTAGGGTGTAGTCTAGTGGGTAGCGTGTTGGTCTACAATGCGAAGGTAGTTCTAGAACACTACCTGCTTATGTATACGTTAGTTACCAAAATCTACGAAAATTAAAATTTTGTAGAAAGAGGGTTGAGCGAAGGGCTAACAGAAGATCAGGAGACCAAGGTCTGATTTGGGCTGTAGTGCCATTGTAGAATAGAATGAATGTAAAGAAGGAGAGGGAGAAGGAGAATGAGGATGAGAAGATGAATAAGAAAAAGAAGGGGAAAGATAAGTAGAAGGAGAACGGGAATGGGAACGAAGAGTAGAAAAAGAAGGATAAGTATGTACTTTCGACATAATTTGCGCTATACTTGCGACATGATTTGCGAATGTTAAAAATTAATTTTAATAGAAGGCTCGCGAAAACGTTTCGAACGGGCGAATATTCTCAATGAGAATACCAGACCAACTCATTTACCATAAACTAATAAACACCATTCGAAAAGTCTTTTTTGTGCTTTTTTCTTACGCTGAAATTTCGCAACTTGACAGAAATTGTAAATCTCTTCCGTATAATAATTATTTTCGAGAGATTTGTGTACATTTTGGCTTCATTAGGAATGTCAAAATTTTTTAATATCAAACATGGAAAGATTTTTTATGATATGATGTATCGAGTAGGTGATGAGACCAACAGAACTAAGTTGTTTCGAATCTCAGGCTTATCGAACATCTTAACAAGTTCAGGCGACAACTAAAGGCTCTCTAAAAAATAATCCTAACAAAGTTCAACCAGAAAATCAGAAGGTCCAAAATAAACTGCAAGAAATCGTTCTGCCTGAGAATAGATGATTGAACAAGTAGCTCAAGTCTGTATGGGATATTTTCGAAAGGGCGCACGAATAAAATGGAGTTGTTAGAAAGGTCAAATGGTTTGATCGCAAAAAATGTAAAATAGAATTCTTAACACAAGCTAATTTTTTACGATCCTCGACCATTAAGACAGCAATGGAGACAGCCGTGGCATTCCAAGGATCTTTATGCAACGTAGATTAGACTGTAAAAAAGCAGCAAAAATTTTCACGGTAAAGAAAGTAAGATGAGCAAATAAAATTTTTGAATCAGAAATAAGCGGCATATTGCCTGTATTTCTGCAAAGAAGTATGGAGCTACTTCTTCCTACAATTAAGATTATTTTCAGAACCAGTCATGCCCGGAGTATATATAGGCATTCAAAATGAGACTTACAGTCAAGGTTATTTGCATACCAATATCTGGACGTAGGCCTAATTTGCAACCTAAACCGTATCGTTCGATTAGCTTAACACCATTCCTTAAGATCTTAGAAAAGATTTTAGATAGGAATGTCAGTGATCGCACTGTCAAATTTGGTGATTCATTTTTAAACCGGACTGATTGAATATGGAATTCGATGCCCATCTCAGTATTCCGCAAGATTATAACATTCAATAATTCAAGAAAAATATTCATAGCCACTATCGTTATTCCCAAAAACCAATATTCTTCTCACCTCACCGGAGCTGTGCTTTAGTACAAAAGGATAACCTCTCTAAATCCAGTGTCACATAAAAAAATATACATATAAAACTGTGTCGACTGAATCTTGCCCAAAACAAAGCTTAGTTATAGAAATCGAGAAATTGACGATAGATATGGAAATCGTAGTAGAAAAGTAGAAATCCTAGGCATAGAAGTGGCATTTGATAATATGGAACATGCATGTATCGGTCAATCTATAGGAAGCTTGGAACTAATTCAAAAATGTGTCGGGCTATGCTCGAGGGCAGAATTACAAAATCAACTTTATGAAATACCACCAGGAGGATATTTTTATCAATTATATGGTTTCTCATATTTGTAAATATTCTTTTAGAGCTTATAAACTCTGGAACATATAGAGGATCTGGCCACCCTAATCAATGACTTGTAAGAGACACTGCTACCGAGATAGTTCATGATGCTTTACATCAGATAGCAAAAATGCAGAATGGGGTAATCAACAAAAAGAGAATTAAACGTAAAATAAAAAAAAACCAACAATATTTGGTGAAACAATAGAATAGTGAGGTGCAATTTCTTGGAGTAATTCTATATGAGAAACCTGCATGGAATGTCTGGTCTTGCAGAAGGATTCAAGGATCCAAGGCTAATTTACTTGATGTATACTACTGTTTCCTGTTATATAGCAACATATACAGCATCTATATGGGGGCACAAGACACTACAGAAAACTACTTAGCGAAAGATAACAAAATTACAAAGACTTGCTTGCATTGAAATATTAGGAGTATTAGAAGAGCGGCTCTTTTCACAGCTATGGAAAAAGAGCAATCGTAATCGATTAGAAAAGAGTAATTGTTTTCATCCATGGTCATGAGGCCAGTTGGAGTCGTAGCACCATTGAAGAAAAAATAAAAGCTGCATTTGATATTGTATTCTTACAAACAATTTTTTTTTTGATAAGTGTGAATGTGACATCGTCAAGTAATTTACATAATGGTTTAATACACAAAACTATACCAGTTTTAATTATTTCCAAAGTATTATCGTATTTTAAAATGTATTTAAAATTTTAATAGATCCGAATTTAATTGCTAATTGGTGCTAATAACATATTGCTGAAACGACCATTTTTATGGAAAATAATAAAATTTGCAATCGATTAGAAGATAGTTATTTCTTTTGTCCAATACTTATTCAATTTTTTTTCAAATTAACTTAAAGTAGAGACATGAGCGAGCTAACTACTTCACGACCGGGGTTGCGAAAGAGCTCATAAACAATAAAATGCAAGAGAGATTGTTATAATACGAGATCGCTTTAAAATTTAGAAGGGGTTGGGGGTGGGTGGAGAGGATCTGTGGCTATAACTGCCGCCCTCCTGCTGCCCAGTTAGCACACTTCTGAACAGATATATTGTATTCTATGTAGGATACAAGATACTACGATTTATTTTTAAATTTAAGAAAATATTTAACAATCCAAACCGCTTTTGCTTTGTTATATTCAGTTTTACAACTTATCATCTCTTTGTGTAGATTCCTTTTAAATAAGAAAATTAAAGTTGAGATAAGAATATGGCATAGTTAGACCACTGTAAAAATTTGTTGACCGTTAGTTAACAAATTTTCAGGGTATAATTGTTATGAATTATAACCAATATAACATACATCTTAAAATAATGCGAAAACCATGTTTTCTCTCTTTAAATTATATATATAAGTTGATGATGGAGTAAAAAAAGGGAAAAACTAAACATTTTTTTAACCAGATTCGTTTTAACAGAAACCTAATTACCTTATACTAAATCTCAAACATTTACTCTTCTTAAATTTCGATAAGAACTAGGGATCTATTTTATAAAGTTTTAAATACTTCAATTTAGTAAGACACTGCGTGGATAGATTTCAAAACTTACGCTTTGCGCCAATAGGTGGAGAAATAAAAAAAAGAGCTTTCGAAGCTCAACGGTCTTCAGTTTTTCCGGTTGAACTGGAACGAAAAAGCTTTTAATTGAACTTTGTAGGAATTGAACTTTTTAAGAATTGAGCTTCGTATGAGTTGAACTTTGAAGGCTTCGTGTTCTATAGTAAACACATAATAATGCTGTGCTGAGCATTTCATTGCGAAAGCATTTATAGGCAGATAGACATATAATTATTTCTAAGATATTTTTATCAAATCGCAGCTAATTATTTGCATTTAGCTTGCATAGAGTGACAATAGTGGTTAATTGGTAATAATGGATAATTGATAATTATTATTTGAAATGGTAATCTTATAATTGTAGTTTTATGAAATTGAATGGTTTTGTACTGTACACTTTTTTTATTGCATACATTTAATTGATTTAGAAGCGATAATTTGGGCGCGCTGAAATCCAAGTCACTGGGTAAAAAAAGATTGAATTCTGAGACTAGATGTTGAGATTTGTATGCTTTTGGAATACAAAGTAAGATTCATAGTACAGGTGTGCTCGAACTATTTTTATTCACTACATGAAATATTAGAGTTTATTGTGTTTGCCTTACCGTTCGTAACGCTAAGATAATGCTCTCAGAGAGCCGCCGAGGAAACAGAAATAATTGTTGCTGCACAAAAATTTCGATTCCGAGTGATCGTCTGTCTACAACATAACTCTCGAAAGCTTTGACTTATCGTGCTGAAATTTGTTATATGTCATTTTTAGCAAAAAAATAATTTTACGTTCATGAATGGGCTGTCATGCCAAAAATACAAATATCAATGATACAAATTCAAGAAAAGCGTCCATCTTTCGAACAAATCAGAGCTATAGACTTAAAAAAAAGTATAGTGATAAGGATGTTGATAAGCAGTTTCATTCAGTAACGTATGATTGGGCTTTATGCAAAAATTAAACTTTAAGCCCGTTTAGGGCTATATCGTCTCACTCCTTCTATCCCCTCCCATAAAAACTTCGTGAAATTTTGAAATTCTAAGAAATTGATTTCTCTTCGAAACTACTTAAGCTATTGACTTGACATTTCGGTAAAAGTATAATGATATACACATCATTAACATCACAAAATATTGATACGATCCCCTTACTCCTTCCAACCCTCCCATACAAATGCACAATTATGAGACAATCATTTTTTTGATTTTTGTAAAAATTTGTAAGGCCGAAAAAACGAATTTTTCAACTAATTTTATTATAATTGCAATCAGTTTTGAGAATAATTACGAACTTCCTCACACTCCTTCTACCCCGTCCCATACAAAGTTCGCGAATTTAGAAATTTCAACTAAATTATATTTCTTCGAAACTATCAAAGCTATTGACTTGAAATCTTGTGGAAAGTATTATAATAGAAATATCATTAATAGCGTAAAATTTTGTTTTGATGCGTATACTGCTTCTAGCCTTTCCATACAAATGTATAATTTTAGTAAATGCATAATGTATGTAAAAGAACTCGATTAAATGCTAAAAAAAATATTAGCTTCGCTTCATTTTCCATCCAATCATAATTCTGTTAAGTTTACATTTACTATATATGAAATCTGAGGGTATATTGTGTTTGTCTTACTTTTTGTAACGCTAAGAAATAATGCTCGCACAGAGTCGCCAAGGGTACAGAAATATTTGTTGTTGCTCAAAAATCTCGATTCCGAGTGACCGTCTATCCGTCTGTCAACAACATAGCTCTCGAAAGCTTTGACTTGTCGTGATGGAATTTGTCATATGTTATTTTTAGCAAAAAAGTAATTTTAAGCTCGTCAATAGGCGACATCCCTCGACTCTCTCCCACACAAATTTCATGAAATTTCGAAATTTAAAGAAATTGATATTTCTCCGAAATCATTTCAGCTATTGAATTTTAAATTAGGTAAAAGTATTATGATGTGAATATCATTGGCGCCAAAATATATTGATCTGAGCCCCTTACTTCTTCTACCCCCTCTCATACAAACGTACAATTTTCAAAAATGCATTTATTTAGTTTGCATTGTAACTGGCAAAGCTAAAAGAACCAATTTTTGCCATAATTCATTTTATTATGATTGTAATCAATTTCGGATAAGCTATCAACTTCACCTCACTCTTTCTACCCCCTCCCATACAAATTACACGAAATTCTGAATTTAAATTAAATTATTCTTCTTTAAAACCGTCGACGTTATCAACTTTCAATTTTGAGAAAAGTATACTATTACAAATATTATTGATTAAAAAAAATGTGGTTTTAATTCGAATACTCCCTCTACTCCCTCCTATATAAATGTATAATTTTGGTAAATGCAAATCGATTTGCATTGAAACTAGAAAAAACTTAAAATATTGCCAGAATTTGTCCCTTTATAATTGCATCAATTGCTAAAAAAAAACATTTGAACTGCGCTTCACTCCTTCTACCACCTCCCATATAAAATTTTGAAAATTCATGAAAGGTATTTCTCCTTCGGACATACGAGAGCTATCGACTTTAAAATTGTAACGATTGTTGATAAGCAGATTCAAAATCATCAAAATCCTCCAACTTTTTCTGTCACCTCCCACACAAGTACCATAAATTCAGAAAAAAATTGATCAATTTTCTCGACAATTATTAAAGCTACAAACTTTCAATTACATGAAGCGGTTACAATCCTTCCCTCTCTTCTTTTACCATCTCCCATACATATCATGTCACCATTCACTATTGCAAAGAATTTGAGATGACATGTTTTTGGTACAATAAGCTATTTCCTATTTCATCTAGTGTATCATATTATATTATTATCGTATAATAATTCCTTTAAGTTTTTTTTATATTTTCGGGCTCTGGACTATTAAAACATACAAAAAAAAATTTTTTAGCAATTGCCGAACCGAACCGTTTTTGAGGAAAGCAATCTAAATAAAGATACTGTTGTGGGTTTTTACCAATTTCTTTCACACTTTTCCTTCAAAATTGAATGAAACAATTTTGAGCCACAAAAGAAAGTGGGATTTCTTACATAAATACATGCATACATGCATTTTTCGAACCAGAGCGAGTAAGTCGACTCTTTCCAGCCTTTCTATCCACAGTTGTATTCGCAAGAGTGTATACACTATTAATTTTTTTTCCTCGAGTCTACCTTTTAGTATCTAGTACACCCTAGTCCCTCATGTGGTGGCTTATAGTGTTTCTAACTGATTTAGTCGTGGATTCTGAAAAGCGCGGTGGTCAGCAGGCTGCTTTGCAGCTTCAGATCTCCAGTTTTAAATCTACTCATCTGCACAATAGCGTCTAGTTTAGGGCTTGTTTATATTCCATAGTGTGGCAAAGGTGGACCGAAATTTAACATCGTTTAACTGTTCTGAACATCAAGAACTGTGCGCGGTTTATAATACTTTACTAAGAAGTCACAGACAAAAATTTTTAAGTAACAATTTATCTTAGGGTGCATGAAATTTGCAAAAGAAATCATTAAACTCACCACTACACGAATGGTGAAATGTGTAAGGCGAATTCGCCTTCGTCTACGACTTCTTGCATGGAGGGACTCTTGTTTCTACAAGCCGTACTGGCCAGAAACTGGAACAAAAAGCAACAAATCGCAGTAACCACTTTCCAGAGGGTGTACTTTATTTTTTTTTTGTTTTGAAAAAAAAAGCACAGGCGCCTTATGTGTAAGAGCTAGCAAACATTGAACACCAGATTCGAATTAAGCGACCAAATTTCGGCTGCAGTTGCTTTGCATTTTATTATCTTCTACAAATGCAATCTCAGCTGAAATAGGGTTTGTTTGTGAAACCGATGATGCGGCTTATGAAGAAAGATTCTGGGTGGTATATTTATGTATCGGCGATATCTTTTAAAAGTGAATATTTTGCGATGTTATTAGTTGATTCTCGTAATGTCATTTCATCTTTATGCGTTAAGTAGATTTATGTTGATATGTAACTACATATTTTTTTTTTATATTTGTTTATTTACTTGAATACTTGTTTATTTTTCCTACGTTAATTATATTTAGTAAATAAAATAAGAGCTGGTCTACAATGGATGTAGTAATTTCGGCTTCGGCTGTGCACATAAGCTTATATAAAATTTAACAAAGTAGGCATAAGATTCAAAAACTTCTCCTTACAAATTCAAGCGGAACTTTAAGGTGACATTTTTGTGTTTCATACAAATGAATTTTGGTGAAGTCGAAGCCGAGTCTGCTGCATAGATTGTACAACCACTCTATGCATCTGAAGGAAAAGTGGTTCTCTCAGTGAAATTTTCATCAGCAGTTTTTCCGCAATTATTAAGAGCTTCATAGTGGTTGAAAGAATAGATTCCCATTCAATAGGCCGATAGAGTATTACAGAGTGAACTAAAGCAATAATGAAATGAAAATACTATCATAGTAATTTAACTTACTTTATTGCCAAGAATTCTTCTGCATTCTGTAGTGAGAAGTATATTCTAATATTCCTATTTGATTTGGTCACCTAAAAATAATTAACACGCTTACATTATCGCCCTAGAAAATATGCTAAACAAATTCTTGCGGTAGATTGTTTAACAAGGCAAATATTCCTCATGAATTAAATGATTACAATTTGATCCTGACGTTTACTAATTTATGTGCGAAAGGACTTATTTTGAAGCTGTGAATCTTATCAGGGTGTTAAGTAATCTAGTTGATTTTTTTCTTCTTTCTAGAGTTTTTAAGATTCTTTCAATAGCGAGGGAAAAAATATTCATATCCGCAAGAAAGGAATTATGCCTGTCCAATCAACGTAACACGATCTAAATTTACTAAGCTGATAAAACGTTAAATTTGTGTTTGAGGATTGCGATTTAACAAACTGGCATTTGGTACGGAATCTCTACAGCTTGGTAGACCGTCAAAGTTGAAACTATATATTATAATATATATTTTTCTGCGTGGCATTGTGCAGTGAGCAGTTACAAATCCTATAGCTAAGTATTTTTATACTCTAGATGAAATCTGAGAGTATATTGTGTTTGCCTTACCGTTTGTAACGCTAGGAAATAATGCTCGCACAGAGCCGCCGAGGGTACAGAAATATTTGTGGTCGCTCAAAAA
The DNA here is from genome assembly GCA_963669355.1 of Chorisops tibialis. NCBI lineage: Eukaryota > Metazoa > Arthropoda > Insecta > Diptera > Stratiomyidae > Chorisops > Chorisops tibialis. The sequence continues at coordinate 255,724,514 of OY770263.1, forward strand.
CTTCGATTCCGAGTTGCTGTCTGTCCATCTGTCTACAGCATAACTCTCGAACGCTTTGAGCTATCGTGCTGAAATTTGTTGTGTGCCATTTTTAGCAAAAAAGAAACTTTAAGTTCGTGAATGGGCTACATCCCCCCACTCCTTCTACCCGCTCCCATACAAATTTCACGAAATTCCGAAATTTTTAGAAATTGATTTTTCTTTCAAACTATTTAAGCTATCAATTTGAAATCTGGGTTAAAGTATTATGATACAGATGTCATTAATATGACGGAATATTGATCCGATCCCGTCACTTCTTCTACCCCTCCCATACAAATGCATAATTTTGAAAAATGCAGTTTTTCGATCTTCATTGAAACTAGCAAAGTTATAAAAACGAATTTTTGCCAAAATTAATTTTATTATAATTCCAATCAGAATTCAAAAAAAATTATCAACTTCACCTCACTCCTTGTACCCCCTCCCGTACAAATTTCTCGAAATTTTGAAATTTAAATTAAATTCTTTTTCTTCGAAACAGTTAAAGCTATCAACTTGATATTTTGGATAAAGTATAAAAATAGAAATATCAATAACGAGAAAAAAATGTGTTTTGATACGTACACTCCTTCTACCCACTCCCATACAAATGTAGCATAAACTTAAAATTTTGCCAGAATTTGTTTTTTAATAATTGCAATAAATGCGAAAAAAAATTATCAGCTCCTCTTCACTTCTTCTACCCCCTCTCATACAAATATCAGTATTATAAATTCAAGAAAAGCATTCCTCCTTCGAATATATTAGAACTATCTAATTTGAAATTGAATCAAAACGTGGTGATAAGTAGTTTCAAAATCATCTTAAACGCTCCACTCTTCTGCCACTGCCTATACAAATGCCTCAATTTCAGGAAAACTAAGTCCAATTGAAAATAATGAAAGCTACAAACCTTAAATTCAGCGCGAAATATTTTGCATACCACATTAGGTGTCATATCCAAAAATTACAAACCTTCCTCCTCTCCTTCTATCACCTCCCATGCAAAAGTCACTATTAATTATTTAAAAGAATTGTAGGTGACATACTTTCCGGTACATTGAACTCTTTCTCATTTCATCTAGAGTATCATAATTCTTTTATGTTTCTTGTTTAATTTTGATCAAATGAATTGCAATTTTTAAAGCACCATTGAGCGTTTTGGCACTAAGTTTTATAGCTTTACAGATAATTTTTAAACTTTTCCATTGTGAAGACAGATTTGTTTTCATTATTATTTACTAGTCGCGACCTGAAGTAAGTCACTGTGCGTAAGTTATCATATTTATAATACATACTATATTTAAGTACTCTGTTCACCAATAGGTGGCCAAATTAGCAAGAAGCTTTCGAAGCTCAGAACTTGAAAAGTCCACGGGCTCCATGTGTTTCCGGTGAAAAGCCTAGAAAATTGAGACTTAAGTGTAAGGCGCCCCATACACTATGAAACATGACTCATGGAACTGATTGCCAAATTTGAATTTTGTTCAAATCTCTCCGTGTATGGCGATTTCTGATGGTCAACTATTCACATGAAAATCAAAATAAAGAGTCGAATTAGAATTTTTGGGCGAAATGTTGATTCATTGAAATTGTTCGAAATTATACTTTTGTATGGGAACGGAGTAGAAGAAGTAGAGAGATAGTGTTTTGATACAATTTTGTTCTCTCAAGTTCACAGTTTTAATGTGTTGGTGAAAATTTGTTGCTAAAAAATTATCGAAATAATGCTTTTGTATGGGAGGGTGTGGCAAGTGGTGAAGGTATTAAAGCAGTTAATTTTTTGAACTTGTATGCATTTTTGTTAAACGAGCTTCACAAATTTTCAATTTTATTATTATCAACAAGCACATGCACCTGTGCTTTCCACGCGTATTTTGTACGAAAAGGAAGGACATTTTATAATGCCCATCTTATTGTTATTGCTGAATAAGTCAAAAAATAAATAAGTAAAAATAATTTATCCTTTGAGAAATATATGTTTGTTTAATAAATAATGACTTCTTAATTATTTTCGGTCCATCCAAATACTTCTGATTTACCAAACTCAGTCTAGAATTTAAAATCTGTGTAATAGCTGCTAATCTTCTTGCTTATAAATAACTTCAAATCTTCTTGTGTTTGGACTCCTATCATACCGACATAGAGTTGTCCGTGTGAAAATTAATTGTCATTTTGGGAAAATACAAATTTGTAATGTGCTAAAACAATATTAAAAAAAAGTTTCTCGATCGAAAATTGAGCCATCGTGGCAGGCGAGCATTCCATGAACTTATCGTGCCAAAATGTAGCCAAAATTTTTGAATCTACTTTAATTAGATTCAAATAGATTCAGTTTTATATATCAAATCGTTAGTTTTGAACCAAAAAAATCGATTTTATATTGAACTCATGCATGGTATAAAGATTATTTGAAATTATGATATTTTGACTGTATTCAAATCGTAAAAAAAATATTTGTAAAATATAGTTACGGCACGGTTTTTCCTCTGAACCACCGATACTGACGAAATCATCTCGGCTAAACTTAGTAATCTACTTAATGTAAGTCACATGACTTCAAATGTGTGCACAGTTTTTCATTGTTGTATAGATATCGTAATCAAAAATGTTACCTTTTCGTGTTTTTTTCACTAGAAATGAAAGACATTGTGCAGTTTAGGGGCTCACTTTGGTGTATAATGGTTTTAGTATAAATTATTATTTTCGCTTTATCCAATTGAATGGATGTACGTGCGTAACAAATTATAAGAGTAGATGATATAATACATTTTTTTTTTAAATTTGTATTGCCACAACCAATGCATGTATAAGAGGTGCAGGTATCATTTTGCAAATAATGCACTCTACCCAATCTTCTTTTTTTTAGTTTTGCTGTATTCCTCTCTATAATTTGCGCGGAGGTCTTCTCCAAAATTTTCTGAGCCATCAGATTCGTCGACATGTTCAACAGTGTTTTCTTCGTCAGACGAAGAAAGCGATGTAAGACAATCAATCTTCCTTTTATAACCTACATGAAATCTGAGAGTATATTTTGTTTGCCTTACCGTTTGTAACGACAAAAAATAATGCGCGCACATAGCCGCCAAGGGTACAGAAATATTTGTTGTCGCTCAAAAAACCTCGATTCCAATTGTCCATCTGTCTGTCCGTCTGTCTGCTCGTCTGTCTGTTTGTCCGTCTGTCTGTCGGTCTGTTCACATGTCCGTCTGTCTACAACATAACTCTCGAACGGTTTGTGCTATCGTGCTGAAATTGTTTGTGTGTCTTTCTTAGCAAAAATCCATCTTTAAGTTCGTGAACGGGCTATATCATCCTACTGCTTCTACTCCCTCCCATACAAATTTCATTAAATTTCAAAATTTTAATAAATTTATTTTTCTTCGAAACTATTTAAGGTATCGACTCGAAATTTGGGTCAAAGTATACTAATATAAATATCATTAACATCATAAAATATTGA